>CM035841.1:308499579-309933329 GCA_020510985.1 Pholidichthys leucotaenia | reverse complement strand
GTTTAGTTGTATACAAAAGTCACTTGAAAACATATGATTGTGCAGCAACATTTTTATTTGAGGACATTATGTCCTGTCCCCCTGTGGCTTGTAAAAATGTGAGATAAGTGGTGGGGGTTTATGGCTGGAGACTCGAGCAGTCATCTCCCATGGGGTCAGTTCACTCAAAGGCCAGTGGACAGAGGCTATTTCATGCATTCTGCTTTAATTACTGCTGAGGCTAAGGGCTTTGCCAGAGCTTCACACAGTGCACGGCTATTAGTCCTGCATTAACTAATTGTGCCATTTTTTGTTCAGTCCCGACTATGCTGACATTCTACAACAACATACATTAAATTATTGGTCAATTATTTTTCTTTGTAGACAGAAAACAATGTATAAATTCTCATAACACAATAATGTGTCAGTTTTCTTAATGTGACTCTAAATTTGCATTAATTCCATATCTGTGAAAAACCTGATAAGGCTAGTTGTGATGTGCTGTTTTGAAAATGGAAGATCTTAAAATTGATCAAATGACCCGAAAGTCTGAAAATGAGCACCCTGATACCTGCAGATATCCCATGGTAGCAGCTGCAGTGCTGTGAAGAAGTATTTGCTCCCTTCCTCATTTCTTATATTTTTGAATATTTGTCACACTTAAATGTTTTAGATCATCAAACAAATTTTAACATTAGCCAAAGATTACCCAAGTAAATACAAAATGCAGTTTTTAAATGATGATTTCATTTATTAAGGGAAAAAAGCTGTCCAAACGTACCTGGCCCTATGTGCAAAAGTAATCCCCCCCGTCACACCATGAATTAACTGTGATTAACCACATCATTACTGTCAGACCTGTTGAATCAATAAATCACTTCAATAGAACCTGTCTGATAAAGTGAAGTAGGCTAATAGATCTCAAAAAGCAACACATCGTGCCGTGATCAAAAGAAATTCAACAGAAAAGAAACAAAAACCCAGAACAACATCTGAAGAACTGCAGGCCTCACCTCAGTTTGGACACTGGTCCGTGATTCAACAATAAGAGAGAGACTGGACAAATATGGCATCCACAGGAGAATTCCAAGGCAAAAACCACTGCTGACTAAAAAGAACACAAAGGCTTGTCTTACATTTGCTAAAAAACATTTTGACTTTCCCCAAGACTTTTGGGAAAATATTCTGTGGACTGACGAGACAAATGTTGAATTTTTTGGAAGGCGTGCGTCCCGTTACATCTGTCGTAAAACTAACACAGCCTTTCATAAAAAGAACATCATACCAGCAGTCAAACATGGTGGTGGTAGTGTGATGATCTGGGGCTGCTTTGCTGCTTCAGGACTTGGACAACTTGCCGTAATTGATGGAACCGTGAATTCTGCTCTCTACCAGAAAATCCTGAAGGAGAATGTCCAGCCATCTGTTTGTGACCCCAAGCTCAAGCCTTCCAATGTGGCTGAATTAAAGCAATTCTGCATAGAAGAGTGGGCCAAAATTCCTCAACAGTGATGTAAAAGACTCATTGCCAGTTTCTGCAAATGCTTGATTGCAGATGTTGCCACCAAAGGTGGCACAACCAGTTATTAGGTTTTGGGGGCAATTACTATTTCACATATAAGGCCAGGTAGGTTTAAATAGCTTTCTTCCTTTGATAAATAAAATTATAATTTAAAATTGCATTATATATTTACTTGGGTTATCTTTGTCTAATATTAAAATTTGTTTGATGATTTAGCTGCTACCACATTTAAGTGTGACAAATGTGCAAAAATATAAGAAATCAGGAAGGGGGCAAATACTTGTTCACAGCACTGTAAATTTGTTCAAATTGGGTCTTTTTTGTCAGTAACATAAACATGAATTGTATATAAAAGATGGATGCATCTTAGAGCTTTGAAGATGAAATGAAATAGCCTCAGACTTTCATTTCTTGTAATGCATTGAGGCAACTCAACTTGAGAAAAAATGTTCTGCTTAGTTGAGGTTTATGGAAAACAGCGGGTCAGCTCCCATGCTCCATGACCTCAGTAAACAATTTTGTTATGAATTTATGGCCTCAGTTGCTATTTTCAAGCCTTACTTAATACATAATAATGATGTGTATTTAATAGTGTTGTCCCCATTACAGTAAAAAAAATGACAATAAAGCAGAGTATACTTGAGCACAGGCACTCCTTATAATTGATGTTATTCCAGAAGAAGTGTACAGTTTTTCTTTACCTAATAGTCAAACCCAATAAAACAAGGTGGCGTCTTATCTGTCTCCAGCACCACTTCCTGTATGAGCTCAGATCTTCTGTTTATGTCCGTCTATTACCTGGATCAGCGTTTAGCCTTTCCTGCTGTAACTCTCTCACTGTGGCTGATGAGTTGGGTGGGTTTGGCCCTGATGATGCATGCTGAAAGCCCTGACTGGCCCTGTGCCTGGCTGTGGAAAGAGGATGGGTGGGTGGATACTGGAAACACTCAAAAAAAAAAAATAAAAGTGCAAAAAGGAAGAGTGAAAACCGGAAGAAGCGAGGAAGCCCTTTATATTAACTTTGTGGGTTTGGCTCCACGTTGGTTGACATCATTTGGGCATTGGAGCGAGTGTGCATGTGCATATGCATGTGTGCATTCTGCTGCTGCTCACAGATAGCGAGAGCAGAGCCAGACCCACCATGCTGCCTTCAAAGAACTCACTAGCAGTAATAGACAAAAAGGATTTTTAAAAAAGCAAAGCATCAGTATCTGCTTTCAGCACTGTAATGTAATGAAGATGCAGGGTCTGGTCACATTCAGCTCCCTGTTTTCATTCCGTCTGCATTATTCCCAAACTTGATGCCAAATCAAACACTTTTTTTGCAGTCTTCTATCAGAAGACTCTCAGAGGCAGTGCCAGCAGGTTAAAAAAGACCCACTTTGCTGAGAATCTGCTGTTCTTGTCTCGTTTTTTTTATTACCATTTTATGACTAACTACTAAAACAACAGTGATTGCAATAATAATCAGCTAGACTGTGTGATCTCTGGGTTTCGTGCAAGGCAATAATTGGAGAAAGATGTTATAGTTCTGTAATACACCAATAGAGGGACAGTCATTTATACAGTGTTACATTTAGTTTTGATGGTTTTATTTATCCTTGTTGTTTTCACTCTCTGCAGAAAGATGTGAAGGATGTGTTCACGGCTATCACATTTGAGGTGGCTTACAGACTGGGGAAGCACGTGCTGACAGATCACCAGGACCGAGATCTGCCCACTCTCACGCCAGTGCTACGATGGAGGAAAGGAAACAAGATGGCAGTGAGGAATGAGGTACACCAAGGGTGTAGAAGGGGTCAGAAGTTAAGACTGGATCCTTCCTTTTTTAAGGCGTTGAAAGCATTAGACCTTCTTATTTGCACTGTTTAGAGTTGGTACGTATGGGAAGAGCTGCACTTTAAAATTTACCTTAAAGAGTCGATTAATTATTCTGACTTGAGCTTCAGAGACTCGTGACAAAGTCTGATTTAAAGTCATCATTCGTTGTTGGGTTTAAGTCTAATCTCAAGCTGCAGCCGTGAAGCCACATGCTGCTCTTTTGTCCATAACCAGTGGTTTATGGAGGCTTTGGACATAAAAATGCAAATATATATGAGAATTTTTTTAACTCATGAAAAGAATCGAATTAACAAGAAAACGGTTGAAAATTCATGTGGAAAAAAAAAATCTCAAATTTACAAGAAAAAATAAAAGATTCAGAAAAAGTACATTTTCAAGAAAAAATTCACATATACAAGAAAAGTTGCTAATTTGGAAGTTAAAAAAGTACCTTTTTTTAGAAAAACTGCACATTTATGAGATAACTTGCATACTTGTATGGAGGGGAAGATGACTAATTAAATGGAACATTGAAAATTGTTTTGTAGATTTTAACCTTCTGAAATGTGTCTATTGGTCACATGATTATCAAAAAAAAAAAAAAAATCAAAATGCTAATTTCTCTTAAAAACACACAACCTTTGTATGGTTTCTGTGTCCGATTAGCTGTTTTGACTCTTCCGGATTTGTCACGGGATGTCATAAAATGGTGCCCACTGCTGTCCATGAAACCTGCCCGCTGTTCTATTATTGGCCAGCCTAGCTGTCTGTGATGCAGCTAACAGTGTTACAAGTTTGTTTACCAAGTGCGGTTTTTATTTTTTTTTTTTTATTTCAGTCACCCTAACAGACATCCCTGTTTTCACCTGCTCCACTAATCCACAGTCGATAATGTTCCTTGCACCATTCTGGCTTATTTTGTTATATTTTCACTGTGATGCTACATCAGTCTGTTTGCTGTTGAAATGTGGAAAAAGTGCAGTCAGTGACCCCTTTAATAGACCAGTTTATACTGTTTCATTTCTTCATGCATATATATTTTTAAATGCCTAAAATTGCTCTTTCTGTAGCAATAGTTACATACCCTGCCTTATATGAAGCAGGACATTGTGGCAAACCTTTTAAATATTTTTCAAATTGGGAATAAAATTTATGTTATTTTTTCCAACCCTTTGGATGGACTGTTTTGGACAAATCGGTGTTTCGTACTTAACACTTACAAACAAACTTAGCCACTTACAAACACTTGCAAACCCAGCCACAGGGGGTGCAGAAGCCAGTGTACTCCTAGTGCCGGTCCCAAGCCGGGTAAATGGGGAGGGTTGTGTCAGGAAAGGCATCCGACGTAAAACCTTTGCCAAATCAAGCATGCGGATCATGACGAATGAGACTTTCATACCGGATCTGTCAAGGCCTGGGTTAACAACGACTGCCACCGGTGCTATTAACTGACAGGGTGCTGGTGGAAATTGAGCTACTGTTTGTCGAAGATCGAGGAGGAGAAGAGGAGGAAGGCGTGTTAGGAGGGAGAGAGAGAGAAAAGGAAAGGTAGAGGTGTGGAGGTGAGAGTAGGGACGTTAAATGTAGGGACTATAACTGGTAAAGGCAGAGAGTTGGTTGATATGATGGAGAGAAGAAAGGTAGATATACTGTGTGTTCAAGAAACCAGATGGAAGGGAAGTAAGGCTAGGAACATTGGAGGGGGATTTAAACTGTTCTACCATTTTGTAGATAGGAAGAGAAATGGAGTAGGAGTAATCTTGAAGGAAGAGTATGTGAAGAGTATTCAGGAGGTAAAGCGGGAGTCAGACAGAATCATAAGTTTGAAGCTTGAAGTCAAAAGTGTGACGTTGAATATTGTCAGTGCATATGCCCCACAATTTGGATGTCAAGTAGAAGAGAGAGGAATTCTGGAGTAAGTTGGATGAAGTAGTAGAGAGTGTTCCTGGGGGAAAAGAGTGGTGATTGGAGTGGACTTTAATGTGCATTTAGGTGAAGGGAACAGAAGTGATGAGGAGGTTCTGGGTAGGTATGGTCTTAAGGAGAGAAATGTGGAAGTACAGATGGTTGGGGATTTTGCTAAAAGGATGGAAATGACTGCAGTGAACACATACTTCAAGAAGAGAGAGGAACATAGGGTGACTGACAAGAGTGGAGGAAGGTGCACACAGGTGGACTACATCTTATGCAGAAGGAGAAATCTGAAAGAAATAGGAGACCGCAAGATGGTGAATGTAGCTAGACAACATCAGATGGTAGTGTGTAGAATGACTTTGCAAAGCAAGAAGAGGAAAAGAGTGAAGGTAGAGCCAAAGATTAAGTGGAGGAAGTTACAGAAGGAGGAAGGTTGCACAGAATTCAGGAAGGAGTTGATACAGCCTCTGGGTGGTAGGGAAGAATTACCAGATGACTGGGAAAGTACAGCAAAAGTATTGGGGGAAATGGGTAGAAAGGTATGTGGTGTATCCAGTGGACAGAGGAAGGAAGATGAGGAGACTTGGTGGTGGAATGAGGCGGTACAGGAAAGTATTCAAAAGAAGAGGTTAGCAAAGAAAAAGTGGGATAGTCAGGGAGATGAAGAAAGAAGACAGGAGTATTTGAAATCCAGGTGCATGGCAAAGAGAGAGGTGGCAAAGGCAAAGGAAAAGGCATATAGTGAGTTGTATGAGAGGCTAAACACTAAAGAAGGAGAAAAGGAATTGTATCGATTGGCCGAGAGAGATCGAGCTGGAAAGGATATGCAGCAGGTTAGGCTGATTAAGGACAGAAATGGTCATGTACTAACAAATGATGAGAGTGTGTTGAGAAGGTGGAAGGAGTACAGTATCTCACAAAAGTGATTGTATTTTTGCAAATATTTTATTATATCTTTTCATGGGACAACACTCAAGATATGACACTTTGATAAAATGTAAAGTAGTCAGTGTACAGCTTGTATAACAGTGTAAATTTGCTGTCCCCTCAAAATAACTCAACACACAGCCATTAATGTCTAAACCACTGGCAACAAAAGTGAGTACACCCCTAAATGAAACTGTCCGAATTGTGCCCAATTAGCCATTTTCCCTCGCCGGTGTCATGTGACTTGTTAGTGTTACAAGGTCTCAGGTGTGAATGGGGAGCAGGTGTGTTAAATTTGGTGTTATCGCTCTCACACTCTCTCATACTGGTCACCGGAGGTTCAACATGGCACCTACGGCAAAGAACTCTCTGAGGATCTGAAAAACAAGAATTGTTGCTCTACATAAAGATGGCCTAGGCTATAAGAAGATTGCCAACATCCTGAAACTGAGCTGCAGCACAGTGGCCAAGACCATACAGCGGTTTAACCCTGAGAGGTTTTCTGTCGCAGATCCGCACCATCTGCATGCACCCTCTAGTGGCAAAGATTTTTTTCAAGAAAATATTCAGTTTAGATATCACAAATTCCAAAGGCTGTTACTTGAAAGTGGTAAGAGATAATGGCTTACTGTAAATGACAAAGATGTAGAATATGATCCAAAGTTTATGATAGGAGTAAATTTATGCATCTAATTTGCATAATGTGACGACAGCCACATCAGATTACAAAACTTTCAGTCAAAGTGGACTTTGGACATATTTACACAAGGGATGGTTTTGTTTGTTTGTTTTTGTTTTTGTTATCTTATCTTCAAAATATATAAACCAGAAAGTCAGTAGAATGTAAACAAACTGATAAAAAATATCAGACCTACCACTCGTCATGTGTCACCATGCGTTCGTGTGCTCATCCCCGTCCTGATTTTGTCTTCTGTCGGTCATTTTTACTTTCTCTCCCACATCCAGAAACTCTCACATTTATCTTCTGATTTATTCCATCTCGATCTCGGTTAGATAGCGCCGCGGAACCGGCAGTATTGTCCTCTCTGTCACATGCAGCTTCGTCAATGTTAGAAGAAAAGTGTACATGCTCCGGTCCATCGTCTGCTGTCACAGAAGGTAAATATTTCCCTTCAGAAGCTAAATAATCCCTTTTAGAATCATAGTTGGCAAAATTTGTAGCAAATGCTTCCTCCCTGTTGAAATATATGTTGTGCAATTGTTTATACGTCCCTTCTTCTGTGCCTCGGAAGTGATATCAGATTCGACGAGATTCTGGTGGGCTGAACTGAGTCCTCCAGTGAAGAGCAGTAAGCTATATGTGTCTGCCATCTAGTGATGTGAAATGCTTGATACATCTGGGTTTATTTGGTGGGGGTGGGTTCATACTTTTTAATCTATCATGTGACAGGTGTGGATCTGCGACACCAGCCACAGGAGAGGTAGATCATGCAATCAAATTTAATCCTAAAGGGGTTAACAGGACAGGTTCCACTCAGAACAGGCCTCGCCATGGTCGACCAAAGAAGTTGAGTGCACGTGCTAAGCGTCAAATCCAGAGGTTGTCTTTTTAAAATAGATGTATGAGTGTTGCCAGCATTGCTGCAGAGGTTGATGGGGTGGGGGGTCAGCCTGTCAGTGCTCAGACCATACGCCATATAGTGAATCAAGTTGGTCTGCATGGCTGTCGTCCCAGAAGGAAGCCCCTTTTAAAGATGATGCAAAAGAAAGCCCACAAACTACAAGGACATGGATTACTGGAACCATGTCCTGTGGTCTAATGAGACCAAGATAAACTTATTTGGCTCAGATGGTGTCAAGCGTGTGTGGCGTGTGAGGAGTACAAAGACAAGTGTGTCTTGCCTACAGTCAAGCATGGTGGTGGGAGTGTCATGGTTTAGGGCTGCATGAGTGCTGCCGGCATTGGGCAGCTACAGTTCACTGAGGGACTCATGAATGCCAGCATGTACTGTGACATACTGAAGCAGAGCATGATCCCCTCCCTTTGGAAACTGGGCCACAGGGCAGTATTCAAACATGATAACAGCCCCAAACACACCTCCAAGACAACCAAAGCCTTGCTAAAGAAACTGAGGGTAAAGGTGATGGACTGGCCAAGCATATCTCCAGACCTAAACCCTATTGAGCATCTGTGGGGCATCCTCAAATGGAAGGTGGAGGAGCGCAAGGTCTCTAACATCCACCAGCTCCATGATGTCATCATAGAGGTGTGGAAGAGGATTCCAGTGGCAACCTGTGAAGCTCTAGTGAGCTCCATGCCCAAGAGAGTTAAGGCAGTGCTGAAAAATAATGGTGGCCACACAAAATATTGACACTTTGGGCACAATTTGGACATTTTCACTTAGGGGTGCACTCACTTTTGTTGCCAGCAGTTTTGACTTTAATGGCTGTGTGTTGAGTTATTTAGAGGGGACAGCAAATTTACAGTGTTATACAAGCTGTACACTGACTACATTGTATCAAAGTGTCATATCTTCAGTGTTGTTCCATGAAAAGATGTAATAAAATATTTACAAAAATGTGAGGGGTGTACTCACTTTTGTGAGATACTGTACTGTGAAGAGCTGAGGAATAAAGAAAATGAGAGAGGAGGATGGATGAAGGAAAGATGGTGAACAAAGAAGTCCCAAGGATTAGCAAGGCAGAAGTGAGGGCAGCTCTGAAGAGGATGAAGAATGGAAAGATGGTTGGTCCAAATGACATACCTGTGGAGGTGTGGAAATGTTTAGGAGAGATGGAGGTGGAATTTTTAACTAGATTATTTAACCCGGTCTTGGAGAGTGAAGGGATGCCTGAAGAGTGGAGAAGTGTTTTGGTACCGATTTTCAAGAACAATGGTGATGCTCAGAGCTGTAGTAACTACAGAGGCAGAAAGTTGATCAGCCACACTATGAAGATATGGGAAAGAGTTGTTGAAGCCAGGTTAAGAGGAGCGGTACGGTTTCATGGCAAGAAGGAGTACTACAGATGTAATGTTTGCATTAAGACTGTTGATTCTAGTTCCCAAGAAACCCTCTGTTACAGGATTAAACGACTACAGACCTGTTGCCCTGACCTCTGTGGTCATGAAATCCTTGGAGAGATTGGTGCTGAACCACCTGAAGGTCATCACAGGCCCCCTGATGGACCCACTGCATTTTGCCTACCGGTCAAACAGGTCAGTGGATGATGCAGTGAATATGGGACTACACTACATCCTGCAACACCTCGACTTCCCAGGGACGTACGCCAGGATCCTGTTTGTCGACTTCAGCTCAGCGTTCAACACCATCATCCCAGGCAATTCTTCATCAGAAACTCCTCCAGCTCAAGGTGCCCCCCTCCACCTGCCAGTGGATCTCCAGCTTTCTGACTGACAGGTGGCAACAAGTGAAGCTAGGGAGATTTACATCCAGCTCCCGAAAAATTAGTACTGGCGCCCCCCAAGGATGTGTCCTTTCCCCACTGCTCTTCTCCCTCTACTCCAATGACTGCACCTCAGAGGACCCTTCGGTGAAGCTCCTGAAGTTTGCGGACGACACCACAGTCATCGGTTTGATCCGGGATGATGATGAGTCTGCATACAGGCGGGAGGTGGAGCAGCTGATCCTCTGGTGCAGCCAGAACCATCTTGAACTTAACCCAGCCAAAACGGTGGAGATGACTGTGGATTTCAGGCGACACCCCCCTTCATTCCCCCCACTCACCATCCTCAACAGCACAGTGTCCACTGTGGACTCCTTCAAGTTTCTGGGTACCACAATCTCCCGGAACCTGAAGTGGTCCTCCCATATAGATACTGTCCGGAAAAAGGCCCAGCAGAGGTTGTTTTTTCTGCGTCAGCTCAAGAAGTTTGATTTGCCTCAGGAGCTGCTGGTTGTCTTCTACACCGCCATCATCCAATCTGTCCTCTGCTTTTCCATCACTGTCTGGTTTGGATCTACCACTAAACAGGACAAGAAAAGACTGCAGCGGATCGTTAAGTCTGCGGAGAGGATCATTGGTACCGACCTACCCTCCATTGAGAACTTATATCGGTCCATAACCAGGAAACGGGCGGGAAACATCTGTGCTGACCCATCACACCCCGGCCACAAACTGTTTGAACTTCTATCTTCTGGTCGTCGTTACAGATCACTGAAGGTCAAAACCACCCGTCACAGGAACAGTTTCTTTCCTCAAGCCATCACTCTGATGAACTCCTAACATTCACCTAGTCCTACCTGTTGCTGTACTCATGACTTTTCATCCATTATTACATTGCACATAACTCTCACACTGCTTTTTACTTCATTCACATTATATCACTGAATCTGAGTTCACATTGAAATACTGTGACTGTATATTTTTTCATATATTTCTGCAAAGTGTGGTTAGTCTGAGTAAATAACTGCATATATTCCTGTATATATTTACATCCTTTTATAGAAACGTGGACAGACTGTAATTTACTGTACATACTCTGTTGTCATTGAATCCTTATTTAAATCCTCCACCTGAACAACGAGAGCAAGTTTTTAGCCAAAGTCAAATTCCTTGTATGTGTTGTGCATACTTGGCCAATAAAGCTGATTCTGATTCTGATTCTGATTCTGATCGAGAAGTACAGAGATGGTCAAAAAGAGTTGCACAATGTCTTTGTGGCTCTAGAGCAGGGGTGTTCAGTTATGTGCCATGGAGGGCCAAGACCCTGCAGGTTTTCTCTTCTACCCAGTCTCTTCAGCAGTTGTTTTCACTTATCAGTGGGAAGAAGTTCACTGAAATCTGCTGTTGAAGACACTGGTTGGAGGTAAAGCCTGCAAGGTCTTGGACCTCCATTGCACATGATTGGACACCTCTGATCTAGAGAAAGCATATGATAGGGTGCCAAGAGAGGAAGTGTGGTACTGCATGTGAAAGTCAGAAGTGGCAGAGAAGTATGTGAGGGTGGTGCAGCACATGTATGAGGGCAGCGAGACGGCGGTGAGGTGTGATGTAGGAGTAACAGATGGGTTCAAGGTGGGAGTGGGGTTATATCAGGGATCGGCTCTGAGCCCCTTCTTGTTTGCTATGGTGATGGACAGGCTGATAGATGAGGTCAGGCAGGAGTCAGCATGGATCATGATGTTTGCAGATGATATTGTGATCTGTAGGGAGAGTAGGGAGCAGGTGGAAGAGAACCTTGAGAGGTGGTGGTATGCTCTGGAGAGAAGAGGAATGAAAGTCAGTAGAAGCAAGACAGAATACATGAGTGTGAATGAAAGGGAGGCAGGTGTAACGGTGAAGATGGAAGGAGTAGAGGTAGTGAAAGTAGAGGAGTTTAAATACCTGGGGTCAACCATCCAAAGCAATGGAAAATGCACAAGGGAGGTGAAGAAGAGAGTGCAGGCAGAGTGGAGTGGGTGGAGACGAGTGTCAGGGGTGATTTGTGACAGAAGGATAGCAGCAAGAGTGAAAGGGAAGATTTACAAGACAGTAGTGAGACCCGCTATGATGTATGGTTTGGAGATGGTGGTGCTGACAAAAAGACAGGAAATGGAGCTGGAGGTGGCAGAGTTGAAGGTGCTAAGATTTTCATTGGGAGTGACAAGGAGGGACAAGATTATAAATGAGTATATCAGAGGGACAGCTCAGGTTGAGCAGTTTGGAGACAAAGTAAGACAGGCAAGGCTGAGATGGTTTGGACATGTGCAGAGGAGGGATAGTGGATATATTGGACAAAGGATGTTGAAGATGGAGCTGCCAGGCAGGAGGAAAAGAGGAAGACCACAGAGAAGATTAATGGATGTAGTGAAGGAGGACATGGAGAGGGTTGGTGTTACAGAGGAAGATGCAAGAGATAGGGTGAGATGGAGGCAGATGATCCGCTGTGGTGACCCCTAAAGGGAGCAGCCGAAAGAAGAAGTTCATTAGTATGTAATGTCCCTGTCAAATAAACAGTAAACTAAACTAAAAGACATATGGTGACTTGCATGAGAGACTAAACACTAAGGAAGGAGAAAAGGATTTGTATCGATTGGCTAGACAGAGAGATCGAGCTGGAAAAGATGTGCAGCAGGTTAGGCTGATTAAGGACAGAAATGGTAATGTACTAACAAATTACCAGAGTGTGTTGAGAAGGTCGAAGGAGTACTTTGAAGAGCTGATTAATAAAGAAAATGAGAGAGAGAGAGAGAGAGAGAGAGAGAGAGAGAGAGAGAGAGAGAGAGAGAGAGAGAGGAGGATGGGTGAAGGAAAGATGGTGAACAAGGAAGTCCTGAGAATTAGCAAGGCAGAAGTGAGGGCAGCTTTGAAGAGGATGAAGAATGGAAAGGTGGTTGGTCCAGATGACATACCTGTCTGTGGAGGTATGGAGATGTTTAGGAGAGATGGCAGTGGACTTTTTAACCAGATTGTTTAACACAATCTTGGAGAGTGAGAGGATGCCTGAAGAGTGGAGAAGAAGTGTTTTGGTACTAATTTTCAAGAACAAAGGTGATGCTCAGAGCTGTAGTAACTACAGAGCCATAAAGTTGATCAGCCACACTATGATGATATGGGAAAGAGTTGTTGAAGCCAGTTTAAGAGGAGAGCTGACAATCAGTGAACAGCAGTACAGTTTCATGCCAAGAAAGAGTACTTCAGGTGCAATGTTTGCTCTAACAGTGCTGATGGAGAAGTAAAGAGAAGGTCAGAAGGAGTTGCACAGTGACTTTGTGGATCTAGAGAAAGCATATGATAGGGTGCCAAGAGAGGAAGTGTGGTACTGTATGAGAAAGTCAGGAGTGGCAGAGAAGTATGTAAGGGGGGTGCAGGACATGTATGAGGACAGCGAGACGGCAGTGAGGTGTGCTGTAGGAGTGACAGATGGGTTCAAGGTGGGAGTGGGATTACATCAGGGATTGGCCATGGTGATGGGCAGGCTGACAGATGAGGTCAGGCAGTAGTCTCTGTGGATCATGATGTTTGCAGTCAGCATTGTAATCTGTAGTGAGAGTAGGGAGCAGGTGGAAGAGAACCTGGAGAGGTGGAGGTATGCTCTGGAGAGAAGAGGAATGAAAGTCAGTAGAAGCAAAACAGAATACATGAGTGTGAATGAGAGGGAGGCAGGTGTAATGGTGAAGATGCAAGGAGTAGAGGGAGTGAAAGTAGGTGAGTTCAAATACCTGGGGTCAACCATCCAAGCCAATGGAAAATGCACAAGAGAGGTGAAGAAGAGAGTGCAGGCAGGGTGGAGTGGGTGGAGACGAGTGTCAAAGTGATTTGTGACAGAAGCGTAGCAGCAAGAGTGAAAGGGAAGATTTGCAAGACGGTAGTGAGACCTGCTATGATGTATGGTTTGGAGACGGTGGCGCTCACAAAAAGACAGGAAATGGAGCTGGAGGTGGAAGAACTAAAGAAGCTAAGATTTTCACTAGGAGTGACTAGGAGTGACAGGATTAGAAATGAGTATATCAGAGGGACAGCTCAGGTTGAGTGGTTTGGAGACAAAGTAAGAGAAGCAAGGCTGAGATGGTTTGGACATGTGCAGAGGCGGGATAGTGGCTATACTGGACAAAGGATGTTGAAGATGGAACTGCCAGGCAGGACGAAAAGAGGACGACCACAGAGAAGATTCATGGATGTAGTGAAGGAGGACATGGAGAGGGTTGGTGTTACAGAGATAATGCAAGGGATAAGGTGAGATGGAGGCAGATGATCCATTGTGGCGAGACCTAAAAGGAGCAGCTGAAAGAAGAAGAAGAAAAAGAAGAAGGTGTTTCATACTTAGCTTACTGCATAACTCTGCAAAACAGAGCAATATCTTACTTGTTTACAGAGATGATGCATTATATCGATTAAGAAAACATGCTTTAGCAACAGTTCATATCCTCCATAGACTGGACTGAAGTTATATTGTTCTCACACCTGATACGTATATAAGAGTAATGTTTGATCTTCCAGTGTACAAATAAAGGAAATGTCTGTTATTACCTTTACCTGTGGTGGTAATAATGCTTTGGTGTCTCTTACCAGTTTATTATCTGTGGTAGTTTTTCTTGAGCAGAATCCAAAAAGACTGATTCATTTATTTTCTTTACTACCACCTCCACAATCCACATGTGTTGCTCAAAGTCCTGAATAACTGAGGGAGTTGTGTCTTTTTATATCTGCAGAGTCAATTTTTACCTCTTGTGTTACTCTTTGGAATTGTTGACAAACCACTGCAAAGATCAGACATGATTTTTCCTTGCTGCATACACATCTGTGGGAGAGTTCCATTAACAACACAACACTGCCCCCTAGTCTAAATATGTCGCATGTGTGTTGAGTGCTTGAGGTCATCTGAACTGTGCCGTTTCCTCCTCAGACTTGGTTTGAGAAGAACTGCCTGTCGGATGACTGCGCTGCAGACCTGAGGCTTCATGGGAAATTGTTGCTCTCTGGGTAAGAACGCTCGCCTTTGCAACTCAGATCCATTATTTTCCTCTAGCCCTGAGGAAGACAGCTGACGTCATAGGCCATGTGGGTGTGGGTAGTGGAACCATGACGCATGCTTGGAGGGTATCCATAGATTTTTTTTTCCACTAAGGGAGTTCCCTTTTCTTCTTACTTGCTCCCCAAAAGGTTTAGTAATAGTTGATATCTATCATGCAAATAAATACTCATTCTTCATATACAGTAATTGTAAAAGCATTTATAACTCTTTTCTTACTGTTGTCCCAGTTAAGTCCCTCTATCATTCATAAATTCCATCGTTTACTTTTTCTACCCACCAGATTGCATACTAAGCCCCATTTGGCCCTTGGAGGAGTGAAGAATGTCTCCTTGAACCTCACCATCTCTAATGCCGGTGATGACGCCTATGACACAAACATCTACTTCAACTTCACCAGAGAAGTTTTCTACATCAACTTCTGGCAGAAGGTCTGTGGCTCTTTGAGTGTCTGTTTGTTTACCATGGTGCACACGTTTGTATCTGAAATTTGAAAGCTTGCAGCTTTGCTTTAGCAGCATGTAAGTGGATTGGAATTGCAAGGATGCATGAAACGATCTGGGTGCCTTTGATGGATAGCGGTGGGCCATCAGGGCTGGTAAGGACTTCTCTGCTGGCCTAAACACTATCAGAATCACTGGCCTACATTTACACCCTACTTTCTTATATTTGTTCCATGAGGATGTATTAAATTATTCTCAATAGCCGATTCTCTTCATTCCATAGCTTTTCTCTTCGTTGCACTACTTCCAGTGGTGTGTATGTGTGAGTTTTTGTCCAGTCATATTTCAGCCATCATGTGTTACTGGGGTCAAAGAGATCTGCATTGAGGCCTTCAGAGTCTAACAGTGCAGGCATCTCTAGCTTGAAATGAATGATAATGAGGCTCTTGCTTCAGCCAATCAGATTTCAAGTTTGCCACACTGCGCTATCATCTGCTTTTTCACGTCCTTTGATTGGATGGTCATAGTATTTGTTAATAAAAGAATGACAACCCGCGCCATTTAGGTGGAGTGACAGAAAATGATTGACACAGTGTACCACCAACAGTCAAAGAGCTCTGTCTCGAGGGAAAGACTCTCATTGGTCCTACTGCTGAGAACGCAAAGGCTGTACCTGATTAGTGGATGCAACCAGTCGAAGGGGTCTTTCACCAGATTTTTCAGCAGGACAAGATGATGAATCATGAGTAAATTTTATCTGATATCTTTAAAACAAACCAGCGAAAAGTGTTTCTAACAACATTTTAGGCGAGAAATAGTAGACGCAGCTAATGAATTTGTTATTTGACATCAGCAACCACTGGTTTAAATGGTTCGGCACAACATCGCTAGTTTTTTTTAAAAAACAAACTTTATTGGGAAAATTGTCTATGACATTGCACTAGGAAGTGTATAAAACAAAATTTAAAAAGATGCAGAAAGTTGAAAAATATACATAGAAAATTTAAAAATATTTTCACATTTTTAATTTATTTTGGTGAGAAGGATGATGATGTGCATGACTGCAATATTTCATGAGATTAAAGATGGCAGCTGAAAACCCTATGTAAATACAGTTGTTTTTAATAAAAATATTCTTTTTCCTTTTGCTCAAAATGTAGTCAGTATTCATCCTGGTAGATCTTGGAAGATTTCGTTGACACATATTTCTATCCGTTTTGCACCATGGATGACGCTCCACCATTTCACTCCTACCGCCCAGCCGGGCAGTCCAGCTGCAGAGAAGTCAGTAAGAGTTGGGTCTAAATGAACAACAAACTCTCCAGACTTGATGGAAGGACAGTGCTTGATTGAAAATGGAAAAATGAAGAATGAGTCATTTTCATTTTAAAATTTTTGAATTGATAAAAGGAAAAAGCGAATATGGCAGTGCTTTTTTTTATTATTCCATACAAAAATGAAAATAGTAAAAATGAATTAGTCAGAACCAAAAAAAAAAGCTGATTTGGTTAATTTTTTTATATTGATTTGAAACAGATTTTAACCATTTTTGGCTTATTCCAGCTGGGTTAAATTACCTAATCCCATGGCACGGTGTCCATCCATCTACAATTCCCAATTGTTACTCCTCCTCTGCAATTGTCCCGATGCTGACTAAACTCACACACAGGGATCCTCAGGTGGATCTGCATCCAGTTTGTGCTCAAGGTCAAAGGTCACAAGATATGTATGAATTCAACTTTCAGTAGAGAGGCAAAGACTCTTCGTGACCCTGTGGTGTGTTCATGAGTCTAGGATTAGCTCGGTTTGGTTTTATTTTTCCATTTTGAAACAAAGAAATATTTTGTTTTCCTCTTTTTCATATAAGATGAACAATGGATTATCTATGTACTCAGACCTAAAACTGTCATGGGCAGCGAGAGCGCGCCCCTCCCATCCTGTCTCACATTCATCAATTCATCACTGCACCTGAGGCAGAAGACGCACCTGCCCTCACTCATCAGCCAGCGTACTTAAGGAGGCTCCCTCCGCGCATTCATCGCTGGCTCGTCTGGGTATACTGCCCATCTACAGACAAGCAAGTATTATTTGACAAGTATAGACACGTCGTCTTACCTTGTTGCTCTTCTCTCCTCAGGTTGCTGCCACCGTGCAGGTGTGTCTCCAGGACTGCGCGCGCTTTCCTGCCACATCTCACCATTTCCTCAGCTTCCTATCTCCACCCAGTCAGGCACCATCAGCTCATTCCCCTGACCCTACTGGTTCGTCTGTTCACTGCTGGGTCCTGCCGGTTCTCCCTGGATATCCAGGTAATTGGCAATTTGGCTCGCCCATTTCCCCTTATTCTGTTCCTGCACTCACAGCGCCCATCTTCTCTCCACAGGGTGGTTCCTCTGGCGAGTGACTGTTTCCTGTGCGCTTGTTTTGCAAATTAATAAAACTTTCAAATGTGTCCCTTCGTGTGGTTACTTTCCTGTGCTGTTGCATTGTGCACGTGAGCTGTCAGCTCATTAATCATGACAGAACAAGCCAGCCAGGACAATAGCTTAGCCGGTGCTGCAGCACCAGAGCTGTCTGCTTTGGATCGCTTATCGGTGACCAAGCACCAGCTTGCCATGCTAACTCAGCAAGTTTCCAACATGATGAGGCTTTGGACTAATGCGCCTCCTCAGGCTCCTCTTCCTCAGCCTGCTCCCCTGCTACAGTGCAACGTACTATCTCCGTTCCCACACCTACCCCGTACGCGGGGGAGGTGGGGAAATGCAAAGGGTTCCTTATGCAAAGGGTTCCTTATTCAAGTTCGCATGTACTTGGAGCAGATCGGGGAGGAGTACCCAGGGGATGTGGCCAAAATTCAGTTTTTCACGCTGTTGCTCAAGGACCGAGCCCTGGATTGGGCACGGTCCACGATTGATAACCCCGAGGGGTGTCGGTATAGGTTTGATCAATTCGTGGACGCTTTCTGCTGCGCGTTTGGCCGTACTGAGAGTCAGGGCAACTTCGTGAGCTGTCTGATGATGCTCCGCCAGGGCACTCAGTCAGCAGCCAAGTACTCGGTGGAATTCCGGGTTGTATCGGCTGATTCGGGGTGGAATGACATTGCCTTACGCAGCGCATTCCTCCACGGGTTAAACGCTCAACTCCGTGATGATCTGGCGGTTTACCCTGTCCCGGAGACTCTCAACGGCCTTATAGATCAGGCTGTAGGGTTGGACAACCGGTACCATGAGCATGCGAAGGAGTGAGAGTCCTCCTCTCGCCTGCGCGCCGAGCACGTTCCCGCCATGATTACTGACACTGGCGGCACCGGCTCTCCGCCCGAGCTGGTGGAGCTCTCTCGGCACTTGACCGATGATGAGCAAAGGCAAAGGGCTACTGCGGTACATTGAACCATAGTCTGGACGAATGCCGCCAGCGCCCAAAAGACACAGCCCGTCAGTAACCATGGGGGGTCTGGCGGGCGGAACCAAATCTACTCCCCCGGTAATTTTTCATTTTCAGCCCTTGTGCAATTGCCGGGGATTGAGCGAAGGACTATGGCGCTGATTGATTCAGGGTCTGAGGGTAATTTCGTGTCTGCCCAGTTCGTGCGGCAGGGCGGCATTCCCACACATAACTTGCCCCACAACCAGCAAATAACCACCACATCTGCCCGGGAGGTCACGGTAATCACCGAAAGCACGGCGCCGATCTCCATCCTCCTTTCCGGGAACCACCGGGAGGAACTCACTTTCCTGGTTTTACCTATCTCATCTTCCCCGGTGGTTCTTGGCTACCCATGGCTCCGGAGGCACAATCCGATTATTAATTGGAGACAGAATACTATCACCTCCTGGAGCCCCTTTTGTATGGCTAACTGCATGCATTCAGCGGCGTGTTCCCCAACTCTGTCTGTCTCCCTCCCTCCGGCCGAGCCGCTGGACCTCAGCCTCATCCCCCGGGCATACCATGATTTGGGGGAGGTCTTTAGCAAATCGAGGGTGCTGTCGCTACCGCCTCATCACTCCTACGACGACGCTATAGACTTCATCCCGGGGGCAAAGCTGCCGTCCAGTTGGCTATACAGCATTTCTGGTCCGGAGAGGGAGGCGATGGAGAAATACATTAAAGAATCACTGAACGCCGGCCTTATTCGGCCATCCTCGGCTCTGCTTGGGGCTGGGTTCTTCTTCGTTGGGAAGAGGGATGGCTCGTTGCACCCCTGCATTGACTACCCGGAGCTCAATGCTATTACCGTTAAAGACAAGTACCCTCTGCCTTTGATTAATTCCGCATTCGAGCTCCTTCAGCGCTCACGAGTTTTTACCAAGTTAGACTTAAGGAACGTGTACCGTCTGATCTGCATTCACAAAGGAGATGAATGGAAGACGGCATTTAAAACTCACCAGGGGCAGTTTGAATATCTAATGATGCCATTCGGGCTCACCATCGCCCCCGCCGTCTTTCAACGGTTAATTAACGACGTCCTTCGCGACATGCTTTATCAATTCGTTTTTGTCTACTTGGATATTTTGATTTTTTTCCACTGGCCAGAGGAACATGAAGCCCACGTCACAGACGTCCTGCAATGGCTTCTGGAGAACCAGCTCTACGTCAAGACCGAGAAGTGTGAGTTCTCCACTACATCTACCACCTTCTTGGGATTCATAGTGGCTGAAGGGAGACTGATTGCCGAGCTGGCCAAGGTGAGGGCAGTGCTCGATTGGCCAACTCCCCACTCCCATAAGGAGCTTCAACTCTTCCTCGGATTCGCGAACTTCTATCACAGGTTCATAAGGAACTATAGTGGGGTGGCACTGCCCTTAACGCAGCTGACCTCCATTAAGGTCCCCTTTTGCTGGACTGAGGCAGCTGAACGAGCGTTTTTGAAATTAAAGCGCCTGTTCACAGAAATACCAATCTTGGCTCAGGTTAACATGCAGCTCCAATTCGTCCTCAAGGTGGACGCGTCTGATTCGGGGGTAAGCACTGTACCGTCACCGCGCACACCCCCCGATCAGAAGCTCCGCCCGTGCCCGTATTTCTCTCGAGAGGAATTACGACGTAGGGGACAGAGAGCTGCTTGCCATTAAATTGGCACTGGAGGAATGGAGGCATTGGCTAGAGGGGACTATTCACCCCATTGTCGTGTGGACCGATCACAAAAACCTCCAATATTTGCGGTCGGCCCGTCAACTTAACGCCAGGCAGGCTCGTTGGGCCCTGTTTTTTCAGATGTTCAACTTCTCCATCACGTACCGGCCTGGCACTCAGAACACCAAACTGGACGCGCTATCGCGCCAGTTTGATTCCAAGAAGGTAGCACCCCCTCCCCCCCCAAACTATCATACCACCTTCACACGTCCTTGGAGCCCTTACTTGGGATATCCGAGTGAAGGGTCTGTCAGGCCCAGTCCCAGGAGCCTGTGCCAGTAGGGTGCCCCCGGAACTGTCTGTACGTCCTGGCCGCCCTCTGCAGCAATGTCATCCAGTGGGGTCACACCAGTCGCTTCACCTGCCATCTTGTTATTGCTCGAACTGTGGACTTCGTCCGGCGAGCGTTCTGGTGGCCCACGCTGCGGCGGGATGTACTGGAGTATGTCAAAGCATGCCAGACCTGCATCCGGGGGAAGTCGGACTCCTCTCCCCCGTCTGGTCTCCTCCATCCCCTCCCCACCCCTCGTCGTCCTTGGTCCCACATTGCCATGGATTTTGTCACTGGACTCCCCCCCTCCCGTGGCAAGACGGTGATTCTCACCATTGTGGATCGCTTCTCCAAGGCGGTGCATCTGGTTGCCCTCCCAAAGCTCCCTCAGCCTTGGAGACGGCGGTCCTGCTCACGACCACGTGATTCGGATCCACGGCATCCCCTTGGACATCGTGTCCGACCGGGGTCCTCAATTCACATCCCAGGTCTGGAGGGCCTTTTGCCGGACTTTGGGAACTGTGGTGAGCCTCTTATCCGATAATCACCCACAGAGCAACGGGCAGGCGGAGCGCGCCAACCAGTCCTTGGAGGCCGCCCTGCAGTGTGTAGCAGCTGATAACCCCTCATCTTGGAGCATGCGCCTGACCTGGGTGGAGTATTCTATGAACTTAGCTGTCTCCACTGCCACTGGACTCACCCCGTTCGAGGCGTCGCTGGGGTACACACCGCCACTTCTGCCAATGGCCGAGAGGGAGGTAGCAGTTCCATCCGTGGGGGTCCATGCTCGTTGCTGCTGCCGCGTCTGGAGGCCTACCTGGGCCGCCCTGGCCCGCACCACGGAACGCACTCGGGCTGCTGCTGACAGAAAGTGGGTCCCTGCCGCCAAGTATGTCGTCGGGCAGCAGGTCTGGCTGGCAGCGAGCCAGATTCCTCTTAAGGAGAAATCCAAGAAGCTCCTCCTCCGCTTCCTTGGTCCATATACCATCTCATGGGTGGTAAACGACGCACTGGTCCAGCTGAAGTTGCCACCGACCCTGCGGGTGAACCCTACATTTCACGTTGCCCACATCAAGCCCCTCTCAGCCAGTCCCCTCTGCCCCCCACCGAAGCCGCCTCCTCCCCGGATCATCAACGGCCACCCCACCTACACTGTTCGTCGTATCCTGGACGTTCGCCGTCGGGGCCGGGGCCTTCAGTATTTGGTGGACTGGGAGGGCTATGGCCCGGAGCAGCATTCCTGGGTTCCCACATCTCGGGTTCTGGATAAAGAAATGCTCTGGGCCTATCACTGAGCTCATCCGGAAAAGCCCTCTGGACTGCCAGGAGGCGCTCCTAGAAGGGAGGTCCGTGTCATGGGCAGCGGGAGCGCGCCCCTCCTGTCCTGTCTCACATTCATCAATTCATCACTGCGCCTGAGGCAGAAGACACACCTGCCCTTGCTCATAAGCCAGCGTACTTAAGGAGGCTCCCTCCGCGCATTCAACGCTGGCTCGTCTGGGTATACTGCCCGTCTACAGACAAGCAAGTATTATTTGACAAGTATAGAGACGTCGCCTTACCTTGTTGCTCTTCTCTCCTCAGGTTGCTGCCACCGTGTAGGCGTGTCTCGAGGACTGCGCGCACTCTCCTGCCACATCTCACCATTCCCTCAGCTTCCTATCTCCACCTAGTCAGGCACCATCAGCTCATCCCCCACACCCTACTGGTTCGTCTGTTCATCACTGGGTCCTGCCAGTTTTCCCTGGATAACCAAGTAAGTGGCAGTTTGGCTCGCCCATTTCCCCTTACTCTGTTCCTACACTCACAGCTCTCGTCTTCTCTCCACAGGGTGGTTCCTCTGGCGAGTGACTGTTTCCCTAGCTGTGCGCTTGTTTTGCAAATTAATAAAACTTTCAAATGTGCCCCTTCATGTGGTTACTTTCCTGTGCTGTTGCATCATGTACGTGAGCTGTCAGCTTATTAATCATGACATAAAACCACATTTCACACATACGGATCAGACATGGTATATCCTCAGCTCTCCACTGAGATTTTTCCAGGTTTATTTTAAAAGACGTTATGGTTATAAGTCATGATCACAGTCTAAACAGTGTAAAGGACAGGCCTGCATGAGGATCGAGGGGCTTAGAGCTTAACTTGAGCTGAGTAGCTGGAACTGAAGATGAAAAGGAAAAAAAGCAGGAGTCCCAGCAGGAACAGCAACAGCTGTCCCACCTCAGAGAGAAGTTCCTCTGGCCATGCTGTCACATGCTTCTCTGACTCATTCAAGACAGACACAGCATGTCAGCAAGAGGGCTGTATGCATGAGAATGAGGCAGCATGCACTTACTTTATCTCCCCAAGTCTGAGCTAAACACTATAGTTGGCATTACTCACATCAAAAACTTCACCAGGGCAAAATATGGATGAATACTGCAAGGGTGAAGAACCTTTTGTGTGAAAGGAGCTATTGAGAGTAAATTCTTCACCAAAAAAAAAACAAAAAAAAACAGTATGGGGTCCTTGTAAGACATTTTTTCCTCCTGAAAATGCAACTTCTCTGATAAATTTACAACTTTTCTTGCTAAATTTTGTTTTTCCAGTTTTCATGTCTTTTATATGTGCATATTTATTAATTTTCTTCTTTTTAGCTTTTTGTCCCCTGTAAATTTGCAAATTTTTTCTTGGAAATTTCTTTTACAGTTGCAATCAAAATTATACAACCCCCACAGCATTTTATGTTTATTTGCAGAATTTAAACATTTTCAGGTGATTGCAAAAACACATGACACAAGAACAGTTTAAATAGTTAAATAAAATTAATATTACAAGGATTTTATCCAAATTCAACACTAAATCCTACTTTCAATGACTACTGCACTCTTAAATAATTCAACTTCCTGAATAGAATTCCTCATAAGAGCACAGATTTGCAAATTTGAGACCACACCTGATGCAACCAATCAAGGGCTTCATTAGTTGCATCAGGTGTGCTTGAGATAGAACACCTCAAATACCTGGGCTGTTGACTGTGACTATAAAACATTTTCTTTTCTATCAAACAGTGAAAAAGGTTATTTTTACCTTAACATGTTTCGGCCACTTCTTGCAGTCTTTGTCAGAAGGGTCACATGATGTTGTTGTGACAATCAGCTGTTTTATCCAGGTTTACCAGACAGCAGAGGACAACTACGCTCCTTGCTGTCCTAAGACACATCTGCCATATCTGACCATTGCAAAAGAGAAAATCATATCATGGACTGGGAAGAGGCAAACGTCATCCTCACAGAAAGCAACAAAATACCACCGTTGGATCAGGGAAGCCATCGAGATCAGAAAACGGACCCCAAGAACCATCAACAGGGATGAGGGATCCTATACCCTGTCTCACACCTGGGATGCTGTCCTCCACAGGATACCAGACAGCAGGGGGCATAGTCGTCCTTTGCTGTCTGGTAAACCTGGATAAAACAGCTGATGAAACAGATGATTGTTACAACAACATCACGTGACCCTTCTAACGAAGGCTGCAAGAAGTGGCAGAAACATGTTAATGTAACAGAGTCAATAAAAGCATTCCTACTTAGCTTGCCAAGTGGGTCGACCCTCTTGGTGACACAGGTAGTGTGCTGGCCTCTGGAGCAGGAGGTTGTGAGTTCAAACCCCTTGTTGGACACCACCAGTTGGGCTTAACAGCCCCTCCCCTTGGTCACATTAAGGTAAAAACAACCTTTTTTGCTGATAGAAAAGAAAATATTTTATAATTATTTCAGAGGTCAGTATGAACCCTTTGGGACTGCTGTTGATGGTGACGTTTAATTGCAGAGAACTGTCCACAAAGTTCAGAGAAGAGATCATTGCCTCGCACAAACAAGGAAAATGATATAAAAAGCTAGCAAAAGCACTGAATGTTGCTAGAGATACAGTTGGAAACATAGTTTGCAAGTTTAAAGTTAAAGGAACAGAGGCTACACTATCTGGATGTGGCAGAAAGAGGAAGCTATCAACGGCTGCCGCCAGAGTCCCAAGGAGGCAAGTGGTCAAAAACCCTCGACTGACTGCAAAAGACCTGCAGGAGGATGTGGTGACAGCTGACACTGAGGTTTCAGTTTCCACAGTAAAGCTCATACTAAACACTGATGGGCTCAGTGCCCAAACTCATAGAAGTACATTACTACTGACCCAAAAGCACAAGAAAAGTCAGCTCTAGTTTGCTCAAAACTATATAAATAAGCTAAAGAGGTTTGGAGGTTCTGGTCTGTAGGGTGATGAAACAAAGCTGGAACTTTTCGGGGCTACGGATCAGTTGTATGTCTGGAGGATGAAGAATAAAGTATATGCTGAAAAGAACACCCTGCCTACAATGAAGCAGGAAGGTGGCTAAATAATGATCTAGGGCTGCTTTGCTTTCTCTGGCACTGGAAACCTGCAGCATGTGGGGGGCAAGATGGATTCAGTCAAGTATCAGGAAATTCTGGGAGAAAATGTCATGATGTCTGTGATGGAGCTTGGGCATCATCGGACCTTCCAACAGGACAGTGATCCTAAGCAGACCTCAAAGTCCACCAAGGCTTGGTTTCAGAAGAAATCATGGAAGATACTAAAGTGTCCACCACAGTCACCTGTCTTGAATCCTATTAATAATCTCTGGTGGGATTTGAAAAAGGCAGCTGCAGCATGCAAACCCAAGAATATTAGTGAACTGGAGGCCTATGACCATGAGGGATGGGCTAAGATTCCTTAGGAATGCTGCCAGAAGCTGTCTGGCTGTGCATCATGTTTGCAGCAGGTCATAACAGCAAAAGGGTGTTCTACTAAGTACTAAAGATGCTTGTCATGAAGGAGTTGAATAATTTTGAGAGTGCAGTAGTCAATAAAAGTGGCATTTTGTGTTAAATTTGGAGAACCACTTGTAATATTAGTTGTGTTGAGCTATTTAAATTGTTCTTGTTTGATTTGTTTATTGCAAACAGCTGCTAGTTTGTTCATTTTGCCATTAAACCTAATTTGCAACTGGGGTTGAATAATTTTGATTGCAACTGTAACTTTGCAACTTTCTCTCATTTTTTTTTCTGGTTTTGGGCAAAAACACCTGCATATGGCTTTGGAGCCACAGTTTGCAGAGCCTTGGATTAGTGTTAAAATGACTGACCTTCATATGGATACATCTCAGCCTACTCTTTGCAGTTTGACCTCTAATGGCTCCAAGTGTTCATCTCTGTTAAAACAATATCTGCCCACTCCCATCCTACATTAGACCTGGGAGATTTTCCACCTCTGCCTTTGCTCACGTCTGTTTGCTCACTTGTTACAGTCCACTGAGAAACAGCAATGCCACGTCAGGTTCTGTGCTCTGAAATTATATGTCTAAATGGTTTTTAACCTTTATCATGGTCTTAACTTTTATCCAGCAGCTATGTTTCTCACCCCTGTGGTGGATAAGTCCTTCTCTGTAAAGCCTACAAACTTCAGGATGATTTAAAACCCCCAACAAAGGTGAAATGGCTCTGAATAGATTACATGCTGCAGGCAGATATTAGAAAAACAGTGAGTGAGTTTCACTTTCACAGCTAATCTAATAAAACATACTGACATTAAGAGTTGGGTTACCAGCTGCCCCGGAGCCTCATTTTGCTCAGGAACCTGATAAGTCACGGTGGCTGGCTGCACAATGGGAACAGGAAGTGAACAATATGAAGAGATGACAAAGAGGCCATCGAGCAGATTTACCACCATATGCTCTTTGAGACACTTCTAATTATTGCTGAAAGACTCTGAGGTGGTGATAGGACCTCTGCTTGAGTCCTTAAGTTCAGCTCCCAGCCTCCCCCTGAGGGTTTTTCCTCCAGTGAGCAAAGGATAAACTTGTACTCCCCACATATTCAAGAGTGGGTGGGTAATCGCTCTGTTATTCTTGCAACTCAAACTGCCAGAAGACGGTGGAGGGGAGCTGGCTTCAGGAGCACCGCCTTCACTCCTGCTTCTCAGTGGCTTAAGCTCAGACTTCTGTATTTTATTTTCTTCTCCTTTTTTTTATAATATCTGATATGTCTGAATTATCCACCGCTGTGGCAGATGTTATTTTTTTGTCATTGTATTTTTTCCACAAGATGTATTCCTGATAGCTTCTACTTGCTTTACATATTAAGATTTTACAAATAACATAGCCGCTACTTAAGTTATAATTTGATCAATTAAGGCACCTAGTCATCCAGAAATAGCTTCAAAAGCTTCATTGTACAAATGCTTCATAAGCATTAATACAGCAATTCAGTTGAATGAATTGAGAGAATTTACAGCGATGTAATTATGCAATTATGTGGTTTGTCAGACATGCATAGAAATTCTCTCTGCATTTTTTTTTTCTTTTTTTACAATATGTTCCTTTTCTTACTATGATTTTGATTTGGGGCATTCCCCTCTGGTACTTCCAGCCTTAAGGTCTGTTTTTCAGTTTGTGAAGTTGGGTGAGCCTTTAAACGACCGAGTTTGAGAATCCGAGATGACTGCACCTTGCAGCAATAGTAGTATAAAATGAACAAGTAGTTAGCACCTCTGTTCATACATATGTCTCTTCTGCACACAGCATCGCACAACACATATCTCTGAACATGTTGTTACTGTGCTTTTACACACAATTTACTGCATAGTGTGTTGAGTTCAGTCCCTCTCATTAGCAATGGCTAATAAGCAGTGGCTGGATAACTGACTAGTCCCCACACGTATAAAATATAATGCAAAATAGTTGAAACAGAGTGAAAATAATTAATTTTCTTCAGCAGTTAAAAAAAAGTGATTCCCGTCAAGAGTTGTTGTGACATTAATATGAACCACTGAACAAGGCCCATCAAACATAAGTGCATCATTTTAATAAATTCAAGAAGCTGAAATTAAATAAAAGCTTCATACTTTTTTCCTTAAAAACAACTATCTACATAAATGATGATACATTTTCCATCACTCGATTTTGAGATTAGTTTAGTACAAATTAGCATTGAGAGATTCATCTTCTTCTTCTGCCTGCTGTCCATGTCTTCCTTCACTGCATCCATGAATCTTCTCTGTGGTCTTCCTCGTTTCCGCCTGCCTGGCAGCTCCATCTTCAGCATCCTTTGTCCAATATATCCCCATCCCTCCTCTGCACATGTCCAAACCATCTCAGCCTTGCTTCTCTTACTAACTAACTAACTAACCTGCACTTATATAGCGCTTTTCTAGTCACAAAGACCACTCAAAGCGCTTTCATTAATACTAACCCTCTATTCTAAGGGCCTATAGGAAACAGATATCTAGGGACAATTTAGAACAGCCAATTAACCTAACATGCATGTTTTTGGCATGTGGGAGGAAACCGGAGAAATCCCGGAGTAAATCCATGCAACACGGGGAGAACATGCAAACTCCACACAGATCACTGTTGGTCGGGGGCTGGGATCGAACCCACGATCCCACGATCCCCACAATCCCCCGGCCAAGGGTAAACTGTGCTGCCGCAGTGCTAACCACTGCGCCACCGTGCAGCCCTCTCTTAGGCTGCATTCACACCAGGATAGTCCGGGAGTCTACGTTTGACTCAGCGGGAGATGGCGAGAATCTTCACACCTTTGTTTGGTTCGGTTTGCATTCACACAGCGCTTCACTCAAGCAGACCAAACTGCTTGGACAGCGTCACGCAGTTACAACAGCTGCTCGTTTGTGGCGCTGTAGCCGAAGCCACCACTGACGGGGAAGAAAAAATCTCGGCAAAGAAAAGAAATCCGGCTCATCGATTGGCCAGGACCGGTGTTATGCCAAGAATTGCTCGCTTGCTACGGACTGCATCCTATGCACCAAAACTATAAAATATAACACTACAGCCAGGCTTGTAACCATTTGTGCATTTTTAGAAGTAAAAATTGTTATTACGTCTTGTAAATTGTCTTTAAATTATGTTTATTCGATGATGGGATGCAATTCTCGGCAAGCAAGCAATTCTCAGCATAACACCGTTCCCTTCAGTAAGGTGTTTATGCGCCACAAACTAATAAAAATGAAAAGCTCCGCTGTCTGTATTAACCCCCGTGCCGCCGTCATGTCACTAAACGTTTTAAAAACATCGGTATTGTTGTGTGTAGCCACAAGCAGCTGAGAAATCTGGTTCTCAGACCAAATATCTATCAGAGCCTGCATCTCACTCCTCACTACTCCAAGTCCAAGAGACATTTTTTAAACTTTTCTCCTCGGTTTTCTCCGGTAAAAGTATTTCTTGGATCCGCGCAGTTGACTTTGTTATTTTCTACCCAAAATGGAGGCTGAAGAACCAGGAGCTCTTCAGCTGAATTGGGATGTTGGATTTATTTATCTACCCACAGATTCCTACCACGGACGTGCTGCCAGGAAACACACATCAAGTTTTCAACAAGGACTTTTTCAGGTGACTGGGAACTTCGCCTGTATGCATCTCACCCAGACGGTGAATTCATGTCTTTTCATGCATTTACATTGAGTTATAATGTAATGGTGCTGCGTGAAAAATTTGCCCGTTCGCGTTTGACGTGAAGGCACCTTTACAGTAAACACCACTTTCTCTTCTCACTGTGTGTTGCTGTGGTTACACAAACGCAGAGGGGCACGTCCGCCCTTTGGTCCGCTGGATACTCTGTTTGCATTCACACGGCAAGAGAAGCACACCAGACTGCGTTTGCAAGCAAACCGAGACAGCCCCCCCCCCCCTTTTCAGGGGGACCAGAGTTTGCTTGGTGCTGCACCAGAGTTCCAGGCGCATTCAGATGGCGCCAAAACAACCAACCTATCCATGGAATACACACTTTGGTCCTTTAGTCCAGGCCAAACAGTGGCCGTGTGAATGCGCCCTTACTTTCTCTCCAAACTGCCCAACCTGAGCTGTTCCTCTGATATATTCATTTCTAATCCTGTCCTTCCATCACATCAGCCAACTCTCTCCCTTTACCAATCATAGTCCCTACTCTCACCTTCACAATCCTGCCTTTCCTTTTTTCTCTCTGCCTCCATACACGCCTTCCCCCTCTCCTCCTCTGAGATCTTCAACCAACAGTAGCCCAAGTTCCACCAGTACCCTGTTGGTTAACAGCACCGGTGGTGGTTGTTGTTAATCCAAGCCTCAACCTCATTCATGATGAGCTGTATGGTTGATTTGGCAAAGATTTTACACCAGATGCCTTTCCTGATGTAACCCTTCCATTTATTTACCCAGGCTTGGAATGGGCACTGGGAGTACACTGGTTTGTGTTCACCCCCATGGCTGGGTTACAAATTAGCACTGAGGGAATACCACTCTAAAATAAATACATTTTTCAACCTAAGAAAGCAGGAATCACTAATTTTCATGGCTGGGAAGTTGCCCTTGCTCAGAAAGCCAGAGGTAGACTTTGATCATCGGGCCTCTGTGGAAAGTATAAACTAGGTGGTGACACTGATTTGGAAAGATAAAGCCAGTCATCCAAATACCAAAGAAGATGAGGGCGTAAAGAGACATGCAGAACATGCAGAAAACAGGCCTCCTGTGTGTTGTCATCGCCACTGATGAAGTGCTTCAGCGGACACTAAAGCAGAGTAAACACTCCCGGTGATGGTTAACGGCCGTACCATTTGTGAGGATCCCAGCACGTATTTATTCCTGACAGAGAAAGACCAGAGAAATGAAAATGAGGTTGAGTGCTCTGCTATGTCTCTCAAGGGCTGCCAGCTGGGTGATGGGTAAACAGGCTGACTTCCCTGCTCCTACCCAGTCCCTCGGGACAGGCAGTGTTTGTACAGCAGCACAGAGGAATACAGGAAATTCCATCATTGCCAGTTACGCTGGGGTCCTCACCCCCCCCCCCCCACTGGCTTCCCTGTTGCCTCCACATGAAGGGCAGTGCTGCTTATTTAAGCTGACTTAATGAAGATGGAGGGCATGGCCACACCCTGGAATGACAGTGGAAAGTGCTGAATAATGGATAACACTGGTCAACACCAAATTTATTGTCTGGTTTTTTAGCTGATTTAGGACAATTTTGATGTGCTGAATCCAAAAATCACATTGGTTTTGCTCAGTCAGGTCAACTTTCGGAATTATGGCCACATGTTGTTTTATACATTTTTGTTTACATGTACGGGTATTTTTGCTTTATATGATGCAAAATTCTTTATGTTTTGAAATTCTCTGAATTTTGAACAATGATGGTGTAACATTCAGTACTAAGTAAGTACTAAGTACAGGTTTTTACTTAGCACCTGATCGAGAGAAACGGATGTCATTTTTGGATCCGGCGGTGCAAACTTGTCTTAAATCAGTTGAAAAAACACAGACAACTTACAAAATTATTTTTGCAACCCTGTGTAATGAGAGGGGATGATGCTGTGGATGGATGTTGACCGTTTAATAACCATCACACCTCTCTCTTTATCATACTTGGAAAGATGCTGTAAACGCTGCATGCAGACGTTTTGTATGACTCACTCAAAGGTCTTTTTAAAGGCTCCAGGAGCATTAGTCTGTCTCTCTTTTTTTTTTTATAGCAATAGCTGTGAAGTATCCCTGCCCTCTTCCATGCTCCCAGCAGTACATGAGCTCAGCTGAAAGCCCCTTGGTGAACTCTCACTGAAAGAATTTTTACTCCTCTTGGGGTCAAGACTCGAGTGTTTATACAGCGCAGCCGGTGAAGCTCTATATTGTTTAGACAAGCTTCCAAACATGCAGCCTGGAGGTTTTCCAATTACCCACCCGCTAAGAAGTGTGTGCCATCACTGCTTTGTACATTCTTTGTTTAACCTAATTTACAATTACATTAAGACACTGGAGCTGATTTCCTCATGTTTTTAATGCTAATCTTTGACTATGCTGTAAATGTTGGCATGTCCACCCAAAGGTATACTCTTGCCGCCGCTGAAACGGTTTTATTGTTTTACCATCCAAAGCCACCACTGATCAATTCTGCCTTCACTTATCAGAACAGATTGCTCTCCATCCCGTCCACTGATCGTCCTCACCGTGTCTTTGTTCTCCTCATGTGTCTCCAGTCAGTCTGTCACTCTTTATCATGTCCTCTTACTCTCTGTCTATCTTTCTTTTTCCAGGAAGAGAAGGGTATTTCCTGCGAACTTGTTGAGTTGGACTTCCTCATATGCAGAGCGGGATTTCCTTTCATGAGAGCACAGACTAAGGTAACCGAGATACAGCACTCAGCAAAAAATCTTGAGCCATCCCTCATTTCTTTATACTTAAACCAGAAAATGTTAAATAGGTGCAGCAATTTACATGTGCAAGCATAAATGTAAATACAGTAGATAAGGCAAAAACAGAGTTTGCACAATTCTAACAAGTGTGAAAGTCAGTATTTTGTGTGACCGCCTTTATTTTTCAACACAGCCTGAACTCTCTTAAAGAAACTTTTTGTGTGTACTCTCACTGAAGAAGTTGACTTCATGAATAGTTCTCCAGGCTTCTTGAAGGACATCACAAAGCTCTTCTTTGGATGTTGGCTGCCTTTTGTTCCATTCTCTGTCAAGATGATTGTGCATTTCAAATTTGCATTCATCACTCTATAAGATCTGTTGCCACTGATTTTCAGTCCGTTCTTATGTAATCTGGCATACCTTGGCCTTTTCTCCCATTTTCCCTTCCTTAAGAATGGCTTCTTGACAGGCACCCTTCCGCTGAGACCATTCTGATGAGGCTTCGGTGAGTAGTATATGGATCAAATGAAGGACCAGATGCATCTCACAGGTCCTGGGTCAGGTCTTTGCTGGATTTTTCCCCATTTCTATAAGGATGTGACTTTCAGATATTGTAATCTGCTGTAGATAGTTTTTAGTCCTGTCACTTATCTTTTGTTGTATACTTTTCCATTTTCCTCACATTTTTTGAAAAACCTGGACAATGTTCAGATGCAAGGACTAGACTGGAAATTAATGAAAAAAGAAGCTGATGTCCAAAGAAAAACTTTCAGAAAGGCTGATGAACTATTTGTGAAGACTAACTTGAAAAATTATGAGAAACCCTGGCTCATTTGAAGCAAAGTATAGAGAAATGGTGGGGGGGGGGGGGGGGGCTCGAGACTTTCACACAGTACTGGGGAACTGAGTGCAGAAACTCAACAGTGGATATGTTTGTAGAAGCTCCCGCAACTGATTGATTGTTTCTTTCTTTTTTAAGGAAAGCAGACACGCTGATGTGTTTTAATGTTTTCTTCTCTTCAGTATCATTTTGCAGTTATCTTTGACACAACTCAGCTCTCTGGTGAAAATGACACATTGCAGTTCTTAGTTCAAGCAAAAAGGTAAGAGTTTAAAAACCTTTAACTTGGTATTTTTGTGATTAGGCTATTTTTTCTGATTTAGATTTGTGGTATATCTACCATAAATTAAGCTTTCAGTGTCCCTTTTTAGTGCCAACCCTGAGCACCAACTCTCCGACAACTATTTGGATCTGTCTATCCCCCTCATTCATGAGACCGACACCACTATAACTGGGTAAGAATGACAGACAACCCCTAAATCTGCCTCATTTATATATCTGAGAAGAAGAATTGCCCATCTGTTGGCCCTCAGGAAGACAGGCTGTGTTTTTTTTCCCCTCAGCATGGGTGATATCGACTTAAAAAGCCTTATCTCTGAAAGCTTTATCATAGTTCTGCTGTGCAGGAAAGGGGAGAGATGTAAAACAGTCCATATCTGCCAGAACTCTGACATCTGATAAGGCAGCAGTCTTTAATGTGAAGGGAGGATTTAGTGCAAAGCTGGACAAATATCTCTGCTGCTAAAGAAAACGCTTCTGTCCTGTTCAACGTGATTGAAGCCAGAAATGTTTAGGAGACTCTCAAGTGGTCACAGCAATATTGTGTTTATTTTATATTTTAGCACCTCTTTTTCCATCATCCTTTAATCACTTTGGCTGTTGTTTGCAGTGTGGTGACACCGACCTCTTTTGTGTATGGAAACTCCATCGATGCATCACGCTTCGTCCAGTTGGAAGACATGGAGTGCAACTTTCAGCCGCTCAATCTCACTTTCCAGGTACCATGAAAATCACTTGACAATTGTCAGCTCCCTTATAATATACGGATATGTCTACTTAATAATAACATAATTCCTTATTGCTGTGCGATGTTGTTCCAGGCCATAAACAAGGGACCCAGCCGACTGCCTGGCTCAACTGTTGACATCCGGATACCTAACCGGCTGTCTGGCAGTGGAGCCGAGATGTTCCAAATCGTTGAAACACAGGTGGATGCGAAAAGCCATCTTTCTGTCTTGATCACCCAACCCAGACTGTTTCACTATTATTTGATTCACCTAGCAGATTGCCACAGTTTGAGTTTATTTATCCAGCCAACAGCTTAGGGGCTTGATGGTTTTGCACCCCACGGCACAGCTCTTTGGATCCACCTTAGATGATACGTTTACATACAGAAAGCTGCTAAACCAGTGGGCTTTTGGTGAGGGAACGGGTAGTTTGTTTAGTGTGGGGCACCGATGAAATGCACCAGTGAAAACCGAAGCGAAAACATTGCCGCTGCTGCTACCGAAGCTAGCCATCCATTTTGTTTCACAACACCTTGCATTTAGATAAAGACACATAATACTCTCATGGGGTCTTGACGTTTTCTTAACCCACTGCTCCCTTCATATAGGTAGACCGTGAAGGAGCTCAATCTGTTAATTGTGTATAGTGCGGAATGACAGACAGGGTTGACTGTATCCCACCCTCCTAGAGCCCATCTGGAGTCACTTTTAAGGGATTAGACAACTTGCACGAAACAGGAATGAGACACCTGTATGTGCTAGCTACTGCTGGCACCATCCCCGGCCTGGATCTACATATCATAAATACTGTTCACGCTGCTTCTACTTCATGGCAGGCTGGACAGTTACACACTTAAGTTTTACAGTCAAGTATTCTTAAATGTATACAGACCTCTTTTTTTTTTAGACTGGATCCTTCTGTCTGTAATGCACTGAGGGATTTCACCAGATTAAAGCTAGTGCAGCCATTAGTGCTGCCTATGAATCTTAAGCCATAGCAGCAGAGACACTGGACATCAGAAAATGCTGCAGTACAAGTGGTGACATGCTGGGTGGTAGCCGAGCAAACAATGAGGAGTGTTCCACCTCTGGAGTCTCAGGTCAGACTGCAGGAGAGGGGAAAGGGGAAGTGCTCCTTGGGGGCTGGGCGGTAATGCAGACACCTCTAAATCACTCCATATGGGAAGTGTGTCAGGGAGGCGTTCCACCGTAGCGTTGGGGAAAACTTCTTGTGAGCCCTGGAGAGTCCTAACAACACTGGGATTGGGCACAAAAGGGCTTGTGTCAAAATGTTCAGTGTCATACTTAAATCTAGTCCTATCTCTGCTGCACAAATATGAGAAAACTAGTTTTCCTCTGCACCAGGGGTCTGCAACCTGCAGCTCTGAAGTCTCATGCACGTGCAGTTGTACCCTAGGACTAAATGTTAAAAATGAAAAAAAAAAAAAAAACCCTCAAATTTATGAGAAAGTCACAAATTTACTTGGAAAAAAAAATGCCAGTTTACAAGAACAAGCCACAAATTATGCAAAAAAATGCTGAAAAAGTTTTACAAGAAAATCTGCAATTTTAAAGACAATCAAGATGTTATTATGCAGTAAAGCCTATATACTGAAACGTTTAAATGTTCAAACCTATTTTACTAATGCTCAATGTCAAATTCAGCATTTAGATAGCAAATGTGTCAACTTTGTTTTCACTTCACAATTTTCTCCCACTCTGGTGCAGCGAAATCTGAAGTCTTGCAGTACACAGTGATCTCAAGAGAACAGTGAAAGTACACGAGCATTTATGTTATGTTGAGAAACTGAAGAACTTAGTGCTAAAAGCACTCAGAGATTTGAACAACACTCTTACTGGATGATTATAATGATCACAGACATTTTTGGTGTTGATTTTCTCGAAACAGACATTTTGTGACTTAAGTACTTTTGACACCGAGCTCTTGAATTAGGAAATGCTGCTCTATTGATAACATCAGTACGAGGAAGACAAAGGTGCTTCAGTAACGTTAAAAATAGAATCGACGCAGGGCCATCAAATATTGCCTTGGGTGCCTTTAAGAGAAAAACTTTAAAATTTACAAAAACAATAAATTTGCAGGCACATGTTCACATATACATTAATAAAGTTTTAAATTTGCACCAAAAAGTCACGAAACAGTTCCAAATTTGTGAGGGAAAAAAATGCTAATATTAGGAAAAAATTGTTGCAGACAATATGAGGGGAAAGTCACATTTCAGAGGCAAAAAATCAAATATTTCTAATGTTGGTAGACCAGTTTATACTCTGCCTTTAAGACTCAAATGTGTTTTGCAGCTCTTAGCAGACTGTTTGACAAACAACTGCTCAAAATGTCTCTTTCCATAGTAGAGGTAGCCGACTCCTGCTCTACACCCATATGACCCGTGTCTGCTCACACCAACTCTGTCACATTTGATGGCCAGCCTTGGTTTGGTTGACTCAGTTATTCTATCCCTCTGCCCATTTCAGGTGACAAATGGTCGAGGAAACTGCACCCCTCACAGGAACCCAACACCCTGCACCATCCCGCAGGACAAAGAGAGCATCTTCCACTCCATATTTGCCTTTTTCAGCAAATCGGGGCGCAAAGTCTTGGTAAATATGCAGCCCTCATGTTTGACATTTCAGAGATCATTGACAGTCGTCCCCTGTGAGGATTTTTTTTTTTTTTTTTTTTTTTGCAACATCTGTTCCAACTCCATTTTAAATGCTCTCTGTCTAACTTTTTCGTTTCAAGGACTGTGACCGTCCTGGGAGAGCTTGTATGACCATCTCCTGCAGTCTGGGCCCACTGTTGAAAGAAGAAGCTTTGAGCATTGATATTAAGCTGCTACTCAACACTGAGATTCTGAAGACGGTAAGCCACACATCACAAGCTTATTAAATTATTTCCTAGGTTTTTGTGACACTAAAAGCAGCCCATCCTCCCTCCACCTACAGGATTCTTCCTCTGTGATCCAGTTTGTGACAAGGGGCAGCGTGCAAGTAAATGACAGGGCAGTGGAGGTTCCAGATGGGCTCCCAGAGGACATTTCTGTGAGTGTGTTATGGATTTAGCACTGAATTGTGATCATGTCACTGATGCATATCGAGGAATATCCATAAATAGATCATAACTGGAAACTGAACCTATCCATTCTAAGTGAAGGACAGTGAACTAACTTGTTTATATTTAGCTACACAATTCGTCATGCTGAGACTGAACATTCTTTGGGGCGCTGATGTGCTTTATTGTGGATCTTTTATGATGCTTGGGGGACAAGGGAGCAGCTGAGGACTGTGGGTTTAATGTGTGGTGGCACTTAGCCATTTTCGGGGGGACCTCAGCTGTGCATAAGGACAGACCCTCCCTCCATTGTTGAATGCCAGGTGATTGAATGGGTCACATGATCAGATTTGATGATTACATTTAGCCCCCAGCCTGCCCGCAGTGGGCTCTCACAAAAAGATTAAGGTGGTGACAGGGTTACAGTGCCGCTGACCCTGATCTCCACTTGTGCTCAGAAAATTCAGGCCTGCTTGGAATATGTCCATGCCATGCTGCTCTTTCATCACTATTAGATTGCGCCCATTCCAGTGACTTACACCCCTCCTAGGTTTCAGTAAACGCTGTAACCTTTTCCCCTCACTATCCCAGCGAGCTAGAGTACACACTACAGCTATGATTTGTACTCCCAGGCTGTGCTGTTCACAGCAAGCCTCCTGGTTGTCAGCAGGACAAAAAGCGTGGATTTTTATAACCCGTGAAAAACCCACATAAATCCAGTGTTTTTGCTAAGTATGCAAGCATGTAAGTTTAAAGCTTTTCAAACAGATTTAGAAATGCATTGCTGAGTTGAATGAACTTCACAAAAAGTGATTGCCAAAGTTAAATCGGGAAAGTCGGTGTCAGAGAGCAACAACCAGTACAGCTTTCATCTTTTTCTACACGTACTGTAAATGCTTCGGCATGCATGACAATGGTTAGATTCCAGAGCTGGGGCTAACGGGGAGGTGTTAATGTGAGAAACTATTCAGCAGAGATTATTCTTCACTTGTCTGCTTTGTTTTGCCCTGGCTGACAGGTGGCATCTCATACCACATTTTTGTTTAAAGTACATGCAATAATACACAATGAAGCTCTTCACTCGGCTCTGAATTTGTTCCACAATCGATCACAGTAACAGAATTGTGTAGGGTAGGGCCTGGCGATGTGCCCTCAAATCAGGGCCGGCCTTTGGCATAGGCCACGTAGGCAGTCACCTAGGGTACCTCCTGCTGGAGGGGGTGCTGCTGCAAGCCCTCCCCAATTTTTTTTTTTAAATCAATAAAACAAAATTAATAATAGTCAAAAGCACTGTGCTGGCAGGCAAGGCCAAAAGGGCCCCTTCCCAAAGGCTGACCAACCTTGAATCACTACAGCAGTGGCAATGTGGAGAGTTTGCAATGACCATGGTAGGCTTTCGCAGAGCTCCCTAAAGGGACGCCATGCCCGCTACTCACTCTTGTACCAGTGTGAGTCTTATGTAAACAAATTGTGGAGAGGAACTTGATGAAATTTGTAAAATAAATTAAATAAATATGCTAGTTGACTAAAGACAGAAGAGGGTCCAACTTCACTTAGTCCTCTACATGCAACATGACCACTGTGACAAACTCTGCTTTAACTGAACAGCATAACCAGCGCGAGTAGTACCAGTGGCGATTCCACCTCTGGCTGGCCGATGATGTGAACTTAACGCTCTGGCTACAAACAGTGAGCCCTGGTCCTATGTGGTCCTTCTCGAATACGATTGATAAAAACAAAACGGAAAAAGTAGGACAAAATTTATTGTGGTGGCTGTTTAAAGTGAAATTTGTTTTTGCTGTTCTTTGGCTGCTGGCTCAGTGACTGTTAGTTGGTGATAAAACTTGGCTCATTGTAGTCAGCTGGGTCTCTGGTTTCAGATGATGTGTTGTGTGGTTACTGCTGCAGCAGCACGAGCTATTATGCAGACTGTGTGGACATGCACTTTACTGTAATTTTGTGGTTTTAAGATGTAATTGCTTGCAATGTTGTGATTGTATTTTGTGATGATCGAAGTCGCCATTTTAACTTCATTGTGAAGGCTCTTCCCATTCTGTGGATGTGTAACATGATGACTATGTTGATGCAGGTAGCATGTCTTAATATGAGGTTTTTTATGAACAATAAAGTGTGCGTGAGGTGTGTGTGTGTAGGGGGGGGGGGGTGCGCGCACATGCGGGGAAGGGAGGAGATGCCTTAACCTCACCTAGGGTGCCAAAATGGCTAGGGCCGGCCCTGCCTCAAATCAAGATCACAGTTAATTGAACATTTTATCTTGGCTTCAGTGATTGGACTTTTCCCCACTTAAATACACGCATGCAATATTTTTGAAATATTTTATCAATTTATTGAATTATTTTATGAGTAAATATTTATAAATTATGACCTCTCCCTAGGAGGTAATGTAATTGGGGTGCTTTGTCTGGCTGTCTGTTTGTCCGTCTGTCTGTTAGCAGTATTATGCAAAAATTACTGGATGGATTTTGATGAAATTTTCTTCAGAGGCAGCCCTTGGGCCAAGGATGAACCCATTAAATTTTGGTGATGATCTGAGTGCATACCTCCACCAAGGACCTTGTTTGTATTTGTGCAGCAGGATTACACAAAAACTACTGCATAGATTTGGATGAAATTTTCACCAGACGTGGTCCTTGGTCTAGAGAGGAACCCATTACATTTTGGTGATGATCCATGAGGGATGGAAGGAGCCTTGGCGGAGGTATGGCCGCTCTGAGTGCTTTTCTAGCTTAACAGTGAATTTAATAAAAGCCTTTCTTTAGTGTCTAAGGTAACAGTACATTAACAGGCACAGAGGGGGAAATATAAATTTAAAAAAAGGAAAAAATAACCAGCGTGGACAAGATTACATTGATTAGATGTTCTAAATGTTGATTTTGGTTATTTTTCAGTTAACCCCTCAGCATTAGTGTAGGGTTAATTGATTTCTGATAGAACAGATAGTATATGTTTGGCTTTTATTAGACTCATTTTTAATTAAAAAAAAACTCATTGTAAAGTGCTGTTGTCTATTTTTGCTTGTATGCTGTCATTAAAGCTTTTTTTTTTTTTTTTTTATTTAAGTTTTTGTAAAGGGTATACAGGTCGTTACAGCAATGCAGTGTTTACATTTTCATCACATGTTCCCTTATTTCCTGATATCTGACAACATTGGAAGATTAATTCTTACAACACCCCTTATTTTTTTTTTTTTTAAAGTGAAAGAAAAAGTGAAAAGAGAAAAAAAAACAAACAAAAAACAAATAAAAAAAACAAACAAACCAGTAAAAAACAAACAAAAAGAAAAAGTAAGTAAATAAAGATAAAAGAGCATCTGAGTAGCTTTGGAACAAAGAGAGGAACCATTATTGAAATGGTATTTGTCAAAGATTAGATCTAATGGAAGACACATTTGAGGTCCAGGGTTGCCAAAAGTTCATGAACCCATCCATGTCCTGTCTCAGTGCGAATGTCAACTTTTCCATCGAGTAAATGTCTTGGATCACGTTAGTCCAATCTTCAGGTGTAGGACAGTCCTTCAACATCCATTTTTTAGTTAGAGCTTTTTTGCTTGCCAATATTAAAACATTGAATAAGTATTTTTCTCCTCGTCTTTCCAGTGAGTCCGGTAGTAAACCCAAATACAAAGTTACAAAAGAAAAGGGAACTGTAATTTTGAATATTTTCCCCAATATTGTCTGTACATTGGTCCAATATTGGTGGATAACTGGGCATGACCAAAACACATGAAAATGATTTGCAGTCTTTTCACCACACAAGCGCCAACAGTTCAATCCCTTATGGGTAAATTTGTTTTGTGCAGGTGTTCTGAAAAATCTTGCCAAGTTTTTCCATCCAAATTCTCTCCACTGCAGGGATGAGGTACTTTTCCATTGCTGTTTATTTAGCTTTTCCCATATTTCCAGATGTAAAGTGAAATTCCCCTCTTTTTCCCATCTCTCTTTTATATAAGATGTGTTGTCTCCTTTTAAGTCTTGAAGACCTTGGTATATTTTAGAAATGTATCTGATCCCTGGGATCCCTTTATATGCCATTAAGAAGACCTTCAGAACACCTGACTGGGCCCTTTCCAAAACCTCCTTTTTAAGTATATTGTTTATGTGGTGTCTAAGCTGGAAGAACCTGTAAAGGTCTTGATTTATTAGGCCTTGTTTTTTCAAATCTTCAAAACTTCTTAAGATTTGCCCTTTAAAAAAATCGTAATATTTTATCAGCCCCTTCTCCTTCCACTTTTTAAATCTGGTGTCTGTTTTATTAGGAGTAAAGTCCTGATCATAGGCGATCCATTGCAGAAGTCGATAGGGCTCTTTAGTTTGATTCTCTCTGACTATCTTAAACCAAATTTTTAGCGGGGTCTCTATCCACGGGTTAGTGTTATTCAAAAGCTTAGGTAAGACATTGTTCCCTATTATCGCCTGTAGGGGGATGTCACTTGTTATTTGGCATTCGATCTCCTTCCATTGTGCAGAGTAGACTGGGTTACATATCTCTACTAAAGTTTTAATTTGTGCGGCTTTAAAGTAGTCCCTGATATTTGGCAGCGCGAGCCCACCTTTGTCTTTGTTTAGCTGTAGGGTTCTATATCTGATTCTAGGTCTCTTGCCCTGCCATATGAATCTTGAGATCCTTCTGTCCAGCTCCTGCCATGTTTTATTGGGAGGTTCTACCGGTATTGTTTGGAAAAGGTATAGAAGACGTGGAAGTATATTCATTTTGACTGCTTCAATTCTTTGTGCAATACCCAAGAATGGTATCATATTCCATCTTGCTAGGTCAGATTTTATTTTTGTCACCAGTGGATCATAGTTTAGTGATATAATTTTGTTGAGTTGTTTCGGGATATTGACCCCCAGATATTTCATAGATTCCGACTCCCAGTTAGTTTTGAGTTTGCTTAGTGAATAATGATTTGGGTCATAGTTGAATGTTAAAACTTGGGTTTTATGCATATTTAATTTGTACCCCGATAAATCTCCATACTCTGAAAAAACTGAGGTTAGTTCTGGTAAAGAAGTGTCCGGCTGCCCTAGGTATATTAAAATGTCATCAGCAAAGAGTGCTATTTTATGTTCCTTCTGACCAAGTGTAATACCTTGAATTTTTTGGTTTTGTCTTATCCATTGGCTCAGAGGTTCTATGAAGATTGCAAAGAGCAGTGGAGACAGGGGGCAGCCCTGACGACATCCTCTTTCCAGTTCAAAAGATGATGATAAATTACCGTTAATCCTTATTTTAGCTGTTGGTTTTTTATATAATGCCTGTATAGTTCTAATGAAGTTGTTATGAAAATTGAAACTGGATAAGATTCTGTATAGAAAAGACCAGTCAACCGAATCGAATGCTTTTTCAGCATCTAATCCTAATATGACTGCATTTAAGTTATATTTTTTTATATGATGAATTATGTGTAAAGTGCGTCGAATGCTGTCTTGTGTCTGTCTTTGTCTTATAAAACCTGTTTGGTCTAAATGAATTAGGTCTGTCAGTATATTCTCTAACCTTTTGGCAAGGATAATGGTAAAAAGCTTATAGTCCTGATTTAGTACACTGATTGGTCTGTAGTTGGAGCACTCTAGTTTATCCTTTTCAGGTTTAGGTATAACTGCAATGACCCCTTCTCTCCAGGAGGGGGGGATTTCCCCTGTGTGGAGGACATAATTAAATGTTTTCAGGAGGAGAGGAGATAGTTGCTGTTTAAAGGTTTTGTACCACTCTGCTGTATAGCCATCAGCTCCTGGGGATTTGTTAGCTTTAAGTTTCATAATTGCTTTTTCCAATTCTTTAGGATGTATTTCTGACAGTAGTGTTTTATTTTGTGACTCCGTAAGTTGGGGAAGGTTTAATGTGTTTAGGAATGCCTCGGATGCATTTTTATGTTTTTTGTGGGAGTATAAGTTCTTATAGTAATTCTCGAAGTTTTTAAGAATATCCTGAATTCTGAATTTTATTTCCTTTGATACTGGGTCTCTGATTTTGTAGATTGCTCTTTCTGTTTGATGTTTCCTCAATTTATAGGCTAGCAATTTTGCCGATTTACTGCCTGCTTCATAGTATTTTTGTTTCAGAAATGTAAGTTTCTTCTGGATTTCTATTGTGTAGATCTCATTTATTTGGTTTTTAATTTCCTTAATCTTGAGCGAGTCAGTAGAATGAGTGTTGCCTTTGTGTTCTTTTTCTAGGTTCCTAAGTTCTGACTCTAATGTGGATAGTTTTTCTTGTCTTAGTTTCTTTTGGGTTGCCAGTTTTGCAATAATCTTTCCTCTTATTACAGCTTTACATGCATCCCACAGTATTAAAGGGGATACTTCTCCATTATCGTTATCTTCCAAATATCTGAGAATATCTGACTCCAATTCATCTTTCAATGGTCCTTTCAGGACATTTGAATTTAACCTCCAAGAAAATGTATTATTTGTGTATTTTTGGATATTTAAGTCCATGTAGATCGGACTGTGGTCGGAGAGATCCATCAGTCCTATTTTACATGTTTTTACTCTACCAATGTCTCTATTAAACATAAAAAAATAGTCAATCCTTGAGTAAGATGAATGTGGAGTTGAGTAAAATGTATAGTCTTTTACACTGGGGTTGAGTTCCCTCCACACGTCACAGACTCCCAATTCTTTTAGTAGCATCCGAGTATTCCTGTTTTGGGTGTTATTTTGATGTGGGGAATTACCAGAAGCATCCCAGTATGGATTCAGTCTAAGATTGAAGTCCCCACCACATATCACTAAACCTTGAGCTTTAGTTATCATTAGGTCGAATACATTTTTATAAAATTTCCAGTTAGCCCCTGGGGGAGCATACACATTCAGCAGGGTGATATCTTCTCCCTCTAGCCGCCCAGTTACCAAACTGTATCTCCCTTCTTTATCTTTGTGTTCTGATTTTTTTTCAAATGTAATTTTGGTTGATATCAATGTCGCTACTCCCCTCCTCCTCCCTGATTTATATGAAGATGAAGAGATCATTTTAAACCCTTGTCTACTGAGTTTATTGTGTTCCACGTCTGTTAGGTGGGTTTCTTGTAAAAGTATTATTCCTGCTTTGTCTTTTTTCATTTTGCCTAGAATCTTGGATCTTTTAACTGGATTCAGGATTCCTTTTACATTATATGAAATTATTTTGGTTACACCCTGTTTCTCCATTGTGTTGTTTTGTTTAGTATAACTGTGTGGTGGCCCTCTTTTGTGCTACTCAGAAACTGAAAGAACATTAAAAACAAGAAAAACATTAAGAACATAGTGTAAAAAACTTTAAAACAAAAAGCTGTCAAAAGAACTTCCTGAGCTGAGGTCTTTTTAAAGACCCTGTAAGAGCCTTGATGGAGTGAAGGCTCTGAGGGAAATTCCTCAAACTCTGTTACGTGTTGAGGGCCCTCTCTTACCACTGAAAGTTGTCCCATGCTTTTAACGTGAGTTTCAGAACCCAATCCAAACTTGTAATGATTTTTTTTTTTTTCCTTTTATGCCTAAACCCTGTGAAATTGTGTGCACCCTCCCACCCCCATCACATCAAACATTCACGCAAAAACAGTATTTGTTAGTATGAGGAGAACATGTGGATTATTGTCACATTTCTATTTTAACAAGTTTTTTTTTTTTTTTTTTTTTTTATTACAAAGACTTTTGTTTCAAATAATATGATTGTTCCATGAAATGTTTTACCACATGCTGAATATGCATCTCCTTTAATGTTTGTTACCTTGTATGAGGGGGGTTGGATGTGCGGATTGATTCAAGAGGAAAAAAAAAAAAAAGGTCGCTATTCCAACCTGAAAACGGATAGTTTATCCGCGACGCTCTGGTGCTGGGTTTCCCGCTGCTGGTCCGTGGATTTTGAGGGTCTTTGTGTTGTCCATGTTTGCGCTTTGATCTTCACACTCGGGTCTGCCGCGGGTTTAAATACCGTTACCGGGAGCCCTCTTTTCGCCATGTCAGCTGTTGCTTCTTCCGCCGAATTATAGAGACACGTTTCATCGCCGTAGAAGACCCTTAACTTCGCAGGAAATGGTGTCTGAAAGCGCAATTTCTTCTCTCTTAACACCTTTTTCGCGTCATTGTATTCCCTGCGCTTTTTAAGGACCTCCGGGGCGTAATCGTGTTCCACGTAGACTTTTCTCTCCTGGTGCATAAATCCTTTTTTCTGCCAGGCCAGTCTTACAACCTCTTGTTTTATTTTGAAATTGGAAAATCTTACCAACACCGAACGTGGGGGCGCTTCCGCCGCCGGCCTAGCGGCTAATGAACGATGTGCCTTTTCTATCTTCAAGTCGGTGGTTTGTGGAATATCCAATTTCTCTCTTAGTAAGGATTCCACGCATTCTGCCATTGAGTTAAAACCATTTTCGGTTCCTTCTATCAGACCATGAATTCTTATGTTATCTCTTCTTTGTTTTCCTTCTTGGTCGGTTAGCTTAGCCTCTATAGCTGCTTGTCTTTTGCGTAGGTCCAGCACAGAATCTTCGAGCACTTTTATTCGATCCTCTGTTTCCAAGATTCGGTTCTCGGCCTGGTCCACTCTGCTGTTTGTCCTTTTCAATTCTTCTCTGAATTCCCGAAATTCGGCCGTAACATCTCGGCGAAATCGTCGTAGTTCCTCAAATAGTGATTTCAGGCTAACCCTTTTGTTAGCTATCACCAGCTCCTCGTCTTCTGAACGGGGATCTTCCAGTTCAGATTCTCCGGCCGATACGTGTCCTGGCCTGGAGAATTTCAGTTTCTTCTGTTTTCCTTTAGACATGATGATTTTGTCTTTTGATTTTCACTCCTCCAAAAATCCGTTAAGTTTGATTTTCAAGGTGTTATCCTGGATTGAGTCTGAGAGCTTCAGTGTTAAGCTGCAGTCGCCATGGCGTCCAGACCGGAAGTCCCCATTAAAGCTTTTTTAAACCAAAAATCAAGAAGAAACTTATTTTTATCTCATTCTGAACTTCAGAATGTACAAGCTTAAGTGCATGGCTTTTGATTTTCATCACCACTTTGCTTTAGTTTATGCACATTAGCTAAAATATATTCAATTAGCAGCTATTAACTTTTAGCTCTGATTAGCAGAAGGCTAATCTTTTTGTACTGCGCAAAGATAGATAGATAGATGTACTTTATTGATCCCAACCTGGGAAATTACAGTGTAACAGCAGCATGACAGTAGACAACCAAACGACAGAAACACACACATGACAGACAAAGGGATTACCCATGGAAAGTAATTCAATTCAATTCAATTCAATTCAATTCATATAGCACCATTTCACAACAACAGTCATCTCACAACACTTTCAACTGTAGGGGAAACCCCCACAGTTGCAGAAAGACCCCAGCAATCAGGCGATCCCCTGTGAGCAAGCACTTGGTGATGGTGGAGAGGAAAAACTCCCTTTTAACAGGAAGAAACCTCCAGCAAAACTAGGCTCAGGGAGGGGCAGTCATCTGCTCCGACTGGCTGTAGGGTGAGGGGATAGAGAAGATGAAAAGAGCAGACACTAGAGAGCAAACAGCACAATGGGGACTCAATCTATGGGAGAGAACAAACAGATGTTAATGACCAGCAAAAATATTTCATTGAGAGTGAAGAAAGGAGTGAGGCCCAGTGCATTATTGGAGGTCCCCCGGCTGTCTAAACCTATTAGCAGCATAACTAAGGGAGGGTTCAGGGGCACATGATCCCTCCCTAATTATAGGCTATATCAAAAAGGAAGGTTTTAACCCTATTCTTAAAAACAGAGATCGAGTCTGACTCCCAAATCCAGATTGGCAGCTGGTTCCACAGGAGAGGAGCTTGATAACTGAAGGCTCTGCCTCCCATTGTACTTTTGGAGATTCTAGGTATTACAAGTAATCCTGCATTTTGGGAGCGTAGTGCTCTGTTAGGATAATAGGGTAGTATCAGAGCTTTAGTATCAAAGTAAAACTAGCAATACTATAAAAGCCTATATACATCAAAGTTGAATAGATGGTGACCCGTATAAACACATGAATCATACCCGCTGCACAATGCAGGACTATCAGGAGTAGAGGGAAATATGGGGGACCAGTTAGACTGTAAGGTGCAGTATGGCAGCATAGTTATGACCAGAATACAACATCATAGTGAGTTATTGTACAGTTAAATGGCGTGCGGCAGGAAAGATTTCCTGTACCTGGCTGTTCAACAGTGAAGTTGTAGCAGTCTCCTGGAGAAAAGATAAGATAAGATAAGCCTTTATTAGTCTCACAATGGGGAAATTCCAGGATTGCAACAGCACAGGGATAGCAACACTCAGAGCAATAATTTAGAAGATAAGAAAATAAGAGCAGTGAATATACATATGTACACATAAATATATAAATATATATACACAGTGCGGAGCATTGTAGCTAGATAGAATAAGCAGCATAACAGTCTATTTAGTTACCCCACATAGTATGAATATGTTCCCATACATATTGTCACCCTCCGTAGCTATTGATATTGTCCTAGTTGTATACTGGAGGGGACCATTTTGTGTAAGTTTGTTGTGTCTTTTGCATTCAATACTATTAGGTCGTAACATTTTTTTTACTATCTCTGCAAGTAGCCCTGCTTAGGTTATAAAGTCTGACAGCTGTAGGTAGGAAGGACCTGCGAAACCTCTCAGTCACGCACCGAGGATGATGTAGTCTACTGCTAAATGAGCTCCTCAGTGCATTCAGTATGTCCTGCATAGGGTGGGACTCGGACTCCAGCAGAGATGACAGCTTAGCCACCATCCTTCTCTCTCCTATCTCCTCCACTGGGTCAAGGCGTTGCCCCAGGAAAAGTGCTGCACTGTCTGTCCAGTGTGTGGTGGAGGGGGTGATCAAGATTGTCCATGATGGATCACATTTTATTTAGTGTTCTCCTCTCCACCACAGTCTCAAAGGTCTCCAGCCTGAGACCAATCACAGAGCCAGCCCTCTTGATAATCTTGTCATTTCTGTTGGTGTCGCTGGCTCTGATATTGCTACCCCAACAGGCAGCAGCAAAGACGATGGCACTGGTGACAGTGGTCTGGTAGAAAAGCTCCAGCATCCTGCTGCACACGTTGAAGGATCTCAGCTTCCTCAGGAAGCAGAGATAGATAAAGTCGTGGTCTGGCATAATTTGCCTATAAAAGAAAGTCAGCCCCTACAGCAGTTACCAGGAGAATAGCAGCAGTCTGAATCAAACTTGGTAGAGCTTCATACTCATAATTTACTGCTTCATCTGAACTGAGGGATGAAGGTGGTCCCATGTTATTATTTCCATTTCACCTGATATACTTGTAAGGTTATTTTGTCTTTCTTCTTTAATTTGTAACCCTTAATGATAGATTATCCAGCAGGTCAGTGCCATGGGAAAATGCCCAAATGACTCAGATTTATTAAAGAACCAGACTAGGATATTTGTTTATAGTTGTCAAACCTCCCAAAATGGAGATAACTCAAAATTAAGCTCATGAAAGCATGACACTGCAAATAAACCAGACCGTCAGTGATGAATCAGCTCATTCTGGCCTGATGAAATCACCCGGGGGTGCTCAGATCTCCTGACCACTGACCTTCAGAATCAGAATCAGAATCAGATTTATTGCCATTGTTCATGTAGTACACAAACTAGGAATTTGTCTCGGTGCCATGCTGCAACATTAAAAACATGATGAGATAAAGAGATAAACTATAAAACTAAAGGACTAAAAACATGCAATAAGTGTAGAAAAATAAGTAATAATAATAATAATAATAGTAATAATGAGTAATACTAGTCAAGGCAGTTTTAAATAAATTAGCAAGTAGCAGATAATATGGGGTACCACAGTGCAGTTGATAATGCAACAGAAAAACAGTGATGAATGACATGAGTCTGGTTGAGCTGCTGTATATAGTGCACGAGAGTCAATAAGTCACTCAGTGTTCAGCAGTCTGATGGCAGAGGGGGAAAAGCTATTCATGTGCCGGGAGGTTTTAGTCTGAATGGACCAAAGTCTTCTATCTGAGGGGAGGGGGGCAAACAGTACGTGACCAGGGTGTGAAGGATCGGCTATGATCCGGCCTGCATGCCTCCGGGTCCTGGAGATGTACAGGTCCTGGAGAGATGGGAGCTCGCAGCCGATCACCTTCTCAGCAGTGCGCACGACGCGCTGCAGCCTTAGTCTGTCCCTGGCAGTGGCTCCTGCGTACCACACGGTTATGGAGGAGGTGAGGATGGACTCGATGATGGCCGTGTAGAACTGCACTAACATCTTGGTGGGTAGCTTGAGCTTCCTCAGCTGCCGCAGAAAAAACATCCTCTGCTGGGCCTTTTTGATGAGGTTGGCTCCCATTTGAGGTCCCGGGTGATGGTGGTGCCCAAGAAGCGGAAGGAATCTGCAATGGTGATGGGAGAGTCTGTGATGGTGAGGGGGTGCAGGGGGGTTGTGACTTTCCTGAAGTCCACAATCATCTCCGCTGTCTTCAGAGCGTTCAGCTGCAGGTTGTTGTGGCTGCACCAGGACACCAGCTGGGCCACCTCTTTCCTGTAGACGGACTCGTCGCCGTTGGAGATGAGCCCGATGAGGGTGGTGTCGTCCGCAAACTTAATCAGCTTAACAGACTGGTGGGAGGAGGTGCAGGAGTTGGTATAGAGGGAGAAGAGTAGGGGGGGAAAGTACACAGCCCTGGGGTGATCCGATGCTGATGCTAACAGAGTCCGAGACAGACTTCCCCAGCCGCACATGCTGCCTCCGGTCCGTCAGGAAGTCGGTGATCCACCTGCAGAGGGAGTCAGGCACATCAAGCAGGGACAGCTTGTCCTGGAGCAGAGCGGGGCGGATGGCGTTGAATGCAGAGCTGAAGTCCACAAACAGAATCCTGGCGTAGGTTCCCGGGGAGTCCAGGTGCTGCAGGATGGAGTGGAGGGCCAGGTTGACTGCGTCGTCCACAGACCTGTTGGCACGGTAGGCAAACTGCAGCGGGTCCAGGAGGGGAGTGGTGATGGACTTGAGGTGAGACAGGACCAGGCGCTCAAAGGACTTCATGACTACAGAGGTGAGCGCTACAGGTCTGTAGTCGTTAAGTCCAGTAATCCGTGGCTTCTTGGGGACAGGGATGATGGTGGAGGATTTGAGGCAGGTCGGCACATGACATTGCTTAAGGGAGGTGTTAAAAATGTCTGTGAAGACAGGAGCCAGCTCTTTCGCACAGTGTCTCAGGGTGGAGGGAGACACACCGTCCGGCCCGGGGGCCTTGCGCGGGTTCTGTAATGTTCTCCTGGAACATGTAATGACGAGGCGCACACACCGGGTGTCAGTTAGGACTTTTTACTTGTCACTTCAAGTGCAACTAACAACTAACCACACATTGGCACATGTACATCTCCTTTTATAGTCAGGTCATGGCCGGGGTCATACTGCCCTCTAGTGGTGACTCCATATGAACTTCACATATCAATACATCTCCCTTTTTTTTTCAAGTAAGGTCATGTCCAACTATAAACTTTTTCTCAAATTTCTATATACAAAATAAACTCCATTTCTATTTACATTTCTTTCACCTTTGTACACTGAATCACAAGTTCAATTTTTTCTCTGTTTACAATTCAACATCAACACATTTTTTCCTCTGTTTACAATTCAACATCAACACATTTTTTTTTTTTTTCATTCATCTCAGTACTCCTTACATTTCCTCAATCAATCTTTTCGGTTTCACAATTTGCCTTTGTGAGCATCTCCTTTGTGTCACCTCAGTCTGTTCGTTAGTGTCTGTCTCTATGTTCTGGTTCTCAGTCATTTCTGGTTGTTCGGTTTGGCTGGAAATTAGCATGTCGCTTATTTCACTGTCTGTGACTCTCATTTTTGTCTGAGGCACTTTCAGTAAGTGACGTCGGTTTCGCCTCATTGTTTTCCCATGCTCTGTGATGACTTCATATGATCTGGGAGTTGTTTCCTTGACCACTTTTGCCAGCGGTCCCCATTCTCCATCACATCTCACTCGCACTATGTCCTCATGTGCAAGTGGTCTCAGAGGTCGTGCTGTTCTGTTGTACAGTTCAGTTTGCCTCTCATCACGCCTCACATCTCTCTTTTCCATCACCTGAGATGCTGATGGAAGTCGCGTTCTGAGACACATATGGGTGTCTACGGGCTGCACGGTGGCGCAGTGGTTAGCACTGCGGCAGCACAGTTTACCCTTGGCCGGAGGATTGTGGGGATCGTGGGATCGTGGGTTCGATCCCAGCCCCCGACCAACAGTGATCTGTGTGGAGTTTGCATGTTCTCCCTGTGTTGCGTGGGTTTACTCCGGGATTTCTCCGGTTTCCTCCCACATGCCAAAGACATGCATGTTAGGTTAATTGGCTGTTCTAAATTGTCCCTAGATATCTGTTTCCTATAGGCCCTTAGAATAGAGGGTTAGTATTAATGAAAGCGCTTTGAGTGGTCTTTGTGACTAGAAAAGCGCTATATAAGTGCAGGTTAGTTAGTTAGTTTTCTGTTCATGAGCATTTCTGCTGGGGACAGTCCATTCTCCAGTGGTGATGCTCGGTAATTCAGGATCGCCAGATGTGGGTCTTCTGCATTGTCTGCAGCCTTTTTCAGTATGCGCTTCACAATTTGCACCCCTTTCTCTGCTAACCCATTTGACTGTGGGTACAGAGGGCTTGAGGTCACGTGCTTGAACCCATATGTGTCTGCAAAGTCTTTGAAGCACTGACTCGTGAATTGTGGTCCGTTATCACTTACAACAGTCATTGGAATTCCATGGCGTGCGAACATTGTCTTTGTATGTGCAATCACCTTTTCTGCTGTTGTGTCACTCAACCCTGCAAACTCTGGGTAGGTGGAATGATAGTCCATGACTAACAGATAGTCCTTGCCCTTAAGCTGAAATAGATCCATGCCCACTTTTCTCCATGGCCCTTGAGGCTTCTCATGGGGCCTCATAGGCTCCTTTGGCTGTTGATACCTGTGGCGCTGGCAAATGTCACAGCGCTGCACATATGCCTCAATGTCCTTGTGCATGTTGGGCCAATATAAAACATCACGTGCACGTCTTTTGCACTTTTCAATACCCAAATGCCCCTCATGCACTAATTTAATCATTTCTGATCTCATGGAGGTAGGTATGACTATCCTTGTACCTTTTAACAGAACCCCATCTAACACAGACAGTTCACCTTTAAAGTGTTGGTAAGGCTTGTCAATCATAACCTGTCCTGGCTGATGTATCTGTTCCATTACTCTTTTTAGTTTCTCATCTTTTTGTGTTTCTTTCACTATCTTCGTCCATTTTGCATCTGACACTGGCATGTGTGCCTTAATAGAGTCTACATGTATTTGCACAGCTTCCTCTGTTGTGCTGCTGGTGTTGCTCAAGCTAGCCCTACTCAGCGCATCGGCTACAATTAGTTGCTTGCCTGGTGTAAACTCAAATTTCAAGTCATATTTCTGTAATCTTAACATTAGACGCTGGATGCGCGGTGGTGCGTCACCCAGTGGCTTCTGTGAGATCGCAATCAGTGGTTTGTGGTCTGTTTCTAGTATTACTGACCTTCCATACACATATTCATGAAACTTCTCACATCCAAACACTGCACCTAGAGTCTCTTTCTCTATTTGCGCGTAATTTTTTTCTGCGCTTGTCATGGTGCGCGATGCGTATGCGACTGGATACCACTCTGTGTCATGTTTTTGCAATAGCACAGCTCCTAGGCCGGCTTTGGACGCATCTGTGGACACTTTTAGCAGTTTGTCCTGATCATAGAATTTTAACACTGGCTCCTTTATTAGACTGCTTTTGAGCCACTCCCATTCTCTGGCATGCTCTGCCATCCACTTCCACATTGTATTGGTCTCTAACAAGCTTCTAAGAGCTATTGTGTTAGCTGATAAATTTGGGATAAATTTTCCCATGTAATTGACTAGCCCTAGGGCTCTTTGCAAGTCATTTTTGTTCTGCGGTACTGGCAGCTCTGCTATGGCCCGCACTTTTTCCGGATCTGGTTGCACGCCTGCCCCAGATAATTTTTCTCCCAGGTATGTAATCTCCCGTACCCCAAATTGGCACTTACTCTTATTCAGTTTCATACCTGACTTTTGCGCCTGTGTGAGAACTCTTGCCAACCTTTCGTCGTGCTCCTCTTTTGTTTTTCCCCAGACTACCACATCATCAAGAAAAACTCCCACTCCTTCTATTCCGTCAAACAATTGCTGCACAGTTCTATGGAAAATTTCAGGGGCTGAGCTAATCCCAAACGGCATTCGTAGAAAGCAATGCCTTCCGAATGGCGTGTTAAATGTGCACAATTTAGCGCTTTCCTCATCTAGCACTATTTGGTAAAACCCAGATTTGGCATCTAATTTTGTGAAGTAATTTGCTCCACTCATTGTGCTGGTTATGTCAGATTTTGTTGGTAGCCTGTAATGCTCCCGCTGTATTACTTTATTTAGATCTTTTGGATCTATGCACAATCTCAAATCTCCATTTGGCTTCTCCACTATAACTAGTGAGTTAACCCATTCAGTTGGTTCTTCTATTTTTCTGACCACTCCGTCTGCTATCAGTGAGTCTAGTGTTTCTCTCAGCCTCTTTTTAAGAGCTATTGGCACTTTTCTTGCGGCATGTATGACTGGCTCTGCATTCTCTTTCAGCCTAATTTTTTGTTTGCCTGGTAGGCGGCCTATTCCTTTGAACACCTCTTTGTATTCTTTCACCCAGTCAGTGTGTTTGTGCTTACTTGTTGTAGCCTCTGTATTTTCTCGTGTTGTCACTTTGTCTGTATCAATGACATTCACCCTTTTGATCAGACCTAGCTGATCGTATGTTTTTAAACCCAAAATTGCTTGTCTATTTCCATCAACAAGTACAAACAATGCATTCACTGTTTTACCTTTGTTTGACAGTGTAACCCTGCACATTCCTTTAGTGGGTATTGGCTTATCGTCATATGTTCTCAGATTAATCTTTTTATTTCTTATTTTCGGCTTGTTTTTCAGTCTTTTAAATTCTTTCGTTGGCAGGATGTTTACCTGCGCACCTGTGTCGAGCTTCAGTGACATGTCCGTGCCATTCATCTCCAGGCACACTATCCATTCGTCAGCGCTCGTCTCTCCCTCGATGGCGTCCACGTAAAACTGATCCTCCTCGCTGTCGCTCTTTTTCTCCACGAGTTGCACTCTCTTCTTTGAGAAGCAGGTCTTTGCGAAGTGATTTTTTCCGCCACACTTGCGACATTCCTTCCCGAATGCTGGACACTGTTTCGGCGCGTGTTGCCTTCCACACCGCTCGCAGTTCCCGCGCGCGCGCTCTGGGTTTGCCTCCCTTTTTCTTGCCTGCAACGTTCCTTTCAGCTTCGCGCGCTGCACTGCACCGACCTCAGCAGTCTCTTTTTCCTTGCTGCTAAAAGTCTTTAATTGTGCCTTTGTACTCTCAGACGCTTGGCAAATCTGTGTCGCTTTCTCCAGCGTTAAGTTAGTCTCTTTCAGTAATTGCATCCGCAATTTGTTGTCTTGGACCCCTATTACAATTTGGTCCCGTATCATTGACTCACTCACTGTTCCAAAGTTGCATGACTGACATTTCATCCGTAGGTCTGTGACATACAGCTCGATGGACTCTGACTCTTTTTGAAGTCTTTTTCTGAACACATACCTCTCGTACGTTTCATTCTTTCTCGGTGTGCAATAATCGTCAAATTTCTTCATCACGGCGTCGAAGTTGCCTTTTTCTTCTTCCGTGAAGATGAATGTGTTAAACACATTTAGCGCCGCTCGCCCTGCTACTGTCAGCAGTAATGCTATTTTCCTCTCCTCGTCACGGAGACCGATAGCAAGCGAATAAAGTTCAAAACTCTGTTTGAATACTTTCCAGTTCTCGTTGACATTACCGGTCAACTTTAACTCGTCCGGCTGTCGAAGAGCGTTCATCTTCGCCGTCGGTTCGTAGTTTTATCCTGGTATCATGTAATTTACTCCTGGTACCATGTAATGTTCTCCTGGAACATGTAATGACGAGGCGCACACACCGGGTGTCAGTTAGGACTTTTTACTTGTCACTTCAAGTGCAACTAACAACTAACCACACATTGGCACATGTACATCTCCTTTTATAGTCAGGTCATGGCCGGGGTCATACTGCCCTCTAGTGGTGACTCCATATGAACTTCACATATCAATACAGGTTCAGTCTGGAGAACTGTCTGTGCACGTCCTGCTCACTGATGACAAGGGCAGGGGGGGAGGAGGAGGAGGGGGGGACCGCTTTTGATGAATTAGGGGCCGAGGAGGCAGTGGAGCTGGGTGGAGTGGGGGTGTTCGACACAGCTGACGAGGTGTCAAAACGGGCGTAATGTTGGGACAGTTTTTGACAAAGGGCTTTGTCATCCTGACCTTTAGAAGCCTGAGGCCGATAGTTGGTGATTTGCGTCAGTCCTCTCCACACAGAAGCAGAGTCATTAGCAGTGAACTGCTGCTGGAGTCTCTCAGAATACACAGATTTAGCTCTCCTCAGCTCTCTGCTAAACCGATATTTGACCTCTCTGTAGCAGTCCCTGTCTCCACTTTTCAACGCTGCTTCCTTCTCCTTCCTGATCTGTCTGAGCTTGGCAGTGAACCAGGGCTTATCATTAGAGTGCCTCACCCTGGTGCGCGATGGGAGAATGCTCTCCTCACAGAAGTTGATATATGAGTTCACAGTGTCTGTGTACTCATTAAGATCATGTGTGGCTCCTTCACCTTAAGTACAGCCTAGATACAGACCCATCTAGGATGTGCATAAAGTCATGGTCAGTGGCCTAGAAGGAGTAACGTTTTTCCAGGAAATCCTAAGTGCCCAGATCTCCTGACCTTTGACAATGACCTTGAGCACAACTTGGATGCAGACCCACCTGAGGGTCACTGTGAGTGAGTTTAGTGACCATTGAGGCAAATGCCAGGAAGGAGTAGCGATTCCCGTGAAACATGGATGGACAGACGACGGATGCCACATCACCGCATTAGCTCCTTTTGGCTTTGCCAGAATGAGCTAAAAAATGGAGTGGATGACTTATTACATTTAGCTGCTTTGACCTAATAAGATGAATAATACTTCTGAGTATTATTAGTATAAAGAATACTTTTGGCAATAATTGTAGAAAAGTAAAATGCATGTGTGGTGTAATGGGAATGTCTCAGCCTACGAGCAGGTATTGTAGAAGTGGTAAAGAAAATAAATGGCAAGATGCAGAGATGAATGCGAAGACTTGGTATGCTGTTTGGGGTTGTACGAGGGAGCTGCAGTTCTTCAGCTGTCAGTTCTAATGTGATAACATTAAGTGTCATAATTTTCACCATATTCATCTTCTTATCCTGAGTAAACTTATTAGTTGTTCAATTTTACAGGTTTATGGGATTATTTAAAGATGAAAAATAATGGAGTATCCAAAGCTATAAGCAGCTCTTTTTTTTGCCTCTTAGTTGCCTGCTGCTGTGACAAATAAGTTAAAAAAAAACTCTCAATGTTACAAGAATAAAGTTGCAAAATTATGAGTATAGTTGAAAATGTTACAAATTTGGGAGAAAAAAATAGCAAAAAAAACCCCCTTCCTCATTAATGATACTGACAAACCAGTTTATATTTTTAATTCACCTTCACTTTAAAGCTCAAATGTGTATTATTTTTTTGTACCCGTAGGTAGATTTGTTTTGCAGTCTGGTGACGAGCCACCGGCTGCCGGTCGCTGCGTGCGCCCCATATCCCTAACCTGCATGTTTTTGACATGTGGGAGGAAACCGGAGAAATCCCGGAGTAAACCCACGCAACACGGGGAGAACATGCAAACTCCACACAGATCACTGTTGGTCAGGGATCGAACCCATGATCTCACGATCCCCAGGCAAACTGTGCTGCCACAGTGCTAACCACTGCGCCACCGTGCAGCCCATTGTGCAGCCCATTGTATTGCGGCTCCATGCACATTTTTGTGGCCAAGCATTGCTCCAAATATCTTTTCTTAGTATTTTTAGGATTAGACTCTGCTAAGAGGCCATGAATGTCTGACAGACACTGAAATAATGTAAAATAGACTGAAACAGATTTTTGTGACACGTCCCACGGTTTCTATTTTGTGCTCTTCCAGATGTTCAGTTTTTTTATTGGTGTAATTTTACTGAGTATTGCTTCAAATATGGTCTACCTTGTCAATTTAAATCCATGCCAAGTCTGACTTTTTCAAGTTGTAAGCTTGTGTAGTTGCTTCATGTTTTATCAAATAAATTCCTTCAGAGCTATTTCATAGATTTTTGGTTTGTTTGTTGCTCTCCGTTGTCTTGGTAACTGTTTTTCACTGTATTGCATCATTGGCAGCACATGACTTAATGTGCATGCTCGTGTGTCTCAGTGCGTGTGTTGTATTTGCGCATGATTCATTAACGTGTTGTTGTGTTTCAGCTGCTCTTCGAGGCACTCCACAGTCAGGAGCCAAGGGGTTACGTAGTCGGCTGGATCATCGCCATCAGTCTGCTGGTGGGAATCCTCATCTTTCTGCTGTTAGCTGTGCTACTCTGGAAGGTAAAACAATACGCATGGACATACTGTAAGTTATTCAGCTTGCAGCATTAGGCCTGGCCTATACCAAAGATTTTTAGTATTTTTAACCGATTTTGAAAATTTCAGAGATTCCGCACATGATGATTAAAAAATGTTGAATTCTTTTGTTCTTATAATATTTGGGGTGCAACGATGTGAGCAAAACAACACACCACACACTAAAAGATTCCACAACAGAGTCCCGAACAGTGTTGCTAGATTTTATACGACAAACAAGCAACTCTGTCTGAGAAAAAAAAGCCCATATGATACAACACATGCATATTCAGTCTCTCTCAATCTCGCACACAAATTAACCCATTCCCTCGCATGTATTTTCAGGTCAGCTCTTGTCCATTTTAGGCCTTCGTATTTATAACAATCACATACTACAGCTGGTCATTTTAACAAGCGACTTAAAAACACCCCAAGACATGTAAAATAAGTTGAACTAGGAGTTCAGTTTCAGACTTTATTACATGGCTTTATTCACAAGACAATCCAAGGTGTGTATGTTCATCTTCCTTAAGGATTCTCCCCCACAACTTGATGTTTGAGAATGAAGAGGCCCTGATGTTCCTCTGACCAGACTGGGTCACCTTTCCCTCCATGGGATAATCTGAAAAGCTTATCGTTAGAACCACCAAGATGATTAGGGCTTTCCTAAGATTGTTGGAAGGGTAGAATCAGGCACAAAATCAGCCAGATTATCTTGTAGTGTGTGTGATTGACTTCAGATGGCAGAAGAGTACCCAGTTGTGCGAAGACAACTACGGTTAGGAGAAGCAGGAAGTGGACGCTCAATGAGGCGAGTTGACAGCTATGAAAAGGACAAATATAGGCTGGACAGTAATTCACACCATACCACACAGCAGTTACACTGATGTCCAGAGACCCTGTTAGCACAAGCCTCCGTTTCTTTTTCACTGCTTCATCTTCCACCGGGAATACCACAACTGAGCCCTGGAATGTTGGTCCTGGGATACAAACACCCCCATCCCCAAGTCGTCAGATCTTGCCAAAATAAACTGCTCTTACAAGAGCGGCGCATGTCCTGTATTGCTCTGCTCAGGAAATGCCTGAGGAGAGTTCAGGTCTGTATCAATAAACTCTGCTGCCAAAAGCAGATAAATGAATGAAGTCGTAGTGAGCGAGGCAGCAGCCCAGTGTGGCGGCTTTGTTTAGATACAAACCAAGAGCCTACTGTTCTTTCCTCCCCTTCATATCCCGTTTACATTATACACATACTTGTTATAGCTTAGAAAAATGTAAGAAAAATAGGTTAGATTTCAGTCCATCCACGACAAAAATGTGACTGCCTCTTTTCACATTATATGTGATGTGTAAAATGCAGTTATTTCCTTCCTTCCAGACATCTGTTATTATCTGTTTCACTTGAAATATTTATTTGTTAGAGACAGTCCATCTCTCAGGGTTGGAGTTGTTACTTTAGCGGGTTTGGATACACTCTTTCCTTGGTGGTGCTCCCAACAACACCCCTGGGAGTCAGCTGCTGAATAGCAGTGCTGTTATGTAAATCAAATCCAGAAGAAAAGCAAGACAATGCTGTTGTGTAAATCTTTTTTTTTTATTCAAAAACAATTGTTGTTCTGCAGTTTACTGTATGTGCTATGTAACAGCTCAACCACTGCAGGATTTTGAAATGTAATACTAATATTGGTTTTTAAAAGTAAAGACAATAATAAACAGTGGCAAATATTCTGATAAATATATCCTAAATTCTGTTAAATATAAGACATGTTCAAGTGTTATAGTTTAAATATAAGATTAGAAGAGAAATTATTATAAATGCCTTTCTTCAGGAAAAAAAAAATCATGGAAATTATTTTAAATTTTAACATTTCTTTAAAGATGTTTCTTTTACTAAAACGACCCACATTTGATCAAAGAGCCGTAAAGTCTTGGAGTTTCTTTCTGTTAAGTAAGACAACAAAGACTCAGGGCTTTAACAATACACAGACTTGATATGCTTACACAATTTTTTCACCAAAGGCTCATTCTGAGACAGGAAACCCTGTAATAAAAATATATAATACCAACATTGTGTTGAAACAGTCCCCAAATAACCACTAACATAGTTTTTAATGTAAGCAGCTCCATTGTCTTTTAAGTCATTCTATCTCCTATTGTCTTTTCAAGTGTGAGAAAACAAATCTGATTCTCACAGAAGAGGCTGAAGTCAGTGGAAAGACTGGAAACATTTGGCTGCTTTTTTAAGTGTAAATCAAGCAAAACCCCAAAGTGTTAAAAATTAACTATGTGCAGGATTGCTTACTGTCCAAACATAAAGCAAATTAAAATATTTCTAAAAGATGTCTCGTAAATGGACACATTCAATCAGACCTATTTTTGTGATAATCTAATATACAGCAATAACATCTCTAGGTCACAGCTAAGCATTACCTACAGTATGTCGTAAGTTTTGCTTGAAAAATGAAGAACCCTAGAGACAAAAAGTTTACACTAAAGAGTCATGGCAAGCTTTGGAAAATGGTGTGCAGTAATGTGAAGTGTTTGTGTAATGTGGCGCTCAGATGTGATGACGGATAAACCTTCCTAACCACTCACATCTCACTCTTTGACAGATGGGATTCTTCCGTCGACGCTACAGAGAGATCATCGAGGCCGAGAAGAACAGAAAGGACAGTGATGAAAGCTGGGACTGGATGGAAAAGAACCACTGAGACCTACAGCTGGGGGTCCCAAAGGAGCCAATGAGATTAAGGATTGGGTCTGGAAGGATCCAATAGCATGGGGTCTTGCAGCTCAGCCGCCCCAGTGGCACCAGGCCCTTCAGTCTTCCATATGTGGAAGAGGAGAATTTTCTCCATATTTTTGGAGACTTGATATTTTTTCGGGGGGGGGGGGGGGTGTCCAGGAAACAGGCTTCTGAGGTGACAACGTGGCGTGTTAGAGGACACTTGCTGTGGAATTCAGCTAATCTCAACGGAGGTAACTCCCAGCCAGCAGATCAGAGCTGTTGATGGAGTTCCACATCCGTACAGGAACGTGCAGACGGCATGAGCACCAGTGGACAAGAAAACCCTCAGGGCTGTGTTACATAGCAAATTTATTTTTCTACATATACTTTAAGCCATATTGTGTAAAACTGAGCTTTAAGAAGAGTTTGAAGGCCATTACAAACATTCTGCACCTGCAATATTTTTTTCCTAAAAGCACTGATGTTTGATGAAAGCCTTGGCCCCACAGCTTCACTTTCCCTGCCAAAGATATGTCCGCTATAGATTGGAGATATTTGTATATTCAGTTCATCCCAGTTTCAGGGAGTGAAAGATTGTATCTTTTCTGTCCCATTTTCCCCTGATGAATACCTGTTTTATGTGTGCGAATGTCCATCTCTTTCACAGATAATCAGTCAGAGATAATTCTGCTCGATACCAGCACCCCTCCCCCCACACTCTCATCTGTTATTATGTACTGCCTCCGTCATCTTATCATGTTGTTGAGCTGTCTCAGAAGCTCTTTAGTCATTAGGACGGGGTTTGGGATATCAACAGCACATTTGTCTCTTTTCCAATAAAATCCATATCATATAAAAGCAAAAAAAAAAAAAAAAAGTAAAAATAAGCCAATTATATCTGGAATGAGCTTTCTCCATAGGGTGGCTGGACTCACCCTTGGAGAGCTGGTGAGGAGCTCAGCTATCCAGGAGAGGCTGAGAGTAGAGCTGCTACTCCTTCACATCGACAGGAGCCAGTTGAGGTGCTTTGGGAATCTGATCGGGATGCCCCCTGGCCGCCTCTCATGTGAGGTGTTTTAGGCACGTCCCACTGGGAGGAGACCCCGGGGCAGACCTAGGACACACTGGAGAGACTGTGTCACCCAGCTGGCCTGGAAACACCTTGGTATCCTCCCTGAAGAGCTGGGGGCGAAGGAAGTCTGGGCTCCTCTGCTTAGACTGCTGCCTCCGTGACCCGGACCCCCAGATAAGCGGTGAATGATGGCTTGATGGAAGTCACTGTATTCTATTCATGTACCTATCAAGAAGCATTCCATTTACTTTGGTCAAGCTTTTAACCAGGTTTTATACCCATAATCACTTTCTAAAACACATTTCAATTAACTTATCCTTTGAAAGTGCAATGTACCTTCATGCAAATAATTTGAAGCTGCTTTTGCTAGGAAATTATTGCTCAGGTATGCAGGAGACCTTCATAATGGACCCCCCAAAGTGTTTCACTAAATACTGAAGGAAATCATGTACCGTCGCCCTTGACATGAGAGCTGATTGTGATTTATTTCCGACTTCACTGAATCAGACTATATTTAATTCTGTTCTGTGTTACTAGGCATTGACTTTTAGTGTGAAATATGATATACAGCCACATGAAAGACTGCAATAGGGGCCCGTGGTGAGACTAAAATAGGTAATAAAATATGGTTTAGAACTCATGGGAATAGATGATTTTAAGTCAGTGTGGAGGAATTTCAGTGCCTTGAAAAACTGCCAGTATCGAAATTCACACTTCAACACCATTACGCCTGAAATGATTGACTGCAAAATGAAACAACGCAAAATATGCTTTACAGTATAATGGAAAGTTTTTAGCAAAGTAACCTGTGGGGATTTATTTTATTTTTTTTGCAGAATAAATATTTGACCATTGATTAATGATTTATTTTGAATACAGATGCAGCATGTTATGATGGTGATACATCTTTAGGTAATCTAGTTGCAGACCAGTCCGATTTAAACGTGCAATGCCAAAGAACAAAAGCTATATTTTGAATGTGTTGAAAAGACTTCAGAGCTGAGTCACTTTATGGATCACTATGTTTGCTTCACTCTATATTGTGCTGTATGAAACGTTTGATACCATTTTAATTCCACTGGCATTACAGCGTATACTGTACACTTCCACGTCGTCCTGTGCATCTGTTAAACCAAAGTTATTCATTCATGCAGAGAAACCAACACTTGACTTTGAACTGTGATGATTATTCTTTGTTTCTGTTCGTTGTCACCGTTAATCACACCATTATTTGGGGTTTTAATTGTTCTGAGTATACTACTGTCACTGAATATCTTTTTCATTATAGTGTGCTGTATGTTTGATGTTTAAAGTCATGTTGGAGCTGTGTATTTATCTGCTGATAAATTCTAGGGTGAAATCTGAGAGCTCTGCTGAGTGTTTTGTTGGTCTGCTCGCTGCTTATTCGTGGCGTTGGGTGCTCTCTGGTGGCAGCTGACAGGCAAACACTGAGGAAGAGGGGAAAACTGATTATCAGATTCTTAGAAAAGTCCTTAACCGTTAAATGCAGGGCTTGACATGAACGTTTTTTCCACAGAACATATTTGGCCTAAAAATGAACGTACAACTGTTCTAAACTGCACTGTGGTCTGTAAAGCGAAAAAAAAAAAAACAATCATAGGAATTAACTGGGCTCTGAGCATTAGTAATCATTTTTTTTCTCCAAAATTTGCATCTTTACTCTCAAATTTGTGACTTGTCTCATAAATTTGTGTGTTTTTCATTGTACATTTGCAACATTTTCTTCCAAAATTCTAACTTTCATCCTGCTAATTTGCACATTTTTTTTCCTCGCAAATATGTGATGTATTATCATGTTTGCAGCCATCACAAATTAGTTTCTTTTTCCATTAATTTGTGAGTTTTTGTAATAAATGTATGAGTTTTTGCAATGTGTAGCACAACCTGAAAATGTGTGCCTTCATTCTTGTTGCAAATAGAGTTTTTCCCCTCTTAATTTGCTTCTGGTAAATCTGGGTCTTTTTGATATTAAATTGATGACTTTATCATAAATTTGCTACTTTTTTCCTTATAAAAACAGTGGGTTCATTAAATCAGCTGACTTTCATGGAGATGATTCAAGGGGAAGACAAAGTGTCTTGATAGTGGTTCGACTGACTGAGCTGCAGGCCACAGCTGAACTCCGTGGCCATTTGGCTGGTGGGGCCAGTGCTAATGTCAAGATCTGGTTATACTAAATAAACTAAATAAATCTAACTTACAACTTAGTGTATGTATGTACACCCTGAAGCTGAAACAATATGCCAGTTGCCAGAAAAAAAAGTCTGAATGTTATACATCAAACAAATCAAATCCAACTTTCTTGAGGTTTAATTAATTACCTCTGGCAAGGAGGTTATGTTTTCAACTGCATTTGTTTGTTTTTTAGTTAGCAGGATTTCACAAACGCTGTTAGATGGATTTTGACAAAGTTTTCATCAGAGATGGCTGTTGGCCCAAAGATGAACCCATTAGATTTTGGGACAGAGCTGGATTAGTATGTGGATTCTGAATCACTTAATTTAACAGTCTTGGTGGGCAGTATGTAAACCCATAGTGCACTCTAATTTTACTATATAAGTAAAATAAGTATTTCCATACACTGACACCATACAAACATTAAAATAATAAAACCTTTATTAGTTAAACTTTTGAAAATGAACAGTGTAAACTCTCACTGTCTGAACTATGAATGTACTCAAACCTCTTGATTTACTCCTTCAGCAAAGGCCACATTTTGGGTTATTGGTACAAAACAAGGTGCCTGGATTCAATAACATTTTTTAGAAAGATTTTTCAGGGTCTCCACCGGAGTGGTGGACTAGAGGTAGAGTATCCGTCCCACGACTGGGAGATCGTGGGTTCAAGTCCCGGCCGGGTCATATCAAAGACCATATAAAAATGGTACTTCCTGCCTTCTAGCTTGGTGCTCAGCAAAAACAGAATGGAGGAAGGAAAGTTGGTTACCCAACTACAGGGGGTGCACAAGCCAGTGTACTTACTGTGCCGGTCCCAAACCCAGATAAATGGGCAGGGTTGCATCAGGAAGGGCATCCAGCATAAAAAATACTTGCCAAATCAACATGTGGATCGGTGTGAAAAAGTGTTTGCCCCCTTCCTGATTTCTTATTTTTGTTGTATGTTTGTCACACTTAAATGTTTCAGATCATCAAACAAATTTAAATATTAGACAAAGATAACACAAGTAAATACAAAATGCAGTTTTTAAATGAAGGTGTTTGCCTAAAAATCCAAACCTACATGGCCCTGTGTGAAAAGTGATTGCCCTCTAAACCTAATAACTGGTTGGGCCACCCTTAGCAACAACAACTGCAATCAAGCATTTGCGATAACTGGCAATGAGTCTTTTACAGCGCTGTGGAGGAATTTTGGCCCACTCATCTTTGCAGAATTGTTGTAATTCAGCCACATTGGAGGGTTTTTGAGCATGAACCGCCTTTTGAAGGTCATGCCACAGCATCTCAGTCGGATTAAGGTCAGAACTTTGACTAGGCCACTCCACAGTCTTCATTTTGTTTTTCTTAAGCCATTCAGAGGTGGACTTGCTGGTGTGTTTTGGATCATTGTCCTGCTGCAGAACCCAAGTGCGCTTCAGCTTGAGGTCATGAACAGATGGCCGGACATTCTCCTTCAGGATTTTTTGGTAGACGGCAGAATTCATGGTTCCATTTACCACAGCAAGTCTTCCAGGTCCTGAAGCAGCAAAACAGCCCCAGACCATCACACTACCACCACCATATTTTACTGTTGGTATGATGTTCCTTTTCTGAAATGCTGTGTTACTTTTACGCCAAATGTAATGGGACACACACCTTCCAAAAAGTTCAACTTTTGTCTCATCAGTCCACAGAGTATTTTCCCAAAAGTCCTGGGGATCATCAAGATGTTTTCTGGCAAAACTGAGACGAGCCTTTATGTTCATTTGCTCAGCAGTGGTTTTCATCTTGGAACTCTGCCATGCAGGCCATTTTTGCCCAGTCTCTTTCTTATGGTGGAGTCATGAACACTGACCTTAACTGAGGCAAGTGAGGCCTGCAGTTCTTTGGATGTTGTTGTGGGGTCTTTTGTGACCTCTTGGATGAGATGTCACTGTGCTCTTGGGGTAATTTTGGTCAGCCGGCCACTCCTGGGAAGGTTTATTAATGTTCCATGTTTTCACCATTTGTGGATAATGGCTCCCATTGTGGTTCATTGGAGTCCCAAAGCTTTAGAAATGGCTTTATAACCTTTTCCACACTGATAGATCTCAGTTACTTTGTTTCTTATTTGTTCCTGAATTTCTTTAGATTGTAGCATGATGTTTAGCTTTTGAGGATCTTTTGGTCTCCTTCACTTTGTCAGGTAGGTCCTATTTAAGTGATTTCTTGATTGAGAACAGATGTGGCAGTAATCAGGCCTGGGTGTGGCTAGAGAAATTGAACTCAGCTTTCCAAAGATGTGATAAACCCCAGTTAATTTATGTTTTAACCGGGGGGGGGGGGGGGGGGGGCAATCACTTATTCACACAGGGCCATGTAGGTTTGGATTTTTGTTTTACCCTTAATAATAAACACCTTCATTTAAAAATTGCATTTTGTGTTTACTTGTGTTACCTTTGTCTAATATTTAAATTTGTTTGATGATCTGAAACATTTTAAGTGTGACAAACATACAAAAAAGTGAGAAATCAGGAAAGGGGCAAACACTTTGTCACACCACTGTATATGTTGTGGTGACCCCGGAACGGAGCAGCTGAAAGACATAAAAAATAAAAAAGATTTCTCGGACTTCGGTCTGGACGCCATGGTGATAGCAACAAGCTGAACCTCCCAGATCCAATCCAAGGAAAACATCTTCAAAATCAGACTTAACGGATTTTTGGAAGAATAAAAATCAAAAGACAAAAACACCATGCCTAACCAAAAACAGAAGAAACTGACATTCCCCAGGTCAGGACGCGCAGCGGCCGCAGAATCTGATCCCGAGGACCTCCATTCAGGAGACGAAGAGCTGGGCCTAGCTAACAAAAAGGTTAGCCTGAAATCGCTATATGATGAATTACGACGATTTCGAGCCGAATTTCATGAATTCAGAGAGGAACTAAAAAGGACGAACAGCAGAATGGACCAGGCCGAAAAACGAATCTTGGAAGCTGAAGAAAGAGTAAAAGTGCTTGAAGATTCTATGCTGGATTTACACAGAAAACAGTCAAGGCTGGAGGCTAAGCTAACTGACCAAGAAGGAAGACAGAGACGAGGTAACATCAGAATTCACGGTCTGAAAGAAGGAGCTGAAGATAGTTTCAACACAGTGGCGGAATGCGTGGAATCGTTATTGAGAGAGAAGTTGGATATTCCACAAACCACCGATTTGAAAATAGACAAGGCCCATCGTACATTAGCCGCAAAGCCAGCAGCAGAGGCGCCCCCGCGTTCAGTGTTGGTAAGATTCTCCGATTTCAAAATAAAACAAGAGGTTGTAAGACGGGCTTGGCAGAAAAAAGGATTTATGCATCAAGAAAGAAAAGTCTTCGTGGAGCACGCTTACGCCCCGAGGTTCTTAAAAAGCGACGGGAATATAACGACGCCAAAAAGGTTCTACGGGAAAAGAATCTACGCTTTCAGACGCCATTTTCGGCAAAGTTAAGGGTCTTTTAAGGTGAAGAGTCATGTCTCTACAATTCAGCGGAAGAAGCAACAATTGACATGGCAAGAAGTGCTAGCTAGCACTTGGCCGCCGCCCGGTGCTAATGGGAAACTCGACATACCGGGAGCTGTAGCGAAAAGGACGCGGGTGCCGGGCTGGAGTTTAGGCGGCGTGAAAGAAATATAAGACAGAATAATAAAGAGCGATGGCAAGAACCAAGCAGACCGCCCGTAAAATCTACTGGAGGAAGAAGCCCCCCAGGAGACAGCTAGCCACCAGGGCTGCTCGGAGAGGTGCTCTGGCCACCGGCAGAGTGAAGAGGCCTCGCCGTCACAGGCCCGTGGCTCTGAGAGAGATCCGTCGCTACCAGAAATCCACGGAGCTGCTCATCCGTAAGCTGCCCGTCCAGCGCCTGGTGAGGGAGATCGCTCAGGACTTCAAGACCGTCCTGCGTTTCCTGAGCTTCGCCGTCATGGCTCTGCAGGAGACCAGCGAGGCCCACCTGGTGGGTCTCTTCTTCGCTAAGGGGGTCACCATCATGCCCAAAGACTTCCAGCTGGCCCGCTGCATCCGCGGAGAGAGAGCTTAGACTTTCTGCAGCACATTCACCAACCATAATGCTCTGCACTGTGTGTCTATATATATACATTTATAGTAATATGGACATATGTTTACTAGATGTTGTTTTTTCTTGCCTTCTGATTGTTGCTCTGAGTGTTGCTATCCCTATGCTGTTGCAATCCTGGAATTTCCCCATTGTGGGACTAATAAAGGCTTATCTTATCTTATCTTATCTTAAGAGGGCTCCTGGTAACGGTGTTTAAACCCGCAGCGAATCTGAGCGAGAAAATCAGAGCTCAAACGTGGTCCACTCAAAGACCTTCTAAATCCACGGGCCAGCAGCGGGAAACCCAGCCCCAGAGCTAGAAAGATAAGCTTTCCAGTTCCAGGAAGGAATAGCGACCTTTTTGGTTTTTTTTCTCTTTTCAGTCATTCTGCACTTCCATCCCCCCTCCTACAAGGTAACAAACATTAAAGGAGATGCAGAATCAGCATGTGGTAAAACCTTTCATGGAGCAGTTATAACATTAGAAACAAATGTCTTCTTAATTTAAAGGAAAAAAAAAAAATCTTGTTAAAATAGAAATGTAACAATGACCCACATGTTCTCCCCACACTAACAAATACTGTATTAGAGTGAATGTTTGCTGTGATGGGGGTGGGAGGGTGCACACAATCTCATAGGGTATAGGCATAAAAAAAAAAAAAAAATCATTACAAATTCGGATTGGGATCTGAAATTCACGTTAAAAACATGGGACAACTTACAGGGGTAAGAGAGGGCCCTCAACACGTAACAGAGTTTGAGGAATTTCCCTCAGAGCCTACACTCCATCAGGGCTCTTACAGGGTCTTTAAAGAGACCCCAGCTCAGGAAGTTTTTTTGACAGTTTTTTGTTTTAAAGTCTCGTACACTATGTTCTTAATGTTTTTTATGTTCTTAATGTTCTTTCAGTTTCTGAGTAGCAAAAAAGAGGGCCACCACTACTAAATAAGAAAATACAATGGAGAAACAGGGTGTAACCAAAATAGCCTCATATAATGTAAAAGGGATCCTGAATCCAGTTAAAAGATCCAAGATTCTACGCAAAATGAAAAAAGACAAAGCAGAAATAATATTTTTTACAAGAAACCCACCTAACAGACGTGGAACACACTAAACTCAGTAGACAAGGGTTTAAAATGATCTCTTCATCTTCATATAAATCAGGGAGGAGGAGGGGAGTAGCGACATTGATCTCAACCAAAATTACATTTGAAAAAAAATCAGAACACAAAGATAAAGAAGGGAGGTACAGTTTGGTAACTGGGTGGCTAGAGAGAGAAGATATCACCCTGCTGAATGTATATGCACCACCAGGGGCTAAATGGAAATTTTATAAAAATGTATTCAACCTAATGATAACTAAAGCCCAAGGTTTAGTGATATGTGGTGGAGACTTCAGTCTAAGACTGAATCCATACTGGGATGCAACAGGTAATTCTTCACATCAAAATAACACTCAAAATAGGAAAACTCGGATGCTACTAAAAGAAATGGGAATCTGTGACGTATGGAGAGAGAAGGACGGTGGCTGGGCTGTCGTCTCTGCTGGAGTCCGAGTTCCACCCTATGCAGGACGTGCTGGATGCACTGAGGAGCTCATTTGGCAGCGGACTGCATCATCCCAGGTGCACAGCCGAGAGGTTTCGTGGGTCCTTCCTGCCAGCGGCTGTCGGACTGTGCAGCCTGGGCAGGGCTGCTCGCGGAGATAGCAAAGGGACGTAACAAACTAATAGTTTTTTGAATGCAAAAGATGCAATAGACTTACACAATGGTCCTCTCCGGCATACAACTAGGAACATACCGGTCGCTATGGAGGGTGAGAATATGTATGGGCACATAATCATACCATGTAGGATAACTAAATAGACGGTTATGCTGTTTCATCCCACCTAGCAACAATGCTCTGCACTGTGTGTGTTTATATATTTACATATTTATTCCATCTAGCTACAGTGCTCTGCACTGGGTGTGTTTATATTTATATATCTATATATTTATTCCATCTAGCTACAATGCTCAGCACTGGGTGTGTTTATATTTATATATCTATATATTTATTCCATCTAGCTACAATGCTCCGCACTGTGTTTTTATATATCTACATATTATTCCATCTAGCTGCATTGCTCCGAACTGTGTGTGTTTATATACTTGCATATTTATTCCACCTAGCTGCAATGCTCCGTACTGTGGGTGTTTATATATTTACATATTTATTCCATCTAGCTACAATGCTCTGCACTGTGTGTTCATATATTCATATATTTATTCCATCCAGCTACAATGCTCTGCACTGTGTGTCTGTGTGTGTGTGTATATATATATTTTATAGTAATATGTACATATGTATATTAGCTGCTCTTGCTTGCTTGTTTTTTTTCTTGCCTTCTGATTGTTGCTCTGAGTGTTGCTATCCCTGTGCTGTTGCAATCCTGGAATTTCCCCGTTGTGGGACTAATAAAGGCTTATCTTATCTTATCTTATCTTATCTTATGGAGGAAATTCAACCCCAATGTAAAAGATTATACTTTTTATTCAACGCCACATTCATCTTACTCAAGGATTGATTACTTTTTTATGTTTAATAGAGACATTGGAAGAGTAAAAACATGTAAAATAGGACTGATGGATCTCTCTGACTACAGTCCGATCTATATGGACTTAAACATCCAAAAATACACAAATAATACATTTTCCTGGAGGTTGAATTCAAATGTCCTGAAAGGACCACTGAAAGATGAATTGGAATCAGATATTTTCAAATATTTGGAAGAAAACGATAATGGAGAAGTATCCCCTTTAATACTGTGGGATGCGTGCAAAGCTGTAATAAGGGGAAAAATTATTGCAAAACTGGCAACCCAAAAGAAACTGAGACAAGAAAAACTAATCACACTAGAGTCAGAACTCAAGAACCTAGAAAAAGAACACAAAGACAACACTCATTCTAATGGCTCGCTCAAGATTAAAGAAATTAAAAATCAAATAAATGAGATCTACACAATAGAAATCCAGAAGAAACTTACATTTCTGAAACAAAAACACTATGAAGCAGGCAGTAAATCGGCAAAATTACTAGCCTATAAATTGAGGAAACAACAAACAGAAAGAGCAATCTACAAAATCAGAGACCCAGTATCAAAGGAAATAAAATTCAGAATTCAGGATATTCTTAAAAGCTTCGAGAATTACTACAAGAACTTATACTCCCACAAAAAACATAAAAACGCATCCGAGACATTCCTAAACACATTACACCTTCCCCAACTTACGGAATCACAAAATAAAACACTACTGTCAGAAATACAACCTAAAGAATTGGAAAAAGCAATGAAACTTAAAGCTAACAGATCCCCAGGAGCAGATGACTATACAGCAGAATGGTACAAAACCTTTAAACAGCAACTATCTCCTCTCCTCTTGAAAACATTTAACTATGTCCTCCACACAGGGGAAATCCCCCCTCCTGGAGAGAAGGGGTCATTGCAGTTATACCTAAACCTGAAAAGGATAAACTAGAATGCTCCAACTACAGACCAATCACTGTATTAAATCAGGACTATAAGCTTTTTACCATTATCCTTGCCAAAAGGTTAGAAAACATACTGACAGACTTAATTCACTTAGACCAAACAGGTTTTATAAGACAAAGACAGACACAAGACAACATTCGACGCACTTTACACATAATTCATCATATAAAAAAATATAACTTAAATGCAGTCATATTGGAATTAGATGCTGAAAAAGCATTTGATTCGGTTGACTGGTCTTTCCTATATAGAATCTTATCCAGTTTCAATTTTCTTAACAACTTCATTAGAACTATACAGACATTATATAAAAAACCAACAGCTAAAATAAGGATTAACGGTAATTTATCATCATCTTTTGAGCTGGAAAGAGGATGTCGTCAAGGCTGCCCCCTGTCTCCACTGCTCTTTGCAATCTTCATAGAACCTCTGAGCCAATGGATAAGACAAAACCAAAAAATTCAAGGTATTACACTTGGTCAGAAGGAACATAAAATAGCACTCTTTGCTGATGACATTTTAATATACCTAGGGCAACCAGACACTTCTTTACCAGAACTAATCTCAGTTTTTTCAGACTATGGAGATTTATCGGGGTACAAATTAAACATGCATAAAACCCAAGTTTTAACATTCAACTATGACCCAAATCATTATTCACTAAGTGAACTCAAAACTAACTGGGTGTTGGAATCCATGAAATATCTGGGGATCAATATCCCGAAACAACTCAACAAAATTATAACACTAAACTATGATCCACTGGTGACAAAAATAAAATCTGACCTAGCAAGATGGAATATGATACCATTCTTAGGTACTGCACAAAGAATTGAAGCAGTCAAAATGAATATACTCCCACGTCTTCTATACCTTTTCCAAACAATACCGGTAGAACCCCCCAAAAAAACATGGCAGGAGCTAGACAGAAGGATCTCAAGATTCATATGGCAGGGCAAGAGACCTAGAATCAGATATAGAACCCTACAGCTAAACAAAGACAAAGGTGGGCTCGCACTGCCAAATATCAGGGACTATTTTATAGCTGCACAAATTAAAACTTTAGTAGAGATATGTAACCCAGTCTACACTGCACAATGGAAGGAGATGGAATGCCAAATAACAAGTGACATCCCCCTACAGGCGATAATAGGGAACAATGCCTTACCTAAACTCTTGAATAACACTAACCCGTGGATAGAGACCCCGCTAAAAATCTGGTTTAAGATAGTCAGAGAGAATCAAGCTAAAGAGCCCTATCGACTTCTGCAATGGATTGCCTATGATCAAGACTTTACCCCCAATAAAACAGACACTAGATTTAAAGAGTGGAAAGAGAAAGGGCTGATAAAATATTACGATTTCTTTAAGGGGCAAACTTTAAGAAGTTTTGAAGATTTGAAAAAACAAGGTCTAATAAATCAAGACCTTTACAGGTTCTTTCAGCTTAGACACCACATAAACAATATACTTAAAAAGGAGGATTTGGAAAGGGCCCAGTCAGGTGTTCTGAAGGTCTTCTTAATGGCATATAAAGGGATCCCAGGGATCAGATACATTTCTAAAATATACCAAGGTCTTCAAGACTTAAAAGGAGACAACACATCATATATAAAAGAGAGATGGGAAAAAGAGGGGAATTTCACTTTACAACTGGAAATATGGGAAAAGCTAAATACACAGCAATGGAAAAGTACCTCATCCCTGCAGTGGAGAGAATTTGGATGGAAAAATTTGGCAAGATTTTTCAGAACACCTGCACAAAACAAATTTACCCATAAGGGGTTGAACTGTTGGCGCTTGTGTGGTGAAAAGACTGCAAATCATTTTCATGTGTTTTGGTCATGCCCAGTTATCCACCAATATTGGACCAATGTACAGACAATATTGGGGAAAATATTCAAAATAACAGTCCCCTTTTCTTTTATAACTTTGTATTTGGGTTTACTACCGGACTCACTGGAAAGACGAGGAGATAAATACTTATTCAATGTTTTAATATTGGCAAGTAAAAAAGCCCCAACTAAAAAATGGATGCTGAAGGACTGTCCTACACCTGAAGATTGGATTAACGTGATTCAAGACATTTACTCGATGGAAAAGTTGACATTCGCACTGAGACAGGACATGGATGGGTTCATGAACTTTTGGCAACCCTGGATCGCATATGTGTCTTCCATTAGATCTAATCTTTGACAAATACCATTTCAATGATGGTCCCACTCTTTGTTCCAACGCTACTCAGATGCTCTCTTACTTTTAATTACTTATTTTTCTGTTTGTTTGTTTTTTGCTGTTCTGTTTGTTTATTCGTTTTTTTTGTTTGTTTGTTTGTTTGTTTTTTAATTTAATTCTCTTTAATTTCACTTTTTCTTTCACTTTAAAAAAAAGGGGGTGTTGTAATAACTATTCTACCAATGTTGTCAAATAGCAAAATATAAGGGAACGTGCGATGAAAATGTAAACAATGCAATGCTGTAATGACCTGTATACCCTTTACAAAAACTTAAATTAAAAAAAAAAAAAAAAAAAGATTTCTCGGGGTCTACAAATCATTTGATAGCAAGAAAAATTCGGTAGCTTTTCATATATATTGAGAAGCTATGTGAGTGACCCATTCTAAGCAAATAAGATGGAAGGAAATATTTATTTTATCTTCAAGTCCTTGTTTGTTTTTCATCAATGCAAATATTACATTTCTGCAAATAGGTAAACTTTATTTTAAACTGTATTATAATGTAGAGAAAAGCTGCCGCTCAACCCAGCTAGAGGACTTTGTAAAAGGTGCTAGACAATCAACCAAGTATAAATAAAAATAAAGACATCTGCACACTTAGTGCAGTTTCCACTTTACTGCCAAGCTTCCGGTTCTGTCAAACATTCATCAGAGCATACAGACTATAGCAATGAACAAGGTTAAATGAGAGAGCATTCCCATGTTATTCATTAGCAGTACGCAGTACACCTGTGTACACACCCCTGTGGCAGTGCCAAGTCTTCTGGGAAATGTAGTCCCAACTATCAGAATTAAAAAAAATGAGGCATATCAAACCTGAAATATTTCTAAGAAAAGGGGAGAGTTGTGTCAGAGGTGAAAAGAAAGACAAACAAATCATAAAGTACAATAACATTATCAATATCAATAAATAGGACAGAGAAGTGTTGCTTCTGGGTCTATGCCTGTCAATCCTGTCAGTACACAACCAGCCTATAGACCTAGCGAATAGGATGGAGACAATATCTCAGCTCAGCGTCCTTGAGCAGCGTTTTGACAAAATTGCCAACCAAAATTGCCAACCAGTTCCTGTTTCAGCACTAGCTTGTTTTTGACAGTGTTTCAGGTGATTTTCCCACCGGCCACAGTAGGATTAGCCAGATTATCAGGCATATTCCTATGAACATTTTATAAGTGAAATCTCTTGGGTATTTGCTGACCAAGAGGGAAGCGCGTCCGCTAGATTAATAGACATCCGCCAGGGGCCGAGAACCGAGGGCAGAACATGCTGTTGACTCCCACATACATTGTGCTCAGTATTTACACACAGCTTAATTGCCACTCTTCGTGAGGGATTCACTCGCCTTCGGGACTAGCCCGAGTCCTTAGACCAGGGGTGTCCAGTCATGTGCCATGGAGAGCCAAGACCCTGCAGGCTTTACCTCCAACCAATGTCTTCAACAGCAGATTTCACTGAACTTCTTCCCACTGACTGCTGATCAGTGAAAACACCTGCTGAAGAGACTGGGTAGAAGAGAAAACCTGCAGGGTCTTGGCCCTCCATGGCACATGAATGGATGCCCCTGCCCTAGACGATTTCATCTCCCTGGTCATTAAACTCGACAATCGGCTGTGACAACGTTCCACAGAGCGCAGTCCGGCTCTCGCCCCACACCCCATTCTTCATCCACTCGGTCACCACTCCTCGCGCTTCCACCTGCCACGACCTCTTTGACGCACCTGAGCATATGGCGGTGGGCCAGTCCAAGCTCGCCCACGCCGAATGGCAGCAGCGCTACCAGGAGGGGTTATGCCTGTATTGTGGTAAAGCCAGTCACACCGCCACCCAGTGTCCGGCAAAGTTAAAAATGTGAGCCCGTCAGTCGCAGTGGGGTGCCTGAGGGGCAGTGCATTTGAGCCCTCACTGAATCGTTTATCATTACCCATACGCTTGCTGCTCGAGTCCGCCAAGCATGTCGGTTCTGCTCTAATTGACTCTGGAGCTGAGCAAAATTTCATTTCTGAGCACCCGGCAACTCAATTCAAAATTCCCTGCATTGAACTGCCCCAACCCTTTCAAGTAATTGGTCTCTCTGGTCAGCCCCTTTGCCGGATCTCCAAATAGACAGCTCCCCTCGCCCTGCTTGCTTCGGGTAACTATCATGAACACCTGCCTACCTAGTTCTCCCTGTGTCTACCTCCTCCGTCATGCTTGGGTTCCCCTGGTTGAAGCTTCATATCCAGTTATTGACTGGAAGATGAGGGGTATAGGCTCATGGAGCTCATTCTGTATGTCCGCCTGCCTTCAGTCTGCCGCCTGCTCCCCATCCACTGTCATTCAACCCACCCCTCCTGAAGTGCTCGATTTATTCCCTTGATTCCCCTTCATTACCATGATTTAGCCCCTGTTTTCACCAAGGTGAAGGCTCTGCCCCTGCCACCACCACCCGTACGACTGCGCCATCAAGCTTCAACCTGGGGTCCGATTGCCTGCCAGTCGTCTAAATAGTCTGTCTGCCCTCGAGAGGGAGGTTATGGATAAATACATCAAGGAGTCAGTAAACGCTGGCATCATTTGTCCCTTGTCTTCTGCTGTAGGTATGAGGTTCTTCTTCGTGGGGAAGAAGGATGGCTTGCTGCACCCTTGCATAGATTACCGCAAGCTGAATAATATCTTTATCAAGGATAATTACGCCCTTCCCCTAATGAACTCAGCCTTTGATTGGGTCCAGGGCTCCAGGATTTATACCAAATTAGATCTCCGCAATGTCTATCATCTCATCTGAATATGTGAGGGTGATGAATGGAAGACAGGATTCCGTACCCCTAGTGGACACTTTGAATACTGTGTTATGCCATTTGGCCTCACCAATGCCCCAGCAGTTTTTCAACGCATGGTTAATGATGTTTTACATGACTTTCTGGACTCTTTCGTGTTCGTCTACCTGGATGACATCCTAATGTTCTCCCGATCCCTAGACGAGCATAAGGTTCACGTACGAGTGGTTCTCCAACACCTACTAGAGAACCAGCTCTATGTAAAGGCAGAGAAATATGAATTCCACGCCACCACGACCACTTTCCTGGGGTTCATTATCTCCAAGGGCTAGACTGAGCCCGATCCTAAGAAAATTAAGGCTGTGACTGTTTGGCCCATTTCCTTGACCTGCAAACAGCTCCAACAATTCCTGAGGTTCGCCAATTTTTATCGGCGCTTCATCAGGAATTTCAGCTCTGTTGCCCATCCTCTCACCACCCTCATCTCCGCCAAGACCCTGTTTCGCTGGACACCGGAGGCTAATGAGGCATTCTCACTGTTAAAGAGTAATTTCACCGAGTCACCTATACTCATCCAGCCCGACCCAGTATGCCAGTTTGTTGCAGAGGTGGATGCCTCTGATACTGGGGTGGGAACAGTCCTCTCGCAGTGCTCGGTCACCGATGATAAACTACACCCTTGTGCATACTTCTCTCGGTGCTTGTCCCCAGCCAAGAGAAATTACAACATCGGTGACCAGGTGCTACTAGCGGTGAAAGAGTGGCGTCACTGACTGGAGGGGGCTGCCCAGCCCTTCTTGGTTTGGTCTGATCATAAGAACTTAGAATACATCAGATCAGCCAAACAACTCAACCCCCCGTCAAGACAGATGGGCTCTATTTTTCGTGAGGTTCCGCTTCACCCTTATCTACAGACCTGGTTCTAAAAACCTTAAGCCAGACACCCTCTCGCACCAGTTCGCAGCCAACCTGTCGGTTTCTGAAGAGGAGACCATCCTGCTTGAGAAGGTCATTGTCTGGGTTGTTTCGTGGGAGATCAAGTGGCGCGTCAAAGAGGCACAGATCACCGACCTGGACCCGAGATAGGGTCCAAAGGGCCACCTTTTTGTTCCGCTGGCAGTGAGGAGTGAGGTCATCTACTGGATTCACACAGCCAAATTCTCCTGCCACCCTGGAGTCGCCAGGACCCTTTCCTTCCTCTGCCGCACCTTCTGGTGCTGCACCTTCTGGTGCACTGGTCCATGGACCAGTACGTCCGTGACTATATCAAAGCTGGCCCTCAGTGCTCCACAGGCAAGACCCCCACCTCCCCCCATGCCGGCCTGCTTCAGTCCCTTCCTGTTCCTAGTCGGCCGGGGTCCAACATTGCTCTTGACTTTGCTACGGGCCTGCCCCCGTCCGACGGCCACACTGTGATTCTCACCATCATTGACAAATTCTCCAAGGCTGCACACTTCGTGCCACTGAAAAATCTCCCATCGGCCTTGGAGACTGCTCAGCTCCTGTTGGTTCATGTGGTCAGATTGCACGGCATCCCCGCCGACATTGTCTCGGACCGTGGCCCCCAGTTTATCTTCAAAGTGTGGCGAGCCTTTTGTAAGTCCATCAGGACCATGGTCAGCCTCTCCTCTGGTTACCACCCACACAGCAATGGCCAGTATGAACGGGTTAACCAGGAGATGAAGGCCATGCCGTGCTGTGTCACATCATCAGACCCATCCCCCTGGAGTATCTTCCTCCCATGAGTAAAGTATGCCCACAACTCCTCCACCTCTGCTACCATGAGTTCTCCCCCTTCGAGGCCTCCTTTGGGTATAACTCCCTGCTTCTCTTCATCAGTGAAGAGGAGGTATCAGTCCCATCCATCGCAGCCCACATAGCGCTTTGTAAGCTCTTCTGGAGGGACACTAAGGCTGCGCTGCTGTGCTCTGTGGAAAACTCAAGGTGGGCAAATAAGCGCAGGCGTCCTGCTCCTAATTATCGAATATGGCTGAATGGTAAGGGTATGGCTGTCTACAAGAAACTTTCCCCTCAAGATGGACTCCAGGAAATTGGCTCCCCGCTTTGTGGGCCCGTTCACTATAACCACCATCATCAACCCCTCATCTGTGAAGCTCAACCTACCTGCCGTGCTCTGAGTCCATCTATCGTTCCATGTTTCACAGATCAAGCCCATGTATGACAGTTCACTCTGTCCACCAAGCCACCGCCACCACCCAAGATGGTAGATGGTGGACTGGTCGACGTGGTGACTTGCATCCTGGATGTCTGCCACAGGGGGCGTGGCATCCAGTTTCTGGTTGATTGGCAGGGGTATGGGCCAGAGGAACAATCCTGGATCCCTAGGTCCTTTATAATGAACGACTCCCTCATCACTAGCTTCTAATGATGTCATCCTGACAAGCCCCATGTTACGCCAGAAGGCGTTCGTGAGGGGGGAGTACTGGAAGGGTTCCTGTCTGCTCTGTGTGTCTGCCTCACTCTCTCTCTCTCCTCTGATTAGCACTTTCCCTCCAGCCCTGATCACCACCTATCGCTAATCAGAGGAGCCCTTTAAAAAGGAAGCTCTCCCACTGCTCTGGCTAGCTGCATTAGACCCTTAACCAGATTATATCCTTGCCTTGCCTGCATTATATGAACTTGTCTTGCCTGCTGTGTTCGGACCTCTGCTTGCTTTAGACCTTGTTGCCTGCCTGACGCTTTGGACCTCAGTTTGCCCCGTTTGTCTGCCATGATCTGACCCCTGTCTGCCCTAGGAGTCTGGACTCGCATTATGGACTGGATTGGATTACCTGGACTGTGCACATCCCCCTTCACACTCCCAAAGTAAGTCGACTTACCACCGTTTTGCCTGCACTACCTCCTTCACTCCTTTCCCCCCATCAGGCCTGGCCAGCCTGACTGCAGCTCTTCCCCGGAATACCACCACCACTCCCCAACACTAGTGTGCCCCTTCCCTGTCACCAACTCCCCAGCCAAAGAGAATCATCTACCCTGGTTCAGCAACGTCTCCCCAGCGGACCTGTCAGCATAAACGTGCAATATTATTTTCCCAGTCTCATCCATTATACTTTCCCCGTTCTGTTCTCTCCTCACAGGGTTGCCAGATCCTTGTAGCAAATTATTATTGCTACTGTGGAGTGTGTAAATGAAGAGGCGTATTCATTTCAGATGATTCATTACACACTCACATCTCACTAGCACAGAACAGACTGAACATTTCAGCAGGCACTCTCCTCTTTGTCCTTGACTCCTTCCTGCTATCTCACCAGGAACCTCCTGAGTATTGTTCTCCTATGCTTATCCACTGTCTCCTGTCTGAGATACTAGATAATCTGGCTCCCCCAAGGTGCTACACTACCCCCCCCCCCCCAGCATCTTAGATAGGACAATAGAATAACAGTCCACATGCTGTGATAGAACAATTGAACATCAGTCCACATGCTGCTTGGGCTTCCGTCTCCTCCCGTATCTGCTGTAACTGGGGTTTACCGCCTCCACGGCGCTGCTGTGCCGGTGGGGGGCTGCTGGGAGTGTGTCTGACTGCGGGTGGGTTGTTGCTGGCGGGGGGGGGGGGGGGGGCACTTCGGTCTGTCCGTGTGGCTGCTCTGGTGAATCATTTCCCTGGGGAGCTCTCCGTGGGGGTCTTCCACGCCGAGGGGCCTTAGCCAACAGCACTTGCTCGTCCGCCACAATGAAAGCGGGTTTGAGTTTGTCTATGCCAATTTTTTCCCTCCTACCCCCAAGTCTAGCAAAAAATGCTTATCCCCTGTTTCCAGCACTCTGAACGGTCCATCATAGGGTGGGCGCAATGGAGGGCGGTGGGCGTCGTGTCTGACAAACACGAACTCCGCGCTCTTCAAAGTTTTAGGGACGAAAACACGCGGAAAACTGTGGTGGGCAGGGCCCGGCAGCATGCCTGTGTTTGCGCTACGCTGCAAAAGCTGAGACAGGGAGCTGCCCGGCGCTGGATTATCTGGCAGAAATTCCCCGGGCAGCCGTAGTGGCTGCACAAAAACGAGCTCTGCCGGGGAAGCTTCCAGATCCTCTTTCGGCACGGAGCGCAACCCCAATAAAACCCACAGCAGCCTGTCTACCCAATTTGCATCCGTCAATGAAGCCCTGAGTGCTGCTTTCAGTGACCTATGAAAACGCTCGCATAACCCATTGGCCTGTGGGTTGTACGCGGTTGTGCGGTGAATTGTAACACCCAGGCTGCGGGCCATCGCGGACCAGGGTTCGGAAACAAATTGCGGGCCCCTGTCGGACGTAATGTCCGACGGGACTCCAAAACGCGCCACCCATGCTGTTAAAAAAGCGCGCGCTACGTCTGCGGACGTGGTTGCCGCCAGTGGGACTGCTTCTGGCCAGCGCGTGGTGCGGTCCACCATTGTCAGGAGGTGCGTGCACCCCTGTGATGGCGGGAGGGGGCCCACGAGGTCCACGTGAACATGGTCGAACCTCTTGGCCGGGATACGAAACGGCTCCAAGGGAGCCTTCGTGTGTCTGTGTACCTTGGCTCGTTGGGGTCACCAGTGTGGAGTGTGTAAATGAAGAGGCGTATTCATTTCAGACGATTTATTACACACTCACATCTCACTAGCACAGAACAGACTGAACATTTCAGCAGGCACTCTCCTCTTCGTCCTTGACTCCTTCCTGCTATCTCACCAGGAACCTCCTGAGTATTGTTCTCCCATGTTTATCCACTGTCTCTTGTCTGAGATGCTAAATAATCTGGCTCCCCCAAGGTGCTAAACTACATTTGTTGCACAATTTTGTAAATAAAGATTACTGTCACTTTACTCACCGTCTCCACCTGTGTTGCTTCTGGGTCTAAGCCTGTCAACCCTGTCGAGTGTCACTTTAAATTAAATGATACCTTTTCAGAAATGATGAACCAGTAAAACAAAAACAAAAAAAGTGTGAGTAGTTTCATAGGGACTTTACACCAAACTAAATTTAAAAACTCTAAAAGCTGATATAGCTCACACCTAAACAGCCTAGATGAATACTTTTAAGTAGCACTGCCCAAAGGAAATGTCCCTCTATATTACAAGCTTAACAGGGCATTATTAATCTATTAATTGTTACTGTTTATGTTGACTTGGTGTGACCATCCTCTCTCCCTCTCTGAGCAGGCAGCAGACCAGACAGTCTCTTTAACAATCAGTCATGCAAATAATAAAGGCTGGTTGGTGGAGTTAATAATCTTCCTCCTCAATATATTGTTGCATGGGCAGTTGCACATTATGACTGTATGTAAAAGTTGTTCTCAAATGAAGATGTAGCAAAACAGTCATCTGGTTTGTGTGTTTGATCAGGTGACACTTGTTGCCATGAAACACTGAAACACCACATAGGAATAATAAATTATTAATAAAGCCACTATGCTGAATGGAGCAGGAATATAACAGGTGAAGGGATGCTCACTTTCTTTTGAGCACAGGGACTACTTCTCAATTATGTCCTCATTACTCGATTGTGGGCTGATCAGGACAGCAGCAGCTGAGCGGGTGGTTGCACCAATTGCAATTCATTTGTGTCATTTGGTGCTGCTGTGTGAAAGTGGAGAGAAACCTGAACAATTCAGCCAGCTGGAGAGGAAAGCCCAAACTGTGGCTAAAGCTACGGAAAACATGGCAGCTGTGGCTTCCAGGTATGTAGACTTTACTGAAGTACCCTAAATAATTGCTGTACAGTCTATGATATATCATCAGATAACCACCAGGCTCTGTACTTTCAGACATGTTAATGAGACGGAGGATGAGGTTTTTCACATTGAGATGTCATCACTGCTAGAGTCAGTGACCGTGTCTGGGCAGCACGTCCTGCTGGCTGCTCAGAAACTCAGCATTCAGCCCAGTGTGACTGAGCACAGAGAGGAACTCATTGCTGCTACTCAAAATGTCTTCCTGGGAGTTGTCAAGGTAGATTATCACTCTCCTGCTGCTTTGGAACAGCTGTGCTAAGACAATAAAATAAAGCTTAAAGGTCCCATATTGTGCAAAATTGGGTTTCAACCTTATAAAATACAATCACAGGTTACACCTTCAAAAAGAATAAAACACTCACTTCACAAAGAAATACACGCTGCATTTATTTAGTTAAACCCTTAAAGAAACTATCATATTGCACGTCCTGTATTTTATGACATCACAAACCAACAACTCCTGCATTTGATTCTCTATTTTTTAAAGAACTAAATGGAGAACTTGTTGGTTTTATATATACAGTAGCCTGACTGCTTTCTTCTTGCCTCAAAAAATGCTCAAACTGGGAGTTTATTAATAATTTTTTTTTTTGTTACTTATTTGTACCCGTAGGTAGATTTGGTTTGCAGTCTGGTGACAAGCCACGGGCTGCCGGTCGCTGCGTGCGCAAGCGCCCTAAACCTACATGTTTTTTGGTATGCAGGAGGAAACCGGAGAAATCCCGGAGAAATCCTGGAGTAAACCCACGCAACACGGGGAGAACATGCAAACTCCACACATCTCACTGTTGGTCGGGGATCGAACCCACGATCTCATGATCCCCGCAATCCCCCGGCCGAGGGTAAACTGTGCTGCCGCAGTGCTAAACCACTGCGCCACCGTGCAGCCCTAATAATGAGCAGACTGTGCATTAAAGACAGCTTTTGTGATGAGCTATAAAACAACAAAGGCAATGGCTGCTTGCTACAGACATGGCTCGAATCTGATTGGCCAGTACGATTATTAATGCCATACCTTAAAGACAGCAGGCTACAGGTACGGAAATCTGAGGCATTTATTTTGTTTTAATGAATATCTCTTTACTACCTTTTTAACCTTACCCTATCCCAAATCCTAAAGCTGGATTCATGGTACTTTTCCGCTCTGGTCCACCAAGGTGCATGTCCACTGTGGATGAGACCGGCATGCGCACGGTTGTGTATATGCTTCACTTTTTCGTCTTCCAGGCCTAGCGGTTGACGCATGTGCACAACTGTTATTTATAGTCTCACCCCAGCCGTATGGGTAGCGTAAATGCACTAACACACCAGTTAGTTCACCGGTGACGTGACCAAGTGAAGAAATGTGGGATCAACACACATTTTTTTGTAGCAACAGCAATGACGTCGTTTCGAAGAAAAGGAGGAATTACCATTTTTCAATGCTCTTCTCTGCTCAAACTGCTGCTACAGCAAAGGGATTCATGTATGTTTGTTCTCTTCTTCCTCGTCCTCTTCATCTACTTTGACTTTGTACGCTGTGTTGGAAATGCCACCTTATGAATGGGAGGTTCAGTCTTGTGCATGCACAGTCAACACGCCCAGGCCGCACGGTCACAAAATTTGGCCTGCATGCGGACGTCCGCGGAATGGAGACGATTATGTAGTTTTTATCACACAAGCCTCACGGTCAAGCGGACACGGATAGCGGAGGTGCAGCATGAATCCAGTTTAAGGCTAAACTCTTAATTTTAATTCTAAATTCAGTCTCATGTCAAGTAAAATAGTGAGGGCATGGCAGTGAGAGCAGGATGCAAAGCACCAACCCTACAATCAGAGGCTGACCACACTATTCACCTGCGACACAGCCACAGCAGGCTGGAGTCGATGTGAAAAGGTTTTTCCAGATTGACAACTCTTTCATGCCAATAGACATTTCATATAGGGATACACCTGCTGTACCAACAGACACTCCCAACAAGAAAAAAGGAAATATGACCTTGAGGATTTCAAAACTTTGAAGCAATCCCTGTAAAATAGTATGGACCCTTTACTATGAGTTACCCTGGGGTCCATAGATCAATAACAAGCTCCAGCAAACTGCATCATATGAAGTACCACTGGGAAACATTTCTTTGAAAATTTTAAATAAGTTCGAAAGATCCTGAGAGATGTTCTTCACAATGAATGATCTGTATGATTCAATTCAATTCAACTTTATTTATATAGCGCCATTTCGCAACAACAGTCATCTCATAGCACTTTCAACTGTAGGGGAAACCCCCACAGTTGCAGAAAGACCCCAGCAATCAGGCGAGCCCCCTGTGAGCAAGCGCTTGGCGACGGTGGATAGGAAAAACTCCCTTTTAACAGGAAGAAACCTCCAGCAGAACCAGGCTGAGTGAGGGGCAGTCATCTGCTGCGACTGGCTGGGTGGGTGAGGGGATAGAGAAGATGAGAAGAACAGACATGTAGAGAGCAAACAGCACAATGGGGACTCAATCTATGGGAGAGAACAAACAGATGTTAATGACCAGCAAAAAAAAAAAAGTATTTCATTGAGAGTGAAGAAAGGAGTGAGGCCCAGTGCATTATAGGAGGTCCCCCGGATGACTAAACCTATTAGCAGCGTAACTAAGGGAGAGTTCAGAAACACATGATCCCTCCCTAATTGTAGGCTATATCAAAAAGGAAGGTTTTAACCCTATTCTTAAAAACAGAGATCGAGTCTGACTCCCGAATCCAGATTGGTAGCTGGTTCCACAGGAGAGGAGCTTGATAACTGAAGGCTCTGCCTCCCATTGTACTTTTGGAGATTCTAGGTATTACAAGTAATCCTGCATTTTGGGAGCGTAGTGCTCTGTTAGGATAATACGGTAGTATCAGATCTTTTAAATAAAAAGGGGCCTGATTGTTTAGAGCTTTGTAAGTAAGGAGAAGGATTTTAAACTGATGATAAACTGCAATCCTCATTACTTTAGGCAGTCCATTTGAACCCTGAAAGTATTCTTTAAAGTATAGAAAAGAAGGAAATATAATGTGGCAAGCAGCCAGTGTTACCAACTTAGCGATTTTGTCGTTAAATCTGATGACATTTCAGCCCCCCTCAACGACTTTTTTTTGTTTTTTTTATCAGAAGTGACTAGTGACAAATCTAACGACTTTTCCTGGTGTTATCAAAGACTTTTCTGGTGTTTTGGACACTGACATGAAAGTGTGCGATTGCTCTGCAGTTATCATCTTCAACAAGCAGTGGGCAGTACCGTGAGGCTCTCCTGTCCCCTTCCCATCCCAAAGCAATCACAGGCAGTCTTGGTCGGTCTCAGTAGCCTCGTGCAGCAGCAGTGTTGCAGTTACAATAAATTACCGTAATAGTTTTTTCAGAACTGCAATGTCTGATACAATAGAATGCTGCAGCAATGGCAAAGTGCTTTAGCCTTCTTCCCAGCAACAGGTTGAAGCCATCCCTTTAATGTACACGGAACGGTATAACGCCAAGGCAGGGCGATAAAGCTGCTGTGACCGCCCCGGCAGGGGTGCTTTTTTTTCTTACCAGCATCCGTGTCAGTGCTGTCGGACTCTTTTCTTTTTTTTTCCTCCAAGTCCAAACTCATGTTCACTTTTTATGTTTGTTGCGGTGCTCGTACAGTAAAGAAACATGAGCTAAGTGCTGCTGATGTGACTGACTGGCAGTGGCAGACAGTGAGGAGGAGCCAGCCAGCCCAGGAGGTATGAGCTGATCGGGTAAGAGCAAGCTTCAGTTTCTGCTGATGTGTGGGTGTTCACGTAAATCAAAACATTTTTCTGAGGGGGGTGCGCATGGAAATGCCAAAACTATTGTATATTTGTGTCATGATTACTAAATTGACAGCTTGCGTGCATGATGCAACAGCGCAGGAAGGAACCACACAAGGGAGCACGCTAGACAATTTATTAAATCTCAAAAGGCGCACAGCTACAGAAACAGCAATTCGCCAGAGGAATCACCTGAGGAGAGAAGATGAGAGCTGTCAGAGGAGGAACGGAGTGAGGGGAAATGGGCGAGACAAATTGCCACTTACTTGGGGTTCCAAGGAAAGACCGGCAGGACTCCAGCAGGGAATAGACGAACCAGTAGGGAGGGAGGTGAGCTGATGGTGCCTGACCGGGTGGAGGTTGAAAGCCGAGGGATTTGTGGAGATGTGGCAGGAGAGTGCACGCAGCCCTGGAAACACACCCGCACGATGGCAGCAACCTGAGGAGGAGAAGAAAGTGAGATTAGACAACATGTCTAAACTAGCAAAGAATCAAACCTGCTTATCTTGAACGGGCAGTATACCCAGACGAGCCAGCGTAGAATGTGTGGAGAGGACCTCCTTAAGTACGCTGGCTGATGAGTGGGTGCAGGTGCGTCTTCTGCCTCAGATGGCGTGATGAATTGACAAAGGTGAGACAGGACGGGAGGGGCACGCTCTCGCTGCCCATGACAATTTGGCTTTTTAAAAAAGTTTGATCGTATATTGTGCCCTAAAATTATCGTATATCTAGCAACACAACACTGCAGCAGTCAGAGAGGAGAGGAGATCCACACCACTCGGGTCCAGATTGCAAATGAATTGCACATACACAACCCCACCCCACCCCGCTAAACCTGCCCTGTTTTACAGAGTGGGATGCAAATGTTTCTTCACTGTCAGTTAGTGATGGCATATTTAAATGGCAAAATTAAAACAAACAAACCAAGAATCAACAGAAGAAAGTTAATTTGTAGTTCTAAACATATTTAGGGTGTTTTTTACTCACTTATTGTCTCTCCCGTGACATTATTCTTCTCTACTACAGCGTCCATTACAATTACATGCAAATGACCAATTATGCAAATTAGGTGATGATGACATTTAACAACTTTTGCCGACTTTTAGGACAGCCAATAGCTACTTTCCTTACTGAGGAGTTGGCAACAGTGCAAGCAGCAATAATATAATCAAATGCTGTTATGAAACATAAAATCATCTATATCATATGACAATGAAATTATTTCATTCAAGACCTGTAGCTGAATGTACACAATATTGCTCCATCCCATCAGAAAGTAGTAAGGAAACCTGTGCATCTGTTTCACACTTCATAGCAATTAGTTTTCAAAATGCTTCTGTCATGACCACACTGACTGAATGACCAATCAATTTACTGACTGACTCTGCAATCCACACAATAATAATAATAATAATAATAATAATGGATTAGATTTATATGGTGCTTTACATGTCATCTCAAAGCACATACAGTGCTGTGAAAAAGTATTTGCCCTCTTCCTGATTACTTATATTTTTGCATATTTGTTAGACCTAAATGTTTCAGATCATCAAACAAATTTTAATGATAGACAAAGATAACCCAAGTAAATACAAAATGCAGTTTTCAAATGATGGTTTCATTTATTAAGGGAAAAAAGCTATCCAAACCTACCTGGCCCTAAATGAAAAAATAACTGCCCCCTAAATGCCCCCTAAAGTTAAGGATACAGCTGTATCCCTGGTTCTTTGAGTAGCATGAGTGAGATGTCTCACTATGAGATACGCTCCTCCTGCGTATTCCTCAGAAGCATTTATCTCATTACGCCAATTCTGATTGGCAGATGATTGCGATGCCACGCCTCTCATAATCACCTCTTATAAGCAGTCCATGCTTTGACGTGGATTTATTCAAGATAAGCACCTCTTCTCGCTTCGCCCAGCAAGAAGGGTTGTCTGGTTAGACATCTCACTAATACTACTCGAAGAACCGGGGATACAGCCGTATCCTTAAGTTCTTTTTCACAGTACTCGTTTCGATGTCTCACTATGGGATATGGAGACTCCCGTATTGCCAGACGAGCTTATCTTGACAATCATCAGCACTGAGCAGCAACCTGGCTGCCTAGGGGTCTTGGAGTGAGCACTGCTTGAGCCACGCTCAAAGCAGAGACATCCATCCTATAGAACCGAACAAAAGTAAGAGGTGAGGACCAGCTCACCACCTCACAAATGTCTCCTAAGGAAAATCCCTTAAATAGGGCCCACGAGGCCATCAAGGCCCTAGTGGAGTGAGTTCTCAGGCCCACTGGAGCCTGAAGGCCCCGTGCCGAGTATGCCAGAGCAATCGCTTTCACAATCCAGTGGGCAAGTTGTTGCTTGGTGACTGGCCTACCGGTATGATGTTTGGCCCAGGACACGAAGAGCTGGTCACTCTTTCTGAGACCATTTGTCCTGTCCATATAAGCACGTAAGGCACGGACAGGGCATAATAAGTGTGACTGCCGTTCTTCAGAAGAAAAGTCAGGAGAAGAAAATGCCATCAAGATGATGGGTGTACATGAACCAACCACCTTAGGCACAAATGCCGGGTTGGGCAACAGTGAAACCCTAACATCCCCCAGGGAAAACTGAGTGCATGATGGGTGAACTGAGAGGGCATGAATATCACTGATGCGTTTAGCCGAGGCTAAGGCCAGTAATAGCACCATTTTCAATGACCGGTGCTTCATGCTGACCTCCCCCAGGGCTTCAAATGGGGGACCCGACAGCCCATCCAGGACCACCGCTAAATTCCCAGGGGGGACCATGGTCCTGGAAACAGGGAGGAGTCTACGTGCTCCTTTCATAAAACAACAGAGATCTTGTAAGAATGAAAGGATCACACCTACCAAACACTGGAAAGAGATGTGACCTCTGTCATGGCACCACTTTTCAAACACCCTCCACTTGCAGTCATAAAGAGACCTAGTAGAGAATGCTGTAGTGCTCTGAATGGTGTTAATCACACCCTGAGGAAGACCTGCTGCCTTCAGGGTGTCCCACTCACGGGCCAGGCCCACAATGCCAGGCGCTCTGGATGTGGGTGAAATGGTGTTCTCCCTGCCTGTGACAGCATGTCTCCGTGGACTGGAAGCTGCCATGGCTGCCTGTGGAGGAGCTGATAAATCCCCGCTAGCCAGAGCATCGCTGGCCAGTGAGGAACTATCAGGATTAGCCTGTGGTGGTGCTCCCTCACCCTGGCTAGAGTTGGGGAAATCAAGGCCGGTAGGGGGGGAGCATAAAGAAGAACGGGGGGCTATGCATGCGCAAGAGCTTCTGCCCTGAGGGACGTGCTCTAATCGCGTATGGAGAAGAAGAGTGGACACTGCACATTTTCTTCTGATGTGAACAGATCCACTTCGGCCCGGCCGAACCTCTACCAAACTTGCTCCACTATGATGGGGTGGAGCCCCTACCTCCCGAATATAGAAGCACCCCTGGAAAGGAGATCCGCTTCGCGATTCAGGACACCCGAGATGTGTGTGGCCCCAAGAGACAGGAATTGGTTGCTGCCCCACAGGATTAGTCTGCGTGCCAACATATGCAACCGTCTGGACCGTAGGCCCCCCTGACGGTTGATGTAAGACACCGCAGTTGTGTTGTCCATCCTCACCAAGACATGGTGTCTGTCAAGGAACGGGAGGAAATGCTTCAGCATGAGAAAGGCAGCTAAAAGCTCCAGATAATTTGTGTGCGCTTGCTGCAGGGCGTTCGTTCCTCCAGAGACCCCTTGCAGCACAACCCTCGTGTATTCCGCCCCAGTCCATCAAGCTCACATCTGTGATGATGACCTTTTGGGCTTGGACTGTACCAAGTGGCACCCTCTGTACCAGGAAGGATGGGTTCCGCCAATGGTGCAGTGCTATTACACATTCCATATTCACCGGCACCCTGCATGCGCCATGATGCCCGGGATCCAACCTGAGGGAGGCCACCCAGCACTGGAAATCCCTCATATACAGGCGACCGAGCCGAATCACCATGATTGCTGAGGCCATCAGACCCAGCAGTTGGAGGCATGGTCTGAAAGGAACGGATGTGCGAGGTTGGAAATGAACGAGGCATGCTCTGAGCGATTCCACGTGCACCTACTGACAGGTGGGCTGTTAAAGACACAGAGTCTATTGATAAACCCAGAAAGGTTATTCTCTGGGTCGGACAGAGCACACTTTTCTCTCTGTTTATCACAAACCCCACATCGGTCAGGTGCTGGACGACAACAGCTGTGTGTGTGTCAACCTCCTGACCTGATCATGCCAGGATGAGCCAATCGTCTAAATACGTTGCCAGACGGATGCCCTGTCACCTTAATGGGGCTATTATGCCCTCGGTACAGTGAACAAACACCCGTGGGCTTAGAGCGAGACCAAGAGGGATGTATGTTTGTAGAGGGATGTATGTTTAAGCATCCTGAATTTGTATTTTCTGAGGTGTTTGTTCAGAGCTCGTAGATCCAGGATAGGGCTAATTCCGCTCCCTTCCCATTTGGGAACCAGAAAATACCTGGAATAAAAGCCAGCGCAACTCTGCTCGGGAGGCACAACACATATCGCTCTTTTCTTTAACAAAGAATTTATTTCTTCTTGCAGAATTAGACCCCCCCCCCCCTCACCTGGGAATAAATTATTCCCGAGAAGCGAGGTGGAGGGACAGCAAATTGCAGCCTGTAACCCCATGTAACGGTTTTTAATATCCAGGCTGAATTTGTGAATGCAGCCCATTTTTCTCTCATTGGTGAGAGATATGAAGCTGGCTCCTGTGAGCTCCCTGCACTGTGAGCCTCCAATTGTTGTGTTATGGGGCCAACTAGTGGTGGGGCATGGTTGCGTACCTTGATCGACACTGCGCATGCACCAGGTGATCGTATTCTGGCAGCTTTCCTGGCTGCGCTCGTCCTTGTGGGAAAATTCCCCCAAGAACGTGCAGCCAGAGGCCAGTTCATTGATTTCTTGTTCACTGATTTTATCTGTGCTCTCGACCTTTGATCTGGATGCAACAGAGGAAAATGTTTTATTTTGCATAAACATTTTAGTGTCCGATTGAGTGTGCTTAAGCAACTCTGTGGGGAAAATGAGGCACACATTTCCACAATGGAGCCTTCTCCTTCCTGAGCTGGGACATGTAGATGTTGTTCTTCCGTTACACGTTGCAGCGGGAGTGTGTACACAAAACAGGGAAGCTGACAAATGGGGAACATGCCGCTTCTCCTGCAGGAAGATGGGAGGCTGTCAGGCCGCCTTCTTCTTCCTCTTGGCCTGCTGACCGGCGGTCTGCGCGGGGGGTCCCGGCAGAGCGGCAGTCTGAGTTGGAGCCTTCCTGGGCCAGGCCCCTTTCATCTGCTGTGCAGCTGGAACAGTTTGAGGCGTAGGCCATTTGGGAATTTTGAATTGGGGAAGGGACCGCAAGACAGCCTGTATGAAGGTGTGTCTTGGGGCTGGTGGAGGAGCAGACTCAGGTTTGTGGGGGAGGCAAAGCTGGACTGCTTCATCGTCCCTCTTACTCGCCTTACAACGTTGTTGCATTGAGGTGAGAGCTGCACCGAAAATGCCGTCTGGAATGATCGGCATATCCAAAATTTCCTCCTTCTCCCTCTCAGATAGGTTTGTCAGGTTAAGCCATCTTGCTCTCTCCTGCAACACCATCATTCCCATGGATTTCCCTGTGGCTTGGACCACACAGCGCTGTACGCGGAGGCCGATGTCCGTAATCACAGAAATCTCTTCCCACACATTCGGATTCGGCTTGGCCGCAACGTCCTCGCCTAACTCAGCTTGATAAGTGGCAAGTATGGATGAAACATTGAAGGCTCTAGCCACCAAAGTTGCCACTTTGTAGGCTCGCTCAGTCATGGCGGACTGAAAACGATCAGCTTTTGATGGAAGTGTGGGACTCCTAGAGGTCGCCGACAGCCATGGGTGGAGGTGGGCTGCTACTTAATGACTCCATCGGGGGCATACAGAGCACATCATGCTTTCCCATACCCTCGAAGTCCAAGGAGGAAGCCCCTGGAATGGGGTTCTTGCTGCTGAACAGGTGGTCGCTCCAAGTGGCCGACAGCTCCTCTAGCAGCTCCGAGAAGACGGGGAGTAGCTGCTTCGCCTTCCTGGATGCCTGGGGTAATTTCTTCCCTTCATAACAGGACTTGGTGGTCTCAGTTACTGCTTCAGGCCAGGGGATATTCAGCCTGGCTGCAGCGCATTTGCACACATCCTGCATGTCCATGCTGGGGGGGGGGGGTCGGTAAACCGCCCTGCTCGCCCCAGGAGGCAAAAACAGCTTTAGGTTTTGCAACCTGAGATGGCAGGATGAAGAAATCATCATCTTCATCGTCTTCGGATATGAGGAGCTCCAAGTCATCCTCGTCCTCCTCATAATCCAACTCCAGAATGTCTTCCGTTTGCAGCGCATCTGCTGTCATGTCCAACTGAGAACCCCAGCTGGCTCCAGAGCGCGCTTCAGCAACTCCATTGAGCCCCTCCTTCTCTACACCACATGACAGTTCACTAGTTGTGAACAGGTGAGGGTCGTTCCCCGACAGGCTGGCTTGGTGAGCGAGCCGTCGGTGGAGACTCTTCAGGGTGAAACGGGTGCAATGTCGGCATGAACCCAGTGCCTCTATTGCAAGTCGGGCATGTTCCAGCCTGACGCAAGACGAGCAGACCTGGTGTATGTCTTTACTCGAGATCTTATTTCCATAATTACAGAGACAAGCCTCCGAGTCGCAGTCTTCTCTGGTGTGAGCAAGACTGGGATCCATCGTGGTTAACAGGGGTGTTAACTTGTAGGATAATGGCTTGGCTGGTATGCTAGTCTGTGGGCACCAAGTTAGCTGGTGTGCTAACTTTGAGCACGGTGTTAGCTGGTGTGCTAACGTATAGCGCAGTTTTAGCTGGTGTGCTAAAACCATGTGAGTAGGGAAAAAGATGACTTCACCGAAGTTAGGTCACTATTTTCCTGCTCTAGCCTTTGGTGAAGACTAGAGAGTCGCTTGCTAAGTGGAAGCAGCTGCTAGCACCCGGCAACAGAGTGAAAACCAAACTCCAGCCTATGGACAGTTAAGCTAGCTAGCCCAAGGTTGAGATATGCTCCGAAGCAAGAAGAGGTTTTTGAATGAAGCCACATCAAAGCATGGGCTTCTTATGAGAAGTAATTTTGCAAGGTGTGGCATCACAATCATATGCCAATCAGAATTGGTGTATTGAGATAAATGCTTCTGAGGTATATGCAGGAGGGCCGTATCCCATAATGAGACATCGAAACGAGTACTATGAAGAAGAACCTAATTGCACCCTTGGTGCCAACAACTGGCAAGGAGTTTTTTTACATCGCTGTTGAGGAATTTTGACCCACTCTTCTGGGCAGAATTGTTTAAATTCAATCACATTGGAGGGCTTCACAAACTGAGGGCCGGACATTCTCCTTCAGGATTCTCTGGTAGAAAGCAGAATTCATGGTTCTGTCAATTAGGGCAAGTTGTCCAGGTCCTGAAGCAGCAAAGCAGCCCCAGACTATGACACTACCACCACCATGTTTGACTGTTGATACAAAATTCTGTGTTAGTTTTATACCAGATAAAACAGGACATATGTCTTCCAAAAATTTCAACTTTTGTCTCGTCAGTCCCCAGAATATTTTCCCAAAAGTCTTGAGAATCATCTAGATGTTTTCTGGCAAATGTGAGACGAGTCTTTGTGTTCTTCTTGTGCAGCAGCGGTTTTTGTCTTGGAACTCTCCCATGGATGCCATTTTTGCCCAGTCTCTTTCTTGTTGTTCCATCATGGACCAGTGTCCAGACTGAGGCAAGTGAGGCCTGCAGTTCTTTAGATGTTGTTCTGGGTTTTTGTTTCTCAGCTGTTCTTGAATTTCTTTAGATCACAGTGGGATGTGTTGCTTTTTGTGACCTTTTAGCCTACTTCAGGTTGTCAAACAGGCTTTATTTAGGTGATTTCTTGATTCAACAACTCTGGCAGTTATCAGGCGTGGGTGTAGCTACTGAAACTGAACTCAAGCTTTCCAAAAAATGTGGTTAATCACAGTTAATTCATGATGTAACACAGGCAATTACTTTTTCACATAGGGTTAGGTAGGTTTGGATAGTTTTTTCTCTTTAATAAATGAAATCATCATTTGAAAACTGCATTTTGTATTTATTCAGGTTGTCTTTGACATTAAAATTTGTTTGATGATCTGAAACATTTAAGTGTGACAAATATGCAAAAATATAAGCAATCAGGAAGGAGGCAAATACTTTTTCACAGCACTGTACAGTGAGTCCATTATTCATTCACTCCAGACAGACATTGATAGTGGTAAGCTACTGAATATGTTGTAGAGTATCAATAATACTGTGTTTTGTGATGTGTCACTCTTAGGTTCTGAAGGTAGATGATGATGCTGCTGTAAGGAGAGTTGTAGCTGCTGCCAATCGAGTTTTGGAGTGCTTGTCTGAGGTCGGCTGTTCCTCAGACATCAAATCTCTTCTGAAGTCTTTCCAATTGTTTGCTGAGGCCCTGCTCCTTCTTAATGGCCTGACAAAGAAGAGAGCCCATTGCTTACAAGATCCCAGACAAACAAAGCAGCTTCTTGATTCCTTGGATACCTTGAAGAGGTGCATCTCCATGTTGCACACAGCCATGTGCACAACCATTAAACACCCTACCAGTGTGCAGGCCCAAGCAGCCAAGAGCTACATTCTGGACAAGGTGCAGTGCACCATTGAAGAAATCACTGCAACCCTGAAGAGTGACGGCCACAGAGGACTACAGGGTCCCTGTGGTTATTATTCTCGGAGGCATAATAGTTTGTTGCAGCTACTTGCTAGTCCATCCTCTGTTTCAATCAGACAGAGTGGCTTTGACAGCCTGGTAAGAGATCTTGTGTTCCATTGTATGGTTGTGGCAAACTCTTCTCGAGGAGAGTTTCAGCAAAGACTGGTGAAATACTGTCGTTACATTTTGCAGTTCTGGTCAGACATAAAATGGATTTTAAAGTCCATGAGTAATCTTGATGATTCTGTGCAGAGTTTTGAGAAGACGTGCACCTTGCTGGTTGAACAGATAGAAATGCTTGATAATTCATTAATGATCACCATTCTTTATCAAGTCTTGGACACATTTGTTATCTCATCCTCTTCATTTGATCAACTATTAATTGCAATACGACAGATCTTGGATGCAGATTCTTCTACCCAAGTGGACTTGTCCTATATTCAGTCTCAAGTTGAGAATTTCATTTCTTCCACTGATCAAATAATCAAAGTAGCAACTTTTATCTCAGCTGTGGCTGATGATGCTAAGAGTTTAGAAAATATGGAAAACTCAAGAGCATGCCTCACAAGACTCAGAGCTCAAATTGAGCCTCTTTCCCTGGAGTTGGCTGATAATTCATTTGAAACTGTTCAAAAACTTCAGGAGGTGTGTCAGAAATGGGAAGAGGAGACTATTCAGCTTCAGGATGCCCTCAGTGATGTCATGGATGTGAAAGAGTTCACTAGTATAGCCATTAATGAGATGGTCAATGATCACTGTGGATGTGATGATGCATACAGAGAGCAGAATTATAAATTGTTTAATGAGCATGCAAACAAGTTAATGTATCACACGAAGCTGGTGATTCATTCAGTGAGGAGGCATTTGGATACAAGCAATGAACCCATCTATAGAAACGGCCTCCTGGTCCTGCTGAAGCAAGTCCAGTCATCTCAGTCTAAAGTGGCTGAATCTGTCAGAGGCATGCTTCTTGGCTCCAGTCTGAATGTGGAGGTTTATTCAACATTTACAGACAATGTTTCTGCTCTCCTTCAGCATGTTAAGGTGCTGAGAGCAGGACTAGATGGACAACAGCATCCACCTCTCCTAAGTCCACTACGAGAAAGGGCCCGTCAGCCTGAATTCTCACTGCCTTGCTTATTGCTCGAGGATACCTGTGATCTGAATATGGATCATATGTTAAGAGTCTCAGATGCTCCTATTATTGAGGTTATAAAAAGAGATTCTCAAAGAGAACACAAGGAGTGGCACACAGATGAGGAAACTGTAGAAGAGGAACTGTCTCATAAATATGACAGCAATGATTTAATGACCCCAGCTGTCCTGGGTGATCCTAAAGTGATCCACAAGGCTCATGAATTTGACCTTTTGCCCCTCTTGTATGAAGTTGTAACTGTGACTAAAGGAAAAGACATAACGGCGCTCAACCAGGCCTGCACTGGTGTTCTTGAGTTGTCAAACTGTTATGCCCAAGCTGCAAGGGAAGCGCTGGCCATAGTTGACCCGGTTGACTGTCAGACACTGGAATGCTTTAGAGCTGAGCTGGTGTCACTCACCCCGCTGCTTGTCCAGACTGCTCAAGAGACAGCGATGAGCTCGGCAATGAGCATAGAGAGCCTCTACAAACACAGCACACAGTTTTCTGACCTTATTAACCACATGCAGAAGGTTATAGCACCAGTAGCAGGGACCTGGTATCACTCCGTTTACAATGAGCTGCAGGGAAATTTGCCCACTGCGGCAGCTAGTGTTGCACAGCAACTAAATGAAGTGATGACTTTATGTGCTGAGGTGGTCCAACTTTTGACGGCATCTGATTTAACCACTAAAAGTGAAGGTCAAGAAACTTTCAGCATTTTGCACAACAAGCTGAACAAGGCCCAGAACAACACAAGGAATCTAGTGGAGTTTTCCATTTCTCTGGAAGGACGTCCAGATCAACTTGAGGGGCTTTGTATCATCTGGGGTCTCTCTATTCAGATTTTACTAAATTCTCTGGATAGGATTTTAGGAGCATCAACAGCCCTGATCCAGCTAAGCTCTCAGAAAAAGCTATTAGCGCTGTCTGAGAACTCTCTCCGAATCCAAGAGGCTACACGGCTCACAAGTCTGAACTGCAGAAGCGCTTACAAATCGAAACAGTTATCCCAATACCAGAATGATCTAAAAACACTAACCCAGGAGTATCTGAAAGCTGCTGAAGAATTCAACACTTTACCAAGTGTGATGCAGCTTGCCAAATCAGAATTCCTACAGAGGCAACTTCTGATTAAAATTAGAGTGCTAGCAGGTCATTTAGGCAAAGAAACTAAGGACTATGAGACTGCATTCCAAAGTATTCTCAGTGTTGCTTATTTTGCAGCTAAACACTTCAGACAGAACACTGAAGAAGATACAGACCAGACATTTGAAAGTGCAGCAGAAACACTCGCTGAAAGTGTCAAATCCGCTAACAAAAGAGTGGAGGACTCCTTGAACTACATCCGTGACCCCCGTATTCGATCCAACCTAAGGTCTATCAATGATCACCTGTCCTTCCAGATCTCAGATATAATCAGCAGGGTGAGGCTCATGGTAGAGACTCACTTTATTTCTGACTCACTCAGTCTGGATGTGCTAATACAGTGTTGGTCAGCAAAAGCTCACTATGTGGTGGAGGAGATCAAAAAGCAAGATGGGATTCACCCAGAGGCTAAAGAGCACATTAAGGCTGGCCTTCAGGGCAAGACACCTGATGATATCAACAAATTATTGGCTACAGAATCATCTAAAGTAAAAGAGGTGGAACACTCCTTAGATACAAAATCCTGGCAGATGAACACTACAGAAAATGTAAGTGCAGAAACTAGTGCATGCGCAGAAGTGGGCTTCAAATATGCAGCTGAAAACATGGAAAAGGATGTAGGTATCATATAATCTTAGCAGAATTTTTTCTTAATGAGTCTTCTGTGTGACAGCAAATCATGCCTTCCTTTTTTTCTCACCAGGATGGTGCCATCATTAGTATTGTGAGCAGAGAAGTACCTTCACTTACCTACACCTCCATTTTTCTGAAACAAGAAAGCAACAGCTGGGATCCAAAGGACAACAGAATCGTCCAGGTGACCAGAAAGATGGCTGACACAATATGTTACATGACCCAGTACCTGAAGAAGAGAGGGCCAATAGCGGTAATGACCAGCAGAGGTTGCCTTTTCTAGCTTTGTCTCTTATAAGTGTTTGATAGAATTTCTGTAGTTAAATGTGTCTATGGAAACCTATAAGATAGATAGAATTTTATTGACATTATCACATACACAATGAAATTTAAAGTGCCAGAGAGTCATTAGATAAATGTGAACATATACAGTGGAGATCAAAATTAGAGAACAATATATTAATTTGTTTTATTCTGAAATAGTTATTCTTCATTGTTCAGAATTTGACAGAATATCAGCTGTAGCTATACCACTGCTGTACTAACATGTTTTTTTTAAATAACCAAGGCACTTCAGCACAAACATTTATTTTTTTTAAAAAAACAGCAAGCAAAATAAGAGAACAGTAACCACTGTGTCAGAAGAAGATTAAACAATGTTTTTTTGTTTTGTTTTTTTAGGGTTATTGTTGTGTCTTGAAATAAGGGAGTTGGAGGCGAGCCTTCATGCATCGAACAAGTCTCAACTTTATTAACATAACTGGGGTTTATATACAAGGGGGCCGTGCCAGCCTCACGCCATCCTAGGGGCGGGTACTGCCTCTCACACACACACACACACACACACACACACACACACACACACACACACACACACACACACACACAGCATTCCCTCCCCCCTTAGAAAATGGAAAATCACACACACCATTGAAAACCTCCCAAATTTAGAACCCGAATCACGCACTGAGAACCTAGGGAACAATAAACTGCAATAAAACAACCTATCACATTCACACCAAAACAACTAAAATGGACCTTGTCTCTTGAAAATACCAAAATAATACCATATTATACAAACATTCACTCACACACATGCACACCAGCAAACTATATATATATATATATATATATATATATATATATATATATATATATATATATATATATATATATATATAACACACGTATTCAAATATATACAAATATTGATGTGTTTACATATTTACATATAATAATTTAAGTGACCCCAATGTCTCTGGGCAGCCACCATCTTTTACACTGCCACGGAGGACCTGGGCAGCCCCGTGGCATTTGCACCTCTGGTCATTGTCTACCTCCAGGGTCGAAGCACCCCCTCCTTGGCAAAAATGTCTCTATCCGGAGGCTCAGGACAGCCCCATGGCATCTGTACACCTGGCCGCCGTCCACCCCCAGGGTGGAAGCCCCGCTCCCTGGCGAAAATGTCCTCTCCCGCCATAAAGAGCCTCTTCCCTCTCAGCTCGCCGTGCTGTTCTTCAGTGCGCCATCTCTTAGCACCCGCCGAACTGTTTGTGACCGTCTGCCTCACCACCACCACGGCTCCAGACACTCCGGCCCCCAGCGGCCGCACCTTGAGTAGACCTGAAGCTCACTCCTCGGCATCGTCCACTGCCTGGGGCGCCTTGTCACACCACCCAGCACCCTCCTCCAGGGCGCACGGCTGCTACTCACCTCCGGGGCTCATGACATCACCCCTGTCGGTCTCGTTCTCCAGCCCAGGCACCCCGCCGCTGTATCCAGCACGCTTGGTCCCGGTGCACTGCTGCGCTGTCACTGTGTCCGGCTGCGGCTGTTGTCCCTCTGGGCCCTCAGCGTCACCCCCATTGGCTCCACTGTCTGACCAGGGCACCTCGTCACTGTTCTCGGAACCCTCGTCCCAAGTACCCCGTTGCGTCAACTCGCTGTCCGTATGCAGCTGCTCTCCCTCTGGGCTCTCAGCACCGTTCTCGTCGGCCATATCCTCCGATCCGGACGCCCCGTCGCTGCTCCTGGTATTCTCACTCCAGGTGTCCCGCTGCACCGTCTCTGCATCCTGCAGCTGCTGTTCTTCCCCAGGACCCTCAGCCTGCATGGTCTCACACTCCTACTGTGTAGCTTCCACAACCAGCTCCTGCTGCTCCACTAGCATGCAAACCTCCGCTCTCGGTGGGAAATCGCACACGGTTGGCCCCTCGCTAGCTTTAGCCATTAGCTCGCGTAGGGCCGCGGACTCCCTTTGTTCCACCAACTCCAGCACTTCTTCCAGCAATAGCGGCACCTTAGCTTTCTCAGTGTCATCTTTAGCCAAATGGCATTGGTCCCATGGGCTAATTTGTCCCTCACGAGCCCATGTTCCAACTCTCCAAACTTGCACTTCCTAGCTAGGCTACAAAGCCTCGACAGAAATAACTGAAGGGACTCACCCGTCTGCTGTTCAAGGCACATAAATTTGCCCCATCTCTCGGAGACAGTGAAAGAGTCTTCAAACGTGTTTTCCATTATACTCCTCGTTGCCAAATGTTGTGTCTTGAAATAAGGGAGTCGGAGGCGAGCCTTCATGCATCGAACAAGTCTCAACTTTATTAACATAACTGGGGTTCATATACAAGGGGGCCGTGCCAACCTCACGCCACCCTAGGGGCGGGCACTGCCTCTCATACACACACAACAGCTATAGCATTCAAAAATTAATAGGGCACATAGAGGCCCTTGCTTTGAATGACTTCAGCACATCTGCACCCACAAGACATCACTAGTTTCTCATGCTGCTCTGGTTTGGGGGACAGGATTATGTGAAGACTCTCAATGGGGGATCAGTTCAACACTGCAGCTGGAATTACTCGCCAGTTCACTGCTGTATAGGGCAAGGATCTGTCTCGGCACACAGTGTTTCTCTGTTTAAGGCAATCTGGACTTAAAGCTCACTCTGCAGTGACCAAACCTTTCATTAGCAGAAAGAATAAAAAGGCTAGACTTGCCTTTGGTGAGGAGCATGTTGTGTGGACAGAGGAGAACTGATCCAGAGTGCACTTCAGTGATGAGAGTAACTTCAATTTATTTGGGTCTGATAGGAAACAATATGTTCAGCGTCAAACTGGGGAAAGACTGAACCCAAAGTGTGTAAAGAAGTCAGTTAAATTTGGAGGAGGAAGTGTCATAGTTTGGGGGATGTTTTCTGCATCAGGAGTTGGGCCTGTTGCACAGCTACATGGCAGGGTGAATGCAAATGTTTTTGTGTGAACCTCCTTTGGTAACATGCAGTTCCTTCACTGCAGTTGTCTCCCAATCAGCCCGCAATTCTCATGCAAGACAATGCCCCGTCACACTGCAAAACAGGTTAAACATTTCCTTGAATCTAATAATATTGAAACAATGAAATGGCCAGCCTAGAGTCCAGATCTAAACCCCATAGAGAATCTCTGGAAAATCCTTGGTGACAAAGTAATGGCTAAGAAACTCACTACAGTTACTGAACTGTGGAAGAGACTGCAAGAAGAATGGACCAAGATCAAACCAGAGCAGTGTGAGAAACTAGTGATGTCCTGTGGGCACAGATGTGCTGAAGTCATTCAAAGCAAGGGCCTCTACACTTCCTATTAATTTTTTAATCTTATAGCCCTAGAAAAACATTATTTAAATCTTCTCTTCTGACACAATGGTCACTGTTCTCTAATTTTGTTCAGTTTTTTTTTTTTTTACAAAATAAATGTTTGTGTTGAAGTGCCTTGGTTATTATATTAAAAAACATTAGTACAGCAGTGGTATAGCCACAGCTGATATTCTGTCAAATTCTGAACAATGAATAAAATCAATATTTCAGAATAAAGCAAATGTTAATACATTGTTCTCTAATTTTGACCACCATTGTATATTTTTAAAAGGAAGATACAAACATCAAATTCGAATATAACAGTATCAAAATGTAATATAAATAACTGACATGCATTTTCAAATTCTACCAGCAAATAGTCAAATGATATTGTATTTTTGAACTATTTGAAAATGTAAGTTAAAACATTTTTTTAACTCATGTAAAAAAACTAAATAAAATGTAACTCAAAAAGAAAAATTTTGGGTGGCTGATTGCATTTGAATGGAATCTGCTGTACAGCCTGTTTACTCTTAGAAATGAATTAGCAGTTGCCATTTTCATTTTAATCAAGGCTCTTGTAAGCTCCCATAATTGTCTCTCTAACATTTATTTGTTTAGAACAAAGAAGCATTTGTCACTGCAGCCAAAGACGTGGTCTCAGACTGCCAGTCAGTCACTCAGTTCATCAGAATTATTGCCAACCACAGTCTGGATAAACAGTGCACAGTTGAACTCGCCCTCATTGTTGAGCAGATTCTGACCATTACCAATCAACTCAGCATCATCTCCAGGTATGGAGAGTCTGTCAGTCATACACACACGGTAAATGCACACACACGAGTAAATGATTAACAACAGTGAGGTTCTATTTTTTCTTCATGTTTGCAGTGTTAAAGCTGTTACTCCTGGGTGCAGATCATCAGATGAGATCCTAGTAAAAAACGCACAAAATCTACTCCAGACGTTGCTGCGTGGGGTCCACGCTGCAGAAACAGCCTGCATTAAAGTAAATCTAATACCACAGTTTACAGTAATTTCATTTTTTTAGGTCAGACAATGTAAAAGGGTCCACATATACTGTAACAGTGTTGTAAATTGTTCTGAAGGCCTGAAAACTAATTATTTGCACTTTTTTTTTTTTTTTTTTACCAGGGTCTAAAGCAGCCTGAGCCAAATTCAGATGGCGCCGAGGCCACAGCTTTGTGTTTCCAGTGGAAGAGAAACCTGGAGATCCACCGAGCGCAGCAGACCTCAAACCCAGAGACAGATGAACTGGGATTAAGGAAGACATCGTTGCATCCTTTAGCACCAAGTCTTGCCCCACAGGTCAAAGTACAAGCCAGCTACAAATGACCTTATTGTGGGGGCATGGTGGGGGGTTTCTCCACCCAGAGAGGGCAGGGGGAAGGGGGAACAATGGACCAAAGGAGGCAGTGTCACTGGGGGGGGGGGGGGGGGGGGGGGGGCGTTACTGGAGAGTGAGAGCTGCCGCAGCCACTGGGAGAGGGAGGGTGTGAGAGCGGTCCCGGAGTAATGTCATGTTAATGTGCCACACATTTCTTTGTTCAAATAACAACATGTTACGGTCGGAAGTTCCAGGTCTCGATGCATGGAAGTAAAGATATAAAAGTGGAATGCACAGAGACGCGGGATCGCTGTTTTTCTGTACTTCATGTTGGAGATGGAATAAAGTTTGTGTCGTCCAGCTCATTGCCTCACCTGCCTCCTTTCTCCACAGTGGTGACCCTAAGACGTGTCATGGAAAGCGAGCCAAGCGTCGCCCCGGAGGCTGCCGGGAGGGAGATCACCAGCGCTGCGTGCACTGTCTCAGTCAAGTTCCCAGACTTCTGGCTTCACAACTCGACTGCATGGTTCCTGCAGATAGAAGCCCAGTTCACAGTCCGCGGGATAACAACGGACTACACAAAATATTACTACGTGGTCGCTGCGTTGGATGCACGCGCCACGCAATAGGTAACAAACCTGCTCCAGGAGCTGCCGGCCCAAGGAAAATATGAAGCGTTCAAGAGGATGCTTCTCCAGCATTACACCCTTTCTGACAATGAGAGGGCAGAGAAACTCCTAACACGTTCGGAGTTAGGGGACAGATCAGCAGTGGAGCTAATGGAGAGCATGCTGGCATTGATGGGGAAGGATGATGAATCCTTCCTGTTCACCCACTTGTTCCTCAGGAACCTACCGGCTACAGCGACGGCGATTCTGGCCAACTCGCCGCGGCTGGTTGCCAAGGACTACCGTGCCTTGGTGCAGGAAGTGGACTGCATCATTTTGGTGACCAGAATGCTCAGCGTGCAGGCAGTGGCACTGGCATCCATGAGGGACTCCAGCGAGGTCGATGAGCCGTGGGTGGTAGTGGGGATGGACACCAGGAGAAGAAGGAATGGGGCGATCTGTTTTTATCATTGCCATTTCGGCTCAAATGCCCAACGCTGCCTGTCGCCATGCCAATTCAAGGAGCCGGGAAGACGGCACGTTCGGAATTCGGTTGCAGCTGTGATGGATGGTGACAGGAACAGACTGCTTTAGGTCACAGACACACGTTCGGGGAGACGGTTTTTGGTGGACTCCAGCTCCCAGAAGAGCCTCATCCTACCGGTCAACGCAGACAGGGTGGCAGGAGGCAGCGGCCCCAAGCTTACGGCTGCTAACTGAGCCACCATCAGGACATTTGGCGAGCGGACACTGATGATATGCTTACACGGATGCAACTTTCAGTGGAACTTTGTGGTAGCTGCATGTTCCGACCCCATTTTGGGTGCAGATTTTCTATGTGCTTATGGGTTGTTGGTTGATGCTGCTAATAGGAGATTAGTGGATGCTGTCTCTTTTGCCTCTCTGCCCTGTACAGCTCGGGGAGATGGTCGACAACACCGGCTAACATTATAGCTCCAGGGGGTAAGTACCAACAGTTACTCACACAGTTTCCAGCACTCAGGGTCCCAACATTTTCAGCTATGATAACGAAACATGGGGTCGAACATTTCATAACTACGAGAGGGCCACCAATATTCATGCAACCTCAGCACCTGGACGCAGCTAAACTGTCCAGCGCGCGCGAGGAGTTCGCCAACTTAGACCAGTTGGGCATCGTCAGGTGCTCCAACAGCCCGTGGGCATCCCCGCTACACATGGTGTCTAAAGCCGACGGGAAAAGCCGACGGGTCGTGGCAACCATGCGGCGATTTCCGGTGCTTGAACAACACCACGGAACACGATCATTATCCTATTCCACACACCCAGGACTTTTCCATGCACCTGGCTGGGGTGCGTGTTTTTACCAAATTAGATCTGGTCCACGGTTACCACCAGGTCCCAGCACGCGCGGAAGACGTTCCAAAAATGACGGTAATAACTCCTTTCGGCCTTTTCGAGTTTTTACGAATGCCATTCAGATTAAAAGGTGCACCACAGACCTTCCAGAGAATGATGGATGCAGTGCTGCGCGACTTGTCCATTTTCATCTACTTAGATGACATTTTGGTAGCCAGCGCATCCAAGGAGAAGCACACTGCCTATCTCAAGACAGTTTTTCAGAGGCTGGAAGAGCATGGGCTGCTAGTTAACCCAGCGAAGTGCCAGTTTGGTGAGCCAGTGATTGATTTTTTGGGCCACCGCATTTCGCAGGAGGGCGCGATCCCATTACCGGATAAGGTGTGCACGGTGTTGGATATTCCGCATCCACAGACCGTGAGAGTACTACAGGAGTTTTTGGGAATGGTTAATTTTTATAACCGTTTCCTTCCCCGAGCAGCCCAGCTGATGCAGCCGTTGTATGCAGCACTTTAAAAAAAAAAAAAAAAAAAGAAAAAGCCCACGGAAACCATTGACTAGACTCCCAAGTGAGACCAGGCTTTTGCAAACTCCAAAACAGCGCTGGCGGATGCCGCGTTGCTAACCCACCCGTACCTGTCCGCACAGATAGCGCTCGCTACAGATGCTTCTGATGTTGCCATAGGGGCAGTGGTGGAGCAGTGCGTCTCAGGTTCATGGCAGCCACTAGCATTTTTTTAGCTGAACCTTGTGTGTACACAAATGCAGCACATTCGATAGAGAATTGCTGGCTCTCCACCTTTCCAGTTTTGGCTGGAGGGGCATGAGTTCACCGCATTCGTAGACCATCAGCTGCTGACGTACGCGATGGCTAAGGTCTCGGAACCGTGGTCGGCCCGGCAGCAACGGCATTTGGTCGCAATTTCGGAGTTTACTACCAACATTCAACACGTTGCCGGTAAGCTCAACGTCGTGGCCGATTGCTTGTCATGTGCGTCAATGGCCCCGGTCTATATGGGAATTGATTTCCCTGCCATGGCTGCGGAACAAGCCGGGGATGTGGACATTTGCACGCTCCAGTCTGCGCCAACTGGATTAAGGCTGGAGAACAGGGTGGTGTAAGAAGGGTGCCCTCCCTTGCTCTGTGACGTCTCCATCAGCAGCTCGCACCCAGTGGTTCCGAGCTCTTGGGGCTGTCACATTTTTGAGTCGGTCCACTCCCTTCCACATCCAGGAGTGTGCGCTTCGGTGAAGCTAGTGGGGGTGAAATTTGTCTGGCCACGCTTGCGCAAGGATGTGAAAGAGTGGAATGCGGCTTGCGCCGCATGCCAGCAGGCCAAAGTACACAAGCACACCAGAGCCTCCCTCAAGCCGTTCCAAATCCCGGCCAGGTGGTTCGACCACGTCCACGTGGATTTGGTGGGACCCCTCCCGCCATCGCAAGGTTTTACGCCCCTTTTAACAATTGTGGACTGCACCATGGGCTGGCCTGAAATGGTCCCGCTGGCTTCTACCACGTCCATGGAAGTGGTGCACGCTTTTTTGTCAGCTTGGGTTGCACGTTTCGGATCTCCATCGGACATCACGCCCGACAGGGGTCCACAGTTCCTTTCAGAACTCTGGTCCGCGATGGCCCAGAGCCTGGGGGTCAAAATTCACCGCACTACCGCGTACAACCCTAGGCTAACGGGTTATGGGAGCGTTTTCACAGGTCGCTTAAAGCAGCGCTCAGAGCTTCGCTCACAGACACAAATTGGGTCAACCACCAGCCCCTGGGTTCTTTTAGGGTTGCGCTCCGCACCTAAGGAGGATTTGGCAGCCTCCCCGGCAGAACTCGTTTCTTCTCAGCTGCTGCGGATCCCCGGAGAGTTTTTACTGGAAAACCCTGTGCCCGAGGCTGATCCGCCCACGTGTTTTTTACACAGTATGGAGGCTGTGAGTGTACCGGGCCCAGCCCACCATTGTTTGCCCCACACATTCGTCCCAAAAAGCTTGCAGAATGCCCGTTTTGTTTTTGTCAGGCACGATGCACACTGGACCCCGCCGTATGATGGACCATTCTGGGTGTTGGAACCTGGGGTGAAGCATTTTGTGTTAGACTTGGGGGGGGATGCAAGGAGACCATCTGCAGCGACAGACTGAAGCCCGCTTTTGTGTTGGCAGACGAGCAGGTGGTGTTGGCCCAAGCTCCCTGCCGCAGACGCCCACCATTGGTGGCTCTGCAAGTTGGTGATCCTTCATCAGGAACCTGCACTCGCGAAGATAATGTTTTCCCTCCACAGACTGATGTGCCTTCCTGTACACCTCGCCAGCAGGGCGGTTCAACTGGACCAGCGACCCCCCCCCCCGCTACAGCCACTATGGGCATCAGCTCAAGCCCAAAGGATGGGGGAGTTAGTGCCCCTTCTGGGTGTTTGGGGGGGGGCTGTGTGGGGGCATGGGGGGGGGGGTTCTCCACCCAGAGAGGGCAGGGGGAAGGGGGAACAATGGACCAAAGGAGGAGATGTCACCAGGGGGTATTCGACGGGACTGTTGGGTTTATGCACCCCCGGGGAGAGTGAGAGCTGCCGCAGCCGCTGGAAGGAGGGTGTGAGAGCAGCCCCGGAGTAATGTCATGTTAATGTGCCATACATTTCTTTGTTCAAACTACAATGTGTTACTGTCGGAAGTTCCGGTTCTCAATGCATGGAAGTAAAGATATAAAAGTGGAATGCACAGAGACCCGGGATCGCTGTTTTGCTGTACTTGATATTGGAGATGGAATAAAATTTCTGTGTCGTCCAGCTCGTTGCCTCGCCTGCCTCCTTTCTTCACATTATAACCAAATCTGTCACTTTTTTAAAGAACAGTGTAAGCGATTGTGAATTATTATAATAAATACAGTTTGAGTTCTAAAGATTTCACAAAGGTGGTGTGGATAGTCTCATGCATTAATCAAAATACATAAAATCATGAGACATTGCAACCATTTTATTATATTCATAAAAAAATCATTAAAGTGATGATCAAAATGTCACAATGTTATTCCTACCATAATGACTGTACAGTCATGAAAAAATAGTGGTACACATTAAAACACAAAACACCCTGTACAAGGGATACAAAACAATCATTTAAAATGTTAAGATATTTTTTTAAAAAAACAAACACTTTAAAAAAGTAAACGGCTTGTGTGCCAGTCAAAACCAACAATGAGACAGTATGTCATCTTAACTTTGAAGGTCTGTCTATGGTCAACCTCAACCACCAGAAACTATCATAAGAGCTCATATATACAGACACCTGTGCTGTTAACAGGGTGGAAGTACTTCCCTTTCTCTGTGGAAAAACACTGGAACACTATAGAGTTATTATACTGATTATCGTCCTATATAAAAACACATAAAATCACTTTAGTTGATACTAATAAGCTTGTCTGGCTGTTTTCAGGAATAGCAAAGATGGTAAAACAAATTTAATAAACAAGGTTGTGTCTATATCTGTAAGAAAGTCCAATAAGATCTTCAAACACCATTCAAAACCATGTCAAATTCCAATTATGTAGTTACAAAGTAATTGGCTCATTCCGCAAAAATCGATCTTTACTGTACATAAGAGGTTAAAATGTCCAACCATTGCACCAGCAAACTTATTTATCTAAACACAATATCAGTTCATGTATAATCCCAAGGATTCGTATGGACTGATCCATCTTGATCATGACAGGGGTTGACAAATTACAAACTCATCTCTCAGTTTAAAAAGGATGAAAATACCTCATTTACTAGTAGGTAAGCATCAACATATATAGCAAATCTCATATAAAAGTGTATTAGAATAATCCTACGGAGATTATCCTTCTCCGTAGGATTGCTGGACTCACCCTCAGAGATAGGGTGAGGAGCTCAGTCATCCGGGAGAGGCTCAGAGTAGAACCGCTGCTCCTCCACATTGAAAGGAGTCAGTTGAGGTGGTATGGGCATCTGATCAGGATGCCTCCTGGACGCCTCCCACTTGAGGTGTTTCAGGCACGTCCCACTGGGAGGAGACGCCGGGGCAGACCCAGGACTCGGTGGAGAGACTGTGTCCCAGCTGGTCTGGGAACGCCTTGGTATCCTCTCTGAACTGCTGGAGCAGGTGGCTGGGGAGAGGGAAGTCTGGGCTTCTCTGCTTGAACTGCTGCCTCGGTGACCCGGACCTCCGGAAAAGCGGTAGAAGATGGATGGATGGATGGAATTAGAATAATATGTAAATGCAAAAATTCACAAAATAAAAATCCAAGCAATTTTGATGAGGTGACTCTGTGCATGTAATGTCAATGAATTACCTTTTGATTTTTCGGTAGTTTAGTAAACATTTGGTTTAGTCTTTAGTGAAACGTTTGCTCATATATATTTTTTTTTTCTTCTGAGTGTATAATGTGTATGAAAGTTACACAAGATTAAAATATATTTATATACACACACATTCAAAACACTATTTAGCTTGAATATGACTGGTTTAAAAAAAAAAATAGTGTCTCTCTGGCTACTGTCCATTATCATGACCATAAAAACAAGTGTGGTGCAGTAGTGGAATCTGTACAGTATTATATACAGAAATAAATAGATTTGTGTAAAGCCAAATTAATAATAATAAAAGTCTCTTTAATGTACAAATCTGATGCAACGTTTCTGTATTTCCGCAGTGAATTATTCACTGGCAGAAAGGCGAAGCAGTGGGATCAAAAGTCTTGAAAACATCTTTAAGTGTCCGATCCTCGGCCTCCTTGTCTAGGTCCTCCTGCTTGGGTTCTTGCTCCATAGCCTTCTCCTCCTCCTCCCCCTCAGCCACTTTCTCCCTCTTTTCCTCTGACTCTTCCTGTGCTCCTGTAGAACCCTGCCCTCCTTGCTTCGCCTGTCTGGGGTCAGTGTACTGGGGTCGGATGAGTCCGGCCAGAGCCTGGACGGGGAGGTTATGAACTGCTGGGGGTTTGACGGGGGACAAGGGAGGCACTGTGGAAGAGGCGGGAAGTAGACTGAGGTCTGAGGCGACATCTGTGCTTTTAGCCTCCTCAAAAGAGCCACTCCGCTGGGTTGGTGACAGTGAGGGTGTCATAGTGCTGTCTTTCTTTGCCGGCTGTTTCAGTATTCCAGACTTTTTTGGAGGCTCTGCCTGCTCCTTTTGAACCTGCTCGGTTTGAGTTCGAGGATCATAAAGGCTGATGCCCCCCAGGATTGTAGTGGGACTCTCCAATCCTCCACCAGAGGATGCCAGTCGAGGTGCATACGGTGGCAGCCTCTCTGGTTCTGGCTTGGCTCGAGTAGGATGAGGAGGGGGACCAGTGCTGGGCTTTTTGAGCCTGGGGTCCACAAGTCCTCCACCAGAGAAGGGCTCTTTCTGACCCAGCAGCTTTGAGTCAAGACTTCCCGTTCGCTTGAGCCTGGGGTCCACAGCCTTTTGCTGGCGTGGATCGACAGGTCTTTCTGTAGGGGGTCGAGACTCTAGAGATGCTATGGGTAATCGACTCATACGTTCCTTTAAACGTGCAGCTGCAAGTCTGGGATCCGATGGCGGAGGGCTGGAGACTGGGGGATGGTCAGGCAGGCTTGTTCGATTCATCTGAGCATCAGCAATCAGGGGTGGAAGTGGCAGATTGATAGAATGCTCCTGTTTGGGCACCAGGGATGGGATGAGATCCTCGGGGGCCCACACCACTGTCTGCGCAAAGGCAGGCCGCTGCAGCAGAATGTCCACTCGAATGTGACTAAACTGCTTGACCTGGCAACGAGGATCACGCAGCACCACACCAGGGATGGCATCTAAAGGGATGAGAACAGCTCTGTCCCTCAGTTCCCTCTCTCCTTCGTCTTCCTCGTCCCCTGTAGGAGGCTTCTGAGAAACAGGATGGCTCTGCTGGCGATAGCAACTCGTCTCTATTGGTCTCATCTTTCTGGGGTCCCTGGAAAGCCGTGGATCTGCTGATCCATCTGGCTCCTTCCTCATATCTGGCGGTCGCTGCCTGGGGTCGGTCTTCATGCGTGGGTCACTTGGTCCGGCCCTTTCCTTCCCAAACCGGGGGTCACCCAGAGCTGGACCCATCTGGGCAGTCTGGAGGACCTTCGACTGCTGCATCTCATTCTGCTTCTTTAGAGTTTTAAGGATAGAGGTAACACAGCTCCTGTCCTCTTCATCACTTGAGTACCAGTTTGTTGTTTCATCTACAAAAAATAAATTAACTTAAATTTAAGTGTCTGTACTCACAGAGCTCTTCTGTAAATTAACTATATACCAGCAGGCAAAAAACTACATTTCCTCAGCTTTATAAGTAATTTCTAGACCATGGACATTTACCTCTGTTATCATCCTGTGTGTCACCTCTCTGTGGTTCACTTCCCTGTAGGTTTGAATCTTGAGACTGCTGCTGTGTCAAATGTAAAATGATGGCTTTCTGTACTGCTGCTGGTAAAGACTGGAACTGTGACTCGGCACCAATCTGCTGCTGAAAGCTTTGAATGAAGGCCAGAGCGGGATCTAATAGAGTAAAAATAAAACAAAGACATGTTTTAGAAAAGGGTTCAAAATCATCAACCTTAGTGGATTAATGCACATTATTAATAAGTCAATGACCTCCTTGTTGACCAGCGGTCTGGTTTTGAAGGAGGCTGCTGAGAAGTTCAACTGGGTTCTGACTCGTTGGTGGGGGAGGGAAGAGGCTCTGCAGCATCTGCAGATCTTGTATAGGAGGCAACGGAGGCCTCTGTATATTCATTTGGGGGTTCATATTAGGTCGATTTCCATGGAAAGGTGGCGGTTGACCAGTGGGGATAGATTGCTGCATTGGAAATCCGTGTGCTGGGTGCTGTCCCGGAGGGCTCTGTGGCAGAGATGATCCGGTGGGGTGACCCATGGGTACCGGTGATCCAGGGGGAGGAACAGTAGCAGGTGCCACTCCCCCAGTCTGTGTGTCCTCTGAACCGTCACTACACTGAGTGGTGGAATCTCCTTGATTTGGGGTGAAATTGGATCCACTGAAAATAAAGAAGAGGAATATTCAAAATATTATCTAAGCATTACCCGGAGGCTCAGGTTATGTTTGATCACAGATTATTCTGGTTACCTCAGAGCAATTTTGGTCGCCAAGTCTACGGTAGGTTGAACTTTGATTTCAAACAGAGAAGGAATCTTCTTTCCATCGGTAGGACTACTCTGGCCAGGAGTGGGGAGCAAACCCACACCTGGAGGAGGTTTTGGAAGTGGGGCGATACCCTGTTTTCTCAGATCCTCCAGCTCCAATTCATCCTCACGGGCATTCTCCTCTTCAGTGTTAATGATCTGAAAAATTACAAAGAAAATGAGGCCACTGCTGTCTGTTAGAGCCAAGAGTGAGCTTTTTCAACCATTTTATTTTAGTTTCACCTTATCCAGCAACTCTTTGGTCACATCTGTCAAAGGCTCATGGGAGAACTTGCAGTTGTCCCCTTGATAGCATTTGGCTCCAGTGTGATAAAACTTGCATGGGTAATCATGTGCAATCAGGAGGTTAAGGATCAGAAGGAATCAATTAAAAAGGCAGTTTCAGGTAATTAGTAACTGCAATTATACACATGTAATTAACCATCTTTAAGTGCAGGATATTGTGCATGTAAATGCAATTATCTCCTTTACTGCAATATCCTTGGAGGTAAAATTTACAGAGTTCCTTTTTCTTATCAGGTACGACTAGCTCATGTTCAAACTTGCACTGCTCCCCCTGTATGAAAACAGAAGAAAATAAGTCCAATCACCTGGCTGGGAAATCATTATTTCATTTTAAGCAGGCTTATATTATTAAAAACAAACTCAACAACTAATGCTACCTTGATGCATCGACCCTCCAGGAAGTATTTGCAGATGTACCTCCCATTGTGTTCGACTGTATGCTGATTGATAAACTCTTTGCTCATAATTGGCCGTTTCTTCTGAAAACCAGAAGAATTTTTTCCATCCTGGGACATAAATAAACAATATAATGGTTATTTATTGTACATGTTAGAGCCATTGAGAGCAGTCAAATAAGGGTTCCACCCCTGCTCTACACCCCGTGTCCTATCACTCTCTTAATTGTACCTTTATTCTTATGAAATTTGAACTTCTTTCATGTACAGAAATTTGACAGCTTTTCACATCAATTTATGACTTTTATCCCTTAACTTTACAACTTTTTAAACACCACACAAATTAACTAAAAATTGTATAATCTGTTTGTTAAGAGAAGATGTGAATGATTTACTTTAAGCCCTAATGCAAGTACACCGCTGAATTTTCAGCTGAATCCATACCAGGGCCATGTCTTCCATCCCCAGATCTCCTCCTCGCCCTCGTCCACGTCCCATCCAGGGTTTGCCCTTCATCTTTTTCAGCTTGCTCAGCATTCCACGCCCCCTTCCCGGTCCGCTCCCTCTGCCCCTTCCCCTCGGCCCAACTGGAAATTACATTATGAAAGAAATTACCAAAATGCACGCAATCCCTTATTATCACATTAGCCGCAAAAACATTTATCATTCATAGTTACTGCATAAATATTGAGTGCAGAATCATCCAGTTGTCAAAAGTGAAAAACGTACACGGCTGGTGCTTCATCCCCCTCATGCTTCCTCGATTCATCTGGTCTTTAGGGTGCCGCCCCCTCCCCAGACTTGATGACTCTTTTGACTGATGATAGTCGGACATGTCTTCGTCATAATCCTCCTCCTCGTCATCGTAGTCATACTTGTCGTCGCTGTAGTCGCTGTATTTGTCGAGATCACTGATTTTGTGCGGTGGGGACTTCTGGGAGTTGCCATGGCCACCCTTTGAATGCTGAAATCAAGAGAGAAAATGGTGCATTACGATATGATGATGATTATATGATTAATGAAAGAAATGTTATAATATGTGGATAAACTTACAAGAGAGGACTGGCCATCAAACTCACGACTCGACCCCCCACTCCTCCTGTTCTTGGACCTTTCTGGTCGATCATAGTCAGAGTCGTAACTGTCAGAGGTGGAGCTGCTGGAGGGGGAGTGATGCTGAAGAGATGGCAAAGGAAAATACAGAAACAAATCATTAAAGTTCCAATTATTTCTGATTTATGGCATAACTGTATGCCTATATTACAGTTGTAATTACACTGTTATTACAGTTATACAGTTATTACACTGTAATAACTAATAGAAAATGAGTTACTTTCTGCCTGTCACGTCTCCTTCTTTTAGACCGTCTCTTCTCTCTAGGCTTTTTATATCTTTTCCTGGAGTGTCGGTGAGACTTTTCCTCTTTATCTTTACTTTTCTCCTTTTCTTTGTCCCTTTCCTTCTCCTTCTCCTTCTCTTCGTTCACCCCCGCAGCTTCTTTATGATCTTCCTCAATTCCGATCCCTTCATCGTCTATTTCCCCATCTTCCAGTTCACCGTCCTCTCTAAAAAGGGGGGGAGGGGGCGGGGAACAAAACAGTGAGTATGCCAAGTTCAAAATACAGGCAGTATTTTGGCAGCCTTCTCTGAACCTCTCATACTTAAAGCAACACTATGGAAGAATTGTGAAGCATAATTGTCTGTTACCACTGTTGTGAATACCTGCCACAATGTGGGCCATGCGTATTCGCTTACATGCCGATGGAAAAGGAACTGGAGAATTTAGAAGTCTCTGCCTCCGTTAGAGACCACCAAAACTACTGTCTGTCATGCCTTTATCTTTTTAGCTCTCATTTAAGTGTTTAAGCCAGTCCACTATCCGGTCTCGTCTTGGCTCTTGCTCAGTCACACCACAAAAAATAAAATCTTAGTGAGATAAAATATCTTAAATCAAAGCTATATATGCTTGTTTTTCTTCTGACAAGAAATTTTTTCTTGTTGTGCAATTTTCTGCAAGAAATTTTTCCTTGCTATTAGAGGTTTACTTGTTTTGAGCAATTTTATTTTAAGAAAATTTTTCTGTCCATACAGCATGAAAATTTTACTTATCAAGTTGCTTAAAACAAGTATAAATAGGAAAAAAAACAAGCATATATAGCCTTGATTTAAGATATTTGATCTCACTAAGATTTTATTTTTCACAGTGAACTCTCGCTTCATTTTCTTCATTTCCTCTGACAAGATCCTGTTTGGTTTCTTCACTGACTCTGCCATGACACCCGCTCTGAAAATACTAAGCTAGATGGCATCTTATAATCAGCAGCAAACTAGCACCCCGCCCTTTGATTGACTACTTGGATGCAGGCCTAAAATGTGCCTGTTGGGAGTATTTTTAGCATTTCTACCCAAAAGGTTTACATAGCACTGTTACAGGTGAGGTGGGCCTCCTCATGGTATGGTGGAAGCAGATTCTTTGTTAAAACGGTTGATTTTGAAAAAACATTATTTTGAGGTGAGAATCTTGCATAACGTTGCTTTAAATGCTTCAAACTAATCACTTTTACAACATGTGCCAAAAGATCCCAGTGACAATCAGGAATTCCTTACAATAATAAAAGATAATCATGAAAATATGCAAAACTATCCTAATGTTCTCCACTTTAATTTGGAATAAGCAGCTATTACTGCAGGCAATTTGAGATAAGACTAACACTTTTGTACTTAAAAGTGTAGTAATACATGAAAGGTACAGTGTGTAACTTTGGGACATTTACCTTTTAGTGACATCGTCTGGACATTAAGTGAACTGCAGCCACAATCACTCCAGTCACTTCTGATTGGGATTTCTAAGGAACCTGAGCTGTACTCAAAAATAAACTTCAATCTAATTTACTCCACTTACATAACCACAAGATGTCACCAAAGCTACATATTTTTTAAAATTTACTTAGACTATGTTTTCATGTCCTTTTAAACCAAGGATAGTTATTCAATAAATCCCACTCATTAAATGTAAGGTAAACCTGATTCATAAAAACCCGAATGAATCCTATAAGCAGCATGTAAACAAATACTGGCCATTACCCTCATGAGACACCATGCAGGTCTGCAAGAACCTCCAACAAAAGAAAATGATTTAATAATCTGTTCTTACAGGAATGGAAATTTAATTTTGTTGTAGCACTAAGGGTAGCTTTAAAGCTGACAATACTAAAATGGATCTTTTATTATATAGCTTGAGTATAGACGCTTAATGTGACTACAAGTTACTATATTTACCATTATTTTTCTGCTGCTGAATAGACCAAATATGCATTCATACAGGTGGTGATCCAAATATTTAAAACTAATTAACTCAAAGGTTGCATACTTCAGTTTATAGCCTACTATAGGTGCTTTAAAACCAGTGTGAGGGTTGTGAAACAAACTATATGGTGATACAAGAAAAGCAGGGGAAAAAAACAAAAATCCAGGTCAGTTTTCAGCATTTTCTGTGGGGTAACAGTCTGAAATCCTTGCCACAATACCCCATTTTAATGTTCATTATTAAGCATCTGCCAACCTAAATCAATTGGATATTATTAAGGGAGAAAAGCACAAACTTTTTCTGTTTTTCAGATTTGTCCATAAAAATATATATAACTAATGATCAATAATAGATGGAGGATAATGGTAGCACAACTGTAAATACAGTTACACCTCATCTGAATACTTGAAATTATTGTCTTTCCTATTTTATGAACAAAAAATATTGTCTGAATGTGAGAAATCCTACAAACCAAATCAGCCTAATCTTCATCTTCAGTAAGTCATATCCTTTACTTTTTATGGGAAATTTTGCCTTCTTTTAGCCATTTTGGACATACAGTGCTGTGAAAAAAATATTTGTCCCCTTCCTGGTTTCTTATGTTTTTGCATACGGTATTTTTCACACTTAAATGTTTCAGATCAAACAGATTTTAATATCAGACAAAGATAACAAGAGTAAATACAAAATGCAGTTTTAAAATGGTAATTTCATCTATTAAGGGGAAAAAAGCTATCCAAACCTACTTGGTCCTAAGTGAAAAAGTAATCCCCCGCCCCCATTACATCATGAACTGTATGAACTCAGCTTTCCACATTTGTAAAGCCAAGTTCAATTTCACTAGCCACACCCAGGCCTGATTACTGCCAGACCTGCTGAATAAAGAAATCACTTAAATAGAACCTGTTTGACAAAGTGATCTAAGCTAAAAGATCTCAAAAAGCAACACATCATGCCACAATCTAAACAAATTCAAGAACAGATGAGAAACCAAAACCCAGAACATCTAAAGATCTGCAGGCCTCACTTTGGACACTAGTCCACGATTCAACAATAAGAAAGAGACTGGACCAAAATGGCACCCACGGGTGAGTTCTAAGGCAAAAACCACTGCTGACCAAGAAGAACACAAAGGCTCATCTCACATTTGCCAAACACCCCCCCCCCAATCCCCAAGATTTTGGGTAAAATATTCTGTGGATTGACGAAACAAAAGTTGAACATTTTGGAAGGCATGTGTCCTGTTGCATCTGGTGTAAAACTAAAAGATCATACCACCAGTCAAACATGGTGGTGGCAGTGTGATGGTCTGGGGTTGCTTTGCTGCTTCAGGATCTGGACAACTTGCCATAATTGATGGAACTATGAACTCTGCTCTTTACCATAAAACCCTCAAGGAGAATATCTGGCCATCAGTTCGTGACCTCAAGCTCAAGCCCTCTAATGTAGCTGAATTAAAACAATTCTGCAAAGAGTAGGCCAAAATTCCTCAACAGTGATGTAAAAGACATCACGCGTTATGACCACCACTTGACTGCATTTGCTACCACCAAGGGTGGCCAAACCAGTCATTAGGTTTAGAGGGAAATTACTTTTTCCACACAGAGCCAGGTAGGTCGGGATAGCATTTTGTATTTACTCAGGTTATCTTTGTCGAATATTATAATTTGTTTGATGATCTGACATTTTAATGGTGACAAATACAAGGAATCAGAGAAGGGGGCAAATACTTTTTCACAGCACTGTACCGCAGGAGCTCACAGGCATGGCCGAAACCTGGCAGAAGCGCACAACCTCCACGCCGCGTGAATCCTGTTGCTGCAGTACATGCAGGCAGCCATTAGGGGGAGTACAGTAGAAGGAGGATGGGCGTGGCATTTACATCATACTCTCCTGCAGATGGCAACAATTATGAACCTCAGTACCACAACAACAGAGCGATGAGGTCTGCAGACCCTGCATGGAAATGATCATGAATGAATCTCGTCGACACAGTGGTGCTGACATTTATGCAGCGTTACCCAACTGCGCTAAAAAGGCATGCATTTTTTTTTAGGGGGAAAAACCCTTTAAATGTGTCTATAGCCCGCAATTGTTTTAAAAAAGAAAAACGTTAACACAAGCATGTAGAGGCACAGCACTGAAACGCACAGATCAGCGTATATTAATAATGGCACAAGAATGTTACTCGACCTTTCATCCCCTGCAAGCTCACAGTCTGTCATGTTTTTGTCAAGAACGGGGGCTGGGGGACTGGAAACAAGGCTAACAGAAGCCATTGGAAAACGGATCTGCCTCCCGTCTCCTTACGGCACCAGAGTGAATTAGACTCAGACACTCAGTTTGTGAGAGATGCTGGAAGATGTTGCGACTGGAAAAGACTCACGGTGTTACATGTCTCGACACAGAGACAGTAAACAGACACTCTCCTCTCTCATATCAATGTCGTTTTAACTCTGTGAGCACAGCTCGGTAGCCCGCTTTGTTAATGTCCCGTCGGTTGACAGCTGCCATGATGAGATAGAGGAGACGGAGGGTGGAAAACACACGAATGTAACCATGTTCGTTGATTTCAGCATCTTCAGAGGATTTTCTCAACAGGGACATCATCTCAAAATGGCTTCTGCGCTCTACAGTACATTCCTCAGATGTGTTTTCTCCCATCGCCTATTTATGGCACTGTCGAGATCTATCTAACTTGGACACAGCAAACCCTACTCAGCTATTGGCCAAATATCGGACAGGCAGAGAGATCTGCAATACTGATTGGTTCAAAGACATGTCAATCATTCCCAATACCTGCAATGACGATTTCATTTTGTATTACGGGAGAAAAAAAAACACAAGACTTTATTAATCCCACACCGGGGAGATTTTTGAATCCGTGTACTCTTCGTTCTTTTAACATTTCGTTTGTGAAACGAAAACAGAACGACCGAAAATACCCGTTATATTGTTCTCGCCTTGTTAAAATAAAATCGAAATTGAGCAAAAACGACATAACGGATCTGTTTCCGTTTGCCGTTGTTTTCCTTTTATTTTGTCGGTCACAGCCGGAAGTGGTGATGGCAGGAGCAGAACGCCGCTATTTTCAAACAGGAATGAAAGACAAGCTGCTAAATCTCACTTTAAAATAACAAAGTTGCAGCATAGAATCATGCAGACATCACCATCTGATGAAAGATGAGAAGGACTGCCAGAAATATACATTTATAGAATTCCCATCAGCCAGCAATGAGGACGAAAGGACATTGTGGATACCGAAGGCCTGGGGAGCCATGAAAGGCTGACATGGCCGACCTCTGTTTTGACCACTTTACAACAGGTAAGGTGTACTTATAAATTATGCTTCTATTACTTTTTTCTCTTTTCGGATTAGTTTGGGGTCCACATAGTCTAGTCAAAAAAGGGGGTTAGCGTGCACCTTTGGAAATATATTTTTAATTGGTATCATTAGATGGAAAAATATGTGTAGAAAATGGTTTGCTATGTTACCAGTTGCATAAATTGTCCCACGTGACTTTTTTATGCAAGTTTAGCATAGGACCTCGGGAAACTATCAAATCTCAATTTTAGGGGTAGGGAAAATACAAATTAGCATATCTTTAGATTGCAACATCACAGCTACATGTAATACCACTCAAAATGTTCGGAATGATCTCGGCTTTCCATTGGTGGGTAAATATCAAAATTCGGTGCAATAATTAGGTCAGCAGAGGGCAAAAGGTCGCCAAAATAGGTCATTGCTGAAAATTTTGCATCGTGTCAATTAAAGCTTATGCCAGCCCCCCAGTGGTTCGTTCAACAGTTTTAATGGCTAGATATTGTCGACAGGATGCAAATTGATCACTTTGATGTGACAAAACAAGATTATCTTATAAATGGCTCATACTGTACGAACATCTGTTTTATCCATTTTTATGAAAGCTAAAATATGGGGTAGGGGAAACTAAAATGCACATAACTTTTGAACCACACAAGATAAATGCGATATCTACCACTCATCTTGACCGTCTTGCATTCCGCTATTCATTCATACAAAGTTTCTGCAGATGGGGCCAGAAATGGGGTCACCAGAGGTCAAAAGGTCACAAATTTGAGACAAGGGGGGTATATAAAATAATATTCTGTATTTATACTGGAAAACTCTTTAAGTTTCAGAAACTTATCTCCACGGTGGGTGTATACCCACAGAGAACCTTTTTGAAACACATGTATCTGCAAAAGTCAAAGCACCAATTTTGTATGAGACCCACACACTAGACTAACATGTCGGCTCAGTGATTACTGAGATGATGCAGGTTTCCAGCAGTTTTAATATGACTGGAGTCTCTTTGATTTTATGTGATATTTAATGTTGATATTGTGGGGAGTGCAAATAAAGGAAACCAGACTTGCACAGCCGATGACTTTATTCACTCTCACATCAGTCATACACAGAAAAAGCGTATATCAATACACCAGGGTCTCTCCTTTTATATCAACCGCCCATCTTGGGCTGCACGGTGGCGCAGTGGTTAGCACTGCGGCAGCACAGTTTACCTTTGGTCGGGGGATTGTGGGGATCGTGGGATCGTGGGTTCGATCCCAGCCCCCGACCAACAGTGATCTGTGTGGAGTTTGCATGTTCTCCCCGTGTTTGCGTGGGTTTACTCCGGGATTTCCCCGGTTTCCTCCCACATGCCAGAAACATGCAGGTTAGGTTAATTGGAGACTCTAAAGTGGCCCTAGGTGTGAGTGTGTGTGTGAATGGTTAAGGGATAGCGCCGTATCGTGGCTGCTTCATCCATCCAGGTGGTGGATGCCCTCAATTTCCCCTCTGGGGATCAATAAAGTATACTAAATCTAAAAAAATCTAAAATCTCACATCTACATGACATCTTGCATCACAATACATTTAACCCTTCTCCCCCCACTACTTCTTCCTGCTACCTCACCAAATCTCTCTCATCTCAATACCTATCGTCCTTCTCTGTTTACCCTCTGCATCCAGTCTGAGATGATTAACCCAGCTTCTACACACCCCCCCCCCCGAATCTCAGACCGAGTTTTAGTCCTCATGTCCTTTTGGCTTCATTCTCCTCCCATATCTGCTGTTACAGGGGTTTTCCGCCTCCGCGGCACTGCTGTGCCGGTGGGGGGCTCCTGGGGGTGTGTCTGTCTGCGGGTGGGTCATGGCGAGGGGGGGGGAACCTTTGACTTTCCCATGTGGCTGCTCTGATGAATTGTTTACCTGGGGGGTTCTCTGTGGGGGTCTTCCACGCCGAGGGGCCCGAGCCAACATCACTTGCTCGTCCGCCACCATAAAGGCAGGCTTAAGTCTGTCTATACATATTTTCTCCCTATGACCCCCCAAGTCTAACAAAAAATGTTTGTCCCCTGTTTCCAGCACTCTGAACGGGCCATCGTAGGGTGGGCGCAATGGGGGGCGGTGGGCATCGTGCCTGACAAACACGAACACCGCATTCTTCAAAGTTTTTAGCACAAAAACGCGTGGAAAACAGTGGTGGGCCAGGCCTGGCAGCGTGCCTATGTCTGCACTATGCTTACGCTGAGACGGACAGTTGTCCGGCGCAGGATTATCTGGCAAAAATTCCCTGGGGAGCCGGAGTGGCTGAGAAAAAACAAGCTCCGCCGGGGAAGCCTCCAAATCCTCTTTTGGTGCGGAACGCAACCCCAATAAAACCCACGGCAACCGGTCTACCCAATTTGCATCCATCAGCGAAGCCCTGAGCACTGCTTTCAGTGACCTATGAAAACGCTCGCATAACCCATTGGCCTGTGGGTTGTACGCGGTTGTGCGATGAATTGCAACACCCAGGCTATGGGCCATCGCGGACCAGAGGTCGTAAACAAACTGTGGGCCCCTATCAGACGTGATGTCCGACGGGATGCCAAAACGTGCCACCCATGTCGTCAAAAAAGCGCGCGCCACATCCGCGGACGTGGTTGCCGCCAGCGGGACTGCTTTTGGCCAGCGTGTGGTGCGGTCCACCACTGTCAGAAGGTGCGTGCACCCCTGCGATGGCGGGAGGGGGCCCACAAGGTCCACATGAACATGGTCGAACCTCTTAGCCGGTATACGAAACGGCTCCAAAGGAGCCTTTGTGTGTCTGTGTACTTTGGCTCTTTGGCACGCTACGCAGGCTGCAGTCCACCCGTTCACTTGTTTGCGCAGGCCTGGCCATACAAACTTCGCTCCCACCATTTTGACTGACGCGCGCACTCCTGGGTGCGCCAGAGCGTGAACTGACTCAAACACTCGGCGGCGCCAAGCAACTGGGACCACCGGGCGCGGGCGTCTCGTGGAGACGTCACAGATTGGGGGGGGGGGGCTGCCGTCTTGCAGTACTCTGCTCCCCAGCCTTAACCCCGTTGGTCCAGACTGGAGTGTGCACACGTCCGCATCGCCAGTCTGCTCTGGGGCCATGGCTGTATAATCTATCCCCACGCAGACCGGGGCCACTACTGCGCGCGAGAGGCAGTCCGCCACCACATTCAGTTTACCCGACACATGTTGAATATCGGTCGTAAACTCCAAGATCGCGGCCAGCTGTCTCTGCTGGCGGCCCGACCACGGTTCCGAAACCTTGGCCATCGCAAACGTTAGCGGCTTGTGGTCCACGAACGCGGTGAAGCTGTGCCCTTCCAGCCAGAACTGGAAGTGGCATATGGCCAGGTGGCGAGCCAGCAACTCTCTGTCGAACGCGCTGTATTTACTCTCACTGTCGCGCAAAGCCCTGCTGAAAAAAGCGAGCGGCTGCCAAAAACCGGCGACGCGTTGTTCCATGACGACCCCTATGTCCACGTCCGAGGCATCGGTAGTGAGCGCTATCCGGGCCGCCGGGTCTAGGTGCGCCAACAGTGCGGCGTTTGCCAGGGCTGTTTTAACCTCAGAGAATGCCTGCTCCCGCTCCGGAGTCCATTCGACTCTGTCCGCCGGTTTCCATTTCTTGAGCACGGCGTATAATGACTGCATGAGCTGAGCTGTGCGGGGGAGGAACCGGTTATAAAAATTAACCATCCCCAAAAACTCTTGCAGCGCCCTGACCGTCTGAGGCCGGGAAAAATTCGCCACGGCGCGCACCTTGTCCAGCAAGGGTATCGCTCCCTCCGGTGAGATGCGGTGCCCCAAAAAGTCAATCCCCATCACACCGAACTGGCATTTCGCTGGGTTGATTATTAACCTGTGCTCCTCCAACCTCCGGAAAACCATCCTGAGGTGGGTTACGTGTTCGTCCTCGGACGCACTGGCCACCAGGATATCATCCAGGTAGACAAACACAAATGGCAGATCGCGCAACACCGCATCCATCATGCGTTGGAATGTCTGTGCCGCGCCTTTTAATCCGATGGGCATGCGTAAAAACTCAAACAAGCCAAACAGAGTTATTACCGCTGTTTTGGGTATGTCCTCCACACGCACTGGGACCTGGTGGTAACCACGGACCAGGTCTGTTTTAGAAAAAATGCGTGCCCTGGTGAGGTGAACGGAAAAATCCTGAATATGGGGAATCGGGTAGCGGTCGTGCGCTGTGGCGTTATTCAACCTGCGGAAATCTCCGCATGGTCGCCACGATCCCTCAACCTTAGGGACCATGTGTAGCGGGGATGCCCATGGGCTGTTTGAGCGCCTGATGATGCCCAACCTTTCCAAGTTGGCAAACTCCTTGCGTGCTATGGCCAATTTAGCTACGTCCAGGCACCGAGGTTGTGCGAAAACGGGCAGCCCAGTGGTGGTGATAAAGTGTTCCACCCCGTGTTTAGTGCTGGCCGCCGAAAATGTTGGGACCGTGAGTGCTGGGAACTGAGTGAGCAGTGTGTAGAACTTACCGCCTGGAGCTGTGACGTTGGCTTGTGTTATTGGCCCGGCCCCTCGAGCTGTACAGGGGAGAGAATCAAAAGACATTGCATTAACCAGGCGCCTGTTAGCAACATCGACTAGCAACCCGTGTGCACACAGAAAATCAGCTCCCAGGATTGGGAAACAATGCCGCTATGACAAAAGTCCACTCGTACATACGGCCGTGTAGGGATAAAGTCAGTGTCCTCTCACCAAAAAACTTCATGTCTGAGCTGTTTACGGCTACCAGCTGGGGGCCGCTAACTCCCGCTAGCCAGTTGGCGTGGGACGGCAGGATGAGGCTCTTTTGGGAGCCGGTGTCTATGAGGAACCGTCTCCCCGAGCGCGAGTCCGTCACATAGAGCAGCTTGTTTTCTTCACCGGTGGTCGCAGCTGCTACTGACTGCCAGCCTTGGTGTTTCCCGAATGCTTGAATTGGCACAGTGGCACACATCGGCGTGCGTTCTCTCCAAAGCGGCGGTGGTAGAAGCAGAGCGTGTCTCTCTGGCGCTTTCTGGCCCCACTGCCGCTACCGTTGCCGGCTCCTCGCCTCCGCTGGTCGTCTCACTGGGTTCCGATGCCGCCGCATTCACTGTGAGGGCTCTGGTGGTGAGGATGATCCGATCTGCCTCCTGGGCTAGCGCCCGGTAGTCATGCGCGGTCAGCAACGGCGAGTTGGCAAGGACCGCTTTTGCCTCTGTTGGGAGGTTCCGGAGGAAAAGGTGGGCAAAGAGAAAGTGCCCTTCGTCCGTGCCCATCAACGCCAACATCATCACCATCAGTTCGACCGCTGACCCATCTCCTAACTCGGAGCGCCTCAGGAGCCTCTCTGCTCACTCACAGTCCGAGAGCGTGTAGCGCCGGGTCAGCGCAGCCTTGAGAGCCCCGTATTTGTCGTGGGCTGGAGGCTGTTGGAGCAGGCTCGCTACTTGCTGAGACGTGTGAGCGTCCAGCACTGCAACCACATAGTAATATCTGGTGTTGTCTGCCGTTATTCTCCGGAGGGCGAACTGAGCCTTGGTGTGGTGGAACCAAGACCGCGGGTCGTGCAGCCAAAAGTCCGGTAGTTTGACCGAAACAGCGCACGCGTTGCTGGGGGTTCACGTCCGGGCCGTCTCTGGGATGCTTGCCGCGTTGCTGGGGCTTCCCGTCCAGGCCGACTCCGGGGTTCTTGCCTCGTGTTCCATAATTCGTCAAGAGGTCACCAGTGTGGGGAGTGCAAATAAAGGAAACCAGACTTGCACAGCAGACAACTTTATTCACTCTCACATCAGTCACACACAGAAAAAGCATATATCAATACACCAGGGTCTCTCCTTTTATATCAACCGCCCATCTCGCATCTACATGACATCTTGCATCACAATACATTCAACCCTTCTCCCCCCACTACTTCTTCCTGCTACCTCACCATAATCTCTCTCATCTCAATACCTATTGTCCTTCTCTGTTTCCCCTCTGCATCCAGACTGAGATGATTAACCCAGCTTCTACAATATTTGCATTCGGGCTGATTCTAAGGTATTTGTACTTGATTGTCTTTTGTATTTTAATCTGTCCCACTTTAGAAAGTGATGTTTTTGTCTTTTCCTCCAAGTGTTACAGCTTTAAATGTTTTCTTCCATAAAACTAATTTAATATACTGTGGTGCACATATGTGGGTTCCATATGCTTCACATGTGAATTACTGTATGCTGGTTGTATGCTTCACGTCTCAGAAGAACAAAAGGGACTGAACCTCCTAGGGGTAACAGGAGGATGTGAAGTCTGGCCTTTTGTAGGCGAAGAGACGGCCGTGAGGGATTTCCTGACCACCAGGACTTTAGACGGAGACGAGAAGACCTGGTGGGGGATGCATTGTGATTTGAGAATGAAAGACAATGTGAATGTGTGCTTTGATGTCCTGGGGTATTTAAGGGACAGAATGTGGGGGAGTCCCTCCTCTTTTTCTGTTTTTGGATGTTGGAGAATGTGATTGTGAATAAAGCTGGTTTTGAGGAATAAACTCAGCCTCGTCCTTCCACACATCTCCACAATACAAGTAATCATTGTTATATGACTACCGTCTGTCTCCACAGTACACAGCTTTATTTATTATAGTCTCTTCACAAACTTTAACATGCAAAGTAATTGTTAGAAAAATCCTTCTTAACCCTCAGTCAAAAAACCAGGCTGAATCACAGTTTCAGCAAATTTAAATTACACTGGCCAGTGGAGAACAATACAAAAATAGTCTCAGAGCCTATTCACGCACCATTCTGATTCACACACACAACTTTCAGTCATTTAACCATCCTGCTATCTCAAGACTGTCCATGAGAGAACATCGAGTTCAGGCTGGTTCTTCCAAGCTGTCTCCTTCTCAGACGTAATCATAACAAAAATCATAACAAAACTGTACATGAAAACAAAAACAAAGAGATAAATGTCCAGCTGCCACAACCTTGTATATTTCACACAGACTTTGAGGCAGACTTTGAGACAAAGCAAATCACATGTATGAAACAAATATGAAACTTTTCTATCATTCTCCACCTTTTGATGCCATGCAAGGCATCAAAAAAAGAACGATTTATGGCATCTAAAACCCCATCTGGCAGCTATGCTAAGCTCCAATGCATTTGCGTGCAACAGATCCTAACTAGCTAACGACGGGGAAAGTCCGCCATCGGCCCTGCTCCCCCAGGCACTAGCTAAACGTTTTAGTCCTTTAGGAGGAGAAATGGAACAATAAACTCATTAATCAATAAAGAAAATCATCAATGGTAAAACAGTGAAAAACAGAATGATGAAAAAATGATAATAAAAGGATATAATAACGTGTGTTATAGTTATGTGTCATTGCAGCTTATATAAAAACAAAGGATTAAACAAAACAATATAAAACAAAACAATAATCATAATAATAAAGTGTAATGATAAAATGTAAAAACAGAAAAAAGAGAAACAAAAACAAAATAAAACTAAAAATACTGTTTCAAACTTCACGTCATGATCATGCAACTCCTTTCGGTTTTGTGCATGTCAGTCATTCTTCTACTCTGTACTTGGGTCATGGAGAGACACCTTGAGCTCACACTGTTCAACATCACCACCATCCCCGGCAATTGCTCCATGGTACATCACTAAATTAACAAGCACCAATTTCATCATTATATTATGGATGCAGGGAATGACACAAGAAAAAGCCAAAAATAATACCACAAAAATCATTGACAAGTTCATGATGAGACCTCTTCATGAAAAGAATAACCAACTTAACCAGGTTGTCATGCGGTGGCCCTCGCGAGCCACCATAAGACGCCAAAGACACCAGTCAAGTTTGCACAGTTTATTGTTAGCAAAGAAAACACAAAACAATGAGCCACGGTGGGCTAAAACGTACAATACTACATACACGTGACCATGAGGCAAACACGAAGCACACTTACAATCATAACCCAGGGATGGTCGATAAGCCAGACCATGAAGGCATAGTTGACGTCTGAGCCGAGGAACGCTCGCTCAACGTCTGGCAAGGAAAATTCTCTGACGAGCAGTCATTGACGAATCGTTGACGAGACTGCCGCATTATTCTGCTCCCAGAGCCCTCTTAAATGGAGAGCTGCTGATGAGCCGAAATGCAGCACAGCTGTCAGACTTGACAGCAGGAAGCCCCTCCGAGCGCTGTCACAATAAAGGCTCGGGGAGCCGGAAGGTACACACTGCTGTCAAACCTGGTGAAGATGATGCATGGCTCGAGCGCAGACGAGATCGGCGCTCGAACCATGACAGTACCTCCCCCCCAAGGGCGAGCTCCGAACGCCCAATGATACCCAACCCGCTTGCTCGAACTGCTCCAACGTGGAGACCGGGGACGCTTCATCGTTGGCGCAGGCTTCATGCTGCAGTCCGCTCTTCTCCTCTGCCCACTACGTGGCTACGGGGCTGGAACCAGGCTCTCCAGAACCGCAGGCCCCCTCCTCGTCCGGCGACGTAGGCCTGGCGTCGTGGACCGCTCAGCGGAGGGAGACACAGAGGCAGCAGGTTTAGTGATAAGAGCTACAGCAGGTGGTGGGAGCTCGGGGGACTGCAAACCCCAAACTCCGCCCCCAGGAGTCAGACAAGGCAAATCACAACTATGACAAGAAGAATGAACTTGCACTTGCCTGTTTCCTGGAGGATAGACGGCGCCTGCTGCAGCGGATGGAGTCTTCCTTCTTCCCCTCTGGATGGTGACGGCGGGCCCCTTGGGACGACGAGGAAGAGCCGCTCGTGGTGGATTGCTGATGGGCCTCGCCGAAGCATGACTCACAGCACTCACAGCAGCTGGAGATGACGTCCAGGAGGAGGCGACTGCGGGGATTCCCTCCTGTCATGACGTGTGAGATACAGCTGACTGGGAGGCTGGGTTCCTCCGACGATCCGGAGCTGGATCCGGACGGGATTCTCGCTGGGACCTGGTTGGGGCACGGCGATGACGCTTACTGGCCGACGGTGTGGCAAGGGGCCCAGGAACACATGACACCGGGACTGGATGGGCGACAGGAGCTGGATTCCGATCCGTCGGTCTCCTGCCTGGATTTCCCTCCAGCCTATGGATCTCCACTCTCGTCGGGAACACCGAACTCGCGGGAGGGGGAGGAAGTTCCTGGAGCACCTTTGTAATTAACCCGTGCTGCGCCACAATCCATGATATCCTCTCCCCTCCTTCCGGAAAAGATGTGAGGTGGTATTGTAGTAAGGCCCGCTGGGCGAGGTACAAATAGTCCTCGGCCGCTTCGGTGGGCATGAGATGGGCGGCTTCAGCCAGATAGCCGTCGATCTCCTCAAACCACTCCGGGCAATACCCACGCTCGAGGGCGGACATCCTATTCACAAGCCCGAGTGAAAAAAAAAAAAAACTCCACACCACGGCAAACTCACGGTGAAAGGCGTCTCAGTTTGGCGGCAGTCTACTGTCATGCGGTGGCCCTCGCGAGCCACCATAAGATGCCAAAGACACCGGTGAAGTTTGCACAGTTTATTGTTAACAAAGAAAACACAAAACAATGAGCCACAGTGGGCTAAAATGTACAATACTACATACACGTGACCATGAGGCAAACATGAAGCACACTTACAATCATAATCCAGGGATGGTCAATAAGCCAGACCATGAAGGCATAGTTGACGTCTGAGCCGAAGAACGCTCACTCAACGTCTGGCAAGGATAATTCTCTGACGAGCAATCGTTGACGAGACTGCCACATTATTCTGCTCCCAGAGCCCTCTTAAATGGAGAGCTGCTGATGAGCCAAAATGCAGCACAGCTGTCAGACTTGACAGCAGGAAGCCCCTCCGAGCGCTGTCACAATAAAGGCTCGGGGAGCCGGAAGGTACACACTGCTGTCAAACCTGGTGAAGATGATGCATGGCTCGAGCGCGGACGAGATTGGCACTCGAACCATGACACAGGTATGATCAGTGACATTGTCCATGGCCATAGCAGCTTGCAAAGTAGTCAAATGCTGTATGGCTGAGGCAATCACATGACCATCTGCATCATTGTCAGGGATGAAAGTACAACAATTATCTCCTACAATTACACACACACACCCTCAGGCGGCAGTTATTTGATCAAGAACCATTCTATTTTGAGCCAACATAAGGCTAAAAGCTGTTAATTCCTCATGTATACCAGAAAAAGCAGATAAAGAAAAATTCACAAATGAGTGTGATCTATAACTAGTTGTTTCAATCCATTAGCCACTCCCACCAAAAGGGAACAAGGAGTTGAGTACCTCCTGTCCCATGGTTTCTAACTTGAATTCTTCAGGCACATCTGTGCCCCAGATGGGATCATGTGGTGCAAAGGAGACATCTCTCTTCACCCTGCCCACCTGTTCTGCTGACAATATGATGGTATGGTCAGTCACAACTACAGGGGCGCACACCCCTCTCCAATTCATGGGTAGGTGTGAGTAGGCACGATGGCCACACAGCCACCATCCCCCTGTCACCATTTGCGTGCCATGCTTGTGAGAATCACAAATTGCAGTACTACAGAGCTCCTGCAAGGTGACATTACCTTCCAAACTTCTAGACTGCCAAAAAGGATCTTCAGGACAGTTTTTGCCCACTACATTGGTCCAGCAGGTAGCAGTACAGGGGTGAGACACACTATGCACCGTTGCACACCTAGAAAGCGGTAAACTGCCCAAAGAGACGTTGCCACACCCTTTTAGACAAAAGGAGAAATTCCCTTGCAAGATTAACCTTGCCTTCACAGAGTAAGGGGTGTCATCATGTCTCCCGGTCAGTGGAGTCATAAGCAATGTGACAGGTGTGATTCAAATTACTGCTTGCTGTACTATTTCTATACATAGCCTCTTGCAAGAAACAAACAGCTTCTGATAGTTCCATTAGTTTAGCAGTGATAGATAGTTGACCAGCTGAAAGTGGGTGCAAAGAACACACATAACAATTTGAATGATTAGCTGATTTGTCTGTATAATTAGCATATTTCCACCACACATTACCAGCATAAACATGATCCTCATGACCTGGACCTTCTAGCCAGTCATGGTGTGTGTGAGTGATGTATCTAGCCCTACGATAGATGGGTAATAATGTCCCTAAAAATAACTAAAATAAAACTGTACCACAAGGATGATGATGATGAAAAAAACAGGTGTACCATTCGCATCCTTCAGTTGCCAACCTTCTCTCTCTGACATTTTGTCTCTCCATGATAAACAACAGTCATTTTGCTATACAAGTCGTTACTGGGACAAACCGTCAGCCAACACCCATATAGAAAACAGTTAAACAGTCACTTGTTGAAGATTTTTTCAGAGTTTGCAATGTGGATAAAAATAGAAACAGTCTCTTGCTGAGGGAATGGGGATTGGATAGTTTCTTGCTGAGGGAATATTTTGCAATGTGTCAAATGCACCCAAGAGTCACGCCCTTTGACTTTCACAGCTGTTGGTGTCGCCAGGATGACTTTGTGTGGTCCTTGCCAGGGAGCATCGGCCCAGTTTTTCTTTTTGATGACTTTGATAAGGACCAGATCCTCCGGTTTGGCCAAGGTGGGTGCTTCACCATGATCCCTCCTGGGAAGAGCAGCATGAACAATATCTCTATCAGTCAACATTCTTTGCATGTAATCAGCTAAACACCTTTCCTCATCACCTGAATTAAATGGCCTTAATGGTGGGAGTAGATAAGGCTTGCCATCCATTATTTTTCCTATTTCTGTCACAGTTTTCCTAAGCCTTCTTTAATGGCCCTATTTGTGCATTTCAGTAATCCTGCAGATTGTGGATGGTAAGCTGAGTGGTTTTCCAAGTTAATGTTGAGTGTTGTACCTAAGTGTGATATAATCTAGTTTACAAAATGTGTTCCATTATCTGAGAAAATCTTTTCAGTTATTCCAAATCTTGGTATTATTTCAGTTAAGAGTTTCATTGCTCTAATATTGGAGCACATTCCTCTTGACTTTTTGACTTGCCTTGTACATTCTAAAACTGATGTATTTAGCCGTATATGGAAACCATTTTTAGACCATTCATTCATTCATCTTCTTCCGTTTAATCCTTTCTGGGTTGCGGGAGGGCTGGAGCCTATCCCAGCATCTTTGGGCGAGAGGCAGGGTACACCCTGGACAGATCGCCAGTCCATTGCAGGGCCAACACAGAGAGACAGACAACCATTCACTCTCACAGTCATACCTAAGGTCCTCCCACATGCCAAAAACATGCAAGTTAGGTTAATTGTCATCAAAACTAGGGATTCAAAATTGTCCTTAGGTATGACATGAGAGTGAATGGTTTTTAGACTATATTGAAGGAAATGTGTCCACTATTTTGTCTGGAGCTTTTATTTGCTCTTAAAATGTATTCTCTTTTTTTTTGTGCTGATTATGTTGCCTGCTTCCTTTTTTTTTTTTTTTTTTTTTTTTGCTGCTGAGCAATGTGTGTGTGTTGTTTTTGCTTTGGAAAAATGAAAATTAATAAATATATTTTGGGGAAAAAAAGAGTTTCTTTGCTACCTTAACAGCGTTTGGATGAGTGTAAGGGAAGGCTTCTGTCCATTTAGTAAATGTATCAATAATCACCAAACAATGTTTCTTCTCTTCACATTTATTTTGTTCAATGGAATCCATGCAAAGGTTTTGAAAAGGATAAGTTGATGCAGGGAAGGTGCCTTTTTCAGGCCTTAAGTTCCCTTGAACATTGTTTTCTTCTTTCAAAATTGAGTAGCACATTTTAGATTGAGTAGCAGATTATTTTTACTAATCATACATTATTTACTAATCATACCCCCTGGCCTGCTGAAACAGTTTGCGTGTCATGTGATAAGTTTTTTTGTCAGTGTTAAAAGAAGTGATGCTGTGGCGTGGTTTCCTACATGACCTTGTGCAGCTGCTTTTGCAGTATTGTCTGCAAGTGTTTTTCCTTTGAGATTTGATCTGTGCCATTAATGTGTGCGGCACATTTGCGTATGGCTAATTTGGATGGAAGTTTTACACTGTCCAGGGTTCCCTCTGGTAGCATTTCTGGGAGGCGGCCCGCCGCACTTATGAGGATATATACATATAAGAAAAATATATGAAGCAATGGAAGAGTCGCTTAGTTAACAGATGTGGTTAGAATTCATATGGAGCCGGCTTCATATGAAGGGAAAGGCAAGGGGGACTGATGAATTGCTGAGGATATATTTTACCAGCCACTACAATATTAAGTTATGTTCCCTATTACAGTATATACCTGACAAGTTAAGATGACCGAAATCCACAAAGTCAATGACTTTAATCTGTGAGCAGCCTTCAGACAAACTAAACATGCCAACATTTGGATTTCTAAAGAAGGGAGGTTTTTCCTGCTGGTCATTTAAGTTAATTTATTTCATTAAATACAATTTTATTAATATTTTTTTCTTTGTAATCAGAGTTAAATTGTTGTTCTGTTCTGACTGCAAAGTTATGGTCAAAAATGTACATTGTTATAAGGAAAAAGTAAAAAAAATATCACAGTGTTTCAAATTTATTTAAAAAGAGTAATTTTATTTTAAAAACAGACAAAAATAAGCCATAAAATAATCCACAAATGTATAATAAGGTTTCAAATGTACAAGAAAAATCAATTTTACAAGAGGAAATTACAAATTTGAGGAAAATGGTTTCAAATTTAGATAAATTTACAGAGAAAAGTTGAAAACTGTAAGAAACTTGTTATAAACTTTTGAGAAAAACCTCAAACCTTCAAGACTGAGGTCATTACTCAAGTTTTTAAGTGGGTGCTCTTTGTACCCGTAACTCAACTAGAAATCTTTGGTTGTCTACTTTTAATTATTAATTTCAAAGCACTGCTTTTACATGAGTAGAATTTCTGGTTACTATACCCACCTTTGGTCATATAATTTAAGTATGCATGGGTACATTACTATTATGAATGTTTTTTTTCCCCTTTCCTACTCCCTCAATGGATAAAAGAAACACTGGAATAAAAATAGAAAAAAAACCCACATATTTTTGTCATTTATGTAAACCATGACAAAAAAATCACACAAAATGACACTTGATGTTTTCTAACCTGTTTGTATACCACCATAGACAGAGAGAGAACCTGAATTAGACAGAGCTCAGAGAGGGCAATATTAGACAGAGGAGAGGAGCCAAGGAGAGCAAAGTGTTCAGGCAGAGGGTCCAGGAGAGGTGAGAACAGAGGAAGGAGAGAAGGATAACACCACAAAAAAGTCTAAACACAGGACGTCTGGGTGGGACCCCAACTGGCCCAATATTCCAATATTCAAGCCTCGGTTTTACAATACTTCAAATGGTAAATTCCATATGCAAAGTTACTGTGGAAAATTTAAAAAAGAAATAAATAGTATAAAAGTAATACATTCCGGAAACAATCGTGCCATGTGCCCCCCTCCCCAGAAAAATATATTGCCACTGCGCCAAGGTCTTTAAGCCAGAGGAAACACTGCTGTCTAACAATTTTAAAATGAGGTCTTTGTAATCATGCCTCTTTTCTTCCACTGTTGTGTGAAGTGATGGATGGTAGAGAATGCGTACTGGCTGTCAGTATACACTGTGAGTGCTTTCCCTTGGCCTAACTTACAAATTAATTTAATTGTGTTACCATGCAATGTTCAATGGTTAGATGAGGATGTGATAATAGCACTTTCATGCATGCAAGGTGTCTAGATGGTGAGATGACTGATATTTTACTTTGTGACAAGATGACTGATACTGCAAAAGAACGAGCCCTGCTGAGGCCTGCACTGCCATGGAGGCAGCTATGTCAGCCTGCACACATGGCGACAGTGCCCTCGCAACAGGGTCAAGTCCTATGGAGTAATATGCTACCGGATGCATTTTTGTGCCACTTGGCTGAAGGAGCACTGTTGTCATGTGCCCCTCTCTACAATCAGCCATTTGTACAAATGGCTTTTTGCAATTGGGGAGTGCCAGGACATCAGTGCTGACCAAAAGTTTTTTCATTTGAACAAATGCCTCTTCTGCCTCAAGTGTCCACTCAATTTTGTCCACCTGAGCCATGGGTGTTTTATAGATGAGATCAGATAAGGTTGCACTTCAAATGAATAATTTGCAATCCAGGAACAACAATAATTTAAAGTACCCAAAAATGACATCATGTCTCTTTTTGTGATGGGTTTTGGTGCTGACAAATAGCTTGTTTGCAAGCTGGGTCAACATGTCTGCCTTTTGCTGATGAAATGTGTCCTAAATATTTGACTTCTTTTTTCCACAACTGTAATTTTTCCTTGTTGACTTTGTGACCTTGTTCTGCTAAAAATTTCAGTAAGGCAATGGTGTCTTTTCTTATATATTTCTTCATCAGGTGCTGCCAGCAAAATGTCGCCAACGTAAAGGAGCAACTGGCTCCCATTTGGAGGAATAAACTGTGCCAAATTTGCTGACATTACCCTGTGGTAGTGTGGTGAATGTGTGCCTCTTGTTTTCAAATGTGAATGCAAACCAAAACTGATGAGCTGGATGTATTGGTATGCTGAAAAAAACATTGCTGATGTCTCTTACTGTGAAATATTTCATTTGTGGTTGTAGGTCGTTCAACAAAGTGTGTGGGTCTGGGACTGAAACAGCTCTTGGGATATCTGCTTTGTTTTCCGCCTGAAGGTCCTGGACCATTCGCCATCTGGAAGATGGTCCAGCCCTCCTTACGGGAAACAAAGGTGTGTTACATGGAGAATTTGGGCATGGGATAATGACACCTGCTGCTTTCAGGTCCTCTATAACTGGTTTATTGCCTTCTTGGGCTTCAGGATGTAGCGGATACTGTCTTTGATGAGGCCTAAAATGAGATTTAGCATTTATTTTAACCAATTTTGCATTTTTTATTAAGCCTACAACCGCCTTTCCTGTTGACCACAGAGAATTTGGGATTTGTGAGAGTGCGTTTTCCTCTCCTTGTGTTAATGTAAAAAGTGATCACATGGGTGAGCTGGGAACATCAATGTGAACTTCTTTCTGCACTGTGGTCACAGTGCAGAAAACGCAGTAAGTAGGTGTCCAGTTTGGGGGAATATTGAACCTCTGGATCAGAACTTTGTTTCCAAGATTTGTAATGATCCGCTCTGCGTGCCTGCTGCCCTAATTACCTCCACAGCTGCGTGCACACCTGATCACCTCATCAAGCAGCCTACTTAAGCCGCGCTGCCCTCTGGTTTGCACGGAGACGCCAGTGTTTCAACGGTCTGGTAAGACCTCCTCGCCTACTCAACTCTTCCTGCTCTGGAGCTCCGTCTCCTCAGCTCCTTCCTGCCGTTGAATCTCCTGGGAGTCTGTGCTCCCCTCCGACAAGTAAGCCTTTGTGTTACCTTCACGTCTACGCTTTCCTCCTACTCCCCTGTGCACAGGTGGAAGCCTCCTGGCGGCGGTCCTCCTCCTCCTGGTGGCAGACCTGGGCACAACCTGCACTTCACCGGCACTCTAACTCACCTGCACCGCTTTACCTCGTCAGCAGCGGCAGCCTAGACACGGAGCAGCTGGCCCAGAGACCTTGGGAGTTCTTCAGTGCTTCAGCCCTCCAGCCAACTCGTAAGACTGTACATTAACTGGTGCATCCCTCCTAACCTCTGTGCACTCACCCGCCTGTCTGTGCTCTCTCCTAGGGTTGCCAGTCTGACTGTGCTCTACTCGCCCAGCTGCCTCACTCCTGCACACACGCACACATTCACACTTACACTCTTTATAATAAAAGTTAATTGTGTCTATTTCGAGTCCGCATCTGCTTCTGGGTCAACCAAACATGTCAAGATTGACCACATTCCTCTGCGGAATGTTTTTTTTTTTTCTCTCTCTTTTTCTTTCTCATAATTTGGATCTGGGCCACTCAAATGTCTGTCAACAATATTGGTCTGTGGCCTGCATTACATGTACTTCTGTCACATGTGGAAAATGTGATGCTGTCATACCATTCTCCTTTGGGAATCTTTATTGTAATGTCCTAAACCTGCAGTGTCACTTAAGGTAAACACTGCATTGTTAACATCAAGTCAAAGTCTGGTAAATGGATGTCTGTTATGTCAGTGTTAGCGTCAACAGTTATACTTAGCTTCGGTGCAGTCAGTCAGGTAGTTGGCTCGTGAGGTCCTCCTTCCCCTCTCCGCCGCTGCTGGCATTCAGGACATTGCCTCCGCCAATGGCCTTTTTGTCCACATTGATGACAAACGTCACGTTTCCCTTGCCGTGGCCAGCTCGTCCCACGCCTCCCTCCGTTCCCCCCTCCACCACTGGGGTCCAGTTCCGGTGCCGCCCTGAAAAATAGAATTGGGGGGAAGCCTCCCCTCCTTTGTGTCAACAATCACACAAACAGGAGTTGGTTTTTCTTTCACTTTTTTCACTTTTTCTTTCCTTTCCTCCTCTATTATTTCTGCATGTTTGGCATAAGTTAACACATCGCCAAATGCACAAGTGCGGTATGTGATCAAATGTTTGTGGATGTAATTAGCTAGGTGTGGGTGCATGTTTTGCAAAAAGACACTTTTCAAATGCTGCCAATAAGGTTCTACACCTGAATTAGTAGCAGCCTTAGTTAAATCCCATCAAACCTCTTGTATCCTGGTTGTATAAGCTTCAGCACTTTCACCGTTACCTTGTTTGTGGTTTGGATCATCTCATATAAGCTGTATTTAAAGTTCAATCATAGATTATTATTCAGTGACAACATTTTGTCATAGTCTTCCGTTTTATTCATCGTATTGATGGTGAGTGTGGAGTGGACATATGTGCACATCTACTCAACTCTTGGGCACCCCAGTGTGGTCGCTCCGAGTAGAGGGGTGGAGACGAGCGGAGGCGAGCTGACGTCAGCCACAGCTTCCCCAGCCTGGAGTTCTGTGAGATCGGGGTATGGGCTAAGCAGTGGGGGAGCACAGAGGGGGAGGAGCAGAAGCACAGCCCCCCTGCCCCCACGCCAGACTCATCATGCACCGTAGAAGCGATAGAACACATATTAGTCAAATCTTTTTCCTTCCTTTTACCATGGTCAATTTTTTAGATTTATCATCAGATTTTGATTTTACCATCCAAGTCCAGTCCAAGTCAGCCTGTCACCCTTTTTTTTCCTTTTCCATCTGAAGCCACTGTTGCCCCTCAGTTGAAGAGATAGTGCAACTGTGAGCTAGAGAATACAATTACACTGCAAAAGTCAAATATAAGTCAAATGAAATAACCTAATGCTGTTTGCCTGCCTCCAGGCATCCCAAACAAAAAAAAAATCAAATTTTCTTGCTCTGCTGGCAGCTGGCAGGTAATTTTACTTAAATAATCAAAAAAATCTGGCAATTGGTAATGTTAGTTAAAAATAAAGACATTTGCCAATAATGCAAGATTAAATTGCTTAACACAAGTAACTGTCATAAAGCCAGCAAAAACCCCACAAAAACTCCACAAAAAAAGAAATTACTGCCAAAACTATCTGGAGATAAAAAGCAGGCATCTAATACCTTTCATCTTACCCAAATCCCCAGTTCAGTGTGACCTTATTACTGCTTCAGCACAAAAGAAGTTAGTCTTTTCACACACGCACACACATATACACACATAGCGAGCCACAGATAAGCACACACATTAGTGAAACAATCCCGAAGTCATGTATAATAAGTAGATCTGGCAACCCAAGGTTCTGATGGTCAATCATCTTCTGCTTCTCTGAAAACACTTCATTTTTTTCCCATCTTTGTCACTTACCAATCTCCCGTGCACAAATTTGCCATTTCCCGTGAAACAACAATCTCATTATTTTGCACTTCACAACAAGAAAACACAACCTCGACTTCTGTCCTGCTGCCTGATTTCCGCATTCTCACATTCTTTTTTCTCTCTTTTTCTCATCAAAGTAAACCGTAAAACATTAAAAACACATGAACAAGCACGTGAACTTCCAGACAAATAAACTGCAGTTATTTATTTGATGTTGTCACAAATCCACCTCAGTATGTTTATACTCAGACGGAAGGACAAAGGGAATCGTCATGGGGGTTTGTGTGTTGATGCAGGGGTGGGTGTGTTGATGCGAACAGTGACAAAGAGAATGGGAACTGCAAAGGCTTTGATGTTAATGCAGCACCACAGAAGGCTGACTGAGTGGTATGCTATAAGAGCAGAGGTGCCTGTGACCTGTTACTCTTTTGATGCTTGTGATTCTAGAGGATGTGAGAGAGAGTGATGAATAAAGCCTGTTCTGCCCTGGACCTCTCCGCCTGATTATTCCTCTCTCCACACTGGTGACCCTTGACGCACAATGGAACTCAAGGTGAACACCCCGGAGACGACCCAGACGGGACGTGCCAGCAACGCATGCGCCGTTTCGGTCAAACTCCCTGGCTACACGACCTGAAGTCTTGGTTCCTCCACACCGAGGCCCAGTTCGCGCTCCGGGGAATAACGGCGGATGACACCAGATACTACTACGTTGTTGCAGCACTGGACGCATGCACAACTCAGCAGGTGGCGAGCCTGCTCCAACAGCCCCCAGCCCACGACAAATACGGGGCTCTCAAAACCGCGCTGACCCGGCGCTATATGCTCTCAGACTGCGAGAGAGCGGAAAAGCTCCTAGCGCGCGCCGAGTCGGGAGACGGGTCGGCGGTCGAGTTAATGGAGAAGATGTTGGCGTTGATGGGCACAGATGATGGGCATTTCCTCTTTGACCACCTTTTCCTCCGGAACCTCCCAACGGCGGCCAGGGCGGTCCTTGCCAATTCGCCGCTGCTAGGCCGTGAGCAGCTGCCACTTTTCGTTCAGTTTCGTGGCACCCAACGGGGAACTAAAATTTTAGTGTTTCTAAATTAAGATTACATTATTGTAAGACAAAATATCGATGTTCCCACTTCCAAAGGTGCGGATAGCTGTATGAAAAATGCGATTGAAGTCAGTCGGTAATAATTGTCTGGCTACCTTAAACATGGCCCAGTCCGGGACGTTTTAACCAATCAGCGTCGTCCCTTTGGTCATGTGACAACAAAATGGCAGCGCCCACAGGGGTAGCATGCGCTGAAAGCCTCTCCTGTGTTATTCACATTTCCGATAAGTTTTCGGGCAGTATCACTCGTTTTACTGAAGCATCGTGGGCAAAAGTACGTGAGTGTGCCCAAAAATGGCTTGTACTTGACGGACCCCAACAGAAAGTAGCAGAACAATGTCGCGACTTGTTCGAGAAAGGTGAGTGGCAGCCATTGTTTATGGTTGTACTGCGTGTGCCCTGGAGTCGTTTGGTTCCGATCATTTGTAACTCTAAATATGAACTAAAACGGAACCCTAGATGTCTAAAACCTTTGTCAACCGCTCACAGGGTGACCTAGTCCTGGTCTAAGACTCCGAGTAGGCCGATCTGGGGGTGTGGAGGCTAATAACCAAGGGACTCTGGGTCCAGGTAACATAGTCCTAGTATAGATCTAGATGATGCATATCGACTCACTCTGATGATGCATCTATCCCCAGAACCCACCCTGGGCCTGAATTATAGTCAAATGTTCGCATACTGATGTGGCCATCATCCTTCTGTCTCTGATGGCAGACATTGGATCAGACATTTACTTGCTGACTGATACCAAAAAAAGAAGAGGGATTCTTGCTCTACAAAATGTGCGGGAGTCACTTGGTGACACTGTCTGTCGGTCATTGATAGGGTTACATGTCTTTACAGGATGCGACTCCACAAGTGCCTTTCATAGAAAAGGGAAACGCCGTCCACTGGACCTTGTCCTGAAAAACACTGAATACCAGGAGGTATTCACACAGCTTGGGAGAGACTTTGATGTGGCTTCTTCTCTTCAGTCTTCACTCGAAAAGTTTGTATGTGATCTGTACGGTCAAAATACAAATGATGTGAATGAGGCTCGCTACCGTCTGTTCTGCATCAATGCCTCCTGCGATGATGCATTACCACCCAACCAGGATGCTCTTCGAAAACATGTGGAGAGGTCAAATTATCAAGCAGCCATTCATCGCCGTGCCGTTTAGCAAACAATATCTGCCCCCAGTCCAGTGGGCCATGGCTGGATTTTGTTGCAGGAAGAACTGGCTGTAGACTGGATGGCAACTGGTCTGGCGCCTGAAGAGATCTTGAACTATGTGCACTGTTCATGCAAGCGGAGTAGGTGCGAGGCCAGCAGATGTACATGCAAGGCATCGGATCTCAGCTGCACTGATCTATGCGCCTGCATCGATTGCGTGAATCATGTTCTTACAGAATCTGAAAGATCTGTGGAAGCAGAGGAAGAAGAAAATGAGGGAGATGATTCTGGTGATGAATAAGGTGGAGGTTGAATGCAGGTTGTATCAGGATATGACAGCTATACATGTTGGATTTATGTAAATTAACAGAGTTCTTTGACACTCAATCACATAACTGACCAGGAATCGATTTCTCGGGTCAACGTTATTTGGAAAAGATGTATCAAACGTGATTCTAGGTAGAGTGGTTAAGAAGTTAGGCTATCCATGCCTATGACGGCCATCTTGGATTTATTTAAATGAGTGGAGTTCTTTGACCCTCAATCACACAAGTGACCTCAGAAATCGATTCCTGGGCATAACATTATCCGAAAATGATGTCTCAAACGTGATTCTAGGTGGACTGATTAAAAAAGTTCATCCATCCATGACGGCCATTTTTGATTTATGCAAATAAGGGGAGTTCTTTGACCCTCAATCACATATTTGACCTCAGAAATCGATTCCTCGGGTCAACATTATGCAGAAAAGACGTCTCAAACGTGATTCTAGGTAGAATGGTTAAGAAGTTGCACTATCCATGCCTGTGGCGGCCATCTTGGATTTATGCAAATGAGTGGAGTTCTTTGAGCCTCAATCACAAAAGTGACCTCAGAAATCGATTCCTGGGCATAACATTATCGGAAAATGATGTCTCAAACGTGATTCTAGCTGTGCTGATAAAAAAGTTAGGCCATTCATGGCAGCCATCTTGGATTTATGAAAATTAGTGGAGCCCTCAATCACATATCTGACCTCAGAAATCGATTCCTCGGGTCAACATTATCCGAAAAAGACGTCTCAAACGTGATTATAGGTAGAGTGGTTCAAAATATATTCCATCCACACCCATGGTGGCCATCTTGGATTTATGCAAATTAGCGGGGTTCTTTGACCCTCAGTCACACTAATGACCTCAGAAATCGATTCCTTGGGTTAACATTAGCCGAAAAGGACGTCTCCAACGTGATTCTAGGTAGAATGGCTAAAAAGTTAGTCCATCCATGGCAGCCATCTTGGATTTATGCATATTAGCGTGGTTCTTTGACCCTCAATCACACAGTCGACCTCAGAAATTGATTCCTCGGCTCAACATTATCCGAAAAAGAGGCCTCAAATGTGTTTCTAGGTAGACTGGTTGAAATGTTAGGCCATTCATTCCCTTGGTTAGTCGTGGCAGCCATCTTGGATTTATGCAAATTTGACATAGCTATCCACACCTTTGACAGTGGGAACATCGATTTTCGGATTCAGCAGGTTTTTTTTTACATAGAAATCATCAAAGATCCCGTAGTTCCCAGTTGGGTGCCACGAAAATCATTTTCTAGCCACATTTTGAGGGAGCTGCTCACGGCCTATGCCGGCCTCGCGCAACTACTGGGCGCTAGCGCAAGAGGCAGATCGGATTATCCTCACCACCAGAGCCCTCGCAGTGAATGCAGCGGCGTCAGAACCCAGCAAGACGGCCAGCGGGGGCGAGGAGCCAACAACGGTGGCTGCAGCGGAAGCCAAGAAGCACCAGAGAGACACACTCTGCTTCTACCACTGCCGTTTTGGAGGGGACGCATGCCAATGCATGCCACTGGGCCAATTCAAGCGCTCGGGAAACGCCAGGGCTGGCAGTTGGTAGCAGTTGCGACCGCCGGTGAAGCAAGCAAGCTACTCTATGTCACAGACTCATGCTCAGGGAGATGGTTCCTCGTGGACTCCGGCTCCCAAAAGAGTCTCATTCTGCCGTCCTACGCAGACCGGCTGGCGGGAACTAGCGGCCCCGAGCTGATGGCCGCAAATTGCTCAGACATTAAGACTTTTGGTGAGAGGACACTGACTATCCTTGTACGGCTGTACATACCAATGGACATTCGTCATAGTGGCATGCAGCTTCCCCATTTTGGGCAGTGATTTTTTTGTGTGCACACGGTCTACTAGTTGATATGTCTAACGGACGCCTGACTAACACAGTGTCTTTTGATTCTCTCCCCTGCACAGCGAGAGGAACCGGGCCCACAACGCTAGCCAACGTTACAGCTCCAGGGGGTAAATTCCACACACTACTCACCCAGTTCCCAGCACTCACGGTCCCGACCTTTTCGGCGACCGTCACTAAACACGGGGTGGAGCACTTCATGACCACCATGGGGCCGCCCATTTTCGCACGACCTCGGCATCTGGACGCAGCTAAACTGGCCATAGCGCACGAGGAGTTTGCCAACTTGGAAAAGTTGGGCATCATCAGACGCTCAAACAGCCCATGGGCATCCCCGCTACATAGGGTTCCTAAGGCCGAGTGATCGTGGCGACCGTGCGGAGATTTCCGCAGATTGAACAGCGCCACAGCACACGACCGCTACCCGATCCCCCATATTCAGGATTTTTCCGTTTACCTCACCAGGGCACACATTTTTTCCAAGATAGGCCTGGTCCGCGGTTACCACCAGGTCCCGGTGCATGCTGAGGACATACCTAAAATGGCAGTAATAACCCCGTTTGGTCTTTTTGAGTTTTTACACATGCCTTTTGGGTTAAAAGGCACAGCGCAGACATTCCAACGCATGATGGATGCGGTGTTGCGCGATCTGCCGTTTGTGTTCGTCTACCTGGACGACATCCTAGTGGCCAGCGCCTCCAAGGATGAACACGTAGCCCACCTCAGGACAGTTTTCCAGAGGTTAGAGGAGCACAGATTAATAATCAACCCAGCAAAGTGCCAGTTCGGGGTGACGGGAATCGATTTTTTTGGGCCACCGCATCTCACCGGAGGATGCGATACCCTTACCGGAAAAAGTGCGCACGGTGGCAGATTTTCCCTGGCCTCAGACGGTCAGGGCACTGCAGGAGTTTTTGGGGATGGTTAACTTTTATAACCGCTTCCTCCCCTGCACAGCCCAGCTCATGCAGCCGTTATATGCCGCGCTTAAGAAACGGAAACCGGCGGACAGAGTCGACTGGACTCCTGAGTGAGAGCAGGCATTTTCCAAGGTTAAAACAGCCCTGGTGAACGCCGCACTGATGGCGCACCCGGACCCGGCGGATCGGATAGCGCTCACTACCGATGCCTCGGACGTGGCCATAGGGGCCATCGTGAAGCAGCATGTTGCCGGTTGTTGGGAGCCGCTCGCCTTTTTTAGCAGGTCTTTGCGCAACAGTGAGCATAAATACAGCCCGTTCGACAGAGAGTTACTGGCTCTCCACCTGGCCATACGCCACTTCCAGTTCTGGCTGGAAGGGCGCACCTTCACTGCGTTCGTGAACCACAAGCCGCTAACATATGCGATGGCCAAGGTTTCTGAACCATGGTCGGGCCGGCAGCAGAGACAACTGGCCGCGATCTCGGAGTTTACCACCAACATTCAGCATATGGCCGGTAAACTCAACGTGGTGGCTGACTGCCTCTCGCGCGCATTAGTGGCCCCAGTCTATGTGGGGATAGATTACACGGCCATGGCTGCTGAGCAGATCGGCGATACGGACGTTTGCGCGCTGCAGTCTGGACCAACAGGGTTAAGGCTGGAGAGCAGACTACTGCAGGACGGGGGGCCCAATCTGTGACGTCTCCACGGGCCGCCTGCACCTGGTGGTCCCACACGCTTGGCGCCACCATGTTTTTGAGTCGGTTCAGTCCCTGGAGCACCCAGAAGTGTGTGCGTCAGTCAAAATGGTGGGAGCGAAGTTCGTCTGGCCGAGCCTGCGCAAACAGGTGAAACAGTGGGCTGCAGCCTGCCAACGAGCCAAAGTGCACAGGCACACAAAGGCCCCCTTGGAGCCGTTCCATATCCCGGCTAAGCGGTTTGACCATGTTCACGTGGACCTCGTGGGCCCCTTCCCACCATCGCAGGGGTTCACGCACCTTCTAACAGTGGTGGACCGCACCACACGCTGGCCTGAAACAGTCCCGCTAGCTTTCACCGTGTCCGCAGAAGTTGAACACGCTTTTTTGACGACATGGGTGGCACATTTTGGCGCCCCTTCGGATATCACGTCTGATCGGGGCCCACAGTTTGTTTCCGACCTCTGGTCCACCTTGGCCCGGAGCCTGGGCGTCACACTTCATCACACGACTGCGTACAACCCCCAGGCCAATGGGTTATGCAAGCTTTTCCATAGATCGCTTAAAGCAGCGCTCAGGGCTTTGCTTACGGATGCAAATTAGGTAGACCGGTTGCCGTGGGTCCTATTAGGGTTGCGTTCAGCACCGAAGGAGGATTTGACGGCCTCCCCAGCACAGCTGTTTGTTTTCCCAGCCGCTGCGACTCCCAGGGGAATTTTTTGCTGGACAGCCCCATGCCGAACACCAATCCATCCCCGCTTTCACCCCATAGAGCAGTGGCAAGGACGGTACCCGGTCCGGTCCACCACTGTTTTCCACGCGCTTTTGTGCCAAAGCCCTTGAAGAACGCGGCGTTCATATTTGTCAGGCACGATGCCCACCGGACCCCCTTGCGCCCGCCCTACGATGGCCCGTTCAGAGTGCTGGAACCCGGGGAGAAGCATTTTGTGTTGGACTTGGGGGGACGCAGGGAAACGGTCTGTATAGACAGGCTTAAGCCCGCTTTCGTTTTAGCAGATGAGCAGGTGGTGTTGGCCCGAGCTCCTCGGCGCGGACAACCCCAACTGAGAACTCCCCAGGTAAATGACTCATCAGATCAGTCACAATGGCATGCTAAAGATGTTTCCCCCCCTCCCAATGTCCCCCCACAGATGGACGCACCCCCAAGAGCCCCCCACTGGCACAGCAGCACCTCGGAGCTGCAGACCACCCATTACAGCCGCTATGGACGTAGACTGAAGCTCAAAGGACATGAGGGTTAGGGCTCAGTCTGAATTCTGGGAGGTGGGGAGGGGGGGCAGTGTGGAGAATCCACCTCAGTATGTTTACACTCAGATGGAAGGACAAGGGGAATTGTCATGGGGGTTTGTGCGTTGATGCGGGGGTGGGTGTGTTGATGTGAACAGTGACAAAGAGAATGGGAATTGCAAAGGCTTTGATGTTAATGCAGCACCACAGAAGGCTGACCGAGTGGTATGCTATAAGAGCAGAGGTGCCTGTGACCTGTTACTCTTTTGATGCTTGTGATTCTAGAGGATGTGAGAGAGAGTGATGAATAAAGCCTGTTCTGCCCTGGACCTCTCCGCCTGATTATTCCTCTCTCCACAATGTATTTATTTTATTTTATTATAATTTGAGGTCATTTTATCGTGTATATATTTTAAAGGAGTTATTTTATTTTATTTTAGACCTGTTTTGAATTATGGCTTAAGGTAGTTTAGTTCTTATTATCACATTAGAGTTGATCCTTATTATATTAAATGCCACTGGACAACCCCTCACAGCACCAGTAAACATCCAGGGAACAGACATTGAGATGGTGACATCCTGCAAGTACCTGGGTGTTCATTTGAACAATAAACTAGACTGGTCACACAATACCGACGCACTCTACAAGAAGGGACAGTGCAGGCTGTTCCTACTGAGGAGGCTCAGGTCTGTTTGGTGTACAAGGGATGCTCCTGAAGACCTTCTACGATTCGGTGGTGGCATCAGCCATCACTTTTGGAGTGATCTGCTGGGGCAATGGCATCACAGCAGCCGATAGGAAGAGACTGAACAAAATGATCAAGAAAGCTAGCTCTGTCCTGGGGCAACGCCTTGACCCAGTGGAGGAGATAGGGTTAGGGTTAGACACAAGAGGACAACTGCATTTGTGCTAATGGAATTTATAGAAAAAATATCAACTGCCGTTGAAAATAAAGAGTATTCAGTTGGGGTATTCCTGGATCTTAAAAAAGCATTTGATACAGTGGATCATAATTTATTATTAAAGAAACTACAAAATTGTGGTATTGGGGGTTAGCACTGTCCTGGTTAAGTAGTTACTTAAAGAATAGATATCAGTATGTATGTGTTGGTAACAAAAACTCACAGTTACTGAAGGTTACTTGTGGAGTCTCACAGGGTTCAGTTTTGGGGCCATTGTTATTCAATATGTATATAAATGATATATGTAAAGTCTTGGAAAAAATGGATTTAATATTGTTTGCCGATGACACTAATCTATTATGCAGTGGAAGCAATTTGGAACAACTTTTGGATACACTCGGAAAGGAATTAGGAAAGCTTAAACTGTGGTTTGATTCCAACAAATTAACGCTCGGTTTAAGTAAGACAAAATTTATAGTTTTTAACAACCATCACAACAACTTAGTATCTAAACTCAGTGTAAATGGTGTAGGGATTGAAAGCGTATCTGAAACTAAATTTCTTGGAGTAATAATTGATAATAAACTGTTGGAAGTCACATATTAATTATATTAAAGGTAAAATATCTAAATCAATCGCAATACTACACAGAGCGAAATATTTGCTGAATCAACCCACATTATATACTTTGTATCATTCATTAATACTCCCATACATTACATATTGTACTGAAGTATGGGGAAATACATATAAAACAAACATATATCCAGTCTTTATGCTTCAGAAGAGAGCTATTAGAATAATAAACAAAGCTGCTTACAGGGAACCAACAAACCCACTTTTTCTTAAATTAAAAGCTCTCAAGTTGAAAGATCTGGTTGACTTTAAAACTGCAGTAATAATGTTTAAAGTGAAGAATCTATCACTGCCCGCAAATATTCAAAAGTTGTTCCAAATAAGGGAGAAACAATATCATTTCAGAGGAACATGTATATTTCAAAAACCTTCAGTGAGAACTACCACCAAGCAACACTGTGTTTCAGTGCAAGGAGTAAGATTATGGAATGATTTTGGACCTGAATTAAAATCATGTACAACGCTTGGACAATTTAAACAAAAGCTAAAGGAAGAAATACTCCAAACATATATACAAGATGACATGTAAAATCACATAAGGATTGTCATATCCAGTCTGTGTTGTGTTGTTGCTTAGTATTTTTTGTCACATTTTGTCTTAGCTTTGTTCCGAATTGTAATCTCTCTTGTTCTGTTTTTCTTTTGAATTCTTGGATGGAATATGGGTGGGCAATATAAGCTGCGGCTTCAGCCATCACCCATTTCGGATAACTTATGTTGAACTGTATAATCAGAGCAGTTATTGTTAATTTGACCTTGTTGGATTTTTTTCCCCTTTCTTATATTATTCTGTTTCTTTTTTAATCTTTACTTTTAATCTATCCGAAAATAAATAAAAATTCATTAAAAAAAAACCAGGCCGAACTTTTCCGAGCAGATGAAACTTTATTCCACTCTCTCTCACATTCACCAGAATCAGACAACTTCCCACCAGGTTGCAGGCACTCACTTTTATATCACAGCACTAACACTTCTCTGCTACCTGGGGTGCTGCATTAACATATCACTCCCCACACTCCCCACCTTTGATCTGCCACTTCAGTCTGAGGAAAACTACCGAGTAACTACTGAGTGGGTCCCCCCCCCCCACCAGAGTCTCAGACTAAGTCTTAACCCTGATGTCCTTTGGGCTTCAGCATCCGTCCATAGCTGCTGTAACGGGGGCCCTTCGACTCCAAGGCGCTGCTGTGCCGGTGGGGGGTTCCTGCGGGTGTGTCCGTCTGTGGGGGGACAATGGGGAGGGGGGAAACACCTTCAGCATGCTCATGTGACTGATCATTTACCTGGGGAGTTCTCAAAGGGGGTCTTCCGCACCGAGGAGTTCGGGCCAACACCACATGCTCGTCTGCTAAAACAGAGGCGGGCTTAAGCCCGTCTATACAGATTGTCTCCTGGCGACCTCCCAAGTCTAACACAAAATGTTTGTCCCCGGGTTCCAGCACTCTGAACAGGCCATCATAAGGCGGGCGCAATGGGGTCCGGTGGGCATCGTGCCTGACAAATACGAACGACGCGTCCTTCAAGGTTTTTGGCACAAAAGCGTGTGGAAAACAGTGGTGGGCCGGGCCGGGTAGCGTCCCTGCCTCTGCGCTATGTCTTGAACGCGGGGATGGATCGTGTTCGGCGCGAGGTTATCCAGCAAAAATTCCCGGGGGAGCCGCAGCAGTTTGAAAAAAACCAGCTCTGCTGGGGAGGCTGCCAAATCCTCCTTCAGTGCGGAACGCAACCCATAATAGAACCAACGTCACAGCTCCAGGGGGTAAGTTCCACACACTACTCAACCAGTTCCCAGCACTGACGGTCCCGATCTTTTCGCATACCTGCCAACTACTCCAATTTTGCCATAATGGTTACGGTTTTCAAGACCCCATTCGGAGTTACGGCTTTATTAATCAAAATTACGTTTTTTCACTAAAAATTCAGTCAAAAATTTTAAAATCGTAAAAAAAAACACAAAAGCAATTCCAAACACGGGATCGCTAGGAATCATATCTAAATTTACCTGAAGCGTTTGCTAAACTAACGCTATCGCTATAGCTAATGCCATAGCTAGTCGTAGCAACTAACACCTATACAAAGAAGCGACTCCGTCCCCGGTGATTGGGGCTCGCCGGAGGAACCAACCGAGGCAACAGTTGGACGGGAGCCGGATCGGAGTTCAAGTACAGCGGTGGTAGGAGACGGGGACCAGTGGAGGAGTAGCCGGGGCCCCAGCTGGATAAGTCAACTGTAGCTGGAGCCCAGCTACAGCGGCGGGGCTCGGTGGAGGAACTACTGAGGAAGACGGCGGTAGGTGGCGGGGCTCAGTGGAGGATTTACCGGGACCCCAGCTGGACAGGAGCAGGATTGGAGCTCAACTATAGCAGCGGTGGGCGGCGGGACTCGGTGGAGGAGCTGCCGGTACCCCGGCTGGACAGGAGCTCAATTGCAGCGGCGGTAAGCAGCGGGACTAGCAGCGGAGGGGGCTAGCTGAGGCCCAGCTGGATTCCAGGTCGGTCGGATCGGATATCGGCGTCACCAGCAGAGATTGTTTTACTATCAACAGGTCAGTAAAAATGCCACCAAACAAGGAGGAAATGGAAGAGATCAAAAAATCTCTGAACATTTTATCTTCTTGGAACATAAGTCAATATTATACAGTAATAAGTGGCATTCAGCTGTTTGTTTTATGTCATTTAAGCACAGTTCTGGTACTTAAAAATCATAAAAACCCAGGAGCTTTGGGGGGCTTCGCCCCTCTTGCCCCCCCACCGGGGCTCTGCACCAGACACTGCTGGGGGACTGCGTCCCCCAGACCCCCTGCTAGATTTTCAGATAATTTCCCCAACCCCAAATCACATCCCTGGGTAAAGAATGACATACTGAGGCAGGCCAGAAAGTTACGGGGAACAGAAGTTTACCTAAATGAACATTAACAAAAACTAATGCTGAAATAGCACGACAAGCACGGATGCTGAAAAGACAAAATAAGATACAGGCAACATGGACAAGAAATTGTAGAGTTTGGATCAAACTAAATGGAACACCTGAGGAAGCAAAAGAGTATAATAATCAGAGATCTTACTGACTTAAATAAATATAGATGAACACTGATTAAGAAAATTAAGAGACTATGATAATCCATATCCACACACATGGCAAGTCTTTTCGTGAGGAATACTCCAAAGCATTTCCAGGAATTATTATTGCGGACTGTGAGCGCATATTCAGCCATGTGAACAAGAACAAAACTGAGTTCAGGTCCAGTCTGTCAACTAAAGTTCTGGGCAACCTCATGACCAGGAAAATGATGATGACAGCTTTGGGTAACAAGTGCCACAGTGTGTTCCATTCAAAAGACTGAAGAAAGCTAAGAGGTGCACCATGGAAAACAACAATGCTTGAGAGTTACCATAGAGTTTGTCCTTGATCTTTTCCATCAGCATATCTGCATTGACAATTTAAGGAAAATAGAAACATGATTGTTGAAGAAATATGAGGTTGTTAGCCACATTTTAATTTGAGTTAATGCTAATATTTGTTTGCTGTCGGGGGGTTTCGCCCCCCTGAACCCCCCACCAGAACTTTGTCCTGGACCTACCGGGGCCTGCGGCCCCTGGACCCCGGCTAGCTACTAGGCTTTTCAGGTTTTAAAAGTTGGCAGGTATGTTTTCGGTGACTGTCACAAAACACGGGGTGGAGCACTTCATTACCACTACGGGGCCACCCGTTTTTGCAGACCTCAGCACTTGGACGCAGCTAAACTGGCCATAGCGCGCGAGGAGTTTGCCAACTTGGAAAAGTTGGGCATCATCAGGCGCTCAAACAGCCCATGGGCATCCCCGCTACATGTGGTCCCTAAGGCCGAGGGATCGTGGCGACCTTGCGGGGATTTCCGCAGATTAAACAACACCACAGTGCACGACCACTACCCCATCCCTCATATTCAGGATTTTTCCGTTCACCTCACCGGGACACGCATTTTTACCAAGATAGACCTGGTCTGCGGTTACCACCAGGTCCCAATGCGCACTGAGGACATACCTAAAATGGCAGCAATAACCCCGTTTGGTCTGAGTTTTTACGCATGCCTTTCGGGCTAAAAGGCGCAGCGCAGACATTCCAACACATGATGGATGCAGTGTTGCGCGATCTGCCATTTGTGTTCATTTACCTGGACAACATCCTGGTGGCCAGCGCGTCCGAGGACGAACACATAGCCCACCTCAGGACAGTTTTCCAGAGGTTAGAGGAGCACAGATTAATAATCAACCCAGCGAAGTGCCAGTTCGGGGTGACGGGGATCGATTTTTTGGGCCACCGCATCTCATCGGAGGGCGCGATACCCTTGCCGGACAAGGTGAGCGCCGTGGCGAATTTTCCCCGGCCTCAGACGGTCAGGGCACTGCAGGAGTTTTTGGGGATGGTTAACTTCTACAATCGTTTCCTCCCCCGCACAGCCCAGCTCATGCAGCCGTTATACGCCGCGCTTAAGAAATGGAAACCGGCGGACAGAGTCGACTGGACTCCTGAGCGAGAGCAGGCATTTTCCGAGGTTAAAACAGCTCTGGCAAACGCCGCACTACTGGCGCACCCGGACCCAGCGGCTAGGAGAGTGCTCACTACTGATGCATCAGACGTGGCCATAGGGGCCATCATGGAGCAGTGCGTCACCAGTTCTTGGCAGCCGCTCGCCTTTTTTAGCAGGTCTTTGCGCGACAATGAGCGTAAATACAGCGCGCTCGACAGAGAGTTACTGGCTCTCCACCTGGCCATATGCCACTTCCAGTTCTGGCTGGAAGGGCGCACCTTCACTGTGTTCATGGACCACAAGCCACTTACGTACACGATGGCCAAGGTTTCGGAACCATGGTCGGGCTGGCAGCAGAGACAGCTGGCCGCGATCTCGGCGTTTACGACTGACATTCGACATGTGGCCGGTAAACTCAACGTGGTGGCTGACTGCCTCTCGCACGCATTAGTGGCCCCAGTCTACGTGGAGATAGATTACACGGCCATGGCCACTGCACAGATTGGCGATGTGGACGTTTGCGCTCTCAGGGCAGGGTTAAGGCTGGAAAGCAGAGTGCTGCAACACGCCCCCCCCCCACCCCCCAGTCTGTGACATCTCTACAGGCCGCCCGTGACCGGTGGTCCCACGCAGGCACTCTCTTTTATATCACAGCACTAACACTTCTCTACTACCTGGGGTGCTGCATTAACATATCACTCCCCACCTTTGATATGCCACTTCAGTCTGAGGGAAAACTACTGAGTAACTACTGAGTGGGTTCCCCACACTGCTTTTGATTACTGATGTATACTGAAGAGTCTCAAAGGGCTGAAAAGTCATGCAGAGGTCACCACTTTTTTTCTGACAGGTAAGGTAATCTGTGCTAGCTTTGATGCTAACTAGCTCCATTCATCTTCTACTGTTAATCTGGTGGTTAGGGTTACGGGGGGAGGGGCAGCCTATACTCTATGTAGCCCACTAAATTTTATTTCTGACATGTTTATATTATAATTATGAGTGTATGATAATATCAGCCAATATATGGCATGGAATACACCCCACTAACTGCTCCTTACCAAGCTGACACATAGGGCAGGTTCATGATATGATTAACATTTGAATCTATGACTGTAACAACACATACCTAATTATGCAGCAGTCATGTTTTACATAACTTTTTTTAAAAATGATCAGCTTTGATGTGCAGCTGCTTAGTCTTATAATTTGGCGTACAGTGAAAAAAAGTTACAGTTGTTTATTGTTCTTACAGTTTAAGATGATAATGTCAAACTGTATTGATCACCATGGTGGAAACTGAGGTTAAAAAATAGTTTACAGCAGTGGACAAAATTGTTGGTACCCCTCTGTTAATGAAAGAAAAACCCACAATGGTCACAGAAATAACTTGAATCTGACAAAAGTGGTAATAAATAAAAATTCTATGAAAATTAACCAATGAAAATCAGACAATGCTTTTGAATTGTGGTTCAACAGAATTACTTTAAAAAACAAACTCATGAAACAGGCCTGGACAAAAATAGATAGATAGATAGATAGATAGATAGATGTACTTTATTGATCCCAAACTGGGAAATTACAGTGTAACAGCAGCATGACAGTTGACAGCCAATCAACAGAAACTCGCACATGACAGACAAAGGGATTACCCATGGAAAGTAAAAACTAACACGACTATAAAACCTATATACAGTGGGGCAAAAAAGTATTTAGTCAGCCACCAACTGTGCAAGTTCTCCCACTTAAAAGATGAGAGAGGTCTCCAATTTTCATCATAGGTATACCTCAACTATGAGAGACAAAATGAGGAAAAAAAAATAAGAAAATCACAATGAAGGATTTTTAATGAATTAATTGGTAAATTCCTCAGTAAAATAAGTATTTGGTCAATAACAAAAGTTCACCTCAATACTTTGTTATATACCCTTTGTTGGCAATGACAGAGGTCAAACATTTTCTCTAAGTCAGCACGGTGGTGCAGTGGTTAGCACTGTTGCCTTACAGCTAGAAGGTTCCTGGTTCAAATCCCCAGGTTGGCAGGGGTTGGAACCTTTCTGTGTGGAGTTTGCATGTTCTCCCTGTGCTGTGTGGGTTTACTCCGGGGGCTCCGGTTTCCTCCCACAATCCAAAGACATGCATGTTAGGTTAATTGGCTGTTCTAAATTGTCCTTAGATATCTGTTTCCTATAGGCCCTTAGAATAGAGAGTTAGTATTAGTGAAAGCGCTTTGAGTGGTCTTTGTGATTAGAAAAGCGCTATATAAGTACAGGTTAGTTAGTTAGTTAGTTAGTAAGTCTTCACAAGGTTTTCACACACTGTTGCTGGTATTTTGGCCCATTCCTCCATGCAGCATTCCTCTAGAGCAGTGATGTTTTGGGGCTATCACTGGGCAACACAGACTTTCAACTCCCTCCAAAGATTTTCTATGGGGTTGAGATCTGGAGACTGGCTAGGCCACTCCAGGACCTTGAAATGCTTCTTACGAAGCCACTCCTTCATTGCCCGGGCCGTGTGTTTGGGATCATTGTCATGCTGAAAGACCCAGCCACGTTTCATCTTCAATGCCCTTGCTGATGGAAGGAGGTTTTCACTCAAAATCTCACGATACATGGCCCCATTCATTCTTCCCTTTACACGGATCAGTCGTCCTGCTCCCTTTGCAGAAAAACAGCCCCAAAGCATGATGTTTCCACACCCATGCTTCACAGTAGGTATGGTGTTCTTTCTCCTCCAAACACGACAAGTTGAGTTTTTACCAGAAAGTTCTATTTTGGTTTCATCTGACCATATGACATTCTCTCAATCCTCTTCTGGATCATCCAAATGCTCTCTAGCAAACTTCAGACGGGCCTGGACGTGTACTGGCTTAAGCAGGGGGACACGTCTGGCACTGCAGGATTTGAGTCCCTGGCGGCGTAGTGTGTTACTGATGGTAGCCTTTGTTACTTTGGTCCCAGCTCTCTGCAGGTCATTCACTAGGTCCCCCCATGTGGTTCTGGGATTTTTGCTCACTGTTCTCGTGATAATTTTGACCCCACGGGGTGAGATCTTGCGTGGAGCCCCAGATGGAGGGAGATTATCAGTGGTCTTTTATGTCTTCCATTTTCTAATAATTGCTCCCACAGTTGATTTCTTCACACCAAGCTGCTTACCTATTGCAGATTCAGTCTTCCCAGCCTGGTGCAGGACTACAATTTTGTTTCTGGTGTCCTTTGACAGCTCTTTGGTCTTGGCCATAGTGGAGTTTGGAGTCTGACTGTTTGAGGTTGTGGACAGGTGTCTTTTATACTGATAATGAGTTCAAACAGGTGCCATTAATACAGGTAATGAGTGGAGGACAGAGCAGCCTCTTAAAGAAGAAGTTACAGGTCTGTGAGAGCCAGAAATCTTGCTTGTTTGTAGGTGACCAAATACTTATTTTACTGAGGAATTTACCAATTAATTCATTAAAAATCCTTCAATGTGATTTTCTGGATTTTTTTTTCTCATTTTGTCTCTCATAGTTGAGGTATACCTATGATGAAAATTGGAGACCTCTTTCATCTTTTAAGTGGGAGAACTTGCATAATTGGTGGCTGACTAAATACTTTTTTGCCCCACTGTACATCATAGCTTAATATATGATGACCCATATAAACACATGAATCATCCCATTGCACAAAGAAGGACTATCAGGAGCAGAGTGAAAAGTGATGTACCAGTTAGTCTGTAAGATGAAGTGTGGCAGCATAGCTATGACCAGAATACAACATCATAGTGAGTTATTGTACATGTGGCAGGAAAGATTTCCTGTACCTGGCCATTCGACAACGAAGCTGTAGTAGTCTACTGGAGAAAGTGCTTCGCTGTCCATCTAGTGTGTGGTGGAGGGGGTTATCAGGATTGTCCATGATGGATCGCAGTTTATTTAGTGTTCTCCTCTCCACCACTGTCTCAAAGGTCTCCGGTCTGAGACCAATTACAGAGCCAGCCCTCTTGATGATCTTGTCAAGTCTGTTGGTATCTCTGGCCCTGATACTGCTACCCCAACAGACAGCAGCAAAGAAGATGGCGCTGGCAACAACAGTCTGGTAGAAAAGCTCCAGCATCCTGCTGCACACGTTGAAGGATCTCAACTTTCTCATGAAGTAGAGTCTGCTCATCCCCTTCTTGGGCGCAGCATCAGTGTTGGATCTCCAGTCCAACCCGCTGCTGATCCTGACACCCAGATATTTGTAGTCCTCAACCACTCCCACATCCTCCCCCCTAATCTGCAGTGGCTGAAAAGGAGCCTTCCTCTTCCTGAAGTCAATCACCATCTCCCTGGTCTTGCTGACATTCAACCTCAGGTGATTCTTCTCCGTCCACTCCACAAATCTGTGTACCAGTGCCCTGTACTCCCTCTCCTCTCCTCCTCTTATACAACCCACAACAGCTGAGTCATCAGAGAATTTTTGCAGGTGGCATGACTCAGTGTTGAACTGAAAGTCAGTGGTGTATAAGGTAAAAAGAAAATGAGAGAGCACAGTCCCCTGTGGCGCTCCCGTATCACTAGCCACCACTCCAGACAAGACACTGCCCAGCCTGACAAACTGTGGTCTGCCTGTCAGGTAGTCGGTAATCCAGGAGATCACAGAGCTGTCAACCCACATCACCCGCAGCTTCTTGCCCAGCAGCAGTGGCTGGATGGTGTTAAAGGCACTGGAGAAATAATAAAAAAAAAAATGATGATGAAAAATGATGGTACCCCTAGAAAAGATTGAAAATAATGTGACCATAGGGACATGTTCAACCAAGATGTGTCCTCTAATTAACATCACGGGTGTCTACAAACTTGTAATCAGTCAGTCGGCCTATTTAAAGGGTGACAAGTAGTCATTGTACTGTTTGGTGACATGGTGTGTACCACACTAAACATGGACCAGAGGAAGCAAAGGAGAGAGTTGTCTCAGGAGATTAGAAAGAAAATTATAGACAAGCATGTTAAAGGTAAAGGCTATAAGACCATCTCCAAGCAGCTTGATGTTCCTGTGACTACAGTTGCACAAATTATTCAGAAATTTAAGATCCACGGGACTGTAGCCAACCTCCATGGACGTGGCTGCAGGAGGAGACGGATAATACGAATGGTAACAAAAGAGCCCAGAACAACCTCTAAACACATTCATGGTGAACTCCAAGGTCAAGGTACGTCAGTGTCAGATCGTACCATCCGTCGTTGTTTGCGCCAAAGTGGACTTCATGGGAGACGACCAAGGAGGACACCACTGTTGAAAACAAATCATAAAAAAGCCAGACTGGAATTTGCCAAACTGCATGTTGACAAGCCACAAAGCTTCTGGGAGAATGTCCTATGGACAGACGAGACAAAACTGGAACTTTTTGGCAAGGCACATCAGCTCTATGTTCACAGATGCAAAAATGAAGCATATCAAGAAAAGAACACTGTCCCTACTGTGAAACATGGAGGAGGTTCTGTTATGTTGTGGGGCTGCTTTGCTGCATCTGGCACAGGGTGTCTTGAATCTGTACAGGGTACAATGAAATCTCAAGACTATCAAGGTATTTTAGAGAGAAATGTGCTGCCCAGTGTCAGACAGCTTGGTCTCAGTCGCAGGTCATGGGTCTTGCAACAGGATAATGACCCAAAACACACAGCTAAAAACACCCATTAAGAATGGCTAAGAGCGAAACACTGGACTATTCTAAAGTGGCCTTCTATGAGCCCTGATCTAAATCCTATTGAACATCTGTGGAAGGAGCTGAAACATGCCGTCTGGAGAAGGCACCCTTCAAACCTGAGACAACTGGAACAGTTTGCTCATGAGGAGTGGGCCAAAATACCTGCTGAGAGGTGCAGAAGTCTCATTGACAGTTACAGAAATTGTTTGATTGCAGTGATTGCCTCAAAAGCTTGTGCAACAAAACATTAAGTTAAGGGTACCATCATTTTTGACTTGTTGTGTTTGCTGTACAAATACGTAGTGGAAGACCTTGTCCCCCCCTTGAGGTTTGCCATGGGAGACTTTTTGGTCGTTGTACGCTTTGTGTCGTTTGGCAGATCAGTCCAAGTGTTTTTGAAATGTGGCCTTGGGAGCATTGCATGTCATTTTGACTCCTCTGTGTTCTGCAACTGGATGGTCATGGGCGTTGGCAGTCATCACCCCCCTCTGGTTTTGAGGAACTACGAGCGGTGGTGATGATTGTTTGTCGGAAGCAGGAATAGGAGTGCCATTGCGTAGCTGCAGAGAAGGCTGACTGCAGAGAAATTTGACACGGGGAGTGCGTGTACAGTCGGGTCCGACCGGTGTATGATGGTCTTATGGACCATGGGGTCATGGGCGTGAGTAAATGTGCGCATAGTGTTCACAAAAGTTTCGTCCCCTGATGTATAACCGTGAGGTTGCAGAATTTCGGGTAACCAGTTGATGTGGCTCCAGTGACCATGCAGGCCTCAGGGGTGGGTGGGTGGGATTCAGAAGGTGACACCAACGTTGAGTCAAAGGTACCAAGGGGGCTATGTGGAGCTGTCTGCTCGGCCAGTGAGTTCCCAAGGTCATTCGCTTCTTTGTCTTGACCTTGTGTTTGAAGGTGACCTTTGACTCCTTGAGGACAGTGTTCACCTTGGTCTTTGTGGTCGCTTTCAATCGGTTTCGGTTGTTCCAACAGTGCTAGTTGTGTGAGACTTGGCGTGTCCAAAGTGTTAAGAACCAAGCACTGTGATTCAATTGTCCTTGTTAGGTCGAATGGGTGAGGTTGTTGAGTTTGAGCCCATAGTTTGAGATTCAATCAGTGGCTGAAAGCGGTTCAGTAGATCTTTGCTGACGAGCAATGGAATGGAGTTAAGTTTGGACACATAGACCAGATGAGTCAAGGTCATGGGGCCAATGGAGACTTTGACCAGTGACACGCCCGACAGGGTCGCTTTAGTGAGCGCATATGGTTGAATGGCTAATGAACAGGGTTCCAGTTTTAAATCCTTGTGAGCGCGGTTAGCAGCTACACGTAGTTTGTCAAAAAGGTTGTGTGACATAAGAGTGATGTCAGCGGTGGTGTCTAAAACAGTGTCCTGACACATCACGTCTTCAAAGGTCAGTAGAAGATAGAATTTTTGCCCCCCCCCCCCCCTCGTTTAAGTCACACAGAAATTGTGGAACCGGTGATTCGACATGGATTTGTGAGATGTTTTTAGAGGAGTGGTCTTTGACTTGGGGTTGGGCTGCCATAACAGCACTGGACTACATTGGGTCCTTTCGTTCTTCTCCAGTTGTAAGAGAGATTCTCTTTTTGCTTTTTCTTCATGGTTTAGAACGTTTATTCTGAGTTGGCATAGCTGCGATAGCTAGGATGTCAGCAGTTTCATTTTCTTTGTTGTTCTGAATCTCCGGTAGGAGGTGTTTGACAACTTCTATATCTTCTCTACTGAGAGTAGGAGTCTCTTTCTTCTTCCAAGGTTTGTGATTGGTCTCTGCTTCTGAGCTTATGTGACGAGGTGGAGGAGACCATTTGCCATGTTTATGCGTATCTTTGTATCGGTATCTGTCATCCTGAGAGTCTATACCGTGTTTTCGTGACCTATCTGGTGGATCTGGCCTACGATGGCAGTCAGGTTTTCACAAAGTTGGTCCTTAGTGAGATCCAGAGGACCTAGTTTGGTTTTAACCTTGATGAATTTGGTTGGAGAAACGTCTCTTTTTTATGTAATCGTGGTGTAGGAGATGGAGTAGAGCAAGAGGCTCCTTCCAACTCCAAGGTGTTAGAAGCAGCGCTGATAGCTAGCACGCTGGCAGGCTCAGCATGCTTGTTGCAACTTTGTTGCTGTTTTTGGAACACATAATGCGCGAACTCTCTCAGCTGACTTATTAAGCTTGACCTTGGGTTAGCTGTAACTCCAAGGTGGTGACTCACAGTGGGATGGAGGTGCTGGATGAAGAGGGTCTTGAAATTGTGGTCTTCTTCCATCCCTGGTGTATTATGAGATCCAAAATATGCCTGGCTCACCGGAGTGGTGGCTCAGTTGGTAGAGCATCTGCCCCACACCCGGGAGGCAGGGGTTCAAATCCTGGCCAGGTCATGCCGAAGACCATATAAAAGCGGAGCTTTCTGCCGTCCAGCTTGGTGCTCAGCAATAATGGAATGAAGGAGGGAAATCTATGGCGGCGCCTTGCATGGCTGTGGCCCTCTGATTCTACATATGGGGTGTGTGTGATTAACACTGTAGATAGGAAAAACACAATTTCGTTCTACTGTACATGATTGGTTGAATGACAATGAAGGGTGACTTAATTATATGCAAGAAGGAGTTGCTGGTAGTCGGCCTGTGGAGGCTCTGAGTGACCCTGTTGCATGGCCAGGGCTGCCGATAGCCCTGATTGTAGGCAGTCGTCAGAGAATTCCTTTTCGATGGCTTTGCAGAGTCGCATGTAGTCCATCCTGATGTCTGTCGGCTGTCTGTCTATAAATTTTGATACTGACCTGTTAGATGTGAGTTTAATCAAATAGATGTGATCGTTGAGTGTAGCATCAGGGTACTTGCACAGGTAGTAGTCAATGTCTTGTAAATAGGCTTTGGTATCAGGTGAACCCGTAGGATAGGGATCAAATTTCATAAGATGTTGTGCGATCTTGTCAAGGTCGTGGTCTGAAGGGGTCCACACACGCTGTCCACGTGATCGTCCGTACTCGAAACGCGAATCGGGTGATGGACCGTGATGGAAGTCCCAGTCTTTATGTGCTTCTTGTAGGAGCAGTTGACAATCCTTGTCATCAGACTTCACATTTTCAAGTTGACCTTTAACTCTTCTGAGTTCCTTCTTTGTGTCCTGAAGGGCATCTTCAAGTTCACTGTTCTCTTGGCAAAGCAAGTCATTGTCATGCGTCAGCCGTCGCTTTCCTGACTCTGCCTGGTCCAAATGTCGTAACGTGCCATCAAGTTGAGCTTGAGTATTGTCGTTTTTATCTTGAGATTGGTCCAGTTTTTCCTTTAATGATTTGTTCTCTTCCTGGAGAGAGAGCATTGTTGATTGTTGATTTTTTTGGTTGTTCTCAGCTACTTTTAATCTTGTGACTAATGCTAGCGTGAACTTAGCTAACACGCTGGTGAGGTCCTTTCCTTCTGGTGGCTTTTCAGTGTAGTCATCCAAAAGGTCTTCAGTGAGTTGCTTCAGCTTTTTGGGCTGTTTTTACTTGACCCGTGTTGTGAAGCTAGATATAAAGTCAGAAGTCCTTCCTTCCAATGTTGCTTGAAGGTCATCCAGTATGGTAAATCGCTCGGTTGTCTGTTGACCCGCCATGTTTTACTGTTTGTTGTTAGTTAGCTGAAAAATCAACTTGTTGATTATAGCTAAATTTGTTAGTCAAGGGTTACTTTGAGTGCTATTTTATAATAGTGTTAGTTATAAGCTCTTTTTTAGATCTTGTTCCAACTTACAGGCTTGTAGGAAGGGAGGTAGAATTTTGAAATTATTTAGAAATGTAGAGATGTTTCAATTTATTTGTTTGTTGAAACTGTCGTGTGAGCTGTATTTCACAAAAAAATAAGTAAATAAATTGTGTAGATTGACTTCTTTACTTCAATTTTTCAAAGCCTAGTATTGGAATTGTCATCAATAACTAGCTTTGGAATTTTTGTTGAATGTCACTTTAAAGTAATGATTTTATTTACAAAAGGGAACAACAAGAAAAAAGAAAAGGTTAAATACTTTAGAGATTTAAGGTTATAAGTTTTCACTTCCTTTTCAAGTTAAGGTTGACTTTGCCTTTATTGTTAAAGCAAATTCTTATTTAAAGCTTTTTTAATGTTTAATATTTACAGATTAGGAAACACAAGTGAATTGTTTTGTGTATTTTGCCACCAAGGATTTCTTAGGATTTAAGCTAATGGTGATTTGTTTGACTGTTATCTATAAAGTTTTTTATTTACAGAATAATCAATGTTTTCACCTTTTGACTTTTCTCTTTTAAATTCTGGAGAAAGGTAGTGAGTTTGTTATTGTTTTCCTTTTCCTGTGGAGAAAAACATGAACCAAGAGTAACAAAATGACTTGAAATAATACCTAGAGCTTTTAAGTGTTAATTGATTAATGAGGTTTCCTAATTTTGAAAAATTTTGGTAAATATTCAGTGAATCACTAAATCCTTTACCAGCATGCACAGGGTTAACACTGCTTTAAGATCACTCTTGAATAAGCACTAGCATTTATTAGAATCCTTAAGCTAAAATGGGCTTCCTTTGGAAGAAATCACACAAGGCAGCATTAAAAAAAAAATAAAACACACATATATAGCTTCAACAGTTTGCAATTGTTGCATAAAATGCATAAATATATGCGCTTTTAACTTTAGAGATTAAAATGTGTGGTTAACATAAGTGGTTAAATACAAAATGTATGCTTTTATACTCTTCTACTGTGTGTATATGCAGTAGAATGTAGTCCACTAATGAAGATAAACTTCAACAGCCAAAAAGTTTCTTTTTTGCTGCTTTTGGCATAGAAACTTTAAATTTCTTTTAAATTTAGGTTATTCTGAATAATATGGATTGCTTTGAAGTTAATTTGGAAGCTTGGTTTGGTTAGAAATCGGCTTAACAGATTAAAAGTTTTAGATATTTTATTAAAGGATGCCGTTCTTATGGTTGACCATAAGATGGAGGCAGTTCCTTCTGCACTCAAGGAGGAGGAGACACAGTGACATTGCTTGGAGGCGGTTACTGTCTCAGCTCCAAGATGGCTGCTAGGATGACTCACAATGACAGCTTGTAAAATGGCAGTTGAACTGCTTAGTCTGTGCACACGCAGTTCTCGTGCACGTAGCCGTTTTGGTCACACGTGAATATGAGCACGCCCGTGTCCTGCGAATTCAGATGCAGTCTCCCGACCACTAACCACAGCTTGTGTTTTCTCAAAACTGGAGAGTTCATCTCGTTAATTTGGTTTTATTCATGCAAAAATAATCTTACAACTTTAACTTAGTGCACAATTCAGCGCTGTTACCTCAGTTTCCTCTCAGTAACTTTTATCAGGCTGCGTGTCTAGTATGCCTTAAATTCATCACTGAACACTTGAGGAGAAAAAAAATTGGTTAATTCAATTTACCTCACCAGGATTTTTCACCGGTGAGTTGAATCAACAAAAGGGGAATTGGATTTCTTTGCAGTTCCACCTCTCCAGGTCTTTATCTTAATTAATTCAGCGTATTATCATGCTTTTTGGGACTTTTTTTTAAGCATGCTTTAAACACAAACAGAAATGACTGAGCAGGACGGGGAAGCGGGCAAATTCCCTCCTCCTCCATGTGATCAGCGAGATACAGAGACGCTGACTGCAGATCCCTGGAGCGCAGGAACCACACTCACAAAAAAAAAAACCTCCACTTTTTTTTTTTTTTTAAGGCGATCAGATTTGACCAAAACACACACACAGCTTATGGCTTAATATTCTTTGCTGTGTCTGTTTCAGAAGTGCACACAGTGTTATGCCGGGGCATCATAAATATATGTAGGAACAATTAGTTGGTTGTAAGGTACAAAGATTATTTAATTTAGATGTAGAGGTGTATGTGGAAACGGAGGTTTACTTCGTTACCACCAATACTCACAAACAAGAGGAAAACACTCGTAAAGGGGCACCAGTCCAAACTTGGACAATTTATTAATAACTAATCTTTATACCTTCAATCAATCAGTCTCAAATATTTGTGAATTCTCCTGGGTGACTTTAGAAACAAACACAGGAGAAGAAATCAATAGAAACTTCCATATACTGTTTACAGTTTTAATGATCAGACTCAAGATTAAATGACACTACATTCAACTGACTTGTTGGTAAAGTGAAATGATCATGCATCAAGCATCACATTCAACTTGTAATTGATTATTGAGCAACAGAGTGTAATCACATTTGTGGAACCAAGGAAACCTTAGTATGAATTTGTAACTGGGGATGACTGTGGCGCAGGTGTAGTGTGACCGACTACTGATCGGAGGGTCATGGGTCCGATTCCCGCTCTGTCTGCAGTCTGCATGTTGAAGTGTCCTTGAGCAAGACACTGAACCCCCAGTTGCTCCTGGTGGCCAGGCTAGCGCCTGTGTGTGTATGGCAGCTCTGCCATCATCAGTGTGTGAATGTGTGTGTGAATTGGTGGATAGCAGGATCTGTAAAGCACTTTGGTCATTCAGAGATGAGAAAAAGTGCTATATAAGTGAACGCCATTTAACTGTGATGAAAATGGAGGCTGAAATAACTAACCAATATATGAAGAAAATTGGATGCAAATTTTATGAAGAAAATTATAAAAGCTGATTATATGGAAAAAAAGAAATTCTGAGTTACTCTAAAAAGTAAAAATGGAATTTAATAAAAAGAGGAATATTATTTCTCTTTAATTCTATAGCTCTGATCAGAGTTATGAACTAGTTTTAAACCTGAGACAAATTATGACATATTAAGGTGATGGACATCGCATTCTTCAGCAGATGAAACAAAGGAATCTTGCTCACGTGACCTTTGTGTTGGGGTTTTCTTCAGCTGGAGCTGAGATTTTCTTTGATGATACTGGAAAATATCTGCCAGCAGATATTTCTTCCCAGGTACAAGCAGTCAGAAGTGGAGATCCGGCGGCTATAATGAGGCTGCTGGCCGCAGAGTATGCCATGTGGACAACACGAGAATCTTTCAGTGGCATTCTCGGGTCCAAATAAATTGAGATCAAATCAAATCAAACTTTATTGTCATATTGCTGTACATACAACTGTAGTGCAGGCAAGATGAAATTGCGTTTCTCTCGGGATCCATATAAATGGAAGCAGCATGATTTAAGACACACTCACACATAGCTTCATTCCCCCCCACCCCCACCCCCCCATCCATTCACACATCCCTGAGACATTCTTGGGAAAAACCTAACTAACTATAATATACAAATAATATACAAAATGTCCGTAGGTGCAGTAGTGTGTATGAGAGATTCCGGGTCAACTGTTCAGCATCCTGACAGCTTGTGGAAGGAAGCTGCTGAGATAGTTCAAAGTCTGATCAAAGTCACAGAATTGGAGAGACAAGATTAATAAAAATTTCATGCCATGAAATCCGAGTCCTTCAGATGTCGTGGTGACTGGCGAAAACAGCTTCCAGTGTGGGAAAAATGATCAGTCCACTTTAAAACACAGTGAGTTATGAAAATCAAGAAGAAAAAGTTTAACAGAATAAAATAGAAAAACGTCTGTGAACACGAAGTTTCACTCCATATAAAAGAGAAGTTTGAGCTCAAAAAAGAAGAAAAAGTATTTTTCCCAGACGTTTAAAGGAAAGAGAATTCAAGGCAGGACACAGACAACTTTCACACAGAACAACTCTCTGGACTGAACTAGGGTGTTCCTCACTTAAAACCGAGTAAATTTTTAGGGGAAAAACTTGACTGACATGAAAGGGAACCATTTGTCTCCCATCACGGGAGGGTTGAATGAACTCAGTTCCAATAAGAAAACAGTCCTTTGTCTGTAACCGATCAATAGAATGAAAAGGGCGTTGTCCAACAGAGACGGCCTGGTGATTGGCTGGTACCAGTCAGATGACTGGCATAAGTTTTTAGAAGGCAACCACACATTAACTGGGAAATTCACATTATATACTTGTATATAAAATCTAAGCTAACTTCAGTGATTCATGACTAACTTTCAGTGAGCATGCACTTTTATAAAGTTGTCCTTCTATAATTAACATGCATTAGAATAAGGTTCATTTAAGCATTTTCAAACATGCAACACATTTAACATCAATGATTAATGAAACATTGCAAACCCATCATTGTCCAACACAGAGTTGGTCATCTCTTTAGATAGTGTCCTGAGAATTATCCTGAGGAATGAAAACTTGAAGAGAGTTAATGTTCAGTCAAAAAAACAAACAGTGCAGCAGTTGACAGAAGAAATGCAAACATATTCCATAGTTGTCCACCAGAGGGTAATGTTGAGCTGTGGATAATTCCTAGAGACTGGTGGAATTTGTTCAACGGATCTGGAATGTCTCAAACAGTATTTCAAGCATAAAACTGCCTGGCTGGGGAGGAAGTTCCGAGATTTATGATAACAACTTAATCCATTCCTGGCACGAAATTGAATCCTTTTCATCCCTTTTACCATGGAATGTGTTTTCAAACTGTGGTCCTTAGGTAAAGGAAACAATTCTTGACCAGACTTTTGGGTAAAACAATTTCTTTAAGGTGAAGAGTGATTTTGTCGATTAGAGCCAGAGGGATTGATGCTACACTCTCCCCTTTTCTCTCCTACAGGACTGTCAGTCCGGTGGCCCAGGGACTGTGGGAGGCCACCTGATGTGCCTTGTTTTGTGGTCTGGGGCCCCACAAACTGGGGTAGGCCCCCTGATCCGTCTAGCTCTCTGGTCTGGTGGTCCAAGGACTTTGGTAGGCCCCCAGACCCCCATTGTTCAGTGAGCGGGTGGCTTAGGGACGTAGGTCCTGATCCACCTTGTTTTGGGGGAGGGGGGAGAGTCTTGGACTCTGTTTGGCCCTCTCAAACTGGGTTTTTTTTTTTTATTAAAGTTTTTGTAAAGGGTATACAGGTCATTACAGCATTGCATTGTTTACATTTTCATCGCACGTTCCCTTATATTTTGCTATTTGACAACATTGGTAGAATAGTTATTACAACACCCCCTTTTTTTTAAAGTGAAAGAAAAAGTGAAATTAAAGAGAATTAAATTTAAAACAAACAAACAAACAAACAAAAATGAATAAACAAACAAACAGAACAGCAAAAAACAAACAAACAGAAAATTAAGTAATTAAAAGTAAAAGAGCATCTGAGTAGCATTGGAACAAAGAGTGGGACCATCATTGAAATGGTATTTGTCAAAGATTAGATCTAATGGAAGACACATATACGATCCAGGGTTGCCAAAAGTTCATGAACCCATCCATGTCCTGTCTCAGTGCGAATGTCAACTTTTCCATCGAGTAAATGTCTTGAATCACGTTAATCCAATCTTCAGGTGTAGGACAGTCCTTCAGCATCCATTTTTTAGTTAGGACTTTTTTACTTGCCAATATTAAAACACTGAATAAGTATTTATCTCCTCGTCTTTCCAGTGAGTCCGGTAGTAAACCCAAATACAAAGTTACAAAAGAAAAGGGAACTGTTATTTTGAATATTTTCCCCAATATTGTCTGTACATTGGTCCAATACTGGTGGATAACTGGGCATGACCAAAACACATGAAAATGATTTGCAGTCTTTTCACCACACAAGCGCCAACAGTTCAACCCCTTATGGGTAAATTTGTTTTGTGCAGGTGTTCTGAAAAATCTTACCAAATTTTTCCATCCAAATTCTCTCCACTGCAGGGATGAGGTACTTTTCCATTGCTGTGTATTTAGCTTTTCCCATATTTCCAATTGTAAAGTGAAATTCCCCTCTTTTTCCCATCTTTCTTTTATATATGATGTGTTGTCTCCTTTTAAGTCTTGAAGACCTTGGTATATTTTAGAAATGTATCTGATCCCTGGGATCCCTTTATATGCCATTAAGAAGACCTTCAGAACACCTGACTGGGCCCTTTCCAAAACCTCCTTTTTAAGTATATTGTTTATGTGGTGTCTAAGCTGAAAGAACCTGTAAAGGTCTTGATTTATTAGACCTTGTTTTTTCAAATCTTCAAAACTTCTTAAAGTTTGCCCCTTAAAGAAATCGTAATATTTTATCAGCCCTTTCTCTTTCCACTCTTTAAATCTAGTGTCTGTTTTATTGGGGGTAAAGTCTTGATCATAGGCAATCCATTGCAGAAGTCGATAGGGCTCTTTAGCTTGATTCTCTCTGACTATCTTAAACCAAATTTTTAGCAGGGTCTCTATCCACGGGTTAGTGTTATTCAAGAGTTTAGGTAAGGCATTGTTCCCTATTATCGCCTGTAGGGGGATGTCACTTGTTATTTGGCATTCCATCTCCTTCCATTGTGCAGTGTAGACTGGGTTACATATCTCTACTAAAGTTTTAATTTGTGCAGCTATAAAATAGTCCCTGATATTTGGCAGCGCGAGCCCACCTTTGTCTTTGTTTAGCTGTAGGGTTCTATATCTGATTCTAGGTCTCTTGCCCTGCCATATGAATCTTGAGATCCTTCTGTCTAGCTCCTGCCATGTTTTTTGGGGGGGTTCTACCGGTATTGTTTGGAAAAGGTATAGAAGACGTGGGAGTATATTCATTTTGACTGCTTCAATTCTTTGTGCAGTACCTAAGAATGGTATCATATTCCATCTTGCTAGGTCAGATTTTATTTTTGTCACCAGTGGATCATAGTTTAGTGTTATAATTTTGTTGAGTTGTTTCGGGATATTGATCCCCAGATATTTCATAGATTCCAACTCCCAGTTAGTTTTGAGTTTACTTAGTGAATAATGATTTGGGTCATAGTTGAATGTTAAAACTTGGGTTTTATGCATGTTTAATTTGTACCCCGATAAATCTCCATAGTCTGAAAAAACTGAGATTAGTTCTGGTAAAGAAGTGTCTGGTTGCCCTAGGTATATTAAAATGTCATCAGCAAAGAGCGCTATTTTATGTTCCTTCTGACCAAGTGTAATACCTTGAATTTTTTGATTTTGTCTTATCCATTGGCTCAGAGGTTCTATGAAGATTGCAAAGAGCAGTGGAGACAGGGGGCAGCCTTGACGACATCCTCTTTCCAGCTCAAAAGATGATGATAAATTACCGTTAATCCTTATTTTAGCTGTTGGTTTTTTATATAATGCCTGTATAGTTCTAATGAAGTTGTTAAGAAAATTGAAACTGGATAAGATTCTATATAGGAAAGACCAGTCAACCGAATCAAATGCTTTTTCAGCATCTAATCCCAATATGACTGCATTTAAGTTATATTTTTTTATATGATGAATTATGTGTAAAGTGCGCCGAATGTTGTCTTGTGTCTGTCTTTGTCTTATAAAACCTGTTTGGTCTAAGTGAATTAAGTCTGTCAGTATGTTTTCTAACCTTTTGGCAAGGATAATGGTAAAAAGCTTATAGTCCTGATTTAATGCACTGATTGGTCTGTAGTTTGAGCATTCTAGTTTATCCTTTTCAGGTTTAGGCATAACTGCAATGACCCCTTCTCTCCAGGAGGGGGGGATTTCCCCTGTGTGGAGGACATAGTTAAATGTTTTCAAGAGGAGAGGAGATAGTTGCTGTTTAAAGGTTTTGTACCATTCTGCTGTATAGCCATCTGCTCCTGGGGATTTGTTAGCTTTAAGTTTCATAATTGCTTTTTCCAATTCTTTAGGTTGTATTTCTGACAGTAGTGTTTTATTTTGTGATTCTGTAAGTTGGGGAAGGTGTAATGTGTTTAGGAATGTCTCGGATGCGTTTTTATGTTTTTTGTGGGAGTATAAGTTCTTGTAGTAATTCTCGAAGCTTTTAAGAATATCCTGAATTCTGAATTTTATTTCCTTTGATACTGGGTCTCTGATTTTGTAGATTGCTCCTTCTGTTTGTTGTTTCCTCAATTTATAGGCTAGTAATTTTGCCAATTTACTGCCTGCTTCATAGTGTTTTTGTTTCAGAAATGTAAGTTTCTTCTGGATTTCTATTGTGTAGATCTCATTTATTTGATTTTTAATTTCTTTAATCTTGAGCGAGCCATTAGAATGAGTGTTGTCTTTGTGTTCTTTTTCTAGGTTCTTGAGTTCTGACTCTAGTGTGATTAGTTTTTCTTGTCTCAGTTTCTTTTGGGTTGCCAGTTTTGCAATAATTTTCCCCCTTATTACAGCTTTGCATGCATCCCACAGTATTAAAGGGGATACTTCTCCATTATCGTTTTCTTCCAAATATTTGAAAATATCTGATTCCAATTCATCTTTCAGTGGTCCTTTCAGGACATTTGAATTCAACCTCCAGGAAAATGTATTATTTGTGTATTTTTGGATGTTTAAGTCCATATAGATCGGACTGTGGTCAGAGAGATCCATCAGTCCTATTTTACATGTTTTTACTCTTCCAATGTCTCTATTAAACATAAAAAAGTAATCAATCCTTGAGTAAGATGAATGTGGCGTTGAATAAAAAGTATAATCTTTTACATTGGGGTTGAATTCCCTCCATACGTCACAGATTCCCATTTCTTTTAGTAGCATCCGAGTTTTCCTATTTTGAGTGTTATTTTGATGTGAAGAATTACCTGTTGCATCCCAGTATGGATTCAGTCTTAGATTGAAGTCTCCACCACATATCACTAAACCTTGGGCTTTAGTTATCATTAGGTCGAATACATTTTTATAAAATTTCCATTTAGCCCCTGGTGGTGCATATACATTCAGCAGGGTGATATCTTCTCCCTCTAGCCGCCCAATTACCAAATTGTACCTCCCTTCTTTATCTTTGTGTTCTGATTTTTTTTCAAATGTAATTTTGGTTGATATCAATGTCGCTACTCCCCTCCTCCTCCCTGATTTATATGAAGATGAAGAGATCATTTTAAACCCTCGTCTATTGAGTTTAGTGTGTTCCACGTCTGTTAGGTGGGTTTCTTGTAAAAATATTATTTCTGCTTTGTCTTTTTTCATTTTGCGTAGAATCTTGGATCTTTTAACTGGATTCAGGATCCCTTTTACATTATATGAGGCTATTTTGGTTACACCCTGTTTCTCCATTGTATTTTCTTATTTAGTATAACAGTGTGGTGGCCCTCTTTTTTGCTACTCAGAAACTGAAAGAACATTAAGAACATAAAAAACATTAAGAACATAGTGTACGAGACTTTAAAACAAAAAACTGTCAAAAAAACTTTCTGAGCTGGGGTCTCTTTAAAGACCCTGTAAGAGCCCTGATGGAGTGTAGGCTCTGAGGGAAATTCCTCAAACTCTGTTACGTGTTGAGGGCCCTCTCTTACCCCTGTAAGTTGTCCCATGTTTTTAACGTGAATTTCAGATCCCAATCCGAATTTGTAATGATTTTTTTTTTTTTTTATGCCTATACCCTATGAGATTGTGTGCACCCTCCCACCCCCATCACGGCAAACATTCACTCTAATACAGTATTTGTTAGTGTGGGGAGAACATGTGGGTCATTGTTACATTTCTATTTTAACAAGATTTTTTTTTTCCTTTAAATTAAGAAGACATTTGTTTCTAATGCTATAACTGCTCCATGAAAGGTTTTACCACATGCTGATTCTGCATCTCCTTTAATGTTTGTTACCTTGTAGGAGGGGGGATGGAAGTGCAGAATGACTGAAAAGAGAAAAAAACCCAAAAAGGTCGCTATTCCTTCCTGGAACTGGAAAGCTTATCTTTGTAGCTCTGGGGCTGGGTTTCCCGCTGCTGGCCCGTGGATTTAGAAGGTCTTTGAGTGGACCACGTTTGAGCTCTGATTTTCTCGCTCAGATTCGCAGCGGGTTTAAACACCGTTACCAGGAGCCCTCTTCTTGCCATGTCAATTGTTGCTTCTTCCGCTGAATTGTAGAGACATGACTCTTCACCGTAAAAGACCCTTAACTTCGCCAGAAATGGCGTCTGAAAGCGTAGATTCTTTTCCCGTAGAACCTTTTTGGCGTCGTTATATTCCCGTCGCTTTTTAAGAACCTCAGGGGCGTAATCGTGCTCCACGAAGACTTTTCTTTCTTGATGCATAAATCCTTTTTTCTGCCAAGCCCGTCTTACAACCTCTTGTTTTATTTTGAAATCGGAGAATCTTACCAACACTGAACGCGGGGGCGCCTCTGCCGCTGGCTTTGCGGCTAATGTACGATGGGCCTTTTCTATTTTCAAATCGGTGGTTTGTGGAATATCCAACTTCTCTCTCAATAAGGATTCCACGCATTCCGCCACTGTGTTGAAACTATCTTCAGCTCCTTCTTTCAGACCGTGAATTCTGATGTTATCTCGTCTCTGTCTTGCTTCTTGGTCGGTTAGCTTAGCCTCCAGCCTTGACTGTTTTCTGTGTAAATCCAGCATAGAATCTTCAAGCACTTTTACTCTTTCTTCAGCTTCCAAGAGTCGGTTTTCGGCCTGGTCCATTCTGCTGTTCGTCTTTTTTAGTTCCTCTCCGAATTCATGAAATTCGGCCCGAAATCGTCGTAATTCATCATATAGCGATTTCAGGCTAACCTTTTTGTTAGCTAGGCCCAGCTCTTTGTCTCCTGAATGGAGGTCCTCGGGATCAGATTCTGTGGCCGCTGCGCGTCCTGACCTGGGGAATGTCAGTTTCTTCTGTTTTTGGTTAGGCATGGTGTTTTTGTCTTTTGATTTTTATTCTTCCAAAAGTCCGTTAAGTCTGATTTTGAAGATGTTTTCCTTGGATTGGATCTGGGAGGTTCAGCGTTAAGTTGCTATCACCATGGCGTCCAGACCGGAAGTTCTCAAACTGGGTTTTGTGTTGAATTTTGTGGGGGGGGGGATTGTCTGGCAGTGGCAGCTCATATTAATGTGATAAATACTTGAATATAGGCAGTACAACTATAATATGTATTGCAGGCGGCCAAATGTACCGATACAACGAATATATTTGTTATATCGCCCAGCCCTAAAGTGAGTCAATGAGATTTACAAAGGCTATTATCAAAAGGCTTATGCAGACATTAAAATCTCCCACAATAAGGACACGGTTATAACAGGCATAATTTCAGTCAAGAAGTCAGAGAATTCCTTTAAAAAGTCCTTAATGTATTTGGGTAGCCGTCCGATACACACTCCACACAACACTAGGTGAGTAACACCCAGAGTTCACAGAGTTTAAAGCTGGAAAACGAGGATAATACCGGGGGCTGCTTACATTTATAGTCACTCTTGTAAGCAGTCGCTGTTCCTCCCCTCACATTGAAATAAGCCATACCGAGTAGGGCTGCAAAAGATGATTCACAATGATGCAGAAATAATTAAAGGCAATTTAACCAAAAAATGTCACAAACATTTCATTAAGACCTGTGGGAGCTGTCAACATGTGGGAAAAGTGCAGTGAATGGGACATCTAAAATGTGCATCTTAAATGGTGACCTTATTTTTCTTCTTTTTTTTTAGAAACTTCATACCTCAGTTTGAAGTGGAGAGCAATTTTACAGCCATACAGACAACATAATAATATAATATTTAAAATTGGTCATTATGACCAAAAAAATGCTATGCCCAAAATGACTGAACATGTGCGGTATGCTGAACAAAATGATCATTTTGTCTCTCCTTAACATGTGATTCCAACAGGAAGCATTTTATGCAGATACAGAGGGTCTTCCCTGTGGAACACTGAATGCAGCAAAGTCAGATAAAAAGTTCTTATTAGTGGTGTATGTGAAATGGCGTGAAGCACTATGCTGTGGGAGCACACACGCAAGAGTGACGTCAGTGCACCTCAGGGTATATTAGGCAACTGCCCAGGGCCAGTCAGCTTCTCTCTTGCCTCTTCCTGCACTCCAACCTAGGTGATGCTTTGTATTATACCATATGTCCTAGCCCAATAAAGCTAACTTCAGCACATGGTTGTGTCCGCCTATTTTTCAGACACAACATTGACGATGAGGATGACCCAGGCAACATCGAGGACGGAGGCTTTACTCGCACCTCGGACCCACAGAAACACACAACGACTGTGCCGCTTTGTTGGCCGGCCATTTCGCTGCCCCATGGAATGGAATGGTCCAAAGAATTAGGTTTCGACAGCGAATGGTATGTAGCCGACCTCCGCTGTTTGGCTAGCATGTGTGGATTTGGACACTTGGAAGGTGAGATGGTCTAGTTAGCGGAGTACACCACGAATTCAAAACTACGGATGGCACTGGACGACCTGCTGCTGGCCAGGGCAGTGGAAATGGCGCACCGGCTAAAAGTGGCTACCTAGTTCGCATTGCAGCTAGCAATCCCCGACCCGTGCTCCCCACATTCAGCTCCGCTGGTACGAGTCGTTACCCTGGCTGCTCAGCCCTTCGAACCCACATCTCCTCACGACAGCTCCACGTCTCTTCAAGACAGCCCCGAGGTAAACGTTGCGGGACAGCAAGGCACCACAGCATGCCGACCCTGCGGTAACCACGGCTGTCCCTCGCACCGTACACGTGCACCTGCCTGCCCAGGACAGAGGTGCCAACGCTGCAGTAAGCGCAGTTTGACCAACGATGGCCCGAGTCCACTGCACTCAGACGTTGACTTAGCCACTCCCTGCTTCGCACCGCACACCAAACAGAACCCTGTAGAACCTGAGCCGATCCTCATTCAGCATGAGTGTCCTCGAGCTGCCGCCTCACCACCAGAGCTCCAGACTGCAACTCCAGCAGGGTGCCCTCCAGAACTGTCCAAGCTGGCACATCCAAAACTGCGCCCAGCATGAGCCCAACAGAGGCCCCGCTGAGTTCACGAAAAACTGTGTTAATGACTTTGAGTTTGTAAATAGCTAGTTCGTGGTCTGTTCAGTGGCAGAATAACTCACATGACCAAGTGGGTACACCGGCAGTCTACCTGGTTGCCCATTTAGTAATATTGTGGTTGAGGTGCTTTAAGTGGTTCTTTATACCGGCCTGTTCGGCCCAGTCATGTATATGTTCAGTTTTACATTAGCCAATATGCTAACAAGTATGGTAGCCTGTTCCTGCTAAGCCTATGGTGTGAGTAAATGTTCTCAGCTTCTCGGTGGTGGTGGTGGTGGGGGGGGGGGGGCAAATGTGGTTTATGTGAAACTGTGCAATGCACTATGCTGCGGGAGCACGGACACATGAGGGATGTCAGTGCACCTCAGGGTATAGTAGGGGACTGCCCAGGGCCAGTTGACCTCTCTCTCACCTCTTCCTGCACTCTAACCTGCACGATGCTTTGTATTATACCATACGTCTTAGCCCAATAAAGCTAGCTTCAGCACATGGTTATGTCCACCCATTTTTCAGACACAACATTGTTGTGACAAGCTTCTTGTGTTGGGAGGAAAAACCTCTCTAAACCCTAATTTTAACCCTCAACTCTAAAGATGTCCAGCCCAGTTGCTTTTAGGGGCTCCTTTAATTTTTTTCTGTTGCTTTGTCTCCACCCAGTGGGAATGTTATCACAGAACTGTTCCTCACTCTAACATTACAGTAGGATAGGTTGGGCACAGTATGTTCTGACCATGTTTGGCGACTTTACAAGCTTATCTTGTGCAAAGAACATGTAGGCTGATTCCATACATGATTTGAGCATTAGGTAACCAGTGCTCAAAGATACCTACCAAAGATATATGGGATTGAGAAAGAAGATGAAATGAAGTGGTGCTCATTTTATTTGTCTGATTCTGATTCTTCAGACTGACCTTTAGGTTATGTCTTAACAAAAACACTTTATATGTGGTGTATTTTCAACCTGTTTGGAATTAGTTAAAAGTTCATGAATGTCTAGTTTTATTCATTGCATTTTCTCAGTCATACTAGTGTTATGTTACAAGCTCCAGACAGTAAAATACTCTTTGAGCACTCTCAGGATATTTGCATTACAGCTACTTCTTGTTGCCTTGGCTTAATCAAGAGTATAAGTGGCGCCAAACAAGATACAGTTGTGGGACACTTTTGACTTTGGGTCACACTGTCCTCCACAGGGACACAGTCATTCACTTGACTCTTTATTTGTATACCAAAGGAAAGCTTCATTTAAATTATCCCTAAATACACCCATCTGTAGATATAATACACAACAAAGTATGGCTGCACTAAAAGCAACGGATCACAGCAAATAGAAGGAAATGCTTAGCTGTAAACTAAAAGGTCGTCCACTTAAATGTATTTACTACAGGGTTCCTCATTTCAGATAAACAATCCGACATTTATAAAGTGCTATAGAACTATTAGAACTACAGTAAGTCTGAACCATAAAGATTATGTGATGCCTTCCAAGTTAGACATCATAAACAGTAAAATATTTTTAAAAATATGTACAGCTGTTTGCATCATCCATGAGTACTCAATCATAAATAAATAAAAGTGCCTTAACCACATCAGTCTGTGATCAGCTCTGATCATTTGAGCAGATGTGGGAGAGTATTCAGAAATTGTACTCAAGTAGCTTTAGCTCATGATATTACTCAAGTGCAAGTAAGAATAGTTATCAAAAATAACTGCTATAATAGTTGCTTAGTTACCCAGTGAAACTTTAAACCTTTCAAGGCATTTCTCATAAATTTGTGACATTTTGATTTTAAATTGACAGCTTTTTTCTTGTAAATTTGTAACATTTTTCTCCTACATTTATACCATTTTTTTGTAAATTTGTGACTTTTTCCTCACATATTTATAACTTTTTTCTTATACATTTTCTACATCTTTTTTTAATTGTAAATTTGTAATTTTGACATTTGTAAAGGATTATTCTGGGGAAATTTAAACTGTACACATATACCCTCTAATGTATAATCCAAATTATGTCCAGAAATTAGCAATAAATCTGATATTTCCTGATCCAGAATTGGAAAAAAAAAAACAAGATTTCAAATCTGATGTGAAGATAAACTGAGAGAAAGATATGCCTTGCACTCTACTCAAGTAAAACATGCAATAAAAATACTAGTAGTAAGTTTAATTGCATTAATGGGATTTAGTCGCATTAAGAGCGATTAATCACATGACGACCGATTAACTTGACACCATTCTCTCTTGCCCATATGCTGTCACTGGCAAAAAAAAGTTAATTATGCATCATGAGATTAATGTGATTAATGTTGTGTGGAGATTTGACTCTTGGGGCTTGCCATAGCTTGGCTGAAGCGGTTGGGGTGATGACGTCATAAAGTCAGTTCAGTGTTCAGTTGGATATGGCTCCGGTCTCGTGTTATTCAGACATAATATTTAGCGATGAGGATAAACCATGGGAGCATGTATTAGACAACCACCTCCATTTTTACAGTCTCCGGGCACACCAACTATACCATGGGGCCACAGGCGGGAGACGTTTGACGTGTATGTGGCTGCCGCTGGTCTGAGCGGCGTCGATGAAGAGAGACAGAGGAGCCTACTCATTCACTACCTTGGTGAGGAGGGCCAACAGATATTTTTGGGCTGTGTAGCAGCGGCTCACTGAAAGAAGGTTTGGACTTAATGGACCATGTGTTCAGAGACCATTCCACCATCATGGCGCAAAGATATGAGTTTATTGACCGCCAACAGCGAGCTGGTGAGTCCATTCAATCCTTCATTACGGAGCTCTGTAGCCTAGCAAGAGAGTTCCCCTTCGGGCCTATCAAGGAGGAGCTAGTCCGAGACAAGCTAGCCTACGGTACTAACAACGTGTGGCTGAAGAGCAAGCTGAAGCTAACTGCGGATGTTCTCATGCTGGAGAAGGTGCTTGAACTGGTTAGGCAGATTGAATCCACAGTCCAGCTGGGTCTGCCTGTTACGTCTGAGTAATGGAGGACGGAGAACTTTCTCTGTTGAACACTGAACCCTCTTTATTGAACTTCACTTTCCAATTTATATCCCAGCCATAGCCCGCCTGACGTCACTCACCCCCCCAACCCTGGCTGAGCTACGGCAAGCCCCAAAGTACAATTCTCATATGTAACATAACCCCCCCCCCCTACAAAGTTCCAGACCCCAGTTCAATAAACCAACAAACATAGAACACAGTGCACAAATACCACCATTTTTTTTTCTGTTGAACATATGTACATGTAAAACTATAGACAAATGAACCCCACGGGCATCTGGGTAGACTGCCAGAACGCCCTGCCTGGTTGGAGCTGATTCCCTTTGCTTCACTAAGTCCAACACACCTTCCAGCAATAGAGGTTTCTGGGTTAGCTTTAGCATGCTTCCCAGCCCCGAGTCAGTGGTGCTGTGAGCTAGCTTATCCCTCACCACCTCCTCTGCCATAGGCCCAAAAGCACACTCCCACGCTAAGCTGCGTAGCTCCATGATAAACGCCTGCGTAGACTCACTCGCTCACTGTTTTTGGTCGAAGAATCCATACCTCCTTTCGGTGATGGTGGAATGGTCACCAAAGGTACCGTCCATAAGTGCCATCCCGTCTTCCAGCGAACCGCCACCACACAGCCCGAAAAAAACACGCTGTCCTTCAGTGTTGAGGTAATGCACTAGTAGGCTCTGCCGTCTCTCCTAGCTGATGCTATCAAGTCCGGCCGCCGTCATATACACCTCGAACATGTTTCTCCAGTGATCCCACGGTATATCTGGTGTACCCTGGTACTAAAGGAATGGAGGTGGCTCCCTGACGCACATGCCCTTTTTTCCTCATCGCCAGATGTTATGTCTGAATAATGGAGGATGGAGAACTTTCTCTGCTGAACACTGAACCCTCTTTATTGAACTTCACATTCCAATTTATATCCCAGCCGTAGCCCGCCTGACGTCACTCACCCCCCCAACCCCAGATGAGCTATGGCAATCCCCAAAGTACAACTCCCATATGTATCACTGCCGGTATTGGCTAAAGAGAGCGTAGCTACTCAAGTTTTCCCTCTAAGCATGGCGGTTAGCAGTGTAGCTAACTCTTTGGGGCGGACCCCCAAAAGGCGGCGGACTGTGGTGTGCGACAAGGCCTACACTATCACTACTGAGCCACTGGCGGCGGAGTCCGAGGGCACAACACAGGTGTGTGTAGCATGTGCAAAGAAGGGACCATTAAAGTGGTACGTTCTACAACTCGACGGAGTTGATGTGCCTCTTATGGTGGACTCAGGAGCCAGTAAGTCCATACTGAGTATGGCTACTTTGAAAAGACTTTTTCCCCCAAAAAAACATCAATGCTGGAGCGGTGAAAATGTTTGGGTACGGCCACGCCGAAATTGAAATGGCAGGCACAGTTGACTTTTCAGTGAAATGTGGGTTAAAGACAGTTCCCGCATTGACCTTTCAGGTTTCACGCCAGGGGGCTGATATGCTGTGGATCGATCTGCTGGGTGAACTGGGATTCTCCATCAAGGACCCAGAGGGCTCAACGGTACTGACAGTATTCCCCGAATGGCATGTCCGCTGGCCAGCGCTGTTCAGAGGCCTTGGATGCATCAGCGCATTCTGCCACCGCCTGCTCATCAATTCAAGTGTGACACCGAAAATTCAACCACTAGGGCGACTTCCCCTCACTCTGCGAGACGTTGTCACGGCAGAACTGAACAGACTGCTTAAAGGCGGCATCATCGAGAGGGTGGACGCCTCGCCATGGATATCAAACATCCTGGTGGCCAGGAAAAAGTCGGGAGGCATCCAACCGTGTATCGACCTTAGGATGGTGAATAAGGAGATCGTTCCGGACAAGTACCCACTTCCCACGATGGAGGAACTCACTGCAATGTTCAGCGGCTCAAAGGTGTTCACGAAACTGGATCTTCGCCAGGGTTAACTGCAGGTGCCCCTCCACCCAGCTAGCAGGAACCTGACAGTGTTCATGACCCACATGGGCATGTTTAGGTACACCCGCATGCCTTTTGGTCTGAGCTCAGCATCCAGTTGTTTTCAAAAGATAATCTCCACGATTCTGGCCAGCCTCAAGGGTGTTGTGGCATACCTGGATGACATCGTGGTGCACGACACATCACGGGAGGAACACAGTGGTTGTTTGGGACGGGTGACAATGGTGCTGCAGGAACACAGAGTCACCTTGAATGGGGAAAAATGCATCTTTGTGGTGGACTCCATCGAGTTTGTGGGATTCTGGTTGACGGCTGGGGGTCTGAGGCCCCTACATTCGAATGTGGAGGCAGTTCTGCACCTTCCAGATCCAACGACACCCGCACAGATTTCCTCATTCTTGGGCATGGTGAACTTTTACGGACGTTTTATTCCCCGTTTCTCCGAGACAATCGAACCGCTCCAGGCCCTTTTGAAACAGGATGCACCTTGGCAGTGGACCCCAGCTTGTTCAGCGGTGGTTGTTAAGCTGAAGTCTCAACTCACTCCCCCTCGAGTGTTGGCCCACTTTGACCAAAAGCGGACGACCTTTGTAACCTGTGACGCGTCTGGCTTGGCGGTGGGGGCAGTTATGTCCCAGGTACAAGATGGTACTGAGCGCCCAGTGGCGTTTGCATCGAGGTCTCTCTCAGCAGCTGAACAGAAATATGCTGTGGGTGAGAGGGAGGCGCTTGCCTGCATCTGGGCGTGTGAATGATGGCACATCTATCTCTACGGGAGCCGCGTCACCCTGCGGACAGACCACCAAGCGCTGACAACACTACTGGAGATGTCGGGTTCAGGACACAGACCCTTCAGGATACACTGGTGGATGGAGCAGCTGAGGGCCTACAACTTTACCACCCATTTCGCTCCTGGCAAACAGAATGTAGTGGCAGATCTCCTGTCCCATGCCGCAGCCAGCACCGTACAACCGGACAACGATGACGACCCCATGGAAGCAGATCTGGTCAACACACTGCACGGACCCCTCCGGGACATGGTATCTCTCCAAGAACTTTGGGCGGAGTTGGAACGGGACCCCATGGTGTCACAACTGTACTCGGTAATTAGGGAGGGTTGGCCCGCGCAAGTGCAGGGCAAGCTGGCACCCTTCCACCGGTTTAGAGCCGAACTAAGCTGTTGGAACGATGTGTGTGGCAAGGGGACACTGCACATTAATCCTGGTGTCTCTGAGATCACGAGTCCTAGCGATGCTCCACAAGGGCCAGCTGGGCGTGGTCAGGGTAAAGCAATTCAATTCAATTCAATTCAACTTTATTTATATAGCGCCATTTCACAACAAGAGTCATCGCATAGCACTTTCAACTGTAGGGAAAACCCCCACAATTGCAGAAAGACCCCAGCAATGAGGCGAGCTCCTATGAGCAAGCGCTTGGCGACAGTGGCGAGGAAAAACTCCCTTTTTACAGGAAGAAACCTCCAACAGAACCAGGCTCAGGGAGGGGCAGTCATCTGCTGCGACTGGCTGGGGGGTGAGGGGATAGAGAAGATGAAAAGAGCAGACATGTAGAGAGCAAACAGCACAATGGGGACTCAATCTATGGGAGAGAACAAACAGATGTTAATGACCAGCAAAAAAAAAAAAAAAAAAAAAATCATTGAGAGTGAGGAAAGGAGTGAAGCCCAGTGCAATTATTGGAGGTCCCCCGGCTGTCTAAACCTAATAGCAGCATAACTAAGGGAGGGTTCAGAAACACATGATCCCTCCCTAATTGTAGGCTATATCAAAAAGGAAGGTTTTAACCCTATTCTTAAAAACAGAGATTGAGTCTGACTCCCAAATCCAGATTGGCAGCTGGTTCTACAAGAGAGGACCTTGATAACTGAAGGCTCTGCCCCCCATTGTACTTTTGGAGATTCTAGGTATTACAAGTAATCCTGCATTTTGGGAGCGTAGTGCTCTGTTAGGATAATAGGGTAATATCAAATCTTTTAAATAAAAGGGGGCCTGATTGTTTAGAGCTTTGAAAGTGAGAAGAAGGATTTTAAACTTAATTCTAAACTCTATGGGAAGCCAATGAAGGGAGGCCAGAAGAGAGATATGATCTCTCTTTCTAGTACCTGTTAAAACTCTTGCAGCAGCATTTTGGATCAACTGAAGACTTTTTAGAGATGTTTTAAGACAACCTGATAATAAAGAGTTACAATAATCTAATCTAGAGCTAGCAAAAGTGTGGCTCAGTTTCTCAGCATCACTCTGAGACAAGATGCTCTTAATCTTGGCAATATTACGCAAATGATAGAAGGCAGTCTTAGAAACGAATTTACTATGAGAATTGAAAAACAGATCTTGATCAAAAATAACTCCAAGGTTCCTCACAGAGCTATTAAGAGAAAGAGTAACTGCATCCAAACTAAAAGTTTGATTTGGAAAGGTATTTCTAAGTTTTTTTGGACCAACAAGAATGACTTCAGTCTTATCTGAATTTAATAGCAGGAAATTACAAGTCATCCAAGCTTTGATTTCCTTAAGACAGGCTTCCAACTTGGCTAATTGATTACTATCATCTGGCTTCATTGACAGGTATAATTGTGTGTCATCTGCATAACAATGAAAATGTATAAAGTGCTTCCAAATAATGTTGCCTAACGGAAGCATATATAAACTAAAAAGAGTAGGGCCTAGCACAGATCCCTGTGGAACTCCATGACTGAACTCTGAGTTGAAAAAAACCTCATTATTGACATGAACAAACTGGAACCTATCAGATAAATAAGATCTAAACCACTGCAACGAAGTTCCATTAAGTCCAACATAGTGTTCTAATCTATCAAGTAGAATATTATGATCGATAGTATCAAAAGCTGCACTAAGGTCTAAAAGGACAAGTACAGAAACAAGTCCATTATCAGATGCAATCAGGAGGTCATTAGTAACCTTCACTAAGGCTGTTTCAGTACTATGATGGATTCTAAACCCAGATTGAAACTCTTCAAATAAACCATTTCCCTGCAAGTGGTCAAATAATTGCGTGGCAACAACTCTTTCTAAGATTTTTGAAATGAAAGGGAGATTAGAGATTGGTCTATAGTTAGCTAAAACTCCTGGATCCAGCGTTGCCTTTTTGAATAAGGGTTTGATGAATAAATACATCCATGGATGCGCCGGGACACATCAGTGATGTTTCCTGATGTCATCGGGTGTTTTGGGTCTCACAACATCAGACACCCTCAATCAGGCGACCCAGCCAGGGTTGATCAGACCCTGACTTGTGTCCCCGGCAGCATTGGCCCACGATTCAGACCTCTTAATCCATAGCCACCGAGAAGCTCTTTCTGCAGCCTCAGTGGCAGATTTGATGGCCTTCCTTTTAGCAGCTCCTTTGATACCAAGGAGAGTGGAAATTTTGCACAGGGAGCGGGCAGCAAAGCCTCGACATCCCACCTCTATGGGCTCACAGTGTGCTCTCCAACCATTCCTCTGGCACTGTTCTACCAGTTCTTGGTATTTGAGCCGTTTGCGTTCATTGGCCTCTCCTATGAGCTCCACCCAGGGAACTGTGAGCTCCACTAACAGAACCTGCCTGGAAGAGGAAGATGTAAGTACCACATCTGGCCTAAAAGATGTTGATGCTACATAGTCGGGGAACTTAAGCTGCTTTCCCAAGTCAATTCGCAGGTCCCAGTCTGATGCTGAAGAGAGCAGACTGGCTGATGGTCTAAGCTGTGGTCGGGGCCTCTCTCCAGCTTTAACGAATGTAATTTTCCTTTGACTACCGACCTGCTTACTGTTTGCCATGGTGCTGGAGATGGTCTCCGCTACACACTTTAGTGCTTGGTCATGGCGCCAGCGGTATCGGCCCTCTCCAAGAGCTGTTGGGCAACTGCTAAGGATGTGTTCAAGCGTGCCCTTTCCTGAGCAGAGAGGACACGTTGGCAGCTCGTTCTTACCCCAGGTATGCAGGTTTGCCGGACTGGGTAGCACATCATATACTGCTCGGAGCATAAATTGGATGCGCTGAGGCTCTGCATGCCAGATGTCATTCCAGGTCAGCTTCTTGTCCATTACTCCCTCCCATTTTGTCCATGCCCCCTGCTGCCGCATGCCTACCATCCTACCAGTCCTCACTTCTTCAACACCTGCTCTCACCTCCTGCAGGATTAACTTGCATTTGTCCTTTCCCTGGACTTTATCATAGCGCGGCTGTGGGATGGAGCCCAGCCCTGCGCGTCCTATTGCCACTGTGCCCACCAGAGCTTTGTGTCTCAACCGAGATTTTGCAAGCTCCAACCCCTCTTGATCTCTCCACTTCCGACCTGTCCTCACCACAATGCCTGCTGCTGCCACTCTCGAGTCTCTAAAGTCACGATAGGCTAGTGCCTCTCTTGTGCGGGAAACCTTGAACTCCTCTTCCAAACTACTAATAGGAAGCTGGAGTTTGTTGCTCCTGCCATAAAACACCGCACTACTGAAGCTATGTGGTAAACCCAACCATCTTCGAAGGTAGGAGCTGATCTTCCTTTCCAGGGTCTCCACTGTAGACAGAGGCGCCGCGTACACCAGCAGAGGCCAGAGGATATGGGGCAAAATGCCATGTTGGTATACCCAAGTCTTGAACCTGCCGGGAAGGCCAGACTTATCCACAGTCAACAGCCATGTTTCCAGTTTCCTGATGGTAGTTTGGATGGATGCTGTGTCCCTGAGACTACAGTCAAAGACCTTCCCTAGGCTGGTGACTGGTTCCTCTGTGATAGATGGTATCACAATGCCATCCAGATGGAAACAGAACTTATCCACCATTTTCCCTCTTTTCAGGACCATAGATCTAGACTTTGAAGGCTTAAAGTTCATTCTTGCCCAGGAAATAAGTTTTTCCAGGCCTTGGAGAATCCACCTACTGCCAGGCACTGATGTAGTAGTGACTGTCAGGTCATCCATGAAAGCTCTAATGGGGGGCTGCCAGATTCCTGACCTTGAAAGGGGTCCTCTACATTCTACCTCCGCTGCCTTAACCCCTTGCACTCCGGTCAATTTCCCTAAAAACGCCAAAAAATAATGTGCCCAAATTAAATCCAAAGCTGTTCTTCAACCCTTTGCAGCATCTTCATGGGGTTGGTCTCATTTAAAAGAAAACACTTTGAATTTTTTGGCAAAACAGACATAATCTCTCTAAGTGCTCTGACCACTGAGTTACAGTCATCTAAACATAGTGAACTTGAAGAAAATAAATTTGGCCTGGGTGTTTTCTTGGATACAAATGCTTGCAAATAACACACAGCTTCAGATCCGGGCTGGAAAATGCAACAGAAATGTAGAACCAAGTGTTATCCAGCTGAGGTCCAAATTTTGTAACAATACCACAAAAATTGAATATATTACACAGCTTTTTCCTCAGGCTGTTCCCAGGCGTTTTTGAACTGTGCCAAATTGTGCCAAATGGCACAGTTTGGAAAAACGTCTGTAACTTTTGAATGCTTCAATGTAGAAGCTTCATTTTGGGCTCTAATGAAAGGTCACACTCAGGGCTGTGTCTGTGTGTGTGTGTGTGGGGTTGTCCCCCCACCTCGCTACAGAGGATGGACATCGGCCATCGCTACATGACGGATTAGCCTCATGTGGGATGTGGGACAGCAGCTCAGTCACCGCGGCTCCCCCCCCCCCACCTCGCTACAGAAGAATAGCGGGGGGGGGCGGCGTTCACGGTCTGGACGCGACGAACGAACCGTGTACCGCAGCACACGAACTTCAGACTTCGTGCGCCGCACAGTTGTAATTTACCGATCGGTCAAAAGTCATTTTGGATTACAATTTTCAGGAATAAAGAATAATTTAGCTTATAACACCTTACCTCTTCACAGCAGTGTCCTGGAGAACTTCTCTTCCCCATTGTCAGACGAACGCGACGCTGGTCCGCTCGTGGTTCTGGTCTCGCGACCCGATCAAAACATAATTCCATTATTGCGGTTTTCTGCTTCCATGATTGCGGTTTTTGGTGAACGATTTTTCAAAACAAATAAGAGTAGTAATTAAAAAAAGACTGGCGAAGGCGTGTGTGTCACTCAGCCTTCATCGTCAGCCTCCGTCGGTCTATGACCATGGAAGAAATCATAACGTCTACTCTGCTGGAACAAAAACAAAATAAGCACCGCCTGTGGCCGAACATGCCGATGCGCGAATGGCACTTCCTGTCACACAGGTTGCATTTGTGGATGGTCTCCGTGCTGCTGGGTCTGTGGGGTTCTTCCTGCGGGTCCTTTTTTGATCCGCTGCAGCAGTCAGTCTTCACCCAGCCTTAAAAAAAACAGCTCGCGAACTTCTCTGCTTCAATTGGCTCACTGCATTCACAGCGTTGGTAGGCGGGTCCTTCTTGCTAGGTTTTCAGTCATTGGTTCTTCAAGGTTTCAGAAACCCAATTCAAGGCTCTTATTAGTCGAATGAGAGGTCAATCAGATGAACTAATCTGTTCGGGGCTGTGTCTGCAGCTTTTATTTTCAGTGCGCGCTTGGACGCCATCACCACCTACATCACCATCTCCATCATGCGTCCGAGAGCGCACGAGGGCGCACAAGAGCACCCTCATGCGCTCTAGGATGCAGAGACTTGCCCGTCCGTGGTACAACGGAGTGCAAGAGGTTAACCAGCATGTTCATGGACAAGGTAAAAAGGATAACAGAAATGGTACAACCTGTTATAATCCCTTTCTCCAACTGGTGCCAATCTGAGGTCAAGCTGCCAGAGGTGACTCTGAGTCTGAATTGACCATAATAGTTCAGAATGAGAGCCTTGGTCTTACTGGGTATGTGGTGTTGGTCCAGCGTGATATTGACCAGCTTATGGGGGACTGACCCATAAGCATTGGCAAGGTCCAGCCAAAGCACCACTAGATCTCCATTTCCCTCCCATGCCTCTCTAATCAGCTGAGTGACCACCCCAGTGTGTTCCAAACACCCTGGTGCACCTGGAATTCCACCCTTCTGTACTGATGTATCAATGTAATTGTTCTTCAGAAGGAAGTGGGCCATTCTCCTAGACAGGACACTAAAGAAGATCTTGCCTTCCACGCTGAGGAGTGAGATAGACCTGAACTGCTCCAGTTTAGATGACTTCTCTTCCTTGGGAATCCACACTCCCTCTGCCCATCTCCACTGCTCTGCTACAGTTCCTCTTCACCAGATCACTCTCAATATCTTCCATAGGATTCTCAGGAGCTCTGGGCAATGCTTGTATACTTTATAAGGTACTCCACTGGGGCCTGGAGCAGAGCTGGCTCTCGCCGCTGCCACCACTTTCTGAACTTCCTTCCAGGTGGGTTCTGAGGTGTTGAACTCCACCAGAGGGGCTGGAATGTCCAAAAGAGCTCTCTGAGGTCCCAGATCCTGCTCTCTAAAGGGGTCACTTAAGGTGTTGTGCAAGAAATGGTCAACTTCCTCCTTAGAACACTCCAGTCTCCCACTGCGCTTCTGCCCTAGCATCTTCCTCATAAAGCCAAATGGATCTGCCAAGAATGCAGTTCGTCTCCTGGTTCTCTCAATCCTCCTCCTCCGATGCCATTCAGCTCTACGCAGGGTCATAAGCTTCTTCCTGATGGCATGTCGAAGCTCAGCAAGTGGTGGCTTCTCCTCTTCTGCTGCTGCCTGAAACTGTCTTGTCAGCATCCTCAGCTCTTTCCGCAGCTGATGAATCCTGCCAGCCCTATGGTTCTTAATGTAGATAGACCTGCCAGCTCTGTGCTCCATAATGCCAAACCTCTCTACCCCAAAACTTGTAATGACGGTCATCATGCTTCGAAGTTGACCATCCACATCTCCCTTTGCTATTGTTCTGATGATCTCTGCTGCATCCTCATCAAACTGTTGCCACAATTGATGCTGCTTTGCTCCAGGCCACTTGATCCAATGTTGCTTGACTACTGTGCTTGGAACTGGGGCACTGGACACTTGGAGGTTCTGGGCACTGTGGGGTGACTCCGGGCTGGGCTCCTCCTGCATCTCACCAGGTGTAATTCCTGTGCGTTGTGCCACAGCCCCCTGAACCAAGCATTTCATCCGGGCCTGATGGATTTTAAGGCCTCGTTCGTTTTTACAGACTTTGCCGCAGATGTATCTACTTGCCGTTATCGATAGTCTGTTCTCCAAGATCATCATCCTAAGGTCCGTCCTAGTTAAATTACAGCAGTTTTAAAAGCCTGCGGTACATGGCCTAAAGTTGATGAAGAATTGATTATATGAAGAATAAAGCTACCAATAAATGGGAAGACTTACTGAAATAACCTGGTAGGAATAGGGTCTAAAAGACAAGTTGAAGGCTTGGATGAGGAAACTATTTTGTCTAACTCTAAAAGGTCAATTGGAGTAAACTGATCCAAACAGATGTCAGTTGAAGGAGTTGTAGTAGTTACTGTATTTAAGTTAATAGTAGGAAGAATCTGACTGATTTTATCTCTGGTAGATGAAATTTTATTATTGAAAAAATTCATAAAGTCCTGACTAGTAAGCTCTAAAGGAATGCTAGGATTGACAGAGTTCTGACTCTTTGTCAGCCAGGTGACAGTGCTGAAAAGAAACCTGGGATTTTCTATTAATACAGAATAATAACTCGTTCTAGCTATTCTCGGAGATTTTTTATAAATAAAAAGATGATTACTCCAAGCTAAATAGATTTCTTCTAAATTAGTGGAGTGCCATTTTCTTTCTAATTGACGAGTCTTCTATTTTAAGCTACGAGTTTCTGTGTTGAACCAAGGAGTTAGAAATCTCTAATTAGACTTTTTCTTTTTTAAAGGGGCCATCATGTCTAGAGTCTGATGTAGAGAAGCTGTAACACTATCTACCATGCTATCAATTACAGAAGGAGCAAGCTGTCTATAGCTTATTTCCGTTGTGTTGACACATGGCATAGAGGAAACAATCTGCATAAATTTGATAACAACATCATCTGATAGGCATCTACTGTAGTAATATTTTTCCTTAGGAGCCAAATAGTCAGAAATAGTAAAATCAAAGGTTAACAGACAATGGTCTGACAGTACAGGGTTATGAGGAGACACTACCAGATTTTCTATTGCTATGTCATATGTCAGAACAAGGTCCAACGTGTGGTGGAGATAATGGGTAGAATTTCCTACTTTCTGTGAAAACCTCATCGAGTCTAATATTGAATTAAATGCCAAATCAAGGCAATCACTATCTACATCTACATATATATTAAAGTCCCCTACTATAATTATTCTATGTGATTTCAGCACTAAATCAGCTAAGAATTTGGCAAATTCGGGTAAAAACTCTGAGTAGGTTGATGGAGGATGATAAACTATGGCAAATAAAATTGGGTTTAGCCTGAAATTGCTAAAATGCCCAATACTGAGTACCAGGCCCTCAAAGGAATTATAATGTGTTTTTTGCTTTACATTAACTAGTAATTTGGAATGGTAAATTGTTGCTACTCCTCCTCCACAACCAGAATTTCTGGGATTTTGTTATCGGCCTCCGTCAGTCTATGATGACCATGGAAGAGAATCCTAGATGTCTACTCTACTGGAACAGCACCGCCTGTGGCTGAACAGGCTGATGTGCGAATGGCAGTCCCTGTCACACAGGTCGCACTTGTAGATGGTCTCCGTGCTGCTGGGTATGTGGCGGTTCTTCCTGCGGGTCCTTTTTTCATCTGCTGCAGCAGTCAGTTTCTCTTCACCTGCCTTGAGCTGTCTGGTCAGGGTGCCTCTCCATTTGGAGCGGTCCGTTGCGAGGTCCTCCCAGCGCTCTGTGTTGATCTCCAGGGCCTTCATATCTCTCTTGCAGACGTCTCTGAAGCGCAGCTGTGGGCGGCAAGCGTCTCTCCTGCCAGTCGCCAGTTCTCCGCAGAGGACGTCTTTGGGGATTCTGCCATCCTCCATACGGTGAACATGGCCTAGCCAGCGGAGCCTGCGCTGCCTGAGTAGAGTGAACATGGAGGGAAGGCCGGCGCGGGACAGGACTTCTGTGTTGGACACTTTGTCCTGCCAGGATATGTCCAGGATGGGGCGAATGCAGCGCAAGTGGAAGGAATTCAGTCTCTTTTCCTGCTGGGCGTATGTTGTCCACGTCTCACTCCCATAGAGCGGTGTGCTGAGGACGCAAGCGTTGTACACTGCCATCTTCATCTTGACAGAGAGTTTGGGATTCTCCCACACTCGTGTGGTGAAGTGAGCGAGTGTGGAGGTTGATTTTCCAATCCTCTTGTCGATCTCTGTATCAAGGGAGAGGTTGCTGCTGATCATGGACCCCAGGTACGTGAACTGATTCACGACCTCCAGCTCGTAGTCGTTGATGGTGATGGTTGGTGGTGCTTCCGTGCCTTGCGCCAAGACGTTAGTCTTCTTCAGGCTGATGGTAAGTCCAAAGTCCATGCATGCCTGGGAGAAGCGGTCCATCAGGGTCTGAAGCTCCTGCTGTGTGTGGGTCGTGACTGCAGCGTCGTCTGCGAACAGCATATCTCTGATTAGAGCCTCACGTACTTTGGTTCTGGCTTTCAGGCGGGCGAGGTTGAAAAGCCTGCCGTCAGATCTTGTATGCAGATAGATTCCCTCTGTTGCTGTGCTGAAGGCATGCCTCAGGAGCATAGCAAAGAAAATCCCAAAGAGGGTTGGCGCAAGTACACAGCCCTGTTTCACTCCACTGTGTATATTGAATGGCTCTGAGACGTTGCCATCGTACTGCACCATCCCCTGCATGTTGGTGTGAAATGATACGATGAGGCTTTGCAACTTTGGTGGGCATCCTATCTTTTGGCAGGATCTTGAAAAGGCCCTCTCTGCTGACCAGATCGAATGCTTTGGTGAGGTCAATGAAGGCGACGTACAGGGGCATGTTCTGTTCTCTGCACTTCTCCTGGAGTTGGCAGATGGAGAATATCATGTCCACCATCGATCGCCCAGCATGGAAGCCACACTGAGACTCGGGGTAGACACGTTCGGCAAGCTTCTGTAGACCACCGAGGACAACTCGTGCGTAGACTTTGCCAACAATGCTGGGGAGGAAGATGCCCCTGTAGTTGTTGCAGTCGCTTCTCTCCCCTTTGTTTTTGTAGAGGGTGATGATCTTGGCATCCCTCATGTCCTATGGTACGGCACCTTCCTTCCAGCACTGGCAGAGGACGTCATGCAATGACAGCAGTAGGGCGGTCTTGCAGTGCTTGATCAGGTCGGGGGGTATGCCATCGTTGCCAGGTGCCTTGCCAGCGGCCAAGTTATCAGTGGCCTTGCTGAGTTCATCGATGGTTGGCTCGGCGTCAAGTTCATCCATGGATGGCAGGCAATCGATGGCATCAAGGGCTGACAGTGTCACGGTGTTCTGTCTGGAGTAGAGGTTGGAGTAGTGCTCCACTCATCTCCATCTGCTTGTTCTTTTCTGTGATCATCTGCCCAGTGGAGGATTTGAGGGGGGCCGTCTTGCTCTGAGCCGGACCAAGTGCTTTCTTGATGCCGTCGTACATACCACGGATGTTCCCTGTTATGGCAGCGGTTTGAATGTCTTAGTTGAGCTGAGTCCAGTACTCGTTGGCGCATCGCCGAGCAGTCTGCTGAACTTTTGCTTCTCGCAGCCCTGAGAATCTCGAGATTCTTCTCGTTTGGGTACTTCTTGTACTCAGCAAGTGCTAAGCACTTGGCTTCAATGACGGGGGTCATCACGGTCGACTTGGCATCAAACCAGTCCTGTGACTTCGAGGTCTTCCTCCCAAAGGCAGCCAAGGCTGTGCGGTGGAGGGTGTTTTGCAGCTCTTCCCACTTCTGCTTTGCAGACTCTCCTTCTTGTGGTTCACCAAGTTCCTTCACAAAGGTGGAGGAAAACTGCTCAACAAGTTTTGGTTGGGCCATCTTGCTGGTGTCAATCCATGCCTTTCCAGGCTGTCTGGCACGGTGGAATTTCTTCAGCTGCAGCTTGACCTTGCAACACACCAATGAATGGTCTGTGTCTTAAACTGCACTCTGGAACGAGCGGGTGATTAGCACGTTCTTCAGTGAGGTGCGCCTGGTCAGGATCAAGTCCAGCTGGTGCCAGTGCTTTGAGCGCAGATGTCGCCAGGAAACCTTGTGTTGGGGCTTGGTCTTGAAGAACGAGTTTGTGATGCACAGATCATGATGTGTGCAGAACTCGAGCAGCCGCTGTCCCTTGCCGTTCATTCTGCCCATGCCAAATGGTCCAAGACAGGAGGGCCAGGAGTCATGGTCAGCACCCACTCTGGCATTGAAGTCTCCAAGGAGAATGAGTTGTTCAGAGTTGGGGATGATCCTGACAATTGTTGCGAGATTCTCGTAGAACTCGTCTTTTGCCTCTGGTGTGGCTGTCAGTGTTGGGGCATACACACTGACGAGGGTGACTGGGCCTTGAGTGGTGTTAAGGCGGAGGGTGAGGAGTCGTGCAGAGCCATTGCTGCCCGGTTCCACCATCTTCAGCAAGGTGTTCTTCACTGCGAAGCCCACTCCATGTTCCCTGTGTTCGTCACTGCCCTTTCCCTGCCAGTAGAACGTGTAGTCCTTCTCTCTCAGTGTGCCTGCATCAGCCAACCGTGTTTCCTGGAGAGTGGCGATATCCACTTCCAGTCTCTTCAGCTCATTATTGATGATGGCAGTCTTCCTGATGTCGCTGATGTCCTTGAGGTTAGCAGCGAGTCCTGTCATCATAGTGCGGACATTCCAAGTTCCCAGTTTTAGAGTTGGTCTCTTTTGTTTTGTTGTCTTGCCTGGTGCGAAGGTTCTCAGCCTGCCGTTCGGACTTCACCTCATCCCCATGCACCCAATGAGGAAAGCAGGCTGTGGCGGGACAACACCTTATTGGCTGGGGGCTGCCCAGCTTGAGGCGGGCGGTAGCTGTCCAGTGAGATCAGATGATCCCTCCCACTGTTGGGAACAACCCCTGGCGCCACACTCTACGCCAATTGAGCGGTGGCTTATAACCGGTAACTGTCATTCCCCGTGTTTTGTCTACACCAAAGGCGAAGCTGGAGTGTCCTCTCCAGTGACGGTGTTCTACCTTCCAGCATTGGGCATTGGTAGGATTCAAGCCTGGGCTGGAAGATATGGAAGACAAGAAGTTGCCCATATTGGGCATGTTGGGCATGTTGGGATTTTGACAGTTTAAATAACCAGAGGGAGTTGATTCATTTAAACCAACATAATCCTCTTACCCTAACCAAGTCTCTGTAAGGAATATTAACTCAATCTGATGATCAATTAACAGATCTTGGACTAGCAGAGACTTGGGAGTTAGAGACCTAGTATTTAACAAACCACATTTAATTTTTAAATTTTGAGGAGGAACAGAGGCCAAATTATTCAATTTAGAGGCTTCATGTTTAATTTGAGTTTTACCAACTTTTTTTGTTTAATCACTTTGGGATGCTTATACATTATATTTGTATTTACTTTGGAGGGAGCAGACAATGATTCTCTGATGGGGAAGACAGGGGCTAAGTTGAGGGGTGGTGGATGAAGAGGAGCTGCAGAGAGGCGTGTAAGACTGCTACTCTGCTTCCTGGTCCCAACTCTGAGTTGTCAATGTTTTGGAAATTTGGATAAAAATGATGCCAGATTGTTAGATAAATGAGACGCACCATCCAAAGTGGGATGGACACCGTCTAGTCTAAAACAACCAGGTTTTCCCCAAAATGAGCTCCAATTGTCTATGTAGCCCACGTTGTTTGCAGGACACCACACAGACAGCCAGCGGGTGAAGGATGACAAGCAGCTAAACACATCACTGGTCAGATTAGGGAGAGGCCCAGAGAATACTACAGAGGCAAACATTGTTTTTGCAAAGTCACATACCGATTCCATGTTAAGTTTTGAGACTTCCGACTGCCGGAGACGGACGTCATTAATGCCGGCGTGGATAACAATTGTGGAGTATCTACAGTTACTTTTAGCCAGCATTTTCAAATTTGACTCGATGTCGCCTGCTCTGGCCCCAGGAATGCATTTGACTATGGCCGCTGGAGTCTCTAGGTTTACGTTTCTACAGAGTCGCCAATAATCAGAGTTGTAGCCTCAGCGGGTGTGTCGCTGAGCGGGGAAAAATGATTAGAAATATGAACAGGTTGGTGGTGTACCAGGGCTTTGCGGCTAGGCTTCCTTCTCACCGTCACCCACCCAGTCTCCTCACTGCTGAAGAGGACTGGAGGACCGCTAGCAAGCCGCCCTAAGCTAGCGAGATCTGCTGCAGCTAAGGGACGTCCGTCAAGATTACCTGGCGCAGATGGTGTTTCAATACAGCGGAGCCGGGATTCCAAATCAGACAACTTCGTCTCGAGCACCTCAAAAAGACAACATTTATTACATTTACCGTTATCACTAAAAGAGGCAGAGGTGTAGCTAAACATCTGACAGAGAGAGCACACCAGAGGAGGAAGGGAAGGAGAGCTAGTAGCCATAGCTAGTGGCTAACCCGAAGCTAACAAAAACACCGACGAAAGGTGAACAAAACGATACGTTATCACAGGAAGGAAAGCAGCGTTGCAGGGATTCAGTTTGGTGGCTGGGTATTGATAAGGACATTGAAACCATGGTAAAGAACTGTCCCACGCTTAGAGAGTGGGAAGATCGGCGGACCACCTCCCCCGCCCCTGCGACCATTACCATACCCAGAGGGCCCTTGGAAGCACATCCAAATGGACATCTGCAGTGAACTGCATACAGCACCCCTGAACAGCCAGTTTCTGCTTGTGGTCTACAATCTGTTCTCGAAGTAGCCGGAGCTGTTGCCCACTAATTCACTCACAACGGATGTGGTCACGGGCTTCCTCTCCTCACTGTTCGCCAGATGGTGGGTCCTGAATGTAATCACGACAGACAATGGCCCACAGTTCACCTCTGGGGTGTTTGAGGAGTTTTTAAGCGCTATGGGGCGTGGAACACATTAAACCATGTTCTATCACCCCCAAGCCAATAGGGGCACTGAGCGTTTTAACAAGACCCTGAAAAATGGACTGAGAGCCCACTTGGCAGACGGCTTCGCATTTCTGGACACCCTCCAGAGCAGAATCAGAATCAGAATCAGATTTATTGCCATTGTTCATGTAGTACACAAACTAGAAATTTGTCTCGGTGCAATGCTGCAACATTAAACATGATAAAATAAAAGAAATAAACTATACATGCAATAAAGTGTAGAATAAGAATGAGTAATACTAGTCAGCAGTTTTAAATATATTAAGCAGCAGATATTGTGGAGAACCATATAGTGCAGTCGGTAATGCAAAAAGAAAACAGTGATGATTGACATGAGTCTGGTTGAGCCGCTGTACATAGTGCACGAGAGTCAATAAGTCACTTAGTGTTCAGCAGTCTGATGGCAGAGGGGAAGAAGCTGTTCATGTGACGGGAGGTTTTAGTCTGAATGGACCGAAGTCTTCTACCTGAGGGGAGAGGGGCAAACAGTACGTGACCAGGGTGTAAAGGATCGGCTATGATCCGGCCAGCACACCTCCGGGTCCTGGAGATGTACAGATCCTGGAGAGATGGGAGCTTGCAGCTGATCACCTTCTCAGCAGTGCGCACAACGCGCTGCAGCCTTAGTCTGTCCCTGGCAGTGGCTCCTGCGTACCACATGGTTATGGAGGTGGTGAGGATGGACTCGATGATGGCTGTGTAGAACTGCACTAACATCTTGGTGGGTAGCTTGAGCTTCCTCAGCTGCCGCAGGAAGAACATCCTCTGCTGGGCCTTTTTGATGAGGGAGCTGATGGACGGCTCCCACTTGAGGTCCCTGGTGATGGTGGTGCCTAGGAAGCGGAAGGAATCTGCAGTAGTGATGGGAGAGCCTGTGAGGGTGAGGGGGGGCAGAGGGGTTGTGACTTTCCTGAAGTCCACAATCATCTCCACTGTCTTCAGAGCGTTCAGCTGCAGGTTGTTGTTGTTGCACCAGGACGCCAGCTGGGCCACCTCTCTCCTGTAGGCGGACTCGTCGCCGTTGGAGATGAGCCCGATGAGGGTGGTGTCGTCCGCAAAGTTGATCAGCTTGACAGACTGGTGGCTGGAGGTGCAGGAGTGGTCACTCCTGTAGTAATAGTGCACACTCCTCCACTACAGGGCAATGGACCATGCTACAGCAGGATGCTCCCTGGCGATATGCTGGGGCACGAACTACATCTGCCTTTGGATTGACTGAGACCACCCACTGCCCCTTCTCCAAGGAGTACGGACTCTCCACGGGACCAGGTCACTGCTCAACAGTGGAAGATGAAACGACAGTTAGACAGGAAGCAAAGGGCGAGAGCTCACAGATTGAAGGTGTCAGATCGAGTTTGGATCAAACAACTTAACTGCACACATAAACTGCAACCTTTCTGGACGGGGCCCCTATGGGTCACAAGGCGACAGGGCCAGGACACATTTGAGCTTTCGGACGAGTTACGGTGGCACTCCAGTTGGCTCAGGAAGTCACTGCCGGAACAGAGGCCGGGAGCTACGGCTGAACAACCTGGTGTGAGTTGCAACTTATTGGACTGGGGTGGTAAGGACTCACAGGTGCGGCCGATGGTGCCTGGAGCAGGTTCCCCTCCTAGGGGTCACCCAGCTAGAATGTGTTAGAGGCCCAGGTACCTGGAAGACTACGTGTTGAAAACAGCATTAGCTAATGCGTGTTGAGGATGAGTGGCAGAATAATCCGCTCCAACACGGTGGGGGGTGTTCTGGTAGTCTACCCAGATGCTCACTTGGTTGGCTGAGTTTTGGCTATTCAGTTAAAACAAAAAAAAAAAAAAAAAAGGAAAACAACAGCGTGTTTGTTATTTATGTTCTGGGGGGTTCTCTGACTTTGTGGGGGGAGGAAATGTTGTGTGGGGTTTTGACTCTTGGGTCTTGCCGTAGCCTGGATGAAGGGGTTGGGTGATTATATCAGGCACGCTGCGGCTAGAGAATATATTTGTTATGGCCTGAGCGCCAATTCTGTCCGCACTCGGGTTGTCCAGTATTTTCCCCGTTCTTATCTGTTGTGGCCGTCCAGGGCCTTTATTGTGACAGCATCACGGCGGGGCTTCCGGCTGTCAGAGCCAGCTGCGCCGTGACAGCTGATTCACATTCCCTTTGATTACTTGATCATTGTCTGATTACTCCTTAGCCCTATTTAAGGGAGCAGCTGAGGTTACTCCGGGTTGCGACCTCACACGTGTAACGTTGGTCTCCCCAACGTTCGGCTGGAGTCCCTATTCCCCGGCTCCAGTCATCCTCTTGTTCTCCATATTATCTGTAAGTTTACTCCTGAACTTGTATGTGTTGCTACCGAGCCTTAGTCGTGCCTCTTGTTTGTGCTTTTGCCCCACGTGGCTCATTATTTTGTAATCACTTATCTTTCATTAAAGGCCAAATGTCACGTAACAGGGTACTTTAAATGTCTTGAAACTAGATATAAAAGGGAACCGATCTGTTCGGGTCTTGGTGCATATGCTTCAGTAACATCGGAATATTTGTTAATTTAAAACTGCCGCGCTTGGCCTGACACGGCCCCTGGAATCGCCTGGGGAAGAAGGCGGAAGTGACGAAATAGATTGTACCCTAGTTTGATGCTTGGGGTATTTCGATTGATTGTTTATATGGAGACTGGAAGGTTGAAGTGAGCAACAAGAAAGAAAAAATTGGATATTTCACCCATACCTTAAAACGGGACTATCAGGGACAGCTGGGTAATAAGGGACATTTCTCTGGGAAATGTTTTCATACCTGTCAAGTGAGACGTTTTCGCCGTATTTTAATACCGTAAAACGCAGCTATAATGGACGGCGGAGTAATAAGGGACACTTTTCTGGGAAATGTTTTAAATGTAATTCGTGTTGTCAAATATTTTAAGGATTCATGGATATTTGACAATAACAACACAACTCAGCGTCCGGCGCAAAATAAAAAAAAAGCAGAATTCTGTATTTGTAAGGCGATTCCTCTCTGTTCCGCAGCCCAACTGAAAGTGTTAAACCATTATCCTAATGACTTCTCATTGTAGTGAGAATAGCTCCCGCTGAGCGATCTGCCCGCCCCGACAATCAGACTGATGATTGAGTCCACACTTCTCAATGTAGTGCGAACAGCTCAGGCTGAGCTGTGGGGGGATCACACACACGACGTGCTCCTCAACACACTCAATTTTTTTTCCCGTAGATTTTTCTTTTGGGCGTACAGAAATGGCAATACGCCCGTTTTTGCTAAAATTGCATTTTCCCCATATTTTCCTTAAAATATTTGACAATAACAACACGAATTACATTTAAAACATTTCCCAGAAAAGTGTCCCTTATTACTCCGCCGTCCCTTATAGCCGCGTTTCACGGTATTAAAATACGGCGAAAACGTCTCACTTGACAGGTATGAAAACATTTCCCAGAGAAATGTCCCTTATTACTTCGCCGTCCCTTATAGCCGCGTTTCACGGTATTAAAATACGGCGAAAACGTCTCACTTGACAGGTATGAAAACATTTCCCAGAGAAATGTCCATTATTACTCCGCCGTCCCTTATAGCCGCGTTTCATGGTATTAAAATACGGCGAAAACATCTCACTTGACAGGTATGCGCCTCCATTTTCATATTGATCTGGTCAATTTCTTGACAGCAGCGGCTCTCCTCCACTGTAATAATAATGGCTTCCGAAAAATCAATATTTATGGGGCGCCCTCGACAGACCCCCTTCGGCTTCCCAATTCTGGAGGCGATTAATGTCCAGTTCAATGACATTTTCCACTGGTTCTGCCCTCTGGTCATCGTCGGAACTGTTGTCATCAGACAAAGCATCTGATTCTGTCTCGGACGGTTCGAACCTGTAAGGTTCTATGCCTCTGTCTGTCACTGTCTGAACCACTGACAAAAAAAAAGACAAAAAAAAAAGACAAAACTAAACTAATTTGTTCACAATCGCTGTCACTTTCCGTCATGATTGTCCAATGTTGATAAGTGTGAATGTGGATAGGCAGGGCAGCCAGGGTACAACTTGTGACGTCAAAAACATGGGCGTGGTCTGGACTGGCTGTCACAAGCCAGCAAGCAAGGTGGGGCCTTCACCTGGTGTATTTTGTGCAATTATGTAAATACAGGTGGGTGATATGGTCTCCGGTATGAATATTTGGTTTAAGCTATGTGTATTTTATCTAAATTCGTTGTCATTTAGAAAAAAAAATTACGTGACATTTGGCCTTTAATAAACATGCAAACTCATCGGCTGCCTACAGTATCTCATCGATGGCCCGTGAGGGCCATCCCATGACAGTAGGTTGCAGCCAAGCGAGACGCTGGTCAATGTGAGTTTGCATTATTAGAGCTTGAAGTTTTTTCCTTTTCTGCGTACCAGTGTGCTGGGAGATGGCGTCGCCACGCATGGGCTACGCTATGAGCTTGGGCTACGAGCTAGTGATGGCCCTCATTGAGATAGATGATCTCCTTTCGCAAGCTCATAGCGACCCCATTCCCAGCAACTCACGCTGGTAACTGGACCTCGCAGAGACGGTAATTAATCGTCATCCTCGCTACTCCAACCACCCTGAAATTACGACGATGATGGTGGAGATCTCGGCACTCCGGGAGAAGATCTGCGGACTGGAGGGAAACTCCGGCAGGAGCCCGAAGATGAGACATCCCCGCTCCTCGCCTCGGAATCCAGTTCCTGCCACCCAGCCAGCCCAGGAATCTACACCACCCAAGTGCCATTCCCAGTGGAGGAAGACGTCAGCCGGGATTCCCCTGGAGGAGACTCAATGGACAGCTGTGATCCTCCAGGACCGTGTGGCTGCAGCTCGTTCTGCCTCCCATCCTACTGAAGTTATGAAGCATGTGATGGCGGCAGTCCGACTGGTGGAGATCAGTCCCGAGCTCCATGATTACCCTGAGTACACTGAACTGATTGCCTCTGTCTCCACGCAGGAGCGGCGTTTCCCTGGCCTTACCTTCGCCTCGCCCTCAGCCGGTAAACAGCGTCATCATGCTCATAATGGGCATCAGTGAGATCCCCGTCCAGATCCAGTTCCGGGTGGCCGTAAGAACTCTGCCTCCCAGCCAGCTGTTGCCTCTGCGTCACATCAGAGGGGTAAGACTGCAGCCTCTGTTTCCGGGTCTTCCGTTCTTGCTGTTCCATCAGCTCCTCGTCCCCGGACCGTCTCGGCTGTTCCTCCCTCCACCTCGACCCTTTCCCCAGCTGCTGTGAGCTCCACGAGTCCGACTCCGGCTGTCCCCATTGCTGATCCTGTTGCAAGCAGCTCCTCCTCTTCTTCCCGGGGGCCCTCCTTCACCATCCAGAGGAAGAAGACCAAGCCCACTGAAGCAGTTTCCATCGACCCTCAGCGGAGCAGGTAAGTGCTATTTCATTCTCTTCCTTCACAGTGTGAATTGCCTTGTCTGACTCCTGGGGGTGGAGATCGGGGCTCACAGTCCTCCGAGCTCTCTCCACCTGCTGCAGTTATTAATTGTGAGCCTGCATCCTCTGTGTCTCCTTCTCCTGAGCGTCCCCCGGTGCCAGGAATACACTGCCAGACGAAGAAGGAGTCTGCGTTCCTGGAGAACCTGGTACCAGCCCCGCAGCCACGTCACGGGCAGAGGAGGAGAGCGGACTGTCGTTTGGAGCCTGCGCCAACGATTAAGCGTCCCCGGGTTTCCGTGGAGGGGCAGTTCGACCTAGCAGGTCACGGATCCCCTGCCACCACGCCATGCGGGCCTTCGGCGTGGACTTCAGCGCCACGGAATCCCCAGACTGTGACAACCATCATGCCGGCTGCGGAGCCCGCCGCAGTCAAGTGGGAACCAGGAGTGGACCTTCAGATCGTTGAACCTGGATCGTCGAAGTCCTGGACGGTGGTGGAGCTCGAGATCAGGCAAGTGCTCTATTTCGTTTTTCTCTTTTCCGTTCTTGAGCATTATTGTCTGTCTCTTGGGGAAACGAGCCGGGTGCAGCCAATCGCTGCATCCAAGCTTGTCTCGCCGGGCTCTGCTGCTGCTGGTGATCCTGATCCTGGTTTTCTTTCTTCTCCTGAGCCTTCTCCCAGGGTCGCCGGTGACGAGTCGGTTCCAGTCGCTGTCTTGGAGGTTCCGGGTTCGTGTCTGGAGGTCATTCCTGGTGCTGCGCCGGCCCAATCGGGGTCCGTCGTGGGTGCTATGCTGACCCAATCGGGGTCCGTCGTGGGTGCTACGCTGACCCAATCGGGGCCCGTCAATGACGCTGCTCCGGTCCAATTGGGGCCCGTCAAGGACGCTGCGCCGGTCCAATCGGGGCCCATCGTGGGTGCTGTGCTGGTCCAATCGGGGTCCATCGAGGGTGCAGCGCGGTCCCGCTTGGGATCCAGCAGGAGTGCAGCGCCAGTCCAAGTGGAGTTTGGAGAAGGAGCTGCAGATGCTTTGCTGTTCGACGCCGGGCTGGTCCCTCATCTTTTCCCTGTTCCTTTTCTTCCTCCACCGGGTGCCGCTGGGATTCTCTGTTTTCAGCTCGGCTTCCCCTCACTATCCCTCTCGGTAGGGAGGCCGCCTCCGAGTTCTCCCCTTCGGTCCTGGTGGCCTAATGGTGCACGTCGGCCACCTGGGAAACTGCTTTGCTGGTTCGGTGTTCTGGGTCGGCCACCCGACGGACTGCTTTCTCTGTTTGGCGACTTGGTCCGGCCGCCAGAGGTACTGTTTCTCTGGGCCTGGGACTGGGGTAGACCGCCCAAACTAATTGTATTTCCCCTGCCAGCGATCTGGAAGCTGGATGCGGGTAGACCTCCTGAACTATTTTTTCTTTGTTTTATTGAACTCTGTCTGCTGACACCCCTGTAGTGTTGTTTTTTTTCCCCTCTGTAATGTTAGGGATGCTATTGTGTTTTTGTCTATAGACTGTATTGGTCTGATTGTATATCGCCGCTCTGTAGTGGGTTGGATTATTTTTTTCTGGAATTATGGGGTACTCTGTACTTTGCTTTGTGCCTGTATTTCAGTTTTTTTGGTTCTCTCTGTATTTTGAGAGATGCTGTTTTGTTTTTCTTGTTCTACTGACCCGTTACATTTATTAAACTGTATACTTGGTGTGCTGCGCTGCTTGTAGCGGGCTGAGTTTTTTTTTTTCCTTCTGGTATTTTGTGGGTGCAGTGCGGATGTACCTGGATTTATTCTTTGTGTATTCTAGGCTCTGGGTTTATAGCAGCCTGTCGTTGTTTTTTTTTTTTCTCCGTGTCTGAGCCTCTTCATTTTTGTATTGTTCTTGCCCTCCTGGCCTGCTTCCCCCTCCACCCTCCCTGGGGTGGTCCTGGTGGCCTTCGGGGGGGGGGGGGGGGGGGGCTTGGGCTTGGATGTTACATTTGCGCCTGGAATGCGCCTTGTGAACAGGGGATACTGTTATGGCCTGAGTGCCGATTCTGTCCGTGCTCGGGTTGACCAGTATTTTCCCCGTTCTTATCTGTTGTGGCCATCCAGGGCCTTTATTGTGACAACGTCACGGTGGGACTTCCGGTTGTCAGAGCCAGCTGTGCCGTGACAGCTGATTCACATTCCCTTTGATTACTTGATCATTGTCTGATTACTCCTTAGCCCTATTTAAGGGAGCAGCTGAGGTTACTCCGGGCTGCGACCTCACACGTGTAACGTTGGTCTCCCCAACATTCGGCTGGAGTCCCTATTCCCCGGCTCCAGTCATCCTCTTGTTCTCCATATTATCCGTAAGTTTACTCCTGAACTTGTATGTGTTGCTACCGAGCCTTAGTCGTGCCTCTTGTTTGTGCTTTTGCCCCATGTGGCTCATTATTTTGTAATCATTTATCTTTCATTTATAAACATGCAAACTCATTGGCTGCCTACAGTGTCTCATTGATGGCCCGCCAGAGCCATCCCATTACAGTATTGAGTTGTTTTCCATAATAAAGTCAGTTCAGTGTTCAGTTGGATACAGCTCTGGTCTCATGTTGTTCAGACATAACAATTAACTCACTCAAAACAGTTAATCGAGATTAAGTGTGATTAACATTAACATAAATCAGTTCTACTAAAAATACAATTTTGTGAAATAGTTACCTGAGTGCATGTTGGATAAATGAAACTAGTTACTTTCTGCCTCTACATTTGACATAAAGCTTTGTTTCTCATGGTTCCTGTACAAGCAGCTGTCTGCCCCCTTGAAAATTTAAAAAACAATTTCTGTGGTAGATATGCAATTTATCTTACCCCATCCATAATGTAGTTTTGCTTGTTATCAATGGCAAGTCCATGGAGACAAATCAAGATAACTATGTAAGGTATCACTTCTTAACACTCCCTTTAGACGGGTGGAGATCCACAATGAGAGATTGTTGAGAGATTTAACTAATTTTTGATCTATCAATGATCTTCAGTGATCTCCGCAGTCACCAGGGTCTCCTCAAAGTTTTGTCTCAGTCCAAAATACACAAGGATCTCCCAAAAGATCCCAAAGCTCAAAAATTGTCACGATTGTCCCAATCTCTCAACTGTGTAAAGGCGCACTAACATCATTTGTATCTGCTGTAACTATAATTGTGTACAGATGCAGGCACGTGCACAGACTGACGTGAAGTGCAGCTCTAAGACTGCCCCTTTTCTCTTTGCCCCTGAAGTGCCCTTTTAGAGAGCACTTTTTTAAGGTATTATAGATTTTTCATCTGCGGTGACACCATTTGTTATCAAATGTTTTAATGTCTGATAACTACATTTTGATGTCCAAATAATTCCGTGTGACCTGCTGCCTGAGCCCCAAATTCCCCCCGCCCGTCAGTGTCTTCTCTCCTTCAAGCAGAGTCAGGTTAGTATCTAAAGCTGGGTTTATGCTCCACCTCACTTTGAGCATCCGCTCGAGCTTGTGCGACAAAAATTACGTCAATGTCTATGTCTGCTACGCTCCACGGGGCCCCTTTGCTTGGGCACGTTGACTATGCATGTGCAAATCTAACCTCTCATTCAAGAGGTGGTGCTACCGACACAGCATACAAAGTCAAAGTAGATGAAGAGGAAAATGAAAATGAAGACATAGAAGCAAATGCACACTATTATACCTTCTTCTCTTTATTTTTTTAGCTTCTTATTTCCCCAAAGGCAGCAAACACCGGACCTCAAATCAGCTGCATGCAGTTGCCATTATTGTTGATATTGTGTGTAGCTCTTACTTTTCTTCTGGTTTGTATAGGTGGTGAACAAACTGGCATGGCAGCGCATTTGTGCTACCTGGGGCTGGAGTGAAACTGCAGATGACACTTGGTCTAGCAAGTGAAAAAAATTAAGGATAGTTGTGCGCACACTGGCTTCTTCCAAAGCATACTTGCATCTCAGCGTACCAGAGTGTTATGTCTGGAAATGAGTGCGGACACATCCATGTGTTGAGGTTAGCTTTACTGAAGGTTAGTTTAGCAACAGTACAGTGGGTAGCTGGTAGCAGGTATAGGGTGCCAAGCCAGAGGGCATAATATGCCATAATATATCATATAATATACCCTTGCAGAGTCGTGATGTCACCCATGCGTATGTGCTACCGCAGCGTAGTGCTTTGCGTCGTTTCACATGCACCACATTTACTCCCCCCTTGAAAAGCTTACGACATTATACCTATAAGAATTAGCCTTAGCAAGCGCGGCAAGTAAAATATGCATATTAGTCTATTGGCTAATGTAGAACTGAACATGCATGACTGGGCCGAGCGGCTGGTATAAGGATTAGCGTATTGGCTAACGTGAAACCACTGAAAGCACATTTCAACCAAACCATTTCTTTCTTTTTTTTTCCTTTGTTCTGTCAGGCAGCTAGGTAAGCAGAACAGAAATCTGGTACCCTTATTGTGCCAAACAGATTTACTTTGCCAAAAGGAGCTTTATACAGCACATACTGTATAATGTTGTAAACTCCTCTTGTAATAACTTTTAAAATTTTATTTAAATTATTTTACCCATGAAAGACCTGACAGAAGGAGAATGGGGAAAGGAGGTGTGGGGAGGAGGAAAGGAAAGGGAGATGGACAGACAAAGAAGACAAACAAACCAACAACTAAAACAAACAGAAGACAGACTGCTTCTTCCATCGAAGAGGTCTCAGCGCGAGTTTGGTATCCGGACCTGTTAAAGGAGAGACATATCTGTGTGTGCATCCGTGTGCGTATGTATGAGAGCCCACGCAAAATAAGTGTGTGCATGTGAGTGGTTTGTCAGCAAACATATGAAGAGGGCGGCCGTCACAGCAACCCCCTCTCCCCAGAGACCCCAAGCAAGCAGGGCAACGCCACCAACCCCCACAGAGCACAAATGTCCGAGGCCAACAAGCCCCAGGAGAGCCAAGCATCTGCCCCTGGAGGGATGGCCAAGGGAGGCTGGGCCACTAGGCAGCCCCCAGTGGGGCCATCGCCAGCCCCTGGGCCCCAGGCGCCGGAAGGCCAGCGGCCCCCAGGCCGGAGACCAGCCCGTGCCCCCGGCACGAGCACCCCCCCCCCATAACATTTCTGACTGGGCAACCGGGTAGACTGCCGGTGTGCCCACATGGTCATGTGGGTTATTGTGCTACTGAATAGTCTGAGATAGACTGAGTCTATGCCTATAGACTGAGTCTATAGGCATTAAAACAAAATTGATATACCAAGGAAGTACAGTAAAATTCGCACTACTCTATGTAACTTTACTTTTTTCCGTATTTAGAAGTGCCCTTTTTGGGGGGGGGGGTGCACCTGCCCCCAAAATGCCTGTACACGTCACTACAGATGTGATCATGTGTAGTCACAAATCTCTGCAACAGGAGCCATAAAAAGCTGGGAGGCTGACATCCCCCCGCCCCCATGCAGTATCAAAGCAGAAAGATGTTTTGCAGCTGAGGAGTCTCTGTGGAGGGAGCGCATATCCAAATGCAAAGCAGTCATTGGACATCCCAGCTTTCTCCAACTTCCTGCGTTCTCCTGAGTTCAGCAGCCATGTGGACATCGCTGTTTCTTCTGTCAGTTGTGTTCATCTGGGGATGCAGGAGTTTCGTGTGCCCGAGGATCTGCCGCTGTCTGTCCAACACAATCAGGTGTAACAATTTCACTGAGGGGTCGGCTCCTGCCACGGACTACAGGGATAAAAGGCTGTAAGTCACTGCATGCAGTTGTAAGTCGAGCCCAAATGTGGGTTATAGTGCGCGCTGGACCGTGTTCTGCGCGCATTTACGCACAGTGAGAGGAGCCAAAATCTCCGTTTGCGCTTTGTTTTGCATTTAACTGTCATTTTGCTGAGGTAAATACATTATTTAACATTTTTATCTCGGATTATGTGATAACCTGGAATTAGCTGTGACGCATTCTGTTTATCTCGCGTTTATGGTGATATTCTATACAAGGTTATTTTGAGCCTCAGCAACCACAGCCTACTTTAGCAAGTACTGATGTTTGGTAGCCTTTTAAATTAAATTCAGATCCAGTTTTCAAAACTAAGAGGTGTGATGTCCAGAGGTGGGTAGAGCAAGAAGGTCCCTTGGCTAGCCCCTAGCCCTTGTATTATGTTGGAAAAAAAATTACATTGATTATGTTGCGGGTCATTTTGACCCGTACTGTGTAAATCCACTCAAAACAGTCAAAAAACAGGTTAAACCAATAACAACTTTATTTTAGATTATATAAACATTTATAAAAGAGACATAACAATACATTTTTAATTTCAACACTATATTTAAGAACTATTTTGTTCAAGTTTTTCCCTCTGCATTTTTTTTTTCATTTAACTTGCCCCTTTTTCTCACATTTTCAATGTTCAGCATTTTCAATGCTCTCCACATGATGGACAGAATGTAACTCTTGTGGGAATGTGCAAATGATGAGACAGATTTCTCTCAAATCAGCTTTATTCACATTCGCCAACATCTCAAAGAAGAAAGAGAACATCACAGGAAACTCTCGTCCTTAAATACCAGGACTCTCACAGTTCACAAGTCACATTGCATCACAAGTCACATTGCATTATCATTGCCAGTAACAATGCATCTCCTCTTTAATCCTCTAATATCACCCCCACAGTCTCAGGCCCTGCATACCAAAACTAACACCTTCACAGCTTCCTGTTATCTCCAAGGAAACTCTGTCTTTGTTCTTATCTAAAATGTGAGGCCTTACATCAGTCACAAAGTAGGTCACATATATGTGGCCACACCCCCCCCCAAAAACATTTTAGAACGAACAAGAGAATGACAGTATGCATGCCGTGACAGAATCAATACACATCAGTCCGCATGCTGTCTAGGCTTCAGTCTCCTGCCGTATCTGCTGTAGCCCAGATTCAACGTCTCCGCGGCGCTGTCACGCTGGGGGGTTGCCGTCTGGGGGTAAAAACCTTTTGTTAGTCCCTGCGGGTGTTCTGGGGAAACATTACTCTGTGAAGCTCCCTGTTGGGGTCTACCTCGCCGCGGGGCCATTGCCAACAGCACTTGCTCATCCGCCACCACAAAAGCGGGTTTGAGTCTGTTTATGCTAACTTTTTCTTTCCTACCCCCCAAATCTAGCAAAAACTGCTTGTCCCCTGTTTCCAACACTCTGAACGGTCCGTCATAAGGTGGTCGCAGTGGGGGTCGATGTGCATCGTGTCTGACAAAAACAAACTCTGCGTTCTTCAAAGCTTTAGGCACAAAAACACGCGGAAAACTGTGGTGCACGGGGCCGGGCAGCGTGCTTGATTCTATGTTACTCCGCAACAGCTGAGACAGGGAGGTGTCTGGCGCCGGGTTATCTGGGAGAAACTCCCCAGGCAGCCGAAGTGGTTGCGCAAACACGAGCTCCGCTGGGGAGGCTTCTAAGTCCTCTTTAGGCGCAGAACGCAACCCCAATAAAATCCACGGTAACTTGTCTACCCAATTTGCATCCGTCAGTGATGCTCTGAGAGCTGCTTTCAATGACCTGTAAAAACGTTCGCATAACCCATTAGCCTGCGGATTGTACGCGGTTGTGCGGTGAATTGTGACACCCAGGTTGCGGGCCATTGTCGACCAAAGTTCGGACACAAATTGAGGGCCTTTGTCGGACGTAATGTCCAATGGAACTCCGAAACGCGCCACCCAAGCTGTTAAAAACGTGCGCGCCACCTCCTCGGCCGTGGTTGATGCCAGCGGAACCACTTCAGGCCAGCACGTGGTGCGGTCCACCATTGTCAGAAGGTGTGTGCACCCCTGTGACGGCGGGAGAGGGCCCACGAGGTCCACATGAACGTGATTGAACCTCTTGGCCGGAATGTGAAACGGCTCCAAAGGAGCCCTCGTGTGCCTGTGTACTTTGGCTCGTTGACACGCCGTGCAGGCTGCTGCCCACTCTTTAACTTGTTTGCGAAGACTCGGCTACACAAATTTCTCTCCTACCATTTTGACCGACGTGCGCACTCCCGGGTGCGCCAAAGAATGAATCGAGTCAAAAACGCTGCGGCGCCACGCAGCCGGTACTACTGGACGCGGCCGTCCAGTGGAGACATCGCAGATTAGGGGGGGCATACCATCTTGCAGCACCCTGTTCTCCAGCCTTAACCCTGTTGGTCCAGACTGGAGCGCGCGCACATCCGCGTCACTAACCTGCTCCGTGGCCATGGCTGCGTAATCTATTCCTACGCTGACTGGGGCCGCCAGGCGCGCGAGAGGCAATCTGCCACTACATTCAGTTTGCCCGCCACATGCTGAATATCAGTGGTAAACTCTGAGATCGCGGCCAGCTGTCTCTGTTGCCGGCCTGACCACGGTTCGGAAACCTTGGCCATCGTGAATGTTAGCGGCTTGTGGTCAACGAACATGGTGAAACAGCGTCCTTCCAGCCAGAACTGAAAGTGGCGGATGGCCAAATGGAGAGCCAGCAGCTCCCTGTCGAACGCGCTGTATTTACGTTCACTATCGCGCAAGGTCCTGCTGAAAAAGGCGAGGGGCTGCCAAACCCCGGCTACATGCTGCTCCACGACTGCCCCCATGGCCACATCTGACTCGTCAGTGGTGAGCGCTATGCGGGCCGTTGGGTCTGGGTGTGCCAACAACGCAGCATTTGCCAAGGCCGCTTTTACCTCCGAGAACGCTCGCTCCCACTCCAGGGACCACTCGATCTTATTCGCGGGTTTCTGTTTTTTGAGCACGGCATACAGTGGTTGCATGAGTTGCGCCATGCGGGGGAGAAAACGGTTATAAAAATTCACCATTCCCAAAAACTCCTGTAACGCCCTGACCGTCTGCGGCCGGGGAAAATTTGCTACCGCGCGCACTTTGTCAGGAAGTGGAACCGCTCCTTCGGGGGAGACACGGTGTCCTAAAAAAATCGATCTGCGCCACCCCGAACTGACGCTTCGCTGGGTTGATTATTAAACCGTGATCTCCCAACCTCCCGAAAACTGTGGCTAGGTGGTTTTCGTGTTCGTCTTCGGATGCGCTGGCTACCAAAATATCGTCCAAGTAGACAAACACGAAAGGGAGATCGCGCAGCACCGCGTCCATCATGCGTTGGAACGTCTGTGCAGCCCCTTTAAGCCCGAATGGCATGCGCAAAAACTCGAATAGGCCAAATGGAGTTATTACCGCTGTTTTGGGTATGTCCTCAGCGCGCACTGGGACTTGGTGGTAACCGCGGACCAAATCTATTTTAGAAAAAACACGTGCCCCTGTCAAATGAATGGAAAAATCTTGGATATGCGGGATTGGGTAGCGGTCATGTGCTGTAGCGTTGTTTAACCTGCGGAAATCCCCGCAAGGTCGCCACGAGCCGTCAGCCTTAGGGACCATGTGCAGCGGGGAAGCCCATGGGCTGTCTGAACGCCTGATTATGCCCAACCTCTCCAGGTTGGCGAACTCCTCGCGCGCTATGGCTAGTTTAGCTGCATCCAAGCGCCGAGCTTTTGCAAAAACGGGCGGTCCGGTAGTGGTAATAAAATGTTCCACCCCGTGTTTAGCGACGGTTGCCGAAAATGTGGGGACCGTGAGTGCTGGGAACTGAGTGAGCAGTGTGTGGAACTTACCACTTGCAGCTGTGACGTTGGCTTGTGCTGTTGGCGGGACCACTCGCGCTGTACAGGGAATAGAATCAAAAGAAAATGCATTAACCAGGCGCCTGTTAGCGAGATCAACCAACAAACCATGTGAGCACAAAAAATCAGCCCCCAACATATTGAAATTCACTGCTGCTATAACAAAAGTCCACTCAAATGTACGGCCATGTAGAGACAGAAGCAGAGTCCTCTCACCAAAGGTCTTAATCTCCGAGCCGTTCGCTGCTGCCACCCCGGGACCTCTGGAACCTGCTAGCCTGTCCGCGTAGGAAGGTGTGATGAAACTCAACTGGGAGCCTGTGTCCACGAGGAAATGCCTCCCCGAGCATGCGTCCAACAAGTAGAGCAGCTTGTTCTCCTCCCCGAGGGCCGCGGCTGCTACCGACCCCCGGTCTTGGCGTTTCCGGAACGCTTGAACTGGCACGGTGGTACACATTTGCATGCTCTCTCTGCAAAGCGGCGATGGTAGAAACAAAGGGCGTCTGTTCCGCGTTCTCTGGCCCCCGCCGCTGCCGTCGTTGGTGGGTCTGCTACTGCTGCTGCCCCTGGCCCCCTGCCATCTCTGGTCGTCGCGCCAAGTTCCGCTGCTGCGGCCGTGGCCGCTCGCTGTCTGCTGGCGTTGACAATCCGCTGTGCCTCCCGGGCCAGCGTGCGGTAGTCCCGCTGGGCCAACAACGGCGAACTGGCCAGGGTCGCTCTCGTCACTGATGGTAGGGTCCTGAGGAAGAGGTGGGTAAAGGTGAAGTGGTCGTCGTCCGAGCCTTTCAACCTCATCATCTTCTCCATCAGGTTAACAGGCGTGCCATCTCCCAACTCGGCCAGCGCCAGGAGTCTCTCTGCTCGCTCCTCAACCGAGAGGGTGAAGTGCTGGATGAGTGCAGCCTTCAATGCACCGTATTTGTCGCTGTCTGGCGGCTGCTCGATAAGGCTCTCCACATGCTGAGCCGTGTGGTTATCCAGTTTTGCGACCACATGGTAGAATTTTGTGTCGTCTACCGATATCCCCCAGAGGTTGAACTGTGCCTCAACCGCGTGGAACCAGGAGCGCGAATTGTTCTGCCAAAAGTCCGATAGCTGGACCATAGCGGCATTCGCTTGGCTGGGGGCTCCTGACGAGGCTGGCCCCGGGGAATTCTCCTCTTGCTGCATGCTACGTCTTGGGTCACCAGTGTGGGAATGTGCAAATGATGAGACAGATATCTCTCAAGTCAGCTTTATTCACATTCGCCAACATCTCAAAGAAGAAAGAGAACATCACAGGAAACTCTCGTCCTTAAATACCAGGACTCTCACAGTTCACAAGTCACATTGCTTCACAAGTCTCCTCTTTACTCCTCTAATATCACCCCCACAGTCTCAGGCCCTGCATACCAAAGCTAACACCTTCACAGCTTCCTGTTATCTCCAAGGAAACTCTGTCTTTGTTCTTATCTAAAATGTGAGGCCTTACATCAGTCACAAAGTAGGTCACATATGTGTGGCCACACTGTGTACTTTCTGCAGATGTAATTCTTGCATTTCACACAAGAGGTACTTGTTTTACTGTCCTCTCGGGAGGGACAGACCTGGCATCTCTTCCGTTTCTTTACACCTGTGTCCACTGGATCCATTACAGATTGGTTGGATGACCTGACCTTGACCTTTTCAATGACAGCTGCAGCTGCTGGAGATCGAGCTGGCCTGGCTCGCCTCTGGATCTTGGGAGTGATAAGTGTTTTGCCGAGTTCTTCCAGGAAAAGCCGACGTCGGTACAGTTTGCCGGCATTCCATTGCTGGTTGATTTCAGTCCACAGGACATGAGCATTGTAAGCAGACATATCGACAATGTTGTAGAAAATCACCAAGGGCCAATGGGCAGTCTTGCGCTGGCAGCTGCATGTTGCTGTGACTTTGTCCAGATTGTCAGCTCCTCCTTTGGTGGAGTTGTAGTCCAGGATCATTTGTGGCTTCATGTCTTCTCTTGTGCTCAGAGATGCATCTGTGTGCATTGTGCTCATTACAAGAACATTCTTGTTTCTCTTTGGGCAGTATGAAACAACTGCTGCTTTCTCAGTGAAAACAAATATTGTGGAATGCAGAGGTCTGCCCTGCATCTTCAGAATTTCACTGGGAAGTTCTGGCTTATTTCTTCTGACTGTTCCCAACATAGTCAGCTTTCTCTTCTGAAGTTCATCTCCAAGGCGGTAGGATGTAAAGAAGTTGTCACATGTGATGTTATGACCTTGCAACCCTTCACTCATCTCCAGCACCACACGCATCCCCTGATTCTTCTCAGATGCTCCTCCAGGTAGCTTTCCAGTATACACTTGCATATTCCATGCATATCTAGATTTTGCATCACAGGCTACCCACATTTTGATGCCATACTTGGCAGGCTTGTTGGGCATGTACTGTCTGAAAGGACAGCGCCCCCTGAATGGTACAAGGCGCTCATCTACAGTAACATGGGGACCAGGACTGTACAACAAAGGTAGAATTTCAACCCATTTATCCCATACATTTCTAAACGCAGCTAGTTTGTCCCTTTCACATCGACCAGCTCTGGTGTCACGGTTGTCAAATCGGATCACACGAGATATCATGTGAAATGTCTCCAGAGACATTGTTGCTCGAAAGATTGGCCTTCCATACTCTTCATCCCATAGACTTGCAGTTGCTTCTCCCTTTGACCTGTACACTCCAGCTAATACCAGAATTCCAATGTAAGCATGCAAGTCAGTCTGATCCAGTGGCTTCCATTTCTCCTGAAATACACGCCTCCCCTCCAAGTTGGTCATTTCCAGTATAATCTTCTCTATTGGTGGGGATATGAAGAGCTGAAATGCTGATTGAATATCATCAACTCGTGTGACAGCAAATCTTGTAGGACTGGGAGTCATTTTGATGACATTGGAAGATGACAGTCTACCTCGGCTTTGGTGTGGTGATGTTGACCATTTTATATTACCATCTTTAGATGCCCATGTCCCTTCTGTGGATGATGATTGCTGCATTCCTTGGCTTTCATCCGATGGAGACACAACGGCAGGCTTGTCCTCTGAATCCTCCTCATCGTCGGAAAATTGACAATCTGGATCATCAATTACATTGTCCTCGGTCTCTGAAATCTCTTCCTCTGCGTCACTATCCCAGTTCAAAATATGTGATGAAGCTTCTTCAGCTGTAAACCTTCTGGAGCTCATTTTTGGTGTGTTTGTCAAAGAGATGGCATGAGAAAAGTGACAAGGACAAGGGAGAGAAAGTCCCTCCTCGACACACACCTGGGTCTATGGCAGTCAAAATACAATTAACTGGGCAGTCAAAATAAAGTACATCAAAGAGGCATGCTTATTTTGGATCTGTACAGCTACTTACCCACATAAAAGTGTCCGGGTCAAAATGACCCGCAACATCATCTTTGTATACAAACTCCGCACATACATTCCACTACACATCAAAGTGTCCAGATTTTACACACCAGTTCATGACCCTAGATGAGGAAAAGTCACAAAATTTCATGAAGAAAAAGAAGGGATAACCCGTACTTTGGTCAACACAAAAACCGAAATGGGTCAAATTGACCCTTAACATAATACAAGGGCTAGAGTAGCCAGAAATTGTATTCAGGTAATAGCATCACACCATGATTACTCAAGGTACCTACTCCTACATAGAGTGGGATAGGTACCAAAAAGCAATAACTTTACTCTTGCCAATTTGTGAGTTTTTCACCAAAATGTGTGACTCTTTGCTCATAAATTTGTTTTTTAATGTTCACTTTCACCATAGAACTTACGTTTTCTGTACCATACCATTCAATATTCAATCACTGTATTTGGGCACTGTAGCACTGTACACATAATATGTAGCAGATAAATATTTAATGAATGTCTTACTGACTGGAGGGAAGAAAGCTCTAACAAGAAAGTGGTTGCAGCCCAAAGCACCAACATTGGAGGACTGGCAAAGAACTGTTCATGAAATCTATATTATGGAGGGACTGACGTTTTCTTTAAAAATGCAATCAGAAAATTTTCAGAAATGGTCCCTAAAATAGGTTAGATATACACTACTCACAAAAAGTTAGGGATATTTGGCTTTCGGGTGAAATTTCAGGATGCACCTAAAATGCACTATAACCTTTACAGGTGAACTTAATTTGACCTTCTTTAACCTTTTGAATGCACATGTCCAACTGTTCATTGTTTCAGTACTTTTTGCATAACTTGCTGTTCTCTAACAAGGTGCTTAACAGCAAAATTCGCAGCAGGTGCTTGATTCATGAATTGACCAATAAATTTTCTGGTTCAGTTAGAATTGCTGTTTAAACAGTCCTCTTCATCTTGCTGTTCACATTTGACATCATAAGAGCAAGACAACGCCGAACAATTGATCAACAGTACCTTGCCATTGCAAGGCTTCAAACAGGATATTTTCAGAGGGAAGTGGCCACTGAGCTTAGAGTGTCACAGAGTGTCATCACCAGGAACATTTAAGGGAGGTGAGAGGCACCCAAGGGTCACCTCAGACCATTCAAAACCCTTTACATCAGCGTGGTCTGCGTGCTAGATGACCTGCAAAGCTACCTGACCACACCACCAGGCACAGCTGTCATTGTCTTGCATGGGCCAGGGAGAATTTACACTGGGTAAGGAACCAATGGTCCTCAGTGTGCTGTTCTCTGAAAGTCGATTCACGTTGAGCAGAAATGATGGCCGCCAACAATGTTGGAGATGTCAAGGAGAGCGGTATGCATCAGCCACTGTTGTCACCAGACGAGCCTTTGGTGGTGGTGGTGTTACAGTCTGGGCAGGTGTGTCTAGTCAATACAGAACTGCCCTACACCTTGTGAATGGTACAGTGACAAGCAGGTACTACCTGAATAACATCATTAATTCAGTCATTGTGCCCCTGCATGAACAACACAGACCTAATGTCATCTTCATGGACGACAATGGTCCAGCTAATCGAGATCGCATCATTAGGGCACGGCTGCTGGAGGCTGGGGTACCTCAAATGGAATGGCCTGCACTTTCTTCAGACCTGAATGCCATAGAAAACCTATGGGATCAGCTGAGTCTCCGTGTAGAGGCTCATAGCCCTGCACCCCACAACCTTAATGACCTGAGGGCCGCCCTTTAAGAAGAGAGGAATGCCATTCCTCAGCAGACAATAAGTCGACTTGTGAACAGCATGAGACGTTGTTGTCAAGCTGTAATTGATGCTCAAGGGCACATTACATACTTCTACTTAAATGTCCTACTTTCATGATATAATATCACTGTAGCATGAACTTTTTACATTTTCTATAAATTTCACCCGAAAGCCAAATATCCCTAACTTTTTGTGAGTAGTGTATACATTCAAGGAGACCAGAACTGCTTAAAGTACCTAATTACATTTAAATACCAGACTGACTATTGATTATTGAAAAAGAGGAAGAGTGACATTGCCTGTTCAGATGAAAAGACAACGATGTCGTTCACTACTTGTAATCTTGTCCATTTTAAGGTTGGTGAGATCTCTGGAGGACAAGGGTAGAGGTAGTGAAAACCTGTTCTGACTAGATTAAGGTGAGAAGGGGGCTGCACGGGACCAGTGATCTCACCATCTTCGTACCCGGACCTGTAGACTGATGGCAAGGGAAGTCCCATGCCGACCAGTGGGTCCGTGCACTGCAATATCATGCCGGTACTTTAGTTTGTCGAAGTCCGCCTAGTGCTGTGATGTGCAGCAGGCTGGAAGTAGCTTTTTTGGCATTTCCGACTCACCAGGTATGACTGGCATGGAGCTGGTAAAGGTATTTAATGGTTCAGGTGGTGCCAGCACCTGATCCACCTTCACTCTGATAGCCGTACTGTGAATTTGTTCACGACTGCTTATTCACCAAGAGCCCAGGGACAAGGTATTATTCGCAGCTGACCATACTATCGTATGGCCGATCCCCTATCCCCCACCTGGGGACACACTCGATGGGGGGATGGTTGCCCCACACGACCATTATTACTATGTATGTAATAAATCCCGTAAGTAATGGTGCTGAAAGTTTTTGGTTGTTTCTCCCTGATGATAAAAAAAGAACTTACTTTTTCTGATAATTTTTTTACTTTTTTTCTGATAAATTTTTTTACTTTTTTCATAAATTAGCAATTTTCTTATCAAGTTGTGTGTTTTTCAAATAAATTTACATTTGCAGCTTTTTATTCTTGAATTTACAACCATCCATCCATCTTCAACCGCTCAATCCTTTTCGGGTCATGGGGGGGCTGGAGCCTATCCCAGCATCTTTGGGCGAGGGGCATGGTACGCCCTGGATGGATCGCCAGTCCATCGCAGGGCCAACAAAGAGAGACAGAACACCATTCACTCTCACATTCATACCTAAGGACAATTTAGCCCCAGTTGATGCCAATTAACCTAACTTGCATGTCTTTGGCCTGTGGGGGGGAACTGGAGCACCCAGAGAAAACCCACGCAGGCATGGGGAGAGCATGCAAACTCCACACAGAAGGGTCACCGATGGTCAGGGGGTGAGATCAAACCCATGATGGTCAAGGGTGGGATCGAACCCGTGACCTTCTTGCTGTGCTGCCACAGTGCTAACCACTGCGTCACCGAGCTGCAACCAGTTTTGTGTAAATTTGTTAGTTTTACTCCGGCCTCTGTAAAGATTTTCTCTGTTACTCTTTAGAAAATAAATTAGACTACTAAAATAAGCTAGCCACATATATGTTAATTTAATCCAAATCATTTAAGAAAATAGTGATAGAATATTTCCTTAGAAGAGTAATAACTTCAAATCAGATTAGAAGAAAAACAACTTGAAACATATGGCTCTCGCTGTTTAAATCAGTGAAATCAAATGTAGCGCAAAGAGTAAAACCAAATTTACTTTATTACATGTAGTTCACTTTAGTAAATGACATATTTTAGATAAAAGTGCTCAGTTAAGTAAAATTTTGTGGGAAAAAAGTTACTTAAGTATACAGTGGATATAAAAAGTCTACACACCCCTGTTCAAATGCCAGGTTTTTGTGATGTAAAAAAATGAGACCAAGATAAATCATTTTAAAACTTTTTCCACCATTAATGTGACCTATAACCTGCACAACCCAATTGAAAAACAAACTGAAATCTTTTAAGGGAAAAATAAAAAATAAAACACTTACAATATCCTGGTTGCATAAATATGCACACCCTCTTATAACTGGGGATGTGGCTGTGTTCAGAATTAACCAATCATGTTTAAAGTCATGTTAAATGGGAGTCAGCACACACCTGCCACCATTTAAACCTCTGATTAACCCCAAACAAAGTTCAGCTGTTCTTGTAGGCTTTGAAGTGAAGACAGTCATCATCAAGTGGAGAAAATATGGTACAACAGTGACGTTACCAAGAACTGAATGTCCCTCCAAAATTGATGAAAAGATAAGAAGAAAACTGGTCAGGGAGGCTGCCAAGAGGCCGACAGCAACATTGAAGGACCTGCAGGAATTTCTGGCAAGTACTGGCTGTTTAGTACATGTGATAACAATCTCCTGTCAAGGGTGGCAAGACAGAAGCCTTATCTTACGAAGAAAAACATCCAAGCCCGGCTACATTTTGCAAAAACACATTTGAAATCTCCCAAATGCATGTGGGAAAATGTGTTATGGTCTGATGAAACCAAGGTTGAACTTTTTGGCCATAATTCCAAAAGGTATATTTGGTGCAAACACAACACTGCTCATCACCAAAAGAGCACCATACCTACAGTGAAACATGGTGGTGGCAACATCATGCTTTGGGGCTGTTTTTCTTCAGCTGGAACTGGGGCCTTAGTCAAGGTGGAGGGAATTATGATCAGTTCCAAATACCAGTCAGTGTTGGCACAAAACCTTCAGGCTTCTGCTAGAAAGCTGAAGATGAAGAGGAACTTCATCTTTCAGCACGACAATGACCCAAAGCACACATCCAAATCAACAAAAGAATGGCTTCACCAGAAGAAGATTAAGGTTTTGGAATGGCCCAGCCAGAGTCCAGACCTGAATCCAATCGAACATCTGTGGGGTGATCTGAAGAGGGCTGTGCACAGGGGTCCTCGCAATCTGACAGATTTGGGACGTTTTTGCAAAGAAGAGTGGGCAAATATTGCCACATCAAGATGTGCCATGCTGACAGACTCCTACCCAAAAAGACTGAGTGCTGTAATAAAAGCCAAAGGTGCTGCAACAAAGTATTAGTTTAAGGGTGTGCATATTTATGTAACTGGGTTATTGTAAGTTTTTTATTTTTCCCCTTAAAAGATTTCAGTTTGTTTTTCAATTGGGTTGTACAGGTTATAGGTCACATTAATGGTGGAAAAAGTTTTGCAATGATTTATCTTGATCTCATTTATTTACATCGCAAAAACCTGGCATTTGAACAGAGGTGTGTAGACTTTTTATGTTCACTGTATATATGTAGATGAGTAAATATAAATCATTACTACCCACTTCTGGAGACATGTAATGTGTAACTTGTATTGCTCCTCACTTTCTCAGTCTACAAAGAATTTAACAACCACACTCATTACTCTAGTAGTTATTAGCTATTTTCCTGTAATAAATAAATGTAAAACCATATGGAATGTAAATGTACTCAGTATTTATTTTACAGACAAATGTTGATTTTGCTGTCAGTGTTCTAATGAATTTAATTTTTGTTTCAGTTGTTTTTTGGGATTTAAAAGCTTTTTTTATTTCATTCTGCTTTCTTGTATTTGGGATCATATTTCAGTTTGCAATAACAGAATGCGAATTGCTTGTGAAAGAAACTGTGATAGTCAAACTACTAAGTGTAGAGTGTTCTTTTTTTTAATTTTATGATTTATTTTGTGTGCTACACAACATTAGTGGTCCTAATGACAAGCAGAGGCTACTGGGGACAGTTTAGACATTCCACAAGGAAATATCCATTTGTGTCTCAGTATAAATGTACACAGCCCCATACAGAGGTAATAAATCCAAACTGTGTTCTAGATTTTGTTTATTAAAACTTATCTTGAGATCATGTGTGAGTTCTGCATATTTTTGTTTCAAATTCAGAATAACACATGGTCACAACAATATTTTGGAAGGAAGGGCGTCTACGTCTGCATATTTTTTCTGATTAGATGCTTTATGCATAACACATGACAGCCTAGTTGTGGTAAACAGAGTAGCCTACATCCGTCCACCCTAATTACCTGTGAAGAAAGTGTGAGGTGGGTCTGACAAGAACAAGTTGCATCCTCAATAATGTTTCACACCGTAAGAGCTCAACAGTCTTCACTGCTGTCAGAAGCCCTGAGAGGCCTTGAGGAGATAATCTTGACCTTCTCTCAGAGATTCTTGACTCTGCTGATAAGTGTCCTTAGCACCAAGGCTGCAGCCACATGGCTCCAACACCTCCACACATGCTCCAGGAACTGCTCTCATCCAATTAGTGAAGCAATAGGAAATTAATTTTTTTTATTTGTTTGGCACTCTATCAGTAGAATGAATATTGTATATACAGCGGGGAAAATAAGTATTGAACACGTCAACACTTTTCTCATTAAACATACTTCTGATGGAGCCATTGACCTGAGATTTTCACCAGATATCAGTAACAACACAAGTAATCCATTCATACAAAGAAATCAAGCAACTGTGTTCACAAAACAAGTTATATTTAGTAAAGTGGAATGGAACAGGCATTAAGTATTGAACATATGAAGAAAAAAAGAGGTGCATAAAGGCGTAGAAAGCCAAGAAACCAGCTGAAGTCCATCAGAATTTAGGAAGCCATCCCATCCCCCATCAGTGCAAATTAATTTTAGCTGGTTAAGTCCTGACTGATAGCCTTTAAAAAGTTCTGTGAATATCAGATTGTCACACTACAAAGAACTCATGATGGGTAGAAGCAAAGAGCTCTCTCTCTATACCTTCGCAGCCTTATTGTTGCAAAACATAATGACGGTATTGGTTACAGGTGTATTTCTAAACAGGTGAATGTTCCAGTGAGCACTTTTGGAGCCATCATTTGGAAGTGGAAAGAACATCATTTTACCATAAACTGGCCACAACCAGGAGTTCCTCGTAAGACTCCATTGCTGGAAAAAAGCATGTTGAAGCGCATTTTAAGTTTGCTGCGCATTTGGGGAGCCAGTAAAATACTGTGAGAATATAGTCTGGTCAGATGAGACCAAAATTGAACTTTTTGTATGCCACAACAGCCAGCATGTTTGGAGGAGAAATGGCACTGCACATTAGCCCAAAAATGCCATACCAACAGGGAAGTTTGGAGGTGGGAGCATCATGGTGTAGAGGTGTTTTTCAGCACATGATAAAGGCAGACTTCATATAATTGAAGGAAAGACGAATGGACAAATGTACAGAGACATCCTTGATAAGAACCTGATGACATCTGCAAAGATGCTGAAGATGAAAGGCGGGTGGACATTTCAGCAAGACAATGATCCCAAACACACAGCCAAGGAAACTCTCAGCTGGCTCTAGAGAAGGAAAATAAAGCTGCTAGAATGGCCTAGTCAGTCACCTGACCTGAATCCAATTGAAAATCTATGGAACAAACTGAAGATCAGAGTTCATAGAAGACACCCACGGAACCTTCAAGATTTGAAGTTTGTGTGGAAGAATGGGCTAAAATCACTCCTGAGCAATGCCTGCACCGAGTTTCTCCATACAGGAGGTGTCTCAAAGCTGTTATTACCAACAAAAGCGTTTCTACTAAATATTAAATGAATTTCACCAAGTGTGTTCGATACTTATTCCCTGTGTCTTTCCACTTTATTAAATATAATTTGTTTTGTGAACATACTTGTCTTTATTTCTTTGTATGTATGTATTACTTGGGTTGTTACTGATATCTGGTGAAAATCTCAGGTCAGTGGCTCCATCAGAAATATGTTTAATGAGAAAAAAGTTGATTTGTTCAATACTTATTTTCCCCACTGTAAAAATAAGTATATAAGATGCCATTTAAAGTGTTGTTCAGTAGTTGTTCTAGAAAATAATTTACTGTTGATTATTGATGAAAATGGAATCATAACTTAAATTTGACAATTCACCAAGAACCACATTAACAGGAGAGCAAAAGTTAAATATATATGGACATAAACTAATGTCATTCAATAGGGATGCACAGATACTGTACTGTATGTCGGCTTAGCATCAATATCAACCAATATTCACCTTACTGACTGATATAGGCTATCTGCAATTAAGCCAATATTTTTCTGGTCTGTCCCAGTTGCGTGGCATTCATTTTGCTCTGAAAAAGACAACCTAAACTCCATCCATCCATTCATCCATCCATCTTCTACCGCTTTTCCGGAGGTCCGGGTCGCGGAGATAGCAGTTCAAGCAGAGAAGCCCAGACTTCCCTGTCCCCAGCCACCTGCTCCAGGTCTTTAGAGAGGATACCAAGACCAGCTGGGAGACATAGTCTCTCCAGCGAGTCCTGGGTCTGCCCCAGGGTCTCCTCCCAGTGGGACGTGCCCGAAACACCTCAAGTGGGAGGCGTCCAAGAGGCATCCTGATCAGATGCCCATACCACCTCAACTGGCTCCTTTCAATGTGGAGGAGCAGCGATTCTACTCTGAGTCTCTCCCAGATGACTGAGCTCCTCACCCTATCTTTGAGGGTGAGTCCAGTGATCCTACGAAGAAAGCTCATTTCAGCCACTTGTATCCGCAATCTTGTTCTTTCGGTCATTACCCAAAGCTCGTGACCATAGGTGAGGGTAGGAACGTAGATTGACTGGTAAATCGACAGCTTTGCCTTAGAACTCAGCTCCCTCTTCACCACAACAGACGGGTACAACATCCGCATCACTGCAGATGCTGCTCCGATCCGTCTGTCAATCTCTCGCTCCATTCTCTCCTCATTAGTGAATAAGACCCCAAGATTCTTAAACTCCTCCACTTGGGGCAGGAGCCTGTCCCCAACCCGGAGAAGACAATCCACCTTTTTCCGGGTGAGGACCATGGACTCGGACTTGGAGGCACTGATTTTCATCCCAGCCGCTTCACACTCAGCGGCAAACCATCCCAGTAAGAACTGTAGGTCAGGTTCAGGTTCAGGTTCAGGTTACTTTATTTGTACCCGTAGGTAGATTTGTTTTGCAGTCTGGTGACATCCATATTTACAAGCCACTAATTACATTCAACATAGACACAAACACAGGCACACATCTTACAAAATAGGTAAATATAAAATATGTACAATATAATTTTTTATAGCTTGTTCAACTCTTTGACAGCAGCAGGGACAAAGCTGTTTTTGTAGCGCTGGGTTCTACTTTTTGGGACAGCAAACCTCCGTCTGGAGGGAAGAAGCTGAAAGTTGCAGTGCAAAGGGTGGGAGTCATCATTTACAATCGAGTCGGCCATCTTCTGTACTTGTCTGGTGTACAGGGATGTCAGGCTCAGCTGTGACTCACCAAGCAAACGACTGGACCATCTAACTACCTGATCCAAGGATTTCCTCTGTTTCAGTTTTATCTGACCAAACCATGACATTAAAGAAAAGGATAAAACAGATTCAATAAAAGCCTGATAAAACATAGTCAAGGTCATGCTGGATGAAGCCAGCAGGACAACATCATCTGCAAACAACAGAGATGAGATCCTGTGGTCACCAAGCTCTGACAACCTCCGTTCCCTGGCTGTGCCTAGAAATCCTGTCCATAAAAATTATGAACAGGATCGATGACAAAGGGCAGCCCTGGCAGAGTCCAGCTCTCACTGGGAATGAGTCCAATCAAGTGTTGGCAATACGAACCAAACTCTCACAACGGTCGTACAGAGACCGAATAGCTCCTAACAACAAGCCCGATACCCTATACTCCCGAAGCACCCCCCACAGAAAACCACGAGGGACGCGGTCAAATGCCTTCTCCAAGTCCACAAAACACATGTGAACGGGTTGGGAAAACTCCCACGAACCCTCAAGGATTCTCGAAAGGGTAAAGAGCTGGTCCAATGTGCCACGGCCAGGACAAAAACCACATTGCTCCTCCTGAATCCAAGGTTCGACCAACGGCCGGACTCTCCTCTCCAGTAACTTGGCATATACCTTCCCAGGGAGGCTAAGGAGTGTGATCCCTCTAAAGTTGGAGCACACCCTCCGGTCCCCTTTTTTGAAGAGAGGAACCACCACCCCGGTTTGCCATGCCAAAGGCACTGCCCCCGACCTCCACGCAATGTTGCAGAGGCGTGTCAACCATGACAGCCCTACAACATCCAGGGCCTTCAGGTACTCAGGGCTAATCTCGTTCACCACCGGGGTCCAGCCACCAAAGAGATTTTTAACCACCTTGGCAACCTCAGCCCCTGTGATAGGCGAGTCGTCCCCCTCGTCCACAAGCCCTTCTTCCTCTGTGGAAGGTGTATCAGTGGGATTGAGGAGATCCTCAAAGTATTCCTTCCACCGCCCGACGATATCCCCAGTTGAAGTCAACAGCGCCCCATCCGCACCATACTCCGTGTGGACAGGGAGCTGCTTCCCCATCCTGAGCCGCCGGACAGTTCCATGGCCTCACCAAACTCCTCCCATATCCAAGTTTTTGCTTCAGCAACCACCCGAGCTTCACTCTGCTTGGCCTGCTGGTACACCTCAGCTGCTTCAGGAGTCCCACAAGCCAACCAAGCTTGATAGGACTCCTTCTTCAGCTTAATGGCCCCCCTCACCACTGGTGTCCACCACTTGGTTCGGGGGTTGCCACCATGAGATACCCCGATGACCTTGTGGCCACAGCTCTGGGCCGCTGCTTCAATAATGGAGATGGAGAACATGGCCCATTCAGACTCCATGTCTCCAGACTCCCTCGGAATGTGGTTGAAGTTCTTCTGGAGGTGAGAGTTGAAGACCTCCTGGACAGGGGCCTCAGCCAGACGTTCCCAGCACACCCTCACTATGCATACGTTTGGGTCTACCAGGTCTGAATGGCATCCTCCCCTGCCATCGGATCCAACTCACCACCAAGTGGTGATCAGTTGACAGCTCTGCACCTCTCTTTACCCGAGTGTCCAAGACATAGGGTCGCAGGCCTGATGACACGATAACAAAATCGATCATCGACCTGCGACCTAGGGTGTCCTGGTGCCAGGTGCACATATGGACACCCTTATGCTTGAACATGGTGTTCGTTGTGGACAAACTGTGGTTAGCACAGAAGTCCAATAACTGAACACCGCTCGGGTTCAGATTGGGCAGGCCGTTCCTCCCAGTCACCCCCTTCCAGGTTTCACTGTTGTTGCCCACCATTAAAGTCCCCCAGTAGGACAATGGAGTCTCCAAGAGGAGCACTCTCCAGCACCCCAGTCAGAGACTCCAAAAAGGGTGGGTACTCTGAACCATCATTTGGTGCATAGGCACAAATGATGGCCAGGACCCATTTCCCAACCCAAAGGTGCAGGGAAACAAACCTTTCGTCCACCGGGGAAAACTCCAATATAGAGGCAGCAAGGTGGGGGGATACAAGAATACCCACCCCTGCTCGTCGCCTCTCGCCCGGGGCAACTCCAGAGTAGGCCAAGCTCCAGCCCCTCTCCAAGAGACTGGTTCTGGAACCGGAGCTGTGTGTTGAGGTGAGGCCGACTATATCTAGCCGGTATCTCTCAACCTCATGCACCAGCTCAGGCTCCTTCCCCACCAGAGAGGTGACATTCCACGTCCCAAAAGCCAGTTTAGGAAGCTTGGGATCAGACCGCCAAGGTCTCCGCCTTTGACGGCCACCTGATCCACATAGCACCAGACCCCCATGATCCCTCCTGCAGGTGGTGAGCCCACTGGAGGGACAACCTAAACTACAGCTGCAAATTTAGAAAACATCTGGAACTAAACTATTTTAAAGTATTTCAATTGCTTTTATAATACATGTTTCTTTATCTGACTGGCAATGAACCTGGATTAAATTAAAAGAAATAGCAATGAAACAATCAATCTCAGCCATCGGCGAACTTATGAACATTGTTTTCAACATCGATATCAACATCAGCCCAAAATTTCACAATTGGTGCTTCCTTATTAATATGTTTGGAATGAAATGTGTTGCACATTTAAATGGTCCTCTTGCTTTTTTTCAGGTTTCTTTATGACCTGTCTTTGCAAACTATTTCCAGCCATTCTTTTGATGGTTTGAAAGAAGTTCAGAGGATGTAAGTAACACATTTTTTTCCTAATAAACGCTTCATCGTACCAGAAATACCAACTGTAAATCCTGTTACATAGAGTGCTCAACAAGAATATTACACTTAAGTTTTGAATCTGAATTTTTTTAAGTTGCAGTGTTAGAGCTAAGATTTTTTTGTGCACAAAAAAAGGCAAAAGTCTGATTTAGGTCACACTTCTTCTTAGCCAACATACTCCATATCCCACGTGTGACATAACAAGTCAAGAAATTGGACAAAAGTGTTGCATTGATATCGTTGTTGAATGTGAGAATGGGGTTATATTCCACAGGAGATGTTCAATGCTACCTAGTATATTGATATTGTGGCAAAATCTCTAAATCTGGGTCACAAATTTTACATTAGAAGACAGAGTGTCTGATCATTGTGTATGATCTGTAAATTTAAGTCTGACGTTTCTGCTCATAAACTTCTTTACTTCCCCTCTGCTTTATACAGTGAGATTGCCCAGAGTCTAACCCTGAAAAACATTGAGACATTAGCATTCAACAACCTTCCCAATCTTTCTGAAATGTAAGTATTTTTATTTTCTAATCAATTTAAGCCACAGTTATTGCAGTAAAGCCCTTATTGACTCATGCTTATTGTTGTTTGGCAGCTCAATTCAGAACACAAGAAGCCTAGTGCACATTGACAGACAGACATTTAACAACCTTCCAAAACTACGATACCTGTGAGAGAATTTGAATTTTACACATTTTCTTTTACATATTTTCAGATTTTTATACATCAGACATAACTCTGTGTATTTTAGGTTCTATACATGAGGAATAAGGAAACAGTGATTCTTTGCAATTTGATTTAAGACATTTTTGTGACATATTTGTTTTCATTTACAGGAGCATCTCAAACACGAGGATTATGGTTTTCCCTGATGTTACATCAATAGGTTCTCTTGAATCAGAGTTTATCCTGTGAGTACACCCGTTATGAAAACATTTATATTATGGTGGGTTTCTTGATGGCTCCTAAAACTCATTCATTTCACATATTTGACCTGTACAACTGTTACAGGGATATATGTGACAACCTTTATCTACAAGAAGTACCTCGGAACACTTTCACTGGAATGACAAAAGAATATGTCACAATGTAAGCAGTACTTTTAAATGATTATATTTGCCATGATAATTCATCTGAACTTGAAACAATTAGATTGTATGACTTAAATCTGCAGGAACCTGTACAACAATGGCATACAAGTAATACACGAGCATGCCTTCAATGGGACAAAGATCGATAAGCTGTATTTCAACTCATTTATTTTTTGTTTACATTTCTCTTTCTAATCAAATTATTTCTATTTCTGCAGCATTAAAGTCTTCCTAATTAATCGTGTGCTATTTTATGGTTAGGGTATTAAAGAACAACCGAAACCTCAGAGTGATCCACAGAGACGCTTTCAAAGGAGCAACAGGTCCTGGAGTCCTGTAAGAGATATTTCAAAATGTCCTCATTTAATCCACTTTGATTTAATGCAAGGAGCAGGGACCTGATTTCCAACTACCCAATGAAATTCAGCTGGCATTTGATCTTCTAAGATGTAAAATAGATTAACACAGCCACAAGGCTGCTCATAGTGCTGAAATGGTTGTTTAGCTTTGTGTTCCAATACAGCCAGTACAACATGTACTGTATAAAAAGGCCCTTAAATTATGTTCTTTTCTGTGTTATTTCACAGTGATGTCTCCTCAACAGCTCTCACAATGCTACCATCTCAGGGGCTGGAGTCAGTTCTGGTGTTGTTTGCTCAGTCTGCGTACAAACTGAAGAGCTTGCCTCCTCTACAGGGACTGTGGAGTCTACGAGAGGCTCATCTTACCTATAACAGCCACTGCTGTGCACTCTTGAGCTGGAACACCCACAGGTGATTTGAGCTGAAGATTTTTCTAATCATTAAAGATTTGATTAGTCCATGAATTATCTATGTAAATGCTACCTAATGACTGTTTTACTATTTATCACTGATATGAAGTTATACACCTCAAACATCCTATTTCTTTCATCATATTCTCATAAAATTGCCTATTAAATGACACTAGAATACACTATATTACTATTAGATACGAGGGCTGCTCATTAAAGATTTCCCTTGACTTATTTTCCATGGATTGAGATGAATCACATTTGGCACAGTTATTAGTCTTTTTCTACATTGGTACAACCAAGGATCACACACTTCTCCCATTGCTTTATGCAGCTGTGGAGACCTCACTTGTAGAAGTTTGCAGGTTGCATCAGAAGCCACGACTTGACCTTGGAAATCAGTGTTTCATCATCTTGGAAGTGTTTGCCCTTCAAAAATTATTTCATGGTAGGAAAGAGATGGAAGTCAGATGGTGTGAAGTCAGGAGAATTAAGGGGTGAGGAAGGATTTCATAGCCGCAGGACTGTGTTTCTCTTTGCAACATGTGAGTTGTGAAGCGAAGTGTTGTCATGCAGGAGGCGGACGCCCGTGATCAGCATACCACAGCTCTCAGTTTGATGGCCTTCCACAATTGCTGCAGCAGTGAAGCATAGTAAATTCTGGTAATTGTGGTACCCTTTGCCAGGAAATCAATCATCAATGCTCCATGCTAATCCCAAAAGACCATCAGCATGGCCTTGCCTGCCCAGACATGGACACATGCCTTCTTCTGAGGGGATGAGTCATAATGCTTCCTTTGCTTTGACTGGGCTTTAGTCTCTGGATTATAGTGATGGACCTATCTTTCATCCTCCATGATTAGTCTGCCAAAGAAGTCCTCCTGGTTCTCTTGACACGTGGCCAAAAGAACCTGGGAGCACATGACTCGTTCCTGATTCAGCAAAGGTGTTAGCAACCAGAGAATCCATCGTGCAGACAACTTCCTCGTGTGCAAATTGTCATGGATGATTTTTTTTTTCCATAGACCCCACACTGATCTTGACATCTTGGGATAGTTGGAATATGGTTCTGTAGTGGTCCTCCAAAATGGTGGCATCCACTTGCTAGATGGTGTCTTCACCAATGGCACACTGTGGTCACTGGGGAATGAGTGCTGTTCCCACTGATGTCTGACCACACTTAAACTGTCAATGCCAGTGCTTGACTACGTCATATGATGGGGTATCCTCCCCATAGTCTCTTTCATCTCACTGAACATCTGCAGCCTCTCAAGTACAGGACCTTGATGACCGCTCTGCATTCAGCTGGCTCCATTATCACACCTTACTCCACCTTAGCACCTGTAAAAGAGAAACCATGTGACCTCTAGAGATATATTATTATACATGTGCAATTTCAGCCTCCTATAATAACCAGAAATGGGTCAGGGGAAATCTTTAATGAACTGCCCTCATATGTATCTGAAATGTGTCAGACAAGAGTCAGGAAAAATTCAAGCAACAATGGTGATGTGGAGGAAAGGAATCAGACGAGACATGAGCTGATGACACAACTTCATTTCCCCCAACCAGCAGAACAGACTAACTCTAAGTGCCAAAGTGATCTTCTTTATACATTTTCTCCCCACCTCTGGCACTCAGGGTAAACACATTTACATACCTGTTACCAAGTGTGAACACACATCAACATACACATCAAGACATTCGCGCCCTTGCATCCTCAGGTGTGAGCCTGGGACAGTGGGGGCGAAAGGCACGTCTTTATTTACTACATACCCCCTGGTGCTCTGGCGCCCCTGGCTAGCACCCCCAATACCCCGAAGTACTGGTTGGAGTGTCACCTCCTTTGGGTCATCACACAGCCCCCCCCACCCCCGAACACCCAGAAGGGGTCCTAACCCTCTGAACCTTTGGGCCTGAGCAAGCGCCTGTAGCAGCTGTAACATGGGCCAGTCGAAGCACCTTCCTATCAAGGCGGGTAGGAGAAAGGCTTGGTCTCTGGAGGGGGAACACTAACCTGCGGACCCACTGTAGAAGGGTGCCCGTGCCGGGGAGCTTGAGCCAGCACCACCTGCTCATCTGCCAACACATAAGCGGGCTTCAGCCTGTCTATGCAGACGGTTTCCTTATGCCCCCCCCACCCCCAAGTCTAACACAAAATGTTTCTTCCCAGTTTCCAGCACTCTGAACAGACCATCGTACGGCAGACGCAGCGGGGTTCTGTGGGCGTTGTGCCTGACGAAAATAAATTTGGCATTCTCTAAGCACTTTGGAACAAAAGTGCGGAGAAAACAATGGTGCGCCGAGCCCGGAACACTGGCAGCCCCTGCACCGGAAAAAAAGTGTGCGGGTGGATTGGCACTGGGCACGGGGCTCTCTGGCAAAAATTCCCCCGGGATCCGCAATGGCTGAGAAAAAACGAGTTCTGCCGGGGAAGCTGCCAAATCTTCCTTAGGTGCGGCACACAACCCAATAGGACCCAAGGCAGGCAGTCGACCCAATTTGCATCCGTTAATGAGGCTCTGAGCGCTGCTTTAAATGACCTGTGAAGACACTCACACAAACCGTTAGCCTGTGGGTTGTACGTGGTGGTGCGGTGGATTTTGACCCCCAGGCTGTCGGACATCACGAACCAAAGTTCCAAAACAAATTGCGGACCCCTGTCGGAAGTGATGTCCAACGGGGATTCGAACCGTGTGACCCAAGATGACAAAAACGTGCAGGCTACCTCAGCCGACATGGTGGAACTCAGCAGAACCAACTCTGGCCAGCGCGTAGTGTGGTCCACGATTGTTAAAAGGTGTGTGAACCGTTGCAACAGCAGAAGGGGACCCACTAAGTCCACGTGTACGTGGTCGAACCTCCTGGCTGGAATTTGAAAAGGCTCAAGGGGGACTTTGGTGTACTTGTGCACCTTAGCCCTTTAGCACGCAATGCACGCTGCAGCCCATTCTTTCACATCCCTGCGTAAGTGAGGCCAAACGAATTTGGACCCCACTAGTTTAGCTGAGGCTTGCACGCCGGGATGTGAAAGGGAGTGGACAGACTCACAAAATGCGGCGGGGCCAGGAGCTCAGAACCACGGGGCAGGTGTGGCCAGTGAAGATGTTGCAGAGCAAGGGGGGACACCCTTCTTGTACCACCCTACTCTCAAGTTTGAATCCGGTATCTGCGGACTGGAGCACGCAAATGTCTGCGTCCCTTGTTTGATTGGCAGCCATTGCAGAAAAATCGATGCCCATGTATAGCGGAGGGAATAGCGCGCGTGACAAGCAGTCTGCCATAACGTTCAATTTACTGGCTACATGTTGGATGTCAGTCGTGAACTCCAAAATTGCGGTCAAGTGCCGTTGTTCCTGAGCTAACCACGGTTCCGAGACTTTGGACATCACGTAGGTCAGTGGTTTATGATTGACAAACGTGGTAATCTCGCGACCCTTGAGCCAAAACTGAAAATGACACGTAGCAAGGTGGAGAGCCAACAACTCTCTGTCAAAAGTGCTATACTTATGCTCGTTGTTGCACAAAGTATGGCTGAAAAAGGCGAGGGGCTCTCACAAACTGGAGACATGCTGTTCCACTATGGCTGTTACCGCGACGTCAAACGCATCTGTGGTGAGCGCTATCCACGCTGACGGGGCTGGGTGGGCCAGCAAAACTGCATTAGCGAGCGTCGTTTTGGCATTTGTGAACGCCTGGACCCTCTCAGGGGTCCAGTCGATGCTATCCACGGGCTTCTTTTTTTGAGCACGCCGTAGAGCGGCTACAGCAGCTGGGCTGCGTGAGGGAGGAAGCGGTTGTAAAAACTGACCATCCCCAAAAATTCCTGCAGCGCCCTCACAGTCTGTGGACATGTAAAATCCGACACTGCGTGCACTTTATCCGGCAGTGAGATGCGATGGCTCAAAAAGTCGATTACTGGCAGCCTGAACTGACAGTTCACTGGGTTAACGATCAGCCCGTGCGCTTCCAAATGTTGGAAAACTTGTTTGAGATGGGCAAGGTGCTCCTCCTCTGATGCGCTAGCCACCAAAATGTCATCCAAGTAGACGAAAACGAACGGCAAGTCCCGGAGCATCACATCCATCATCCTTTGGAAAGTTTGTGCTGCACTCTTTAATCCGAACGGCATGCGCAAAAACTCGAAAACACTGAAGGGGGTTATTACCACTGCTTTGGGGACATCCTCTGCCTGCCCTGGGACCTGGTGGTAACCGCGGACCAGATCCACTTTTGAAAAAATGTGCGTCCCACCCAGGTGCATGGAAAAATCCTGAATGTGTGGGATGGGGTAAAGATTGTGTTCTGTGGCATTGTTTAAGCGTCAGAAAGTGCCGCACGGCCGCCACGACCCGTCAAACCCCATGTGCAGCAGGGATGCCCAAAGGCTGTTGGAGCGCCTAATGATGCCTCAGCATTCTAAGTTTGCAAACTCCTCGTGCGCGATGGCTAATTTAGCCGCATCCAGGCGGTGAGGGCGCGCAACCACAGGCGAACCTTTCATGGTGATAAAATGCTTGACCCCGTGGTTGGTTACTGTAGCGGAAAAAGTGGGCACAGTGAGTGCTGAGAACTCGGAAAGCAAACGCTGGTACTTACACCCTGGAGCTAGAATATTTGTGTGTGTTAGTGGCCCAACTCCCTGAGCTGTGCAGGGCAAGCAGGAAAAAGATACAGCGTCTACTAAACGCCTATCGGCAACATCAACAAGTAGTCCATGAGCACACAGAAAATCAGCACCTAAGACTGGGACCGAACATGCAGCTACCACAAAGTCCCATTGGTAACTGCGTCCATGTAAACATACAGTGACCGTCCTTTCTCTGAACGTCCTGATGTGGGATTTGTTTGCGGCTGTTAAAGACAGCCCACAATCTTCTGCCAGCCTGCCTGTGCTGACTGGCAAAATGAGGCTCTTCTGGGAGCCAGAGTCTACCAGAAAACGTCTCCCGAACGTGTGTCCATGATGAAAAGCAGCTTCTCCCTGTCACCAGCGGCCGTAGCTGCTACGGCTCGCTGGCTGATCGGTTTCTACGTCCTCTGGAAATAGCATGGTGGCAGACAACATTGTGCGTCGGCGCCAAAACGCTGATGATGAAAACACGCTGTCTTGTTCCTGCGTTTCCAAGTGGCTGTCCCGGCCACCACCTGTGGCTCCTCGACCTCGTTGTACTCCGCCAACAATATGAGTCTCACTGCCTGGACACCAAAACTCCTGTTAGCCAGGATGATGAGATCTGCTTCCTCTGCCAGCGCTCGGGAGTCCTTGGTTGCCAGCAGTGGCAAATTGGCCAGGATTGCCCTCGCCAAAGTTGGTAGCTTCTTCATGAAGAGGTGGGTGAAGAGGAAAGATCCATCATCTGCGCCCAGCAAAAACAGCATACTCTCCATTAACTCCACGGCTGATCCGTCTCCTAATTCCGTTTGTGAGCGGAGCTTCTCTGCTCTCTCTCCAATGGAGGGGACGTAACACTGCAGCAGCAGCCATTTGAGAGCATCATATTTGCCCTGGGCTGGGGGAGTGTGAAGTAGGCTCATTGCGCGCCGAGTGGGTCCAGTGAAGCCACCATGTAATGGTACTTTGTGTCATCCTCCAAGACTCCGTGGAGAGTGAACTGGGCTTCCACGTGAATGAACCAAGCGGCCGGATTGTGGAGCCAAAAGTCCGGGAGTTTGACCGCCACAGCAAGCGTAGTGGGGGGGATCCCCAAGCGCGGATGTTCCCACGGAGGTGCTCAGTCCGTCTTCCATTTTCACGTCTCAGGGTCACCAATGTGGAGGAAAGGAATCAGATGAGACAGGAACTGATGACACACAACTTTATTTCCTCCAACCAGCAGAACAGACTAACTCTGAGTGCCAAAACGATCTGCTTTATACATTTTCTCCCCGCCTCTGGCACTCAGGGTAAACACATTTACATACTGTCATAACTCTGGCTCTCACGAGCCAGGAAAGGAGATACGAGGGCGACCAGTGAGTTAGCGTAGTTTATTAACAAAACACACACTACACAAAATAACGAACAGAAAAGTAAAGAGCCACGTGGGGCTAAAACACACACAGAACTAAGGGAAACATACCACCCAGGGAGAAAGGCTAGAGAGGCGGCGAGGGAAGAATACACGCCGAGTCACAACACTTACTTTGGGTGAAGCGCCGAGGTAACGGCGGACTGAAGCTAGACGTAGGAGCTAACAGTCGTGGGAACACAAGGAACGTCTTCCCATAGTGAGGTCGCAGCGACGAGTAACTCTCGGCTGCTCGCTTAAATGGGGGAGATGATTTGGAAATAGGAGACAGCTGTCCCAGCGCAGCTGAACTAGACAGCTGGCAATCAGCTGGGCGCTGTCAAAGAGCGGGCCATGGAAGACCCGGCACGGACTACCCCGGAGCAGGAGCGAACTGGACAACCTGAACGCAGAGAAAAGATAGTTCAGGTCGTGACAGTACTCCTCCCCCGAGCCGCGCCTCCTGGAGCGGCCTAAACCCCCCCCCCCCCGAGGGAAGACCAGGGAGGGCGGTGGGGGCCAGATCTGGGAGAAAGGGAGGGACCAGAAAAAGGAGGCAGGGGAAAAAAAAAAAAACAACCTAGATACAGTATAGGGTCAGATACCATAATAATCTTAACCCCCCCCCCAAAAAAACCATCACCCCCCTCCCCTGCAGAGGCCAGACGGTCTGTGCAGGTGACCACAGGAGGTGGGGAGAAACGACAAGAACCAAAATGCAGAAACATAGCGACACAGTCATGGAAAAAGTTCACAATAACTTAGGGTGAGGACAATAAAAAAAAAAAAAACTCATGTCCCCAAGGCCAAAAACTACAAAACTCTGAAAAAATAGACTTACACAAGTAAACCCCGACCAAAACAGAATATACAAAGGATGCAAACCGGGCATAAGATCCAAAAATAGAGCCTGGAACTGCAAATTGGCATGAAGATAAAAATACAAAAGGAACAACTCCTCAAACACGTATTAGCACAAAAGTGTCACTAAACAGTCTGGAGGAGGATATAATACAGGAAAACAAGACTACTCGGAATGAGGCCAGGCAATGTGAAGCAAATGCTACTTAAGGAGAAATTAGAATAGGATCATACTGGGATTATAAAACAAAGAAAATAGTCCAAGGAAATTTTAACTGGGATAACCCCACAATAAGGACTCTAGGGCAGAGAGTTCTTTGATGTCCTGAAAAGTATTAAATTAGGGAGGACAATCAAACGCAAGGCAACAAACAGTCAGTCAATTCTTCCAGGACGTCAGCAGGTGGAGCGGGGCAGGCGATGACAGCTTGTCCGGCGGGCGGCCCGAACACCACCAGGCCAGGAACCACAACACCAGTTCGGGTGGCCTACCCGAGTCCCAGGCTAGGAGACACAGTTTCTCCGGAGGCCGACCCAGATCACCGAACCAGCCAGATGGCTTCCCAGGCGGTCGTCCCGTGACCTCAGACCACGGAGAGCTGAGGGAGAAGTCTTGGTGCAGCTTCCTCCCTGAGGGAAAAGGCAGGAGGAAACTGACCCAGGTGAGAAAAACCCCCACAGTAGTAGGGGGAGAAGAGATGGAGGCCAGGGGCAAAGTTAGCCTGTCATCTAATGGCAACAAGGGTAGGGGGAAACTGGCCCGGGTGAGAGGAACCCCAACAGCGGCAGGAGGAGAAATGATGGAGGCAAGGGACGAAGTCAGCCTGACGTCAGGCGAACACAATCCTCCAGCTCCCACACTAACCGTTACCCGGACCGGCGCAGCACCCCCGGTGGATCCCAGCTGGACCGGCGAAACACTCCCGGTGGACCCCAGCTGGACCGGCGAAACACTCCCGGTGGACTCCAGCTGGACCGAGACAGCACTCCCGGGCGCAGCATCTGAGGCGAACACCGTGCAGGGAACCGGAACCTCCGAGATGGCACCCAGAGCAGGTTCGTCTCCGGTGACCCTGGGGAGAGGCTCAGAGGGACAAAAGGAACCGGGATCAGGATCACCGGCAGCGGCAGAGCCCGGCGGAACAGGCTCGAGCGCAGCAGACGGCTGCACCCGGCCCGCCCCCCCGAGAGACAGGCAATAATGCTCCAGAATAGAGAAGAGAAAAACAAAATAGAGCACTTGCCTGATCTCGGGTTCTACCGCCATCCAGGACTTCGATGCTCCGGGCTCAGCGTGCAGGACTCCGTCCTCCGGCTCCAACTCGACTGCGAATGGCTCCGCAGCCGGCATGATGGTTTCCACAGTCAAACGACCTCCAAACGCCGAAGACCGCGTCGACAGCCCACCTGGCGCGGGGGCAGGAGATCTGGACTCTGCTGGGCCGAACCATTCCTCCGTGGAGACCCGGGGACGCTTAATCGTCGGCGCTGGCTCCAACAGGCAGTTCGACCTTCTCCTCTGCCCATAACGTGGCTGCGGGGCTGGGGCAAAACCCTCCAGGGCCGCAGGCCGCCTCCTCCTCGCGCAGCGGTGTACACCTGGCACCGGGGCACACTCAAGGGGAAGAGACACAGAGGACGCAGGTTCATATTCAGTTTTTGCAGCGGGAGGAGAGAGCTCAGGGGACTGTGAACCCTGAACTCCTCCCCCAGGAATCAAACAAGGCAATTCACTCATAATGGGAGGAGAATGAAAGAACACTTGCCTGATTCCCGGAGGGCCGGTGGAACCCGCTACAAGGGACTCGAGTCTCTCTTCTCCCAACCGGATAGAAGTGGGGAACCCCCCGGACAGATGAGGTGGTGCTACCCGCACCGGATCGGGACCTGGAACACCTGGAGATGAATTTGCACTTCTCCCAGCGGCCGGAGTGAATGACGAAGAAGGGGGTGAAACAGCTGAGGAGAGCTGGGGGCCCAAAGCTGACGGGACAGCGGGGAGAGCGGGCCCAGGAGCGGGAGCAGCTGATTCACTTCTTCGGCGAGACACGGGAGCAACAGCAGGCTGGGAGGCGGAATTCGTGTGGTTTCCTGGAGCGGGATCCGGACGGGACTCTCACTGAAATGAGTGGGGAATTTGGGAGCGACGTCTTCTGAACGTGAGGTCGGGAAATCGCCGCTCCTGTGCGATGAGCGAAGCCAACAGGTCAGCGTATTCCGGATAATCGTTCAGCTCCGGGTTCTTCTCGACCAGCCTGACCGCCGCAATCACGTTCTTCATGGCTACGGGGGGAACGGCGGCGGAAGAAGCGGCTGCCACTCGATCCGCAATGCGCATCGCTGTCATTCTCATCTTCTCCGGGGGAAACCCGGTTGACGTCACTCTATCCTGGGGATCACCCCTGGGTGAGGCGAACTCCTGGACTGGATTGGCGGCAGGAGCGGGGTTCCGAAGCGAGGAGCGAAGGCGTTCTGTCCTCGGCTTCCTGCCGGAGTTCTCCTCCAGCCTACGGAGCCTCTCCCAGGCCACAGAGATGTCTGCCCTCCTCGCCTTAACCTCGGGGAGAAGGAAGTAGCGAGAAAAGCAGTTAAGCATACCCTCGGCGAGCTCCAGGCGCCAGCGTATCTCGCTGGGGGCATCGTAGAGGTCCGTGGTGAACAACGTTCCGTCCACAAGGTCCAGAGTCTCCGAGAGATCGTGGCCTGGGTGCCGCATGAGTCTCTTGGAAGGAGACATGATACTGGCTCGCCCGTACCCAGAGGAAGAGAAAAAAAGGCGTTGAGTCCTTACAGCCAACTCACGGTCGCGGCCGTCTCACTAGGGCTGCGACCTACTGTCATAACTCTGGCTCTCACGAGCCAGGAAAGGAGATACGAGGGCGACCAGTGAGTTAGCGTAGTTTATTAACAAAACACACACTACACAAAATAACGAACAGAAAAGTAAAGAGCCACGTGGGGCTAAAACACACACAGAACTAAGGGAAACATACCACCCAGGGAGAAAGGCTAGAGAGGCGGCGAGGGAAGAATACACGCCGAGTCACAACACTTACTTTGGGTGAAGCGCCGAGGTAACGGCGGACTGAAGCTAGACGTAGGAGCTAACAGTCGTGGGAACACAAGGAACGTCTTCCCATAGCGAGGTCGCAGCGACGAGTAACTCTCGGCTGCTCGCTTAAATGGGGGAGATGATTTGGAAATAGGAGACAGCTGTCCCAGCGCAGCTGAACTAGACAGCTGGCAATCAGCTGGGCGCTGTCAAAGAGCGGGCCATGGAAGACCCGGCACGGACTACCCCGGAGCAGGAGCGAACTGGACAACCTGAACGCAGAGAAAAGATAGTTCAGGTCGTGACACATACCTGTTACCAAGTGTGAACACACATACACATCAACACATTCGCGCCCCTGCGTCCTCAGGTGTGAGTCTGGCACAGCGGGGGCGAAAGGCACATCTTTATTTACTACATACCCCCTGGTGCTCTGGCACCCCTGGCTAGCACCCCCAACACCTCGAAGTATTGGGTGGAGTGTCATCTCCTTTGTGTCACCACAGTGACACATTTTAGTGTAAATCTTTGTTTTCCTTTGATTCTTTCAGAGATTTTGTCATTAACACTGCGTGGAATAATGGTTCTACATTTTGTGATGAGAGCAATCCATCAGCAAGGTGAGACTGTTTTCATGTTTTCTGGCCTTAGAAACCAATCATGTCAGCTTTTAATCTAAAATCTCTACTGAAGGATAAAGTAAACACTTGTAGTACTGTGCAACAGTTTCGTGCCACCCCTCATTTATTTACACTACCGTTCAAAAGTTTGGGGTCACTTAGAAATTTCCTTATTTTTGAAAGAAAAGCACTGTTTTTTCAATGAAGATAACTTTAAACTAATCAGAAATACACTCTAATATCTAATATACATTGCTAATGTGGTAAATGACTATTCTAGCTGCAAATATCTGGTTTTTGGTGCAATATCTACATAGGTGTATAGAGGCCCATTTCCAGCAACTATCACTCCAGTGTTCTAATGGTACAATGTGTTTGCTCATTGCGTCAGAAGGCTAATGGATGATTAGAAAACCCATGTGCAATCATGTTAGCACAGCTGAAAACAGTTTAGCTGGTTAGAGAAGCTATAAAACTGACCTTCCTTTGAGCAGGTTGAGTATCTGGAAAAAATTATTATTTCAAATACAAATCATTATTTCTAACCTTGTCAATGTCTTGACTATATTTTCTATTCATTTTACAACTCATGGTGGTAAATAAGTGTGACTTTTCATGGAAAACACAAAATAATTGTCTGGGTGACCCCAAACATTTGAACGGTAGTGTATATTTTGCTTCCAAGAAGCCATACTTTCTTGTAATTTTTAAAAAGGTCTTGAACAATAGTTCTCAAAGCTTTTTGAGTTTTTATTTGTATGTTGGATGCTGTTTTTGTATGAGAGGCTGGACACTGAGGAAGGAGAAAAGGACTTGTATTGTTTGGCTAGATAGAGGGATTGAGCTGGAAAGGATGTGCAGTAGGTTAGGTTGATTAAGGATGGAATTGGTGATGTACTAACAAGTGACAAGAGTGTGTTGAAAAGGTGGAAGGAGTACTTTGAGGAGCTGATGAATGAATAAAATGAGAGAGAGGAGGATGGATGAAGGAAAGATGGTGAACAAGGAAATCCCGAGGATTAGCAAGGCAGAAGTGATGGCATCTTTGAAGAGGATGAAGAATAGAAAGGTGGTTGGTCCAGATAACATACCTGTGGAGGTATGGAGATGTTTAGGAGAGATGGCGGTGGACTTTTTAACCAGATTGTTTAACACAATCTTGGAGAGTGAGAGGATCCCTCAGGAGTGGAGAAGTGTTTTAGTGCCAGTTTTCAAGAACAAGGGTCATGCTCAGAGGTACAGCAACTACAGAGCCATAAAGTTGATCAGTCACACTATGAAGATATGGGAAAGAGTTGTTGAAGCCAGGTTAAAAATAGAGGTGGCAATCAGTGAGTAGCAGTATGGTTTCATGTCAAGAAAGAGTACTACAGATGCCATGGTGATGGACAGGCTGACAGATGAGGTCAGGCAGTAGTCTCCGTAGACTATGATGTTTGGAGAAGACATTGTGATCTGTAGTGACAGTAGGGAGCAGGTGGAAGAGAACCTGGAGGGGTGGAGGTATGCTCTGGAGAGAAGAGGAATGAAAGTCAATAGAAGCAAGACAGAATACATGAGTGTGAATGAGAGGGAGGTAGGTGTAATGGTGAAGATGGAAGGAGCATAGGTAGTGAAGGTAGATGAGTTTACATGCCTGGGGTCAACCATCCAAAGCAATGGAAAATGCACAAAAGAGGTGAAGAAGAGAGTGCAGGTAGGGTGGAGTGGGTGGAGACAAGTATCAGGGGTGAATTGTGACAGAAAGATAGCAGCTAGAGTGAAAGGGAAGATTTACAAGATGGTAGTGAGACCTGCTATGATGTATGGTTTGGAGATGGTGGCACTGACACAAAGACAGGAGGCGGAGCTGTAGGTGGCAGAGTTGATGCTAAGATTCTCATTGGGAGTGACTAGAATGGACAGGATTAGAAATGAGTATATCAGAGGGACAGCTCAGGTTGAGCGGTTTGGAGACAAAGTAAGACAGGCAAGGCTGAGATGGTTTGGACATGTGCAGAGGAGGAATAGTGGGTATATTGGACAAAGGATCTTGAAGATGGAGCTGCCAGGCATGAGGAAAAAAGGAAGACTACAGAGAAGATTAATGGATGTAGTGAAGAAGGACATGGAGAGGGTTGGTGTTACAGAGGAAGATACAAAGGATAGGGTGAGATGGAGGCAGATGATCCGCTGTGGCAAACCCTAAAGCGAGCAGCCGAAAGAAGAAGAAGAAAATGCTGTTTTTACCCATTTTCATTCTAGTATTTGTGCCTGATCACTGTCCATTGTTTCTTCAAAAAATGATGAAACTGGACAAGTGGAGGACAAAAGAAATAGCAGGACTAAAAGACCTGACACAGGACCTGAGAGATGCATCTGACCCTTCAGTTGATGTTGTTACTGTTCACTGAAGCCTCATCAGAATGTTCTCAGTGGAAGGGTAGCTGTCAAGAAACCATTCTTAAGGAAGGGACACAGGGAGAAGTAGAATTGGACTAAACATCTGTGCATCAGTTCTAGTGGAGTTCATTCATTCATTCATCTTCTTCTGCTTAATCCTTTTTGGGTCGTGGGGGGGGCTGGAGTTATGAATTCAAATTTGAAATGTGAGGTCGTCTTGACACGAGAACAGGACCAAAGTCAGCCAGCCCCCAACATCCAAAGGAGAGCTTTTGATTGTCCTTCAAGAAGCCTGGAGAACTATTCCTGAAGACTGCTTAAAGAAATCACAAGAATCCTTGTCTAACAGAGTTCAGGCTGTGTTGAAGACTAAAGGCGGTCATACTAAGTATCGATTTTCAAGTTTATTAGAATTGTATAAACCTTAATGTTTTTTGACCTTACATGCTGTATTTACATTTATTTATATATAAATTTCAGTAAATCCTTGCCCCATACCCTATTTTCCTAACAAATATATAGAAATGAGCGGTAACTCAAGACTTTTGTACAGCACTGTTTTGTCTTTCCTGTTTTTGTTTTTTGTTTTGTTTTCTTGATAAACAGGGTTCAGCCTGTGATTGGAGGGTCCGTGGACCCTATGGGTCCCCCACATTCATCAGAAGTCGACCTGTTCTTGGAGGATAACGGCTTTGGGGATGTGAACTTCCACTATCCAGAACTGGATTTCTGTCACAACGGGCCAACCCTAGTTTGCACACCTGAAGCAGATGCCTTCAACCCCTGCGAGGACATTGCAGGTTTCAGCTTTCTGAGAGTGGCTATTTGGTTCATTAACATACTGGCTATCACAGGTAACGTGATAGTGCTCCTGGTCATCTTCACCAGCCGCAACAAGCTGACTGTGCCCCGCTTCCTCATGTGCCATCTGGCATTTGCTGACCTATGCATTGGGATCTACCTCCTCATGATAGCCATAGTGGACTTGCAAACGCGTGGTCACTACAGTCAGTATGCCATTGAGTGGCAGACAGGGCCTGGCTGTAGCGCTGCAGGCTTCCTTTCTGTATTTGGTGGGGAGCTTTCAGTCTACACACTTTGCGCCATCACGCTGGAGCGCTGGCACACCATCTCCAATGCTCTGCAGGTAGAGTGTCGCCTCGTTCTCCTGAAAGCAGCGGGTATAATGGCCGCCGGTTGGCTCATCTGTCTGGGGATGGGGATGCTTCCTTTGGTTGGCGTGAGCAGCTACACCAAAGTTAGTGTGTGCCTGCCCATGGACATAGAGACTCCCCTGGCTCAGGCCTTCATCATCATCATCCTGCTCTTCAACGTGGGTGCCTTCGTTGTCGTGTGTGTTTGTTATGTGCTCATCTATCTGTCTGTAAAGAACCCCGAGTTCCCCAGAAGGAGTGCGGACACCAGAATTGCAAAGCGCATGGCAGTACTCATTTTCACAGATTTCCTCTGCATGGCACCCATTTCCTTCTTCGCCATCTCCGCTGCATTCAAGGTTCCCTTCATCACCGTTACCAACTCCAAGATTCTGCTGGTCCTCTTTTTCCCCATCAATTCCTGTGCCAATCCTTTTCTCTATGCCATATTCACTAAGGCATTCAGGCAGGATGTGTATAAGCTTATGAATGCCATAGGCTGCTGTAAAAGCACAGACAGAGGATACAGGAAATAGAAAAAAAAACACGACTTTTTTAGTCTGAACCCATGTGTTCTATCTTGTTCTGTGTCTTTAAAGATGTTAGTCAAGGTTTACTTTATTAAAAATGTATACAGCGGTGGAAAATAAATATTGAAGACATTGTGGAGTGTGTGAAATCACAGGCAGATTCATTTCAGACGATTTATTACACACTCACATCTTTCAAGCACGGAACAGAGTGAACTCTCAAGCAGAAACTCTCCCCTTAAGTTTCATGGCATTTACATCACACACAACATGACATTTGCATCACACTGCATTCAACAACCTTCATCCCCGACTCCTTCCTGCTATCTCACCAGGAATCTCCTGCTCTTTGTTCTCCCAAGCTTATCACTGTCTCCTGTCTGAGATGCTAGATAATCTGGCTCACACAAGGTGCTACACCCCCCCCCCCAGCATCTTAGATAGGACAATACAATAACAGTCCACATGCTGTGATAGAACAATTGAACATCAGTCCACATGCTGCTTGGGCTTCCGTCTCCTCCCATGTCTGCTGTAACTGGGGTTTACTGCCTCCGCGGCGCTGCTGTGCCGGTGGGGGACTGCTGGAAGTGTGTCTGACTGCGGGTGGGCTGTTGCTGGGGGGGGGGGGCACTTCGGTCTGTCCGTGTGGCTGCACTGGAGAATCGTCTCCCTGGGGAGCTCTCCGTGGGGGTCTTCCACGCCGAGGGGCCCTAGCCAACAGCACTTGCTCGTCCGCCACAACGAAAGCGGGTTTGAGTCTGTCTATGCCAATTTTTTCCCTTCTACCCCCCAAGTCTAGCAAAAAATGCTTATCCCCTGTTTCCAGCACTCTGAACGGTCCATCATAGGGTGGGCGCAATAGAGGGCGGTGGGTGTCGTGTCTGACGAAAACGAACTCCACGCTCTTCAAAGTTTTAGGCACGAAAACACGCAGAAAACTGTGGTGGGCAGGGCCCGGCAGCGTGCCTGTGTTTGCGTTACGCTGCAAAAGCTGAGACGGGCAGCTGCCTGGCGTGGGATTATCTGGCAGAAATTCCCCGGGCAGCCGTAGTGGCTGCGCAAAAACTAGCTCTGCCGGAGAAGCTTCCAGATTCTCTTTTGGCGCGGAGCGCAACCCCAATAAGACCCATGGCAGCCTGTCTACCCAATTTGCATCCGTCAATGAAGCCCTGAGTGCCGCTTTCAGTGATCTATGAAAACGCTCGCATAACCCATTGGCCTGTGGGTTGTACGCGGTTGTGCGGTGAATTGTAACACCCAGGCTGCGGGCCATCGCGGACCAGAGTTCGGAAACAAATTGCGGGCCCTTGTTGGACGTAATGTCCGACGGGACTCCAAAACGCGCAACCCATGCTGTTAAAAAAGCGTGCGCTACGTCCACGGACATAGTTGCTGCCAGCGGGACCGCTTCTGGCCAGCGCGTGGTGCGGTCCACCATTGTCAGGAGGTGCGTGCACCCCTGTGATGGCGGGAGGGGGCCCACGAGGTCCTCGTGAACATGATCAAACCTCTTAGCTGGAATACGAAACGGCTCCAAGGGAGCCTTCGTGTGTCTGTGTACTTTGGCTCGTTGGCACGCCACGCAGGCTGCAGCCCACTCCTTCACTTGTTTGCGCAGGCTCGGCCAAACAAACTTCTCTCCCACCATTTTGACTGACGCGCGCACTCCTGGGTGTGCCAGAGTGTGAACCGACTCAAACACGCGGCGGTGCCACGCGACCGGGACCACCAGACGCGGCCGACCCGTGGAGACATCGCAGATTAGGGGGGGGCCGCCATCCTGCAGCACCCTGCTCTCCAGCCTTAACCCTGTTGGTCCAGACTAGAGCGCGCACACGTCTGCATTGCTAATCTGCTCCGCGGCCATGGCTGCGTAATCTATCCCCACGCAGACCGGGGTCACCACGGCTCGCGAGAGGCAGTCTGCCACCACATTCAGTTTACCAGACACATGCTGAATATCGGTAGTAAACTCTGAGATTGCGGCCAGCTGTCTCTGCTGCCGGCCCGACCACAGTTCTGAAACCTTGGCCATCGCGAATGTTAGCGGCTTGTGGTCCACGAACACGGTGAAGCCGTGCCCTTCCAGCCAGAACTGGAAGTGGCGTATGGCCAGGTGGAGCGCCAGCAACTCTCTGTCGAACGCGCTGTATTTACGTTCGCTGTCACGCAAAGTTCTGCTGAAAAAGGCAAGCGGCTGCCAAGCCCCGGCGACGCGCTGCTCCACGACCGCCCCTATGGCCACGTCTGAAGCGTCGGTGGTGAGTGCTATGCGGGCCGTCGGGTCTGGATGCGCCAGCAGTGCGGCGTTTGCCAGGGCCGCTTTAACTTCCGAGAACGCCCGCTCTCGCTCCGGGGTCCATTCGACCCTATCCGCAGGTTTCTGTTTCTTGAGCGCAGCGTACAATGGTTGCATGAGCTGCGCCGCGCGGGGAAGGAAACAGTTATAAAAGTTCACCATCCCCAAAAATTCCTGCAGCGCCCTGACCATCTGAGGCTGGGGAAAATCCGCCACGGCGCGCACTTTGTCGGGCAGCGGGATTGCTCCTTCAGGAGAGACGCGGTGCCCCAAAAAATCAATCCCCATCACACCAAACTGGCATTTCGCCGGGTTGATTATTAACCCGTGCTCCTCCAACCTCCGGAAAACCGTCGTGAGGTGGGTTTTGTGTTCGTCTTCGGACGCACTGGCTACCAGGATATCGTCCAGGTAGACGAACACAAACGGGAGATCGCGCAGCACTGCATCCATCATGCGCTGGAACGTCTGTGCCGCTCCTTTTAACCCGAATGGCATGCGCAGGAACTCGAATAAACCGAACGGAGTTATTACCGCTGTTTTGGGTATGTCCTCAGCCCGCACTGGGACTTGGTGGTAACCGTGGACCAGGTCTATTTTGGAAAAAAGGCGTGCTCCGGCGAGGTGAATGGAAAAATCCTGTATGTGGGGAATTGGGTAGCGGTCGTGCACTGTGGCGTTGTTCAACCTGCGGAAATCCCCGCACGGTCGCCACGATCCTTCAGCCTTAGGGACCATGTGTAGCGGGGATGCCCATGGGCTGTTCGAGCGCCTGATGATGCCCAACCTTTCCAGGTTGGCGAACTCCTCGCGCGCTATGGCCAGTTTAGCTGCGTCCAAGCGCCGAGGTCTTGCAAAAACGGGCGGCCCGGTGGTGGTGATAAAGTGCTCCACCCCGTGTTTAGCGATGGCCGCGGAAAACGTTGGGACCGTGAGTGCTGGGAACTGAGTGAGCAGTGTGTGGAACTTACCGCCTGTAGCTGTGACGTTGGCTTGTGCTGTTGGCTGGGTCACTCGAGCTATACAGGGGAGAGAGTCAAAAGACAGTGCATTAACCAGGCGCCTGTTAGCAACATCAACCAGTAAACCATGTGCACACAGAAAATCAGCCCCCAGGATATGGTAATTCAGTGCTGCTACGACAAAAGTCCACTCATATGTACGGCCGTGTAGAGATAAGAGCAGAGTCCTCTCACTAAAGGTCTTAATATCCGAGCCGTTTGCTGCCAACATCCCGGGGCCGCTAGATCCTGCCAGCCGGTCAGCGTCGGGGTCACCAGTGTGGAGTGTGTGAAATCACAGGCAGATTAATTTCAGACGATTTATTACACACTCACATCTTTCAAGCACGGAACAGAGTGAACTCTCAAGCAGAAACTCTCCCCTTAAGTTTCGTGGCATTTACATCATACACAACATGACATTTGCATCACACTGCATTCGACAACCTTCATCCCTGACTCCTTCCTGCTATCTCACCAGGAATCTCCTGCTCTTTGTTCTCCCAAGCTTATCACTGTCTCCTGTCTGAGATGCTAGATAATCTGGCTCACACAAGGTGCTACAACATCAACATTTTTCTCATTTAACATATTTCTGATGGAGCCATTGACCTGAGATTTTCACCAGATATTAGTAACAACCCAAGTAATCCATACATACGAAGAAATCAAGGCAACTGTGTTCACAAATCAAGTTATATTTAATAAAGTGAAATGACACAGGGAATAAGTTTTGAACATGCTTGGTGAAATTTGTTTAATATTTAGTAGAAAATCCTTTGTTGGTAATGAAACCTTCCAGATGCCTCCTGTATGGAGAAACTAGGTGCAGGCATTGCTCAGAAGTGATTTTAGCCCATTCTTCCCCACAAACTATCAAATCTTGAAGGTTCAGTGGGTGTCTTCTGTGAACTCTGATCTTCAGTTTGTTCCATAGATTTTCAGTTGGATTCAGGTCAGATGACTGACTGGGCCATTCTAGCAGCTTTATTTTCCTTCTCTGGAGCCAGTTGAGAGTTTCCTTAGCTGTGTGTTTAAGATCATTGTCTTGCTGAAATGTCCACCCTTGTTTCATCTTTAGCATCTTGGCAGATGGTAACAGGTTCTTATCAAGGATGTCTCTGTACATTTGTCCATTCATCTTCCCTTCAATTATATGAAGTCTGCTGTACCATGTGCAGAAAAACACCCCCACACCATGGTGCAATGTGCAGAACCATTTCACCTCCAAACATGCTCTGTGTTGTGGCATCCAAAAAGTTCAATTTTGGTCTCATCTGACCAGATTATATTCTCCCAGTATTTTACTGGCTTGCCCAAATGTTGTGCAGCAAACTTTAAATGCGCTTCAACATGCTTTTTCTTTAGTAATGGAGTTTTGTGAGGTGAGTGGGCATACAGCCCATGTCAGTTGAGTGCATTACTTATTGTTTTCTTTGAAACAGCAGTACCTGCTAACTCCAGGTCTTTCTGGAACTCTCCACGAGTGGTCTTTGGCTCTTGGATAACTCTTTTGATAATTCTTTTGATTCCTCTGTCAGAAATCTTGCAAGGAGCTCCTGGTCGTGGCTGGTTTATTGTAAAATGATGTTACTTTCCACTTCCGAATGATGGCTCCAACAGTGCTCAATGGAACATTCAGAAGTTTAGAAATGTGGCTGTAACCAATGCCATCATTATGTTTTGCAACAATAAGGTTGTGAAGGTCTAGAGAGAGCTCTTTGCTTCTACCCATCATGAGTTCTTTGTGGTGTGACAATCTGTTATTCACAGACCTTTTTAAAGGCTTAACCAGACTTAACCAGCTGAAATTAATTTGCACTGATGGGTGATGGGATGGCTTCCTAAATTCTGATGGACTTCAGCTGGTTTCTTGGCTTTCTATTCCTTTTTGCACCTCTTTTTCTTCATGTGTTCAGCATTTATTCCCTGTGTCATTCCACTTTATTAAATATAACTTGTTTTGTGAACACAGTTTCCTTGATTTCTTTGTATGTATGGATTACTTGTGTTGTTACTGACATCTGCTGAAAATCTCAGGTCAATGGCTCCATCAGAAATATGTTTAATGAGAAAAATGTTGACGTGTTCAATACTTACGTATTTTGCCCGTTGTATATGGTATATAGAATGAAGCAAGAGTAAACTAAAAAAATGTTTGTTTCATATTGTTTAGATTCTAATTATGTAAATTAAATATGAAAAAATAGAATGAACAGTAACTTCTGATTTCTTAATGAAGAACTGAACACAGCAGTGAGGCTTTGCTGTATTAAACTGTGATTTGACAGAGGAGGAGAACTCACCTGAAGAAGATGAACACAAAAACTATTCAATGTGGATAAGAAAGAACTGGATTTTTCAATTATTATTCTGTATTGACTGTATTATTTACTGTTCTTTTCACAAAAAGTTTTATAAATATGTTATAAATGGTGATGGTATCAAAAGTAGGTCTGGTGATTGGATGTGTTTTCATGTTATATCTGAGGGTGATAGATCATTTTGCAAGACTAATTAGATTAATTTTTCATTTCATTCCATGGCATGCACTTTAAATGTGCTTCTATAGTTTGGAAGGACACTTGACTGTATGGTGCCATCACAAATGTTATTTTACATCAACTTTTATGAATTGTTTGAATCTAAGCATTTAATTGGACTAATAAGATTCTACTCAAATTAATGTTTTTTGCTCTAAAAAGGAAATTTGAATACAGTGAAAAGTTCATTTACATATTGGGTAACATATCAGTGGGTTTCACAAAAGATAAGGACAAGTTGATGATATCACATTGATAAAGTGCAGTTTTCTTGGTTGCAGTCAGGATAGTAGTAGGAGTTACCACATGGTGGGGGCATTGGACAAAATATTACACTTGTCAGTTACATAACATTACTGCCAAGCTAAGTTGCCTTGAATTACTCTTGTGTTTTCATTTATACATATATAAAAAACATCAATATATCATTGTGCATGAACTTATTTCACTCCATTGCAAGTTTTATTTTCAGAAATCACAATTTTCAACCTTTTCAAAGAAACATTATTTAACAGATGAGCTATTTAACTGTTTCTTTTGATTTGGTTTTTGTCATGTCATTGTGCTACATAGGCAAAGTACTGCATTTGTAAGAAGTTGAGTATTATATGAAAAAAAAAAAAACATCTCCCTTTGCCACGAAAATGTTATGTCCTATCTAGTCCTTATAATATATACATCTCCGGAAAAAAATAAGAGACTTGAGAAACCACTGCAAAATTATCACTTTATCTGGTTTTGCTATTTCTATGTATGTGTTTGAGTAAAATGAACATTTTTGTTTTATTCTCTAACCTACTGACAACCACTCACCCAAATTCCAAGTCAAAATGCCGTCATTTAGAACATTTATTTACAGAAAAATTACAACTGGCCAAAATACTAACAAAGACGTTGCTTGCAGATGTGCTTTCTGATGTGCTTTTAGATCAAATAATACAAAGAAAACAAGTTCATGTTCATTGTTTAATGCTGCAATAAAGTTTTAACTTGGGAAGAACTCAGAAATCTGTATTTGTTTAATAACTCTGGTTATTATTCACAACTTTCATGCTTAGATGATCAGTACCTCCTTAAGTAGATTGAGGTGTCCTTGTGTTGGAATTCAACAGATACTCCAAATAGAATGGCTGCCATACATGTAGAGATGCTAATTTAGGAAAGATTTTGCAGTAATCTCTTATCTCCCCCCCCTTCCTTCCTTCCCCCCAGAGGTGCATATTTATGCCCAACCAGTAAATAGCTTAAGTTCTTAAAAGCTACTACATGAACAAAAATCCAATTTGAGCAGCTTAATTTTTTAAAGACTTAAACTTGTGTTTATAATCATTATTATTATGTCTCAGTGAAACAGAGGCATACAGTAATCAGTTAGTGTGTCTGCTTGTGGCTGTGTGTATCTGTCTGTCTGTCTGTCCGCCTCTCTGTTTCAGCTTGCCCGGTCAAAATTAAGTGGAACTAAAGGCTTATATCATTGTATCGCCATATTTTCTCAACTTGCCAGGCCAATGCCAGGCCAGTAGAGGTCGTAGTGTCATTTTTTTACAGCCGCCCATGCTACCATGCCACAGGCACCAAGGCACAGCACCTTGGTGCTTTTTATTTATTATTATTAGGGCCTGAGCCACTGACAACTTCAGTAAGCGAGAGCCCTATTGTATCGGCTGCGTTTATTTTTTTCTGCCGAAACAATCGCATTTTTGACCCTCTAAACGTTAACTAAAATGCAATTTTTTTTTACACACACCTCAGACCCGGTGAAAAATTCGATAAACTGGAAAAAATATGTGCCCCCCCACTTCTAATTTTTGTGGGCCGGGCCAAACATACAAGGTCTATGGAGACCAGCGACTCTAAAGTTTGCCGTACAGACACCAAATTCGAGTGAGGTGTGCATCACTTCAAGACATGCAAAAAAACCATAATTGTGGCCCTTACCCAGGACGACAGGAAGTCCGCCATATTGCCTCAAAGCCACCCCGCCTCCAATTTGGCCAAAAACCACCTCTCACATTTGAACGAACTCCTAGGGGACTACTCCAATTGAGCTCATTTTCACACGATAGCATCTGTAGGCATGGGCCATTAAAAGTTGTATAAATGTCATGCAAAAGCTCAAAGGTGTGGCCACGGTGCCATAGCGAAGTTTGACTCCACCCCTTACAACATCAGACAGCTGTAACTCAAGCTGTAACTCAAGCAAAACTTGTCTGATTTCCACCAAAGTTTCTATGATGGATAATAGTTCCGCCCCAAACATGTCTATATAAAAATAGCTGACAAAAGATAGCACCATCTAGTGGTTAAAGCAAGAATTGCTGAAAACTGTTTTATTTATTACTCATGCACCACTTGCCAGAATGACGTGAAATTTTCTGAGGTTTATCAGGCTGCATGGATGATCATAACTGCATATCAGCATGGCGTCACAGCTGTTACCATGGGCACGCCCTGCTCTCCATTCAATCCGTGATCTTGTTGGGAGGGTTGGGAACAACCTGGAGTTATGAAATCTGGAACATAGGTCAAGGTGACTGTCATATGTAATCCTATATGGGTGGGCAACACAAAAGTGATAGGTAAGTGTTGCCATGGCAACATGGCAAATGTTCATTCCTTGCCATGGAACATCGGAGAGTTGTAACTTGAACAACTTGAACTTGAACTTTGTCCGATTTTCACCAAATTTTCTATGATGGATTTAGTCCCACCCTGAACGCTCCTCTATAAAAATAATTAACAAAAGTTACAGCACCACCTAGTGGTTAGAATAACAGACACTTGTAACTGAGACAAACTTTGTCCGATTTACACCAAATTTCCTACGATGGGCATTAGTTCCACTCTGCACGCTCCTCTATAAAAATAATTAACAAAAGTTATAGCACCACCTAGTGGTTAGAACAGCAGTCACTTATAACTTGGACAAACTTTGTCTGATTTTCAACAAATTTTCTATGATGGATATTAGTCTCACCCTGCATGCTCCTATGTAAAAATAATTTACAAGTTATAGCACCACCTAGTGGTTAGAAAAACAGACACTTGTAACTTGGACAAACTTTGTATGAGTTTCACCAAATTTTCTACAATCAATATTAGTCCCGCCCCGAACACGTCTATATAAAAATAATTAAAACTTATAGCACCACTTAGTGATTAAAGGAAGAATTGCTGAAAACTGTTTTTTTTTTCTCACTAGGGGCAAAAATGAAATGAAGGAATGACTAGGACTCATTGACAGTACATGTACATAGTACAGAACTGTTTCCATGGTGACCAGCATGCTTCAATGGCTTCCTCGCCATGCAAAACCTCGCCATGGGCTGCACAGTGGCGCAGTGGTTTACCACTGTGGCAGCACAGTTTACCCTCGGCCGGGGGACCGCGGGGATCATGAGATCGTGGGTTCGATCCCAGCCCCCGACCAACAGTGAGCCGTGTGGAGTTTGCATGTTCTCCCCGTGTTGCGTGGGTTTACTCCGGGATTTCTCCGGTTTCCTCCCGCATACCAAAAACATGTAGGTTTAGGGCGCTCGCGCACGCAGTGACCAGCAGCCAGTGGCTTGTCACCAGACTGCAAACCAAATCTACCTACGGGTACAAATAAGTAACAAAAAAAAAAAAAACCCACGAGAGTTACAGCTCAGACAATCCTTGTCTTATTTGGACCAAACTTTGCACAAATCATACTAATCCCACTTTGCCAATACTGTCAAGGATGGCCCTCGCGGGTCATTAATGAGACGCTATAGGCAGCCAATGAGTTTGCATATTTATTAGTGAAAGATGACGATTACAAAATAATGAGCCACGTGGGGCAAAAACACAAAAACTTCGGCTTAGACACAATGGAGAAACACTCGGACTAAGGAATAAACTTACTGAGAATGTGAAGATCAAGAGGGTGACTGGAGCCGGGCATAGGGACTCCAGCTGAACGTTAGGGAGACCAACGTTACGTGTGTGAGGTCGCAGCCCCGAGTAACCTTGGCTGCTCCCTTAAATAGGGCTTAGAGGATTAAACAGATAATGAGCATTAATCAGTGGAATGTAATCCAGCTGTCACTGCGCAGGTCGGCTCTGACAGCCGGAAGCCCTGCAGAGACGCTGTCAAAATAAGAGCCTGGAAGGCCATAAGGAGACTAACTCAGAAACAGGAAAATACTGCATGATCCGAGCGTGGACAATATCAGCGCACAGACCATGACAAATACGTCTGTATATCAATATTGCGGTCACGGAAGGTTTTTACTTTGGAAGGCTGGGAAAGTCCAAGTGTCACGAAATGGGGAACATAAGTCAAGGTGACTCTCTTCTGTAGTCCTATATGGGTCTGCAACACGTACCTAACATGTAAGCGCTGCCACGGCCACATGCCAAAGTTTCCCTCCTGGCAAAACATCGGACAGCTGTAACTTGGACAAACTTTGTCCAATTTACCCCATAATTCCTATGATGGATCTTAGGCCCACCCCGCACGCTCCTACATAAAAATGACTGACAAAAGTTATAGCGCCACAAGAAAGTGCTTCTGCTCACAAGAAAGTGCTTCACCAAACGGTTTTCTTTATTATTCATGTAGAGCTTGCCATGATGACGGGAAATTTGCTGGGTCGGACAGGCAGCGGGGTCTGTGGGTGCGTGGGGGCGAGGGCCCGCTTACAGCTGCTTGCAGCTTTAATTATTATTATTATTATTATTATTATTATTATTATTATTGAATACACAGAAGACTTAAAATCTCTTTTCAATAATTTGGAAAAATGTAATTGGAACAGCTAGATTTTAATGAGTAAGTAACTTTAAAAAAAAACTATTCCAACAGTTTTTAAGTTTTAATTAAAATTTAATAAAAAATTGTTTTAACTAAATAAAATTTAATTAAAAGCGGTAAGTTGGGTAAGGTGTAAGTTGGGTAAAGATTTCATTAGAAGTTATCATAACTTAAAATGACTAGTGCTAATGGTTGCGGGGTTTTTTTGTCTAAATAATGTGTTTTTTTGGTTTGTTTTTTTAGCGATAGTGCCACCTGTTCTCCCCCCCCCCCTCACCGCAGCTCCACACTCACGCTCGTCCCGCCTCCTTGCCAGTAAACTTTTTCCATTCAGCCCCGTGGACTTTGGTTGTTTCCCAGGGCTGAGAGAGGACAGTCTGCTGGCTGATCTTGGGCGTTGTAGGAGCTCAGTTGTCCGCTGCAGCTGAATCGGTCTGAATATTCTGATAATTAATTAGTTCGGGTTTAAACTGCTGTGGACGGAGGGAGAAGTGTGCCGTCTTGGGTCATGGCTCCAGGCTGGGCTGAAGCGTTTCTCTCTGCGGCCACGTTGGTCATCCTTGTGGAGAGTTCTGTCAGCGGTAAGTTGTTTATATTGCTCCTGAAGTGGTTTTTCTTTACAAACTTCATGTCCATCCGTCTCCGTCTCATCTCATAAGTGTAACAGGTTTTCTGCGGCTGGTATACCCACATAAGACAGAAATCCGGCAGCTAAAGTGACATTACAAACATTTAAAAATGCCTGAACAGCAGTTACCAGGTTTTGAAAAGGCATCGATAAATCATGGTTCTTTGTTCTTATCCGCGCTTTTACAGAAAACATTTGATTTATTTTTCAGTGTTAAGTTTTGATATTCATAGTCAAAACAAACTGATTGCGGACGTTAGGTATAATGTGGGATGTTTAATTTTTGTGATTATAATTTAGTCTTTCTGACAAATCTGTACCTCGATCTTTTACTGTAAAATCTGTCATTTCAGACTTACACTGATGGCTAGAGCCCATCCATCCATCCATCTTCTTCTGCTTAATCCTTTTCGGGTCGCGGGGGGGGGGGGGGTCGCTGGCGCCTATTGCAGCATCTTTGGGCGAGAGGCAGGGTACACCCTGGACAGATCACCAGTCCATGCAGGGCCAACACAGAGAGACAGAGCCTTGATTTGAAAATATTTGTGGTTGTAACAGTATCAGATATTGGCTGGCGTTGGCCTTGGTAGACCTACTTGTACTCTTTGCTCCACTACTCAGTACTGATACCACAGTGGCATAGAACTTGAAGAAGGCTATACTGCACATTATAGAACAGAAACTATGTCTAGTAACTTATCATTACCCCGAGTGTTCAGTAAATCATCTTGAGAGACATCAGAAGTGTGGAACGATGACAACAAGAAAAAAAAATTATAAAACACGTATTTTTTCAAGTAGTGGTATGGGTATTCTTTATCAGTGAGAACTCAATCTGAAGTGCTTGTAGTCAATTGGAAAAAAAAAGTGTTACCAGTGCATCACTATATTTTATTTTAGCACATCTTGACCAAACATCTCCCTCCATTCACAGCTCAGCACTGGAGCAGCCATGTTCGAAGACCAACCAGAACCACGGAGCCTCTCTTGATACCACGCCATCTTTCCAGGGTTTATCTGAGTCCGGAGCAGTTCAGGCAGCTTCACTTCAAACCTTCCGTAGGCTCCATCCAACTGTCCGAGGGCCATGAAGTTAAGTTAAACTGCTCCATCGACATTCCAGGGGTCGGGCTGGAGTCCGCCATTGTCTGGATGAAAGACGGACAGGACCTTGCTACGAATGGTCAGGTGGTGATCAATGAGCTAGAGTCCAAAACAGACAGCCTCACCTCTCTGCTCTCCAATGTCATGTACGCAACATACCAAGCTGAAATGTGCAGTACCTACAGTATGAGAGGCTGAATACACACACTGATGTGACTCATTTATTCTGTTTCACAGCATTAAAAATGTGCAGAGAAGTGACACTGGTGAATATCACTGCAGGTTGAATATCAGCAACATGATGGTCAGGTCTCAGCCAATCATCATTAAAGTTGAAGGTTGGTACATGCATGTGCTTTCTCCACATAAGGCCAGCCACTGCTACAAGATAATGTGGGAAATTTTGGGCTTGATTCTCCCATTCTAACAATTTTAGGGAAAGTTCTGATCATCTTCATGGTTGTATAGATTATCCTGTGTTATGAGAGGTCTAATCCCTTCAAAAGTGCATCATGGCTGCCCTTAACTGAAATCGTAAATTCAGCTTGTAGAATATTTATGATCTGATACCCTGTTGTGTGGTGGGGATCCCTGAAGAATCCTGCCCTTATTTGTTAAAACATAAGTTGTTTCTTACAACTTTTGAGAAAAAGATGAAAAACTGAAAGTTCCCAGCCTTTACCACTCTTAATTGATACTTGCCTATTGTGTGTATCAAAAGCTATGTTGGCATGGCCTCGTATTAGTGTAATAATAGTGGACTGGTTATTTTGCTTTCAACTGGTTTCATAATTTACTAAGTTTTACCAGATGACAAACCTCTAATTTCCTGACATACTAGGTTTACCAGACCAAAATCTGACATAATGCACGGCTCAGGAGACACACACGCAGGCTCAGGGTAGATCTAATAGCTTTATTAACAACAAGTGTGTATGAGTGTGTGTCTGCGAGATGTAAATGTGTTGGTGGTGGCATCTGCGTCGGGCACGGAGGCAGGAGGCCGTACAGCCGGACAACCCTATGGGAGAAGCAAAGGGAGAAGGGTAACGGGCACCACACCAACACAGGAGATATGATAACGATGACTGGCTTACTTGGAAATGGCAGGTGGCTGGCACAGCAAGGGTGAAGCCCGGAAGACAGCGACCTGGAGCGCCCGGTGCAGCAGCGAGGGAACGGTGACGGAGGGGAGTGGTCCGCCGCCGGGAAATCCACCTGTGCACAGGGGAGCAGACTAGGAGTAGAAGGAGGTAAGAGATTCTTACTTGAATGTTTGCTGATCGGTTGGGATTCCTTGCAGCAAGGGAAGCGAATGAAGACTGATGGCTTCAGGCCGAAGCCCAGGGCGAGGCGGCTTAAATCCCTCGCCGCTGATGAGGTGCAGGTGTGCGTGCAGCTGGCGCCGCAGATGGGCGGCAAGGCGTGACAGTACCCCCCCCTCTAGCAGTGCCTCCTGGCGATGGTTTCTCCGGGTGCGCTCGGTGGAACTCAGTAATGAGGGACGGGTCCAACACAAATGACGAGGGTACCCATTGCCGATGTTCAGGCCCATAACCCTCCCAGTCCACCAAGTACTGCAACCCGCGACCCCGGCGCTGGGAGTCCAGGATAGAAGAGACAGGCCAGGCCGGATGACCATCAATCATCCGGGGCGCGGGCTGCGCAGCAGGAGGAGGGCAAAGGGGATCGGAGACTGCCAGCTTCACCTTGGAAACGTGGAAGGTGGGATGGATGCGGAGGGAGGGGGGAATAGCTACACGCACAGCCACCGGGTTGATAATCCTGGTGATGGGGTATGGGCCCATAAAACGCTGTGCCAGCTTCCTCCTCTCACCCTTTAAAATGACGTCCTGGGTTGACACATAGACACGCTGGCCCACCTGGTACGCTGGGGCGGGTCTTCTGTGCCGGTCCGCCGTGAATTTGTTGCGCTCTGCCGTGCGTAAAAGCGCATTGCGTGCCAACGCCCAGATGGAACGGCACTGCCTGAGGTGCGCCCGAACTGAGGGGACAGTTACCTCATTCTCCTGCGCTGGGAACAGAAGGGGGTCGTAGCCCAGGGACGCCTTAAAGGGAGACATCCCAGTGGCAGAAGAGCGGGCGGTGTTGTGGGCGTACTCAACCCAGGCGAGATGGTTACTCCAGGACGCAGGCTTGGACGCAGTGACGCAGCGGAGCGCAGCCTCCAGCTCCTGATTAGTCCGCTCACACTGCCCGTTGGTTTGGGGGTGATGGCCGGAGGAGAGGCTTACCTTGGCTCCCAGGGCGTTGCAAAAGGACCTCCAAACCTCTGAGGAAAATTGGGGCCCCCGGTCCGAGACCACGTCCACCGGAATCCCGTGCAGCCTGACCACGTGTTGGATTAGGAGGTCCGCCGTCTCCAGGGCAGATGGAAGACCTCGTAACGGGATGAAGTGCGCCGCCTTGGAGAAACGGTCTACGATGGTCAGGACAGTGTCGAAGGTGTTTGAGACTGGGAGTCCGGTGATGAAATCCAGGGCGATATGCGACCAGGGCCTGCCAGGGACGGGCAGAGGCTGGAGCAAACCCGCTGGAGGGGCATTACCTGATTTACTGGTGGCACATACAGGGCAGGCCCGGGCGTAGCGGGCAGCGTCCTTCTGCAGGCCCGGCCACCAGAAGGACCGTTGAAGAAGGTCGATCATCCAGGAGGAACCAGGGTGGCAGGTGAGCTTAGATGTGTGCAGCCAGTGGATGACCTCCCCCCGGACCGTGGATGGCACAAAAAGCCTCCCCTCCGGTCCGCCGCCAGGGTCAGGTTCCGATTCCTGCGCCTTCCGGATTTTACTTTCAATGTCCCAAGTGACGACTCCCACGATGCACGACCTGGGCAGGATGGTGTGGACCGCGTCCTCAGACGCCTCAGGGGCAAATTGCCTAGAGAGGGCGTCGGGCAGGCCGTTCTTGGAGCCAGGCCTGAAGGTGATGTTAAAGCGGAACCTGGCAAGGAACAAGGACCAACGCGCCTGGCGGGCGTTCAGACGCTTGGCAGATCTTAAGTACTCCAAGTTCTTGTGGTCAGTCACGACCACAAACGGCAGGTCCGCCCCCTCTAGCCAGTGACGCCACTCCTGCAGCGTGAGCTTGATGGCGAGAAGCTCTCTGTCCCCCACGTCGTAGTTCCGTTCCGCCGGGGACAAGCGCCGGGAGAAGAAGGCGCAGGGCCGTTTGACTCCGTCATCAGGCGACCGCTGAGATAGAACCGCCCCCACCCCCGTGTCCGAAGCGTCCACCTCCACGATGCATTGCAGCGAGGGATCGACTTGGCTGAGGACCCGGGAGGAGGAGAACTCCGCCTTCAGCGCCTGGAAAGCAGCTGCGGCCTCTTCGGTCCACCGGAACGGGACCTTAGGGGACGTGAGGCGGGTCAGAGGGCCGACGACGGTGCCAAAATTCGGGACGAAGCTGCGGTAGAAGTTTGCAAACCCAATAAATTGTTGCACCTGTTTCCTTGATGTTGGTGTGGGCCATTCCACCACCGCTTTCACCTTCACTGGGTCCGGAAGCACCTGGTCGTGGGAGATGACGAACCCGAGGAAGGACGTGGTTTTAGCGTAGAATTCACACTTTTCTGCCTTCACATATAACCGGTTCTCCAGCAGTCTTTGGAGGACCCGCCTCACATGGACCCGGTGCTCGTCCCTGGATTTGGAGAAGATGAGGATGTCGTCCAGGTAGACGAACACAAACAGGCCGATGAAGTCCCGGAGGACGTCATTTATAAGGCGCTGAAAGACGGCTGGAGCATTGGTCAACCCGAACGGCATCACCAGGTACTCGAAATGGCCGTTCGGGGTACGGAAGGCTGTCTTCCACTCATCTCCCTCCCGGATCCGGACGAGGTGGTATGCGCTGCGTAGATCCAGCTTGGTGAACCAAGTCGCCCCCTGGAGGGAGTGGAAGGCGGTGTCCATTAGTGGCAGGGTGTAGCGATCCTTCTCCGTGATATCATTCAGGGCGCGGTAGTCGATACAAGGACGGAGGGAACCGTCCTTCTTGCCCACGAAGAAGAATCCAGCGCCTAATGGTGATGACGAGGGACGGATAATTCCAGCACTCAGCGATTCCTTGAGGTAGGAATTCATGGCCTCCTTCTCCGGCGCCGACAGGCTGTAGAGTCGCCCAGAGGGTAAGGGTGCCCCCTGGCGGATGTTTATTGCACAGTCGTAGGGCCTGTGTGGAGGAAGAGACATCGCCTTGGACTTGCTGAATACCATACCCAGGTCGTGAAATTCTGATGGCACCAGGGAGAGATCCGGAGGCGCGACGTCCTTAGGAGTTGGAGAAGAGGACGGGGAGCAGGCAGCGGATTGCAGGCAGGTGCTCATGCAGAAGGAACTCCATGTCGATACCCTGGCGAACTTCCAATTCAGGACGGGGTTATGGAGGCGAAGCCAGGGGTACCCCAGGATGACGGGCGACACAGAGTTGGGGAGGACGTAGAAAGTGATTTCCTACCGGTGGTTCCCAGAGATGATCACAGGGACAGGGACGGTCTGGTGTGTAACTCTCCCCAGGGAGACATGGGAGAGGTTGACCAGGGCGAGAGGAGATTTGAGGACTTGGCAACGGATGCCCAATCGGGTTGCCAGGCTTTGTGAAATAAAGCTGCCCTCCGCGCCCGAATCCACCAGTGCGTGGGTGAGGTGCCCAGTGGGGTTGTGACAAAACCGGACGGGCAGCTTCAATTGGGAGAGGGGATTTAACCGATTGACGTCCGCGAGGCCCCCTACAGTGACTCGCGGACCTCCCCGTTTGGCTTTCTGTGGACAAAGCTCCACCGTGTGTTGGCTGTCTCCGCAATACATGCAGAGACCCAACTCACGGCGGCGTTGTTTCTCCGCAGGAGGGAGCTTTGTCCAGCCCGTCACCATCGGCTCCGACTCCTCGGGGCGCAATGGTGACGGCAACGCCAGGGGGCGAGCTTGGGACAGGCGCGACGAGGCACCACGAGGGCGAGAAGAAGACGACTTCCGCTCCGAGGTGCGCCCGCGCAACCTGTTATCCAGGCTGATGGCTAGGGACGTTAGCTCCGCTAAAGTCTCCGGGATGCCCCGCCCAGCCAGTTCGTCCCTCAGACCATCACTGAGACTGCGGAGGAAGATGCCGCAGAGAGAACGTTCTCCCCAGCCAACCTCCTCGGCCGCTACCCGGAAGTCGATCGCGTAATCAGCTGCCGACCGGCTTCCCTGCTGGAGGCTGAGAAGCCGATCGACCTGAACGCTCTCTGTACGAGAATGATCAAAGACTTCCAGGAACAGTCTCACGAATTGGCCATAGGTGAGGGTGGCGTAACTGGGCTTCGCCATTATGGCGTAAGCCCAAGTAAGCGCTCGCCCCTCCAGGAGATTCCCTATGTAGCCAATTCGGCTATGGTCTGAGGGAAAATCTCCGGGCACACGGTGGAACACGGACTCACATTGCATTATAAACCCCCGTGCTCCGCCGAGCTTACCGCTAAAGCGGGCGGGGGTCGGAATGGGTGTGAGCCGAACCGGTGCTGCCGGAGCAGGCTGGACGGCCGCTAGAGCAGCAGGAGCCGCGCCGCCCTGACGAGCCGGGGGGAACGGCTGTTGGGGGTCCAAGCGGTCCAATCGGTTAGTGATAATAGATAATTGATTTAAAATCACTTGTTGCTGGTGGGCTATTAGGTCCACCCGAGCCTCGAGGGTGGAAAGTCGTCGTGTGAGCCCGCCGTCTGCCGAGCCGCTCTGCCGAAGCCGTACTGACATAATGCACGGCTCAGGAGACACACACGCAGGCTCATGGTAGATCTAATAGCTTTATTAACAACAAGTGTGTATGAGTGTGTGTCTGCGAGATGTAAATGTGTTGGTGGTGGCGTCTGCGTCGGGCACGGAGGCAGGAGGCCGTACAGCCAGACAACCCTATGGGAGAAGCAAAGGGAGAAGGGTAACGGGCACCACACCAACACAGGAGATATGATAACGATGACTGGCTTACTTGGAAATGGCAGGTGGCTGGCACAGCAAGGGTGAAGCCCGGAAGACAGCGACCTGGAGCGCCCGGTGCAGCAGCGAGGGAACGGTGACGGAGGGGAGTGGTCCGCCGCCGGGAAATCCACCTGTGCACAGGGGAGCAGACTAGGAGTAGAAGGAGGTAAGAGATTCTTACTTGAATGTTTGCTGATCGGTTGGGATTCCTTGCAGCAAGGGAAGCGAATGAAGACTGACGGCTTCAGGCCGAAGCCCAGGGCGAGGCGGCTTAAATCCCTCGCCGCTGATGAGGTGCAGGTGTGCGTGCAGCTGGCGCCGCAGATGGGCGGCGGGGCGTGACAAAATCTAGTCAACCTGATGACTTTTCAACATTTTTAATGGGGTTTCTAGAGTAGCACCTAAAAATAGGTCAGCCTCAGATTTGGTTAAATTGTGGACGTGCTTGGATTTAATGAACTAGTGCATGCCCATAGGAAGCAGGCAGCCGAGACTCCCGTTAACCGGGCATGCTGGCCTTGGCTCCCTGCAGAGGACTGCGATCCACTGGTTCAGCTGCTGTTTCCCCGCCAGCCCCCCAGCGCACCCGCGCATCTCGTGTTCTCCATGCCGAATTATCCATTAGACCTACGCAATCATAACTTTATTGTATAATATTTTAAGCATTGAATCTTAAGCATTATCTTTTTCTAGTCAAATTTGTCACTTTTCGCTTCCTTGTTTTGCTCATGGAGCGCTGTGGTTACTGATGCGGTAATGCCGCGTATTATCCAATCGGTACGGAGTCAATCCAAAACCAAACCCCTCCCACACTCCTAGAAGCCTGGGCATGAGGCAGAGTGGTGACTAAACTTTTATTGTGATAAAAATTACATATTTTGACTGAGCGACTCCATATTCAGGGATGCACACTTTCGTAACTTTAGCAAAGCACTTATAAAATCTTAGGCCAGTCTGACGAACGGTTCAAGAGATATGCGTGGAACAGACACACACACACAGATATGCTGCTTTTATAGATAAATGAGAGCAGAATTGTCATGTGGACAAAATGAATCAATCAGAAAGTGAGCTGATGGAAGGTTTTTCAACCATGTTTTTTTTTTTAATCATAGTCATGTTTGACTGCAGAAAATTTAGTGAGATTGCCCATTGTGATACTATTAAAGGCTTATCTTATTTTATCTCATCTTATCACAGAGTTGCCAGTTCCATTTAATTCCCGCAACTTTGAGCTTGTTTATTTCATTAAATTGCTTGTAAAAATGAGCAGTCTTGGCTTGCAATTTTTTAAAAATTATTACTGTTGTATGAGATGCCAAAATGGACAAAAGCTGGCCCACAAATACAAGTGAGAGAAACTGAAAATGCACATTGTGTGGGCTTGTTTTCACAAATAGTCACTTGTTTGTCATGCAAAATCTGGCAACACTGGTTGGGTTTCTGGTTTGTGACTGGAATCGTTTGGTGTGTGGTCTGTCTTGCTCACATTTCTGCAATACTCACATTACAGAAGCAAAACAGTTCAGTCTGTGATTTTAAATTTTTTTTTTTTAATTGTCATGTGTGTAGTCTCTGACATTTTCAAAACCTGTAAAGATTTTTTAAAAAATCTTCCAGTGTAGGCCAGACCTAAATTGGGTTTGTTTTAAACCACCTCCATCTGTCCCTACAGGCTTACCAACTTTTATCCATCATCCAGTGGACAAGAATGTAACAAGAGGCACACCTTTCAGTCTGACCTGTGAGGCCGTGGGGCCCCCAGACCCCGTTCAAATCCGCTGGTTTCAGGATGGATCTCCTGTCAGTAACTTTCTTCGCTCCCCCAGTAACTACTCTGTGCAAGGTGAGACACCGACCACATTTGTGTCTAATTTATTTGTGTCTATCTGCCTCACACTGCAGTGTTTCACAGTGATTTTACCTCATAACTGCTCCTTCTCTCTCAGCCTGTTCCTTTTTAGGGGTAAAAACATTCTGTCTTGTCTTTACACGTTGTCAAAAGAATAAAAAAGGATTTGAGTCTGCACAGGGCTGACTGACACCTTGGCTTAGATTTAAGAAAAATGGAGAAGTTGTTTGTTGTTTCTCACACTTGTCTTTTGTTACTTTATCAGTGTGTGTTACACTAGAAAACCTGAAGAAGATTTTTTTCTGGTGGAGGAAAATGTTAATTTAAAGTCAGTTTCATTTGTCCTCTGCAGCTTGTTTGACACAAAGATCATTTAGGTTCTGTACATAAAACAACGTGGTAAAACTTGTGCTGCAAGATTAACTTAAAAGTTTAGGTTTATTGAACCAGTTGGCTGGTTTTTCTTCAATGACTTCCTCCTGCCACTGAGTTTAAAAGCCATCACCAACAGCGATAAAGTGATAATTGGCTCTCAGATGGTAGCAAAGTACAAAGTTGGTCTCTCTTACCTTGGTAGTTTCTATTCTGCCTGGAGCTGTGCTGCCTCAGCATCTGCAAATGCTTACTGTGAAAAGATTTGTTGCCATGTCTCGCGACACTTGGGCCATACACTGCCCTGCTGAAGGGTTAACAGTGGTCATTCCTGCATAGTCCCTCATCTTTAAAAAAAAAATGCTCTGCTTGCAGTATAGGAAGTGGAATGCATATATTTCTTCTTTTTTCTATTAATAAGCTATATCCTCTGTGTCTGTATGTTCCCTCAAACTGTTACAAAAGAAAAAGAAATAGATTTGACTTCTTGATACATAGCATCCACACAAGCACTGCTTGATTTTTCTGTTTTGAAGCTTAATAACATCACCTACCTCCTCCTCTGTGTGAACCAAAAATATATGGATTTGAACTCTTTACGCATTACAAGAAGCTGGATAACCCATTGAGACATCCTGCTTTACAGATGTGTTCTGAGGACTGTGTACGAGTGCAATGAAACTCTGCAGTCAGCTGTAATTCATAATGAGGGTTCAGTACAGCAGGGACAAACGCTATTGTCTCTGACTGCCTTGTTATTAATGGCAAACATGCAGATATTTGAATGATAATTTTTTCCCTTTGTTTGTAAGTTAAAACATTACAGTGAATAAGGACTGGGAGTATAGTAACTATTAACTAAAAGTTTTCCTTGAGATTGTCGTGGATTTTATAGCTACTGAACATGGAAATGCTTTTGGATTTTCCACATCCTCAGCAGGCTGACTGCACCTAATTAATTAAGTTAAGTTAATAAGTAATCTTGAATATTATTAAACTATTGTACAGTGCTGTGAAAAAGTATTTGCCCTCTTCTTGATTTCTTATATTTTTGTCCTCTTCTTGATTTCTTACATTTTTGCATATTTGTCACACCTAAATGTTTCAGATCATCAAACAAATTTTAATATTAGACGAAGATAACCTGAGTAAATACAAAATGCAGTTTTTAGATGATGATTTTATTTATTAAGGGAAAAAAGCTATCCAAACCTACCTGGCTCTATGTGAAGAAGTAATTGCCGCCTAAACCTAATAACTGGTTGTGCCACCAATTGGCAATAAGTCTTTTACTGTTGAGACATTTTGACCCACTCTTCTGTGCAGAATTGTTTAAATTCAGTCACATTGGAGGGCTTCATGAACTGATGGCCGGACATTCTCCTTCAGGATTTTTTGGTAGAGAGAAGAATTCATGGTTCTGTCAATTAGGGCAAGTTGTCCAGGTCCTGAAGCAGCAAAGCAGCCCCAGACCATGACAGTACCACCACCTTGTTTGACTGTTGATACGATATTCTTTTTATGAAATTCTGTGTTAGTTTTATGCCAGATAAAACAGGACGCATGTCTTCCAAAAAGTTCAACTTTTGTCTCATCAGTCTCCAGAATATTTTCCCAAAGGTCCTGAGGATCATCTAGATGTTTTCTGGCAAATGTGAGAGGAGTCTTTGTGTTCTTTTTGTCCAGCAGCGGTCTTTGTCTTGGAACTCTCCCTTGGATGCCATTTTTGCCCAGTCTTTTTCTTATTGTTCCATCGTGGACCAGTGTCCAAACTGAGGCAAGTGAGGCCCGCAGTTCTTTAGACATTGTTCTGCATTTTTGTTTCTCATCTGTTCTTGAATTTCTTTAGATCACAGTGGGATGTGTTGCTTTTTGGAATCTTTTAGCCTGCTTCAGGTTGTCAGACAGGTTCTATTTAAGTGATTTCTTGATTCCACAAGTCGGGAAATAACTGAGAAGTTACTGAAATTGAACTCAGCGTTCCAAAAAATGGGGTTAATCACAGTTACAGTGGTCTGAAAAAGTGTTTGCCCCCTTCCTGATTTCTCATTTTCTTGTATGTTTGTCACACTTAAATGTTTCAAATCATTAAACAAATTTAAATATTAGATAAAGATAACACAAGTAAACACAAAATGCAGTTTTTAAATGAAGGTGTTTATTATTAAGCGTAAAAAAAAATCCAAACCTACATGGCTTGATTGCAGTTGTTGCTGCTAAGGGTGGCCCAACCAGTTACTAGGTTTAGGGGCAATCACTTTTTCACACAGGGCCATGTAGGTTTGGATTTTTGCCCCCTTAATAATAAACACCTTCATTTAAAAACTGCATTTTGTGTTTACTTGTGTTATCTTTGTCTAATATTTAAATTTGTTTGATGATCTGAAACATTTAAGTGTGACAAACACACACACACACAAAATGAGAAATCAGGAAGGGGGAAAACACTTTTTCACAGCACTGTATATTGTATGGTATTGCTCATTGATTGTTGTGCGTTAAAGTTCCTTGAGATGACCGCTGTGTTGATTCTGCACTATAGAAATAAAGTTGATCGAATTTAAGAGGTGCCACTTTCTGGATTCTTTTTTAAATCTCCATAACAGATTCTGCAAATTATCATCTGGCTTCTGCTTAAATGCATGTTTAGCTTCTGTTGAGCCTGTTGTGTTTGGTATACAGAAACTGTTTATAGAGCTCAGTAATGAAGTAGAAAAATACATCCAATGGCACCTCTTACTAAGCAAAGTCAGCAATCAAGTTCAGTGTTTATTTTGAGGAATAGAGAGGAGACAGTAGCTTACAATGCAGAAGCAAAACATATCTACCTTCTGAATTGTTGTTTTTTAAAGGGAACTGGTGTGCTTTTTCTGTTTGTTCTATAAAATGTTAATTTGAAGACATTAAAGCTTAAGTTGACATAATCACAAACATTTTTTTAAAATTTATATTTAAAAAGCTGTAAACAGAAAATTTTAAGTGCCCCATTATGGGTTTTTTTGGGGGGTGTTTCTCCTTTATTACCTCCGCCAAGGAGGTGATGTTTTTACCGGGGTTTGTTTGTTTGTCTGTTACCAACATAACTCAAAAAGTTATGAACGGATTTGGACGAAATTTTCAGGAAAGGTGTGTAATGGCACGGGGAACAGATGATTAGATTTTGGTGATGATCTGAGAGTGCATACCTCCACCAAGGGCTTTGTTTGTATTTGTGCAGCAGGATTACTAACTAACTAACTAACCTACACTTATATAGCGCTTTCCTAGTCACAAAGACCACTCAAAGCGCTTTCACTAATACTAACCCTCTATTCTAAGGGCCTATAGGAAACAGATATCTAGGGACAATTTAGAACAGCCAATTAATCTAACATGCATGTTTTTGGCATGTGGGAGGAAACCGGAGAAATCCTGGAGTAAACCCACGCAACACGGGAAGAACATGCAAACTCCACACAGATCACTGTTGGTCGGGGGCTGGGATCGAACCCACGATCCCATGATCCCCACAATCCCCCGGCCAAGGGTAAACTGTGCTGCCGCAGTGCTAACCACTGCGCCACCGTGCAGCCCAATGATTACACAAAAACTACTGGATGGATTTGGATGACATTTTCAGCAGAGGTGGTTCTTGGGCTAGACAGGAACCCATTACATTTTGGTGATGATCTGGGAATGCATACCTCAGCCAAGGCTCTTCTCACAGTGTGTCAGCCACAATACTCCAAAACTAATGGACAGACTTTGATGCAATTTTCACCACGAGTGCCTCTAGGCCTACACACAAACCCATTACATTTTGTTGGTGATCCATGAGACACTGAAGGAGCCTTGACGGAGGTATGCGCTCTTTGAGTGCTTTTCTAGTTTTAGTGTTGTATTTAACAGTTTTGTGACATTATAGGATCTGCTAAGCCAAACAGGCTGAAGTCCACCTGTACAGAAGCTGTCCTCTCCCACAGAATTCAAGGCTCCAGAGCTGCCTGAAACATCTTGTTTGGATTGGCTTTTCTCTTCCATTTAGTTAACATGTAATAACTATAAAGATGCCTTATGTGGCATGCCTTCAGTAAACCCTAGAAGGAGTTAAAATTGGGAATACTCTGTAGTCATTTTTTTCACCATGTCGAGGAAATGTTGCTTTTTCTGCGGCAAGTCCAGAGAACCTTTGCTTGAATTTCCAAGAGAAGAGGGGCAAAGAAAGCGGTCATTTGATTTCATTTCCAACACAATTCCTCAGCAGTGCAGCCACACGCACACGTTTTGACTGCTTCCTTATTTGGGGTCGCCACAGCGTACCATGGGTCCACATATTTGATTTGGCAAGAATTTTACACCAGATGCCCTTCCTGACACAACTCTCCCTATTCACCCGAGCTTGGGACCGGCACTAGGAGTACACTGGTTTTGTGCTTCCCCCTGTGACTGGGTAACCGACTGTCCTTTCATCATTCTATTTATGCTGAGCACCAAGCTAGAAGGTGGAAAGTACTATTTTCATGGTCTTTGGTAGGACTTGACTGGGGCCCCACAACCTCCCAGCTGTTGGGCAGATGTTGTACCACTAGGCCACCACTCCCAAATATTGTTTTGTACCCCCTGCATATCACGGAGGACTATTGTCAGATCCGAATGCAGTTTCCACCTTGTTACCTCACCACTGTGGGAGTAACCTAAATCCACACACTAACTGTAGTTTTTATGGTTACTTTCTGTATATTCTGTCTATGCCCCTAGACTTCCATGGTTCTACCTGGTTCATTCATCCATACTTCTCATGTCATTCTGGCTTATTTTGTTAGAGTTTGGCTGTGGTAGTTGTGTAGATTGGACTTTTAGCATTAGCTTGTCTAGGTAGCTGTGGTCAGGTATTCTCAAGCTTTGTGTCCACGTTTTCACACTTCACATTCATTGTCTGTGTAGCACACCCTGCATGCTTTCTGGTAGTGTGGTGTCAAGAACCTTGAGCCATTGGTTGGAGGTGCCTGCTCCTCATTTGCATGAATTCCCACTCCGCTCCCATTTACTCAAATGAGGAACGGGCGATCGCTTATTGGAACTCGTGCTGATCTTTAAAAATAGCAGTTGTTGGTAAAAAGTAACACCAGCGATTGTTAGCCTCAGCATGGTGTCAACGCAGAAGAAAGTAGGGTGGCTCATTAACGTTTAAAGAAACATGCAGTGAAACAGGTTGTTTTGAGGAAGGCGGTTTCATCTGGTTCAGAAATGGTCCTGCAGTATTTAAACCCTGAGGCATTTTAACCAAAGCACGTCACAGATATTTCATTGAGACCTCTGGGGGCTCTGTCATCATGAGGAAAAGCGCATAATTGGACACTTTAAAGGCTTTTTAGCTTATTAGATCTACTGTAGTTAAAGATTGATAGCAACAGTTTTATATTAACTTTAATGTAAGTGATAAGTAAATATATAAAAGTAAATTATTAATTTTATGATGGTGCTATATGGTTTTACCAAATCTAGCTGTTGGGTGATTAGTTTTATTTCGTTGATCTACACTGATATTAGGGGGAAATTTTCATGCAATTGCACAGTATTATTTGAAATATCATTTTTGTGTGGACTCTTCCTTTGTGTTTTTAACTTCCCTCTTGAAAGAAAACATTTGTCATGAGCCTCATAACCTTTGCTCTGTATGCTCTAGCCCTTCATTTTCATGTCGCCACAGGCAGAGCTTGCTATCAGCATTGTGAGCGGTGAAACATCTAGAGGCTGAGGGGGTTAAAGGATCAAAGCTCTGCTTTGGTCCAGCATGTGCAAAGGCCCTGGCAGTAAAGGGATGGGGGGCTGTGCAGGGAGTCTGTTCGGGGGCTGGCTCCGGGGACAAAGACCTCATTGAATGGACAGCCCACTTCCCGGCAGGGAGGGGCTGGACTCAGAGGCTGGCAGGCTGCACACTACCAGGGCTCTGAGCAGGACCAAATATTGGCCCAACAGAACAGTGCAAACCGACTTTTTTTTTTTTTAATGAGTTTTACTAAAGGCATGGTCATACTAGAGTGCTTTTACTATGTCTAATACTGTATCTTCCTAAAGCGTAATGTCTAGAAAACTTTACACATATGTTTTTAATGTTTCATCTGGCTCAGCTGCAAGAAAATGCAAAAGATCAAATCTGTGGTGCCAAAGTGGGGGGAAAAAGGAGCACATACAGCACACTAAATAAATGAAATGCCACGGGCTTAGTTTCAACCTGGCACCTAGTTTGTGGTTATATTTTCTCTGTAAATAGAAAATGGAAAAAGAGCAGGAACTGCAGCAAGCCCAAGCCCGATAATTAGAGAATGCTGTATCCACACCACAGGACTTGTGCTTGATCCTGTTTTGTTTCTCCAATCTAATCACAAATAATGAATCCCAGTTTCTGTCTAAGTCGTGTGGCCAGTTTTACATTTCTATAGTGTTGTTGTTATTTCTAGTTTTGATTTAACTTTCAAGTAATATGAAAGCAGAAATGACAGGTGTGGACATTTTTGTTCAATTCCCTTTTCCAGCTAAAGCATGGAAATTACTTCTTATTTAGTGATAAGTGGTCTATTTAGCCCTGTGGAAAATTGACAGTTTTTGATGTCCTTGTGAAAATTTAGGATATTTATCCAACTAAATATTGCCACTGTTGGATGAAAACCACGTGTTTCCACATCTGATGATTTTTACTATTTATTTTTTATTGAATGTGCACATTTGGTTCTGATTGTTGTTTGCATGGTCTTAAAACAGCCGTGTGAAGCTGCTTTATTACGTCATCTATGTCACAGTGATCAATCTTCATCAGTCTAATCTTTCTCTATTTTCTGAAAAGTGACAATTCTGAACATAGGTTGTTTTCATCTGACAGCAACGATATGCAGCAGAGCTTTAACCCAAATGCTCATTTGTGTGTCCGTTTGATTGAAGGCTCTCTATCAGTGTTATGTTGATAGTGAACCACTCATTTCACCCTTGTCTAAAAGACAAACTAATGAGGCCACCATATTACGCAGAACATAAACCGCTCAAATTGTTTCCAGCCATCCCTCATGAGCTGCTCTGTGAGTAGCTTTGTGAAAAGACTTGCGAGACAGAGACACTGGTAAACAGAACACAAAAGGGACATTATATCACTGATGTCCCAGTCCAGTCCAGCTCTAACAGTGGCGATTTGAGGCTGTTGATGGACGGAAATTGTGTATCCAGGAAAACGGACCCCACGAAGAGGATTGTTATGAAGGTACATCAAAGTGGAAAGGCTCAGTCTGAGGCACTGCATCATAAACTTTTGTGGTTTAATAAAACACTTAATCACGCCTGCTTTTTTGTCCTTTTTGCCTGGCTTCACTTCTTCATTTACTTTGACATGGCAGTTTCACCCCAGTTTAACCTCTGACTCTGAAAGAAATCAGATAGATTGGTGTCTGGTTTGTTTTTCACCTATTTCCCACATGTTCAGTGCTATCTTCAACCTTGAGGGTGTGTTTGTGTTCATTCCACACGGTGCTAAAATTCTACATGATTCACATTATTCCAAATTGCAGGTGTGGACAAATACACTCAGTTCAGCTGCGAAGCTGTAAACGCAAAGGGCGTCACTACATCCAGAGAAGCAAATATCAACATCAAAGGTAAAATCATTTCCTTTTGTGGTTGTGGATGTCTAAAAATAGTCCAAGAAATATTCGTAGTCTGTGTGGTTTGGAAGTTGATAAGTATTTGTTTTATTTTTTTAGTTCTTCCCAGCCCTGTATCCAATGTTGCTGTAACAGAGAGGCTGTCCAATAAGTTGAAGTTGAGCTGGAGTGCTGGACACGATGGCTTCTCTCCAATCACCAAATGCCATATTAGGGTATGGAGTCTTTCAGTGTTATTTTAAAGGGGTCATTGACTGAATAATGGTGTGTTTGTAGGTTTTAATTGTCTGAAATGTGTCTGTTGGTCATGTGATTTATCAAACAAATATCAAAACACTCACTTCTCTTAAAAAACACAAAACATTTATCTCGTTTTTCTCTCCAAGAAGCTGTTTTGACTCTTCCTAGGATTTCTTGTACGTCTAGAAATGGTAAACTAGCCCAGCACTGTCCCTGATCCCCACCCACTGCTCTATTATTGGCCAGCATAGCTGTCTATCATGTAGGTGGATGAGGAGCTAAAGGTATTGGCCCCTGAGCTAACAGGGGTACTAGGAAGCTCGCATCAAGCATGGTTTGTATTATTTTCTTCAGATTTCAGTCACCCTAATAGCCATCCCTGTTTCCACCTGGTTCACTAATCCACAGTCAGTAATATACAGTGGTGTGAAAAAGTGTTTGCCCCCTTCCTGATTTCTCATTTTTTGTATGTTTGTCACACTTAAATGTTTCAGATCATCATACAAATTTAAATATTAGACAAAGATAACACAAGTAAACACAAAATGCAGTTTTTAAATGAAGGTGTTTATTATAAAGGGAAAAAAGAATCAAAACCTACATGGCCCTGTGTGAAAAAGTGATCCCCCCCCCCCGTTAAAACATAAATAAACTGTGGTTTATCACATCTTTGGAAAGCTGAGTTCAATTTCTCTAGCCACACCCAAGCCTGATTACTGCCACACCTGTTCTCAATCAAGAAATCACTTAAATAGGACCTGCTTGACAAAGTGAAGGAGACCAAAAGATCCTCAAAACTAGACATCATTCAAAGAAATTCAGGAACAGACAAATAAAGTAATTGAGATCTGTCAGTCTGGAAAAGGTTATAAAGCCATTTCTAAAGCTTTGGGACTCCAGCGAACCACTGTGAGAGCCATCCATCCATCCATCTTTTTCCGCTTAATCCTTTTTGGGTTGTGGGGGGCTGGAGCCTATCCCAGCATCTTTGGGCAAGAGGCAGGGTACACCCAGGACAGATCATCAGTCCATCGCAGGGCCAACACAGAGAGACAGACAACCATTCACTCTCACAGTCATACCTAAGGACAATTTAGAATCCCCAGTTTGATGCCAGTTAATCTAACTTATATGTTTTTGGCATGTGGGAGGAAACTGGAGAAATCCCGGAGTAAACCCATGCAGACACGGGGAGAACATGCAAACTCCACACAGATCACTGTTGGTCGGGGGCTGGGATTGAACCCAGAATCCCCCGGCCAAGGGTGAGTTGTTGTACAGCCATAGTGCTAACCACTCGCCACCGCGCTGCCCACAAATGGCGAAAACGTGGAACAGTGGTGAACCTTCCCAGGAGTGGCCGGCAGACTAAAATTACCCCAAGAGCGCAGCGACAGCTCATCTAAGAAGTCACTAAAGACCACACAACAACATTCGAAGAACTGCAGGACTCACTTGCCTCAGTTAAGGTCAGTGTTCATGACTCCAGCATAAGAAAGAGACTGGGCAAAAATGGGCTGCATGGCAGAGTTCCAAGACGAAAACCACTGCTAAGCACAAAGGAACATCAAGGCTTGTCTCAGTTTTGCCAGAAAACATCTTGATGATCCCCAAGACTTTTGGGAAAATACTGTGTGGACTGATAAGACAAAAGTTTAACTTTTTGGAAGGTGTGTGTCCCATTACATCCAGCATAAAAGTAATACAGCATTTTAGAAAAGGAACATCATACCAACAGTAAAATATGGTGGTGGTAGTGTGATGGTCTGGGGCTGTTTTGCTGCTTCAGGACCTGGAAGACTTGCTGTGGTAAATGGAACCATGAATTCTGCTGTCTACCAAAAAATGCTGAAGGAGAATGTCTGGCCATCTGTTCGTGAGCTCAAGCTGAAGCGCACTTGGGTTCTGCAGCAGGACAATGATCCAAAACACACCAGCAAGTCCACCTCTGAATGGCTTAAGAAAAACAAAATGAAGACTTTGGAGTGGCCTAGTCAAAGTCCTGACCTGAATCTGATTGAGATGCTGTGGCATGACCTTAAAAAGGTGGTTTATGCTCGAAAACCCTCCAATGTGGCTGAAGTACAACAATTCTACAAAGATGAGTGGGCCAAAATTCCTCCACAGCGCTGTAAAAGACTCATTGCCAGTTATAGCAAACACTTGATTGCACTTGTTGCTGCTAAGGGTGGCCCAACCAGTTATTAGCTTTAGGGGGCAATCACTTTTTCACACAGGACCATATACAGTAGGTTTGAATTTTTTTTTTCCTTAATAATAAACACCTTCATTTAAAAACTGCATTTTGTGTGTACTTGTGTTATCTTTGTCTAATATTTAAATTTGTTTGATGATCTGAAACGTGGGGCAGCGCGGTGGCGGAGTGCTTAGCACTGCGGCAGCACAGCAATTCACCCTTGGCCGGGGGATCCTGGGTTCGATCCCAGCCCCCGACCAACAGTAATCTGTGTGGAGTTTGCATGTTCTCCCCGTGTCTGCGTGGGTTTACTCCAGGATTTCTCCGGTTTCCTTCCACATGCCAAAAACATGCAAGTTAGGTTAATTGGCATCAAACTGGGGATTCTAAATTGTCCTTAGGTATGACTGTGAGAGTGAATGGTTGTCTGTCTCTCTGTGTTGGCCCTGCAATGGACTGGCAATCTGTCCAGGGTTTACCCTGCCTCTCGCCCAAAGATGCTGGGATAGGCTCCAGCCCCCCCGCGACCCAATCTCCACGGAGGTTCCCCGCGACCCCAGCTACTGTACATAGTGAAGCTATTGTGGGGGTCAGTCCTCTGGTAGTCTTGTGTGTTAACTTTCCTTTCCTCATTCTATCATGCTGAGCATCAAACTAGAAGGCAGAAAGTACCATTTTTATCTGGTCTTTTTTTATAGCCCAGCTGGGGTGTGAACCCACAATGTTTCAGCTGTGGGGTAGATGTTCTACTACTAGGTTACCACTCTTGTACAAAAAATAACCACTTGAACTGAAAAAGGATGCAAAAAATATTGTGCAAATTTGCAAAAAAAAAAGTCACAAATTTACAAGACTTAAGTTACTAAATTGTATGAAAAAAGTTGTAAATTTCTGAAAAAGTCAAGGAAGAAAGTCACAAACTTCAATGAAGACATAAAAATTTCAGGGAGAAAATGCAAACACAGATTATAGTGTTGACTTTGAGGGGGAAAATAAACACATTTCCAAGAATAAAGTCACATATTTATATGAAAAAATTATGCGAATAAAACCCATACATTTTACAGGAAAAAGTTGCAAATGGCAGATTTACATGAAAAAAAACTTGAAAATGACAAAGGAAAATAGAAATTTACACATTTTCCTTGACTGATGAAAATATTGAGCAACTAGTAATTTTGGGAAGCTACTAGCCACAGTGTCTGTTGAGCACTAAAGTTAATAGTAAAAGTAGTAAAAGCCCTTAATATGAGTTAGTCTGACTGATCACATGTTCTGTCTACCATCTCAGGTTAAAGAGATGAGTCGAAGGAAGGGGGAGGTGATGACCACCAGACTGATCAACGTCACGGTGCCGCCTTTCCATTGTGACGTTCCTGGGCTGCAGGCTATGACGTGGTACAACATGAGTGTTTCCTGCAGCAATGAGGTGGGGGCCTCCCCTGTCACCATGTGGATCCAGAGCAATACTACAGAAGGAGGTGTGTCAGTGGAAATGCTTCTGTGTTCATTTCAGTGATAAACAAGTAGATTTGGGGACATACTAGAAACTGCCTAGCAGCAGCTATAAAACCCCGCATATAAGAAGGCTGAACTGTATAAGCTAGCCTATGTGTGTGTTTTGCAGATGTAGTCCTCCTTCTCATTCTTGTTTAAGTTTTGAGTTGCAGCACTATGTAATTAGCCTACTACTTTCCCATTCAAAATGTGGTTAATGTAAGCCTCTTTGCAGCTGCAGCATGTAATAACTGGCATTTTCAGAAGTTGCACAACTACCTGCTCTGCCCACAGCAAGTAGCCATCAGAGGACTGTTGTATCCACTGGATCTCTGTTGTTTTCCTGAAGAGTTGCATAGGAAATGGGAGTGGCCTCACTGAGAAAACACAAAGTTCTTACAGGGTGGAGCTTCCTTCCTAAAGCCACCACAAAGTATATTTTAGCTGAAAGATTTGATATGGTATGCCTGGAAGTGACCTCAGCCCAACTGTAACCAGATATTTCTACAGAGGGTCAGTCTAGTTTTGTCATCTTTGACTGTAAAGGCTGGCCTCTGTAACTGCTCTGCATGATAATGACACTAAATCATGACTCCCATTTCCTGTCATATTTTCAGTGCCATCAGTTTATCCCCGAAATGTCACAGTGCAACAGAATGAGTCGTGGCTGGTGATCAGTTGGAAGCCTCCGCCAGAAGGTAAACTAAACGGCATCCTCCGTGGTTACGATGTTATCGTCAGATACGGAACACAAGAGAAGAAGGTGAGCCTTCGTGACAATTTGATAATTATGCTTGGAATGCAAAATGGAAGATAAACACATACACGCCTACACCTTTTAGATTTCAGTCATAGGTTATTTGGAAACATGGATCCATTATTGTTCTGTTCTATCAAATCAAACAACACTGTGGAAAAGACTTTGATATTTCTAATGTGTGTAATAAATTCATTTTTGATCAGAGCGGTTGGAGACTATAAATGGTGTGAAAAATTGGTTGATGATATATACTGTACATGTTTTACAATTGACATCCTCAGGCTGGGCAATTTGACCTTAAATCAGCATCACCATTAACTGAACCTTTCACATTGGTTTTGTTTGTTTGTTTGTTTGTTTGTAGTGGGGCATTTTTTCCCCTCCTTTCTTCTCCCTTATAGTTCAGTGACCAGGCTTGTAACTAAGCAGTAACAGTGTGGCATCAATGACCATATCACTCTGGTGACTCAGTAGTAGCATAGTATAACAACTTCACACACGCAACCAAAATAAATATTGTCCAGTGCAGAAGTCAGTGTGTAATATACAAACCTCTTGAGGGTCTGTGGGTCAAGTGACTTGCGGTGGCAGCTAATCAGCTTGATAGCTGCATTGGGGAACCTCTTTATGCATCCATGATTATGTTATCACCACATTCAATTCAATTCAATTCAATTCAATTCAATTCAATTCAACTTTATTTATATAGCGCCATTTCACAACAACAGTCATCTCATAGCACTATCAACTGTAGGGGGGACCCCCACAGTTGCAGAAAGACCCCAGCAATCAGGCGATCCCCTGTGAGCAAGCACTTGGCGACGGTGGAGAGGAAAAACTCCCTTTTAACAGGAAGAAACCTCCAGCAGAACCAGGCTGAGGGAGGGGCAGTCATCTGCTGCGACTGGCTGGGGGGTGAGGGGATAGAGAAGAAGAAAAGAACAGACATGTAGAGAGCAAACAGCACGATGGGGACTCAATCTATGGGAGAGAACAAACAAATGTTAATGACCAGCAAAAAAAAAATATTTCATAGAGAGTGAGGAAAGGAGTGAGGCCCAGTGCATTACTGGAGGTCCCCCAGCTGACTAAACCTATTAGCAGCATAACTAAGGGAGGGTTCAGAAACACATGATCCCTCCCTAATTGTAGGCTATATCAAAAAGGTAGGTTTTAGCCCTATTCTTAAAAACAGAGATCGAGTCTGACTCCCGAATCCAGATTGGCAGCTGATTCCACAGGAGAGGAGCTTGATAACTGAAGGCTCTGCCTCCCATTGTACTTTTGGAGATTCTAGGTATTACAAGTAATCCTGCATTTTGGGAGCGTAGCGCTCTGTTAGGATGATACGGTAGCATCAGATCTTTTAAATAAAAAGGAGCCTGATTGTTTAGAGCTTTGTAAGTAAGAAGAAGGATTTTAAACTTAATTCTAAACTCTATGGGAAGCCAGTGAAGGGAGGCCAGAACCGGAGAGATATGATCTCATAGTGAATACAAGTCTCCTGATCGGGTTCTAAAATCCAACTTCAGCTTGTCCATTTTTTCATCCATTCCCACTGTTAAATGGTTGAGCTGCAGCAGATTATTTAGCTTCAGGACATTTCTGTGTTTCTCAGACATTTCTGTGTCTTGGTTTCAGTTTCATTTCAGTTAATTGCACATCCCTATTAAATGTGATAGAGACGGCATTCTGACCTCCTGGCCAGCAGGTGTTATATTACTCTTGCACTAACTGGTTGGTAGAGACGAATAACATCAGCTCTGTTATGCTATTAACTGTGGCCGACTGTGATATCGATAGACTTTGGCTAGCTGTTAAGTTAGTCACATTTCATATAGCTTACTTATATGATTACAATAAAGACAATGAATAATTGTTTGTGTATCCTGTTATCACAATGCTGCAGGAGCTGTCAATCATTGTAATTACCTTAGTCTGGTTGCCAAATGCCAGAATCTCACCAAAGCATGTTTTGGAGTATATACAATGTTTTTTGTTTTTTTGCCTATTCCTTCAATGTGACATGTACTGATCATAAAACTGAGACTCTGGCCTTGAGAGTGGAGGGGTTTGATAGTCGGGCCCTCAGAACCATCAAGAATATCAGGTGGCCCCAGCACACTTCTAATGACACGCTCCGAGCGCACACACATCAGCCTGCAGCATCCCACCTTGTTACACAGCGGCGTATCCGCAGGTTTGGCCAAGAACATCTAACAAAAGCCATCCTCATGTTCGACCCCAGGGCCTCAGGGTAGAAAAGACCTCGGGGCAAGTCACGCACCAGATGGTTTGATGTGGTGGAGAGAGACCTCCGACAGCTCGGAGTCACTCTTGACGACGCAGAGGAGCTGGCCCAAACCCGACAATGTCGGCACGCACTGGTTAACCTGATTGGCTCTACGCATGGTGAAGGCCACCCAACCCTCACCCTGCAGGAGTAGTAAGCAGTAAGTAAGATCATAAAACTGATGGATGCCACCTTGGCATCTTTGATCAATTTTTTTTTATAGGCAAAATTCAAAATGGCTGCCATCCAAAGTTTAATTGGCCATAACTTGATTAATAATGAGCATACAGACTTGATTTTGATGGCAAATCTCACATTTTCAAGGGTATGGAATCCATTGGAAACTTTAAAAAAATATTGGCGGCTGCCAGTGGTAGCCCTCAGCCTCTGTTTGTTGTTGAGATGTGGTTTATATGTCATTTTGACCTTGACCATTGATCTTGCAGCCCCAAAACCATAGCAAGAGGTCAGGGTGACAGGATTACCCTGGCTTTACTCATTCTATAGTAATGGGGCATAGGGAATGTTAACATTGACCTTTGACCCCAAACCCATAGGCAGAGAGCAGGGTCTAAGACATCCAAGAATTGTCTGAGACATGATGATATCGATTTGAAAAGGCTGCATCATTCCTATGTGTAGTCATCACGTTACAAGATTTAGGGAAAACTGACATGCTATTTCTGGTTGCGACACCGTTCCCTACCTGTGGGGCATTGGGAAAAGAACAGTGCTGAAAACACTAAAAGCTGGACACAAGCTTTCCAACACTGGAAATAAGGAGGCTACAATGGATTCTGGTGTAGCTGAGGCAACTGCCTTCATTTCTGCTTGCTACTGCTTGAAAATTCACACAGACATGCTAGAGCTTCAATTTGATGTGTGGTCATCCAAAATGTCAAACTGGAATATCACAGCTTCTCCAAAGCTGAAATTTGTCCCTCTTACAACAGAAGCATTCAGTGGACATCTGTGCAGGGAACATTACCAAGCCTTCATATGGCACTCTGCAAAAGAGTGTCACCCACCGTCTTTGGATGTAACTCAATGTGGGTGGACTAGAAACAGGGCTAACATCACACTGGTGCCCGTTGGACTACCCCAGGATGTGTCACCTATTCTACTGGAGGTGTTTCAAATCGTCACACAGTCTATGCTCCACAGCACGCTGTGGCTGTGTGGTTGCAAAGCTATCCTGCTCAGTGTTTTGTGCATGTCATGCCCAGAAGCATTGTGCCAGCGAGAGACCCCCAAGATGATGGTGAGAAGTCTGATGATCCAGGAGAACAGCAGAAACAAGAATATATATATTTTTTAATTTTGTATACTTTATTGATCCCCAGAGGGGAAATTGGGGGCATCCACCTGGATGGATGAAGCAGCCACGGTACGGCGCTATCCCTTTGCCATTCACACACACATTTACACCTATAGGGCTACTTTAGAGTCTCCAATTAACCTAACCTGCATGTTTTTGGCATGTGGGAGGAAACCAGAGAACTCCCGGAGTAAACCCACGCAGACAAGGGGAGAACATGCAAACTCCACACAGATCACTGTTGGTCGGGGGCTGGGATCGAACTAGAGATCCCATGGCCAAGGGTGAGTTGCTGTGCTGCTGCAGTGCTAACCACTGCGCCACCACACTGCCCAATATATCTCAGTATATATCTCATTTGGAAGCTTAGTCATGTGTTAATTCTTTAATTTGTACTACTTACCTATTTGTATTCCTAGACCAAATAAATAGGATTTTTTTCCAAGGCCAAATCTTGTGTTGTACAGTGACTAAACAATAGCCTGTTATAACTTGTATTGGTAGGCATTTTAAAAATGTGCTGAGACATTTTTTGTCATCTATTATTTTACAATGGTTAATTCAATTAATGATTTCCTTTATTTGATATCACATCCAACCAGAATCTCTATTCATTAATGGCTCAGAAATAGCCAGTAATGGCTTTGCACGACAGCCATTTTGGATTTTTTTCTCCAAAGTTTTATTGCTAGAAGCATTTTCACTGCTTAAATCATCATTCTGTGGTTTCCAATGGATTCCTTGCTCTTGAAAATGTGTGGTTTACCATCAAATACAAGTCTCTATGTTCATTATTAATCGAGCTGGGGCTAATCAAAACTTTGAACAGCAGCCATTTTGAATTTTGTCTGTAAAAGAAATTGCTCAAGGATGCGAAGGTGGCATCCATCGGTTTTGTGATCAGTACATGTCAAATTGATGGAATATGCAGAAAAAAAAATCATATATACTCCAAAACACGCATAGGTGTTGCTGCCACTGGACTACCAATATGGCACCTCCGTTTGCCATGAAAATGTTAGCCACTGGAGCACAGACTGGAGTCTTGTCATCTAGTTGCTCAGATATAAATATTACGATTATTTAGGACCCTTAAAAAATTTAGAACCACGTGGGCAATGACAGTGAAACCTGGAGGGGGATGATTGGGAGGAACGGCCTGCCTGATCTGAACCCAAGTGGTGTTCAGTTATTGGACTTCTGTGCTAACCACAGTTTGTCCATAACGAACACCATGTTCAAGCATAAGGGTGTCCATATGTGCACCTGGCACCAGGACACCCTAGGTCGCAGGTCGATGATCGATTTTGTTATCGTGTCATCAGACCTGCGACCCTATGTCTTGGACCCTCGGGTAAAGAGAGGTGCAGAGCTGTCAACTGATCACCACTTGGTGGTGAATTGGATCTGATGGCAGGGGAGGATACCAGTCAGACCTGGTAGACCCAAACGTATAGTGAGGGTGTGCTGGGAACGTCTGGCTGAGGCCCCTGTCTGTGAGGTCTTCAACTCCCACCTCCGGAAGAACTTCAACCACATTCCGAGGGAGTCTGGAGACATGGAATCTGAATGGGCCATGTTCTCCACCTCTGTTGTTGAAGCGGCGGCCCAGAGCTGCGGCCACAAGGTGATCAGTGCATCTCGTGGTGGCAACCCCCGAACCAAGTGGTGGACACCAGTGGTGAGGGGGGCCATTAAGCTGAAGAAGGGAGTCCTATCAGGCTTGATTGGCTTGTGGGACTTCTGAAGCAGCTGAGGTGTACCAGCAGGCCAAGCGGAGTACAGCTCAGGTGGTTGCTGAAGCAAAAACCCGGGTATGGGAGGAGTTCGGTGAGGCCGTGGAACAAGACTTTCGGTTGGCTTCGAAGAGATTCTGGCAAACTGTCCGGCGGCTCAGGAGGGGAAAGCAGCTCCTTGTCCACACTGTGTATGGTGCGGATGGGGCACTGTTGACTTCCACTGGGGATATCGTTGGGCGGTGGAAGGAATGCTTTGAGGATCTCCTCAATCCTACTGATACGCCTTCCACAGAGGAAGCAGGGCTTGTGGACAAGATGGACGACTCGCCTATCACAGGGGCTGAGGTCGCCAAGGTGGTTAAAAATCTCCTTGGTGGGTGGGCCCCGGGGGTGGATGAGATTCGCCCTGAGTACCTGAAGGCCCTGGATGTTGTAGAGCTGTCATGGTTGACACGCCTCTGGAACATTGTGTGGAGGTCGGGGGCAGTGCCTTTGTCATGGCAAACCGGGGTGGTGGTTCCTCTCTTCAAAAAAGGGGACCAGAGGGTGTGCTCCAACTTTAGAGGGAGCACACTCCTCAGCCTCCCTGGGAAGGTCTATGCCAAGGTTCTGGAGAGGAGAGTCCAGCCGTTGGTCGAACCTCGGATTCAGGAGGAGCAATGTGGTTTTCATCCTGGCCGTGGCACATCGGACCAGCTCTTTACCCTCTCGAGAATTCTCGAGGGTTCGTGGGAGTTTTCCCAACCAGTTTACATATGTTTTGTGGACTTGGAGAAGGCATTTGACCGCGTCCCTCGTGGTTTTTTGTGGGGGGTGCTTCGGGAGTATGGGGTATCGGGCTTGTTGTTATGAGCTATTTGGTCTCTGTACGACTGTTGTGAGAGTTTGGTTCGTATTGCCAACACTCGGTCGGACTCATTCCCAGTGAGAGTTGGACTCCGCCAGGGCTGCCCTTTGTCACCGATCCTGTTCATTATTTTTATGGACAGGCTTTCTAGGCGCAGCCAGGGAATGGAGGGTGTCATGCTTGGTGACCACAGGATCTCATCTCTGTTGTTTGCAGATGATGTTGTCCTATTGGCTTCATCCAGCAATGACCTACAATTCTTGCTGGGACGGTTTGCCGCTGAGTGTGAAGCGGCTGGGATGAGAATCAGCACCTCCAAGTCCGAGTCCATGGTCCTCAGCTGGAAAAAGGTGGATTGGCCTCTCTGGGTTGGGGACAGGCTCCTGCCCCAAGTGGAGGAGTTTAAGTATCTTGGAGTCTTATTCACGAGTGATGGAAGAATGGAACGAGAGATTGACAGACGGATCGGAGCAGCATCTGCAGTGATGCGGACGTTGTACCGGTCTGTTGTGGTGAAGAGGGAGCTGAGTTCTAAGGCAAAGCTGTCAATTTACCAGTCAGTCTACATTCCTACTCTCACCTATGGTCACGAGCTTTGGGTAATGACCGAAAGAACAAGATCGCGGATACAAGCAGCTGAAATGAACTTTCTCTGTAGGATTGCTGGACTCACCCTCAGAGATAGGGTGAGGAGCTCAGTCATCCGGGAGAGGCTCAGAGTAGAACCGCTTCTCCTCCACATTGAAAGGAGTCAGTTGAGGTGGTATGGGCATCTGATCAGGATGCCTCCTGGACGCCTCCCACTTGAAGCGTTTTAGCCACGTCCCACTGGGAGGAGACCCCAGGGCAGACCCAGGACTCGGTGGAGAGACTATGTCTCCCAGCTGGTCTGGAAACGCCTTGGTATCCCCTCTGAAGAGCTGGAGCAGGTGGCTGGGGAGAGGGAAGTCTGGGCTTCTCTGCTTGAACTGCTACTTCCACGACCCGGACCTCCGGAAAAGCGGTAGAAGATGGATGGATGGATAGATAAAAAAAAAAATATATATATATATATATACAGTATATACGTATATATATATATATATAAAATATACACACACACATACGGTGGTGCTTGAAAGTTTGTGAACCCTTTATAATTTTCTACGTGTCTGCATAAATATGACCTAAAACATAATCAGAGTTTAACGTAAGTGCTAAAAGTAGATGAAGAGAACCCAGTTAAATAAATGAGACAAAAAACATTTTAATTTATTTATTGAGGGAAATTATTCAATATTACATATCTGTGAGTGGCAAAAGTTTGTGAACCTTTGATTTCAGTATCTGGTGTGACCCCCTTTTGCAGCAATAACTGCAACTAAATGTTTCCGGAAACTATTGTTAACTCCTGCACATTAGCTTAGAGGAATTTTAGCCCATTCCTCCATACAGAACAGTTTCAAGTCTGGGATATTGGTGGGTTTCCTTGCTTGAACTGCTCGCTTCAGGTCCTTCCACAACATCCATTGGATTAAGTTCAGGACTTTGACTTGGCTGGGAGGAATTGCAAAACAGCAAGCACCCAGTGACCAGGTTTCTACCCATGGAGTGGACACATGTGGCTCATTGGGGTTCAGCCCGAATGAGCCACATGGGTCCACCCTCCAGTGGGCTCACCACCTGCAGGAGGGATCGTGGAGGTCATGGTGCTGTGTGAACTGGGCGGAAGTCTGGGCTTCTTTGCTAAGACTAATGTTCCCATGACCTGGAACCCTGGGTAGAAGCAGAAGATGGATGGATGTCAAAATTTAGAAATGAAAACATGTGATCCATTCAAAAGAATTCCAGAAGTGAACCAGATATGTTTATTCTAAGAAATATTTTGAATGCATTCTTGTATTTTTAAATGAAATGTAAATTTGAATGTTCCATTTTAAAGCTTCATTTTAGAGATATTTTTTTTTTCCAAAAAACAAACACCAAAAAAAAAATACATGGCCCAGATTTGACAGCATAGGAAGTATAATTGTCTCAGATGGAGAAGGTGGTTGTCCACAAACAGTGGACAAAACTTATAAAGTACTTTTTTCACTTCCAGAGAAAAGTTGCAAAAAATTGCCTTACTGTCACACTGTAAAGCAACAGGAGAAAATCTTGTTTTCTTTCACTCTTCCTTTTTTTGTGGGTGTGGATTTTTCCATTTTTCATTTCTGATAACAGTGACTAATATGTGACAAATGGCAAAAGAAGTGTTGCAGCTTGGGAATATTTCACCTTCCCCTTGACCAAAGGTCTGGTTTTCCATTGTCTGTGAAAAATAGTTTCTCCTGATGTTAGAAGGGTCAGAAATGCAGGTAAAATGATTAAAAAAAACAACTTCTATTAAGCATCTCAAACAGCATAACTGACTTCATTAACAGCCTTCTCACTACATTTATCGATGATGCTGTTGGAGCGTAGTCATGCTTCTGTTAGTGCATTAGCGATTTCTAGTACAATAGCGTGTTTCCCGTCCTTCCTGTCTGCATCGTAGTTTCAAGGAAGCTGACGGTGTGAAAAATGTTTTCTCCATTCGGCACTGGGCCCTGAGTCATCAGAGTGACTCGAGTGTGAATACTAGAGGACGTGTTTCTGAGGCTCAGATGTCCGCATGCAGTGTCCGGCCAGGTGTTGATGTCATGACTGTGGCAGTCACTGGAAACACACACAAAGCCAACAGGCTCACCTGCCACTACTGAATCACTGCAGGATCATTGTTCAGACCAAAAACATGGAAAATCACATTGAAAGTGATCAAATGAATACTACTGCTAGATGTGTGCTCTTCTGCTTTTCAAACTGGGCATGATTTTTAAACTTGGTTATTTGCAGGGACGTTAAACCACATGCTTCCGTCTGTTTGATGCACCAGGCGTTATAGAGATTAATCATGGGTTTAACACTCAACGTCAGCACTTTGGCAAAGAAAAGCAGCCCCAGATGTACCATCTCCCGTGTGGTGTTGTAAAATGCACAGCGTACGTCTGTCACATGCTCTGTCGCACTCAGCACAGGCCTATCCAGAGTCTCTTCTTCCCTTTTTTTGTCAGGAGTCTCTTATATACGGGAATCTCTGCTGTGCATTTCACAAAAAAGGTTTATAAGTGGGGAAAAAACTGAGACATAACATGAGAGAAAGGACAAAATGTGCTCTAAAATTGTTGAGTCGGATTGCAGAAATGTGCAAGATGTTCCTTGGCATGCTGTTCCTCCTGTTATGTTTTTATACAAGGGGTATCTCTGCTTCCTTTCCACTTTAATGGCTTGACTTGCAGTGCAGCTTCAACCCTGGCCCATATTCTGACAAGTTAAACTTATATCACCACAATGGTGATGATTAACCCTAATGTGCTATGTGTTTTCAGACTAAATTATAGCATTGCGACATAATCCACTTTCTCTGTTGCGTGTCACTTCAGGTCTACAGTGATAACACCGTGGCCATTGTAGCCGTGCAGGAATTCAACACAACCTACAGTGTGGAGGTGGCTGCATGCACTCAGGCAGGGAGCGGCATGGTCAGCCCACGGGTCTGGCTCTTTGTGCCAGAGGACAGTAAGCAGCTCTATTGATTTATCTCCTCATCTGGATCCTGTCAACTTTATAAGGCAGCCTGCATAGCTGAGCTGATGCACTGTTTATTACGGTCACTTAAATAGCTATGCCACTTTATTAGAGGAATGTTAGTTTGTGTACTACTGTGCTTCAAGATTTGAATCTCAAAATATCATGGATGAATTTCCAAGAGATTCAGTGCAAACACTGGCGGTTCATAGCAAGTTGAGTACTTAAAAATATTTAAATAACCCTGCATTTCTTTTCTTGCTGCAAGTCAGATTAAATTTCCTTGTTGATTTATTAATCTATTTATTTTATACTTTTTTTAAAATTTATTTTTATGCTTGCTATGAATGCTGACATGGCACTGAACAAGAACTCTGACTTTAGTTGTCATTGCTAACAGTGGCAGTGTTTCCTCTAGAAATTCCTTTCGGCCTGGTGACAAAAGCTGATAGAGACTATATGAGAAAAATTTTGGTTGTTCATTTTTCACATGACACATGACTTTTGGTTTGTCATTTTCCCGTAAAATGCTTATAAAGGAAGTGATCAAGGAGTGAGAATGACTCCATAAACTCCTTTTATTATAACTGAAGTGTGTCTGGGGGTGTGTCTGTCTGCTGATCCTCCAGTTTTTCAGGCCTGGCGGTGGTAGGTGGAACTCTGACTGCTTAACGGTCAGTATTTCCTGACCTGTCCTGCTGGAATGTGGTCAGCTCGGGCAGGACGTCATTCTACACATCTGGTTTTTGACCTCAACACAGAAAAGGAATGCACCGTCACATCTTGGCAATTTCGAAAGAGCCAAGTGTTTTCAAGAGAAAAACTGAAACATGCTGATTAAGAGTGATTGTTTATGAGGCAAAATAAAGTACCTTGATTTACTAAATGAAATATTAATAAACAATCATCACCAAAAACACAAAAATTGATGTCTGTGCACAGCTGCTTTCTTGGACAGATAATGCTTTGATTCACATTCAAAAATGTCTCAGCTTTGACCATGCCTATTCTATGTTGTTTTTGCTCCAGAATCAGCCTTATCCCCTTCGTCCAGCCCAGACACGCTGGCTCCTCAGTCTGCGGCTGCTGTCTTGCTGGCAGTGGTTTGTAGCATCTGTCTCCTGCTGCTGATCCTGTCGGGGGTTCTGTGTTTGCGCAACAGGGTCTCCTGGTTTCGGTATGTTGATAATTAATAGTTAATTACTGTCAGTAATCCAGATATAATTGTTATCTTTGCTACAGATCACTGTGCCTTCTGTGACCTGTCTGTCTTAACCTACAGCTACATACTGAACCCTTCCTGATTCAGTTATTAATTTGCCTTAGCTTCATCTTAATCACTGCTCCCTGCACTGGGGGCCCTGTAGTAACTGTGCAACTGTTAATATTCTGTATGCTTTTACTATGGAGAGCGTGACTCACTCAGGATATGGATAGGAATGTGTCACAAGCTGCTTCTCAGATCTGAAAACACTACATGACCTCCGACAGACAGGAAAGCAAGAGCGCATAACAAAGCTTCCTCATTACCTCTTCAGTGTGATCTCAGCCTGTGGGGGGATTATTCACCAGGTTTCCCTGCCGTTTCTTCTCTTCTGTCTCCCCCTGTAGGCAGCTGTGTGGAGGTGAAGAAAAGCTTCCCCCTGTTATACAGTACACACCTCAGAGATCCTACAACCGATCAGCCATAGTAGCCACACGTATGTACTATATGCAGGGAGAATGATACCGAGGGTATTCTGTAATTTTCTTTTAACTGAGTAGGCAGTGCTTGTCATTATCACCAGTGTACCATCCAAATGCCAGTGTATCTTGTTGTGTGTATATAGTCTTAACAAATGCAACTGAATTAATAAATCCATTGCACTTATAAGACAAAGTAGTAACTTTATGATAAAGTCACTAATATGAAAGAATCACAAATTTACAATAAGATGGAAACATAAGAGAAAAAGCGACATAAATTTACAAGATTAATGATACAACTTTGCAAGTCATGCAGATCACAAATTTCTGATCAACGTTACACTAATTCATGATAAAGTCACAAATTTACAAAAAAGAAAAAGAATAACTCAAAAAGTGACAAATTTATGATTGAGAAAAGTTGCAAATTCATAACAGAATTTCATAAATATTTTTAAAACCTACAAATTAACAAGGAAAATGACAAATTTAAATGAAAAATGTTGCAAATTTACAACTGGAAACTTAGTGAATTTACACGAAAAATTATGCAGTCTACTGGCTAAAAAAGCTACAACTCTTGTGTTACATTTACCAAAAAAATGGTTAAAAAAAAACTTGCATATTACTAATGCTGAACCCTTGGTTAGTGAAATGACTGAGTAGCTACTAATACTGGAAAGCCACTAGCCACAGTAGATGGTGAGGTCAAAATTTAATGCAAGCTCTGGCAGGAGTGATTTATTTCCTTGTGTCTGCAGTTGGGAACCTTGGTGTTAGGGAAGAACTTCAGGCCAAACTTCAGGATGTGATGGTCATCAGGAGCTTGCTGTCCATTGGAAAAGTTCTTGGAGAGGGTGAGTACATCAGCTTTTGTTTTTACATAATTGTCTTGCTAAGTAGTTTCATGAATTTCTGATCATAGTTTGATTTGTTGTTAGGGGAGTTTGGCTCGGTGATGGAAGGACATTTAAAACAACCAGAGGGCACATCAGTGAAAGTGGCTGTGAAGACGATGAAATGTAAGCCTCCTACTATAAACCAACCTGTCTGAATACTCAGCAACTGTATAATTAAACAAATATTTATTGTTCTTCCCATACAGTGGACAGCTTCTCTCAAAGGGAGATTGAGGAGTTCCTGAATGAGGCCGCCTGCATGAAAGATTTCGACCATCCTAATGTGATCAAGCTGTTAGGTAGGAGCAGTGTTGAAACGGTTAAAAACCCACAACACTTCTCATCCCTGTTCATTTGCCTATCAGTGTTGACTTGTCCTCTTTAGGTGTGTGTTTGGAAGTTGGCTCGGGACATTTCGCCAAACCCATGGTCATCCTTCCATTCATGAAACACGGAGATCTGCACAGTTTTCTGCTGCGCTCACGCCACTCTGAGAACCCAGTGGTAAAGCTTCAGCCTTGTGTATATGTTTTTTCTTTATTGTTATGACATTATTATTACTTTAACTGTTTTATTTTGGTTTCATACAGTTCTTGCCCACTCAGACTCTCTTGAAGTTCATGGTTGACATCGCTTCGGGTATGGAGTATCTCAGTGGTCGCAACTTTCTGCATCGTGACTTGGCAGCTCGGAATTGCATGTAGGTCAATGAAAAAATTGTCTACGTAATCATTTACAGGTGTTATTTGGGGGGTTTGTTAGATTCTTTTTTTTCACCCCCACACTTTGTCTTACAGGCTGCGAGATGACATGACAGTGTGTGTGGCAGATTTTGGGTTGTCTAAGAAGATCTACAGTGGAGATTATTACAGGCAGGGCAGGATAGCCAAAATGCCCGTAAAGTGGATTGCATTAGAGAGCCTGGCAGACAGAGTTTTTACAGTGAAGAGTGATGTGGTAAGTACAAATTGTATCTTTCCCAGGAATGAGCGTTCTCATAAGTCTGTGAAGTCATTAAAGAGAACTGAACTCTTGTTTATGTACCGTTTCTCTTTCTGTTACCTTTTTACTGTTCTCTGTTCATCTTCAGAGGACATTTAAAACCTTTTATGAAAGAAATACACAAACATGTCAGTTGGATTTACACCAATTTTCCCTTTTTTGGCAGTTTTGCAGTTCCTCCCAGCCAATTAATAGTTCTGTCGTCAATTTTAGCATTTCCCCCAGTCTTTTGGATCTTAAATAAATGCTTAGAAATAGACCTATTTCTAGTGATTTGGACCAGAATTATTTAGGATAAATCTGACAAAGATGCCAAATCTGGGAGTCACCATCAGCCTTTCAGGAAAGGAAGAAAAGGCTTCTGCTTTCACATCGTAATATGATACTTTTCACATTCTTGATGCACAAACAGTGGGCCTTCGGTGTTACCATGTGGGAAATTGCCACAAAAGGCATGACGCCATACCCTGGAGTCCAGAACCATGAGATTTATGACCACCTTGTTGAAGGACACAGACTGAAGCACCCACCAGACTGTTTGGATGAACTGTAAGTGTTCTTTCTTCCTTGGTTTGAATACTTTGTGGGCCAGCCTAGAACAGTTTAAAAGGCCAATAGAGTGCATTTTCCAGGGATAATTTTTTAAGTTTGATATCATCAAAGAAAGAAAATAGCAAATGCCATTGTGCCATTGTGCTGTAAAACAGCACAGCAAATGCCATTTGCTGTGCTGTTTTACAGCTTTTAAAAAAATCCTTCTGTGTCCCTGTGCCTCACACAAGCAGTTTTCAGCCTACTAAATAATATTCATGACACTGATTGGGTAAATCTATTGAGCAACTGCTAACTGCTAACCCTTGTTTCTAAGTTATACTGTAATGACCCACCCATCTCACAACATCTGACAGTACTACAGACAGCAGGACAGCAGCAATTCCAACAGTACCAATAATACTTCAACAACAATATAACCGTTGGTAGTAAATAAAGTAGACACATCTCTTCTTTTAAGCTGGGTTCACACAATAACGTTTAGACCGACTTTTACTGACGTTTTGAAAAATCAGAGAAATCAGTCCAAACGGTGAAATTATGTTCATGAGCACACACCAACTTTTACGAACTTTTACAAACTTTTACAAACTTTTGCTAGCATGTGCCAGCGTTGCATTCAGTGTTGTCAAACTTTTGCCAACTTAGGCTAGCGTATGTGTAGCAGTTGCCAACTTAGGTTAACTGAAGCAAAAGAATACTCAGCGCAGTTCAGCTGACATTAATGTCAGGCGACGCTGTGACATTGATGTCAGTGTCATCATCACTATATATATATATATATATATATACTATATATATATATATATATATATATATGGAGAGAGAGAGAGAGAGAGATATCATCATAGCATCATAGCAATCTGTCGTGGGCGACAATGACTGTTTCAATTAGGTCTGATCAGATTCCTCCACACAGCTCTGTCCTTAGCCTTCCGCTGCCAGCAACTCCTGTCTATATCCAACTTCTTCAAGTTTCTTTTTACGGTGTCTTTAAATCTGAGCCTTGGTCTACCCTGATTGCGTTTGCCCTCGCATAACTGTGAGTAGAGTAACTGCCGAGGGAGACGCTGGTGGTCCATCCTCTCAATGTGTCCGAGCCATCTCAGGTTCATCTGTATTAACATGTCCTCCATTGATAGTAGACCAGCTCATTTCAACACTTCTATGTTGGTTGTCTTGTCTTTCCATGAGATGTTCATTATGGCTCGAAGGTGTCTCATCATGTACACGTGGAGTTTCTTCACCTGCACTCTGTAGACAGTCCAAGTTTCAGCACCATACAATAGAGCAAAGAGCATTTCTGTTACTACCTTTATCAATGTCTTACTCTTGGCTTTAAACTGTGCCACATTGAACAACTCTGCTTCTTTCCTTGTTTGAATGTATACTCCTTCTGAAGTGTCTTTGAAGGCCACCTCAACCATGAGTGCCAGATATAGCGAGAAGAGTGTAGGTACCAGCACACACCCTTGTTTCACCCCGTTGCTTACTGAAAAGTCTTTAAATACTGAACCACTCATTGCCACTTTTGCTTGCATACCTGTATGGAGTGCCTCGATCAGGCTGACAAACTTCTCTGTACAGCCATATTTCTTGAGTACCTGCCAAAGTCCCTGTCGCGAAACAGTATCGAAGGCTTTACTGAAGTCTATGAAGACTACATAAAGTGGCATGTTCTGTTCGATACACTTTTCTTGAAAGTGAAATTTTCTGTTTCAAGCAGAAAATCAGGTCCATTGTGTTTCTTCCGCTTCTAAAGCCGCACTGGGTTTCCGGTAGTACATATACACAGAGGTATAAACATTATTTGCTGGGGCAAAAAAGTATTTAGTCAGCCACCAATTGTGCAAGTTCTCCCACTTAAAAGATGAGAGGTCTCCAATTTTCATCATAGGTATACCTCAACTATGAGAGACAAAATGAGAAAAAAAAAATCCAGAAAATCACATTGAATGATTTTTAATGAATTAATTGGTAAATCCCTCGGTAAAATAAGTATTTGGTCAATAACAAAAGTTCATCTCAGTACTTTGTTATGTACCCTTCGTTGGCAATGACAGAGGTCAAACATTTTCTGTAAGTCTTCACAAGGTTTTCACACACTGTTGCTGGTATTTTGGCCCATTCCTCCATGCAGATCTCCTCTAGAGCAGTGATGTTTTGGGGCTGTCGCTGGGCAACACGGACTTTCAACTCCCTCCAAAGATTTTCTACGGGGTTGAGATCTGGAGACTGGCTAGGCCACTCCAGGACCTTGAAATGCTTCTTACGAAGCCACTCCTTCATTGCCCGGGTGGTGTGTTTGGGATCATTGTCATGCTGAAAGATCCAGCCACGTTTTATCTTCAATGCCCTTGCTGATGGAAGGAGGTTTTCACTCAAAATCTCACCATACATGGCCCCATTCATTCTTTCCTTTACACGGATCAGTCGTCCTGGTCCCTTTGCAGAAAAACAGCCCCAAAGCATGATGTTTTCACCCCCATGCTTCACAGTAGGTATGGTGCTCTTTCTCCTCCAAACACGACAAGTTGAGTTTTTACCAAAAAGTTCTATTTTGGTTTCATCTGACCATATGACATTCTCCCAATCCTCTTCTGGATCATCCAAATGCTCTCTAGCAAACTTCAGACGGGCCTGGACATGTACTGGCTTCAGCAGGGGGACACGTCTGGCACTGCAGGATTTGAGTCCCTGGCAGCGTAGTGTGTTACTGATGTAGCCTTTATTACTTTGGTCCCAGCTCTCTGCAGGTCATTCACTAGGTCCCCCCATGTGGTTCTGGGATTTTTGCTCACCGTTCTCGTGATCATTTTGACCCCACGGGGTGAGATCTTGCGTGGAGCCCCAGATCGAGGGAGATTATCAGTGGTCTTGTACGTCTTCCATTTTCTAATAATTGCTCCCACAGTTGATTTCTTCACACCAAGCTGCTTACCTATTGCAGATTCAGTCTTCCCAGCCTGGTGCAGGTCTACAATTTTGTTTCTGGTGTCCTTTGACAGCTCTTTGGTCTTGGCCATAGTGGAGTTTGGAGTCTGACTGTTTGAGGTTGTGGACAGGTTGTCTTTTATACTGATAACGAGTTCAAACAGGTGCTATTAATACATGTAACGAGTGGAGGACAGAGGAGCCTCTTAAAGAAGACGTTAGAGGTCTGTGAGAGCCAGAAATCTTGCTTGTTTGTAGGTGACCAAATGCTTATTTTACCGAGGAATTTACCAATTAATTCATTAAAAATCCTTCAATGTGATTTTCTGGATTTTTTTTTTTCTCATTTTGTCTCTCATAGTTGAGGTATAACTATAATGAAAATTGGAGACCTCTCTCATCTTTTAAGTGGGACAACTTGCACAATTGGTGGCTGACTAAATACTTTTTTGCCCCACTTTATATGTATGATTCACTATGCTCACTCTGGGACACTATGGAATGGTGGGTGGGACAGTACTGTGTATATCTGTGTTGTTTGAGGCTGGTTTTGATGTATGGACATCAGTGTATGTTAGGATGGATGGGTGTTAATGCTGATATGTACAAAATATAGTTAATTGTTTACTTGGGGTCTTAAATGTGGTAATTTGTATATAATTCACATGGGTGTATTTATGGAAAAGAGGAGTTGGAATTAATAAGTGTTCACTTCTTCCTTCTCCCTTTCGAACACTGTATACTGTTACTTTATTGCATTTGTCATTTGTTTTGTTTTTGTTTTACTTTTTTGTTCGAAATAAAGTATGTACAGTATCTATCTATCTATCTACATTCTGCGAGATGTGTTCATTGAGTCTGTTCAGTAGTACACGTGAGAGAATCTTACCAACAGTGGCTAGCAGTGATATACCTCGGTAATTTCCACAATCTTTCCTGTCACCTTTCTTGAACAAAGGCACAATACTTGCATCCTTCCAGTCTTGAGGTACTTTCTGGGCATCCCATATCTGTTGGATAAGCTTTTGCAAGCAGTTGGTCAGCTGAACACCACCAAATTTCCACACTTCTGTTGAAATTCCATCCCTTCCTGGAACTTTACCATCCTGTGTTGTCCTGATAGCTGCCATTAGTTCATCAAAATTTGATGGTTCATCCAGACTTGATACAGTTGGTCGCTGCACTAGAGCTTCTTTAGCCTCTTCAGTGAGATCTCCAGAGTTGTTTAGTAGTTGGTCAGAGTGGTCTGCAAATCTGCCCAGGATCTTGTCTTTCTCCTGCAAAACCGTTTCACCATCTATAGCCTTTAGTTGGATCAATCCTCTTGGTTTAGGGCCATAGATTTCTCTCAAACCTGTGAAGAATGTTTTCATGTCCTTCATGTCTGCTGCAGTTTGAAGTTCCTCCACTTTTTCATCCCACCAGTTGGACTTCATCTCTCTGGTGAACTTCTGTAGCTCACTCTGAGCCTTTGAGTATTTCTTCTTCTTCGACCTTGTGTTACACTGTTGGTTTTCCTGCCTAGCTGTATTCCTCGCTTCTAGTAGTTTCTTCAGGTGTTCATCATGCTCATCAAACCAATCTTGATGTTTCCTCTCAGGGTGGTCTAATACATCACTCGCAGTCTGATACACCGTATCCTTCAGTGTTGCCCATTTCTCTTCTGTCATTCTGAGCTGTTGCTGTCCCAGTCTTTCAAGTTTTCATCCATTTCCTGTGTAAGTTCTTACTGACATGTTTACCAGACTCAGGGAACAGACACAGGCTCAAGTGGATTCATTTATCTTTATTGATATCGTGGAAGTGTGTGAGTGCATGTGTGTGTAGTGAATGCGGTGATGGCTGTCAACAGTGACATTGTAGGTGGGGGTGAGCAGAGCACCGCTCAGCCTGGCAACCCTATGACAAGACAGATGCACAGATGTTAGTGCAGTCCACCAGAGAATGTGCGAAGCAATGACTGGGGCTTACTTTGCAGGTGGAAGAGGGATGCTTAGGTTGGCCCGGAGGCTACTGCCAGGAAGACAGCGTCTGCTGTACATGCCGGTGATGGACAGGTGGCCCGCTGGAGTGAGGAAGGCACGTTCCGCCGCTGAGGAGAACTAATTCCGCCGCCAGAGGAGTCTGCCTGTGCACAGGGGAAAAAGGCTGGAAAAGGTGAGTAGCAATAGCGCTTACTTGGTGTGGTGAGGCCGAATCCTTCCTAGGGATGAAGCCAGGATGAGGAGATCCTTGACAGGAGTGAAGAGGCCTGGTTTTAGGCTTGAAGACGAGAGTCGAACTTCTGTAGACAGGGAGACAGACGGCTCCGTGCCAGACTTCAGGCAGAGCAGATTATAAAGCCCGTGAGTGATGGGGAGCAGGTGTGCGTGCAGCTGTAGAAGATGATGGCATAGAGGGAGTCATTACAGTACTCCCCCCCGCCCCCCGGAGAGGTGCTTCCCGGCACCTGATCCAGCCTACCTGGGTGCGTCTGGTGGAAGTCCCTGATGAGTTGTTTATCCAACACAAAGGACGGACATACCCAGGATCTCCATTCCGGGCCATACCCCTCCCAGTCCACCAGGTACTGCAGACCGCGACCCCAGCAGCGGACGTTCAGGATGGCGTTGACCTTACACGCCAGGTCGCCATCGATCACCACAGGTGGGGGTGGAGACCTGGGAGGGGGGCAGAGAGGGTTGGAACAGAAAGGTTTGATCTGGGAGACATGAAACGTAGGGCAGATACAGAGGGAGGGGGGGAGAGCCAGGTGCACAGCCAAGGGATTAATAGTGCGAACAATGGGAAAAGGGCCGATAAAGCGTTGGGCCAACTTCTTCTTTTCTGCCTTCGGATTGATATGCTGAGCAGATAACCAAACCTGCTGATCCACCTGGTATTGCGGGGCCGGTCTCCTGCGGCGATTCACGGTCCTGGAATTGCGCTCAGCAGTGTGAAGAAAGGCCGTGCGTCCAGAGCCGGCGACAGCGTCTCAGGTGAGCACGGACCGATAGCACAGCAATGTCCCTCTCCTCCTCGGGGAAAAGCGGGGGATTATAACCCAGAGAGGCCTTGAAAGGAGACATACCAATCGCTGAAGACACGGTCGAGTTGTGGGCGTACTCGATCCAGGGGAGATGAGTGCTCCAAGATGAGGGACTGGAGGAGATGACACAACGTAGGGCGGCCTCCAGCTCCTGATTGGCCCGCTCACACTGCCTGTTGCTCTGTGGGTGGTGACCGGAGGACAGGCTCACCGTCGCCCCCAGCACGTTACAGAAGGCTCTCCACACCTGGGACACGAATTGGGGACCCTGGTCAGAGACTATGTCGACGGGTATCCCATGAAGACGTACCACGTGCTGCACCAGCAGGTCCGCTGTGTCCCGTGCCGTAGGCAGCCCCTGCAAAGGCACAAAGTGGGCAGCCTTGGAGAAACGGTCAACAATGGTGAGGATAGTGGTGTAATGATTAGAAGGGGGAAGGCCGGTAATGAAGTCCAGGCCGATGTGGGACCAGGGCCTGCTGGGGATCGGCAACGGGTGAAGTAATCCTGCAGGAGGAGAAGATGGTGTCTTACCGGTGGCATACTGGGGACAGGCGCGGATGTAGTTGGTGACGTCCTTCCGAAGCGCCGGCCACCAGAACATCCTCTGGAGAATCTCCACCGTGCGGGTCACCCCTGGATGGCACGAGAGTTTAGAGGAGTGGGCCCAGTGGATTACCTCGCCCCGAGCAGACGAAGGAATGAACAACCTCTCCGCAGGCCCCCCACCCAGATCCGGCTCAGTCTCCTGCACCTTCTGGACCTTCTCCCTGATGCCCCACGAGAGGGCGCCCATGACACAAGAAGCAGGAAGGATGGTATGTTCATGCCCCTCCACAGCATCTGGAGCGAATTGCCTGGACAAGGCATCTGTCTTAGCGTTCTTAGCCCCGGGGTGGTAAGTGATCATGAAATTGAAGCGCCCGAAGAACAGAGACGAACGGGCCTGACGGGCGTTCAGACGTTTGGCAGTCCTCAGGTACTCCAAATTTTTGTGATCTGTTCATACAGTAAAAGGTTGGGCGGCCCCCTCCAACCAGTGACGCCACTCCCCCAGGGCGAGCTTCACCGCCACCAGCTCCCTGTCACCGATGTCGTAATTCTTCTCCGCTGGGGACAGACGACGGGAGAAGAACGCACAGGGACGGATCACCCTGTCCACCGGGGAGCGCTGAGATAGGACCGTCCTCACCCCAGAATCAGAAGCGTCCACCTCGACCAGGCACTGGAGGGTAGGGTCCACCTGTGTTAGGACAGAAGAGGAGGAGAATTTAGTTTTGAGTGTGGTGAATGCTGCTGCAGCCTCCTCCGTCCACCAGAAAGCCACTTTGGGGGAAGTGAGACGGGTCAAGGGGAGGGCAATAACACTATAATTTTGAACAAACCGGTGGTAGAAGTTGGCGAACCCCAGGAACTGTTGAAGCTGTTTCCTCGAGGGGGGCAATCCACCACCGCCTTAACCTTCTCGGGGTCGGGGATGATCTGATTATGCGAGATGATAAAACCGAGAAATGAGGTCTTGTGGGTGTGGAACTCACACTTCTCAGCTTTCACAAACAGATTGTTCTCCAGGAGCCGTTGGAGGACCCGTCTCACGTGAACCCGGTGTTCGTCCAGCAACTGGGAGAAGATCAGGATCTTGTCCAAGTACACGAAGACGAATGATCCTAGGAAATCCCGGAGAACGTCATTAATTAGGCGCTGGAAGACTGCCAGAGCGTTGGCATCACGAGGTATTCAAAGTGGCTGCTTGGGGTCCGGAACCCCGTCTTCCACTCATCCCCCTCCCTGATCCGCACAAGGTGCTAGGCATTGTGGAGGTCTAACTTGGTGAACCATGAGGCCCCCTGGAGGGAGTCGAACACCGTGTCCATGAGCCGGAGAGTGTATTTATCCTTAATGGTGATATCGTTAAGAGCCCGGAAGTCAATACACGGCCTCAGGGAGCCATCCTTCTTTCCAACAAAAACAAACCCCGCCCCTACCGCCGAGGACGAAGGCTGGATGATGCCCGAGCTGAGTGACTCCTTAATATAGGTGTCCATCGCCTCTCGCTCCGGAGCCGAGAGGCTGTAAAGGCGGCTCGACGGCAGCGGAGCGCCAGCCCGGAGATTGATGGTGCAGTTAAATGGGTGGGGGGGGGGGGTGGAGAGACAGCGCTTGGGACTTGCTAAACACTGCCCCCAGGTCGTGATATTCGGGCGGCACCCTGGACAGGTCAGGAGGAGAGGGGGCAGGGGTGGACAAGGACACAGATGGGGAGCATGCTGCGGATTGCAAGCATGCGCTGAGGCAAAAAGAGCTCCAAGAGATAACACTCCCCGCACACCAGTCAAAGGTGGGGTTGTGGAGCTGGAGCCAGGGGTAGCCCAGGATGACAGGAGAGGCTGATGTGGGTAAAACAAACAGGCTCGGGTCCTCCCGATGGTTGCCGGAAACGATGACAGACACCAGGACAGTTTGCTGCGACACCATCGCCAGAGGGGCCTTGGACAGAGCAATGAGCCTTAGGGGGACTTAAATGGACGGCAGAGAAGCCCCAGTTGGGTTGCCAGTTTCCCCGAGATGAAGCTCTGCTCAGCCCCCGAGTCAATCAGAGCATGTGTGAGGAATTCAGTCTGTTTATAGATCAACCTTATGGGCAGGAGACATTTGGAGAGGGGGTTAGGCCGAGATGAGTCCGTGAGTCCCCCTACTGCGACGCACGGACCCCCTCTTTTGGCCGAACGGGGCAGGACTCAACCTCATGCTCATCACTCCCACAATACATGCATAGGCCTAGTTCCCTGTGGCGCTGCCTTTCAGCCAACAAGAGCTTGGTCCGCCCCATTACCATAGCCTCTGGCGCGTCTGAGAGCTCAAGTGAAGGCAGGGCCAATAGAGGAGGCTGAGAGGAGTGATGAAACTGGGCACCTGAGCATCTGGAAGCTCTCCACTCAGCTGCCCGCTCCCTCAGCCTGTTATCCAAATTGATTGCTAGGGAAATTAGTTCCATTAGCTTCTCAGGCTTATCTAGGCGGGCCAGCTCATCCCGCAGGCTAGGGCTCAGGCTTCTAAAAAAGATACTGCATAACGAGGCATCCTCCCACCCCACCTCCGCCGCTACCACCCGGAAATCAACAGCATAGTCCGCAACCAACCTGCCCCTGTCGAAGGTTTAGCAGCCGAGTGGTGAGCACGCTATTGCGGTCGGAGTGGTTGAATACCTCGTTAAACTCGCTAACAAACTGCCTGTAAGTAAAGTTAGCGTAGCTCGGCTTAGCCATCACGGTGTATGCCCAGGCTAGAGCTCGCCCCTCCAACAAGTTAGCAACGTAGCCTATGCGACTGTGATCAGTTGGAAAATCCCCCGGGACCCGCTGGAAAACTGTCTCACACTGGAGTAAGAACCCACGGGCCTCCCCTAGTTTACCACTGAAGCGAGCTGGCGTGGGAACTGGTGTGAGTCAGGCCAAGGGGACCTGACTAGCCTGGCTAGGAGGGGAGCTAACAGGAGCCGAAACACTTCTTGGGGCCAGAGGAAACGCCTGCTGCCCATCCAGACGATCCAACCGGCTGTTAATTTGTGCCAGCTGATTCAAGATAACCTGCGGCTGTTAAGCTATTTGATCCACTCAAGCCTCTAAGTTGTTAATTTGGCATGCTAGCGCTGTTCGCTGGGTCACTTTGACGGAGCCATACTGACATGTTTACCAGACCCAGGGAGCAGACACAGGCTCAAGTGGATTCAATTATCTTTATTGATATCGTGGAAGTGTGTGAGTGCATGTATGTGTAGTGAATGTGATGATGGCTGTCAGCAGTGATGTTGTAGCTGGGGGTGAGCAGAGTGCCATTCAGCCTGGCAACCCTATGACAAGACAGATGCACAAATGTCAGTGCAGTCCACCAGAGAATGTGCGAAGCAATGACTGGGGCTTACTTTGCAGGTGGAAGAGGGACGCTCAGGTTGGCCCGGAGGCTACTGCCAGGAAGACAGTGTCTGCTGTACACGCCGGTGATGGACAGGTGGCCCGCTGGAGCAAGGAAGGCACATTCTGCCGCTGAGGAGAACTAATTCCGCCGCCAGAGGAGTCTGCCTGTACACAGGGGAAAAAGGCTGGAAAAGGTGAGTAGCAATAGCGCTTACTTGGTGTGGTGAGGCCGAATCCTTCCTAGGGATGAAGCCAGGATGAGGCGATCCTTGACAGGAGTGAAGAGGCCTGGATGTAGGCTTGAAGACGAGAGTAGAGCTTCTGTAGTCAGGGAGACAGACGGCTCTGTGCCAGACTTCAGGCAGAGCCCCCCGGCCTTGGCATTTCCCGAGCGCTTGAAGTGGCACGGTGGGATGTACTTGTGTGCCCTCTCTGTGAAACGACGATGGTAGAAGCAAAGGACGTCATCCGCTCCGTGTCGCCTGGCTCTTGCTGCTGCCATCGTCGGTGAGTCTGGTGCTGCAGCCTCTGGCCCCATGCCGTCTCCGGATGTTGCGCCTAGCTCTGCTGCTGCGGCCGAAGCTGCGCTCCGTTTGTGGGCGTTGACGAGTCGCTGCGCCTCCTGGCTCAGCTCGTGGTAGTCTCGTCGGGCCAACAGCGGTGAACCGGCCAGGGTCACTCTCACCGCTGACGGTAGGGTCCTGAGGAAAAGGTGGGTGAAGATAAAGCTGTCATCATCGGAGTCTCTCAACCTCAGCATCTTCCCCATCAGGTCTGCGGGTCTGTCGTTCTCAAACTCCGTCAATGCCAGGAGCCCCTCTGCTCGCTGTTGCACCGAGGGGGTGAAGTGGCTGATAAGCGCAGCCTTCAATGTGCTGTACTTGTCGCTGTCCGGTGGGTGGTTGACGAGGCTCTCCACCCTCTGGACTGTGTGGTTGTCCAGCTTCACCACCACATGGTAGAATTTTGTGTCGTCTCTCGAAATTCTCCGGAGGTTGAACTGCGCCTCGACCGCGCTAAACCAGGAGCACGGACTGTTCTGCCAGAAGTCCGGCAGCTGGAACGTGGCGGCATTCGTCCGGCTGGCTTCTGACGAGTCCGGCTCAGGAGAATTACTTCTGCTCATGCTTCGTCGTAAGGTCACCAGTGTGGAGAGTTGTGAAGGACGAGACTGAGCGTATTCCTCAGGTTCAGCTTTATTCACAATAACATTCTCCAACATTCAAAAGCAGAAAAAGAGGATGGATCTTCTCACATCTGTCCTTTTATACCAGGACATCAAACATACAATCACATGGTGCTTAATCAAACATACAGTCACATGGTACTTAATCCCAGTCACAATGTAACTTCCCCCGATCTTAACACCATCCACCTCCTAGTCTCCGGTGGTCAGGAAATCTCTCAAGGCCATCTCCTTGAAACAAAAGGCCAGATCTCACACCCTCCCATTACCTCTGGAAGGCTCAGTCCCTTTGTTCCCCTGAGACGTGAAGTATACAATAAGCATACAGTGATATATCTGTGGAGCATCTGAAACCAACATATGTGCATATATGTGTGCCACAATATAAGCCTTTAGTTCCACTTAATTTTGACCAGGTGAGCTGAAACAGAGAAGCGGACAGACAGATACACACAGCCACAAACAGATGCACTAACTGATCACTGTATGCCTCTGTTTCACCGAGGCATAATAACAAATCATTGGTGCTAGGCTAACAGCAGTTTCAGCAGCCAGAGTCTCCGATTATTCAGCCATACCTATAACCTATTTAAATAATTTATTTCTGGGTTGGGTTGTGGGTCTGAAGCATGGCTCATCAGCGTTGGGAATGCAGTATCCCTAAGGAGTACCTCCCCCCCCCAAAAAAAAAAAAAAAAAAATTTAGTCCACCTGTTGGTGCCAATGATGGTTCTGAAACGAATAGTTGTCATGGATCCTTGTCTCTTAGTGGACATTCTGCAGCAGTGATTGTTTAAAAACACACACACACATATATACAGTGGGGCAAAAAAGTATTTAGTCAGCCACCAATTGTGCAAGTTCTCCCTCTTAAAAGATGAGAGAGGTCTCCAATTTTCATCATAGGTATACCTCAACTATGAGAGACAAAATGAGAAAAAAAAATCCAGAAAATCACATTGAAGGATTTTTAATGAATTAATTGGTAAATTCCTCAGTAAAATAAGTATTTGGTCACCTACAAACAAGCAAGATTTCTGGCTCCCACAGACCTGTAACTTCTTTAAGAGGCTCCTCTGTCCTCCACTCGTTATCTGTATTAATGGCACCTGTTTGAACTCATTATCAGTATAAAAGACACCTGTCCACAACCTCAAACAGTCAGACTCCAAACTCCACTATGGCCAAGACCAAAGAGCTGTCAAAGGACACCAGAAACAAAATTGTAGACCTGCACCAGGCTGGGAAGACTGAATCTGCAATAGGTAAGCAGCTTGGTGTGAAGAAATCAACTGTGGGAGCAATTATTAGAAAATGGAAGACATACAAGACCACTGATAATCTCCCTTGATCTGGGGCTCCACGCAAGATCTCACCCTGTAGGGTCAAAATGATCACGAGAATGGTGAGCAAAAATCCCAGAACCACACGAGGGGACCTAGTGAATGACCTGCAGAGAGCTGGGACCAAAGTAACAAAGGCTACCATCAGTAACACACTACGCCGCCAGGGACTCAAATCCTGCAGTGCCAGACGTGTCCCCCTGCTTAAGCCAGTACATGTCCAGGCCCGTCTGAAGTTTGCTAGAGAGCATTTGGATGATCCAGAAGAGGATTGGGAGAATGTCATATGGTCAGATGAAACCAAAATAGAACTTTTTGGTAAAAACTCAACTTGTCGTGTTTGGAGGAGAAAAAACACCATACCTACTGTGAAGCATGGGGGTGGAAACATCATGCTTTGGGGCTGTTTTTCTGCAAAGGGACCAGGACGACTGATCCGTGTAAAGGAAAGTATGAATGGGGCCATGTATCGTGAGATTTTGAGTGAAAACCTCCTTCCATCAGCAAGGGCATTGAAGATAAAACGTGGCTGGATCTTTCAGCATGACAATACACACCACCTGGGCAATGAAGGAGTGGCTTCGTAAGAAGCGTTTCAAGGTCCTGGCGTGGCCTAGCCAGTCTCCAGATCTCAACCCCGTAGAAAGTCTTTGGAGGGAGTTGAAAGTCCGTGTTGCCTAGCGACAGCCCCAAAACATCACTGCTCTAGAGGAGATCTGCATGGAGGAATGGGCCAAAATACCAGCAACAGTGTGTGAAAACCTTGTGAAGACTTACAGAAAACGTTTGACCTCTTTCATTGCCAACAAAGGGTATATAACAAAGTATTGAGATGAACTTTTGTTATTGACCAAATACTTATTTTACCGAGGAATTTACCAATTAATTCATTAAAAATCCTTCAATGTGATTTTCTGGATTTTTTTTCTTCTCATTTTGTCTCTCATAGTTGGGGTATACCTACGATGAAAATTGGAGACCTCTCTCATCTTTTAAGTGGAAGAACTTGCACAATTGGTGGCTGACTAAATACTTTTTTGCCCCACTGTGTGTGTATATACTGTATATATGTATATATATATATATACTGTATATATACAGTATATACACCAACTGGGAGACGTAGTCTCTCCAGCGAGTCCTGGGTCTGTCCCAGGGTCTCCTCCCAGTGGGACGTGCCCAAAACACCTAAAGTGGGAGGCGTCCAGGAGGCCTCCTGATCAGATGCCCAAACCACCTCAACTGGCTCCTTTCAATGTGGAGGAGCAGCGGTTCTACTCTGAGCCTCGCCCAAATGACTGAGTTCCTCACCCTGTCTCTAAAGGTGAGTTCAGCAGTCCTACAAGGAAAGCTCATTTCAGCCGCTTGTATCCGCGATCTCATTCTTTCAGTCATTCCTCAAAGCTCGTGACCATAAGTGAGGGTAGGAACGTACTGTAGATTGACCGGTATATTGACAGCTTTGCCTTAGAGCTTAACTCCCTCTTCACCACAACAGACTGATACAACATCTGCATCACTGCAGACGCTGCCCCGATCTGTCTGTCAATCTCTCTCTCTCTTCTCCCCTCACTCATAAATAAGACCCCAAGATACTTAAACTCCTCCACTTGGGGCAGGAGGTTGTCCCCAACCCGGAGAGGGCAATCCACCTTTTTCCGGCTGAAGACCATGGACTTGGACTTGGAGGTGCTGATTCTCATCCCAGTCACGTCACACTCAGCGGCAAACAGTCCCAGTAGGACCTATAGATCATTGCTGGATGAAGCCAACAGGACAACATCATCTGCAAACAACAGAGATGAGATCCTGTGGTCACCAAGCATGACACCCTCCGTTCCCTGGCTGCACCTAGAAATCCTGTCCATAAAAATTATGAACAGGATTGGTGACAAAGGGCAGCCTTGGCGGATTTATCGGATATATTTAATAAAGTGGAATGACACAGGGAATAAGTATTGAACACATTTGATGAAATTAATTTAGTATTTAGTAGGAAAGCCTTTGTTGGTAATAAAAGCTTCCAGACACCTCCTGTATAGAGAAACTAGGCACAGGCATTGCTCCAGAGTGATTTTAGCACATTCTTCCACACAGACTTCAAATCTTGAAGGCTCTGTGGGTGTCTTCTCTGAACTCTGATCTTCAGTTTGTTCCATAGATTTTCAATTGGATTTTGGTCAGGTGACTGACTGGGCCATTCTAACAGCTTTATTTTCCTTCTCTGGAGCCGGTTGAGTGTTTCCTTGGCTGTGTGTTTGGTATAATTGTCTTGCTGAAATGTCCACCCTTGTTTCATCTTCACCATCTTCGCAGATGGCAGCAGGCTCTTATCAAAGATGCCTCTGTACATTTGCCCATTCATCTTTCCTTCAATTATATGAAGTCTGACTGAATACTTTTGTGCTGAAAAACACCCCCACACCATGATGCTCCCACTTCCAAACTTCACTGTCGGTATGGTGTTTTGGGGCTGATGTGCAGTGCCATTTATCCTCCAAACATACTGTGTGTTGTGGCATCCAAAAAGTTCAATTTTGGTCTCATCTGACCAGACTATATTCTCCTAGTATTTTAATGGCTTGCCCAAATGTTGTGAAGCAAACTTTAAACAAGCTTCAACATGCTTTTTCTTCAGCAATGGAGTCTTGCAATGTGAGCAGGCATAGAGCCCATGCCGGCTGAGTGCATTACTTATTGTTTTCTTTGAAACAGCAGTACCTGCTAACTCCAGGTCTTTTGGGAGTTCTTCACAAGTGGTCTTTGGCTCTTGGATAAGGCTGCGTGTCCACCAAATGCGTTTTTTCAGCTGTGGGCGACTATTTTCTATTCATTCTCTATGTAGTCCAGCATCTACAAAACGCTCTCGGCAGTGGCCGCTTTTTGTCGCGATGCTCAGGGTGCTCAGAGTTGAAAAAATTTCAACTTTTCAGACTGCAGCTGAGCTCGTTGATGTCAGACCTTTATAAGCAGCCAATCAGAATAAGGAAGGGCGGGACATAAGACGCCGGTGGAGTCTGTACTCAGACTCCTGTTTTTTATGTCATCATATTTTGCATCCAGAGCTGCTATCAATTCTAGAATACATTTTTTGTCCATTGCTATTAAAAAATAAGTAGAAAGTCTGACCATAGGAAAAGCGGAAGTGCTGAGCTGTGAGTGACAAGCTGTTGCTGCGATACAGGGCACAGACTTTTTTTTTCCAGAGCGCAGCGCACAAATGCTGAAAAAAAGATGTTCAGGGTGGTCAGGTGACAAAAAACGCATTTGGTGGACATGCAGCCTAACTCTTCTGATAATTCTTTTGACTCCTCTGTCAGAAATCTTGCGAGGAGCTCCTGGTCGTGGCCAGTTTATGGTAAAATGATGTTCTTTCCACTTCTGCATGATGGCTCCAACAGTACTCACTGGAACATTGAGCAGTTTAGAAATGCACCTGTAACCAATACCATCATTATGTTTTGCAACAATAAGGTTGCAACAGTGAGAGAGAGAGAGCTCTTTGCTTCCACCCATCATGAGTTCTTTGTCACGTGACAATCTTATATTCACAGGTAATTGGCTTTCTATGCCTTTTTGCACGTCTTTTTTTCATGTGTTCAATACTTATTCCCTGTGCCATTCCACTTTGTTAAATATAACTTATTTTGTGAACACAGCTGCCTTGATTTATTTGTAGGTATGGATTACTTGGGTTATTACTGATCTCAGATCAATGGCTCCATCAGCAATATGTTTGATGAGAAAAATGTTCATGTGTTCATGTTGTCCGGGGCAATTTGCCTCTGATAGGGTCACCCAAGACAAACTGGTCCTGGGTGAAGGGTCAGACTAAGAACGATCCAACAGACTCTCATGATAAATTGTATATCAAGGATTCAGTGTACCCCGCCCGGTATGGGGTTACCGGGGCCCCACCCTGGAGCCAGGCCTGGGGGAGGGGCTCGAAGGCTAGCGTCTGGTGGTCGGGTTTCCACCCATGGGACCCGGCCGGGCTCAGCCCGAAGGAGTTACATGGGTCCGCCCTCCAGTGGGCTCACCACCTGCAGGAGGGATCATGGGGGTCCGGTGCTATGTGGATTAGGTGGCGGTCAAAGGTGGAGACCTTGGCGGACTGATCCCAAGCTTTCTAAACTGCCTTTTGGTACGTGGAATGTCACCTCTCTGGTGGTGAAGGAGCCTGAGCTGGTGTATGAGGTTGAGAGATACCTGCTAGATATAGTCGGCCTCACCTCAACACACAGCTCCGGTTCTGGAACCAGTCTCCTGGAGAGGGGCTGGAGCTTGGCCTTTTCTGGAGTTGCCCTGGGCGAGAGGCGACGAGCAGGGGTGGGTATTCTTGTATCCCCCCACCTTGCTGCCTCTATATTGGAGTTTTCCCCGGTGGACAAAAGGGTTGCTTCCCTGCGCCTTCGGGTTGGGAAACGGGTCCTGACCATCATTTGTGCCTATGCACCAAATGATGTTTCAGAGTACCCACCCTTTTTGGAGTCTGTGACTGGGGTGCTCCTCTTGGAGACTCCATTGTCCTACTGGGGGACTTCAATGCGCACGTAGGCAATGACAGTGAAACCTGGAGGGGGGTGATTGGGAGGAACGGCCTGCCCGATCTGAACCCGAGTGGTGTTCAGTTATTGGACTTCTGTGCTAACCACAGTTTGTCCATAACAAACACCATGTTCAAGCATAAGGGTGTCCATATGTGCACTTGGCACCAGGACACCCTAGGTCGCAGGTCGATGATCGATTTTGTTATCGTGTCATCAGACCTGCGACCATATGTCTTGGACACCCGGGTAAAGAGAGGTGCAGAGCTGTCAACTGATCACCACCTGGTGGTGAGTTGGATCCGATGGCAGGGGAGGAAACCATTCAGACCTGGTAGACCCAAACGTATAGTGAGGGTGTGCTGGGAACGTCTGGCTGAGGCCCCTGTCCGGGAGGTCTTCAACTCCCACCTCCGGAAGAACTTCAACCACATTCCGAGGGAGTCTGGAGACATGGAGTCTGAATGGGCCATGTTCTCCACCTCTGTTGTTGAAGCGGCAGCCCAGAGCTGCGGCCGCAAGGTGGTCGGTGCATCTCGTGGTGGCAACCCCCGAACCAAGTGGTGGACACCAGTGGTGAGGGGGGCCATTAAGCTGAAGAAGGAGTCCTATCAAGCTTGGTTGGCTTGTGGGACTCCCGAAGCAGCTGAGGTGTACCGGCGGGCCAAGCGGAGTGCAGCTCAGGTGGTTGCTGAAGCAAAAACCTTGGTATGGGAGGAGTTCGGTGAGGCCATGGAACAAGACTTTCGGTCGGCCTCAAAGAGATTCTGGCAAACTGTCCGGCGCCTCAGGAGGGGAAAGCAGCTCCCTGTCCAGACTGTGTATGGTGCGGATGGGACACTGTTGACTTCGACTGGGGATATCGTCGGGCGGTGGAAGGAATACTTCGAGGATCTCCTCAATCGTACTGATACGCCTTCCACAGAGGAAGCAGGGTTTGAGGATGGGGGGGATGACTCGCCTATCACAGGGGCTGAGGTCGCCAAGGTGGTTAAAAATCTCCTTGGTGGGTGGGCCCCGGGAGTGGATGAGATTCGCCCTGAGTACCTCAAGGCCCTGGATGTTGTTGGGCTGTCATGATTGACACGCCTCTGCAACATTGCGTGGAGGTCGGGGGCAGTGCCTTTGGCATGGCAAACCGGGGTGGTGGTTCCTCTCTTCAAAAAAGGGGACCGGAGGGTGTGCTCCAACTTTAGAGGGATCACACTCCTCAGCCTCCCTGGGAAGGTCTATGCCAAGGTACTGGAGAGGAGAGTCCGGCCGTTGGTCGAACCTCGGATTCAGGAGGAGCAATGTGGTTTTCGTCCTGGCTGTGGCACATCGGACCAGCTCTTTACCCTCTCGAGAATTCTTGAGGGTTCGTGGGAGTTTGCCCAACCAGTTTACATGTGTTTTGTGGACTTGGAGAAGGCATTTGACCGCGTCCCTCGTGGTTTTTTTTGGGGGGTACTTCGGGAGTATGGGGTATCGGGCTTGTTGTTACGAGCTATTCGGTCTCTGTACGACCGTTGTGAGAGTTTGGTTCGTATTGCCAACACTCGGTCGGAGTCATTCCCAGTGAGAGTTGGACTCCGCCAGGGCTGCCCTTTGTCACCGATCCTGTTCATAATTTTTATGTACAGGATTTCTAGGCGCAGCCAGGGAATGGAGGGTGTCATGCTTGGTGACCACAGGATCTCATCTCTGTTGTTTGCAGATGATGTTGTCCTGCTGGCTTCATCCAGCAGTGACCTACAGTTCTTGCTGGGACGGTTTGCTGCTGAGTGTGAAGCGGCTGGGATGAGAATCAGCACCTCCAAGTCCGAGTCCATGGTCCTCAGCTGGAAAAAGGTGGATTGGCCTCTCTGGGTTGGGGACAGGCTCCTGCCCCAAGTGGAGGAGTTTAAGTATCTTGGGGTCTTGTTCACGAGTGAGGGGAAAATGGAGCGAGAGATTGACAGACGGATTGGAGCAGCATCTGCAGTGATGCGGACGTTGTACCGGTCTGTTGCGGTGAAGAGGGAGCTTAGTTCTAAGGCAAAGCTGTCGATTTACAAGTCAATCTACGTTCCTACCCTCACCTATGGTCACGAGCTTTGGGTAATGACCGAAAGAACAAGATCGCGGATACAAGCGGCTGAAATGAGCTTTCTCCGTAGGATTGCTGGACTCACCCTCAGAGATAGGGTGAGGAGCTCAGTCATCCGGGAGAGGCTCAGAGTAGAACCGCTGCTCCTCCACATTGAAAGGAGTCAGTTGAGGTGGTATGGGCATCTGATTAGGATGCCTCCTGGACGCCTCCCACTTGAGGTGTTTCAGGCACGTCCCTCTGGGAGGAGACCCCGGGGCAGACCCAGGACTCGGTGGAGAGACTATGTCTCCCAGCTGGTCTGGGAACGCCTTGGTATCCTCTCTGAAGAGCTGGAGCAGGTGGCTGGGGAGAGGGAAGTCTGGGCTTCTCTGCGTGAACCACTGCCTCCGCGACCCGGACCTCCGGAAAAGCGGTAGAAGATGGATGGATGGATGGATGGATGGATGGATGGATATATATATATATATATATATATATATAAATTATTGAACACGTCAACAAATATATATATATATATATATATATACTGCTCAAAAAAATAAAGGGAACACTTTGAAAACACATCAGATTTTAATGGGAAAAAATAAGCTGGATATCGAAATTGTGGCAGGCTAGTCCAGCTTACTCAGATTAAAAAGTGTTCCTTTAATCTCAAGGGGACCACAGTGAGGTTAATGATGGGGCAAACACTGCTACGTTATCTGTCCCACCCTGAGCTGATCATGCTGGACCAGGAATTGAACTGCGACCTTCTGCTCTCTAGTCTACATCCCTAACCATTAGGCCACCACTGCCCACAACATAAAACATAATGCAAGTATCCCATAATTTAACAGCAATGAAACAGTGTTTCAGTGCATTCATGCTTCAGAACTTAACTTTTGACACATAACTTCTGTACTTTAAATATATTTTTATTTTAACTCCCCAGTAGGTAATCCATTCACAAAGCAAGAGAAGTTTAGCCTCCTCCAGCTCCTCGGGTGTTGCTGTTTCTGGATTGTGTATCTAGTAACTCTGTAGATTTTTTCAGAGATCTTAAAAGCAAAAGAGCAAAAAATTTCTGAAAATAGTTGATGCAGGAAATCTGTTTAGTTGCTGAATCTAGTTTTGCTATCAAAAACTTCTATTTTGAATATTTTTGAAAAATTGTACCACTCCATTTTGCATACTGTTGACTAGAGGACACTCAGTGAGTGCATACCACTGCCAAAGCTTTGTCCCCCCCCGTCGTCCATCCGTCCAACTGTCCCTCCATCCTTCCGTACGTTGCGAAGTAGGGCCTTGGTGGAGGTATGCGCTCATTGAGTTAGTTAGTTAGTTAATCCCTTCACACCTGAAGGTGTATATGGGCGGCGCCTATCTCCGTTTCTCTGACCCTAGGCCACACAGCTACTGTAAGTAGTGAAAGCTACAGCGGGGGGTCAGTCCTCTGGTAGCTCTGTGTGTAACTTTACTTTCCCCATTCCATTATGCGGAGCACCACGCTAGAAGGCAGAAAGCACCATTTTTATATGGTCTTTGGTATGACCCGGCCGGGATTTGAACCCCTGCCTCCCGGGTGTGGGGCGGATGCTCTACCAACTGAGCCACCACTCCGGTATGCGCTCATTGATCACCTCCAAAATCGAATGGGTTCATTCGTAGCCCAAGGGCCACTTCTGGTGAAAATATCATCAAAATCTATCCAGTAGTTTTTGGACGGACAGACAGATGGACACCCTCTCTCCCTGGTAGAGGCAATAAATGGGAAGTGGGGAAACTACAGATCCAGTACACATGCACACAACAGTCAGAGGCAAATGTGCAGGTAAACATGTAGCCCGTCCTGTGACTGCCTCAGATGTTGGATTTTATTTATTTATTTTTGTCATGTCATTTTAATTATTTACAGTTGTTAAGATATAAAGAGAAATTCAGCACATTTGACAAAAAATACATCTGAACAATTTACTGACTAGAGCTTTAAATGCTGATGTGCAGCAATTATTTTTTTCAGCTTGCCTCATTTTGGCTTACAGTCTAAAATAATCTTGAAATAAAACATTTAAATCTGTATTAATTGTATTATTTCTTTTGACCTGGGTCTAGATATGAGATCATGTACAGCTGCTGGAGGGCTGATCCACTGGACCGGCCTCTCTTTCCTCAGCTGCGAGAAATGTTGGAAAAGCTTGCAGAAAAGCTTCCAGAATCTTTCAGCAAGGAAGACATCATTTACATTAACACCAGCTTCCCTGAGGAAGACCCTGATGGGGAATCCGTTTCCACAGAGGATCACGTATTCAGCTCTTCCCCGTCTTGCAGCCACCAGACAGCAGAAAACACAGTTGTTACTGCAGACATTCACAGGAGGCTGGAGGATCAGGAGGATGAGGATGATCGATATGTGGTGGTGGTCTCCTCTGATCCTTCCCCAAGACCTGCTACAGTGGACACTCCTCTTTTGTCAGGTGGTACTTTGAGAGACACAAATGAAGACATGACAGAAATGGATCATGAGTCAGCTGACACTTCTTTCCTGCTATAGCGATTTGTCCACAGGAGATGAAAACTGTGATAAGACTCTCATGGTTCGTCAGTACTAATTGTTGTTGTACTGGAAGCACCTTCACATTTCCTGTTGTGGACGGTCACTTCTTCTGATTCTGCACATGCTTTCATGGCCAGCCTACACGTCAGTGTTAGAAATTTTGTGTGTGTGTGCGTGCGTGCGTGCATGCGTGTGTGTGTGTGCGTGCGTGCGTGCTCTCCATAAGCTCTGACAGATACCCTGAACTGTGAAGTGTTTACTGTGTTGGATTGTGTGTTGCAATGTAAATACAGAAATTTGCAGAGCATTTCTAAGTTGTAAAAGAACTCAATTTTTTTTCTTTATTAAAATTGTTTGAATTTTACTCCAGGATTTTCTATATGAAATCACTGGGCACTAATGTCATAATTGAATTTGCTCATTTGGATTACAGACAACAGATGATGCATCAAGACTGCACACCTTCTCCAAGGAAGCTAATGATGTCTTTGCCAGCTCTTTGATGTGTAGACTCCTATTTTACCAGCAGATGGAGACGATGTACATTTTACCACACAGCATACTTTCAGCAAGGCTGACAAAGACTTTTTTTTTAAAAAATCCTGGAATTATGTGGTGATCTTTATTGACTCCAAAGGTTAATCACTTCTAACTTTAACTTCTGGTAAAAATGTTCATGTAACTCTGTCCAGAAGTTCTTGTGTAATTCTACCAGCAATCAGACAAACTGGACTCCTCACATAATTTTAATAGAGGTAAAAATACTTTCCTTAAATATTATTGATAAATATTTGAATGTTTAGGATGGAATATTTTAAGAACCCAAGTATGGCATAAATCAGAGTCTCCCTTAGATTACATTTTAATTCATTAAAAAAAAAAAGATTATATGTATGTATGTATAAAGAATTTTCCTTAAATTCAATTTAACACGAAATTTTAACTTACCAAGTTATTTTTTGCTGAATATACTGTCAGTGTCGGCTTGCCCAAAAGTATGATTATCCAAAATCAGAAGTTTGCTAGCTCTACGTACAGAATAGAATAGAATAACCTTTACTGTCATTGTACAGTTGTACAGCACAATGAAATTGTGGGTGCTCCACCAGGCTACTGAGCAATAAAGAGAGAAGAATTTGAATAAAACAGTTACAGAACACACGATTAGCCATACGATTGAAATAAAACTAAAACTAAAAATAGCCCATAGGTATATACACAGGTACGGTAGTGGCTTCATGGGTGGAACTACTGTAAGAGTGTGTCATGAGATGCTGTCGTGAACGGTTCGGGACAACTTGACTGCAGTAACCCAGCTTTAATGACTGCTAATGTCAGGAGCATAATGTGTCTGGATGTAGACTCGAAACGACGAGGCCAGGTGCACGACTGAACTTACGTTTATTAATTGTAACACACCACACTACAACCGCCAGGCAGGGGTGAGGGCGAAGAGACCCACCACTCCTGCCTGCTGCTCTTCATAGGCACGGATGGTGGCAGAAACTGAAGTGAGTGCCACTACACCTTGCCTCACAAATAAGAGCACAAGAACTATATAAATGACTATATAACATCCCCCCCCCCCTTAGAAATGTCTAAAACACACACACGATTTAGACCCTCTCCAATTTAGGACCCGAGTTACTCACTGAAATAACAGAAAACAATGTACTATAATTGGCCTACCACCTTCGCACCAAAGCAACTAAAAACTAGGGGGGACGGGTGGACTACCGGCCAGTCCCCACACACCAAGGTGGATTTATTCTGCCACCAGTAAAACAGATAAAGTGCCGTGTTCCTAAACAAAAATAAAACGTCTAAAATAATCCCCAGACCTACATACAACATACATGAACAACAAAATAGTTTTCTCCTTTTTTTAAAAAACATACACTCAAATGAACATAACTTCAGAACAACTGTAAACCCCTTAATGGAAAAAAATCCCCTCTACCATAAGACATCACACAGACACATGTATATAAACTTACAGTCCACACAACTAAACATAGGAGGAACTGGCCTGTGGGTGCCCCGGACTCTCTCGCCATAAGTCCACTCCTGGAGGCGGCCTGCCTCCTGAACCGCAGCTGATCGCATAGACACAGATGCATCTCCTCTTCCACACCGTTGGGTGTCTCTCTCATCGGGGCCCACCACCTGGAGGCTCCTCCCGGGCACGCCTGGGCATGCCAAGCTCACTGGCGTGCCTCCACGAACCATCCGACAGCTGGAAACAGGCAGCGCCTTGTTTAGCAACGATGCGCAGCCGCCCCTGGTGGTCCTCAGCCTGCTGTTTGGTTCGTACTCGCCGTGGTCACCCCTCCCCACGAGCCCGAACCAGGTTTGTGACTCCCAGATGGGTTTTGCTCGGCTTGCAGTGTTTCTGCCTGGCACGTGATCCCTCCGTGCCTAACGGTCTGGCCCCAACCTCTTTTAAATTTGCTGCAGCTGTCGCCCTTGTAGCCCCATGTTCACCGACCCACTTTAGCCAAGCTCCCGGAACAACTAGCTCCTCAGTGTCGCTCATCGTTACAGGCACCTTGCTTTGCCGCCCAGTACCCTCATCCAGGACAACTTGGGCTCTGGCACTAAGACCCTCCTGCAACGACTCTGAGTGAAACTGGTCCTGCTCGCCTTCTGGGGTGCTCGGTAATTCCTCATCCCACACCGCATCGTCCTCCACTGTCGGAACCGGCCAGTCCCACAGTCCACAGCCCAACCACTCCTCCCCAGCGCCGCTCTTGATGGCAAAAACCAGACCATAATAAAGGATGCAGCCCATGATGTTATCGCCACTGGCCGTCACAGTAAACTCGAGGTTGGTTTCCACCAACTTGTACCGGGCCGTCAGTCTCAGCGTTCCCACCATGGACAACCGTCCACCTCCATAGCCATAAAGTGGCACTGGGTCACCTTCAATCCTGTAGTGTGGGAAGAATTTTCTCACTGTAGCCCAATTCAGCAGGGAGCCCTCCGCCCCCATATCGATCAGCAACGGCACCTCCATACCATCCAGCTCCACCGTGCAGAACGTGTATCCGTTGGTGTTCGGGGACACAGTGTGGACAATCTTCGGGGCGGGGGGAGTCGATTTCTTCTGCGGGCTCCCCTGCTCGGATACACGGCACACCCTGGCATAGTGGTTCAAGCGGCTACACTTGTCGCAGCGTTTCCCTCTTGCCGGACAGTCCCTGGCCTTGAAGCGGTGCTTCATGGACCTGCAACCTAAACACATGGGTTTCCCCAGGGCAGACCTAAATCTCGCAGCGTTGGCCTCTGCAGCATCGTCTTCCACGCTCCCATCACTGTCTGGGTCCATTACTTGTGTGGCAATGGGAAACTCCAGCTGTCGACTTGACAAATGCTCACTCAGCTCCAGCGCTAGCTTATCTGCTGCCTCCAGCTGGAGAGCTAACTTGATGGCCCCGGCTAGCGTTAAGTCACCTGGCATCATGAGCAGCTTCGTTCTTATAGCAGTGTTGTTGGTACACTCCGCCAGCTGGTTGCAAACCATCTCCTTCTCCAACGGCCCGAACCAACACTCACTAGCCAGTAGTTTCAAGTTGGCTACGAACCGCTGAATAGGCTCGCCCACCTGTTGGCGGCGCTGCCAAAACTTGATCCTCCGGACGATGACGTCTGGGGCACGAAAATGGCGTACCATCAGCTCGACCATGTCCTTGAAATCATCCGAATCGCCAAGTGTGCTCAATATGCGCTGGCCTTCCATTCCCAAGTTGTGCACCAACAGCGCATGTCCTCAACTTGTCCATTCTGCCCAGATTCAGTGCCACCATATAAGTCTGGAAGGCAGCGTACCATCTTGGCCAGGGAACAGGTGGCTCGCCCGGGAGCTCCAGAAAAGGCCAAATTGGAGACCCGCACGCTTCCTACCTCTTTAATCCCCTTCACCAATTGGTTTGTCTGGATGTAGACTCGAAATGACAAGGCCAGGTGCATGACTGAACTTACGTTTATTAATTGTAACACACCACACTACAACTGCCAGGCAGGGATGATGGCAAAGAGACCCACCCAAGAGCTATATAAATAACTACATACCACATAATACACGGAACACATTCCTCAGCAAGCCCGCAGGTAACTTCCTGCCTCTTATCCCCAAGGGATTCTGGGTTATATAGTAACAAGAATACATCCACTCATCACATCCCTCTTTCAAAAGGATGCTGAACTAATAAAAATTATTAATTACTCTGTACTCAGAATTGTCCAACATTCTATCATTAATCCAACTTAGTATAACTGTGCACGGAACTGTAACAAGGCACATCTTTAACTGCAAGCACAGATTTCTCACATCCATTTGTGTAAATCTGTCGCCCCCCCCCCTTTTTCATTTGTTAGCCCTGTTACCTTTAGTCCAGATAATGAACAGGAGGCTTTATTGCTCAGCCAAACCTAGTAGTTTTGAACCCGGAATTAGGCCCTGAGGAAACCTTGTCCATCACTGCATTTGAAGATGGATCTGAGGGTGTGATGGGTTCTCCAGGCTCCTGTGGTGGAGAACAGTCAGTGAGATGATCTTGCTGGAGCTCTTGGGCTGGCACTGTCTGTAGATGTCTACAATTTCCGTGTAGAACGTTTCCATCCTGTGTTTGCACCAAATACGAACGAGGCTCCTTTGCTGTGCTCACGATGGTGCTGTGGGTGCCCCATTTCTTCTCTCCATATAACTTGAGAAGCACTCCTTCACTGGGGTGCAGTGCCGGAAGGGAACGAGCTGAATGGCACTTGTTATAGAAGAACTGGTAGGCTACCTTTGCCTTTGCTTCATGGGCTGCAACACTCCCCTACTGATGAGTCTGGGTTGCAGTGTTTTCTCAAGGACCAGGACTGTGGTCCGGATTTGATGTCCTGTCATTAACTGGGAAGGCAGTTTCCCTATAGCGGCTATTGGGGTGGCTATGTAACTCATGAGAGCCAAATAAGGGTCTTGCTGACGTAAAATTTGCTTTGCTGTTGCTACAGCTCACTCTGCAGCACCATTCGACTGGGGAAAATGTGGGCTACTGGTAACATGAGTAATACCCCAGTCAGAGCAAAACTGGGCAAACTCAGCTGAACTGAACTGAGTCCCATTGTCAGAAACAAGTTCTCTTGGGATGCCCCATTGAACACACATGCCTATTAGTTTGGCTATGACGTGTTTGCTGGATGTGTACTGGAGATGAGCTATCTCAATGTCTCTCTCCAATTCTGAACCATGGACCTGTCGGGAGTGGTGTTGTGATGAGAGGCTCTTTTCTCTGGGTTGGCTTATGTTCTTGGCAGAATCTACAGCCCTGAACCACTCTGGCAATGTCACCTCCAATGTTGGGCCACCAAACAGACATTTTGGCCCTTTCGCGGCATTTGGTCAGGCCCTGGTGCCCACTGTGTAAGCAGTTGAGAATGTCCTCTTGCAGACTGCTCGGAACTACAATCCTGCCTCCATAAAGCAGTATTCCATCCACCTAGGACAGAAGGGCTTGAGCTGCATGAAACTCCTTCAGTCCCTGGGGCACATGACGGGGCCAACCATGTTTAATGTGGTGCGTGACCTGGATAAGGTTGAGATCTGAGCTCGTGGCTTTTCTAATGCTTTCTAATTTTGGCTCAGATATTGGCTTGGAGTCGATCACTGTGTCCACATAGGTTTTTACTACATCTTCTGTCTCTGAATGACTATTGTCTTTAAGTGGGTGGCGTGATAGCATGTCTGCCATCACCAGTGATTTACCCGGAATGTGGACTGCTTTGTCATTGAAACACATCAGGCAAATAAGCAGACGCTGGCAACGTATTTTTGTTTTATCAAGATCACGTGTGTTGATTAGCGGGACCAGACATGTTGATTAGCGGGACCAGATGCTTGTGGTCAGTCTGTAAGGAAAACTCACTCAGGCCCTAAAGATACCTGGAAAAATGCTCCCATGCTCACACAGCAGCCAAACACTCCTTTTCGATCTGTGAGTACCGCTGCTCGGCTGAGGTGAGTGAACGTGAGCAGAAGGCTACGGGAAGAATCTTTTCTCCGTGGACCTGTAGTAAAGCTGCACCTAGGCCAAAGCTGCTGGCATCTGCTGAGACTATGGTGGGCCTTCCCATGTTCTAGTAGGCAAGTGCGGGAGCTGTTATTAAAATGGTTTTTACCTTGTCGAAAGTTTGTTGCTGAGGTGTGTCCCACACCCATGTTGTCTCTCTCTTTAAAAGTTCTGTGATGGGATGGAGCTCGGTGGAGAGACCTGGAATCAACCTCCCTAGGTAATTGATCATTCCCAGGACTTGCCTCAGTTGCGTGATGTCTGTGGGGCTGGGCATTTCTGCGATGGCTTTCACTTTGTCGGGGTCAAGGCGGACACCATGCTCAATGATAATGTGTCCAAAGTATCGCAGTTCACTTTTGCCTACGCAACATTTCTCCTTATTCAATCGCAGTCAAGACTCCTGGATCATCTGAGGCACTGCTTCCAGGTTTTTATCGTGGCTGGCTTTATCATGGCCAAAAACTAATATATCGTCCATTGCTGCTACTCAGTCCCTCCAGGATTTCGCGATGTTGCGATCGCACCAACTCACACAAAATCAGCCAATCAGCACAACTATTGCACAACCTTGCAACTTTGTCAAATGACCGCAACTTTCCCGCAATTTTGGCCAATCCTCGTCAACTTCCGCCAATTTCACCAATCAAATTTGTCTAACTGGCACTGAAACGCTCAGTTTTACCAATGAAATGCATCGTTGCACCGTGTTCACTTCCGTATTTACAGTGAGTAGCGAATTTATAGTTTACAGTGAGTAACGGAACACATCTGCAAACAGAATGTGTGATTTAAAAAAAAAAACACTCACCCGTGAGGTTTTCAACACCGTCCCTTCCTCCGTCTCCCCCAGCCTGCCTGTGGACGCCTCGCCACGTCTCCGTCCTGACCGCGTGTGCAAAGTGCTGGGTTTGTGTTGAAAAACATGCTCCTGCCCAAAAGCACCCCGTCGCGGGAGCATACGTGAGGAGAGTACACTACATTACAGCTAGTGTTTGAAGATCTTTAGAGGTAAAATCATTTCTACGTCTGGTCAATGAGCTTTAAAACTGAATCTCCATTGTGGACAGACAAAACGAACCCACCCATCCATCCCCCCTCCCCTTCGCCATCCCATTGTAAATGAAAGAGGGGTGTGTGTGTGTGTGTGTGTGCGCGTGCATGCCTGCGCACGTGTGCGTGGGTGAAACTCAACATGCAGCAGAGAATATTCTCTGTATTTCTTTTCTTTTTTCTTTTTTTTTTCCAAAAAACCACAGACTCCAATAGCTAATACAGTGCAACAGAATAATTTATTTTTTCCTCTCTGCTCGGTACCAAGTGGTTGGTGAACTGTAGGGAGTTTTCAAATGAAGGTGCTGCCAATAATTTCTAAATCTCTACTCTTTAACATGCAATCAATGCAATTTACCTGTTATAATGGATATTGTGTTAATGTTTGTATTTGCTGCTGCACAAGAGTTTTTCTGTATAGCAGAAATTTCTGCTTAATTTACAAATCACTATAATAGGGAATTTTTGACAATCCTGTGCTTTTCTTGTATTGTTATATAGAATATCACTGCAGTAAACTGGAAAAAAGTATCTGCTTTAAAATTTGGAATTCTTCCCACAGCTTTTAGTGCAGAAAGCACTAAAAACATCGCAACTTTTACCACAACTTTTTTAAAAAGCTCCTGCAAATTCAGGCTTTTTGGCCTGCAACAATCATAAAAAACATCCCGCAACATCCTGGAGGGACTGACTACTGTCCCAACATGGTCTTTCAGCAGGTTGCTCATTTCTCTCTGGAAGATCTCTGGAGCTGACGTTATCCCAAATGGTAAACCCTGAAAACAAAAGCAAAATCTGGGGGTGATGAAGGTTGTCAGTTTGGCACTCTCTGGCTCTAAAGGGATCTGCCAAAACTCTGAGAATGCATCGTGTGGAAAATATGCTTGTGTAGCGGACTTGAAACGGTTGTCTGCGTCTGCATTGTGTTGTGTAGGGAAATAACTCCAACAGTGGGTTCACAGCTGGCACTTTATTCCATCTTACCTGTGCAGGGTCCACACAGTTTTTGCCGGGAAAACCCCTGCATGCGCAATGAGCCCATTTCCTGTGTCCCACCAATTAATGACCCACTAACAACAAGGAAAATCTGAATCGCTAAATTATAAATTTGTTCCACTGACTCAAAATGAACTAGATTATTAATATTGTCACTTTACTATAGTTTTGAAGAAGTTCACTTATAAATAAACATAATAAACAATGCCTCAGCTACATACTGCCCCCTGAACTTCTCAAACAGGGGTGACTGAGTACAGAGGAGAGAATAAACTTTTTACATTTACAGTACATTTATATGTGCAACATGTTTGTCTCCCACCTCAAAGGGAAAGTTAACAGAGGGAAGTTGGCCAGACTCCCAAATGTTCACTTGCAAAAGAAGTGCCTTATACACTCCCTCGAACAAATATCATGACAGTTATTATTTTATAATGCATGTTACCCTGAATATGAACCAATTCAAAATACATGACCTGCAGTAAGATAAATGTAAATGTATAACATAAAGACAGTATAACTGGTTTGGAAACCCAGTGTTTCTGTTATGACCCCTCGTGCGCCATTACACAGGGCACAGAGGGAGGAATGGAAAACCCATGCGCAGAAGTAGTTTCGCCTAGACACTCAGCAGCCCGAGGAAGGGAATGCCTAGTGCCTCAGAACCGCTGTCGGGACGAGGAGAAAGGCCAACATTAACTTACGGGCTAGAGCGATCCAAGGCCGTCCGTGCAGTCCAGTGGATGAGAGCGAGGCAGGAACAGCCGCTAACACCAAACAACTAACAACAGTTAAGTAGCATTAGAGAAGACTAAATTAGTCAGGCTGAAAGGTACATGTTGGGAATGACAGCTTGCAGACACAGAAAAACACGCTGCTGTGTATATAGGACAATGCTCCGGCGATCTCTTCCTACTCTAACTGAGCTTACGTAATCACAATACTAATGAAGGAAGAGGCCGCCGGTGTGAAGGAGCATGGGCTGGACAGATTGAAACCATGTGTGCATGAGTGAGTGTCTGAGCATGCGAATGGACGTGAATGAGGCATGTGTGTGTGTATGTGTGTGCGACACCAATAATAAGGGACAGCTGGTGATACTGACCGGAGGAGGAGGCGTGCCCGAGCTGTCAGGAAGCGAGGACCCAAAGGGCTCCCTGCAGCACCTGATGGAATGAGATGAGATGAGGTGACCCTGAGAGCTACTGCAAGCTGCCCCGGGCTCTCCTCACCATGAGTCAGGCAGTGTGACTTCAACATAGACATATGAGACATTATGGAGTACACTTGCCTGAACTCGGGCTCCACCGCCATCCAGGACTCCGGCGATCTAAGGTGCACTGGTTCTGTTGATCTGTGAGGTACCCCCATCGACCTCTACCGGGGCGGCTGGGCTCGTGTCGTCATCATCTGCGGACAACCCAGGTTACGGCGGGTCCTCTCTGGCGACCCTAGAATGGAGTTTGGAGAAGACAGGAGAGGGAAGACAGTTAGGGTCACCGGCAGTGACAGAGCCCGGCAAGGGGAGTCCGGATGCAGCTGAGGGCTGCACCTGACTCCCGATTCTTAGGGTCACCTCATCTCACCTCATTCCATCAGGTGCTGCAGGGAGCCCTTTGGGTCCTCACTTCCTCCCCCGCAGCAGGCGTGGTGGTGATAGCAGTCTCATGCCCCTGTGCACCATCTTCCACGCCACTGGCTCATCCGGCGTGGCAGCCGGGGATTGCCTCATCGCTGGTCCTTGAACTGGACTCTCCAGGAGCTCCAGTTCCTCTCCCCTTGAGCAACCTGGTTCTGGAGCCGGTGAACTCATAGGCACACACACAGAGGGTTTGGAGAGGTCAAGAGAAGAGCTACTATATGCCACTGGAGCGGAGCACTCAGGGGGCTGCAACCCCGAGTCTCCTGGTCAGGAGACAGGCAGAATTGTTCATCAAAAGTGAGAGTTGAATGAGAAAAAACTTGCCTGTTCTCCTGGCCCAGGATGTCCCCAGCAGCCTCCGAGGCATCCCCTCTCCTCTCCAAGCACTCCTCCTCGATCTGATGGTCGATTAGGGCAAGTAACGCCAGTCTCTCCTCCTCCGTCATCATACCTGTGGATTGGGTGGCCCCCAACCGGAGGATGAAGCAGTCATGACCAGCGAAGCACTTCCGTATTCCTTCCCTCTCGCAGCGCTCTTCTTCGATCCGGCAGTCTAACTGGGCGAGCAAGGCCAGTCTCTCCTCCTCCGCCCGTTCCCATTCACGGCGCCCCTCCTCGATCCGGCAGTACATCTGGGCTAGCAGGGACCGTCTCTCCTCCTTCATCATAATATCTGGAGACGGAGCGTGCCCAGGCCCGAGGGGTGGCGCAGGAGAGCCGCGGGAGGAGGGTGTCTTCCTCTGCCGCGGGCACTTCTTCCGGAGGGAGGATGGCTCTGACGTCGGGGAGGCCCATTCCGACTCCACGTCTGGTGGGGAAAGAGGAAGGAGAGGATGATGTCTTCAGCGGTGAGCCGCGCCAGCCGAACATCTTCAGGAGACTGTGGCCACTGAGTGGAGAAGAGCGCCTGCTCCAGCAGGTCCTGTGCTCTCAGCTCTTCGTTCGTCCAGATCACCATGGTGTAGCTCGGGGAAAAGGAAAAGAAAAAATGCACAACTACTCTGCTGGGTTTTCTTTTGTAGGCCGGAGCATTCTGTTATGACCCCTCATGTGCCATTACGCAGCACACAGAGGGAGGAGTGGAAAAACCACACGCAGAAGTAGTTTTTTGCGTTTTATTAAACATAAACCCAAATATTGTCCAGCAACAGTCATGTAATAAACAGAGAGTTGATATGATAGAAATTGAGGCCACCAGACATACAGGGACGCCACCTGGATGCTCAGCAGCCCAAGGAAGGGAATGCCTAGTGCCGCAGAACCGCTGTCGGAAAGAGGAGAAAGGCAAACATTAATTTATGGGCTAGAGTGATCCAAGGCTATCCGTGCAGTCCGGTGGATGAGAGCGAGGCAGGAACAGCCGCTAACACCAAACAACTAACAACAGTTAAGTAGCATTAGAGAAGACTAAATTAGTCAGACTGAAAGTACATATAGGGAATGACAGCTTGCATACACAGAGGAACTCGCTGCTGTGTATACAGGGCAATGCTCCGGCGATCTCTTCCTACTCAAACTGAGCTTAAGTAATCACAATACTAATGAGGGAAGAGACCGCCGGTGTTAATGGGCATGGGCTGGACAAATTGAAACCATGTGTGCATGAGTGAGTGTCTGAGCATGCGAATGGACATGAATGAGGCGTGTGTGTATGTGTGTGTGACACCAATAATAAGGAACAGCTGGTGATACTGACAGGAGGAGAAGGCATGCCTGAGCTGTCAGGGAGCAAGGACCCAAAGGGCTCCCTGCAGCGCTTGATGGAAAAAAAATAGTGAAACGGGCCAAAATAGCCACGGGGTCAGAACTGGGTTTGGGACCACCAAGCCCAGATTCATGACAGATCCTTACAAAAGCAAACTTCTAGCAAACCCACCAACCACATTGCTTGTGTGCATGTTCTTTTGTGTCATGTTCTGAATCAGTCTGTTCACTGGTTTCACTACCCTTCCAACTCTTGTTCTAATCTGATGTATTGCATTACTCTGGGGGGCAATCTCATGAATCACAGGGGTTCCAGAGGTGTTTTCACTAGTCGACTGAGCCTGAGGTTGGGTCTGCTCTGCTGCTTTCTCAGGTAGCTCACTTCCATCATTGACCTCGTCCTCAGTGTGGACAGCCACTTCACCTTCTATATTATTTTCACTCCCATGAGACTCCTCAGAATCTGACTCAGCACTGGCATCATCTCCAACGCTGTCACTTGTTTGGGGCTCTACAGCACCTGGCTCATCATTGGTCATTTCAGCTACCCAGGAAGCTGTACACTCTGTACGGTCACAGTTGGATTCAATGGACAAGACATTCCCTTCAGACCCATTCTCCCCTCGTTCAGTCTCAGTATCACTGACAAAAGACAATTCAGCATCACCATCCATTTCAATGGGCAGGAAATTGGCCTGCAAAAGCAGATTTCTGTGGACAACCTTTTCCTGTTCATTACTGGTGTTTCTGATGTGGTATGTATGACAGTTGGGGTTTTTGGAGATCACCGTGTAGAGAATGGACTCCCACCTATCAGCCAACTTTCTGCGACCATGCTCACCCTTGTTAACTAAGAGGACTCTATCTCCCTCTTCAATGTCGCCACCTTTTTGTCTTTTGTTATACAGGTTTGCCTGACGTCGTTGACTGGATTCAGCATTGGTTTGAACCAGTGCAGGAGCCTCCTTCAGGTCATCTCTCATTTTTTTGACATAGCTGTGATAGTCTGTTACATCATTGTCTCTTTCAATGTTGTGAAATATGACATCCACTGGCAGTCTGGAGATATGCCCGTACATCAAATAAAAGGGAGCATAGCCTGTAGACTCATGAGCAGTACAGTTGTAGGCAAAAGTTAGTGTCTGCAGCAGACCATTGCCCATAGGATGATAGGGCATTGTCCTTGATTTTTGCACACCAGCCACCTGCAACAATTCTTGAATGAGCTCGCTTTTGAAATTGGCACCTTGATCTGAATGAATTCTTTGGGGAAATCCATGAACACAGAAGTATCTGTCCCACAACTGACGTGCAACTTGTTTAGCTGTTTGGTCTGAGCACTTAAAAGCATGAGCCATTTTAGTGAAGTGGTCTGTCACTACTAGAACATCAATGCTCTTCCCTTTTGAGTCTTCTGCAGACCAAAAATTTACACAAACAAGCTCAAGGGGGCTGGTTGTTTTGATACTTTCTAATGGAGCTCTTCCTTCAGGCTCAAGGGTCTTACTGGTGACACAACCTTTGCAACACCTGACATAGTCACAGATATTATGTTCTATGCTCACCTAGAAAAACCTCTGTCTCACTAGGTACAGAGTTCTGCTTTGACCCTGATGGCCAGCATTGTCATGGACACCTGACAGCACATGACTGATCAAGGCAGAAAGAGTGACATACTGATGGCGCCTTTTCCCAGTTTGTGAATCCTTGCTTACCATGTACAGAATACCATCCAGCATTCTTAATTTGTCCCTCTGTTTCAGTATTTTTTGCACTTTGAAGGACTGACTGACTTGCTCTCTATGTGATGGATGTCTGCCACATTCAACAAAGGGGATAACCCTAGCTAGTGTGGGATCTTTCCTCTGTTCATCTTGGAGCTCCTGAAGGGAAAACACAGGCAAAGCATGTTGACCTGGTGGCAGGAGTTGTTCCAGGTCTTGAGCTGGCCAGGAAATGACTCTTTGTTTTGACCCCTGATCCCATTCATAATGGCCTGTCAAAACTGCAGATACTTCATCATCACTCAGACAACAACATGTTAGATTTTCCAAAGGGGGTGAACACTTGATAGTCTGCTGGTTGGTGCTCAGTCTGAATGCTTCCTGAACAGAGCTCTCTTTGACCTGCTGTGACTCCTCTAGCAAAGCTGCATAGGGTTCCATCATGAGCCTCTGACTAACCTGATCGTGGACAAAGGGCTGTCTACTCAGAGTGTCAGCTACAACATTTTTGCTGCCAGGGATATACTTGATGCTGAAATTGTAGGGGGACAATTTTGACACTCACCTTTGCTCACACGCGTCGAGTTTGGGCTTTGTGAGAATATATGTTAATGGGTTATCGTCTGTCCAAACTGTAAAGTTGTGTCCCTTTAACCAATGACTAAATTTGTCACAGACAGACCATTTAAGTGCCAAAAACTCAAGGCAATGGGCAGGATAATTTTTCTGAGCACCGTTGAGAGCTTTACTTGTGAAAGCAATTAGGCTTGCTTTACTGTCACCCTCTCTGACATGAGATAATACAGCACCTAACCCATCCTGTGATGCAACTGTTGACAAGTTGAATGGTTTATTAAAATCAGGGTGGGTGAGCACAACAGACTCGAGAAGTGCAGTCTTTAGCTGTTCAAATGAGTCAACGTGTTCCTTCTTCCAGTCAACTGGGCTGAGCCTCCTGAAAAAAACAGAACCTCGAGCATTTGTTTTTCTCCCTTTAGGGGCAACAGTCAATATAAAGAGGGGCTTGGCAACTTTAGAGCAGTTAGGTATGAACTGTTGATAGTACATCACCATGCCCAAAAACGATTTTATCTTTTTCTGAGATGGTGTAATCCCATCCTCCATCATTAAATCAGCCTTTGTCATAGTGGTGATTGCCCTAATTTTGTCAGGGTCAGAAGAGATTCCATTTTCATCCACAACATGGCCCAAAAATCTCACACTTTGCTTTAGCAGTTGGCACTTTTGGGGGGCTAGTTTCAATCCATGTGCACGCAGTCGTTCGAAAACAATCTCTAACCTCCCGAGAGCCTCGGCTTCATTGGGTGCATACACAAGGAGGTCATCCAAATAGTAAAGCAGGGTTAAGAAATTTTGGTCACCAAATATGCCCATCATGAGACGTATGAAACTGGCTGGGCTGTTGCAAAGACCCTGCGGCAGTCTGTTAAACTCATAAAGCCCCATAGGTGTTGTAAACGCTATCAGCTTCTTATCTTCTTCTGACATGGCAATATTATAGAACCCAGATGTCAAGTCCATGGCACTAAAGATCGCGTTACCACCCAGGACTGCCAGGTAGTTGGATTGATGGGGCAAAGGATGGGCATCCTTGACTGTGCGGGTGTTCAACCAGTTGTAATCCACACATATTCTGAGATTGCCATTTTTCTTCCATACAAGCACTGAAGGGGATGCCCATTCACTGTTGGACTTGTGAATAAGCTCACGTTCCTCTATCTCCATCAGCACTTATCACAGCTTATGATACTGGCCTGGTGGAACATGACGGTATGGGAGTCTGAATGGTCGGTCGTCAAATAAGTGGATGCGATGAACAAAGTCTTTTGACAGTCCACAGTCGAGTTTACTTTTTGAAAACACATCCTCATATTGATGTACAAGCTGTAGGAGTTGGGCTTTCCAGTGGTATGAAACCTCACAAGAGTCGATGTTTAAATCTTCTAGCCCTGGCTTCTGCAGGCTGTCATGGAAACTTGAATGGGGCAGAGGGCCACGACTGATTTCTGCCTCAGCATACACTGTTTGACTCTGGGCCTTGAATGTCTCTGGTGGCTTTTGTTCAAGAGTCCCATCAAGGTCTTCAACAGCAACACAGGGGGATACATCTGCCGCCTTTGTGCCCCTTTTAAATGTGATGGACTTATCACAGGTGTTCAGGATACGGATGGGGACCCACCTATCACCGCTCATGGAAGCCACAGTTCTGCATACAATCACATCCTTTTTGTGAACTTGTGCCTTTGGTGGTTCAATCAGGATGGCACTGCCTTCAGAAATGGGGATGATACAGGGAGTCTGCCCCATACTGTCACAAACCAAGCCGGTGTTGTTCCTTAGGCTCAGTTCTGACCATTCTCTGGGGCTCAGGTATCGGGTTATTTATGTATTGTGTTATCTTTTGAGTTCTTGCTGTTTCTATGTCTGTTGTTCTTTTTTCCGTGCCTGTAGTCACCGCTCTGGCCGGCAGCTGTTAGGCAGCCTCCTTGACCTACATTCGTGTGGGCGTTGTCTAACACTTGCCGGTCCGACCACGCCCCCTCTCTCTTGACAGCCAGCTGATTCCACTCCGGCATTGCCCTTCCTGCGCCTCACCCAGGTGCAACCAATCTGTTGTTCCAGCAATGCTTGTACTTAAGCAGCCGTTGCCAGTCAAGCATTGCTGGACCATTGTGTGTGTATTGTCCTATGGATGTACTGTCTTATGAGGGAGTCAGGAACTACACTGTCGCTACTCCCCTCAGTGTAGTTATTGGTTGTGTGTGCTTGCCAGAAAATCTTGGACTACTCAGACTGCTCCAGTGCTGTGAGTAATAACTGTCTGTGCTTCCCCGTGCAGTTCACTGCTACGCTTTGGCACTGTTGCCCAGTTTATTCTCCCTAATCTGTAGAGCATCCTGGAGGACTCTAAAGCCTGTTTTCCACTAGCCCAGCACACCTCGGTACAGCTCGGTTCACTTCAGTACGGCTCGGAATGCTTCTGTCTCCATTGGTGTTGTGCTTGTGCTGTGATGGTTTAGGAGGTTTTAGAAGCGGGGCAGCAGCAGATTCTTAGCGAGGCGGGGCCACACTCCCGTGACGTTACGCACCCGACTGAGTCCTTATTTACACCAGACAAAAAAGGATTCAAGGATTATTGCCTTGCTCGCTCTGTGGATTTATCTCACAATTAATTTTATCTCATAATTAAGCTGCAACAACACAAGTCACTTTTGTTTTGAATTAACTGCCAAATGACCTAGAAATAAAGAGCTGAAACTTGTTTTTATTCGTATTAAATAATGAGACGTGGCACACTGGCCTACACCAAATTATTATTTTTTACATCCTAGGGCATTTTGGATGTACTGAATTAAAAAAAATTCATGTTTTTCACCTTCAGGTCAACGTTTGGAACAACAGCATTATTATTTTCCGTTTAGATGATGCTACACTCCTTCTAAAGTATTGTAATTCTCTGAATTTGGAATGCCGATAGAACATTAAATTTACATATACTTACTTTTTTACATTGACTTGTAAGCTTGATCAGTCTCTCCTGCTGCATTTTAAAGTCCAACTGTGCAACTTCTTATAAGTTAACATAAAAAATGTACCCAAAGTTTAGAACTGGATCATGCGGGGCTAATTTTTTTATGATATTTCAATAAAAAGAACAGAAAGCTTACAAAAACATTTGTTTTTTGGTCTAGTTAAAAATTACATTACCTTTACAATGGTTGACCCTGACAGGAAGATCAGTATCATTTTGATCAGATTAGGCAATGGAATTTCTATGAAATTATACTGTTTTATAATTCAGTGTTATAACAGACAAACCACACTTTCCAAAACAATTCCATTTTATTATATACAAAATATTAAAAGAAAAAAAAAACTTTGCAACACAACATGAAGGTTAATCGACATTTTATACACGCCGACCACTGAGTCTCTACACCAGCTTCCCAAACTGGGTCACGACTCGGATGAATGAAGCGTCTCTGCCAGCTGTGGGTCAGGATGGCTCCGTTGAATAATCCGGACGGGCTGTCGCGGCGGACGCGTGGGATGATTCTACAAGGAAAATGCACACAATAAAATACAGCACAATAGTTTTTAACAAGAATACATAAGCTTATTTCAGCATATTGTTCACATGAATAATTAAAATAAAAGCTTGAGTCCGCAGTGTGCTGCAAGCAGCGATCCATCCACAAATGAACAGCTTTTTTATTGCATAAATAAACTGAGCGTCTTACCGAATATATTTGCGAAAAAACGCACAATAAAAAAAAATTAAAACTCACCGTTAAAGGACTCCGATGTCGAGACCTCCCGGTATATTTTTTCATTCCGGGCAGCTCCGTCTAACTCGCGCTGCATACGTTCGTCTGACAATGCAGTCAGCAGACACTGCAGCTCCTTACTGGTCCATGGAACACCCTTATTACGCGAAGCCATTTTTGATAGAGAATAAATGAAAATAGCACAGCAATACTCTGAAAGGAACCGCCAACAGTGGTTGAGTGCTGAGTAAAGGCGGTCGTGAAGATTCTTTTTTTTTTTTTTTTCAAAAACTTTATTGAGAAGGTCGTGAAGATTTGGTAGATGAGGAGGAGGAGAGGGGCGGTTACAGCCTGACCAATCAGCACCGGTTACGACCTGACCAATCAGCGACGACCAGTCTGTTAACGTCACAACACGGCACAGCTCAGCACTGCTGTACCCTGCCCTTCAGCGGGGCTGAGAATTGCGGCTGTTAAACCGTGTTGGGGCTTGTGGAAAAGCATACAAAGCGTGCTGAGCCGTCCCGTGTCGCGCTAAAGCGTGCTAGTGGAAAAGGCCCTTAAGTTAACCCGAGCCATCATATTGTTGTGTACTGTTTGTCGTGGCCACTGTGCACTGTGGTCTGCCCGCTGCTCGTTCTTCGTGTGATGCCTTTTAGTGCACCCCGTTGCCTTTTTGTATGTCTTTATTTTTGGAACTGTTTGCCTTTTGTGTTAATAAATCTGGTTGTGGTGTAACCTACGTGTAAATCCATTCTTCCTCCTCACTCCTCGATGCGCTGCATAATAGCGCATGAGGAGGGTCGTGACACATACCAAGTGTTCGTGCCTAGGGATTAGAGTCACAGCCTGAGTTAATTTGACGGTACCAATAACATCTGGCATTTTGTCACCCCTCCACCTATTAATGCCTGACAGCATGATCAAAAACTGTACCATTTCAGGAGCGTTTGTTGGTTCAGGTTTACTCAACACATGTCAGAAGTGGAGGGATGGTCTGAATTGTCTGAGGAGATGTTTGATATTTGTCCCTAAAATTAGCTGATCTCTTTGGCCTTGAACAATGAGGACAGGTACACTGAATGCACACTCATACACTTCCATTTCCAGGTTGTATATACACTTGGGCTCTACCTGAACTCCACCACAAATGTGATGTTGGTATGGGTGTCATTTGGCTCTGATATAACCCCATCACTCATTAGCTTCTGTTCTGCCTCTTCATTCATGGTGCATGCCATGGAGCCTGTGTCAAGAAGAGCTTGAAGAGTGACTTTATTATTCACTAAAGCATTAGTGTAAAACAGACTGTCAGCTTTTTTCATGTCGCATCATATTTTGGAAAAGTATAACAGTACCAGATGGAGCACACTTTAGGCTTTCTCTGTATACAGTTTGCACATCATCACAGGGGTTGAGGGTTTCACATTCATCACTCACACCGTCCCCTCCCAAGTGTGAGTATACTAGTTTCCCTGCATGATACTGTGCTGGGTGATGGGTTCGGTGACACTAGGGCAGTCTTTTCTCTGATGACCCACTTCTAAACAGCCTAGGCATCTCCTTTCTCTCATGCAGTGGGTGTGTGTGGAGTGTGAATTATTGCCACGAACTCTGCATTGGGGGAAACTGGCTGGGGCTAGAGGCCGTGCTCTTACTGTAGGGGTCACGGGCTGGTTATTATGCTCTAGCACCCTCTCTAGCATACTGAGCACACGTTCTAGAGCACCTGATTCTGACATAGAAGTTTCACAAATCTTAGCTGGATTACTTTGGGTACACTTTGCGGTGTTCACATAAGCAACGTCCAATCCAAGCTCAGGGGGAGTGACATTGGTTGCTGCGGTGGCCACTAGAAGAGGCTGTGACTTAGCTGAGACAGGGGGCTTTCTTTTTGCGTAACTTTCTCTTTGATACTCATCAATGGCTTCTTGAACTTCTGTTACTGACCATTTACTTATGGGCTTGCACTTAAACACACAGGCAAGATTAGGGTCTGGGCAATTTCTGATAAACGTCATGGCCACATCTGCATCCGTGTTCTCCATCTTGGTTCCTTGACGTTGCAAGTGCTTGTCCGCTGCTTCAGCAACAATATTTAACCTCACCCAGTACTCCACTGGTGTTTCTTTGGCAGCTGAGTGGGTAGCATAAAAGTCAGCTAATGGCTGGGAAGACCCTGGGCTCTCACTAAAGTAACGCCTTAATATAGCATAAATGGTTTCAGGGTTGGTGACTGTGTAACGGATGCCAACTAGCACTGTTCGGCGTAGAACGTTAGTAAAACCTCCCTCCCGAAAAAGCCTCATACAGTATCGGTAGCGCTGAGCTATCGGTCGGACCTTTAGCTCAGTGCGATCGTGCTGTGTCTCCCATGCTCGAACTGTGTAGTTGACTGGTAGGTCGCGGGTTCGTGTCCCCGAGTGGGCGAACTGCGCAGGATGATCTCAGTCACAACTGCACCAGAGGATATTATAGGCGCTTTTCCATTTGGAACTCAAAGGCCTCTTTTGGCCTGGAACGGAACAGTACAGTTCGGTACCCATGGTTTTCCACAGCACAAGGCTCACTGTAGCATGGGTGGGAGAAGGAGGGAGTCGGAGGCGGGATTTGGAGGGAGTTGGAGGCGGTGCTACGCTCCCCATGAGGCGGCGCCATATTCCTGTTCAGTAAAATCAACATCAAAACATGTAGCAATACATCTCCAAAAAAAATGCAAAAGTTAAATATTTTTGGACACTCATGTCAGAAAGTGAGACCCATATATTATACAGAATCATTAATCAGACAGTGAAGTATTGTTAGATTTTAATCATTTATTGGCTCACAGCGCATGAATATCAAAAATTACTTTTCTCGACAAATAGATGGTTAGGTAAAAATACATGATCTATGTCAAAATCATGGAGAGACTGTTGAGACGTCATGGAATTTATCTGCTCCAGCCAGTGGTGTCGTGGCAAAACATGGATCAGGTGCCATATGAGCCGTTAAATATATATTTCAACAGGTAAACAGTACTGAGTTAGGCATAAGATATATTTAGCAATTATGATGCATTTTAAGCCAAAACAAATGGATCTAGGATTAGAAGTAATTAAAATAAAGCAGTCCCAAGGTTACATGGAGAAATACGTGGATTAACTGGAAATATATGGTATTGAGTATTGCTGACTACATGTAGATACTGTATAAATATATATTCTCTGCATCAACAGTGAACTATACTTGTATTCATGTAGTATTGCCCTGGGAATTTTGACAATAAACCTTTGTACTTTTGCAGATGTCTCTATTTTGTTTTACAGTCTTCAGCAAATAACTGTGTTGGTTACTTTTCTTAAAAATGAGCCATTATTTTCAAAGTCACTGATAAATGGTTCATACTGTTGACTCTTTTCCCACCGGTGTCTGAAGAGACAAAATATAAAATCATGATGCAAACACATAAATCACTAAATTGTTTATTCCAATCAGCAGCAAATTACAGATTATTTAAAAATTCAAATGCAAAATTCAAACTGTAAAAAAAAAATAAGAAACTGAGACAAAACGTGACAAAAACTAAGCAACAGCACAACACAGACTGGATATGATAATCCTTGTGTGATTTGACATGTCGTACCCCTCTGTTAATGAAAGAAAAACCCACAGTGGTCACAGAAATAACTTGAATCTGACAAAAGTGGTAATAAATAAAAATTCTATGAAAATTAACCAATGAAAATCAGACAATGCTTTTGAATTGTGGTTCAACAGAATTATTTTAAAAAACAAACTCATGAAACAGGCCTGGACAAAAATGATGGTACCCCTAGAAAAGATTGAAAATAGGCTATAGGTTCATGAACATGATCATAGGGACATGTTCAACCAAGATGTGTCCTCTAATTAACATCACAGGTGTCTACAAACTTGTAATCAATCGGCCTATTTAAAGGGTGACAAGTAGTCACTGTGCTGTGACCATTGTGGGCTTTTCTTTCATTAACAGAGGGGTACTAACAATTTTGTCCACGTGTGTGTGTTTGGAGTATTTATTCCTTTAGTTTTTGTTTAAATTGTCCAAGCTTTGTACATGATTTTAATTCAGGTCCAAAAGCGTTCCACAGTCTGACTCCTTGCACTGAAACACAGTGTTGCTTGGTAGTAGTTCTCAGACCCCAGGGCAGACCCAGAACTCACTGGAGAGACAACATCTCCCAGTTGGTCTGGGAACACCTTGGTATCCTCTCTGAAGATCTGGAGCAGGTGGCTGAGGAGAGGGAAGTCTGGGCTTCTCTGCTTGAACTGCTGCCTCTGCGACCTGGACCTCTGGAAAAGTGGTAGAAGATGGATGGATGGATGTCATGTATGGGAGCATTAATGAATGATACAAAGTCTATAGTGTGGGTTGATTCAGCAAATATTTCACTCTGCGCAGTATTGTGACTGATTTGCATATTTTACCTTTAATATAATTAATATGTGACTTCCAACACAGTTTATTATCAATTATTACACCAAGGATTTTAATTTTGGATACCCTTTCAATCTCTACACCATTTACACTGAGTTTAGATACTGAGTTGTTGTGATGGTGTGAAATAACGTTATCAATAAAATTTAGCCACTATTGTGTCGCCCTGGTTTCAAGTGTGGGTGGTGTTTGTGCTTGTGTTGCTAAAATATAAAAGGAAGCACTACAATGGGTCTCAGATATTTGTAATGTGTTCTATTACTGAATGAGTTTAAAGATGAAATACTATACACATATAAACTAAATTCTAATGGTGACTGAACATCTCCCATTCCCCAAGGTGCAAGATACACTATTATGACTATAACTCATAAAGGATCACAGAAATGATCTGATAAAAATAAATAAACAAGCGGTTTATCTTATGGTGGCTACTATTGGATGTGCCATTCATTTTCAATTACTCTGTAATTAATAATCACACAAATAAATCTCAATTCAGTCCCTTTCATATTAAGTGGAAATTGTGCGACTTTAAATTTGTCACTTAGTCGGATCCGGGAAAAAAAATGCTTTTTTTGCGTGCATGGAAAGAAAATCCTACAGACACATATAGCGCGATTGTCTGCAAGTGTGAATGACCTCTTCCATGAGCAAATGTACGTTTTTTGGTCCGTGGCTGTTTAAATTGAATTCTTTCCTCCCGAAAATATCATTTTTGAATATTAATTACAGCTAAATGGGAGCAGTTTCGATGCTGACATTTCACATCCTAATATACGTGTTCTATACACCATCGGCTTTTCTGTATCCGACTACTGATGAGATAAAAGTGATCAATATAGCCATATAACAGTAATCTGTGTGATTTAAAATATGTGTGTGATCAATATAACCACATAGTAGTTAGTTGTGTGCTTCAAAATATATGTGTGTGTTCAATATAATCATATAACAGTTATTTGTGTGACTCAAAATGTTTGTATTCTGCTAGGTAAAATAACCAATATACCATAATGGAAAATATATTGCCAAGTGTGTGGTTCACTCTCTGCAAAATAGTGGACCTTTGTCTCATCAGAGAGGATAACAAATGCCTAGGATTTATGGGAAGGAGGCACAGTTGCGATAAGGAATGGCTGAGCCTGGCCTACGCTGACCTGGGAGGTGAAGTGACCTTCATGTGGATACATTCGGCGCCAGGAACGGATCCTCCCTGGACCAGACACCTGGACTGTCCACTCATTAAATGCATGTGTGACAGAGGTCATCCTGCACAGTTCGCCCCACACGGGACACGAACCCGCGACCTCTCAGTCAACTAACACAGTTCGAGCATGGGAGACACAGCACGATCGCGCTGAGCTAAAGGTCCGACCGATAGCTCAGCGCTACCGATACTGTATGAGGCTTTGGGAGGGAGGTTTACTAACGTTCTACGCCGAACAGTACTAGTTGGCATCCGTTACAGTCTCCCCCCTAAACCTCACTCCCATGCCGGGTTCACGGCACCAGTGTGACAGAGATCATCCTGCGCAGTTCGCCCCACACGGGACACGAACCCGCGACCTCTCAGTCAACTAACACAGTTCGAGCATGGGAGACACAGCACGATCGCGCTGAGCTAAAGGTCCGACCGGTAGCTCAGCGCTACCGATACTGTATGAGGCTTTGGGAGGGAGGTTTACTAACGTTCTACGCCGAACAGTACTAGTTGGCATCCGTTACACATGCTTTCTTCTTTGTTCATTTGTGTATAAATATTCTGGGTCAGGGCCAGCATAGTCAGTCAGACTTCATGAACTGACACGATCTGTTGCTGTCAGGGAGAGAATGTTTGACCCGGCGCTGTAACCTACTATATTCAACTTGCTTACTTAATAAATACAGTGGGGTAAAAAAGTATTTAGTCAGCCACCAATTGTGCAAGTTCTCCCACTTAAAAGATGAGAGAGGTCTCCAATTTTCATCATAGGTATACCTCAACTATGAGAGACAAAATGAGAAAAAAAAATCCAGAAAATCACATTGGAGGATTTTTAATGAATAAATTGGTAAATTCCTTGGTAAAATAAGTATTTGGTCAATAACAAAAGTGCATCTCAATACTTTGTTATATACCCTTTGTTGGCAATGACAGAGGTCAAACGTTTTCTGTAAGTTTTCACAAGATTTTCACACACTGTTGCTGGTATTTTGGCCCATTCCTCCATGCAGATCTCCTCTAGAGCAGTGATGTTTTGGGGCTGTCGCTGGGCAACGCAGACTTTCAGCTCCCTCCAAAGATTTTCTATGGGGTTGAGATCTGGAGACTGGCTAGGCCACTCCAGGACCTTGAAATGCTTCTTACGAAGCCACTCCTTCGTTGCCCGGGCGGTGTGTTTGGGATCATTGTCATTCTGAAAGACCCAGCCATGTTTCATCTTCAATGCCCTTGCTGGTGGAAAGAGGTTTTCACTCAAAATCTCACAATACATGGCTCCATTCATTCTTTCCTTTACATGGATCAGTCGTCCTGGTCCCTTTGCAGAAAAACAGCCCCAAAGTATGATGTTTCTACCCCCATGCTTCACAGTAGGTATGGTGTTCTTTCTCCTCCAAACATGACAAGTTGAGTTTTTACCAAAAAGTTCTATTTTGGTTTCATCTGACCATATGACATTCTCCCAATCCTCTTCTGGATCATCCAAATGCTCTCTAGCAAACTTCAGATGGGCCTGGACATGTACTGGCTTAAGCAGGGGGACACGTCTGGCACTGCAGGATTTGAGTCCCTGGCGGCGTAGTGTGTTTCTGATGTAGCCTTTGTTACTTTGGTCCCAGCTCTCTGCAGGTCATTCACTAGGTCCACCCGCGTGGTTCTGGGATTTTTGTTCACCGTTCTCATGATAAGTCTGACCCCACGGGGTGAGATCTTGCGTGGAGCCCCAGATAAAGGGAGATTATCAGTGGTCTTGTATGTCTTCCATTTTCTAATAATTGCTCCCACAGTTGATTTCTTCACACCAAGCTGCTTACCTATTGCAGATTCAGTCTTCCCAGCCTGGTGCAGGTCTACAATTTTGTTTCTGGTGTCCTTTGACAGCTCTTTGGTCTTGGCCATAGTGGAGTTTGGAGTCTGACTGTTTGAGGGTGTGGACAGGTGTCTTTTGTACTGATAATGAGTTCAAACAGGTGCCATTTATACAGGTAACAAGTGGAGGAGAGAGGAGTCTCTTAAAGAAGAAGTTACAGGTCAGTGAGAGCCAGAAATCTTGCTTGTTTGTAGGTGACCAAATACTTATTTTACTGAGGAATTTACCAATTAATTCATTAAAAATCCTTCAATGTGATTTTCTGGATTTTTTTTTCTCATTTTGTCTCTCATAGTTGAGGTATACCTATGATGAAAATTGGAGACCTCTCTCATCTTTTAAGTGGGAGAACTTGCACAACTGGTGGCTGACTAAATACTTTTTTGCCCCACTGTACATGTTCCAAGTAAACTCAATCTCTTCCTTGAAAAACGAATCTGGGTAAACCATCTACACACATAGACAAGCTTTTAAGAGTAGACTTAGATGGTTTTTTTCTACTGAATTTTTCATCCTAACACTACCTCGCTTTAAAAAGCAAAAGATTTGACTATAAATATGATGTGTTGTTTACCTGTCAAAATACATTGGTGTCAAAACGTCGCCATTCTGAGCAGATCCTGTTTGGACTCTACAATGAAATACACACAAATTAAGTGCATGCACAGCACAAAAGTGCAACATGTAAAAAAAAATAAATAAATAAAATAAACTTTTTAACCAGGATTACAACTAGCTTATTTCATCAGATATTGTCAACACAAAAAAACAACATACAAGGACGGACATAGCATTAAGCTAGGTCATCGTTTAAACACGATTAAGTTTTCGTCTGTCCTAAGTGAACTTTCCACTGTTGGAAAAAATAACATAAGGCATGAATATCACATCACTCACCGTCCTGTATATCACAATATCACGGCTTCAACTGCTAAAGTTGGGTGCGTCGCGGCTGTACATTCAATTCAATTTGGGTGGCTGGGTCTAATTCCCAGTGCGTCTCCGTGTAATTTCTGGTGCGTCTGTTTGTGCGCACCACTGCAAGCTCAGTCTGCTTCCCTCTGCATTCTCTCATCAGCCGAAATGCACAGGAAACTCTGCTGGACTGCGGTGTTAGATTTCTGCTGATTTCTGTTAAGCCATTCTATCGTTGTGGTTTATAATATCACTTGTTCGCGGGCTCACTGACGAAAAATTGCAAACGGCGACCAGCAAGCGATTCTTGAAAGTCAACGTAACGCCCACTCTCATGACGCTACGCACAGACCAATGAATGGCCAGCAGTGGTGTGAGGAAACCGTCCCGGTACCCTTCGGACCTACTTTTAACGGTGCCGAAAATAGTGTCGATAAAAGTGGAACAGTTCCGAAAAAACGAACTCTGAGGCCATTGGGTTCCAAAAGGAAAAGCGGACAATGGAGCCCGAACCGTTCTAAAGGAGGCCTTTGAGTTCCAAATGGAAAAGCACCTACTTTTCAACCCCACTCTGACAATGTTCTTAGCTTTGCCAAGAACATGGTTCAGGATCTCCTTTTTTTGCATGTCACCAGAGAGCCCTCTCTTCTGTAGATAGATTTCCATCAAATCTATCCACTCTTGGACAGAGTGTTTATCAGTGCCATCACCTCTATACGTAGGGAGGTATTTAATATCTGGCCTGACAACCAAGCTCATTTTGAAGAGGTCAAGTGTGGCTTCAGGGGTTCCAGCTTTGCACGGTTGGGATGGGGGTGCCTCATTTATGGTAGATGAGGCTTGACTTGCCAACAGACAGTTTGCAATTGACTCCCCAATTTGACTTCCCAGCTCAGTGATAAGCTCATGTAGCTCGTTCTTGGTGCCTTCATTACTGAATACGGGAGTGGAGGATTGGGGTCCAAATGCAAGGCTGGGTGTTATGTGATTTGATTGTGATGGCTCATCATCGTGCGACATTATGAGAGAATGATTTCTAATAACCTCATGTGCCCCAGAAAGACCTCGACCCCTCCCAACATCTGGTGTAAACATAATGGATGTGGCTTGACCTCTACCAGTCAAATCTCAAACACAGACTTTACATTTAAGACAACAGTAAATGAGAACTAATTGGGAACACTTGAAAAAATACACTTTTCACACAATAAATGCAAAACATGTCAAAATCACTCAGTATACACCATTTATACAATACTACTACTGTGGCACATATGTTGGTTACATATTCTCCACAAATGTATTGCTGTATGTTTATTGTGTGCTTCACGTCTCATGGAACAAAAGGGACTGAGACTCTGGATTCAGCAGAAGAGTGTGAGATTCGGCCTTTGTTTCAGGGAGACGGCCTGGGGAGATGTCCGGACCACCAGGGACTAAAGGACAATGGTGTGAGATCAAAGGGGTGACTTTGTGATTGGGATTGAGTACCATGTGACTGTATGTTTGATTAAACACCATGTGACTGCTGCTTTGTGTCCTGGGGACAAAACCCCGATGTAAGATGAAACTTCCTCTTTCTTGGCTTTGAGATCGTTGGAGTATGTGTTCTGTGAATAAAGCTGATTCTGAGGAACAAACTCAGCCTCATCCTTGAGCACATTCTCCACACTACTACCATTTATACACTACTTTTTGCTGTATTTTTTTTTTACTTGAAAAGGATCCAGACAGAGTCAGGCTGACATCCCAGGCGTCACAAGCTCACAGCTTAACCCCAGCGATCGGCAGTGGCTGATTCAGCTGATCCGGGTCACGGCACCACGTTTATGTAGCGGACTTGAAATGGTTATCTGCATCTGCGTTGTGTTGTGCAGGGAAATAACTCCAACAGTGGGTTCACAGCTGGCACTTTATTCCATCTTACCTATGCAAGGTCCACATATTTTTTGCCGGGAAAACCCCTGCATACGCAATGAGCCCATCTCCTGTGTCCCAACAATTAATGACCCACTAACAACAAGGAAAATCTGAATTGCTAAATTATAAATATGTTCCACTGACTCAAAATGAACTAGATTATTAATATTGTCACTTTACTATAGTTTTGAAGAAGTTCACTTAAAAATAAACATAACAAACATAATGCCTCAGCTACACTTGCCCCTGCTAGCTTTGGTGTTATTTCATCTAGGGTGGCGAGGATAAACAGCTCTCTCTTTACTGCTTTATTTAGGTGTTTTAAGTCCACACAGATTCTCAACTTGCCATTTTTCTTCGCGACAGGAACCGTGGGAGCACACCATTCTGTAGGCTCTGTGACCTCACGGATGATGCCCATTTTCTGCATTTTCTTAAGCTCAGCTTCAACTTTCTCCATTAGTGGAAAAGGGACTCTACGTGGGGTAGCCAGACTATATGGCTGAGAACTTGGCTTTAGCTCTGTCTTAACTGGTTTGCAGTTCAGTAGTCCTATTTCCCCCAAAACTCTGGAACTAATCTGATCTGATTATTGTTACCGACTTCCGGCGGTACTTCCGGTGCTGCACTTGTAATGCTTGATATGAGCCGAGAATTTTAAGCAAAACCATCAAAATAAGGACTTCTGTTGGCTACCAACAAACGTGGGGAATACCCTTACGACCCAGTGCTGACCTGGTGAAGGTTCTGGTAGATCTGGCTCCGTTTCGCCCCGTTTCCGACCTCTAAAGGCTCGCCTCTGATGCTAACCCAGATGCTAACCCAGAGTAACTGCAGCAGTGAGAAGGTATTCTTTACATCTGGCCATCTGGAGCCGAGGAGAGAAGGATTTAAAAGGAGGACGAACCAACCGAGGCGGCGATTGGGAGCTCGGGCGCGGCGTTGGTGAGAGACGGGGGCCACCTGGATCCAGCAGGACAGTGGTCTGAACCGGTGCTCAATTGCGAGGCCCAGCCGAGGAACGACCAGACTGACGGCGGTTGGTGACGGGGCCTAGACGGGGCCCAGCGGAGGAGCCGCCTAGCCAGACGGCGACGAGTGGCTGTGATCGGTGGATTCCGGCTGCGCCGGCGGTGCACGACATAACTGGCCAGGTAGACGGAGGCAGGCGCCGGCAATAGACGGCGGTGATCTGCGGAGCTGAGCAGCGTCACTCGGCGGAGAAGCTGCGCAGGAGCGGCGGGTCCAGTAGTGACCGAGCTAGTTGAGGCCTAGCCGGATTCTCTGCTTATTTCTATCCACAGGTCAGTAAAATGCCACCCAAAAAAGAGGAAATGGAAGAAATTAAAAAAACTCTGAACTTTGTGTTAGATGAACTGGCCAAAGTGACTAGCCAGCAGGACAAAATATTAGACCTAATACAGGAGGTACAAGCCCTACATTCAATAATAAAAGAAAAAGACAAAAAAATTATGGACCTGGAGCAACACGGGCGTCTTTTGGAGCAACGCGTTGAGGATCTTGAACAAGGTTCTCGCATTGATGACCTAGTTATAAGTGGACTAGACATCAGATATCAGTCGTACGCCCATGCCGCTACAGGACTGAGTGGTGAACATGCTTCCATAAGTGAATCAATGTCCTTAGAAAACCAAGTGCTTCAGTTCCTTAATGATAAAGACATTAAGGTAGAAGCCAATGCGATCTCAGCCTGTTATGCTTTACCGAAGAAAGATAACAAAACAAAGAAATTAATTGTGATGCGCTTTGTGAACAGGAGGGTGAAAAATGACATACTGAGGCAGGCCAAAAAACTAAAGGAAACTCAAGTTTACCTAAATGAACACCTGACAAAAAAAAAACGCTGAATTAGCACGGCAGGCACGGATGCTAAAGAAACATAATAAGATACAGTCAACCTGGACAAGAAATTGTAGAATTTGGATTAAACTAAATGGAACACCTGAGCAAGCAAAAAGTATAATGATCAGAGATGCTACTGACTTAGATAAATACAGATGAACACTGACTATGAAACACAGAGTGAGGAAACTCAAACTCTAAAAATATGCCACTATGCTGAACATAAACCACAAGAGATGGAGAATGATATTGATCCTGATAACCACTTTTTCAATAATATTCATAACCACTGTGAATATTACACTGAAAAGCAATTCAAAAGTCAAGTGCAATTAGATGGTAAACTGTCAATAATACACTTCAATAGCAGAAGTCTTAACAAAAACTTCTCACAGATTCAGGACTATTTAAAACAGCTAAACAGAAAATTCACAGCTATAGCAGTCTCTGAAACCTGGCTTAATGAAGACCAGGCTCCCCTGATGGCAATAGAGGGATATCAGATGTTTAACATTAACAGATCTCAAAAAAAGGGTGGTGGTGTTGCACTGTATATTGATGACCTATATAGATGTAAGCTTGTAAATGAAATGTCCTTAGCACTACCAGGGATTCTGGAATGTGTTACTGTTGAGATTGACCTAGACAAAACAAAAAATCTAATCATAAGCTGCATATACAGAACGCCGGGAACTTGCATTGAGACATTCAGAGATAAATTAGTCGAGCTGTACAATAATATTACTAGTAAGAAAATGGTAGCAATTTGTGGAGATTTCAATATTGACCTACTTAATCCACATCAACAAAATGTAGTTACAGAGTTCATGAACTCTATGTACAGCATGAGTCTATATCCCACAATAACACATCCCAGTAGAATCACAGCTCACTCTGCTACACTTATTGACAACCTGTTTGTCAATGTTCTCGACAAGAAAATAGAAAGTGGATTATTGATAAATGATATAAGCGACCACTTGCCAATCTTTGCACTTATCCATGGCCACACGGGGCCCAACCCAGAAAAAATCTCAAAATCGTTCAGACACAAATCACCAAACGCAATCAGTTCTTTTAAAGAGGACTTGCTGAAGCAAGACTGGACAGAAGTCTATGTATCAGATGTAAATGAAGCCTATGACACATTTACAAACATTGTAACCACTCTTTATGAAAAAAACTGCCCATTAGTTAAAAAAAAGCTTAAACACAAATTTACTGACAAACCATGGCTAACCAAAGGACTACAAAAGGCGTGTAAAAAGAAAAATTTATTATATAAAGCTTTCATAAAGAAAAGGACAAAAGAAGCAGAGCAGCGGTATAAAACATACAAAAATAAGTTAACATATATAATAAGATGTAGTAAAAGAGACTATTACAGTAAAGAACTGGAAAAAAACAAAGACAATATTAAAAATACATGGACAATAATCAACAGTATCCTTGGAAATAAAAGCAGAAATACCAGCTACCCAACTAACACTCCAAAAAATAATAAATCGACTCCGAATGTGAATATAGCTTCACCTGCAGATGAATTTAATAATTTTTTTGTTAACATTGGACCTAAACTGGCCCGAGAAATACCCACTACGGTGCCAACAGGTGATTCAATATGCAATAACACTGCTGTAAAAGACACCATCTTCATAAAGAACACAGACGAAAGAGAGGTCATTGAAATTGTTAAATCGTTCAAAAGTAAAACATCTACTGACTGCGATGGTATTGATATGCTACTAGTCAAAACTGTTATCGAATGCATAGTGAAACCACTGACGTATATCTGTAACCTGTCTCTCCAATCAGGTATATTTCCCAATGCAATGAAAATAGCTAAAGTAATTCCGAATTACAAGACAGGCGACAGAGGGGAACTCTCCAACTACAGACCAATTTCACTATTACCGCAATTTTCCAAGATACTTGAAAAAATATTCTATGAGAGAATTGACAACTTCATACTGAAGAATGATTTATTGTGTGAGCAGCAATATGGGTTCAGACACAAAAGGACAACAGCATATGCCTTAATGGAATTTACAGAAAAAATATCAACAGCCATTGAAAATAAAGAGTATTCAGTTGGAGTATTCCCGGATCTTAAAAAAGCATTTGATACAGTAGATCACAATCTATTATTAAAGAAACTACAAAATTGTGGTATCAGAGGGGTAGCACTGTCCTGGTTAAGAAGTTACTTAAAGAATAGATATCAGTTTGTATGTGTTAACAACAAAAACTCAGAGCTACTGAAGGTCACCTGTGGAGTCCCACAGGGTTCAGTTTTGGGACCATTATTATTCAATATGTATATAAATGATATATGTAAAGTTTCAGAAAAAATGGACTTAATATTGTTTGCTGATGACACTAACCTGCTATGCAGTGGAAACAACTTGGAACAACTTCTGGATACACTCGGAAAGGAATTAGGAAAGCTGAAACTGTGGTTTGATTCAAACAAATTAACGCTCAATTTAAGCAAGACAAAATTTATAGTCTTTAACAACCATCACAACTACCCAGTACCCAAACTCAGTGTAAATGGTGTAGAGATTGAAAGGGTATCCGAAACTAAATTCCTTGGAGTAATAATTGATAACAAACTGTGTTGGTGTCACCATGGGTTGAGATGCCGTCTCGGCACTCAGCCCATGTTTTCCCTCATCCCTGCCTCCCATTGAGCGGCGTCTCAGCTGGCCCCCAGCTGGCAGCATTATGGACGGCTGGGGCCAATTAGTCTTCATCAGCTGGGGCGCTGCCAATGAGGATAAATAGGAGCAGCCTCGATGACTCGGGGCTGCGACATAAGCACTGCTAGGCTGAAGCCCCTTCGTCTGGTGTCAGCCTCAACTCCCCTTGCAGCATTCCTGTGTTTGTATCCCGCTGTGAGGATGTACGTCTTGCTACCCCCACGTCCGGTACGAGCTGCTTACCTCTGCGCTGTGCAACCTGTGAGTGTACCTCTGCATGAGTATCTGTGCTCTCCTCATCCCTTATCCCTTACCCAAAATAAACCATCTCGACTCACTGGCTTGTCCCTGGCTCTGATTGCCCGGCTCCCTAGAGCCGGATATGACAGTATGTCGCAGCCAGAAGAGTTGCCGGCGGCCGTGAGTCGCTGTGGAAATGTACCTTTCTGTCCGGGTGTCAGCGCTGCTAGCATGCCGTTTCCCAGGAGTCACTTCCGGCGCCAGGGCGACGAGCTGAGGTCCATCTCGGAGGCTGTCGACGGGACGTTCTTCACCCTGCACGACGCCTCCAACGCGAGACGCTGGCATCCGGGCCGTGCTGAGGAACTCCTGGACTGTCACCCTCACTCTCTGTACCATCTGGAGGACAGTGCCAGGATAGACGCTGCAGGTACACAGCAAGAGAGGCTCCACGGGGTGGATGGAAATCCCGGCAGGGAGTCGAAGTGGGCGACGTCTTTCCCCGCTTCGGAGTCCCGTTCCTGCCGCTATTCCAGTCCGGGAGTTCGCGCCAACCAGAGGACTTCCCCCGACCTGCGTCACGTCACTCGGGATTCCCTTCAAGGAGCCGCAGCTGACAGCAGTTATGTCCGGGGTCGAGTGGCTGTCGCGAGCTCTACTGTGTTTCCTGTCACCACCTTCAGGCATGTGGCGGCGGCAGGGAGATTGATGGTGAGGACTTCAGGGCTACGAAGCTTTCCCGTGCTCGACGCCTCCCTCGTCTCGATCTCCGATCTGGAGCGGCGAATCCTGGGTCTCCCCCTCGCTTCGTTCCCTGGGAGTAGTCGTCATCACATCGCCGAGTCACCTCTGCACGAACCTCGTCCGGATCCAGTTCTGGGTCATCGTCAGGACCGTTCCTCCCACGCAGCTGTCATCCCTTCGCCTCATCAGTGTGGAGATTCTACAGCCTCGTCCCCTGAGCCTCGTTCCCCCGCTGTCATTCCTGGACATTCGGGCTGGCTCACCCCGGCTGTTTCCCCCTCCTCCTCGACGCGCTTCCTGACCGCTGTGTGTGCCTGGAATCCCGGCCTGGTGAGCTCTCTGCTGGAGACAACGCGAGCGATCCTCAGACGAATTCCCGGGGGGTCCTCCGTTATCGCCGGGCGGGGAGAGGAAGAAGCAGATTCCACTACAGCAGGCGATACTCAACCTCCAGGGGGCAGGCAAGTCATTGTTTTTTCACACCTGCTTAATGATTTGCTCTGTCACATCCCTGGAGGAGAAGTTCAGGGTTCGCAGCTCCCTGAACTCTCCCCACCTGCTGTAACCTGTATTCCTAATCCCGCATCCTCTGTGTCTCTCTCCGCCGAGCGGTCCCCGGCTCCGGGTCAACGTGGTGGGATATGGAGAGGGCCTGTGGTTCCGCAGCTACATTGCGGACGGAGGAGGGGGACTGACTGCTGCGTGGAGTCTACGCCGACGACTGAGCGTCCCCGGGTCTCCACGGAGGAGCGGTTCGGTCCGGCGGGACGAGATTCTTCTGGCTTCACGCCGAGTGGATCGTCGGCGGGGTTACCTGAGCCGGAGGAATCTCAAGCTGCGCTGACCATCGTGCTGGCTGCGGGGCCCGACGCGGCTAGATGGGAGCCGGACAACGACCTCCTGACGACGGATCCTGGATCTTCGCAGTCCTGGACGGCGTCAGAACCCGAGATCAGGCGAGTGCTCTCCTTTCTTTTCTCTTTTATCCCCGAGCACTTCAGCCTATCTCCAGGGGAGACGAGCCGGGTGCAGCCGCCCGCTGCGTCTGAGCTCGTCTCGCCGGGTTCTGGCGCTGCCGGTGATCCTGATCCCGGTTCTGTTTTCTCTTCTGAGCCTTCTTCCAGGGTCACCGGCGAGGAGTTGCTGTTCCTCGTGGTGCTGGAGGGTCCGGGTTCAACGTTGGAGGTCGGTTCTGGTGCAGTGTCCAACATGGGTTCGCCCGAGACCCAATCGGGGTCCAACGTGGGTTCGCCTGAGGCCCGATCGGGGTCCGACGTGGGTGCTGCCCCAGTGTTGTCCAGGTCCGGTGAGGAGGTGGCCGTTTCCCTGAGGCCCGCCGCCCTCGTCATCGGCTCTCCCCTGAGCCTCTTCCACCGGGATCCGCTCTGACCCTTCGTCCGTCTCAACGGTCCTGGTGGTTGAGTGATGCGGGTCGACGACCCGACCCGCAAAACTTTCGGTTCGGCGATCTGGTTTCCCCCCACTGGTCTGTTTGCCTTTGGGCGGCCTGGTTCGGCAGCCGTTGGACTGGATTCCTGGGATCTGGGTCTAGAGTTCGCCGTCCGAACATTTCTCTTCCCCTGATTCGCCAGCTGGACAATGGGCGGGGAGATCTCCGGAGCCATCTCGGCTATTTTTGGACTCTGCCTGCCATACACCTCGGGTGTCACTTTTTCTTTTATCGTTATTAAGGTCACTTGGGTGTAATGTCTGTCCTGTTGGTGGATGTGTATTTATAGTGCTGTGCGTTTTCCTTCCCTCGTACCCAGCATTTTATTTTTTGTACCATGTTTTTAGTCTCGTTTTTGCATTGTAGAGTTATGTTTTGTTCCCTTTCAGACCATACTCTGCAGTTGCCCATTCATTCCAGTCACTTTCATTTCTTTAGGTGACTGTGGGTATTTATATATTCATGTGTGTGGGTTTTTCTTTGCCTGCACTCAGTATTTCTTTTTTATGCCCTGTTGGTTCATTATAGAGTCATGTGCCTTGTTTTCCGTAACACCATGCTCTGTAATTGTCCATTTGTTCCAGTCACTTTTCTTGGTGACTGTGTGTATGTACTTATATTGGTGCTGTGTATTGTGTTTTCCCTTTATTTGACCATACTCAGCATTTTTTGCCCTGTACCTTTTTGGTGGTTCTTTTTTTTTTCTTGCTCTGGGTCACGCATGGTTGGTACTCTCTGGGTAGTATGTAACCGGCGTGTTGACCCAGTTCTTCTCCCCATCTGTACCTGGGTTAATTATTCAGTTTTGTCAGTATTGTATTTGGGTTTTTCTTTCCCGCTACCCTACATTGCTCCATTGGTGTTGTCCTTCCCTTGGCTTCTTCCCCTCCGGTCCGCCTCCCTTCCTCCCACCCTAGGTGGGGGGGGGGGGGGGGGCTGGGATGTTCCTGGTCGTTCAGGAGCCCGACCTTGAGGGAGGGGCTCTGTCACCATGGGTTGAGATGCCGTCTCGGCACTCAGCCCATGTTTTCCCTCATCCCTGCCTCCCATTGAGCGGCGTCTCAGCTGGCCCCCAGCTGGCAGCATTATGGACGGCTGGGGCCAATTAGTCTTCATCAGCTGGGGCGCTGCCAATGAGGATAAATAGGAGCAGCCTCGATGACTCGGGGCTGCGACATAAGCACTGCTAGGCTGAAGCCCCTTCGTCTGGTGTCAGCCTCAACTCCCCTTGCAGCATTCCTGTGTTTGTATCCCGCTGTGAGGATGTACGTCTTGCTACCCCCACGTCCGGTACGAGCTGCTTACCTCTGCGCTGTGCAACCTGTGAGTGTACCTCTGCATGAGTATCTGTGCTCTCCTCATCCCTTATCCCTTACCCAAAATAAACCATCTCGACTCACTGGCTTGTCCCTGGCTCTGATTGCCCGGCTCCCTAGAGCCGGATATGACAGTTGGAAGCCACATATTAATTATATAAAAGGTAAAGTATCCAAATCAATTGCAATATTACACAGAGTGAAAAATTTGCTGAATCAACCCACACTATACACCTTGTATCATTCCTTAATACTCCCATACATGACATATTGTAATGAAGTATGGGGAAATACATATAAAACAAACATATATCCACTCTTTATGCTTCAAAAGAGAGCTATTAGAATAATCAACAAAGCAGCTTACAGGGAACCAACAAACCCACTTTTTCTTAAACAAAAAACTCTCAAGTTGAAAGATCTGATCGACTTTAAAACCGCAATAATAATGTTCAAAGTGAAGAATCTATCACTGCCCGCAAATATCCAAAAGTTGTTCCAAGCAAGGGAGAAACGATATCACTTCAGAGGAACATGTATATTTCAAAAGCCTACAGTGAGAACAACTACCAAGCAACACTGTATTTCAGTGCAAGGTGTCAGATTATGGAACGATTTTGGACCTGAATTAAAATCATGTACAAAGCTTGGACAATTTAAACAAAAACTAAAGGAAGAAATACTCCAAACATATTTACAAGACGACATGTAAACTCACATAAGGATTGACATTTCCAGCCTGTGTTGTGTTATAGCTTAGTTTTTCTTTTTTCTCTGTGACACTATGTCTTAGATTTGTTTTTGAATAGTAACCGCTTAACTTAGACTAGCTCAGTTTTCTTTTTCTCTCAGTCATATTTTGTCTTAGCCTTGTTTTAAATTGTAATCGCTCTTGTCTTGTTTTCTCTTTTTTCTCCTTTGAATTCTTGGATGGAATATGGGTGGGCAATATAAGCTGCGGCTTCAGCCATCACCCATTTCGGATAACTCACGTGGAATTGTATAGTAGAAGGAGTCTTTGTCTAATTTGACCTTGTTGTTATATTATACAGTTTCTTTTAACCTGTAATGTACTATCCGAAATAAATTCATTCATTCATTCATCTACTCTGCAAACTCACCCCACGCTGACTGATGCACTCCTACTTAAGAGATTGTTTGCATAGGAACCTTTCACTACATAAATCCACAATTTATGTTCTCTCCCCTTATGCAAAACCTGAGCTGGGAATTTACTCGTTACCTTCACATCACCACCTAGACTTTTTTTTTTTTACATTATGGCGGCAGTGGCTCAGGAGGTAGAGTAGGTCGTCCAATAACCACATGATTGGCGGTTCAAATCCCGCTCTCCCCAGATATCCTGCCGTTGTGTCCCTGGGCAAGACACTTCACCCCAATTGCTCCTGGTGGGTCTGGAAGCGCCATGTTAGGCAGCATGCCACCATCAGTGTGTGAATGTGTGTGTGAATGGGTGAATAGCAGCATCTGTAAAGCGCTTTGGTCATCAAGAGATGAGAATAAAAGCGCTATATAAGTGAGTGCCATTTACCATTTACCATTATACTCATTTCTAACAGAGGAGGGTGCTGTTTCAGGCTTCTGTATGTACTGTGTGACACTAGTGTAATGTCAGCCCCTGTGTCTATCTTAAATGACACAGTTCTGCCCCCTACTCGCAAATCTACCTGCCATTGCTGATCTGTGTCACTGTCTTCTACTCTTCCCAGAAAGAACAAATAAACGAATTGTGGGGGCATAGTGTTGGGGTTTCTCCACCCAGAGAAGGCAGGGAGAAGAGGAGAACAATGGATTGAAGGAGGAGGTGTCACCAGGGGGTGTCAGACGGGACTGTTGGGTCTGTGCCCCCCCTGGTAAGAGTAAGAGCTGCCGGAGTTGCTGAGAGAAGAAGGGTGTTGGAGCAGCGCCGGTGTTATGTCATGTTAATGTGCCACACATTGCTTTGTTCAAATGACAATGTATTATGGTCAGAAGTTCCGGGTCTCGATGCATGGAAATAAAGATAGCATGGAAATAAAGATAGATAGATCTGTCCGCTCTACGAGGTGCAGAGAGGACAGATCCAAACGCAGGGTGTGTTGAAGATATTTATTGACAAAAACAACATAAGCATCCAAAAGTGCCCAAAATCCAAAAATGCAAACAAGAAAGACTTACACGATTACCTCAGAGCAAGAAGAGCTCTGGAGAAGGGAACACTTCAGAGGTAAAAATGTGCAGGGAGATGACAATCCAAGACTATGAAGACAAATGTAGACAATTGTAGAGGAGCTGGGCAATGAAGAGGCGATTTGGTTTATAAACAAAGTTTTAATGTTCAGCTCTTCTATCAAGTCTCATCTGGTGCAGAGAGCGGCAGAAGGGAAAAAGAGACAGAATCTCGCCGACTCGCTGGTTATATACAAGCACACAACAAAAGACATGCATAACAAAGGCTGACATCCCTCATTATCTTAATCCCCCCATTGTCTTGGTATTTCCTCTCCTCATCTTGGGAGGTGATGGTAATCCTTCTCCTCGCCTTGGGGGGTGAGGGTGGCTCGTCCGGTTTCCCCCGCCACGTCCCGGAACGTCTTTGTTCTTCACTCGGCGGGTGAGATTCCTTTGTCCTTTCAGAGGTGTGAAGTTCCTTACATATGTAGTCACCAAACATTTCCACATGCTCTAACATATGTAGGTTATGGAATATGTAGTTAATATAGACCACAACAATGTAATTTAGCCACAAAGCACAATCGGAGTCCACGGCTTAAATACAGTAGGTAAATGGGGAGTGATGAGCAGCAGGTGTGGCCAGGAGCTGGCAGAGACCTAATTCAAAAATCTCTCACAGCTGAGGTGACCTGGGAAAACAGGCTGTGAGAGGAAGGTGTGTCTGGGAGGAGAAGGAATAATGGCCCTGTCACAGAGGAAGGCAAAACAGTCTCAAAATACATGAATAGACAACATAATGACATAAATAATAAATAGGCCAATAAACCAACAGGAAACAAAATGAAAAAGACACTACAAAGCCTGGAACAAATATAGGAAAAATACTGTACATAAATAAATTGAGAGGCTGAGCCCGGTAGAACCCATGCTCAGTCCTGTGACAGAGCCCCCCCTTTAAGGTGTGTCCCAGACACCCCAAGATAACATCAAAAGAGCCCCCCCCCCCCCAAAAAAAGGTACAGCAAAAACCAAAGAAGACTCAGAAACAAGAAGCAGAGGAGCACGGTCAGGGTCGCTGGCAGTGGCAGAGCCCAGAGAGGTGAGCTCAGATGCAGCAGGCAGCTGCACCTGGCTCCCCTCACCAAGAGCCAGGCAAGATTGCTCTAGAACTGAGAAAAGAAGGACAAAGGAGAGCACTTGCCTGAGCTTGAGCTCCACCCACCATCCAGGGCTCCGTCAATCCAGACGATGGTGATATCTCGGGCCCGGCATCTTGGAGGTCCACCTCGGGTTCCTACTCTGCTGCGATGGTGTCCGCATCAGGCATGATGGTAGTAGCAGTCCTAAGGTCCCCCGGCGATGTTTCCCACGCTGGTGACACATCCGATGCGGAGGCTGGAGGCTACTTTACCACCCTGGAACTGGATCCTCCACGGCCTCGAGGTCCTCCATCATCCAGCGGTTCTGCTCTGGGGCCGGTGGACACTCAGGAAAGGGTGGAGGAGACACGGAGAGGACAGGAGAGTAGTGAATTGCTGCAACAGGTGGGAAGAGCTCAGGGGACTGCATTTCCTGGGCCTCCCTACTGGGAATCAGGCAAGGCATATCATCAAAAATAGGGGGAGAATAAAATGACACTTGCCTGTTCTCCCGGTTTTTGATGTTATCTGCAGCGGCGGTTGAATTGTCATCCCTCTCCGTGGCTCTGGTGGGCATGGGCCTCCCAGAGGATTGTGGAGGAGCCGCTTCAGCAGTCACGGAGATGGGTGGAGCCGGGGAACCCCTGGAGGACCTCTCAGCAGCTGGAGAAGACACCGAAGGAGAGGGAGGAACAGCAGCTACAAACCCAGGGAAAGCTGAGGAAACAACCGGAGAAGAGAGGAGAGTGGGCTGCACTGCTGAAGGAAACTCCTGCTTCGGTGTTGTAGAAGAGGCTCTCAGGGAGGTGGAGTTATTCCTCCGGCGGTTTGCTTCAGGATGACAAGGCTGCCATGAGACTGATGGAAGAGGTGGAGGCATGGGTGGTAGTGGAGGCAGATTGAGGTCGATCACCCGGGGATGGAAGCGCACACTGGGTCTGACCTCCAGCAGATTAACAGCTCCACCCCAACAATCCATCTCGTCCTCCCGGGATCTGCAGCTCCAAGCGTCGGCTGTCATGTCCTCAGTCATGGGCACATACCTCAGCTCGTCCCAACTCCACCTTCTCCTCCTTCCTGCTGAATCCATCGCTGGCTCCCACAGGCAGGTGAGTGAAAAAAGGCACACAAAAAAGGGAAAAAAGGTCACAGACACACCCGCTGGATCTTATATCTGGCGGCTAAATTCTGTCATATGCGCCTCTATGAGGCACAGAGAGGACAGATCCAAATGCAGGGTGGGATGAAGATATTTATTAACAAAAACAACATAAACATCCAAAAGTGCCCAAAATCCAAAAATGCAAAACAAAAAAGACTCACACGATTACCTCAGAGCAAGACGTGCTGTGGAGAAGGGAATACTTCAGAGGTAAAAAAGTGCAGGGAGAAGACAATCCAAGACTATGAAGACAAATGTAGACAATGTAATTTAGCCACAAAGCACAATCGGAGTCCACGGCTTAAATACAGTAGGTAAATGGGGAGTGATGAGCAGCAGGTGCGGCCAGGAGCTGGCAGAGACCTAATTCAAAAATCTCTCACAGCTGAGGTGACCTGGGAAAACAGGCTGTGAGAGGAAGGTGTGTCTGGGAGGAGAAGGAATAATGGCCCTGTCACAGAGGAAGGCAAAACAGTCTTAAAATACATGAATAGACAACATAATAACATAAATAATAAATAGGCCAATAAACCAACAGGAAACAAAAGGAAAAAGACACCACAAAGCCTGGAGCAAACACAGGAAAAATACATAAATAAATTGAGAGGCTGAGCCCGGTAGAACCCGTGCTCAGTCCTGTGACAGGTAATAACTCCTTTTGGCCTTTTCAAGTTTTTACGCACGCTGTTTGGATTAAACGGCGTGGCACAGACTTTGCAGAAGATGATGGACGCAGTGCTTCATAACTTGTCCTTTGTTTTTGTCTACTTAGACGACATTCTGGTAGCTAGCACATCCGAGGAGGAGCCCATCGCCCATCTCAAGATGGCTTTCCAGAGGTTGGAGGCGCACGGGCTGATAGTCAACCCAGCAAAGTGCCAGTTCGGCATGCCAGAGATTGATTTTTTGGGCCACCGCATTTCACCAGCGGGCACGATTCCGTTACTGGATAAGGTGCGCGCTGTGTCAGACTTTCCATGCCCGCAGACCGTGAGAGCACTTCAGGAGTTTTTGGGAATGGTTAATTTTTATAACCGTTTCCTTCCCTGGGCAGCCCAGCCGATGCAGCCATTGTATGCCGTGCTTAAAAAAAAGAAGCCCACGGAAGCCATCGACTGGACTCCTGAGCGAGTCCAGGCTTTTACTAACCCCAAAACAGCACTCGCGGATACCGCGTTGTTAGCCCACCCGCATCCATCTGCATGGATAGCGCTCACTACGGATGTGTCTGATGTTGCCATAGGGGCAGTGGTGGAGCAGTGCATCTCAGGTTCATGGCAGCTGCTCGCATTTTTCAGCCGCAGTTTGCACGACAACGAACACAAGTACAACACGTTCAATAGAGAGCTGGTGGCTCTCCACCTGGCGATGCGCTATTTCCAGTTCTGGCTGGAGGGGCACAAGTTCACCGTGTTCGTGGACCATAAGCCACTGACGTACGCATATGTCCAAGGTCTCGGAACCGTGGTCGGCCCGGTAGCAACGGCATTTGGCCGCAATTTTGGAGTTTACTACTGACATCCAACACGTTGCCGGTAAACTCAATGTCATGCCTGATTGCCTGTTGTTTGTGCTAATTGTCCTGGTCTACATGGGAATAGATTTCCCTGCCATGGCTGTGGAGCAAGCCAGGGATGCGGACATTTGCGCTCTCCAGTCTGCGCCAACTGGGTTAAGGCTGGAAAGCAGGGTGGTGCAAGAAGGGTGCCCCCCCCCCTTGCTCTGCGACATCTCCACCGGCCGCCCGCACCCTATGGTTCCAAGCTCTTGGCGTCGGTGTGTTTTCGAGTTGGTCCACTCCCTTTTGCATCTAGAAGAGCGCGCTTCAGTGAAGCTAGTGGGGGTGAAATTCATCTGGCCGCGCTTGTGAAAGGATGTGAAAGAGTGGGCTGCAGCTTGTGTCATGTGCCAGCAGGCCAAAGTGCACAAGCACACAAGAGCCCCCCTCGAGCCATCCCAAATCCCGGCTAGGAGGTTTGACCATGTCCATGTGGATTTGGTGGGACCCCTCCTGCCATTGCAAGGTTTCACGCACCTTTTCACAGTCGTGGACCGCACCACATGCTGGTCTGAAGTGGTCCCACTGGCTTCTACCACGTCCGCGGAAGTGGCGCACATTTTTTGTCTGCTTGGGTTGCACGTTTTGGATCTCCATTGGACATCACATCCAACAGGGTTCCACAATTCATTTCAAATCTCTGGTCCGCGGTGGACCAGAGCCTGGGGGTCAAAATTCACTGCACTACTGCATACAAACCCCAGGCTAACGGGTTATGCAAGCATTTTCATAGGTCGCTTAAAGCAGCGCTCAGAGCTTCGCTCACGGACACAAATTGGGTCGACCGTCAACCCTGGGTTCTTTTAGGGTTACGCTCCGCACCTAAGGAGGATTTGGCAGCCTCCCCGGCAGAACTCGTTTTTTCTCAGCCGCTGCGGATCCATGGAGAATTTTTATTGGAAATCCCCATGCCCGAGGCTGATCCGCCCACGCAATTTTTACACAGTATGGAGGCTGTGAGCGTACCGGGCCTGGCCCACCATTGTTTTCCCCACACATTCGTCCCAAAAAGCTTGCAGAATGCCAGTTTTGTTTTTGTCAGGCACGATGAGCACCAGACCCCGCTGCACCCACCGTGCAACGGACCATTCAGGGTATTGGAACCTGGGGCGAAGCATTTTGTGTTAGATCTGGGGGGAGGGGGGAGGGAGATCATCTGCATTGACAGGCTGAAACCCGCTTTTGTGTTGGCAGATGAGCAGGTGGTGTTGGCCCAAGCTCCCCGGCACGGACGCCCACCATTGGTGGCTCCGCAAGGTGGCGATCCCTTGGCAGGGACCTGTGCTCTCGAAGCTAATGTGTTTTCCCCCCTCCCTCTTTCCCTCCACAAACTGACGAGCCCTCTGGTAAACTTCACCAGCAGAGCGGTTTGACTGGATCATCAACCCCCCGCTAAAGCCGTTATGGGCACTGGCTCAAGCCCGAAGGACGGGGGCGGTTCGTGCCCCTTCTGGGTGTTTGGGGGGGGGGGGCTGTGTGGGGGCATAGTGTTGGGGTTTCTCCACCCAGAGAAGGCAGAGGGAAGGGGAGAACAATGGACCGAAGGAGGAGATGTCACCGGGGGGTATCAGATGGAACTGTTGGGTCTATGCGCCGCCCCCCGGGGAGAGTAGGAACTGCCGGAGTCGCTGAGAGAAGAAGGATGTTGGAGCGGTGCTGGCATTATGTCATGTTAATGTGCCACACATTGCTTTGTTCAAACAACAATGTATTATGGTCGGAAGTTCCGGGTCTCAATGCATGGAAATAAAGATATAAAAGAGGAATGCACAGAGAACCGGGATTCCCTTTTGGTGTAAGTTATGTTGGAGAAAGAATAAAGTTTCTGTGTCATTCAGCTCGTTGCCTCGCCTGCCTCCTTTCTCCACAGAATAAACGAATAAAGCCTCAAGCTATAAGGAAAATGCCACATATGAAAAATTCTAATTCATGACAAAAGGAGTTAATTATGATTAATCTGTTTAATTTAATATGGTAAAATTTTAACATTTTATATAAGTAATATTTATAATTTTTAAAGAGAAAATAAGTACATTTAAAAGAAAAAAGTTTTTAAAAATTAGGAAAAAAATATGAGAAAAGATTTTGAAAATATTGAAAGAAAAGTCCTTTTCAAAGACTTTGCAAAAATGTATTTATTTTGAACAAATATTTACTTTTCAATAGAAGCTGCCCATTTTTTGTCATTGATCTTTTTTCATGTAAATAAATAATTATGTGCGTGAACTGATAATTTAGTAGAAATCTGTGGGACAATATCTCCATAGGTATTACATGTGCATCTCGAAAAATTACAATATCATTGAAAAGTTAATTTTTTATTTCAGTAATTCACTTCAAAAACAAAGTCATATATAGATTAATTACACACAGAGTGATATATTTCAGGCCCTTCCCTTCACCATTCTATTTATGCTAGGCACAAAGTGGAAAGTACCATTGTTATGGTCTTTGGTATGATCAAGCTGGGGCTTGAAATCACAACTTTCCAGCTGTGGGGCGGATGCTCTACCACTAGGCCACCACTCTGGTTAAAGATAGATAGATAGATAGATAGATAGATAGATAGATAGATAGATCGATGTACTTTATTGATCCCAAACTGGGAAATTACAGTGTAATAGCAGCATGAGAGGAGACAACCAAAATGGCAGAAACACACAGCATAAAAGAAAAAAGGGATCACCCATGGAAAGTAAAACTGCTTAAATAACTTATATACATCGCAGATGAATAGATGATGACCTGTATAGATACATGAATCGTACCCACTGTACAATTCAGGACTATCGGGTGCATGGAACAATATGAGGTACCAGTTAGACTGCAAGGTGCAGTATGGCAGCATGGTTATGACCAGAATTCAACATTAGAGTGAGTTATTATACAGTGAAATAGCATGTGGCAGGAAAGATTTCTTGGAGCAGTCTGCTGGAGAAAGTGCTCTGTTGTCTGTGACATGATTGACAGACGTGGGGAACAGACACAGGCTTGGGAATAGATTCAGTTACCGTATTTTTGGGACTATAAGGCACACCGGATTATAAGGCGCACTATCAATGAACGGTCTATTTGATGGTCTATTTTCATACATAAGGCGCTCCGGATTATAAGGCGCATTAAAGCGAGGTAGTCGGAGCCGGGAAAAAGATATTTTTTGCGTGCATGGAAAGAAAATCCTATCTATAGTCATTATAGACACATATAGCACGATTGCGAGTGTGAATGACCTGTTCCACGAGCAAATGTATGTTTTTTGGTCTGTGGCTGTTTACATCGCCATAGTGGCCAGGATACTCGCTCGGTACTCGATACGATTCGCTCTCCGGCGGCAGCCCCGAGATGTAAACAATGCAAACAAATGCCGGGACGCTTGAATTCTTTCGTCCCGAAAATATCATTTTTGAATATTAATTACAGCTAAACAGGAGCAGTTTCAATCCATGATCCATTGGCAGATAGTGGCGTAACTCGCTAGCAATTTAACTTTGAACGACCTGTTGACACCAATATAGTGGTTGGAGTTCTTTGGTTAATCCACCCGGAATGATGGTAAGCTCCGAATTAGTTTGCTTCACTTGGGTTTTGACAGTATCGGTGAAATGGGCGCGTATGGAGTGGCAGATCAATAGGGATGGAGATTTGTGGAAAAAGCCATCCGGCCATTATGTTGAAGCACATATTACTCTGCGAGGCTCCTGACTACCGTAATGCTCTGACAATCCATCAAGCGGTTCAGCTTCGTAGCTTACCAAAGTCGTACTAAAACATTTTTGACAGATTTTTGAACGCCGTGTACCACATAAAATCGGTTCGAGGTCAGTAAGCACAACCAGAATTAAAACATAAGGCGCACCGGATTATAAAGCGCACTGTCGATTTTTTGAGAAAATTAAAGGATTTTAAGTGCGCCTTATAGTCCAAAAAATACGGTATCTTTATTGTAAAGTGTGGATGTGTGTATGTGTGTGTGTATGTCTGCAATGACGTCGTAGCAGGGGGTGAGCAGAGCACCATACAACCTGGCAACCCTATGGACAGAGTAGAGACACAGATGTTAGTACAGCCCTCCAGAGGGAACATATTGTGAATGACTGGGGCTTACTGTTTGCAGGGGAGGTGATGCGCTCAGGTTGGCCCGTAGGCTACAGCCGGAAGGACAGCGCCTGCCGTCACGGTGCAGGTGGTGAGGAGAAGGATTCCCCAGAGGGAACGTGGCCAGGTCTGCCACCAGGAGGAAGGATTCCGCCGCCACGGAACTCCGCCTGTGCACAGGGGACCAGCGTAGAGAAGAGGTGAGTAATAAATGGCTTACTTGGAGGGTAGGAGATGATCTTCCAGAAGATGAGGCTGGAGACAAAGAAGGCTTAGGAATGCCGGCAATGGCAGGATGATTCTCAGAAGGAGGCGAAGACGAGAGCAGGACTCTTCAGGATCAAGGAGACAGATGGGTCCGCGCCGATCTGAAGGCAGAGCGGTTTAAATAGCCCGAGTGTGATGGAGAGCCGGTGTGCGCGCAGCTGCGGGAGATAATGATGCAGAGTGAGCCATCACAGTCTGTAGTGTGTGGTGGAGGGGGTGATCAGGATTGTCCATGATGGATAACAGTTTGTTCAGTGTCCTCCTCTCCACCACAGTCTCAAAGGTCTCCAGCCCGAGACCAATTACAGAGCCACCCTTCTTGATAATCTTGTCAAGTCTGTTGGTGCTGATCATGACGCCCAGGTATTTGTAGTTCTCCACTACCTCCATATCCTCCCCCCAATCCACTATGGCTGTGAAGGCATCCTCTTCTTCCTGAAGTCAATCACCATCTCTCTGGTCTTGCTGACGTTCAGCCTCAGGTGATTCTACTCAGTCCACTTCACAAATCTGTCTACCAGTGCTCTGTACTCTCCTTCCTTTCCCCCTCTTATACACCCAACACCAGCCGAGTCATCAGAGAATTTCTGCAAGTGGCATGACTCGGTGTTGTACTGAAAGTTGGTGATGTATAAAGTGAAGAGAAAAGGAGAAAGCACAGTCCCCTGTGGAGCTCCTGTATCACTAACCACCACGTTAGACAAGACACTGCCTAGCCGGACAAACTGGCCTGCCTGTCAGGTAGTCAGTAATCCAGGAGATCACAGAGCTTTTGACCCCCATCACTCACAGGTTCTCACCCAGCAGCAGCAGCTGAATGGTGTTAAAGACACTGGAGAAATCAAAGAATGTGATTCTCACAGTGTCTCCTCTGCCATCCAGGTGCAGATGGGCTTGTTGCAGCAGGTAGATGACAGCGTCTTCAACTCCTAAATGGGGCTGATATGCAAACTGCAGAGGGTCCAGCCACATCTTCACCTGTGGCCTCAGGTGGGCTAAGACCAGTTTCTCCAGGACCTTCATCACATAAGATGTGAGGGCAACTGGTCGACAGTCATTCAGGTCAGATGGAGACGACTTCTTAGGGACAGGAACCAGGCAGGACGTCTTCCATAGCACCAGTACTTTCTCCAGACTCAGGCTCAGGTTGTACAGGTGTTTCAGTACCAAAGCTAGCTGGTTGGCGCAGGTCCTCGGGATCCAGGTGGAGATGCCATCAGGGCCCGTAGCCTTCCGCTGACGGAGTCTCTCCAGCCGTTTGTCACTGTAATCAAAGTGATTGGGTGGGTGGTGGCTGGTGCTGATGTCTTCAGAGGAGGGTGAGGGGGGAGAGGGGGTAGAGAGAGGTGCTGCACAGGAGGGTGAGGGTGAGGGGTTTATGAGGGTCTGGCTGTGTTGTGGGGGTGACAGATAGTGAGTTGAACCTATTAAAAAACAGATTCAGGTAAAGATAAGTTTTATACACTTTATTATTAAACTAAAGCACACAAAGAGGGCAAGCCTCTGCAAAGGTATCATTTCCCCCCTCATATTTTAATTTCTACTGTGTGCCTGCTAGCTGTCAGAGGACAGCGTCCTCCACTGGTGGCGACCATGAAAACCTCGGCATTGCATGCGTTCCACTTTAGGAATGTTTTTTTTTTTTAATTACTGGAGGCTGATAGTGATTTGGATTACCTCCAATATATATATATATATATATATATATATATATATATATATATATATATATATATATAATCAGTTAGTCTTTGGTCCATTTCCAACATCTACTGAAAATTTCATCAAAATTTGGAAATAACCATTTGAGTTATGGTGTTAACACACAAATGAACACAGGTGAAAACATGACCTTCTTGGTGGAGGAAAAAAGAGAAAACTTGATGTCACATTGAAAATTAAAGGTCAAATGTTTTAATGAACGTTTTTGTTAGGAAATGTAAATAGACAAGAAAACACGAGTGCAAGAAATAAATTACCTCTATGATCACTTTCCATTCTATTTTATTCTGATTTAATCAGTTCTTTTTTTGTTTAAAAAGGTAAACTGCTTTGTGATTCTATGTCTGATATATTTTCTCTAATATGTATCCAAATTAAATTGGAATTTCTTGAGAAAAATGGATTTTTCCGCTCTCTTACATCATTACGTTCTCTGCGTCGTGGGCTGCGTTCAGACCACGTGAGGAAAATGGCTGCTGCATTAAGGATGCGGATGTGGAGCTGTCCCTCCAGAGGAGTTTTCTCTCCGTGTGCGGTATTTTTTGCAGTTTTACTCACCGGTATAAATGAAACCCTTGCGGCACCAGAGACCGGGAAGTGGAAAATCACACTTGTTAATGTGAGTATAGCGTTAAAAAGTGAAGTGCATCACTGTAAGCTAGCGTTAGCCACGTTGTGGTCGCTGTCAGAGTGGTGACAGCTGTAGAACCTGAATTAAGTGTTATATCTAAATAGTTACAGCTGCGATTTATTGTTTTGCTTATCAATTGTATGAGAGCTGAAGTTTTTTGAAAAAAAAAACTAGCATTGAGTCTTATGAGTCCTTTTAAAGTTAGCTGTGTGCTAACTAGCTTGTTACATTTTGAATCAAACTAAAGTCAGAACTCAAAACGCTTAATAATATAGTTCTGTTTATTTATGTATATCTATTTCCCTTGCATCCATATTTTCCCCCTCATATTTTCCCGAATTATACCTGATATAGTCTCCTTCCCTCTTGTCATACATAGCTGTGTTAATATATTATTTACAATGGGTCACACCTTAAAGATGTGATGACACGATTTTGACATTTTTCAGCATGTTGTGTAAACCCAAAAGTTGTTGTCAATGATCAATATAATATTTACAACTGCGCCTGCATAAACTAGTTATCATCAAAAAAGCAGCAGCTGACTGGACTGTGGTGCCGCCCACCAAATGAAGGGCGGCACCCCCATGACATAAGCAACAGAAGGGATGCCACTGTTGTTGACTGGAATGACAGCAGCTTTGTAGCTCACAGTTTCTCTGGTTTCTTGTTTTAATTTTACGGCTATGCCTTCGCGTTGTGGCTTAGATAAACAGCAGGCCGTGAAAGACCACATCACACGCTTCAGCTCCAACTGTCATAAGCCTCCTCGTGCGCTTTTACGCAGGAGGAGCGCATGAGGAGGGGAAGGATTAATGGATTTACGTGCAGCTTTGACCTACTTCCTGTGATCACATGTTGACGCTCGCCGGTCTGGCCACGTCCCCTCTCTCATCATCCGCTGATGCAAACTGCCGCTGATCATGTTTCCCGGTCCTCGCCCAGGTGCTTCTCATCACACCATCACCAGCAGTGCATGTACTTAGCAGCCGTTTGCCAGTCACGCACTGCTGGTCCGTAGTATTGTCATCTGTGCTGTTTGTCTGCCAGTATTTTCAGCACTCTCATGACGTTAGTCACTCCATGTTCGCCATGGTTCTTGTGCGTCCTTGAAGCGATGTTGGCTCTGGGGCGCAACTGTGGCTAGCACGTCTCTCATTCGTTGTCTGGGTGATGCCGGCCCCCAAACGCCTTCAGTAAGTGTGTTTGTGTTTTTTGTACGTCTTCACCTTTTTGGGAATTGTCTGTCTTTCTGTATTAAATGTGCTGTGGTGAACCCTGCACGTAAATCCTCGTTATTTCATCCTCCCTCTCCGTGCCCTGCGTAAGAACGCACGGAGGATCATGATGAATAGATTTACATGCAGGGTTCATCACAGCACATGTATTGCACATAAGAATGATGACAACAGTTCCCAAAAAGGTGAAGACTTACAAAAATAAACAGAAACACTTACAGTTGGCGTTCAGGGCTGACATCGCCCAGCGAACATGGAGAAGAGACATGTTAACCACGGTTGTGCCCCAGGGGCGACATTGCTTCAAGGGGCGCAACAGAACCACGGCTGTGTGGAGTGGCTAACACGTCATGATAGTGTTGGCAATATTGGCTGGCTGACAACACGGCAGTTGATGCACACAAAACATGAACAGCTGACTGTCAAAGAGAGAGAGTGTGTGGTCAGACCGGCGAATCTTGGACAGTGCCCACCTGAAAGTGGGTCAAAACGCACATAAAACACATGTACAAAACAAAAACAAGAAGAACTCAAAATATAATCCATAATAAACCCGATGCCTGAGCCACGGAGAATACACTGCTATGATTTTATCGAAAAATCCGGTTTAAATAAATTATATTTATGAATAAATAATTTGTTGCAATATCTGTAACAAAAGCATAACACTCGGTGTTCCCCTGCCATGTGTTTGTTGTTGCTGCTGCGGCGAGCATGTGTGCCTCTCCACCGTCACTCTCTGAGTCTGACTCGCTAGGCACGATGCCCACTTAGCACGGCTCAAACCTATACTGTCTGACGCCCCCAGATTCTTCATTGTCATCCCATTCTTCTGAACTATAATCGTCTGAAGATTGGACAACACAAACCTATTCTAGACTACATGTGCTGGAACCATCGTTGATGTTTTCTACCGCTTCCATCCTGTGTGTACAAAGGGCAGCCAAGCGCTGTGTTCTGTCCATGACGTTACAACATGGCTGGGGGGGTTTCCAGCCACTGACGCAATTGGTGATGTGGCACTCATGAAAACGTCGGATATTCGCATGAAAAAAAGCCTGTTTGACTTAGAACTGCACAGACCAACCTATTTTGTCATATTGTATTATGTGTTGAAAAATTAGATGAAGTCAAAAACGTGTCATCAGACCTTTAAAGGGTATAAAACAAATACTGAAGCTCAGTGTTATCCATTTTCTTTTTTCTTTCTAGTTACAGTGCAGTTATTTAGACCAAGGAGAATTTGAAAGCCTTGATTAATAATGTAGGTACTGAGACGTTTCAGTTTCCCCTCTGTTCTCTATCTGTTACATGTGCTTTGGGGGCAGGGTGCAACCTGAACACGTCACCTGTCTACAGACACAAAAACATACTTACTCTTAATGTTGCAGACAATTCAGATTTTATAAACTTTAGATTCACAACAGTGACTGGTCAGTTTTCCATGCCACAAGCCCAGACAGGGTTCAACCTGATTGTGTTTGAATGTAGCATAAATAAATTCTTAGTGTGTCAATGGATAAAACTTAACCAGAGTTTTTAAATTAAATACAGTTGTAGTCAAAACCATCCATTATGCCATTGCAAGTTGTGTTTGCAAGTTAGGTTAATTGGCACCAAGTGCAGATACAGTGGGGCAAAAAAGTATTTAGTCAGCCACCAATTGTGCAAGTTCTCCCACTTAAAAGATGAGAGAGGTCTCCAATTTTCATCATAGGTATACCTCAACTATGAGAGACAAAATGAGGAAAAAAATAAATCCAGAAAATCACATTGAAGGATTTTTAATGAATTAATTGCTAAATTCCTCGGTAAAATAAGTATTTGGTCACCTACAAACAAGCAAGATTTCTGGCTCTCACAGACCTGTAACTTCTTCTTCAAGAGGCTCCTCTGTCCTCCACTTGTTACCTGTATTAATGGCACCTGTTTGAACTCATTATTAGTATAAAAGACACCTGTCCACAACCTCAAACAGTCAGACTCCAAACTCCACTATGGCCAAGACCAAAGAGCTGTCAAAGGACACCAGAAACAAAATTGTAGACCTGCACCAGGCTGGGAAGACTGAATCTGCAATAGGTAAGCAGCTTGGTGTGAAGAAATCAACTGTGGGAGCAATTATTAGAAAATGGAAGACATACAAGACCACTGATAATCTCCCTCGATCTGGGGCTCCACGCAAGATCTCACCCCGTGGGGTCAAAATGATCACGAGAACGGTGAGCAAAAATCCCAGAACCACACGGGGGAACCTAGTGAATGACCTGCAGAGAGCTGGGACCAAAGTAACAAAGGTTACCATCAGTAACACACTACGCCACCAGGGACTCAAATCCTGCAGTGCCAGACGTGTCCCCCTGCTTAAGCCAGTACATGTCCAGGCCCGTCTGAAGTTTGCTAGAGAGCATTTGGATGATCCAGAAGAGGATTGGGAGAATGTCATACGGTCAGATGAAACCAAAATAGAACTTTTTGGTAAAAACTCAACTTGTCGTATTTGGAGGAGAAAGAATGCTGAGTTGCATCCAAAGAACACCATACCTACTGTGAAGCATGGGGGTGGAAACATCATGCTTTGGGGCTGTTTTTCTGCAAAGGGACCAGGACGACTGATCCGTGTAAAGGAAAGAATGAATGGGGCCATGTATCGTGAGATTTTGAGTGAAAACCTCCTTCCATCAGCAAGGGCATTGGAGATGAAACGTGGCTGGGTCTTTCAGCATGACAATGATCCCAAACACACCGCCCGGGCAACGAAGGAGTGGCTTCGTAAGAAGCATTTCAAGGTCCTGGAGTGGCCTAGCCAGTCTCCAGATCTCAACCCCATAGAAAATCTTTGGAGGGAGTTGAAAGTCCGTTTTGCCTAGTGACAGCCCCAAAACATCACTGCTCTAGAGGAGATCTGCATGGAGGAATGGGCCAAAATACCAGCAACAGTGTGTGAAAACCTTGTGAAGACTTACAGAAAACGTTTGACCTCTGTCATTGCCAACAAAGGGTATATAACAAAGTATTGAGATGAACTTTTGTTATTGACCAAATACTTATTTTTCACCATAAGTTGCAAATAAATTCATTAAAAATCCGACAATGTGATTTTCTGGATTTTTTTTTTCTCATTTTGTCTCTCATAGTTGAGGTATACCTATGATGAAAATTGGAGACCTCTCTCATCTTTTAAGTGGGAGAACTTGCACAATTGGTGGCTGACTAAATACTTTTTTGCCCCACTGTAACTTATCCTTGGGTATTGTCCTTGGTACTTTAAAAACATTTTCAAAGTATTTGTAATGCCCCATAATTAATTTACTTCCAGTACCTTTTTTTGAAAAATTCAAAGGCTTTATTATCATGTGCACAGTTAAGAAATGCTACATTTCTTGAGCAATGAAATTCTTACTTGCTGTCTGAACAAATGCCAAGGTAATAGATACAGAAACAACAATTCTAAGGTCATGACACAGTAAAAAATATTTTTATTGAAGTTTTTCACACAAATAAAAGACAAAAGTGCAATACACATAAAGCAACAAAACAATAGCCACCCCCCAAAAAAACAAAAACAAAACAAAACCAAAAAAAAACAGGGCTTGACATGGGCCGTGCAATATAATGTCGCATCACTAGAATATCACAATCCAACAATCTATCAGAGGGTTTTCAAGATTTATAATATAATATATAAATATAATATATAATGTTATAAAATTTCTCAGGTTGATTCATCATGCCGTATCGGATTTTCTCCATATGTAATGCACTGGTAAGTTCTGTTAGCCATGTCTTGAACTGAGGCACAGTGTCCAATTTCCATAGCCTTAAGATCAGTCTCTTAGCAATTACCATTCCATACATGATGGTACTCTGTAATGAGTGGCTATGATTTTGTACGTACAGAGAATATCCAGACAGTGCTATCACTGGGTCAGGGTTAAACATACAGTCATACATTTCAGAAAACCACTTGAGTATTTTACACCAAAAGTTATACAATTTTGGACAGGTCCAAAAAAGGTGGGCTAGAGAGCCTGTGGCAGATTTACACCGATCACATACTGGAGAAATTGTGTAAAAAATTCTATTTAGTTTGACTTTTGAGTAGTGAAGCCTATGCATCACCTTAAATTGAATTAACTGATGCCTAGTGTTAATGGAACAGGTGCGAATTCTGCTGAGGCTCTCCTCCCATACATCATCATCATCAATCTGTATTTCCAACCCTGCCTCCCAAGCTGCATTTAAAGATTGGGTAACAGGGTTAACTTGTTTGAGAAATATTTTAACAAAGTTAGTAACCAGGTGTTTGGAATCAGACGGTTATAGTAAGAGCGAGCAAACCTTTTTTTCCTCAGGTAGGTTTTCAATATTAGGCAAACATTGGTGGACATAATTTCTGATTTGCAGATATCTGAAAAAGTGTGTTGATGAGAGGGAGAATTTGTCTTTTAGCTGGGCAAAAGAGGCATTTTTTTTTTTATTAATGTATAGGTCTTTTAAAGTGATTATGCCTTTTAGCCTCTAGCTGTCAAAAGCTGTATCTGAGAATGATGGAAGGAATGCATGTTTATTTTGAATCCTTTATTAGTCCGGTTTCCTCCCACATGCCAAAAACATGCAAGTTAGGTTAATTGGCATTAAAAAAAACTGGGGATTCTAAATTATCCTTAGGTATGACTGTGAGAGCGAATGGTTGTCTCTGTGTTGGCCCTGCGATGGACTGGCGATCTGTCCAGGGTGTACCCTGCCTCTCGCTCAAAGATGCTGGGATAGGCTCCAGTCCCCCCGCGACCCGAAAAGGATTAAGCGGTAGAAGATGGATGGATGGATGGATATTAGTCCCACAATGGGGAAATTACAGGGCATCCACATGAGTGCATGAGGCAGCCACTGGTGTGGCACCCAGCCCTTTCACCATTCACACACACACACACATTCAGACCTGGGGCCACTTTAGAGCCTCCAATTAACCTAACTTGCATGTTTTTGGCCTGTGGGAGGAAACCGGAGAAATCCCGGGATAAACCCACGCAGACACGGGGAGAACATGCAAAACTCCACACAGATCACTGTTGGTCAGGGGCTGGGATCGAACCTGTGATCTCCCGGCCAAGGGTGTGCTGCCGCAGTGCTAACCACTGCGCCACCATGTTAAACTGGAGTGTAAACAGAAGTACCTGGAAACTTACAGTTCTTCTTAATTTGTTGCCAGATTTTAAGACAGTTTGAAACTATCTGATTGTTCACCTTTGTGCCTGCAGGCAGACCAGATGTTGAGAAAAGTAGTGCCGGTAGCGAGGTGTTTATGACACCTTTCTTTTCAATGGCAACCCAAGCTGGGGTATCTGTTGAGACTTCCAGTTTGTAACCTTCCTGCCAGTAAGCAAGAGCCCTTAGATTTGCAGCCCGATAGTAATGCTGGAAGCAAGGAAGTCCCAGTCCTCCTTTCTCTTTTGGGTTGCTTCCAGTACTTTTTATTGATAAAACAAACAGGAGAGAGATGTGATAAGTCAACTAGAATGCTTGACTTAACCAGCATCCACTGCAGGTACTACAGTACATAGTTACTTCCTCTTCAGCTCTTGCACAGACAGACATGGGTTGGCCTTCGCCCTGAACTCTGAAAATTTTAAAATTGAGTCTTTGACTTTTGTGCATCAGTTCAGAGTTTTCCATGTCTGTATCACCTAAAGATGTTTATATATTCTTTAGTCACAATTTTCCTCTTATTTTACCAGTTTAAGTTTGGGCTTTAGTGCTTGACATTATAAATTATAAATAAATTATATTGTTACTTGGACTTTAAGTGCATACTGGTTTTGACACATGTTCACACTTAAACTTTATGAATAATTTTGCACACACAGGACCTGAGTTGAATCTCTTATTTACTTATTGGTCCATAAGATTTGTAACAAGATAGATCCGGCTATATACAGTGGGGGAAAAAAAGTATTTAGTCAGCCACCAATTGTGCAAGTTCTCCCACTTTAAAGATGAGAGAGGTCTCCAGTTTTCATCATAGGTATACCTCAACTATGAGAGACAAAATGAGAAAAAAAAAATCCAGAAAATCACATTGAAGGATTTTTAATGAATTAATTGGTAAATTCCTCCGTAAAATAAGTATTTGGTCAATAACAAAAGTTCATCTCAATACTTTGTTATATACCCTTTGTTGGCAATGACAGAGGTCAAACGTTTTCTCTAAGTCTTCACAAGGTTTTCACACACTGTTGCTGGTATTTTGGCCCATTCCTCCATGCAGATCTCCTCTAGAGCAGTGATGTTTTGGGGCTGTCGCTGGGCAACATGGACTTTCAACTCCCTCCAAAGATTTTCTATGGGGTTGAGATCTGGAGACTGGCTAGGCCACTCCAGGACCTTGAAATGCTTCTTACAAAGCCACTCCTTCTTTGTCCGGGTGGTGTGTTTGGGATCATTGTCATGCTGAAAGACCCAGCCACGTTTCATCTTCAATGCCCTTGCTGATGGAAGGAGGTTTTCTCTCAAAATCTCACGATACATGGCCCCATTCATGCTTTCCTTTACACGGATCAGTCGTCCTGGTCCCTTTGCAGAAAAACAGCCCCAAAGTATGATGTTTTCACCCCCATGCTTCACAGTAGGTATGGTGTTCTTTCTCCTCCAAACACGACAAGTTGAGTTTTTACCAAAAAGTTCTATTTTGGTTTCATCTGACCATATGACATTCTCCCAATCCTCTTCTGGATCATCCAAATGCTCTCTAGCAAACTTCAGACGGGCCCGGACATGTACTGGCTTAAGCAGGGGGACACGTCTGGCACTGCAGGATTTGAGTCCCTGGCGGCGTAGTGTTACTGATGTAGCCTTTGTTACTTTGGTCCCAGCTCTCTGCAGGTCATTCACTAGGTCCCCCCATGTGGTTCTGGGATTTTTGCTCACCGTTCTCGTGATCATTTTGACCTCACGGGGTGAGATCTTGCGTGGAGCCCCAGATTGAGGGAGATTATCAGTGGTCTTGTATGTCTTCCATTTTCTAATAATTGCTCCCACAGTTGATTTCTTCACACCAAGCTGCTTACCTATTGCAGATTCAGTCTTCCCAGCCTGGTGCAGGTCTACAATTTTGTTTCTAGTGTCCTTTGACAGCTCTTTGGTCTTGGCCATAGTGGAGTTTGGAGTCTGACTGAGGTTGTGGACAGGTGTCTTTTATACTGATAACGAGTTCAAACAGGTGCCATTAATACAGGTAACAAGTGCGAGGACAGAGGAGCCTCTAGAAGAAGAAGTTACAGGTCTGTGAGAGCCAGAAATCTTGCTTGTTTGTAGGTGACCAAATACTTATTTTACCGAGGAATTTACCAATTAATTCATTAAAAATCCTTCAATGTGATTTTCTGGATTTTTTTTTTTCTCATTTTGTCTCTCATAGTTGAGGTATACCTATGATGAAAATTGGAGACCTCTCACATCTTTTAAGTGGGAGAACTTGTACAATTGGTGGCTGACTAAATACTTTTTTGCCCCACTGTACTTACCTTTACGGTCAAAAAACTGACCCCGTTTACATGGTCATGAACAAACTAATTATAATCGGCTTTCTGGAGTTACTTGGTTATTCAAACTGTCATGTAAACAGAGTAATCCGATTACCTATATCAGTTCAAGGCCATTATCGGTAGTGATGTTAAAACCGAGGTCTCATGAAACAGTGAGCAACTTTGAGACAATTGCTTCATGAGACAGTGTTTTGAAACATCTAACAAAGACTGCCATGTGGTGACTGACTGTCAGAGCTGCATCTGAGTAGAAAACCTGAAAAAAATCTCAATACTTTTTTTTTTTTTTTTTGAGCATTTGGCCATCCGAGGTCTATTCAAAATTGGATGGCAGGAACAAACAGTACAAAGCAAACAAAAAAAACTAATTCCCTCTCAAACTTCCCGCGAGCCCTCAAGTCACGTGATGTGACCGACATAACAAGGCCTCGCTTGCTACAGTCACATGACAGTGGGCATGTTGACGCAGTGCTCGACATTCTACTCATGACATTTCTGCGTTATATTGCTTGAGTCAGTGTTGAGTGGGCGGTGTCGAGCGTAACATCACTAACTAGAAAAGCACTCGGAGAGCGCAGACCTCCGCCAAGCGCCACAGTTTCCCCCATACAGTCTTCAGATTCCTTGACCATGAAAACATATGACAAGCAGTGGTTCAGTAGTTATTCACGAAAATGGCATTTTCCGTAATGGTGGCCACAGTTCCCCCCCATACAGTGTTTGTGTGTACGTTTTCAGATTCCTTGACCATGAAAACATATGACTAGCAATTGGATTGACAATGATAGGATTAGTGGTTCAGTAGTTATTCACGAAAATGGCATTTTCCATAATGGCGGCCACAGTTCCCCCCATACAGTGTTTGTGTGTACGTTTTCAGATTCCTTGACCATGAAAACATATGACAAGCAGTTGGATTGACAATGATAGGATTAGTGGTTCAGTAGTTATTGACGAAAATGGGATTTTCCGTAATGGCGGTTTAGCGCCACAGTTCCCCCCATACAGTGTTTGTGTGTACGTTTTCAGATTCCTTGACCATGAAAACATATGACTAGCAATTGGATTGACAGTGATAGGATTAGTGGTTCAGTAGTTATTCACGAAAATGGCATTTTCCGTAATGGCGGCCACAGTTCCTCCCCATACAATGTTTGTGTGTACGTTTTCAGATTCCTTGACTATGAAAACATATGACAAGCAATTGTATTCACAATGATAGGATTAGTGGTTCAGTAGTTATTGACGAAAATGGGATTTTCCGTAATGGCGGTTTAGCGCCACAGTTCCCCCCCATACAGTGTTTGTGTGTACGTTTTCAGATTCCTTGACCATGAAAACATATGACTAGCAATTGGATTGACAATGATAGGATTAGTGGTTCAGTAGTTATTCACGAAAATGGCATTTTGCATAATGGCGATTTTCTTGTGGACGGTGATCCGGATCACCCCCAAAATGTAATCATCTGTAGGGTACCCCATTTCTGACAATCTGTGAAAATTTCATGAAAATCCATCCATAACTTTTTGAGTTATCTTGCTAACAAACAGACAAACCAATGCCGATGATCACATAACCTCCCCCTTTGGCGGAGGTAATTATCGGTTTATGAGATAACGGATTAACACACCTAGTTTATTTGCCCAATAAACCGTTTACTCAGTGCATGTAAACACCATAACACTGTTATAAACACTGTTTATTACCTTTATCGGTTTACTCCAGTAATCAGTTTACTCGTGACCATGTAAACAGGGTCACTGTTTGGCATGACACCCTGACAATTCCCACAAATGAAAATGACAGTGTGACTGATTGACCCACATATAATCTATGACTCCGCCCAAAACAATAATTAACACTTGAACTGTGGCGGATGATATAGGGTAACCCTAGTGTGGAGGCACGGAATAAGTGCAGGCACGGCGAACTGAAGTTTAAAAGGGTGTTTTATTCATCCTCCATCACAGGACTCACTCCAGCGCTGTGTAAGCGCGCTGGAGTGAGCCCTCAGTCTCTAGTCAGCAAACAGGCAATGCGTGTAGTCAGAGAGAGAGCAAGCGATATGCAGTTCACTTAAATACCCAGCTACAGACAATGCATGCATGGCACATTAACATCACAGTAAAAAGCAGGAAGGCATGGACATTTGCATTAGAGTCACGCATATCAATAGCAAGATTACTGGCGCTGGGATTAGACAAAGAGAGGCTGCCTATTGATATCAGTCCATACATCTCACTGTTATGCTAATTGCTCCAGCTGAGCGCTCTACTTGTCCGTAGGCTGTGGGGGTCACCCACACTACTCCCCCCCCCCCCCCAGAGGGCTCAGCAGGGAGCTGAGGCCTCGATCATCCGGCTTTGGTAGCAAGCTGCGGGAAAAGCTCTGTGCAGGCGGAGGTGGAGGGAGGGGGGTGGGGGGTAGCAAGTGCCAGCCTGGGACGGCGAAGTTGTCTGGGCCGCACAAAAATTGCATGTGGATCCACGAAGTTGAGGGGCTGTCCCGTTGAACGTGGCGGAGATCCACAGCGGCTGTGAGAAGAAAAATTTGTCTCTGACTCCTCTCGCGGCTATGAAGAAAAACAGGAGCTGCAGCTGTGAGGGACTTGGCGTGTTGGCTTTAGGTGCGCGCGCAGCCCTAAAGCCCTCGGGGACAGTTGACGGCTGAATTCCCATTGTGCGCCGTGGCTGAGACCCATACAAAATCCTGTGTGCGGGCTGCGTGTGTGCTTCAGGTGTGTGAGCAGCCCTGAAGGTTCCAAGGATGGCGGTCGGCCGTGTCTCTCGGGCGTGTGCAGCGGCGAAGGACGATGGCGGTCTGTGGAGCCGGTATTGTCCCGTGCGTGGTGCACTGTCCTCGTAACCTCCCGGTGTGCGTGTGGGGGTTCGGTGCGTGGGTGGTCCGTTGTTGAGAGGTGAGTCAGGGTCAGGGAGCTTGCTGGAGATCAGCGTCGTCGGCGCCGATGGTCCTCCCTGTTCGGGCTGTTGCTGTCGTTCGCTCGTGCTGGGTCATGGTGCGTTCTGGTCCATGCGCTGCGTTCTCCGTCCGGCCCTGGAGGTCGCCGTCGTGGAGAGAAGACGAGGTGCGTGCGCGCTTGTGTGGGAGCGGAGGAGCAGTGAGAGGGAGTGGACGCTCTTTGTCCCTCGGCCGCTCCCAGCATGGATGTCCAGATCTCAGGCGAGGGTCGCACCATGACGCTTTCTGCAGCTCTCCGGTCGTGGATGATCTCCGAGGGAGTTCGCCTGGTGCCGGTTCTGCGCCGAGGTCTCCCGTGTGTCAGAAGGGAGGGCAGTCCATTTGCGACAGGCAGCTGCGTTCATTCGTCGTCATCGTGTTCTTGTATTCGGGGTCACCAGTGTGGCGGATGATATAGGGGAACCCTAGTGTGGAGGCACGGAATAAGTTCAGGCACGGGAAACTGAAGTTTAAAAGGGTGTTTTATTCATCCTCCATCACAGGACTCACTCCAGCGCTGTGTAAGCGCGCTGGAGCGAGCCCTCAGTCTCTAGTCAGCAAACAGGCAATGCGTGTAGTCAGAGAGAGAGCAAGCGATATGCAGTTCACTTAAATACCCAGCTACAGACAATGCATGCATGGCACATTAACATCACAGTAAAAAGCAGGAAGGCATGGACATTTGCATTAGAGTCACTCATATCAATAGCAAGATTACTGGTGCCGGGATTAGACAAAGAGAGGCTGCCTATTGATATCAGTCCATACATCTCACTGTTATGCTAATTGCTCCAGCTGAGCGCTCTGCTTGTCCGTAAGCTGTGGGGGTCACCCACAGAACAATAATTAATAAAAATGCAACCATAACCAAAATTCACATTATCATTAGCAAAATGGACACACTAGAGTGGTGGCCTAGTTGGTAGAGCATCCGCGCCACAACTGGGAGGTCATGGGTTCAAGTCCCGGCTGGGTCATACCAAAGACCATATAAAAATGGTACTTCCTGCCTTCTAGCTCGGTGCTCAGCGTAATAGAATGGAGGAAGGAAAGTTGGTTATGCAGCCGCAGGGTTACTTCCTGTGCCATTCCCAAGCCCTGATAAATGAGCAGGGTTGCATCAGGAAGGCATAAAAAATCCTTGCCAAATTGACATGTGGATCAGTGTGATATCAGGTGCTGATATGCTGTGGCGACCCTGAAAGGGAGTAGCCAAAAGAAGTAGTAGTATGGGCCATCAAAAATGGCGGTTTCTATTTGGAACTTTAAATAGAAACTATATACTATAAACTGCTATACTGCTATACTACTATAAACTCTGCGTATACTTTAAATTTTAAAGTATGTACATTTAGAACTTAAATTCATTTGGCATAAATTATACTCCAGTTGGCCTTAACATCCCCTCATCTCCAATGCACATATATCATTTGTCAGTTATCTGGCTGCCTTTTTACAGTCCATTAACACTAGAAGACCCAGACATTAGCCCTCTTGTGGCCACTTGATGGTCCCCCTATGGGTTTTCTAGCCAAAAAGGCCAAATGGCCCCTCTCTGGGTCTTCTAGTGTTAACCCAGTGACTGCCACAGGTGCTCTGTTGCGCCATAAGCCCCTAGTGGTCAAGATTTTTTCAACAACATACTCAGTTCAGATGTCAGAGATTTCTAAGGCTATAACTTGAAAGTGGTAAGAGATAATGGCTTACTGTCAATTAGAAAGATGTAGAATATGATCCAAAGTTTGAGATAGGAGTAAATTTACGCATCTAATTTGCATAATGCGACACAGCCATAACAAATTACATAACGTTAAGTCAAAAATGGACTTTTGGACATATTTACACAAAGGATGGTTTTGTTTTCTTGTCACCTGTTTTGTTTTGGATTTTTTTTTTGTTATCTTCTCTTCAAAGTATATGAACCAGAACATTAGTAAAATGTCAACAAAGAAATTCGTCAGACTTACTGCTGGCCAAGCGGCTCTCGCGTCGTCCATTTTCATCCATCCTGGTCATTATTTTGCCTTCTGTCGGTCATTTGGGCTTTCTCTCCCACATCGAGAAACTCTTATGATTATCCCACCTCAATTTCGCTTTTATTCTGCCACAGTTTATCTTATATGATGACATGGAACCGGCGCGATTGTTGTCTAGTCACATGGCGCTGGGGGCGGCAGCAGGTGAACATCAACCAGTTTTGCCCACCCTTTGTTATAACAAAATGTAAACATTTACCTTCATAAGCTAAATAATCTCTTTTTAGAATCATAGTTGGCAAATTTGGGAGCAAATGGCTCCTCCGTCTGCGATCGAGTACGTCCACGCGATCGGTAACATCCACATTTGTTTGTCTAAAAGTTTCTTCTTCTCTGGTGTCCAGAAGGATGCTTCTATGTCCGCCATAAGTCCTCCAAGGCAAGAGCAGTAAGTTATACGTGTCTGCCACCTTGTGAGGTGGAATCCTTTGTACAACTTAAATCAACTGGTGAGTTTTTGGCCACGTCATATAACATGACATGACAGGCGCAGTGCTGTGCCTGTGGCAATGGGGGTGCTATCTGTCCATGAAACCTTGCCACAGTAAGGGTTGAGTCAATTTTTTTGTACACTTACAGTATACTGTAGGTATACGAGGGCTGCACATTAAAGATTTCCCCTGACCCACTCCTGATTATCGTAGTAGGCTGAAATTGCACATCTATAATAATATGTATTTCTGTAAGTCACATGGCAAATTGCAGCTCTGAACTCCTCGGAGTTTCTCTCTTTACACCTTTCTAGAAGCAGGAATGAGTTATGTTCTCCCAGACTCTTTTGGCCATGTGCTAAAAACAAAAACAGGAGGACATCTTTGATAGACTAATCATACAGAACAAAACATGCATCCATCACTATGATCCAGAGATTAAAGCCCAGTCGAAGCAACGGAAGCATTATAACTCACCAGCTCCGAAGAAGGCATGTGTCCAACCCTCGGCAGGCAAGGTCATGCTCAGTCTTTTTTGACTAGCATGGAGTATTGATGATGAATTTTTTTGGCAATGGGTACCCCAGTTACTGAGACTTACTCTGCTTGACTGCTGTAGAAATTATTAAAGGTCATAACAGAGATGTGTGACATGTTGGCCAAAGGTGTCCACCTCCTGCAAGACAGTGCCCCAGTTCACAACTTGTATGTTGCCCAGATGGAAGCACGGTCCTGCGGCTATGAAATCCTTCCTCACCCCCCCAACTCTTCCAACCTCTGACTTCCACCTCTTTCCAACCATGAACTCATTTTTTGAAGCACAAGCACTTCCAAGACGATGATGCATAAAGTGATGGGAGAAGTGTGTGTGTGTGTGTCTAATAACTGTGGTCTGATTAAAGACTAATAACTGTGCCGTTTGGTTCCTGTTGGTCCATGGGAAATGAGTTGGGAAATTTTTAACGAACAGCTCTCGTACATACAGAATTTACAGAAAACTGAGTTAAAGATCAAATTTACTGATGGAATTATTCTTATTTTTGTTTTCGTGTTTTCTACAGACATTGCAATAATATTCTTATTGTGATATTCCAAGCCACAATAGTTGTTTTGTGAAAATCTGATATTGTCACATCCCTATGCGTAATACTGGGTATAGCAGCCACTGTCATAATTTAGTATTCTTTCTTCTTTTTCTTATATGTTGTTCCATAGACCTCAGAACCCCTGCTGTTAAAGAAATCCATGTATAAAGACACTGATATTGAACTGAACGGTAAAACATGTTAATGTGTACCAGTAATAATTGTTCCCTTATCTTTAATCCTTGTTTTCCTCATCGTGCTTCCATCTTTTAGTCTTATTTTTCAGTTGCCCCGAGAAGGTGCATTTAACTATTCAGTGGTTTTTAAAATACTATCCCTGCCACAATGAGTTCAACAATATTGAAGTAAGTATGAAGCATTTATATTATCCTGTCTGTTTTGACTTGTTTCCGTATGCTGAACTACAGCCTTGTTTGTCTGTAGGAAATGTATGACAAAACACCTCTGAGTCATGGTGAGGGCCTGGATCCGAATCCTGTCAGCCAGCAAGGAGAGTACATTGAGCATATCCACGCTCCCATCCTGTGTAACAGTAGCCTGCACTCCTTTCCCATTCTTGAAGTGGGCTTTTTGTAAAGTTCTACCCTTTAAAACATTATGTTCTGTTTTGTCATTTATTAACCTTTTGCAAATAACCCCCCCCCCTTTTTTTTTTTTAAGAAATCCAAGGCAGTTCCCCGTCCTCACAATGATGCAGTAAGAACTGCTTTTTGATTTCTATGGAAGAAAACAAATTTAAACTGTAAATTGTTAGAGCAATATTTTCAGAAGTAATAAACGCTACCCCTTGTGTGATACCCTAGGATAAAAATAAAACTAGATGGATTTCAGAGGTGTACGAGACCAGCAACAAAGTGAAGAACAAGAATTTGACTCAAAGAGGTAATGTCATAGCCACTACATGGAAGGACGGCCCTTACCTGCTGGTTGTGAAGATTAAGTCTAGTGAGCAGGCTGCCAACTGGAGTTTGACAGGTGAGATTTGCTTGTAGTAACACAGCGAGCTAAACTGTTATGTGAATGTCATACAAGAACATTATCTTCTTGTTATTCATATTAATACACTGGATCAGTTCATTTAAAAATATAGCAAAAGGCTGTACTTATATGAAGCTGACTCGTAAACACAAAGTGGTTTGATAGCTCACAAAGAAGATCCAGATTTCAGTTTTCACTTCCACAAATACTCATTTCGTGAAGATTTTTTTTGCTCCTTTATTAATATCTAATTTCTTTTCTTGTTTTAGTGAGTGTGGTGATGAAAGGCAGCCATGGATACATTTCCATCACAGAATGGCCTCTAATGATTGTGAGTAGAAGACCTAAGAATTCACTTTATCATTGTTAAGAAACTATAATTACCTGTTAATTTATTGAATAAACTATGTATATTTGTATTGTATTCTCATAATTTCTATAGATCAATTCCCATTTATGCTGTATAGTTTGAAATCTAAAGGTGTGTTTCTTTGAAGTAATATCTCTAATAAATGACTACTAAAGTCTTGAGATTTTAAGTCGTGTTGCAAATTCCAATTCTAAACTAACATACCCTGTCCACCTTATTCCTAGCCCCATGATGCCTTGTTTGAATTATGGGCACAACTTCTGGTACTAGTTTAGAACTTGTGGTTGTCACAGAAATGGGACACTTTTCCTTGTTAAAAAGCAATGACTTTGGCATCAAAAATATGGGAACACGGTCTTTTACACCTCAAAAAGAGTAATATAATCATACCACTTCCCACAACTATCGAGGGATGAGAAGATGACCTTAAAAAGTGGCCAGTAGCTCCATTAGTTAGTTCCACTGCTAACATGCCAACGCTGTAAACAAATAAAAGCTCTAAAATATATATCAATGTCTCCACTGCAATAAAGTCAGTTGCATTTTGTTAAAATATGTTGGACATAATCAAATTTACCTCAGAGCAGACGTAGAATCTAGTCAGAGCCACAAAGAACCACAACGCCGTGCTTGGGTGTTTTAATGTCGGGGTAAAACAGACAGCTGCAGCTGTTTGTTTTACCCCGAAATTAAAATGCTCATGCTGCTGTCATGCCGTGAATGCTTGTTATTTAACTTAACAGGTTGTGGGCACAGGTGTAGTGTGTCTGACTACTGATCGGAGGGTCAGGGGTTCGATTCCCGCTCTATTTGCAGTCTGCATGTCAAAGTGTCCTTAAGCAAGACACTGAACTCCCAGTTGCTCCTGGTGGGTCAGCGGCGGTGTGTGGTAGCTACGCCGCCATCAGTATGTGAATGTGTGTGTGAATGGGTGGATAGCAGGATCTGTGAAGTGCTTTGGTCATCTAGAGATGAGAAAAAAGTGCTATATAAGTGAATACCATTTTAACCCATAGAGACCTTTTCTGACGGTTGTTCAAAATTTTATTGATCTATATTTTATGTGATAATTTAAAAATTAATGCATGCTGAAGCTGCTAATATCGAGTCCCTATTGTTCCAATGCAGTGCAATGAATGCAAAAAAAAAAAAAAATTGGTATCTTTCTTAAATCATTAAGCCTTAGGAAGCAAACTGTTATTTTTTATTTATTATTTTACTTCATGCAGCCTTGCATCTGTTGACATATTTAAACGTCAGATCTGTGGCATTCATAGAAGTGAAAACATACCTGGTGCTGTCGTGTTTGCACCACCGATCACACCAGCAGTCTTTTTTTAGTTTTCAGTGCATGATCTACTCATTGCTGTTGAAGCCACAGATTTAACTGTGCTTATTTGTGAGGAGCCTCACACCATAAACAGCAACAAGTATCAGAGCTACGCAGAAACATTCAAAAATCCAAAAACCTACAAGTGCTGACATTAGCTGCCACTTGACTGCAAAACACGTATGTGGACTGTACATTAAAATGAATTTGAAACACTTTTAAAAATGCTATTTTAAATGCCCCACTATTCCACTCTTGCTGACTGATACTACTTCAGCTGAAACTGGAAGTTGCCTCCATAATCGTTTCTACAGCAGCACCCTCAGGAATAAGGTGGATAGGAACGTCAGAACCCATACATAAAAAATGTTTGCCTATTTCAAATGTTAATTTCTGTGTAGATCACCTGTTACAGCAGAAAAGTTGGAAAGTTTTATACTTCTGTCTGACTTGAAGAAAAAATATAATGTATGAAAAAGAGGAGCCAGATATGTTTGGATAGCTTTTTCCCCCCTTAATAAATTAAATCATTTTTCTTTTCAGAGACTGCAGCTGAGCTCGTCAATGTCAGACCTTAAGTAGCCAATCAGAACTGCCGCGTGGTGGGACATAGGATGCTGGTACTAGTCTGTACTCAGACTCCTGCTTTCTGTGTCATCGTATTTTACATCCAGAGCTGCTAGAAAATGCTTCCTGTCCATTGTTATTTAGAGACTGCTACTAAAAAATCAGTAGAAAGTCTGACAATGGGGAAAAGCAGAAGTGCTGAGCTGAGAGTGACAAGCTGTTGCTGGGATACAGGGCACAGACTTTTTTTTTCCCAGACCGCTGTGCAAAAACGCTGAAAAAAAAAAGCTCAGGGCGGTCGGGCAACAAAAATCACGTTAGGTGGACACGCAGCCTAACAACATAAACACTTAAGTGTGAAAGCCCCCTAAGCCTTATTGGTGTTTACACTTAAATATTGAGAGTCACACCAATTAATAAAATCATCTACTTGGGTTATCTTTGTCTAATATTAAAATTTGTTTGATCATCTGAAACATTTAAGTTTGACAAATATGTAAAAATGTAAGAAATTGGGAAGGGGCAAATACTTTTTCACAGCACTGTAGATAAGTTTTTAAAAATGGAACTTTGAGGGCCCTTATGTGATATGTGTGTCATCTAATCTTTTGCTGTCTGTCTGTAGTTCTACATGGTGATGTGCATCGTGTACATCCTGTATGCCCTGCTGTGGTTTGTCTGGGCAGCCTGTTACTGGCAAGATCTGCTGAGGATCCAGTTCTGGATAGCAGGGGTCATATTTCTTGGGATGTTGGAGAAGGCTGTCTTCTGTGCCGAATATGAAAAAACCAATGCTGTCGGCTCAGCATGTGAGTATCCAGACAGTCACAAAAAAGTTTAACCTTTCTCACATAAGAGGGTAACCAGTTTGTCTATTTGAAATTATTTTATGTCACTGTAGCTCCAGGCTTGTTGATTTTTGCCGAGTTGGTTTCTGCCCTCAAGAGGACTCTGGCTCGATTACTTGTAATCATCGTCAGCCTTGGTTATGGTATTGTGAAGTAGGTCTATCTGTACACTACACACATCTACTCACAGTTGAAACCAGAAGTTTACATACACTGTATAAAAAGACACACAACCTGTTTTTCCTCACTGTGTGACATTCAATCAGACTAAACTGTTCCTGTTTTAGGTCAGGAGTAACAAAATTATTTCCATTTGCTGAATAATTTTTATATTTGTTAAATAATGTTTTAGAGATGTTTTTATTACTTTCTTCAAAGTCAAAAATTTACGTACATTTCCTTAGTATTTGGTAGAGATGAGCTTATCCAATCCACGGTATCGGGTTTGATCCAGGCAAAATGGCTGGATCGGTAACGGTAAGGAATAAAAATAATTTACCGATTCGATACATTAACAATATTAAAATGAAGGTATGGTCACCGTTCTCGACCATGCTGTGCACGGCTTCTGTAAACAGAAGCAACAAGTGTCGTGTGTCACTGGAGCCTGTCTGTGGGACTCATCTTGGTATATTTGCTGTGTGAAATTATGGAACTGTTTCACAGGGTGGTACCAGCATTTACAATTTACACCACCAACTTGATAAAACATTTACGAAAGTACTACGGTAAAGGAGTATGCCACATTCTGTCAAGAACTGAGCAGAAGGAAGTGTGTCACGCATCACCAGCCACTGCTTTTCCAGCTCGGAGGCTGGAAGATGCTAAAACTGAAACAAAAACAAAAGAACCAAACTTAAAGTGCAGACTAGACAGGAGCGTGGAAAACGATAGTAACAAAGACATAACATGGGTTTACCTATCGCGGAGAACGAGGAGAAGCTGATGAGTAATTAGGTAACAGAAATATAAATAGCAAATCATAACAGTGAACTGGAAGCAGGACTACAACAGTAAGGCTACAGGAAATGGAACAGGAATGACTTCAAAATAAGAGCAAACCTAAAAACTAAGAATGGACAGAGAATATCAGAAACACTATTAAATAAACCGAGGACCAGGAGAATACTTATAATAATGGATGACAAAAATACAACTTAAGTTACTTCCTTTATTTTCAGTTCTACAGCGTTTTTTTACCTCATGCATAAAGTGGCACTTTGAATTTCATCTGAATGTTTACTTAAATGCTCAGCTTTAAAGTTTTGTATAAACTTGCAGTTAAAACTTCAAAATGCATGTTTACATGGTGCTGACCAGTGAGATGCTGCCAGTGTTACAAAGTTTAAAATTAAAAAAAAGCAGCAGCATTGCTAAACTGAGTAAAATTTGTAATATATTCTTTGACTTTTAGATTTATGTTTTTATGTGTGTGCAAAATGCAGCCAGTCATTACCAAAGTATGTTCTGTACTTTTGTGGTTTTAAATAAGAGAGACGGTATCAAGTTTGGATTGGTATTGCCCGATACTCAAAATTACAGTATTGGTATTGGACTTGAAAAAGGTGGTATTGGCTCATCCCTTGTATTTTGTAGCATTGCCTTATACTGTATGACTTGGGTCAAACAACAGGCCTATTGTCATTTCACACACAAATAAAACATTGTCCAGTGCAGAAGTCAGTATGTTTACATAGCGTGTGGGTCACATGACTTGTGATGGTGGCTTCAGCTTGTCCACTATGGTTGTTCATCCAGGCAGGAAACAAACAAGCAAACAAAAAGAAACGGTTGAGATGATCTGGATAGCCGTCAGAGGCTAACAGAAACTTTGCTTCAGACATGTACATGGTAGTACTGTATCTGTTCGCTTGCTTTTTCTTGGCATCTTCAGATGAAATAAAGAGTCAGTCATCAATACTATGTGGACGGAGACCACATTTCTTTTCATTATAAGCCATTTCACTTTATTTCTGCTGCTTTTGGTCGCTGGTGGGACTAGCGATGGATCCACTCCAGTTCGCCTACAAGCATGGTATTGGGGTGGAGGATGCGGTCATCTTCCTCCTTCACCGTTCTCTGTTCCACCTGGAGAAGCCCGGGAATGCAGTGAGGATCATGTTCTTTGACTTCTCCAGTGCTTTCAACACCATCCAACCGATGATCCTGAAGGACAAGCTGCTGTGCGCAGGGGTGGACCAGCACCTGTCATTGTGGATCCTGGACTACCTCACAAACCGGCCACAGTTTGTGAGAACCCGGGACTGTGTGTCCGACACGATCATCGGTAGCACGGGGGCCCCCCAGGGAACGGTTTTGGCTCCCTTCCTGTTCACCCTTTATACTGCGGACTTCTCAGACAACACAACACAACACAACACACTGCCATCTATAGAAGTTCTCTGACGACTCTGCGATCGTTGGCCTCATCTCCAGCGGAGATGAAGCTGAGTACAGAGGGCTTATCCAGGACTTTGTGGACTGGTGCCATCGGAACTGCCTCCAGATCAACGCGAGGAAAACTAAGGAGCTGGTGGTGGACTGCCGCAGGCAAGGACAACCCCTCACAGCACCAGTAAACAGCCAGGGAACAGACATTGAGATGGTGACATCCTACAAGTACCTGGGTGTTCATCTGAACAATAAACTAGACTGGTCACACAATACTGACGCACTCTACAAGAAGGGACAGCGCAGGCTGTTCCTACTGAGGAGACTCAGGTCTTTTGGTGTACAAGGGGCGCTGCTGAAGACATTCTACGACACGGTGGTGGCATCAGCCATCACTTTTGGAGTGGTCTGCTGGGGCAGTGGCATTACAGCAGCCGATAGGAAGAGACTGAACAAACTGATCAAGAAAGCTAGCTCTGTCCTGGGGCAGCGCCTTGACCCAGTGGAGGAGATGGGAGAGAGAAGGATGGTGGCTAAACTGTCATCTCTGCTGGAGTCCAAGTTCCACCCTATGCAGGACATACTGAATGCACCGAGGAGCTCATTTAGCAGCAGACTACATCATCCTAGGTGCACAACAGAGAGGTTTCGCAGGTCCTTCCTACCAACGGCTGTCAGACTGTATAACCTAAGCAGGGCTGCTCGCAGAGATAGCAAAAAGACGTGACAACCTAATAGTATTGAATGCAAAAGACGCAATAGACTTACACAATGGTCCCCTCCGGTATACAACTAGGAAAACACTGGTAGCTACGGAGGGTGACAATATGTATGGGTACATATTCATACCATGTAGGATAACTAAGTAGACGGTTATGCTGTTTCATTCCATCTAGCAACAATGCTCCGCACTGTGTGTGTTTATACACTCACCGGCCACTTTATTAGGTACACCTGTCCAACTGCTCGTTAACACTTAATTTCTAATCAGCCAATCACATGGCGGCAACTCAGTGCATTTAGGCATGTAGACATGGTCAAGACAATCTCCTGCAGTTCAAACCGAGCATCAGTATGGGGAAGAAAGGTGATTTGAGTGACTTTGAACGTGGCATGGTTGTTGGTGCCAGAAGGGCTGGTCTGAGTATTTCAGAAACTGCTGACCTACTGGGATTTTCACGCACAACCATCTCTAGGGTTTACAGAGAATGGTCCGAAAAAGAAAAAATATCCAGTGAGCGGCAGTTCTGTGGGCGGAAATGCCTTGTTGATGCCAGAGGTCAGAGGAGAATGGCCAGACTGGTTCGAGCTGATAGAAAGGCAACAGTGACTCAAATAACCACCCGTTACAACCAAGGTAGGCAGAAGAGCATCTCTGAACGCACAGTACGTCAAACTTTGAGGCAGATGGGCTACAGCAGCAGAAGACCACGCCGGGTGCCACTCCTTTCAGCTAAGAACAGGAAACTGAGGCTACAATTTGCACAAGCTCATCGAAATTGGACAATAGAAGATTGGAAAAACGTTGCCTGGTCTGATGAGTCTCGATTTCTGCTGCGACATTCGGATGGTAGGGTCAGAATTTGGCGTCAACAACATGAAAGCATGGATCCATCCTGCCTTGTATCAATGGTTCAGGCTGGTGGTGGTGGTGTAATGGTGTGGGGAATATTTTCTTGGCACTCTTTGGGCCCCTTGGTACCAATTGAGCATCGTTGCAACGCTACAGCCTACCTGAGTATTGTTGCTGACCATGTCCATCCCTTTATGACCACAATGTACCCAACTTCTGATGGCTACTTTCAGCAGGATAATGCGCCATGTCATAAAGCTGGAATCATCTCAGACTGGTTTCTTGAACATGACAATGAGTTCACTGTACTCAAATGGCCTCCACAGTCACCAGATCTCAATCCAATAGAGCATCTTTGGGATGTGGTGGAACGGGAGATTCGCATCATGGATGTGCAGCCGACAAATCTGCGCCAACTGTGTGATGCCATCATGTCAATATGGACCAAACTCTCTGAGGAATGCTTCCAGCACCTTGTTGAATCTATGCCACGAAGAATTGAGGCAGTTCTGAAGGCAAAAGGGGGTCCAACCCGTTACTAGCATGGTGTACCTAATAAAGTGGGCGGTGAGTGTATATTTATTCCATCTAGCGACAATGCTCCACACTGTGTGTTTATATATTTACATATTTATTCCATCTAGCTACAATGCTCCGCACTGTGTGTGTTTATATATTCATATATTTATTCCATCTAGCTACAACGCTCCACACTGTGTGTGTTTATATATTCACATATTTATTCCATCTAGCTACAGTGCTCTGCACTGTGTGTGTTTATATATTCATATATTTATTCCATCTAGCTACAATGCTCCGCACTGTGTGTGTTTATATATTTACATATTTATTTCATCTAGCTACAATGCTCCGCACTGTGTGTTTATATATTTACATATTTATTCCATCTAGCTACAGTGCTCTGCACTGTGTGTGTTTATATATTCATATATTTATTCCATCTAGCTACAATGCTCCGCACTGTGTGTTTATATATCTATATATTTATTCCATCTAGCTGCAATGCTCCGCATCGTGTGTCTATATATTTGTTTATATGTACATATGTATACTCGCTGCTCTTGTTTTTTCTTGCCTTCTGATTGTTGCTCTGAGTGTTGCTATTCCTGTGCTGTTGCAATCCTGGAATTTCCCCATTGTGGGACTAATAAAGGCTTATCTTATCTTTTGAAGTAGCAGAAGTACGCAGCTTCTGGGATGTGGAGGTACGTGCCCATGCACGTAACTCTGGGGGCACATCTTGAAGGGAAAGTACATGAAAAACTCTCTGTACACACATACACAACAAAGAGAGGGGAAAAACTGACCCCCCCCCCCCCCCCGGACATGAACACATGAACAAGATTAATAATAATGGATTAGATTTATATGGTGCTTTACATGTCAAGTGACATCTCAAGGCGCTTACAGTGAGTCCATTATTGATTCACTCCAGAGAGACATTGGTAGTGGTAACCTACTACTGTAGCCACAGCTGCCCTTGGGCAGACTGACAGAAACGTGGCTGCTAATCCGTACCAACGCCCTCTCCGACCACTACCGAACATTTATACACATTCATACCTATAGGGTATTAAATATGATGTTAAAGGGTGCTAGGTGTACCCTGGGTGTAGTGAGGGTGACGGCCCCACCTTTCCGGTTCCGCCGTCACTTTGGGGTATAAAGGGCTGTGGCGGAAGAGACTCCATCTCTTTCGCCGTCGACCATCTGCCTATACGGAGCACCAGTGTTATAGTGATTCATTTAATAAAGCTACGTTCAACTGCACCTTCAGCCTGATTCTTGGTAGAGTAAATTATGGACATAACATTTGGCTATCAGGATGGGATGGAGAGAGCTGTTTCTGGTTTTTGGCCATTTTTGGAGGTTTCAAGCGAGCCACCTGCCCCCTGGGCGAGGTGGTACGCGGCTTTTCAAAATTACTTGGTGGCTCTAAACCTCGGAGAGCTAGAGAAACTGCGTGCGAAAGCTGTTTTGTTCCATAATCTTGGCATGGAGGGTCAATGGATCCTTAACACATTGGGAGAGTGTGATGGCTTTGACGATGTGGTGGGGCTAATGGCACGCTATTTTTGTGCTCCAGAAAATGTCATAATCCGGAGGGTCAGGTTTTGGCAATGCCGCCAGCGGATTGGAGAGTTGGTGCAGAGTTACGTTGCAGACCTGTGTCAGCTGGCAGGGGAGTGCCAGTTTGGAGCCTTTGAGGAAGACATGGTCCGTGATCAGTTAGCGGAGCACACACTTTGTTCTGTGGCACGGTCGAGGCTCCTGACTTACCCGGGTGAACTGACATTAGCCACGGCAGTTGAGAGAGCGCAACAATTTGAAGCAGCTGAAAAATGTGTCAGAGGACCTTGGTGAGAGAACCACGTTGGGGCACGCTGAACCACGATTGAAGGCGCTAGCTGTGGACCCGGATAGCGAAGACAGCGTGGATGAAGAAGAATACGCTGCTGCTATAAAAATTAGGTCCGCCCTGGGTACGCCAAGATGTTATGGTTGTGGGTCCACCGGGCACCAGTATAAGGCAAGAGAGTGTCCGGCGAAAGGCAAACGCTGTGGCAAGTGTGGTCTTCTGCATCATTTCGCCAGGGGCTGCAAAAATTTTGAGCGAGGAGACCGAGGACGTAGGGCGGATTCCCCCGCAGTGACTCCTATGGTTGTTCATACCGTCTCACCGAGCACAGATGGGCCAATCCATTGCAACATTTTGCTGGACGGCGTAGATGTGCCATTGTTGGTGGACACGGGATCAGTGATTTCCCTGTTGAACTGGCCCACTGTGAGGAGTCTGTCCCTGCATTACCGTGTGAGAGGACTGTCGACGTCATGCTTTGGCTATGGAGGAAACAAGTTAGCCATTGTGGGTTCGCTGGAGTTGACGGCGAGGTACAAGTCGGCAATGATGTCCAATGTCCAGTTCATGGTGACCGTCAGTGGGTCGAACATTATGAGATGTGATATGTTCTATGGCCTGGGATTCATGATCACCAGCGGTGTCGGAGAAGAATGGTCGGGCTGTGGTTTGTGGGACCGACTGGTTCTGTATGTGGACGATGATGTGGTTTGGGACAGCGACTGGCCTAGTATTCTGGGAGATGAGCAGGACCAGTGCCGTAAAGGGCCATCGCGGGATGGTTCTGATGCCAGTGTCCAAGTTGCCCTGAATGTGGGAACTGGACGGCACAGCAGAGCGCCCAGGACGGCTGATGGAGCCAAAATGCTAGCCCCCTCTGCTTCCGGAGTTCGGCCTGGTGGTACCGGAAGGGAAGGAGCTACAGTGGCTTTGCCTGCATTTAAAATGAAAGGGAGTGGAGCAGGACCGGCTGGCGCGGTAGCACAATGCGCCAACCAGCAACACTGGAGGCCGAGGAGGGCTTGGATCGGGTCGGTGGAACGGTTCGATCCAGGAAGGAAGCCCGGTTACAACATGGTGGACATTTGAAGCCGAGTCGAGCTCCTCTATGGGTCGATGACGAGGTTCGGCCTGGGGGGAGGCCTGGCTGAGAGGGGTCCACAAGAAGAGAAAACGTCGGGATGACCAGGGGCGGCTACGGGTGGTGGCTGCCCGGGAGGACGGCTATCTCAGGCTGTCGGATGACTCATGGAGACACTCCAATGAGCTGCGGTGCGTGGACGAGAGGAAACGCCGACGTGGCTCATCCCTAGAGGCGAAGAGGTGAAGACGCTCTGTGAGGGATCCGCCAGACGGAAATCCAGGGGGTGGGTCTTCCATCGGGACTGCAAGGTGACTGTGGGGTGGTTATTAACCTGGTGTGAACGTAATGTTTATATGTTTTATTGTCCAGATTGCCCCATTTAAAACAAACAAACAAACAAAAAACTCCCCAACACTGCTTGTTTAATTGAATGTGATTGTGTGAAGTGCCCAAGTTATGGGGTGGGTGTGTTGGGTTGGGGGGTTAACAATGGGTTGTAGATGTACATATTAGCTATTGTTTTGTTATAGTGTGTTATGACGGTTTGGTTATATATATATATATAATTGAATCGGTGAATTCAAAAAGGGCCCAAGTCCACACTTTTTCAAAGGGGACTTGGGCCCTTTTTGAATTCACCAATTCAATTGTTCTGGGATTATTTTAATTGTTAGAAACACGGCTGATTTTATGGACTTTAAAGGGTCAAAGATGGCAGAATAACCCGTCTAGCCGTGTTGAGGCAGGTCAGCAGTCTACCTGGCCCCCTCTAGTTTGGTTATGTTGTATGAATGAATAGGCCTATATATACATATGTGTTATTGTTAATAGCGTGTGAGTCAGGTTTAAATTTGGGAGGGCCTAATTTGTGTGTTTTGCATTTTTCTACCGGGGTGGGGGGAATTTAGTGTATTAAATATGATGTTAAAGGGTGCTGGGTGTACCCTGGGTGTAGTGGGGGTGACAGCCCCACCTTTCTGGTTCCGCCGTCACTATGGGGTATAAAGGGCTGAGGCAGAAGAGACTCCGTCTCTTTCACCATTGACCATCTGCCTATACGGAGCACCCGTGTTATAGTGGTTCATTTAATAAAGCTACATTCAACTGCACCTCCTGCCTGATTGTTGGTAGAGTAAGTTATGGACATACAATACCCAGTGTCAAGGACACTGGAGGCAAGGTGGGTAAAATGTCTTGCCCAGGGACACAACGGCAAGATGGCTGGGGAGAGTGGCATTCAAACCGCCAACCCTCTGGTTATTGTACAACCCGCTCTACCTCCTGAGCCACTGCCGCCCACATTTCCCTCCTTTGTTCCATTTTTGCTGAGCACCAAGCTGGACAGCAACCATTTTTTGTGGTCTTTGGCATGACCCACCTGGGACTTGAACCCCTGCCACCCCCCCCCCCCCCAGTTTTGGGGCGGATGCTCAACCTCTTGGCCACCACTCTGGTTTGGTGGAGATTAGGTCAGTTTGCACCCCAAACTAGGATTTTCAGTTCTATTCAGTTAATCGCCCAGCCTAAGTCATACATTTTGTGTATCATTCCACAAGCTTCTCACCATAGTTTGCTGGAATTTTGGCCCATTCCTCCTGACAGAGCTGGTGTAACTGAGTCAGGTTTGTAGGCCACCTTGTTCGACACGTCTTTTCAACTCTGCCCACAAATTTTCTGTGGGACTGGGATCAGGGTTTTGTGATGGCCACTCCAAGACATTGACTTTGTTATCCTTAAGCCACTTTGTAACTAATTTGGTGGTATGCTTAGGGCCATTGTCTATTTGGAAGACCAATTTGAGCCCAAGCTTTAACTTCCTGGCTGATGTCTTGAGGTTTCCACATAATGTTCTTTCCTCATTATACCATCTATTTTGTGAAGTGTACCAATCCCTCCTGTAGAAAAACACCCCCACAACATGATGTTGCTACCCACATATTCCACAGTTTGGGATGGTGTTCTCAGGCTTGCAGTCTTTTTCCTCCAAGTAGAACGTTCCTCATTATGGCCAAGCAGTTCAGTTTTAGTTTCATCAGAGCACAGGACATGTTTCCAGAAATCAAGGTCTTTGTCCCTGTATGCATTTGCAAACTGTAATCTGGTGTGTGTGTGTGTGTGTGTGTGTGTGTGTGTGTGTGTGTGTGTTGCTTTTGGAGTAATGGCTTCTTCCTCGCTGAGTGGCCTTTCAGCCCATGTCGGTACAAGATTTGTTTCGCTGTGGATAATGACACTCTTTTACCAGCTTCAGCCAGCATCTTCACAAGGTCTTTAGCTTTTGTTCTGCTGTTGATATGCACATTTCACACCAAAATACGTTCATCTCTGGGACACAGAACCTGTCTCCTTGCTGAGTGGTATGATGGCTGAACATTCCCACAGTGTTTATACTTGCATATAATTGTTTGAAAAGATGAACGTGGTATCTTCAGGCATGTGGAAATTGTACCCAAGGATGAACCAGACTTGTGGAGATCCACAATTCGCTTTCTGGTATCTTGGCTGATTTCTTTTGATTTTCCCATGATGTCACACAAGGAAGCAGTGTATTTGAGGTGTGCTTTAAAATGCATCCACAGCTGTTCCTCCAATTAACTCAAATGTCAACTAGAAAAGCACTCGGAGAGCGCAGACCTCCGCCAAGCGCCACAATTCCCCCCATACAGTGTTTGTGTGTACGTTTTCAGATTCCTTGAGCATGTAAACATATGACTAGCAATTGGATTCACAATGATTCTTTGTTTATTTGACAGGGACAGTGCAATAAACACACAATCAATGACAATCAATCTGATAGTGATAGGATTAGTGGTTCAGTAGTAAAAGCATTGCCTCCTTGGCGGAGGTAATAAACTGAAGTGTTGCTGTTGTGTCCATCTCCTCCACTGACGGATGCAAATTGGGTAGACAGGTTGCCGTGGGTTTTATATTATTACCTCCGCCAGGCCGAAAAGGCCAGGAGGAGGTTATGTTTTTGCCGGGGTTTGTCTGTGTGTTTGTTTGTTTGTCTGTCTGTCTGTCTGTCTGTTTGTCTGTTGGTTAGCAAGATAACTCAAAAAGTCTTGGACGGATTTCCATGAAACTTTCAGGCGTTGTTGGAAATGGTACAAGGAAGAACTGATTAAATTTTGGGGGTGATCCGGTTCACCGTCTGGATACAGGAATTTTTTAAAGCATTTTTCCACACTGTGACATAGGGCCATTTTCAACATGTGCGCAGGCGCAATGGAGGGCGCTGGTCGTCGTGTCTGCAACACAAACTCTGCGTTCTTCAACGTTTTAGGCACAAAAGCACGCGGAAAACACTGCTGGCCTGGGCCCGCCAGCGTGCCTGTGTTTGCGCGCAACTGCAAAACCTCACACGGCCAGCTGTCCGCCGACGGATTCTTTGGCAGAAATTCCCCGGCCAGCCATAGGAGCTGCGCATTTGGCAGAAATTCACCGGCCAGCCATAGGCGCTGCGCAAAAACGAGCTCTCTGCCGGCGAAGCTTCTAAATTCTCGTTTGCCGCGGAGCGCAACCCCAAAATAATATAATATAAAACCCACGGCAACCTGTCTACCCAGTTTGCATCCGTCAGTGAAGGAGATGGACACAACAGCAACACTTCAGTTTATTACCTCCGCCAAGGAGGCAATGCTTTTACTACTGAACCACTAATCCTATCACTATCACATTGACTGTCATTGATTAATTGTGTGTTTATTGCACTGTCCCTGTCAAATAAACAAATAATCATTGTGAATCCAATTGCTAGTCATATGTTTACATGCTCAAGGAATCTGAAAACGTACACACAAACACTGTATGGGGGGAATTGTGGCGCTTGGCGGAGGTCTGCGCTCTCCGAGTGCTTTTCTAGTATTATTTTGTTTTGGGGTTGCGCTCCGCGGCAAACGAGAATTTAGAAGCTTCGCCGGCAGAGAGCTCGTTTTTGCGCAGCGCCTATGGCTGGCCGGGGAATTTCTGCCAAAGAATCCGTCGGCGGACAGCTGCCCGTGTGAGGTTTTGCAGTTGCGTGCAAACACAGGCACGCTGGCGGGCCCAGGCCAGCAGTGTTTTCCGCGTGCTTTTGTGCCTAAAACGTTGAAGAACGCAGAGTTTGTGTTGCAGACACGACGACCAGCGCCCTCCATTGCGCCTGCGCACATGTTGAAAATGGCCCTATGTCACAGTGTTGAAAAATGCTTTAAAAAATTCCTGTATCCAGACGGTGAACCGGATCACCCCCAAAATTTAATCAGTTCTTCCTTGTACCATTTCCAACAACGCCTGAAAGTTTCATGGAAATCCGTCCAAGACTTTTTGAGTTATCTTGCTAACCAACAGACAAACAGACAGACAGACAGACACACAGACACACAGACAAACCCCGGCAAAAACATAACCTCCTCCTGGCCTTTTCGGCCTGGCGGAGGTAATTAACCTATCAGAAGCTTCCAAAGCCATGACATCATCATCATGGGCTTTCCAGAATTGTTTAAAGGCATAGTAATTTTAGTGTATGTAAACTTCTCACTTTGAAGAAAGCAATGAAACAAATTCTCTTTCTCTTTATTCTGGCATTTAGCAAATAGAAATTATTTTGGTAATCGTAACTGACCTAAAACAGGAAAAGTTTAGTCTGATTTAATGTCAGGGTGAGGGGAAGAAAAGGTTATGTGTCTTTTTATACAGTGTATGTAAACTTCGGGTTTCAACTAAGTGCCACCTGAACCCTCCACCCCTTAACACATAAACAATGTATTCAGGATTATTTTTCTTTGGGTCTTTGCAGGCCTCGACTGGGGACTGTGATGCACAGAGTTGTGGGTCTCGGTATCTTATACTTCGCCTTTGCCAGCATTGAGGGTGTCCTGAGGATCACAGGAGTGAGTTAACTTCTTGATGTATTTGTTAAAAAAGGTCCAAAAGACACAAAGGGATACATTTAATTGGATATACAGTTAAAGCAATTTATTTATTAACAAGAATGTTACTCAGATGTTCTAATGATCAATCAGCTGTTTGTATTTTTGCTACTTTATTGGGGAAAAAATAACCCAGAATTATTATGATGAAAACTGATGTAATTTTTTCACAATTTGTGTTTTTGTTGTTGGTGGTTCAAAAATCAAGGGTCGAGACAATGGCCCTGCTCTCATTACAGCAATTATTCTGGCTGTGTTTGACTCCTGCGCCATCTGGTTCATATCCTTCCAGTGTTTGAATAATTGAATTATACTGTAACAACAACCTGGTCGTATTTGTTAACAATTTATCCCAAGTAGGTTTTGTGCATTCTTGTTTTTTGGTGTTATTGGTTTTGTTTTTTTGCACTTTGAGAAATGGTTCTATATTTTGGTTGCTGTGCTGCTTTATTATCACACCTCCTGTCAATGATTTTTCCGTATCTTTCTCTGCCTCCTGGTGTCCTCTGGTCCTGCTCTGTTATCCCCTCTAGGCGAAAGACTCTGACTTGGCTCTGCTGGCCAACATTCCCCTGGCTCTGCTTGACTCTTCCTTATGCTGGTGGATATCCTTTTGTGTTCCTCCAACCTTTCCTTGTGTGATTCTCCTCTGCTCCTCACCTCCTACACACTGGCCCATATTAGATCAGTAAATTGTGATCTGCTGCTGTCTTGATCTTTTCCCCGATAACTGGCAGACAAAATTAGAAAAAGACATCCTGTGTCTCAGAAGAAACTGTCCTGCATTAATCACCCTGTTTAATTAAATTTGTACCAACCTTTTTTTTTTTTATTGTTGATGGTTTAACTGCACTTAAAATCTTCCATCCGTACTTCTTCTTTTCTTGTTTAATGACTGAAATTTTTTTTTTGCTTTGCTGTGTTTTGACTTTTGGACCATTTTCTGTCCAAATTGGCTTAAGTGGTTGTTTTGCATGCCCATTCACCGTAACTTTTTAGATTTTATTTTTACAGATATATGGTGTCACTGGGGTGGGAGGTGCGGATAAAATCTACTGTTATTCTAATTATCTGGAGTGGTGGCCTAGAGGTAGAGCATCCGCCCCACAATCGGGAGGTTGGGGTTTAAGTTCAGGCCAGGTCATGCCAAAGCCCATATAAAAATGGAACTTCCTGCCATCCAGCTTGGTGCTCAGCAAAAATGGAACAGAGGAGGGAAATGTTTGGGCGGCAATGACTCAGGAGGTAGAGCAGGTTGTTCAATAACCAGAGGGTTGACGGTTGGAATCCCGCTCTTCCCAGCCATCCTGCCGTTGTGTCCCTGGGCAAGACACTTTACCCACCTTGCCTCCAGTGTGCATGACACTGGGTATGAATGTGTATAAATGTTCGGGAGTGGTTGGAGAGGCTGTTGGTGCAGATTGGCAGCCACATTTCCGTTGGTCTGCCCCAGGGCAGCTGTGGCTACAGCAGTAGCTTACCACTACTGTTGTCTGTCTGTGGAGTGATGAATAATGGACTCATTGTAAAGTGCTTTGGGTATCTTGAAAGGTGCTATATAAATGCAATCCATTTTATATATATATATATATATATATATATATATATATATATATAATATACATACATACATACATAGGATAATAATTATTAATATAAATGTGAAAATCATACTATACTGTTTTTTTTTTTCAATTGATATATTTAAACACATCTACAGTGGTGTGAAAAAGTGTTTACCCCTTCCTGATTTCTCATTTTTTTTCTGTTTGTCACACTTAAATGTTTCGAATCATCAAGCAAATTTAAATATTAGACAATGATAAAACAAGTAAACACAAAATGCAGTTTTTAAATGAAGGTGTTTATTATTAAGGGAAACAAAAATCCAAACCTACATGGCCCTGTGTGAAAAAGTGATTGCCCCCTAAACCTAATAACTGGTTGGGCCACCCTTAGCAGCAACAACTGCAATCAAGCGTTTGGGATAACTGGCAATGAGTCTTTTACAGTGCTGTAGAGGAATTTTGTCCAACTCATCTTCGCAGAATTGTTGTAATTCAGCCACATTGGAGGATTTTCAAGCATGAACCGCCTTTTTAAGGTCATGCCACAGCATCTCAATCAGATTCGGGTCAGGACTTTGACTAGGCCACTCCAAAGTCTTCATTTTGTTTTGTTTTTTTAAACCAAATTTCTTAAGCCATTCAGAGGCGGACCTGCTGGTGTGTTTTTGATCATTGTCCTGCTGCAGAACCGAAGTGCGCTTCAGCTTGAGGTCACAAACAGATGGCTGGACATTCTCCTTCAGGATTTTTTTTGTAGACAGCAGAATTCATGGTTCCATTTACCACAGCACAGAGTATTTTCCCAAAAAGTCTTGGGGATCTTCCAAGATGTTTTCTGGCGAAACAGAGACAAGCCTTTATGTTGTTTTTGCTCAGCAGTGGTTTTCATCTTGGAACTCTGCCATGCAGGCCATTTTTGCCCAGTTTCTTTCTTATGGTGGAGTCATGAACACTGACCTTAACTGAGGCAAGTGAGGCCTGCATTTCTTTGGATGTTGTTGTGGGGTCTTTTGTGACCTCTTGGATGAGTTTTTGCTGTGCTCTTGGGGTAACCTTGGTCGGCCGGCCACTCCTGGGAAGGTTCACCACTGTTCCATGTTTTTGCCATTTGTGGATAATGGCTCTCACTGTGGGCAGCGTGGTGGTGGAGTGGTTAGCACTGTGGCAACACAGCAATTCACCCTTGGCCGGGGGATCCTGGGTTTGATCCCAGCCCCCGACCAACAGTGATCTGTGTGGAGTTTGCATGTCCTCCCCATGTCTGCGTGGGTTTACCCCGGGATTTCTCTGGTTTCCTCCCACATGCCAAAAACATGCAAGTTAGGTTAATTGACATCAACTGGGGATTCTAAATTGTCCTTAGGTGTGGCTGTGAGAGTGAATGGTTGTCTGTCTCTCTGTGTTGGCCCTGCGATGGCCTGGCGATATGTCCAGGGTGTACCCTGCCTCTCGCCCAAAGATGCTGGGATAGGCTCCAGCCCCCCCGTGACCCGAAAAGGATTAAGCAGAAGAAGATGGATGGATGGCTGTCACTGTGGTTCACTGAAGTCCCAAAGCTTTAAAAATGGCTTTATTGTAGCGGGTTGATTCAACCCCCCCCCACAACACACAGAGACAGTCAGCTCGTTACTCCTGGGTTTTTTTCCGCTGCATGCTGAGTTTACAGCTGTGAGGTTAAAGTGTCATCCATGCATTGTGTTCATGCATCCTGTCTGTACCTCTGATATGCAAATGCCCAGATCGACTGCTGTGAATGTCTTTGATGTATTGTCTGAGTTGGGTATATACTGTATGCTGCACTGTTCTGTAAATCTGCCTCTCATTCACTGACTCCTTCAACTGCTGCAGACACACACTTTGCGTCTCCTCTCTGAGAGCCTGAGGACATCACCTCAGCCCGCAGCACGAGGGCTGGGGAGGTGTTCCGATGAAGGCGGTATGATTCAATAAACCAACTAAAAACTCCATTGCTGCCTTTATTTTATCATGCCGCTTCACTGGTGACCCCGAACATGCACACGCTTTGTGCAACGCAACCTTCTGGTCTGGACAGCCACGCTGGCGACCCGACGCTGAAGAAAACGAGCTGCCGGCGAACGCAGCACCGGGCAGTGATGCTCCGCCGACGAGCGAACGCAGCAGCCTGACTGATCTGCCCTCCCTGCGGCTTCAGGGAGGCCTCAACGCAGAGCCCACGGCAGGCGAGTTACCTCTCCGGATATCGCCCAAGACCGGGTAAATGGCAGTAAACGTCATGGCGCGACCCTCGCCGAGATCGGGGCGTCCACGCGCGACAGCCTGAGGGACAAAGATCGTCTATCTCCCCTCAACGCTCCAACGCACCATGACTAATCTGCAGCCACGGCTCATCATAGATGTTTTTCGGCGCCGACTGCGCCGATCTCCACCAAGTTTCCGACCCTGGTTTCATCTCCAGCGGGCCCACCCACGCAAGGAGCCCCGGCACACGCACCGGGGGTGATGAGGACGGCGCAACACGCACGGAACAAGAATGGCTCCAGAGACCGCCATCGTCCTGCGCAGCTGCACGCAGAACCTTCAGGGCTGCGCGCTCACCTGAAGCAAGCACGCGCACAGCGCGCTCACAGGATTCACTGATGGTTTCAGCCACGGCGCACAAAGGATTCAGCCGTCTGCTTTTCCCGAGGGCTTTAAGGCTGCGCACGCACCTAAAGTCAACACGCCAAGTTCCTCTGCGTTTGTTTACGCAACCTCGCCGCTCCTGTTTTTCTTCATGGCCACGAGAGGAGTCAGAGACTAATTTTTCTTCTGGTGATCTCCACAAGTTCAACGGGACAGCCCCTCGACATCGCGGAGCAGCGAACAATTTTTGGCGCGGCCCGAACGATTTCACCGCGCCTGGTCAGCACTTACTACCCCCCCTTCCCCCTCCCCCTCCACCTGCACAGAGCTTTTCCCTGCTCGCTGCCCAAGCTGCAACATCGAGGTCTCGGCCCCCTGCTGTGCCCTCTGGGGGGGAGCGGTGTAGCGGGTTGATTCAACCCCCCCACAACACACAGAGACAGTCAGCTCGTTACTCCTGGGTTTTTTTCCGCTGCATGCTGAGTTTACAGCTGTGAGGTTAAAGTGTCATCCATGCATTGTATTCATGCATCCTGTCTGTACCTCTGATATGCAAATGCCCAGATCGACTGCTGTGAATGTCTTTGATGTATTGTCTGAGTTGGGTATATATGCTGCACTGTTCTGTAAATCTGCCTCTCATTCACTGACTCCTTCAACTGCTGCAGACACGCACTTTGTGTCTCCTCTCTGAGAGCCTGAGGACATCACCTCAGCCCGCAGCACGAGGGCTGGGGAGGTGTTCCGATGAAGGCGGTATGATTCAATAAACCAACTTAAAAACTCCATTGCTGCCTTTATTTTATCATGCCGCTTCATTATAACCTTTTCCAGACTGATGGATCTCAATTACTTTGTCATTTGTTCCTGAATTTCTTTGGATCACAGCATGATGTCTAGCTTTTGAGGATCTGTTGGTCTACTTCACTTTGTCAGGCAGGTCCTATATAAGTGATTTCTTGATTGAGAACAGATGTAATCAGGCCTGGGTGTGGCTCGAGAAATTGAAGTCAGCTCTCCAAAGATGTGATAAATCACAGTTAATGTATGGTTTTTTTTTGGGGGGGGGGGATCACTTTTTCACACAGGGCCATGTAGGTTTGGATTTTTTTTACCCTTGATAATAAACACCACTTAAAAACTGCATTTTGTGTTTACTTGTGTTATCTTTGACTAATATTTAAATTTGTTTGATGATCTGAAACATTTAAATGTGACAAACATACAAAAAAAAGAGAAATCAGGAAGTGGGCAAACACTTTTTCACACCACTTGTATGTAAATTCATTTTCAAACATCCAGGTGTCAGATAAACTTTCAAAAAGGAGTTTTATTTAAAAACACTGCACTAAAAACTAATTAAAATTCAAGACGTTTCAGTGTTCATCTGAACACCATCATCAGTTGTAAGACTGCAGCAGGAAGTGCCTCTGGCCAATAAACAACCTACAATGAAGTCATATGGCAAAAGGACATTGTCACATGACTTGTGGGAAATGTAGTCCATGGTGTGTAATCAAAGAAGGAAAAAAATGTCCATGGTCTGTGACCAAAAGGAGAAAAAGAGAGGGAGAGAGAAAAAAATCTGGTGGTCTTTCTTGAAACTTGGGATTTGGAGCAAGTTCATTTGACCGTAAAGTACCAGTTTTTTTTTTCTCTCTTCCCTTTTCTCCCCGTGGTCACACATCATGAACTACAATCTTTTTTTTCTTTGGTCATACACCATGGACTACATTTCCCACAAGTCATGTGACTTTGTCCTTTTGTCATGTGACTTCATTGTAGGTTATTTATTGGCCAGAGGCACTTCCTGCTGCAGTCTTACAACTGATGATGGTGTTCAGATGAACATTGAAACGTCTTGAATTTTAATTAGCTTTTAGTCCAGTGTTTTTAAATAAAACTCCTTTTTGAAAATTTGTCTGACACCTGGATGTTTGAAATGAACTTTCATCGTTTAAAGACTGCAAAAACAAAACAGTGAAAGAAATTGATATTGTAGTTTTTGGTGGTTCACATGTAGCCTGCTTGTACAACCTTGTGAGCAGTTTGGAATGAGCATTTTTGAATTGAATGTCTTTATTGTCATTGCATGTGACGCATAAGAGATTTGATGTTACAAGAGACGTCAAATCTCGTCAGTAAATATTACAAAAACTTTAGTATTCTTAAAGCTGATTAGAGTATTTTAAAGCAATCTAAAATGCCTTAAAATAGTATATAAAATGCCATAAAACACAAAAGATTAAAGGTGCCCTGTACAGCAGTGTGATTAATGCACATACACTAACTTAGGACAGCTATAACAATACTGGGGGGAGTGGATGGTGAGAATTGAGGTCTGTAATGGCTATTGGATAGATGCTGTTTCTGCATCTGGAAGTGTGAGTCTTTAAAGCTTTATAGAGTCTTCCATATGGCAGCAGGGAGAATGGATGACGTGGTAAATAGTGACAGATTTATATTGTTTAAATTTTCGTTTTACCTCTGCCAGGGGAGGAGGTAATGTTTTTGGAGGTATTGGTTTGTTGGTTTGGCTGTTAGCAACATTACTCCAAAAATTATGAGCGGATTTTGATGAAATTTTCAGGAAAGGTGTGTAATAGCACAGGGAACAGATGATTAGATTTTGGTGATTCAGATCACGATTTGGATCCAGGAATTTTTAAACCTTAATTTATTTATATTGCCCTTTTCATGTACTGCCCCTTTATGACGTGTCCATGGAGTTACAGCGGAGTTACGTGCGTGGCCACGCCATAGGGCTATGCATCTCTGCATTGTGCATTTTTGAAAGAAAGGAGCCTCAAGCTCATGAGTGATCTGTAGCCTAATGCTGGAGAAGGTTTTTTCTTTTTTTTTTCTTTTTACAACTGGGAGTATTTTTAACTGGGAGCATTATCTGATGGGGAATACTGGTATATTAACTACTTGAGGATTTTGGTCACAGATCCACACCATCTGCATTCACCCTCTGGTGGCGAAGATTTTTTTCAAGAAAATATTCAGTTTAGATATCACAAATTCCAAAGGCTGTAACTTAAAAGTGGTAAGAGATAATGGCTTACTGTCAATGAGAAAGATGTAGAATATCATCCAAAGTTTATGATAGGAGTAAATTTATGCATCTAATTTGCATAATGTGATGGCAGCCACATCAGATTACGTAACTTTCGGTCAAAGTGGACATTTTGGACATATTTACACAAAAGGTGGTTTTGTTTTTTTTGTGTTTGTTTTTTTATCTTCAAAATATAGGAACCAGAAAATCAGTAGAATGTAAACAAACTGATAAACATCAGACCTACCGCTTATGCGTCGCCATGCGTCCGTGTGCTCACCTCGGTCCTTATTTTGTCTTCTGTCAGTCATTTTCGCTTTCTCTCCCTCATCCAGAAATAATCACATTTATCTTCTGATTTAATCCATCTCAATTTCGGTTAGATTACACTGTGGAACCGGCAGTATTGTCCTCTCCATCATGTGCAGCTTCGTCAATGGCGGACGAAAAGTGTTCCATTCTGGTCCATCTTGTGCTGTCCAGAAGCTAAATATTTCCCTTCAGAAGCTAAATAATCTCTTTTAGAATCATAGTTGGCAAAATTTGGAGCAAATGCTTCCTCCCTGTGGAAATATGTTGCGCAATTGTTTATACGGCTCTTCTTCTGCACCCCAGAAGTGATATCAGATTCAACGCGATTCAGATTTGTTGATCTCGGTCCTCTGGTGCAGATCAGTAAGCTATATGTGTCTGCCATCTAGTGATGTGAAATGCTTGGTACAGCTGGGTTTATTTTATTTTTTTTTTCATACTTTTTGACCAAGCTTGTGACAGGCACAGATCTGCGACACCAGCCACCTTGGTTCCAGTCTTCAACTGGTCTTCACATAATATTCTCCACTTTCTGATCACAAATTAATCCCCATCTCAGGAGGAAACACACAGCTGGAAGAAAACACCGAGAGAAAGGGTCTCTCAAGGAAACATACTCAGCCCTACCCTATTCCTTGTCTTCATTAACGACATTGTCAGAGACCTGCCACGTAAGGTCCAGGGAGCCATATATGCAGATGATCTTGTCCTCTGGTGCTCTGAAGAATATCTCACCACCGCTAACTACAGGCTACAGCAGGCAGGCAGCATACTTGAACACTGGACACAACAGTGGCTAGTGACTATCAACACCAAGAAGACCACATACACTGTCTTTAGCCTCTCACCAAAGACGCAGAAGGCTAATCTACAGATCAGTGGGCAAAATCTGCTTGTGGAGGACATTCCCACGTATCTTGGAGTCACATTTGACAAACGCCTGACATGGAAGAAACAAACACAGAAAGCAGATACAAGAGCCAGGGTCCGACTTGCTCTCATGAAAAAGCTGGCAGGAACAACCTGGGGTGCCAGTACCATGACCCTCATGAAGATGTACACTGGCAGAGTCAGGCCAGTGCTTGAGTACGGCATGACAGCATGGGGCACCACGGCCAAGTCCAATTTTAGTTGGGTTAGCAAGATTCAGAACCAGGCTGCCTGCATCATCACGAGGGCCATAAAGTCAATGCCAATACATGGCTTTGAAACCATCACAGGGCTCCAACCTCTTGAGGACTGCAGAGATGCTAAACTCCTCTCCCAGGCTGCCAAGTTCAGGAGGATGCAAGGTCACCCCATGAAAGACAGACTTTCTCAGCCCACAAAGGGGAGGCTGAAGAGAGGGAGTTTCATGCACCAGAGCAGAATACTTGAGTGAACAGAATCGCAATCTCCTTGATCATGATCCCAAAGAGATATCCCATTGTCTGTGGTCCCTTCCTGGAGTGAGGGAACATCCCCCTCATCCAATGCAGCATCCTTGGAGTTGGCCCCAAAGACTCCCAAATTGACCCTGTAAGAAAGTCCCTCACACTTGAATACGTACAAACCCACTACCAATACCAATACACTACCAATACCATGAGTTTGTATATACAAACTCATGTATATACAAACGGCTCTGCAGAGGATGCGGTTCGGAATGGAAGGGCAGGACTCTACATACAATATCCAGGAGGTAGTGAAGATAGAATCTGCCTCGCTACCGGCCTGTACTCCAACTACAAAGCTGAAGCCCTGAAAATAGCCGCAACTTACATCGAAGTCAGCCCCCATGCCAGTCAGAATGTCGTCTTCCTGACTGATGCCCTGTCTATCCTACAGGCCTTGCAATACAATAGAGACAGTGATCTGAACGACCTGTCCTCTCTTGTCTCCCTCTGCGTGAGCCACACAGTCACCTTGCAGTGGATTTCTTCCCATTGTGGTGTTTGGTAATGAGACTACTAACTCCCTAGCAAAAGAGGGATCAACGCGGGAACAGGTGGACAGGTCTACTAGCTACGCAGAAGTTAAAAGTATCATCAGGGCCAAGCAGCAGACTAAGTGGAGGCAGCAGCATCCAAACCAAAAGGGAGAAGATCCATACTTTCTGCTGACCCGGCGTGAGCAAGTAGCCTTAGTCGGCTCAGGACAGGCCACAACCACCTGAACTATCATCTATACACAAAATTCGATATCGGCAACACAGAGCAGTGTCCCTGTAGGTCAGGCAGCAAGACGGCAGAGCATTTGTTACAGTCTTGCCCACTGCACGAAGTGCTCAGAGAGAGGACCTGGCCCACCGCAATTTCAGTGGCCCGGAAGCTCTATGGTCAGTTGGGTTACCTGCAGCATACTGTCGCCTTCATTGAAGAGACAGGAGTGTCCCTCTGACGAACGAGAAGAAGAAAAATCTCCATAGTTTTGTTGGAAATTAAGGAGGAAGGATTTCTTCCTCTTTGGTGTATTACGTGTCATCCATGAGTCCTCCAACGCGTGCCTGCCACCTTGTGAACTGGCATGATCAGTACAAATCCTCAGTACAGCTGGGCACTGTTTTCTGCACGTGATTATCAGTTAACAGGCTCAGCGCCGCGCTCTGCCGCTAGAGGCAAAAGAAATCACACAGCTTAAAGGTTAAACAATAAATAAATGGTATTGTTTGTAGTCAGTGAAGGGGGGCAATGGATCAGCGTTCTCGTCGCGCCCTCCGCCAGTACCCGGGCTCGCCTGGGGAAGCTAATGATCCTACCAGCAGACTAAATTCGAAGAGACGACGCCTCTGTGCCAAGTCAAAGAAGAATCCTAGTCACAGTCCTAAAGCCGAAAGCAAACAGCCCCAAGAGCACTTTGTGGTAGGATCGGCCCTTCGCATATTACAACTAAACGTTGAAGGCCTATCTGCAGCCAAGCGAAGCCTTATCGAAGTCCTCGCCTTCCAACATTCGATTGATGTAATCTGCCTCCAAGAGACTCATATTGGCACAGAGGAAGCTGGCCGCTTCACCATCAAAGGCTTTGACCTCCTGTGCTATGTTCTCCATGCTAAACATGGACGTGCCACCTATGTGCGTTCTGACATAGTTGAAGCAAATCACCTGATAACAACACATTTCTCAGACACCATAATCATTGGTGGCTTCCATATTGTCAATGTGTACAAGCCCCCTAATGCCAACTGGGATCTGCAGGTCTTACCCACCCTACCCCACCCTGCCATCTATGTGGGGGACTTTAACAGCCATCACCCTGACTGGGGGTACCCAGCAGTGGACAGTGATGGGAAGGCACTTTCAGACTGGGCATCCAGAAATGACCTCGCTTTGATATACGACCCCAAACAAAGAGGAACCTTCCACTCTGCTAGGTGGAAGAAGGACTATTCTCCTGACCTGTGTTGGGTCAGCTCTTTGAATGGGGAGCCATATCCTACACAGATCCTCATTCTTGATGATTTTCCACACAGCCAACACCGGCCCCTGCTTGTACACATTGGCCTACAACTTCCAGTCATATACAGCCCAAGGAAGATGCGCTGGAACTTCCGCAAAGCCAACTGGAAGAAATTCAGTGAAACTCTGGACCGGAGCGTTGTTACCATCCCACTCCACACCATCATTGTAGATGAAGCATACAACCGCTTCTGCAGCGCAATCTTCAAGGCTGCCCATACTGCAATCCCACGAGGCTACCGACCCCTCTATGTCCCATGTTTGGACGGAGAAAGTGCTGCCCTCCTACAATCCTATCAAACATCAGGGGACCCAGAGATAGCAGACCATCTCATTGAATCGCTAAATACAGCTCGGCGAAAGAAATGGGAGGAGACAGTTGCTGACCGGAGCTTTACCCACTCTAGCAGGAAATGTTGGAGCCTCATCCGTCGCCTAGGAGCTGCACAGAAGCCCCCTAGCCTAAGCCGAGCATCCGTCACACCCAACCAAGTTGCATCCCACCTACTGACTATCGCCAAAGCACCCCAAGACAAAGACACCAAAAGAGCAGTTACAACTGAGCTAAAAAAACACCAAAAAATGCCTGTAGAGGAAACGAACCCTGAACCCTTCGAGGCTGCTGAACTGGAGAAAGTCCTACAAAGCCTGAAATGTGGAAAGGCAGCAGGATACGATAACATCTTCCCAGAATTCATGAAAAATCTTGGCCCCCGAGCCCTAACCTGGTTGACACAATTCTACACAAGGATCACACAAACAAACTCGATCCCAAAGAAATGGCGGACAGCAAAGGTCATTGCCATCCCAAAACCTGGCAAAGACCACAAATTACCAGCAAGCTACCGCCCAATCTCCCTACTCAGCGTTCCTTACAAAATCATGGAGCGCCTAATTCTGCAACGCATTTCCCCAGAGGTAGAGGATATTCTAAGTGTGGATCAAGCAGGTTTCCGCAAGGACCGCAGTACAGGAGAACAAGTACTGGCCCTAACCACCTTCATCGAAAATGGCTTCGAGAGCAGACTGAAGACAGGGGCTGTGTTTCTCGACCTTACAGCCGCCTATGATACGGTCTGGCACAAAGGCCTCCTCCTGAAACTTATAAAGGCGATCCCTGCTTGGGCAACAGCAATTATAAAAACCCTGCTGACCAACCGAAGGTTCAGAGTCCACCTCAGTCAGAAGACAAGTGCATGGAGAATGCAGAAAAACGGACTCCCACAAGGCTCAGTTCTAGCTCCAACTCTGTTCAACCTCTACATAAACGACCTGCCTACTACAAAATCCCGCAAATTCACCTATGCAGACGACATCTGTTTGGCATTCCAAGCACCAGACTTTGAACCACTGGAACGGGTGCTCACGGAAGATCTTGCCAAACTGGACCAGTTCTGCAAAATCTGGCGCCTAAAACCAAGCCCAGCAAAAACCGTCTCCAGTGTATTCCATCTCCACAATGCAAAAGCTGCCAGAGAACTAAACATCCACCTGAGCGGACTCAAGCTTAAGCATGCCCCAAATCCAACTTATCTTGGAGTGACCCTTGATAGGACCTTATCCTTCAAGGAACATCTAAAGGGGACGGCTGCTAAGGTGAAGGTACGAAACAACCTGCTCTGCAAGCTCGCTGGTGCAAAATGGGGGGCGGCAGTCTCCACCCTGCGCACCTCAGCACTGGCCCTTTCATACTCTGTAGCAGAATATTGTGCCCCTGTCTGGTCCAGGTCATCTTACACACACCATGTGGACACCCAGCTCAACACAACCATGAGAACTATAACTGGAACAATCCGCTCAACACCACTCCCCTGGCTCTCTGTACTGTCAAACATAGCCCCTCCACACATCCGGCGAGCAGCATTAACTCAAAGGATGCTCCAAAAAGTTAAAGATTCTCCTCACTTACCAATCCATGCAGATATCTACACTCCACCCACTGCCCGACTTTCATCCAGACGGCCGATTTGGAAAAACCCTCCCCCAGCTGACTTTACCATCCAGACAGCTTGGCAAGAGGAATGGGAGACCAAGGAGGTCCCAAACAAACAGCTGGTGATAAACCCCAACCAACAGGTCCCGGGCACCAACCTCCCAAGGAGACAGTGGTCTACACTCAATCGCTTCAGGACTGGACATGGCCCCTGCTTGGCCAGCCTTTACAGATGGGGCAGTAGCCCTAGCCCACTGTGCGCATGTGGAGAGGAGCAAACAATGGAACACATCATAGAGGCCTGCCCGCTCCAAAGACTGGAAGGAGGATTACACACCCTCCATACAGCAAACCAGGAGGCAACTGCTTGGCTTAAGGACTTTGCATTCGCTAAATAAATAAATAGTCAGTGAAAATAATGTTTCACATACAGAAATGGAAATTTTCAAAGTTTATGATTAATTCGGCAATGAGACAGAGCAAAGAAATTAAGGAAAATGAAATAATTTAGCTGAATATTATGGACTAATTCGGCGGCGGCGGCCTCCGTTGGTCTATGGTGGCCATGGAAGAGAATCCTAAATGTCTACTCTGCTGGAACAGCACCGCCTGTGGCTGAACAGGCCGATGTGCGAATGGCAGTCCCTGTCACACAGGTCGCACTTGTGGATGGTCTCCGTGCTACTGGGTCTGTGGCAGTTCTTCCTGCGGATCCTTTTTTCATCTGCTGCAGCAGTCAGTTTCTCTTCACCCGCGTTGAGCTGTCTGGTCAGGGTGCCTCTCCATTTGGAGCGGTCCGTTGTGAGGTCCTCCCAGCGCTCTATGTTGATTTCCAGGGCCTTCATATCTCTCTTGCAGACGTCTCTGAAGCGCAACTGTGGACGGCCAGCGTCTCTCCTGCCAATCTCCAGTTCTCCGTAGAGGACGTCTTTGGGGATTCTGCCATCCTCCATACGGTGAACATGACCTAGTCAACGGAGCCTGCACTGCCTGAGTAGAGTGAACATGGATGGAAGGCCGGTGCGGGACAGGACTTCTATGTTGGGCACTTTGTCCTGCCAGGATATGTCCAGGATGCGGCGAATGCAGCGCAAGTGGAAGGAATTCAGTCTCTTTTCCTGCCGGGCGTATGTTGTCGACGTCTCACTCCCATAGAGCAGTGTGCCGATGACGCAGGTGTTGTACACTGCCATCTTCGTCATGACAGAGAGTTTGGGATTCTCCCACACTCGTGTGGTGAGACGAGCGAGTGTGGAGGTTGATTTTCCAATCCTCTTGTCAATCTCTGTATCAAGGGAGAGGTTGCTGCTAATCGTGGACCCCAGGTACGTGAACTGATTCATGACCTCCAGCTCGTAGTCATTGATGGTGATGGTTGGTGGTGCTTCCGTGCCTTGCGCCAAGACATTAGTCTTCTTCAGGCTGATGGTAAGCCCAAAGTCCATGCATGCCTGGGAGAAACGGTCCATCAGGGTCTGAAGCTCCTGCTGTGTGTGAGTCGCGACTGCAGCGTCGTCTGCGAACAGCATATCTCTGATTAGGGCCTCACGTACTTTGGTTCTGGCTTTCAGGTGGGCGAGGTTGAAAAGCCTGCCATCAGATCTTGTATGCAGATAGATTCCCTCTGTTGCTGTGCTGAAGGCATGCCTCAGGAGCATAGCAAAGAAGATCCCAAAGAGGGTTGGCGCAAGTACACAGCCCTGTTTCACTCCGCTGTGTATATTGAATGGCTCTGAAACGTTGCCGTCGTACTGCACCATCCCCTGCATGTTGGTGTGAAACGATTCGATGAGGCTTTGCAACTTTGGTGGGCATCCTATCTTTTGGCAGGATCTTGAAAAGGACCTCTCTGCTGACCAGATCGAACGCTTTGGTGAGGTCGATGAAGGCGACGTACAGGGGCATGTTCTGTTCTCTGCACTTCTCCTGGAGTTGACGGATGGAGAATATCATGTCCATCGTTGATCGCCCAGCACGGAAGCCACACTGAGACTCGGGGTAGACATGTTCGGCAAGCTTCTGTAGACGAACGAGGACAACTCGTGCGTAGACTTTGCCAACAATGCTGAGGAGGAAGATGCCCCTGTAGTTGTTGCAGTCGCTTCTCTCCCCTTTGTTTTTGTAGAGGGCGATGATCTTGGCGTCCCTCATGTCCTGTGGTACGGCACCTTCCTTCCAGCACTGGTAGAGGACGTCATGCAATGGCAGCAGTAGGGCGGTCTTGCAGTGCTTGATCAGGTCGGGGGGTATGCCGTCATTGCCAGGTGCCTTGCCAGCGGCCAAGCTATCAATGGCCTTGCTGAGTTCGTCGATGGTTGGCTCGGCGTCAAGTTCATCCATGGATGGCAGTCAATCGATGGCATCAAGGGCTGACGGTGTCACGGTGTTCTGTCTGGAGTAGAGATCGGAGTAGTGCTCCACCCATCTCTCCATCTGCTTGTTCTTTTCTGTGATCATCTCCCCAGTGGAGGATTTGAGGGGGGCCGTCTTGCTCTGAGCCGGACCAAGTGCTTTCTTGATGCCGTCGTACATACCACGGATGTTCCCTGTTATGGCAGCGGTTTGAATGTCTTAGCTGAGCTGAGTCCAGTACTCGTTGGCATAGTGCCGAGCAGTCTGCTGAACTTTGCTTCTCGCAGCCCTGAGGATCTGGAGATTCTTCTCGTTTGGGCACTTCTTGTACTCAGCAAGTGCTGAGCACTTGGCTTCAATGACAGGGGTCATCACGGTCGACTTGGCATCAAACCAGTTTTGTGACTTTGAGGTCTTCCTCCCAAAAGTAGCCAAGGCTGTGCGGTGGATGGCGTTTCGCAGCTCTTCCCACTTCTGCTTAGCAGACTCTCCTTCTTGTGGTTCACCAAGTTCCTTCACAAAGGTGGAGGCAAACTGCTCAACAAGTTCTGGTTGGGCCATCTTGCTGGTATCAATCCGTGCCTATCCAGGCTGTCTGGTGTGGTGGAATTTCTTCAGCTGCAGCTTGATCTTGCAACACACCAATGAATGGGCTGTGCCGCAATCTGCACTCTGGAATGAGCGGGAGATTAGAACATTCTTCAGTGAGGTGCGTCTGGTCAGGATCAAGTCCAGCTGGTGCCAGTGCTTTGAGCACGGATGTCGCCAGGAAACCTTGTGTTGGGGCTTGGTCTTGAAGAACGACTTTGTGATGCACAGATCATGATGTGTGCAGAACTCGAGCAGCCGCTGTCCATTGTCGTTCATTCTGCCCACGCCAAATGGTCCAAGACAGGAGGGCCAGGAGTCGTGATCAGCACCCACTATGGCATTGAAGTCTCCAAGGAGAATGAGTTGTTCAGAGTTGGGGATGATCCTGACAGTTGTTGCGAGATTCTCGTAGAACTTGTCTTTTGCCTCTGGTGTGGCTGTCAGTGTTGGGGCATACACACTGACGAGGGTGACTGGGCCTTGAATGGTGTTAAGGCAGAGGGTGAGGAGTCGTGCAGAGCCATTGCTGCCTGGTTCCACCATCTTCAGCAAGGTGTTCTTCACTGCGAAGCCCACTCCGTGTTCCCTGTGTTCGTCATTGCCCTTTCCCTGCCAGTAGAACGTGTAGTCCTTCTCTCTGTGTGCCTGCGTCAGCCAGCCGTGTTTCCTGGAGAGTGGCGATATTCACTTCCAGTCTCTTCAGCTCATTATTGATGACAGCAGTCTTCCTGGTGTCGCTGATGTCCTTGAGGTTAGCAGCAAGTCCTGTCATCATAGTGCGGACGTTCCATGTTCCCAGTTTTAGAGTTGGTCTCTTTTGTTTTGTTGTCTTGCCTGGTGCAAAGGTTCTCAAGTTAAACACAAGCATTTACAGTGGTGTGTAAAAGTGTTTGCCCCCTTCCTGATTTCTCATTATTTTTGTATGTTTATCGCACTTAAATGTTTCAGATCCATCCATCCATCTTCTTCCGCGTAATCCTTTTTTGGGTCGCAGGGGAGCTGGAGCCTATCCCAGCATCTTTGGGCGAGAGGCAGGGTACACCCTGGACAGATCACCAGATCATCAAACAAATTTAAATATTAGAAAAAGATAACACAAGTAAACACAAAATGCAGTTTTTAAATGGTGTTTATTATTAAGGGTAAAAAAAAAATAATCCAAACCTACATGGCCCTGTGTGAAAAAGAAACATAAATTAACTGTGGTTTTATTACATCTTTGGAAAGCTGAGTTCAATTTCTCTAGCCACACCCAGGCCTGATTACTGCCACACCTGTTCTCAATCAAGAAATCACTTAAACAGGACCTGCCTGACAAAATGAAGTAGACCAACAGATCCTCAAAAGCTAGACATCATGCTGTGATCCAAAGAAATTCAGGAACAAATGAGAAACAAAGTAATTGAAATCTATCAGTGTGGAAAAGGTTATAAAGCTATTTCTAAAGCTTTGGGACTCCGGCGAACCACAGTGAGAGCCATTATCCACAAATGGCGAAAGTATTTTTCAGTAGGGCAGCACAAATCGACAGAACACCGGTAGACAAGGACGCGAGCCACATGACCCACTCGGTATGTAAACACAGTAAACTTCGGCACTGGACAGTTTAATTTTTTTGTTTGTCAAATCACAGTAGGCATGTTCTATTATGCTTGTTTACTATGCACCTCAGTGATATGACACCACACTGTTGTGTAATATTGCTTAATAATTATGAACCTTGTCAGTAAACTGTAAGGAAGAAAAGAGGAGGAAAAAAAACAAACCAAAAACTGATCTGACAGATTCAATAAACCTTGATGCTGATTTACAATAGAATTGCTCAGCCCCAAATGTATGGTCAATGCAATTCTGACAGTCTTGTTATTATAATGTAGTCATATTGTTTTGGCTGCCATTTCTCTGTGTGCTAGCAGGATCATGCAAAATCTCTCTCGAAGGATTTGGATGACATTTTCACCAGAGGTGGCCCTTGGCCCAAAGATGAACTCATTAGATGTTAGAGGTGATCCATGAGTGCATACATGTACCTCCGCCAAGGCCCTATCTTGTAGTGTACAAATGGATGGTGATATGGACGGACAAAGGGACGGAGGACAAAAGGAGGGAGGGGCGCAGCCTTGGCGGAGGTATGCGCTCTCTGAGGGCCCTCTAGTTTTAATCTGTAAATGGTTTAACCCCTTGCACTCTGGTCAATTTCCCTAAAAACGCCAAAAAATAACGTGCCCAAAGTAAATCGAAAGCTGTTCTTCAACCCTTTGCAGCATCTTCATGGGGTTGGTCTCATTTAAAAGAAAACACTTTGAATTTTTTGGCAAAACAGTCATAATCTCTCTAAGTGCTCCGGCTACTGAGTTACAGTCATCTAAACATACTGAACTTGAAGAAAATAAATTTGGCCTGGGTGTTTTTTTGGATACAAATGCTTGCAAATAACACACAGCTTCAGATCCGGGCTGGAAAATGCAACAGAAATGTAGAACCAAGTGTTATCCAGCTGAGGTCCAAATTTTGTAACAATACCACAAAAAATGAATATATTACACAGCTTTTTCCTCAGGTAGTTCCCAGGCGTTTTTGAACTGTGCCAAATGGCACAGTTTGGAAAAACGTCTGTAACTTTTGAATGATTCAATATAGAAGCTTCATCTTGGGCTCTAAGGTGACACTCAGGGCTGTGTGTGTGTGTGGGGGGGTGTTTGTCCCCCACTCGCTACAGAGGACGGACATCGGCCATCACTACATGACGGAATAGACTCATGTGGCCATGTGGCGACTGCGGCGCAGTCACCGCGTCTTCCCCGCCCCCCTCGCTACAGAAGAGTAGCGGGGGGAGGGGCGTTCACGGTCCGGACGTGGCGCACGAACCGTGTACCGTGGCGCACAGACTTCGGACTTCGTGCGCCGCACAGTTGTAGTTTACCGATCGGTCAAAAGTCATTTTTTGATTACAATTTTCAGGGATAAAGAATAATTTAGCTTATAACACTTACCTCTTCACAGCAGCAGAGTCCTGGCGAACTTCTCTTCCTCATTGTCAGACGAACGCGACGCTGGTCCCTTGTTACGGACTCGTGGTTCTGGTCTCGCGACCCGGTTCCATTATACAGTGATCCCTCGCTACTTCGCGCTTCACCTTTCGCGCCCTCAGTGCATCGCGGATTTTTCAAAAATATTCATCAAAAATTCAAAATTGAGAAATAATGGGCGGGCGCTAGCAGAAGGCAGGGAGACTACATTAGACCATCAGGTGTCAACATGGAGAGCAGCACAACTCTCTGTTCGCTGTTCTCGTGTTTGCTCGGCTCGGAAATCTCGCAAGCTGATTGGCCGAGACGTTTCACCCACCTCCTCTCCCTGCCAAGCACCCATGAAGGGAAGGAAGACCGCATTCATTGCTTTTTATCGCTCGTGTTACTTAGTCTCGCCGCGTGGAACTTTTTGCTGTTCTCTTGTGCCATTCTGTGTGAAATAGTCTTCCCGTCGAGCCACTACGCCGCCTCCTCCAGCTTCAGCTCTATCGGAAGCTGCCCTCGATGATCCTGAGCCTCCAGCACCTCACGATGAGGCGTCACCTGAGGAGCAGTAAAGCTCTCATTAACCTGTGCAGTAAATCATTTTCATCTTGAGTTACGTATCTTGTTATAAGAATAAAAGAGTTCTAAAAACATATTTATGTACACTTTGTTTACATCTACGTATGTATGTACACGTACACACACACACGTATCATATGAGAGAGAGAGAGTGGGAGAATGAACGTACGTATTATTTATGGATGGCGTCATTAGGGGTGACGCTACTTCGCGGTTTTTCACTTTTCGCGGTCGGTTCTGGAACCCATTAACCGCGATAAGTGAGGGATCGCTGTATTATAATTCCATTATTGCGGTTTTGCGCTTCCATGATTGCGGTTTTGGCGAATGATTTACGACCTTCGTCGTCGGCCTCCGTCGATCTATGGTGACCATGGAAGAGAATCCTAAACGTCTATTCTGCTGGAATAAAAAAAAAAAAAAAAAAAGCACCGCCTGTGGCTGAACAGGCCGATGCGCGAATGGCAGTCCCTGTCACACAGGTCGCACTTGTGGGTGGTCTCCATGCTGCTCGGTCTGTGGCGGTTCTTCCTGCGGGTCCTTTTTTTCATCTGCTGCATCAGTCAGTCTCTCCACTCAGCCTTACACAAAACAGCTCGCGAACTTCTGTGCTTCAATTGGCTCGCTGCATTCACAGCATTGGTAGGCGGGTCCTTCTTGCTAGGTTTTCAGTCATTGGTTCTTCAAGGTTTCAGAAACCCAATTCAAGGCTCTTATTAGCCGAATGAGAGGTCAATCATATCTGATCTGTTCGCGGCTGTGTCTGTAGTGGAAGAACGGAAGTGCAGTTTGTTTTTTTTTTTCAGTGCGCGCTTGGACGCAGCGCCCTTGTGCGTCCTAGAGCGCACGAGGGCGCTCTCGTGCGCCCTCGTGCACTCTGGGACGCAGAGACGTGCCCGTCCGCAGTACACCGGAGTGCAAGAGGTTAAGAAATGGATATAACATATTAAGGAGCTTGTATTTCACTCGACAAAGACTGGTATCAGTATGCTCTGTTTTCATGTCCTGGCTGTTGTTTACAAATAAAAATACTTAAGGTCATGTATTGTGCTTTTAACAAGCATTAGTGCTGAATTTTGATATCCTCAAGTATATATGCATAGATATATTTTTAAAGACCAAAAGTAATTTACATATTATGTTACAGCTCCTTAAGAAATCTGTCTATAAAGTTCTGTCTAAAATGTTCCACTTTCATCCTGCTCACTAATATTAATGAGCCCCAAAGGTTTTTTTTGAGTGGATCAGTCACAAATAAGGAGGCAGTTGGAGTCTTATTGGTTGATAATAAGATGGTGGGGCTTGTTGGCATACAAAGTTTAAAAGTTAGAATGTGCAATGTGGTAATTTCTTTAAAAAACTGACACTGTGAAAACCATGTGCATTTCTTTAAAGTGAGATTTTTAGCTAATTTTAGCAAAGCAGAAAGGAGCTAATGTGATGGCATGGTGTCTGTCAGTCCATCTGTGCACATTTCACAGAAATTGCTACTCCACTTAGGTGATTTCTCCCCAGTGAGCTCCATAATTTACTCATGTTTTCTGGTTTTCAAAAGCGTGCACTTTGCAAACTAATGGGTGGCATCACTGAGCTATAGTATGTCCATATTTTAGTTTACAGTTTTACCAGTTAAAAGACTGACATATTATTGCTGGCATATCTACTGTATATCTAACTAACTAACTAACCTGCACTTATATAGCGCTTTTCTAGTCACAAAGACCACTCAAAGCGCTTTCATTAATACTAACCCTCTATTCTAAGGGCCTATAGGAAACAGATATCTAGGGACAATTTAGAACAGCCAATTAACCTAACATGCATGTTTTTGGCATGTGGGAGGAAACCGGAGAAATCCCGGAGTAAACCCACGCAACACGGGGAGAACATGCAAACTCCACACAGATCACTGTTGGTCGGGGGCTGGGATCGAACCCACGATCCCACGATCCCCACAATCCCCCGGCCAAGGGTAAACTGTGCTGCCGCAGTGCTAACCACTGCAATATATCTGTCTCTGTCTCATCTATCTCATCTATCTAGTGATGTACATGTTTCCCTTGACTGATACTAACATATTTGTGAGTTTGGCACAAACAATCAGGACTCTGAAGCTGAGGAGGAATCCTGTAAAACTCCCTCTCTACAGGCACTTTACAAACACACTCATATTTGCTGTTATCGGTAAGTACTGCTTAGTGTGTCCATTGATAGTCCAGTTTCCTCCCACATTCCACAAACATACACGCTAGGTTAATTGGAGACTCTAAAATGGAACTTGGTGTGGATGTGTGTGTGACTGGTGAAGGGATTGGTGCTGCCTCATCCAGGTGGATGCCCTTGAATTTACATTACATTCTGGAACTGTGGGGATGATTCTTAATTATTCATGTTTTTAACAAATTATGTAGATGAAAACAGAAATCCTACAGTTGTCACACATTGCTGTTTTTGTCCTTGTAGCTTCCATCATTTTCATGGGTTGGACAGCAAAAAAATTTCGATTGGCAGATTGCCAGTCTGTGAGTAATGTTTGAGTGACATTTATAGTTACAATAACTGTTTCAGAATTGCATGTTATTGAGAGCTGGATTTTGTCTCCTCTAAAGGACTGGAGTGAGCTGTGGGTTGAAGATGCTTTCTGGAGGTTCTTGTTCTCCGTTATTCTGCTCGTCATAATGTTTTTATGGAGACCATCTGCAAACAACCAAAGGCAAGTTGTACATTAAGTTCCGTATACTGTATGCAACAGCATGAACTGATGTAAAAGAAAATTGTTTTTATTGTGCACAGGTATGCTTTCACCCCTCTCATTGATGACTCTGACGATGAAGAGATTGAAGAGTTCATTGCATCTGCAAACATCGGTATGGTATCATCATGGAAACTTTGCTTTTAGCCCAGATACTGCACACTGTGTGTCAGATATTTATTTTTCTTCTGCCCCCCCACAGCTGATGGCATAAAGTTGAGGGCTTCTAAAAGTGAGACAAATGGGACCGTGAAGCCTCCAGAAACAACTCCTGTGAGTAATACAGCTAAGCTTTGTGTTGCTGTGCAAAATCACCAACATAACTGACCAGACATCATATTTCAGCAGATGGCAGCATTTACTCTATTTCTGCTTATTCTCTACTCTCCAGGATGAAGACTTGAAATGGGTGGAGGATAACATTCCCAGCTCTCTTACTGACATGCAAGTATCCTATGAATGATCAGCTTATTGATTCCACAAGGCGTTTTCCTGAAAGGTTTATGCAATTTTAACAGTTTCTCTCTGTCCTCTGTTTGTCTCTGCAGAGCTTTACCGGTGCTGCTTGACTCAGATGAGGTATGAATTACTTTTTTTTTTTTTTTTTTTAAATAGCAGCTGTACATAACCAGAGCTGCATTGTATCAGATATGGAGAACCGAAAAGTAATTACTCGATCACTTTAGTGTTTTAAGCATTTCTACTTTGGAACAAGATGCATTGAATTGTGTGTGTGTGTGTGTGTGGGGGGGGGGGGTTGTTGGTTTTTTTAGGCTATTTGTTCCTTTAGATCTGTTAACTCTAATTGTGTATTTGCTAAATTTTTCAATGAAATCATAGATGACCCAGATTAGCACACTTAATCTGTGCTGACGCATGGATTTGTCCAAAATCTCCAAATGTTAAGTGGAAAGCTCTTTGCTGGACAGCAACCTGCTTTTAACTACAGCCTAACGATCTGGAATAGACTGCTAGCTGGGGGTTGTGGGTTTCTTCCTCCACACCAAAATTGCGATCATATTTGGTTGTACCACATTATTTCACAGCTAAATGCCATTTAAAAATGCTTGTGACCGGTGGTAAAATGTACTTCTGGGTGTTTACTTCAACCAGAAAGTCAATAAATGATCAAAAATAATAATGGCAAAAAAATTAGGGCTATCAAGTTGGCATGTTGGGTTAATGGAAATTCCTTTTAATGGCCCTTTTTTTTTTTTTTTAGAGGGGATTGTTACCCTCACTTCACAGCTTACCTGTAGCCATCATTCAGTCCCCACCAACCCCCTTCATTACTCACCAGAGGTAGCGGAGTGGTGGCCTAAGGCGCTTTTCCACTAGGGTTAGTACGGTACGGTTTGTCCGCTTTTCCATTAGGCACTGGAAGTCCTTACAGTTCTGGTTTTTTTAGAACTATTCCTATTTTTTCAGCCTTACTCCAGAGCAGGTCTGAAGAAGCCACTGCTGGCCACTGATTGGTCCGGGCGTTGCATCATGAGAGTGGCCGTTACGCTGACGTTCCAGAAGCGAAGCGTTCAGCCAGCGAACAAGTGATATTTTAAGCAACAACGATAGAATGGCTTAACAGAAATCAGCAGAAATCAACACCGTGGTCCAGCAGAGATTTCTGTGCGTTTCGGCTGATGAGAGAATGCAGAGGGAAGCAGACTGAGCTTACAGTGGGGAGCACAAGCAGATGCACTAGAAAATAGACGGAGACGCACCAGTAATTAGATCCAGCCACCCGATTTGAATTGAATGTACGGCCGCAACAGCACCCAACTTCAGCAGTTGAAGCCGTGATACTGTGATAAGAGAACGGTGAGTGATGTGATATTCATGTTTTACGTTATTTTTCCCACCAGTGGAAAGTTCAGTTTGGAAAGACGAAAACTTAATCGTGTTTAAACGATGACCTAGCTCAATGCTACATCCGTGGTTGTATCTAGGCTTTGTGTTGACAATATCTGATGAAATAAGCTAGCTGTAATCCTGGTTAAAAAGGTGTTTTTTTTACATGTTGCACCTTCGTGCTGTGTATGTACTTACGGTGTGTGTATTTGTCATTGTAGAGTCCAAACAGGATCTGCTCGGAATGGCGACTTTTAGACAGCAATGTATTGTGACAGGTAAACAACACATCATATTTATAGTCAAATCTTTTGCTTTTTAAGTTAAAGTATAGGTAAACCGCTTGTTTATTTATTTATTTTTTTTATCAGATCATTTTTGTGATCCTTTATGAGTTATAGTCATAATAGTGTATCTTGCACCTCGGGGAATGGGAGTTGTTCAGCCACCATTAGAATTTAGTTTATATGTGTAGTCTATAGTATTTCATCTTTAAACTCATCCAGTAAAACAACACATTACAAATATTTGAGACCCACTGTAGTGCTTCCTTTTATGTTTTAGCAATACAAGCACAAAACACCACCCACACCTGAAACCAGGGCGACACAGCGGTGGCTAAACTTTTATTGATAACGTTATTTCACACCATCACAACAACTCAGTATCTAAACTCAGTGTAAATGGTGTAGAGATTGAAAGGGTATCCAAAATTAAAATCCTTGGCATGATAATTGATAATAAACTGTGTTGGAAGTCACATATTAATTATATTAAAGGTAAAATATGCAAATCAATCGCAATACTACACAGAGTGAAATATTTGCTGAATCAACCCACACTATAGACTTTGTATCATTCATTAATGCTCCCATACATGACATATTGTGCTGAAGTATGGGGAAATGCATATAAAACATATATCCAGTCTTTATGCTTCAGAAGAGAGCTATTAGAATAATAAACAAAGATGCTCACAGGGAACCAACAAACCCACTTTTTCTTAAATTAAAAGCTCTCAAGTTGAAAGATCTGGCTGACTTTAAAACTGCAGTAATAATGTTTAAAGTGAAGAATCTATCACTGCCCGCAAATATCCAAAAGTTGTTCCAAATAAGGGAGAAACAATATCATTTCAGAGGAACATGTATATTTCAACAACCTTCAGTGAGAACTACCACCAAGCAACACTGTGTCTCAGTGCAAGGAGTCAGACTGTGGAACGCTTTTGGACCTGAATTAAAATCATGTACAACGCTTGGACAATTTAAACAAAAACTAAAATACTCCAAACATATGACATGTAAAATCACATCAGGATTATCATATCCAGTCTGTGTTGTGCTGTTGCTTAGTTTTTGTCACGTTTTGTCTTGGCTTTGTTCTGATTTGTAATCACTCTTATTTTATTTTATTTTTGAATTCTTAGCTGGAACATGGGTGGGCAATATAAGCTGCGGCTTCAGCCATCACCCATTTCACATAACTTATGTTGAATTGTATAATCCGAGGAGTTGCTGTTTAATTTGACCTTGTTGGGTTTTTTCCCCTTTGTTCTATTCTTCTGTTCCTTTCTTTTAATCTTATCGATCCAAAATAAAGATTCATTCATTCATTCATTCATTTCTCAAATATGTTTTAAACTTGCTTTAATTATCCACCACCCATTTCTGTCTTTCATCTAGGCAAGGGGAAAACGATCCACCCAAACCGGACCTTGCCTCACTATTTACAGAGATGCAGGATGAAGATCTGCTGAACCGGGACCAGCATGAGGGGCCGATGCAGTTGCTTCTCAGTGAGGCAGCGTGGCTGGCGTGTGTGACCCATTCCAGTTTTTATTTTTTTATTTTTTACAGTTTGAATTTTGCACATTCTAAATAATTTGTAATTTGCTGCTGATTGTAATAAACAATTTAGTGATTTATGTGTTTGCATCATGATTTTTTTCTATTTTTGTCTGTTCAGACACCAGTGGGAAAAGAGTCAACAGTACGAACCATTTATCAGTGACTTTGAAAATAATGGCTCATTTTTAAGAAAAGTAACCAAAACAATTATTTGCTGAAGACTGTAAAACAAAATAGAGACATCTGCAAAAATACAAAGGTTTATTGTCAAAACTCCCAGGGCAATACTATATGAATACATGTATAGTTCACTGCTGATGCAGAGAATATATATTTATACAGTATCTACATGTAGTTAGCAATACTCAATGCGATACATTTCCAGTTAATCCACGTATTTCTCCATGTAACCTTGTGACTGCATTATTTTAATTACTTTTAATCCTAGATCCATTTGTTTTGGCTTAAAATGCGTCATAATTGTTAAATATATCTTATGCCTAACTCAGTACTGTTTACCTGTTGAAATATATGTTTAACGGCTCATATACTACAATATGGCACCTGATCCATGTTTTGCCACGACACCACTGGCTGGAGCAGGTAAATTCCATGACGTCTCAACAGTCTCTCCATGATTTTGACACAGATCAGAGCAATTTGTTACATAGGAAGCTAAACATTTCTACAGACATTATAGCCACTTTGCGTTCCTGAAGCTGGGGTGACGCCACTGTGTTGAACGTTCAGACCGACCGTTTGAAGCGATATTTTTGCCACAAGAGAGCCATCTGAAAGACACACACAGAATACATACACTACCGTTCAAAAGTTTGGGGTCACCTCAGACAATTTTGTGTTTTCCATGAAAAGTCACACTTTTATTTACCACCATGAGTTGTAAAATGAATAGAAAATATAGTCAAGACATTGACAAGGTTAGAAATAATGATATGTATTTGAAATAATAATTTTTTCCTTCAAACTTTGCTTTCGTCAAAGAATCCTCCATTTGCAGCAATTACAGCATTGCAGACCTGACATGATTGCACAAGGGTTTTCTAATCATCCATTAGCCTTCTGACGCAATGAGCAAACACATTGTACCATTACAACACTGGAGTGATAGTTGCTGGAAATGGGCCTCTATACACCTATGCAGATATTGCACCAAAAACCAGACATTTGCAGCTAGAATAGTCATTTACCACATTAGCAATGTATAGAGTGTATTTCTGATTAGTTTAAAGTTATCTTCATTGAAAAAAAGTGCTTTTCTTTCAAAAATAAGGAAATTTCTAAGTGACCCCAAACTTTTGAATGGTAGTGTATTTTAGTACCTAATATCAATAACTTGCTGACATTACAATGTTGTACGGCGGACTTAAAAGCAAAGTAGCATTAGCAATCATTAGCTTACCTTGGTATGTGTAGTTTGCATCCTCATGTCTTCTCCTTTATACTGCTCTATGGTTTCCTAAACGCTCCAGTACTTTTCCAGAGTGTGTCGTATTGCCGCCTCTGCTTTCTGTTCTCCTTTGTTGCATTTATTCAGGCAAAAAAGACAGAGAAAGCAGACGCCGCGTATCCTGCCAACTTGTGTTTTGCGTAACGTTACACTTGTTTTATGCCAGTTACGCTGGTTTTACATAACGGGAGGGAGAGGGTTGCGCCACCTCCCTGTAACTATTTCCCACCCACTTCAAATGGGACCTAGTGCAGTGGAAACACAAAGCGGGCCGAACTGTACCGTCCCGTCCCGTACCGAACCGTACCGTACTGACCCTAGTGGAAAAGCGCCTCTAGTTGGTAGAGCATCCCGGTTGTGGGGTGGATGCGGATTAATGTAATTTCAAGTCCCGGCTGGGTCATACCAAAGACCATATTATATATATTAAAAAAAGGTACTTCCTGCCTTCTAGCTTGGGCTCAGCATAATAGAATGGGAGAAGGAAAAAGTTGTTTGTGGTGGCGCCTTGCATGGCAGCGGCCCCTCTGATTCTACATGTGATTAACATTGTAGATAGGAGAAACGTAATTTCGTTCTACGATTGGCTGTCTGGACTAAATGACAATAAAGTTGGCTGCTTTTTCTTCTAACGTGGAGTAAAACCCACATGCTGCTACGGCCTTGGCCAAAAGGGACGAGAATGGACACTTTGAGAATGCATTTATTTAAAAAAACAAAAACCTATTGTAATGGTGGTGTTGAACACAAAAACAGCATATTTAATGCCACGTGGCATTCATTAATCTGAGAAAATAGCATAATATCCAGCGTTTCAAAATCCATTTTGAAAGTGGTGGGGAAAAAAAGACATTTTCAATCTCCCTTTTTTAATGTGTTCACACTAAAGGGAATTGTTTTTTCTTTTGTGCTCATTCTTGCTTGTTGCCTTTAATTGAGCAGAATTCATATTTTCATTTTTTCCCCAGAATTTATTCTGGTTTAATTTGTGAAGTGTGCTTTTTTTTTTTAAAAAACATTTTTTTTAGATTTAGATTCCTTTATTAGCCCAATGGGGAAATTACAGGGCATCCACATGAGTGGATGAGGCAGCCACTGGTGCGGCGCCCAACCCTTTCACCATTCACACACATTCACACCTGGGGCCACTTTAGAGTCTCCAATTAACCTAACTTGCATGTTTTGGCATGTGGGAGGAAACTGGAGAAATCCCAGGGTAAACCCACGCAGACACGGGGGGAACAAAAAAACTCGGGGCGGGGGGGCGGAATTAATAGGGCGGTGCGGTGGCGCAGTGGTTAGCACTGCACCAGCACAGCAACTCACCCTTGACCATGGGATCCCTGGTTCAATCCCAGCCCCTGACCAACAGTGATCTGTGTGGAGTTTGCATGTTCTCCCCGTATCTGCATGGGTTTAAGCCGGGATTTCTCCGGTTTCCTCCCACAGGCCAAAAACATGCAAGTTAGGTTAATTGGAGACTCTAAAATGGCCCTAGGTGTGAATGTGTGTGTGAATGGTAAAGGGATAGCACCGTACCGTGGCTGCTTCATCCATCCAGGTGGATGCCCTCAATTTCCCCTCTGGGGATATCAAAACAAAAAACAAAAAAAACCCAACATGCAAACTCCACACAGATCACTGTTGGTCAGGGGCTGGGATCGAACCAGGAATCCCCCGGCCAAGGGTGAGTTCTAACCACTCCACCACTGCGCTGCCCAGGTTTTTAAACCTTAAATAAGTTGTCAGGTCTACACCTTGATCTGACTGTTACCCCAGACTCACAAACCATTGCATACTTGTTGGTAATAATATCCCTTTGTGGTACATTTTGAACTGATAAAAAAATATGGAATTACTATGTGATTAATCAAGAATTAACAGCGGATTAATGTAATTACATGTGCAAATTGATTGATTACAGTAAGGCCTATTTGACTGCTGCTGTTTGTGTTATTCTTTAGAATTTATTTCTAATTACCAAGGAGATTATTTAATTTATTTTATTTTATTTGTATGCTATTTCACAGGAAATCATGACGACCAAGTATGAGATGTCAAAGCTGGAGTAAGAGGAACTTGTTCTCTTCTCTTGACATAGAAGAACAGCACTGTAGTGGTTCCTGACTGAAGCAGATTTTTCTCCATTGGGGTTTTTGTAGAGTGCCATTGCATTTTTCCTCCTAAATGGCTGGCGGCTCTATCACTGGTCATTGTAGGTCACAGTTTTCAGAGGACCTCTGCTAAATACCCTAAACTTGATGAACACTTTATCATTGGAAAAAAGTTGTCTTTACTGACTGACAGATTCATGACTTTCTGGCTATGATCAGTTTGGAGCTTTCCAAGGAGAATGTCTTGTTTGATACCAAGTGCTTTATTTATTTCTATTACGTAAATATGAATTTATTTCCATCAGAGAACTAACACTGGGCCCAGACATTCTCTCACATATGTCAGATATATTTTTTAGAATCTATTAGCAGATTTTAAAATGTAAGACAACTGTATATGATTTGGGGAATCTTATGAAAAGCCTTTATATATATATATATATACAGTGTGTATATATATATATATATATATATATATATATATATATATATATATATATATGTATATATACTGCTCAAAAAAAATAAAGGGCACACTTTGAAAACGCATCAGATTTTAATGGGAAAAAATAAGCTGGATATTGAAATTGTGGCAGGCTAGACCAGCTTACTCAGATTAAAAAGTGTTCCTTTATTCTGAGTAAGCTGGACTAGCCTGCCACAATTTCGATATCCAGCTTATTTTTTCCCATTAAAATCTGATGTGCTTTCAAAGTGTTCCCTTTGTTTTTTTGAGCAGTGTGTGTGTATATGTATATATATATATATATATATATATATATATATATATATGTTGCCCCCGACAGACTACTATGATGATGATGATTTATATATATATAGAGAGAGAGAGAGAAAATTTGGAGAAGTTCAGATGTCTTTAGTATCCACTTTTGTTAGCAGCATCAAACTTCAAAAATTCAAACAACTGTAAATCTGAAGAGAACATTTGCCCTCATGCACTTTCAGGATCAAAGCTGTGCCTACATGTACTAATTGTATGAGGCTTGATCTGTTATTACTTTGCACAAAAGTGTCATTCCCTTAGAATAAGACTGCAGGACATTCAGAGTATTAATTAAGGAGTGCGAGCAGTACAAAGCACAAGAGTCGTTTGTATAGTTGGGATTTCAGTGTAATTTCTGTATTGTAAAATAATTGGGGTTTTGCCGTCATGTTTTGAATCTACTGTATGCTGCCGTGATTAAGCAGGGGTATGAGTGTCTGTCAGCATTATGTGACTTCATTATTTATTTGTTTCAAGTGTACTTATAAGTTAAAGTGTGTGCTTCCATTATTTAGTGAGTTTGACCCTGTACTGTCTTACAGTGTGTAAGAAAAACAGCAGCTTGGTTTTTCTTGTTAGTGTTTGCTTATTTTGCAGGTAAATTTGTTCCACAGACACCTTAATAGCATTCAAGTTTATCTGAGCAAGTCTTAATGGTTTCTTTTTTCCTTTTTTGAATGTGGCAGCGCTGTTTTGTCAACATTTTTTGGTAGTTGCTTCACTGTTTTTTGATTTTTGTCAGAAATACAAGAGCATGATGTATAATTTTGTCTGGCTGGGCCTTCTCATGATGATTGGTTGCACAAGTCGATCATTTTTATGGACTTGTAACATCACTTTTTCTTTTTTTATTATTGGTTGGAAACTTGAAATAATTGTACTTAAGACAGACAAGCTGTCTTTCTCATATAAAACTGCAGACGCCTGTGATTATTTGTACAGATGGGTTTTGGCTAAATTCTGTTATTTCATAATTCCACAGGTGCAGAGGTGTTTTATTTTTCATGAGTGTCTTGGAGAGCTGGGCTTGAGTTTTAACAGCAGTGGTTTTCTTCTTTCTTCCTTCACAGGAAATTTGCACACTCAGATCAGATACTCTGAAGCTGTAAGTGTTTTGGTTTCAGTGTTGGCAATAAAAATCCATATTTTACTATGTTTCATTTCTTAAAATTTGTTTTTAAAGTTGATTAAACTTTTCAACAAAATGAAAGAAAACAAAATGAGAAATTATAATGAAAAGAGTGATTGAAGGACAGCCTCTAAAAAAGTAAGGCATGAGCTTTTAATTGGCCTGATTTTCTTGGAAGTTACAAATATTCCATAAACATCTCTGTGAATCAAAGTTTTATTTTTGCCAGTTCAGCATTGACATATTGGATCCTATTGCGAGGATCTGGTCAAAAATAATTTATAGGCATCTCCAAGTCCATTTTGCTATTACAGCAGTGGCAAAAAAGATTTTGCAGTGAGGAAGAGTGCAAAAGGTTCTAACTTGCTTTATTATTTAAAGTTGTGTTTTGGGTGTAACGTGCAATAACTCAATCAGAATGGCTTGTCACCTCATCTTCCCAATTGGCAGATACGCATGATCTATGGTGGATTGTCATTTTATGGCGTGCTTATTTGGAAAGAGAGATCAGTTTTCTGCCAAGGAAATGGCACGTACATGCTCCAAAGAGAAAATGCATGAGAACATCATTTACAAAAGTTACACTGTTCAACCTAAGCCTTTTGAGATGAAGCAGGCATCAGATGAAGTAGTGGCAAACGTGTCCTGGTGTGCCTGTATGTCTGGAATGAGCAAAGTCGATGAGCATATTTTTAAAATGTGAGGAATAAATAGCAATTGCTAATGCACCATACGGCTATGGAATATGACCAGAATTTCACATCACAATATAAGTAATCTTATCTGATAACAATATACAGTGGAGATAAAAATTAGAGAACAGTGTATTAATACTTGATTTATTCTAAAATATCTTATTCTTCATTTTTCAGAATTTGACAGAATATCAGCTGTGGCTGTTGTTGTGTAGGGATTTAGCATTTGGGGCTTGCCGTAGCCTGGCCGGGGGGTTGAGGGTGATGACGTCAGGTGGGCTACGGCTAGGGAATATATTGAGCTGTTTTCCTTAATAAAGTCAGTTCAGCGCTCAGTTGAATGTGGCTCCGGTCTCATGTTATTCCAACATAACATTTTGGCGACGAGAATAAACCATGGGCGTGTGCACTAGACTGCCACCTCCATTTTTACAGTCTCCGTGATGCCAGCTATACCATGGGGCTGCTGGCGGGAGACATTCGAAGTGTATGTGGCCGCAGCCGGTCTGAGCGGTGCCGATGAAGAGAGATGGAGGAGCCTACTCGTTCACTGCCTCGGTGAGGAGGACCAACAGATATTTTTTTGCGCTGGGTGGTAATGGCTCACTGAAGGAAGGTTTGGACTTAATGGACTTTTTTTTTTTCAGGGACCATTTCAACATCACGGCATAAAGATATAAATTTTTTGACCACTGACAACGAGCTGGTGAGGCCACCGAATCCTTCATTATGAAACTCTGTAGCTTAGCAAGAGAGTGCACCTTTGGGCTTATCGAGGAGGAGCTAGTCTGGGACAAGCTAGCTCACAGTACGAACGAGTGGCTGAAAGACAAGCTGACGCTGACTGCGGATGTCCTCACGCTAGAGAAGGTGGTTGAACTGGCTAAGCAGATTGAGTCCACTGCCCAGCTGGGCATACCAGTGTTAGCTAAAGAGAACTTGGCTACTCAAGTTTTCCCTCCAAGTCTGGCCGCTGGCAATGTTGCTAACTCTTCGGGGCGGACCCCCAAAAGGTGGCGGACTGTGGCGCGGGATAGGGCCTGCACCATCACTACTAAACCATCGGCGGCGGAGCCCAAGAGCATGACGCAGGTGTGGGTAGCGGGGGCAAAGAAGGGACCGTTAAAGTGGTACGTCCTGCAGCTGGATGGAATTGATGTGCCGCTTATGGTGGACTCAGGAGCCGGTAAGTCCATATTAAGTATGACTACATTGAAAAGACTTTTCCTGGGCAAAACCATCGATGCAGGGGTGGTGAAAATGTTTGGGTATGGTCACGCTGAAATTGAAATGGTGGGCACAGTCAGCTTCTCGGTGAAATGTGGGTTCAAGATCGTTCCCGCATTCACCTTCCAGGTTTTGCGCCAGGTGGCAGGCTTGCTGGGAATCAACCTATTGGGTGAATTGGGATTCTCCATCACAGACCCAGAGGGCTCAACGGTGCTGACGGTATTCCTCGAACGGCATGTCCGCTGGCCAGCGTTGTTCATGGGCCTTAGATGCATTAAGGCGTTCTACTGTCACCCGCTCATCGACCAAAGCGTAACACCGAAAATCCAACCATTATGGCGGCTTCCCCTCGCTCTGCGGGACGATGTCACAGCGGAACTGAACAGACTGCTCAAAGCTGGCATCATTGAGAGGGTGGACGCTTCGCCCTGGATATTGAACATTGTGGTGGCCAGGAAGAAGATGGGTGGCATCCTGCCGTGTATTGACCTTAGAATGGTGAAGAAGGCGATTGTGCTGGACAAATACCCACTCCCTACGATGGAAGAACTCACCGCAACATTCAGCGGCTGAAGGGTATTCACAAAGCTGGATCTCTGCCAGGGTTACCTGCAGGTGCCTATTCACCCAGCCAGCAGGAACCTGACAGCATTCATGATCCACATGGGCGTTTTTAGGTACACCAGCATGCCTTTTGGTCTGAGCTCAGCGCCTAGCTGCTTTCAGAAGATCATGTCCACGATTCTGGCTGGCCTCAAGTGTGTAGTGGTGTACCTGGACAACATCGTGGTCCACGGCGCATCGCAGTAGGAGCACGATGGTCGTTTGGGACGAGTGATGGAGGTGCTACAGGAACACAGTGTCACATTAAACTGGGAAAAGTGCATTTTTGCAGCGGACTCCATCGAGTTTGTGGGATTCTGGCTGGCAGCCGAGGGTCTGAGGCCCCTGCACTTGAACGTGGAGGCGGTCCTGCATCTCACAGATCCCACGACACCTGCACAAATTTCCTTGTTTTGGGCATGGTGAACTTTTATGGATGTTTTATTCCCCATTATTTGGAGACAATCGAACCACTCCGGGCTCTTCTGAAACAGGATGCACCGTGGCAGTGGATCCCGGCCTGCTCAGCGGTGTTCGCTAGGCTGAAGTCCCAACTCACCTCCCCTCCAGTGTTGTCTCACTTTGATCCAAAATGGCTGACTTTTGTGACCTGTGATGCGTCTGGTTCGGCAGTGGGGGCGGTTATGTCTCAGGTACAAGACAGTACCGAGCGCTCAGTGGCGTTCGTATTGAGGTCTCTTTCTCAGAAATATGCCGTGGGTGAGAGGGAGGCGCTTGCCTGTGTCTGAGCGTGTGAATGGTGGCACATCTATCTCTACGGGCACCACTTCACCCTGCGGATGGACCACCGAGCGCTGACAACACTACTGGAAACGATGGGCTTGGGACACAGACCCCTACGGATCCACAGGTGGATGGAGTGGCTGAGAGCCTACAACTTTACTACCCAGTTCACCCCTGGAAAAGAGAACGTAGTGGTGGACCTCCTGTCCCGTGCCACAACCAGACGACAACGGTGACAATCTTACGGAGGCGGATCTGGTCAACACACTGCACGGACCGCTCCAGGACATGGTATCCCTCCAGGAGCTCCAGACGGAATCGGCACGAGACCCCATGTTGTCACAACTGTGCTCGGTCATCAGGGAGGGTTGGCCCGTGAACGTACAAGGTGAGCTGGCACCTTTTCACCGATTTAGGGATGAACTGAGCTGTTGGAATGGTGTGTGTGGCAAGGGGACACTGCATGTTGATCCCGGTGTCTCTGAGATCACGAGTTCTGGCGATACTCCATGAGGGTCACCTGGGTGTGGTCAGGGTGAAGCAGCATTGCAGGGATTCAGTTTGGTGGCCTGGTATTGATAAGGACATTGAAACCATGGTAAAGAACTGTGTCCCGTGCTTGGAGAGCAGAAAGACCGGCGGACCGCCTTCCCCCCCACCCCTGCGACCATTACCGTACCCAGAGGGCCCTTGGAAGCACATCCAATTAGACATTTGCAGCAAACTGCATACAGCACCACTGAACAGCCAGTTTCTGCTTGTGGTCTATGATCTGTTCTCTAAATGGCCGGAGGTGTTGCCCACTAATTCAGTCACGACGGATGTGGTTACGGGTTTCCTCTTATCACTGTTCGCCAGTTGGGGGGTCCCGGATGCCATCACTACAGACAATGGCCCACAGTTTACCTCTGGGGCATTTGAGGAGTTTTTGGGTGTTAGGGGCATGGAACACATCAAAACCGCGTTCTATCACCCCCAAGCCAATGGGGGCATAGAGCGTTTCAACAAGACTCTGAAAAACGGGCTGAGAGCTCACTTGGCAGATGGCGTCATGTTTCCGGACGCCCTCCAGAGCACACCCTTTCACTGCAGGGCAAAGGCCCATGCTACGAAGGGGTACTCCCCGGCAAAACTTATGCTGAGCCACGAACTCCACCTGCCTTTGCACCGATTGAGACCACCCACAACCCCTTCTTCAGGGAGCACAGATCCTCCACAGGACTGGGTCGTTGCCCAACAGCGAAAGATGAAACGATGGTTCGACAGGAAGTACAGGGCGAGGGCTTACAAACTGGAAGTGTCGGATAGGGTTTGGATTAAACATCCCAACCGCACGCATAAGCTGCAACCTTTCTGGATGGGGCCCCTACAGATCGTGAGGTGGCGGGGTGAAGACACGTTCAAGCTCTCCGACGGGTCATGGTCGCACTCCAGCCGACTCAGGAGGTTCTTGCCTGCACAGAGTCCAGGAGCTTCAGTGGAACGGACTGGTGTGGGTTGGGACTCATCGGATGCGGGGGTTAGGGACTCGCAGGTGCGGCCAACGGTGCTTGGAGCAGGTTTCCTTTCTAGGGGACGCTCGGATAGAACACATCACTGACTGGCGCCTAGCGGCTGCCCCGGCCTTGGATGCGCTCTGCAGAGCGTGCCCAAATGCCAAGTCACGTTTCGTTACCTTGTATTCATACATGTGTAATGACAATAAAGTTGAATCTCATCTCATCTCATCAGAGGCCCAGGTACCTGGAGGACTATGTTCTGAAGACAGCGTTAGCTAATGCGTGTTGGGAGTGGGCGGCAGAATAATCCACCCCAACACAGAGGGCATTCTGGTAGTCTACCCAGACGCCCATTTAGTTGACTAAGTTTTGTTGTTCAGTTGAAAAAAAAAAACCAAAAACATTTGTTACTTATGTTCTGGGGGGTTCTCCATGTTTTGTGTGTGTGTGTGTGTGTGGGGGGGGGGGGGTGATGTTGCGTGGGGATTTGGCATTTGGGGCTTGCCATAGCCTGGCCGGGGGGTTGAGGGTGATGACGTCAGGCGGGCTACGGCTAGGGAATATATTGAGCTGTTTTCCATAATAAAGTCAATTCAGTGCTCAGTTGAATGCAGCACCGGTCATGTATTCTGACATAACAGCTATACCACTGCTGTACTAGCATGTTTAAAAAAACATGCTAGTACAGCATGTACTAGCATTCATTTTGTAAAAATAAAAACAGTGAGCAAAATTTGAGAACAGTGACCACTGTGTTAGAAGAGAAGGTTTAAACATTTTTTTTTAGGGCTACAGGATTCAAAAATTAATAGGAAGTGTAGAGGCCCTTGTTTTGAATGACTTCAGCACATCTGTGCCCGCAGGACAGATGTGGGCACAGAATAAATCATGTATCAATTGTTCTCTAATTTTGATCTCCACTGTATATTACAATATACATTTTCTATAAATTCTATAGTTTATATATAATAACCACATAAAAATGACAATCTCTTTATTTTACATTTTAAATTGCATACTGAAAAAAATCCATCCATCCATCTTCTACCGCTTTTCCGGAGGTCTGGGTCGCAGAGGCAGCAGTTCAAGCAGAGAAGCCCAGACTTCCGTCTCCCCAGCCACCTGCTCCAGCTCTTCAGAGAGGATACCAAGGTGTTCCCAGACCAGCTGGGAGACATAGTCTTTCCAGTGAGTCCTGGGTCTGCCCCAGGGTCTCCTCCCAGTGGGACGTGCCCAAAACACCTCAAGTGGGAGGCGTCCAGGAGGCATCCTGTTAAGATGCCCAAATCATCTCAACTGGCTCCTTTCAATGTGGAGGAGCAGCGGTTCTACTCCAAGCCTCTCCCGGATGACTGAGCTCCTCACCCTATTTCTGAAGGTGAGTCCAGCAATCCTATGAAGAAAGCTCATTTCAGCCGCTTGTATCCGCGATCTCATTCTTTCGGTCATTACCCAAAGCCCATGACCATAGGTGAGGGTAGGAACGTAGATTGACTGGTAAATCGACAGCTTTGCTTTAGAGCTTAGCTCCCTCTTCACCACAACAGACTGGTACAACATCCGCATCACTGCAGTTGCTGCTCCGATCCGTCTGTCAGTCTCCCGCTCCATTTTCCCCTCACTCGTGAATAAGACCCCAAGATACTTAAACTCCTCCACTTGGGGCAGGAACTTGTCCCCAACCCGGAGAGGACAATCCACCTTTTTCCGGCTGAGGACCATGGACTCAGAGGTACTGATTCTCATTCCAGCTGCTTCACACTCAGCAGCAAACCATCCCAGTAAGACCTGTAGGTCATTGCTGGATGAAGCCAGCAGGACATCATCTGCAAACAACAGAGATGAGATCCTGTGGTCACCAAGCGTGACACCCTCCGTTCCTTGGCTGCACCTAGAAATCCTGTTCATAAAAATTATGAACAGGATCAGTGACAAAGGACAGCCCTGGCGGAATCTGAAAAAAAAAAAATCAATTGTACAAATTTATGTCATTAATTTTATGCACCTTTTTTTCCCTCTTAATTTTGCAGTTATAAAGTTGTTTTTTTTATGTGCATTTGAGATGACTTCAACTTTATTCATTATCACTACTTGACTGAAAATGATCAGAAATCAAGTTACATTAAGAGCCAGTTTGTTCCTGTGACACATTTTAATTTATTTGTTATTATGTCCATCCATCCATCCATTTTCTACCACTTTTCCGGAGGTCCGGGTCACGGCGGCAGCAGTTCAAGCAGAGAAGCCCAGACGTCCCTCTCCCCAGCCACCTGCTCCAGCTCTTCAGAGAGGATATCAAGGTGTTCGCAGACCAGCTGGGAGACGGTCTCTCCAGCATGTCCTGGGTCTGCCCCGGGGTCTCCTCCCAGTGGGACGTGTCTGAAACACCTCAAGTTTCTTTATTATGTATTTATTTTTTAGTGTTTATGCAGCCACTGTAATGCACTTTTGCAGCTTTAGTAATGTTTTTTCAGACAAAATTAAGAAACTGCAGTAATTTAAACCAAATAAACAATGGTCTGATGCACTGTTTCCTATTAGTGACAAGTTAGCATCGTCATTTAGCATTTACTGTTTTATAATTAGAGAGAGATGGTGTTAACATTACTTACCTCCAATTAAAACGAGATTAGAGGACTATCCTTTTTGATGCAACATGGTGGGGAAACAGTCCCACGCCCCTGGCTAACAGAAGTAGTGGTATTTGACCAAAACATTAGCATGGAGTTAGCTGTTGTACTAACCACCAGAACCCACACACCTGGCACACTGTGGGAGAGGTGGGGCGGTGACAAGTAGAAACAGGGTATGTCTTTTAAATCCCGATATAAATGATGCAGTTTTATATGAAATGGTACACATTTTTTTATCGCATCACACGATATGTATTGTCATATCACACAGCTCTAATCGCCACTGACTTTAGATATGGATTTTGATGGTCAAAAGCCCAATACTACTGCACTGCTGTGAACTAGCAACACACTGACCGCTGCACAGATTTGGACTTTAGATTGTCGTGATAGGGCCCATTTTTATTAAAATGTCACACAAGAACCATGTAGATCAACTACAAATTTAATTATAACTCTCAAACTACAAGTAAAAATTGTATGTAGTGGATGTTTGTGGAGAAAAATGGTGCACACCATGCTCTCTAAAAAGCCACCTGCCGAGTACATCAGAGGAGACTTCCAACATAGAGCTTTACACCTTTGCCAGTTTTCAATCCACACTTGCCTCTATTAAAGGAGCTGTATGTTGCTTTAAATTCATTCCTACTATCAACACCAGGTGGCAGCATTTTGCCAAAAAATATTGTAATCTCTATGTGACAGGTCAGAAGTCAAGGCTCATCTTACTGGCAAATCAGTGGTAAGGCAAGAAGGAACATCCAGTACATTTTCCATAATGGAATACATTTTATCTCTGGTATAACTGCCATTGCTGTTGTTTCTCAGCACAAACCATAATTACCAAAGCCAACAATAGTCAGTGTATGGCTAGGGTGTTTTTGCAAGTCTGTATGGTTTTTTTTTTTTTTTTTTGTGCAATAAAATAGAAATGGCTAAAGATACAGTCACCAAACTTGGTATGGGGTAGACACACTCTGGAAACCCATTGCTTTTGAGGTCAAAAAATTGTCACACTGCTAATATGTTTCTCAAAAAGTGATTGGGCATTCAGGGTGTGGGTCTGCATCTCTATTGAGTGCCCTATAGTTATAGATGATTTTAAAGTAGAAAAACTACATGTTGTTCATTCAATTATAATGAAAGTGTTGGATTTAGAGTTGAAGAAATCCTCCTTATGCCTGATATTTCTCTAAAATAATAAAAAGTAATGATGCCACCGAAGGAATAACTGCAACAATTCTATGCAAACTGCCTCAAGGGCTTTAACTGTATTTCATTATTTCTCTCTGGCAAATGTCTTGTGTTATGTATCTAAGCACTTGGGTTAACTCTCACACTATCATCCTGCCTGAAAATGAATCAAACCTATCAACATCAAACAACCTAACTGAGCTGAAGACTAAAACAAAAGCTGCAAAATGAGTGTTTAAGGAACAAAATTACACCATTTAGGTCTGTTGTCATTTTCAGACCAGTGTGTACTGTGCCGTCATGTTTTGTTTCTTGTCTGAGGGCATCTAGTTCGCCTGGTCCCTTTTATTGCACTGTAAACCTAGGAATGTACGTACAAGAAGACACGTGGTGAACATTAACTTTCTGTCTCTAAGACAGACATGTTTTTTTCAAGTGTGACAGTTGCTGTGCCTTTTATGAAAGTCGAGTACAAACACTGAGAGACTCCCTTCGCTTCCGAGACATGTGGGAATTTCTTGGGCGTGCGTTGCTCATGAACTTCTGCTCCAAGGGTTATATTATTGAACACACATTCTTCTGTAATCTTTCATCCCTTCATTCAGAAAACCTTTTATGGCCATCCAGCCTTCGTTTATCAAGTATGGATGGGTATGCATTTCAGTGATCACAATTCCATCAAGCTAAATGTTAAATGAAAACAAGCCAAGCTGCAAGGGCATTTAATAGCCTACTGTTCAGCATCCAGTGAGGTAGCTTTAACAAATGCTGAAATATTGGACTAGCTTTATTTTGGTTATGTAGTGACGATTAAAATTCCAGAAAAAACAGTGTAGTAGGTTGGCAAGCTGGCAAAATTATAGATTTAAAGTATAATGACATTCATTTTATGGTAACAAAGAATACATGAGACAGAAAAGTAGACCAGAAGCAGTGCTGCAGCTACTGTTTAAAGAATCCCTTAGTATAACAGATGGTGTGCCTTGAACAAAGCAAGCTAGTGAAAAACAAATATACAGTATATGACTGAATGATTGAAGATGAGTGTGGCATATAGTTAGATATGCTCTAAAGAAATCATAAACAATATTACCAATAAATTAGAGCCACAGGAGCACTAATGCCAGGGATTTATCAGTGGGGGGCAGTGCATCAGGCCCAAGACCTTAACCTGAGCTACGTAGACATGATCTGTGAGAGACATTTAAGCTAGTATCTCATGGAGAGGAGAATGCTCATGAACGTTGCGATTTTTAGATTCACCAGCTTTTCCGACGAATGTTTGCAAAAATTAGGGTTCGCCTCAGTCATTAGTGACATTTAGTGACGTTTAGCAACAATTAGCAATGAGGATGTTGTACCCTGCCTCTTGCCCAAAGATGCTGGGATAGGCTACAGCCCCCCCGTGACCCGAAAAGGATTAAGCGGAAGAAGATGGATGGATGGATGTTTGCAAAAGACATTTGGGGAACATTAGTTACTGTTAGCAAATGTTAGCGACAGTGTTTGTGACGATTATCAACTAGTTGCCACTCTTCTGCCACTGTTTGTGAACATTTGAGACCCTTTGCCAATATCAGGTGAATCTTGGACCCAACTCTATAAAAAGGGTGAGCAAACCATCCCCAGTATTCAGATTTCAGCGGTTCATGAAGGTTCTGATAGTTGCTAATGTTCACTGTTTGGCTTTAGGGACACGTGTTACAACCGTCTGCCAATGCTTACAACTGCTTTGCAAACAAAAATAAATTCACAAAGAAATTTTGAACTTGAACAAGAAAAACTGTTTGTGACCTTAAAAACTGTTTGCGAAATGTTTTACAACCTTTTACGAACCCTGACGAAACCCAAAACTAGCAACGTTTATCAGCATTCGCTGTTCTGTGAGATACAAGCTTTAACCAACAGTAGGTGTGGTTACATGGACAATATTTTTTCACGCAGACTGAAATCATTCTGATCACAGATTCCAACTCAACTGTTTACATGGACACAGTTCCAATCAGACGCGTGTCTTCACATACAAAGAATTCAAATAAGAATGGAACTTTTTTGACATGTGCAAAGTAATTTTGCATGTTGTTCTGTTTAACATTTTTCCTTTTAAGCTTCTATTGTCACAATTTTTCAGCAGTTTTTTTTTTTTATTGCTCCATGATTTGGTGGATTCCAGCTTTGTTCAGCTTTCCAAACACCTGTTTTAACAACTCGTTTTTACGAGCCTTTCAGTCATTGAGGCCATTAACAGCCCCAAATTCTTCTAAAATTTTCAATAAAAAAAGTTGCATCAGCCACAAACTAGTTTGGTTTTGCTGCCATCATGATTCAAAGCCCCTAGGAAACTGGTCATGTGGCCCAACATTACCTCCTCATATGTGCAGAAAGAGGAAAACGTTGGGAGTAAGATAATATATATAATATGTTGGTAATATTTTTCCTTTTGATCTGATTATGAATGGCATATACCACCCCTCTCATTCTGTTCTGACTTAGGTGGTAACATGAGGAAATTTTATTCTGAATGGGCCGATACTCTGACTACAGATGCAATATTAGGCTCCATGTAAACCCAACTAGAGACAAAAGTATTTTCTGTCTCAGCAAATTTGCTCATTGTGCTTTTCTTACATTTATATCTAGGCAGAAGCTTTGTTACTGTCACTCCTTTGGTCATTTTGCTGCTGTAGACAAAGAAAAATTCTTAAAAAAAGGTTAAACTCAGAGCCTATTAAGTACTCCTCCTTCAGTTTTTCAGTCCATTTCCTTCCCAAGGTTGCGCTCAGAAGTTATAAGGTGAAACCAGAATGTGGACCCTGGCCACATGCTTAGCCTGAAACGTGCGGTCGGTGTACTCTGACATGTCCACATCCACGCTGATCTCCTGTGGGCCCTTTAGCTGCTGGACAAGTATAAGTTCACCAGTCTGCCTGTCTGAGCGCTGCATGACAAAGATGCCCCGGGAGTTTCCTCCTACTATTCCGAAGCGCAGGCTATCGGGACCGGTGCGGCCGGGAGCGGCTGCAGTCGCCATACGGAACAGCGTGGCTGGGGTCTTCAGGTCAGAGGGAAGAGACAGGTAGTGGAAGGAGATGGTTTTAGCAGCCAGGTGGCAGGAGCGGCTGTCCATAGGGCACGGGTTCCTCTCACACTGACTGCAAGACAGAAACACAATCAATATGAAAATGTGTTCGAGAATTATAAGAATATTCTTACAAAATTATCATGGGTATCTTGATGGGAAAGTTTCATTTTGCAACTAATTATATGGGGCCAAATAAAGGTTTAAAGTTTATAGACGATTGTGTGGTTGATATTAAATATTGGAATATCTAATGGCATATCTGGCACATGACATATGCTAACAAACAGTAATCACGTCTGAACTACAATACACTGTGTAAAACTTCTATCTTCCTGATGTCTCAGAATTAGCAGCAAATTATTCTTTGCCGTTTTTCCTCCGAGCACTGCATTATGCGATGAAAACATATGCATTATCAGAACTTTTGTGACCAGAGGGGGTGAGTTTTATTGCAAAATGTTTTTTGTTAATCATGGGTGCCATTACAGTAAACCAGAAATGGTAGCAAACTATTTCAAAGCTGGTCTGGGTGAGCCCTCAACCATGTGAGAGAATTCAGAATACTGTACATGTGTAGAACTTTGTATGTACAGGTGCATCTCAATACATTAGAATATCATCGAAAAGTTAATTTATTTCTGTTATTCGATTCAAAAAGTGAAACTCATATATTATTACAGATCCATTACACAGTGTGATATATTTCAAGTGTTTGTTTCTTTTAATTTTGATGATTATGGCTTACAGCTAATGAAAACCTAAAATTCAGTTTCTCAGAAAAATTGAATGTTACATAAGATCAAACAAGAAAAAATTTTTAAGAGAAATGGTGGCCAAATGAAAACTATGTCCATGTACACACTCAATACTTGGTCGGGGCTCTTTTTTCATGAATTACTGCATCAATGTGGCATGGCATGGAGACGATCAGTCTGTGGTACCACTGAGATTTTATGGAAGCTCAGGTTGCTTTGATAGCGGCGTTCAGCTTGTCTGCATTCTTGGGTCTGGTGTCTTTCATCTTCCTCTTGACAATACTCCATAGATTCTCTATGGGGTTTAGATCAGGCGAGTTTGCTGGCCAATAAAGCACAGTGATACCATAGTCATCAAACCAGGTTTTGGTACTTTTGGCAGTGTCTGCAGGTGCCAAGTCCTCCTGGAAAATGAAATCAGCATCTCCATAAAGCTTGTCAGCAGAGGGAAGCATGAAGTGCTCTAAAATTTCCTAGTAGACGGCTGCTCTGACTTTGGACTAAATAAAACACAGTGGACCAACACCAGCAGATGACATTGTTCCCCAAATCAGGTGCCAAGTCCTGTCATTTGGAAATCACAGTCCCAGTGTTAAGACCCCTGCTTGTTCTGTGCTCCAGCCTGTCTCTCTCCCTCTCCTCTGATTAGGCGCTGCTTCCTGCAGCTGATTACACCATCTGTTGCCGATCAAGGGAACCATTTATATAGGTCGCGCTTCCACCACTCTGTCTGGTTTTGTCTGATCACCTGCCTGTCGGTATCTGCCTGAGCCTCATCGTATGTATTCTTGTTGCCTGTTATTCTGTGCTCTGACCTTTGCCTGCCTAGAGCCCTGAGCCTGCCATCTGTATTGGATCTGTCTGCCAGCTCGCTGCCTTGCCAACTGTGCTTTGACCCATGCCTGACTGGACCACAAACTAGCCTCTCAGGCTGTACAACCTTTGCCTGGACTGCACAAACCCCCTTTTCCATGTGAGTCTACTAACCTTCTCTGCAGCCACCTCTCCATCACCCCTTTTCCCTCTCAGGCCTGGCCAGCCTGCCACGGTTTCCCACTGGAGGATCTTCACCAGCTCATCCCCCAGAGGGGCTCACCTGGCACCTCGCTTCTCCTCACTGGAAGGGTTTCCACACAGCCATCCTCTAGAGAAGCCAGTAAGAATTATTATTTCACCTATTCCCCAATTCTCCCTATATATCCAAATGTTGCCTGAACTCACCTTGAGTCTTCTCTCTCCCTCCAGGGTTACCAGATTCACGTAACGTCTTGTCACTCATTAATAAAATTATTGTTTAAACTGCTTGACGGTCTCATCCGTGTCTGCTCCTAGGTCTGGGAATTAATTATCATGTCACCCAGAGTCTGGAGGAAGACTGGAGAGGCACAGAATCCAAGTTGCTTGAGATCCAGTGTGAAGTTTCCATGGTAAGTGATGAGTTGAGGAGCCATGTCTTCTGCTGTTGTTAGTCCACTGTGTTTTATCAAGTCCAAGGTCAGTGTAGCTGTCTACCAGGAAAGTTAAGAGTACTTCATGCTTCCGTCTGCTGACAAGCTTTATGAAGATGCTGAATTTTATTTTCCAGCAGGACTTGGCACCTGCCTACACTGACAAAAGTACCAAAACCTGGTTTAATGGCCATGATATTGTCATGACTGCCCCTCCAGGGCAAAGGATAGGACTCATGTGCAGATCGTTTTTTTGGCATGATTTATTAACTGAAACAAACTTCCAAATGTGAACCAGAAACCAGAGCAAGATGTGAGACCATAATGTGAGTGTGAGCGAGAATGCGTGAAGACCACTGTGCCGAAGGCAGCATACGACCGCTATAAATAAAGCAACAAAAATCAAGAACACCCATGAACAATCAATCAAGAAATCAAAACCAGCTGTGAATAATTAACAACAAAGCAAGAACTCACTATGCAAAACCGGAAACAAACAAAAGATGCTGTCAAAACAAAAGCCCAAACCCAGACCATGACAGGAATAACAATACGAAACATAATAACCATAAAAATAACAAAGAGAGTCTCTAAAACAACAAAAGGCGAGAACACGGGCTGTACTCATGTCCCAATCAAAACAAAAAACCCCAAAACATAACTCAAAGTGAGGACATGGCACGGCCAATGTCCTGAACCTGATAGGACCTCCCTCTTAAGGGGCAGATCCTAGATGCCCAAAACCAAACAAAAATCACCTGCCCTGGGCAGGTGGTGGGGGCCCAAGGACAGGCGGGCCAACACCTCCCCCTCCCCACAAAGTCAAAAACCAAAGCAGAACAGTTAGTCGGGGCCAACCAGAGTCCATGGCCCCAGACCAAAGGGCGTAATGCATTGGGACCCCGACCAGAGTCTATGGACCCCCAACCCAGAGAGCATGGCGAGTCAGGTGGCCGACCCGAGTCCCTGGGCCACCAGACCAGAGAGTATGATGAGTCAGGTGGCCTCCCAGAGTCTCTCGGCCACCAGATCAGAGAGCGTGATGCGTCAGGTGACCTCCCACCATCCCTGGGCCACCAGACCAAAGGGCATGATGCGTCCCGCCCAGAGACAGCAGCAGAAAAACGTACTCTTCATGGACCGCAGGAGCTGGAGCATGGAGCTCGTGAAACAACAGCAGGGGAGCATCGACCACTGATGATGATGGCAGACCAGCAGCAAAACCAGACAATGATGGCAGACCAGCAGCAAAACCAGATGATGGCTGCTGACCAGCGATGAAACCAGACAATGATGGCTGGCCAGCAGTGAGCCCAGACGATGACTGGTGACCAGCGACGAGACCAGATAATGAATGCTGACCAACGACAAAACTAGATAATGATGGCTGGCCAGTGGCAAGCCCAGACAAAGACAGCTGCCCAGTGGTGACACCAGACGATGATGGCTGACCAGCAGCAAAGCCAGATGATGACTGCTGACCGGCACCAAAACCAGAAAATGATGGCTGACCAGCGGTGAAACCAGGTGATGCAAGTTGGTCAGTGGCTAACACAGGCGACGAAGGGTGGAGGGCCTTGAACCCAGGTGTTTGGGAATCCGTCCCTGACACAGCCACTTCAGACAGGGGGGGGGGGGGGGGGGGGGCATAAGTCTGGTCACTACAAACAGCAGCAGTGGCACCCAGTGGAGAGAGCCCAGAAGCAGATGGCTGCTGCAACTGGCTCCCCCCGCCAAGAGCAAAGCAAGACCTCTCTAGTATAGATGTTAAAAACACAAAGAAGAGGACTTGCCTTAGTTCTTGCTCCACTGCCGACGAGGACCCAGGCAGTTCTGCTGCTTTGGCCACAACAACTTCAGGATGACCTGCAGCCAAGATGACAGATGTGATGGCCGGTGAAGCAGCAGACGACGGAGGCACACTGGCCTCTGGGACACATGACGGTGAAGGCACACCGGTGTCTGGAACAGAAGGTGAAGGCACACTGGCCTCTGGAACAGACGGCGGAGGTGCACCAGCTACTGGAACAGACGGTGGAGGCACGCCTGCCTCTGGAACAGACGGCGGAGGCGCACCAGCCTTGAGAACACAAGACGGAGGCGCGCCGGCCTTAGGAACACATGGCAGAGGCATACCGGCCTCGGGAACAAATGGAAGAGGCGCACCAGCCTTGGGAACAGATGGCGGCAGGGGCACTGGCTCCTGGAACAGATGGCGGAGGTGCACTGGTCCTTGGAACACATGGCAGAGGCACACTGGCCTTGGGAACAAACGACGGAGGTGCACCGGCTCCTAGAACAGACGGCGGAGGTACACCGCCTCTTGGAACAGATGACAGAGGAGCGCCAACCTCTGGAACAGACTGTGGAGACGCGCTGGCCTCTGAAACAGACGGCGGAGGCATGCCGGGCTTTGGAACACATGATGGAGGTGCACCGGCCTCGGGAACAAACGACGGGGGTGCGCCGGCCCCTGGATGTGATGATTGAAGCGCACTGGCCTCAGGAACTGCAGGTGGAGGCACACCAGCCCCTGCAGCAGGCGGTGGAGGCGCTCCGGCCTCAGCAGCAGATGATGGGATCACGCCAATCCTTGGATGCGATGACTGAGGCATCCCGGCCTCAAGAACAGTAGGTGGAAGTGCACCAGCCTCTGCCACAGACGGCGGAGGCACTCCGGCCTCAGCAGCAGACGACAGGAGCATACCGGCCCCTGGATGTGATGACTGAGGTGCCCTGGCCTCAGGAACAGATGACGGAGGCGCACCAGCCTCAGGAACAGACAACTGCAGGCTGATCAGCGGTAACCCCAGACAATGCAGGTCGATCAGTGGTGAACCCAATCAGTGCAGACCAGATCCACGGTTATCACAGGTTGAAACTGACCGATCAGTGGCGATGAAGTAGGCTGGTCAGGAGTGTGCACCTCGGGGATGGCTGGAGCCTAAGCATGCACCTCGGGGACAGCAGGGGTTAAAGTGTGCTCCTCCATTCCATACGGAACCACCTCAAATAGGGAGGAAGAAACACAGGCAGATATCATGTCCATATCTCCTCCAGCCCGTGGAGTGGCTGTAGAGCTGGGGAGATTCAGACTGGAGCTGGGATGAAGCACTGAGAGGAGCGGTGCCTCCTGGAGCCCCCCCTTACACCCAGGACCGACCAACGCCAGGTGAGACGCCCGGAATTGCTCCCTCTCTGTGGTGGACATTTCCCATGGAGCTTGTGGAGCGGGGAGGACAAAGGACAAACACAGAGACCCGGGTGGGGGGGGCACAGAAGGCAAATAATGCAACATAATAATGACCAGGGAAAATACAATGACATCAAAATGAACATAAAGTAAACGTAAAGTAAACATAAACAAAAATGAACTGACATTACCCCCCTTCTAAGGGCAGATTCCAGATGCCCCCAAAACAACACAAAGGATTACTGTAAACTGTGGGGGAGGCACAGGCATGGTGGGAAGAACCAAACACAGGAAAACACAAGTAAAAAAAAGTCCATCGGGTGGTAGACCAAAGTCCCAAGGCCACCATCCAGGAAAGCACGGCATGTCGCGGGGCTACCCAAAGTCCATAGACCCCCAGGCCAGGGAGCATGACGGGTCAGGGGGCCTACCAGAGTCCAAGAGCCCCCAGACAGAAGTACATAGTGAGTCTGGTGACCTCCCAGAGTCCATGGGCCACCAGACAGAGGAGCAAGGTGCATCGGGTGGCCTCCCACAGTCCATGAGCCACCAGACCAAAGAACACTGCAAGTCCGGTGGCCTACCAGTGTTCATAAGCCACCAGACAGAGGAGCATGGTGTGTCACATGGCCTACCAACATCCATGGGGAACCAGACGGGTGAACACAGCACCGTAAGAGCATTGAGCTCATGTAACAGTTGCAAGAGAGCCTTGAGCTCAGGAGCCTTTAACACATGAGATAATAGCTCAGGAGCCTTTAACACAGAAGATAACAACATAGGAGCTTTAAACCGAGGAGATAACAACACCGGAGCTTTAAACCCAGGAGATAACAACATAGGAGCTTTAAACTCGAGATAACAACATAGGAGCTTTAAACTCAGGAGACAACAAAACAGGAGCTTTTTGCACTGGAGATAACATAGGAGCCTTAACCTCAGAAGATAACATAACAGCCTTTTGCTCTGGAGACCACAATATAGGAGCTTTTTCCTCTGGAGAGAACAACATAAGAGTTTTAAACCCAGGAGATAACGACATAGTAGCTTTAAACTCAGGAGATAATGACATAGGAGCTTTTTGCTCTGAAGATAACATAGAAGCCTTAACCTCAGGAGATAACATAGGAGCCTTTTGCTCTGGAGAAAACACCATAGGAGCTTTAAACTCAGGACAGAACAAAGGAGCTTTAAATCCAGGCGATAACGACATATGAGCTTTAAACTCAGGAGATAACAACATAGGAGCTTTTTGCACTGGCGATAACAACACGGGAGCTTTTTGCTCTGGAGATAACATAGGAGCCTTTTATTCTGGAAACAACAACATAGGAGTTTTTTGCTCTGGAGATAACATAGGAGCCTCAACCTCAGAAGATAACGTAGAAGCCTTTTGCTCTGGAGACAGCAGTGGAGATTTTAGTGCGGGGACAGTACCTAAGGGGCCTTCAGTGCAGGGGCTAACAGCAGCTGAGGAGCGGTGACCCCAGGCAACGAAGGTGGAGTGGACCGCTCACACGAAGACGCCATGGTGGAGTGGACTGCTCAGACAAACCAGGTGGAGTGAAGTGGTCGGACGAACCAGGTGGAGCGGATCGCTTAGAAGAACACGGTGGAGCATTGATCACTGTGAGAGTTGGAGCTGATGTGTGCACCACACAGAAAGGAGGAGGAGTAATGTGCATCTTGGAGACAGTTGGAGCTGTGACATGCACCTCGGAGACTGCTGGAGCTGTGGCGTGCATCTCGGAAACAACAGGAGCAGATGTGTGCACCACAGAGACAGCTGGAGCTGTAGAGTGCACCACGGAGACAACCAGAGCGTGCACCTTGGGGAGAACTGAAGTAGAAATGTGCTCCTGCATCGCCAATGCAGCCACCTTAGACGGGAAAGAAGAAACACATGTGGGGTTCAGATCCACACCACAACTTGCTGATTGCTGGGGTCTTTCTGCAACTGTGGGGGTTCCCCCTACAGTTGATAGTGCTATGAGATGACTGTTGTTGTGAAATGGCGCTATAGAAATAAAGTTGAATTGAATTGAATTAAATTGAACCACCAGCAGAAGAGCTCAGCAGGGAGAGCTTAGAAGGAGATAGAAGCTGCAACTAGGTCTCTTCACAAACAGCAAGACAAGCCCTCTCTAATATTTATGTTAAAAAGATAAAGAAGAGGACTTACCTTAACTCTTCCTCTTCTGCAGGCGAGGACCCTGGCGTGGAAGCAGCAGCTGGCGAAACCCCTAGAGTGATGGCTGCTGCTGGCACTGTGATGACCTTGGGAGACGCAGTGGTTGAGGCAGTCTGAGGGGCAACAGCGGGTGAGGGAACGAGCATAGCAGACATGGGTGTGGGCACTGCAGCTGCCATGGGAGCCAGCGTAACAGCTGTCATGGGAGCCAATGGTGCAGCTGCCGTGGTCACTGACATAGGAGAGCCCTCAGGGCTGGAAAGCTCCGTGGGGCTGAAGCATAGGTGAGACAGCGGCGAGGAAGTGTGGAAGCTGGAGCTCGGTGTGGTGTGGGAGGCGCTGGAGCCAGGGGACGCTTCTTCATCGGCTCAGGCTTCTGCATTAATGAGGAGGTCTCCTCCAACCCGTGAAGTGGCTGCGGAGCTGGGGAGAGGCAGACAGGAGCTGGTGTAGGTACTGAAGAGCAACAAGGAGAGGGCTTCCGAACCCGATGACACTTTGACATTGGCGCAGATTTGGACAGGGGAGGAGTGCTCTTCTAGCCCGCGGAGCGTCCACTGAAGGTTCAGCATGGAGATCAGAAGTCCCTCCAGCTGGGGAAAGCTCCGCAGGCTGGGACATGACTTGATTGCCCCTGCCGCAGCGCCCTGGAAAACTAGACCCTCCTCTGATGTGCAGGCGGTGCGAGAATCCTCGATTAAGTCCTCAATTAACTGAGCTGTCCACAGCCTACCTGCGTCAAGTCCAATATCAGAAAAATGTCTGTGGATTCCGCTTGTGGTTGTGTCATCCTGTCAGCCGCTACCTCTGGTAAGTAGGTGTTGGGAAAATTGGTTATAAGGTACAAAGATTATTTAATTTAGACTTAGAGGTGTGTGTGGAAATGGAGGTTTACTTTGTGACCACAAACACTCACAAACAACAGGAAAACACTTGTAAGGGCACCAGTCCAAAACTTGGACGATTTATTAATAACTTATCTTTATGCCTTCAATCAATCAGTCTCAAATATTCGTGAATTCTCCTGGGTGACTTCATAAACAGACACAGGAAAAGAAATCAAGCAGAAACTTCTATATACATTTACAGTTTTAATGATCAGACTCAGATTAAATGACATTACATTGAATTGATGTGTAAACAGGTGAAATAATCAACAAGTATCAAATGTCATATTAGCCGGTAACAGATTCCTGAGCAAAAGAGCGTAATCACATTTGGGGAACCAAGGAAACCTTAGCATGAATTTGTAACTGATGAAAATGGAGACTGAAATAACTGTAACCAGAATATTAAGGAAAATGGATGCAAATTTTATGAAGAAAATTATAAAGGCTGATTATATGGAAAAGAACTTCTGAGTTACTCTAAAAATAAAAACGGAATTTAATGAAAAGAGGAATATTATTTTTCTTTAATTCTATAGCTCCAATCAGAGTTATGAACTAGTTTTAAACCTGAAACAAATTATGACATACTTTAAGGCGATGGACATCGCATTACTCAGCAGATGAAACAAAGGAATCTGGCTCATATGACCTTGGCGTTGGCTTCTAGCTGGATCCTTAGCTGAAGCTTTATTTGATAACGCAACATAACAAAAATAATTTTTTTGTAAGTTCTCTGTGTTTTTTCAACTGATTTAAGACAATTTTATACCGCTGAATCTGAAAATGACATCCGTTTCTCTCTATCAGGTCAGGTTTTTATGCTAAGTTGTAAGCAGTTGTACAGCAGTTGTACAATTGTACTGTAAATTGAATAGTAGACATTGATAAAGGTAAGTACCTGTAAATTGAATGTTATGTCATCATTGTTCAAAATTCAGAGAATTTCAAGAAATAAAAAAGAATTTTGCATCATATAAAGCGAAAATACCTGTACATGTAAACAAAAACGTGAAAAACATGTGGCCATAGTTCAAAAAGTTGACCTGATTGAGCAAAACCAATGTGATTTTTGGATTCAGCACACCAAAATTATCCTAAATCAGCTAAAAAAACTTAAATTGGTGTTGACCAGTGTAACAATACCGGAGAATATCTGCCAGCAGATATTTCTTCCCAGGGCAACAGTCAGGAGCTGAGGTCCAGCGACGATGATGAGGCTGCTGGCCGTGGAGTATGCCGTGTGGACAACACGAGAATTTTTCAGCAGCTTTTCTCGGGTCCAAATGAATTGGAGATAGTTCAAAGTCTGATCAAAGTCACAGAATCGAAGAGACAAAAATAATTATTTAAGCCACGAAATCTGAGTTCTTCAGATGTTATGCGGACTGACGAAACAGCTTCCAGTGTGAGAAAAACGATCAGTCCACTTTAAAACACGGTGAGTTAAGAAAAATCAACAGGGAAAAGTTTAACAGAATAAAATAGAAAAACTTCTGTGAACACAGAGTTTCACTCCATATAAAAGAGAAGTTTGAGCTCAAAACAGTAGAAAAAGTATTTTTCCCAGATGTTTAAAGGAAAGAGAATTCAAAACTTTCACACAGAACAACTCTCTGAACTAGGGCATTTCTCACTTAAAAATGAGTAAGTTTTCCAGGGAAAAACTTGACTGACATGAAAGGGAACCAATTATCTCCCATTGCGGGAGGTTTGAATGAACTCTGGTCCAGTAAGAAAACAGTCCTTTGTTTATAACTGACCAATAGAATGAAAGGGGCTGTTGTCCAACAGAGACGGCCTGGTGATTGGCTGGTACCAGTCAGATGACTGGCATAAGTTTTTAGAAGGCAAGCACATATTAACTGTGAAATTCACATTACACTTATATATAAAATCTAAGCTAACTTCAGCGATTCATGACTAACTTTCAGTGAGCATGCACTTTCATAAACTTGTCCTTCTATAATTAACATACATTAGAATAAGGTTCATTTAAGCATTTTCAAACATGCAGTACATTTAATCCAATGATTAATGAAACATTTCAAACCCAGAATGGTATGTCAGAGTCCCACTTGATTTTCCATGGTGTCCTGAAAAAGAAAATAATCTGAGAATTGAGAGTTTTTGTTAAAAGGAAGTCATTTCATTCATTAACCTCAGTTCAGCTTGCAGAGGCAACAGCAAACATACTCCGGAGTTGTTCACCGGAGGTAATGTTGAGCTGTGGATAATTCCTAGAGACCGGTGGAATTCTCTCAAGGATGTCTGGAAGGTTTCAAACAGTTCTTGAAGCATAAAACTGCCTGGTTGGGGAGGAAGTTCCGAGATTTATGATTGCAAACTAATCCGTCCCTGGCACGAAATGGGATCCTTATCGTCCCTTTTACCATGGAATGTGCTTTCAAACTGTGGTTCTTAGGTGAAGGAAACAATTCTTGACCAGACTTTTTTTTTTTAGTGAAACAATTTCTTTAAGGTGAAGAGTAATTTTATAGATTAGAGCCAAAGGGATTGATGCTACACAGGAGAAGGAGGACTCATTTGTGCAGACAGTTCTCAAGAGAATCATATTTATTCGGAAGGAGTCAAAATAATTAACAGCATGGGGGGTGATTACAACACAAAGCCGACATGGCTATAAACACACGAGGGAAAACAGACTCACGAGGAACGTACTGACAACGGAGGCCAGAGGGAAATACCGACTATGATGCAACAAAGAACTAAAAGCAACATCTATAAGGAGCAGAATAATCAGGGGAACATGGGATAGCTGGGATACAATCAGGGCAAAACAACAACACATGAGGAGAAGTGGTTACTGATACAGAAGACACGAGGGTCTGGGTGCAATAGGTAAACAAGTACAATGAACACACATGAGACTTGCACAGAAGACCAAGGGAGGACACAGAAGACAGCAACAACAGGGACAATGGGGACGACACGACAGACTAAGGACCGGGGAGAACAAAGGACAAACACAGAGGGCCCAGGGGGAACACAGAAGGCAAATAATACAAAATAATAATGACCAGGGAAAGCACAAAGACATCAAAATGAACATAAAGCGTGGACATGGTCTAAAACCATGTGCAGATCCTGACTGTACATGTATATACATATATTTTCCAGCCCTAATAAATTTGTTTATTTTTCAGTTGAACTGTACAGGCTCACTTGTAGTCTCTGAAATATTGAAAATGCCAGATGCAGCTTAAGAACAAGAGTCCATAAATCACTAGCTATGTTCATCTGTTTTAGCTATGTAACCAGAGTAGGGAGCAGGTGGAAGACAACAAGGAGGTATGCACTGGAGAGAAAAGGAATGAAAGTCAGTAGAAGCAAGACAGAATATATGTATATAAATGAGAGGGAGATAGGTGTAATGGTAAAGATGCAAGGAGTAGAGGTAGTGAAGATAGATGAGTTTAAATACCTTGAGTCAACCATCCAAAGCAATGGACAGTGCACAAGAGAGGTGTTGAAGAGAGTTCAAGCATGATGGAGTGGGTGGATACAAGTGTCAGGAGTGATTTGTGACAGAAGGATAGCAGCTAAAGTGAAAGGGAAAATTTACAAGATGGTAGTGAGACCTGCTATGATGTATAGTTAGGAGACAATGGCACTGACAAAAAGACAGGAAGTGGAGCAGTAGGTGGCGGCCTTGAAGATGCTATGATTCTCATAGGAGTGGCTAGGAGGGACAGGACTAGAAATAAGTATATTAGAGGAACAGCTCTGTTTCAGTGGTTTGGAGACAAAGTAAGAGAGGCAAGGTTGGGATGGTTTGGAATTGTGTAGAGGAGGGATGGTGGTTACATTGGACATAGGATGTTGTTTGAACTGCCAGACAGAAGGAAAAGCGGAAGACCACAGAGAAGATTCATGGATGTAGTGAAAGAGGACATGGAGAGGGTTGGTGTTACAGCAGAAGATGCGAGGGATAGGGTGAGACGGAGGCAGATGATCCACTGTGGCGACCCCTAAAGGGAGCAGCCGAAGATGTTCATGTAGTTTACACACACGCACTCAGTTGAAATGAGTGACTCAGTTTAACTGAATGAGTGCGTCAAAATATTTGAAATAATCTCTCATTCAAAACACACAAGGTTGATTTTGGATGCCAAGGTTGGTTGCTAAATTGTAAACAGGTTTAATAACTGTTTCAAAACCAGCCATCACTTTCTCTTTTAAAGCAGTTTGGTTAACTTGGATGTTAGAGAATCTGTTTCTGCATTTCCAGACATCAGCTGTTACCATAGCAAATTTTATGTTATTTCTACCAGTGGCACCGGTGGCCAAAACAACCAAAATAGACTTTAGCTTGTATGGAACCTGGATATTGTTTTAGTTTAGCTGGAAAACTCAGGAGCTGTAAAACATTTGGCCATGACTAGCTCTTTGGTAACAGACCTTTCTCATTACGAAATGTGTGTTTTCACCTCTTATTGTGCATGTGGTGCCAGTAGTATGGATTACTGTTGCAAGTGAGCATAGCCAACGTCGACTTTATTACTCCAACGTCTACTAATCATTTACAGCCATCCCCACGGTCTGTCACCATGAAACAAATAAACTGGATGCATCCACTTACAAGGGAGATGTCTTTACATAACTCACGTCGCCATGAGAACGGGGACATTCAGGGTTGACACACTGAAAGCCTCCCCCGATGTTGATACAAGTTGTCCCTCGGCTACAGTTGTGCTGCTGGCTTAAACATTCATCCACATCTGGAAGGCAAAACAGCAGAAGCATGTATGAATGAGAAGTAGGGAGGAAAAGTTGCCAGACTGACACCCTGCTTCCTGGTTACCACAATACAAGTAGAGAGGGACTCTGCTTTTTATTTGGCTTTTTAAATTTGCCCCCCCAAAATGCCTCATGCCCTAAAGATTCCATCTACTAGGAAAGAGTGATGTCATTCATTCCTCTATAAGCTTCAGGGGTGCAAACAAAAGTAGTCTAGAAACTAAATTCGGCAAAAACTAAAATCTGTGCAGCTAAAGGCTTACAGGTTATTGTTACTGGTGCTATATAACCAGTGAAATCTGCAGCCAGGGGCCTTGTGAATGAGCCTTTGTCCTCTGTCCCCCTCGGTCACTCACCCTCGCAGCTCCTCCCATCTGGAAGCAACTTGTAGCCACTGGGGCAGGAGCAGTGGTACGAGCCGGGGACGTTCACACACGTGTGGACACACAATTTCCCTCCTTGGTCCAGGCGGTACACTTCACACTCATTTACATCTGGAAAGAAAATACGTCCCATCACAGTGGGCAGATCAAAGTATACGAAACATTAGAATTACATTAAAAATAAAGGCAACAATAGACCTCAACATCACCAAAGTAAGACATGCCATTCTTGATGATATCATTAATAGTGAGTTGAAATTTTCAGCTTTCTTTAAAAACTACTGACCAAAAACCCAAATTGATGCTAATCAGCTTGTGACCTCTCAAGAGGATTATTCTGTTTGTCACAGACTGGCTCCACAGCTTACTCCCATTCCCAACCATATTAACCACCAAGCGACATGGGTGTGTAGGGATTTTTTTTTTTTCCCACCAGTAAATGATAACATCTCTTATTTGTCATGTGGACATGTGGCAGAGCAGGGCACAAGTTGAGCTGTGCTGGTTTGGAGCTGACCTTAACCTCCCTGTGAGGAGGAGGATTTCCCCGCAGGGATGAATTAAGTTAACGCACAATTACCGCTCACCCTGACAGATGCTGTTGTCAGAGGTGCCACTCATGTGAAAGCCTGCATCACAGCTGCAGTGCTGGGCCTGGTCCACTTGGGCACATCGAGGCCTCCGACTGAACGCTGGATCGTTCATAACACTCCACTCAGGTGGCGCTGCATTTGGGAAAAAAAATAAGAATGCGAAAGCTGACCCGGAGCAAACTATTCCAAGCAACACAGACCTTTCTCCTGCAGTTGTGCTTACCTGTTTGGGTCTGATGCTGGCAGTGAGAGCCACTCCAGTTTTGGGGGCAGGTGCATTTGTATTGATTCACACCTTCCACACAAGTACCTCCATTTTGGCAGGGATTACTCTCACATTCACTTATATCTGCAGATGTAGGGAAAAATAAAAGTGTTTGGAGATTGCCTGTCCTAGTAGGGAAAAGAGCCGATTTGCAAAGGCGGTGTATGATGAAATTTGCATATTTTTATCAAATACTGTATGTAAATCTTAATTCTTGCAAATTTAGAATTTTTTCTAATAAATTAGTGACTTCATCATACATGTTGTACTTTTCCCCCATAAATGTAATATGCTTATTAATTCAATTGTCATTTTCAAAAACTATACAACAGAATCTGCCGTCTGCCAAAGTGGCTAACTAGAGGACACTCAGAGACCACATATCTCTCACAGTGTCGGTAGGTAGGCCTGTCAGTCTGTCTGTCTGTTTGTTAGCAGGTTCATGCAAAAACTACTGCACAAATCTGATGACATTTCCACCAGAGATGGCCCTTGGGCCACTAATGAACCAATTAGATTTTGGAATTGATCCAGGTCAAGATGCAAATTCGGGATCACTTAGACACACACAGATAGGGCCTTGGTGGAGGTATGCTCTAAATGGATCACTAGAACACAGCAACAACATTCCTCTTGGTGATCTGGAGCAGTTTTCTTTAAAATCTGGATGCAGCGCATCTTGGCCCGTGCGCTTCTGTGTGCACAAAGTTCTGTTGTGATTTACCCAGTGGAGTTAATAGATACAATAGATAATTTGTGAGGGACAATAACCATTATCAAATACTACAAAATGCAAAACTTAGTCAAAGGAATAGTTTTTAGAATATTATTTTAACACAGTCCTCACACAGCCTTCTTCTTTTGTTTTACAGATATAGTGCAAATGGAATACTAACCTTGACCTTTTGACTCCAAACCCATAGTCAGAGGTCAGGATTCCAAGGTGAATCTGTATACCAGGCTTGGTGGCTCTAGCTTTACTTATTTTGTAGTAATAGTAAATGTACCATGTACTATTTACCATAGTGCAACTGCAATGTTAACTTTGAACTTTGACCCCTTGACCCCAAACCCATAGTTACGTGAGGGTGTAAGTCATCCAAGATGTGTATTAGATACAACTCCTGTATCGATTTGAAAAGCCTACATCCTTTCTTTCAGTCGTTATTGTGTTTAAAAGATTTAGGGAAAAATCTGACCTCTGACCTCAAGGTCACCCAATGAGAGTGAAATTGAAATATGCGCATTATCGGGGTATATCAAACCAAGATACCAAGTTTCAAAACAATTGGAACAAAACTGTAGGAGGAGTCGATTTCACAAGACAGTTAAAGTCTGTGAAGTGAGGTGAAACAGGAGGTCATAGGTCAGGGGCTACAATTCCTGCAAAAATCATCCGATCAGAGCCAAATTGCAATATCCCCATCCTCAGTGAATATCAAACCATGGTACTAAGTTTCAAAACAATCAGACCAAAACTGTAGGAAGAGTTGATTTCACAAAAGTGGGACGGACAGACGAACAGACGGACTGACCCATAACATAATCCCCCTTTGGTCTTCGCCCAAAGAACTCTTCAACCCCTTTGGGCTTCGACTGGTGGGGGATAAAAAAAAACTAACCCAATGTATGACACTCAAAGCTCTCTCTTTTTTTTTTTTTTCTTTTTTTGCAGTAAATACAATGGTTGTAAGTTAGTTTTATAACTGTTTCCCCAGACCGCCACACAGTAACTTAAATAAGGTAACACCAAGGAACAATACAGAATGAAAAGTGATTTTTGATTAATTACATGTTTTGCTCTGGATAAAATAAAAAATACTTTTAGCCAGTTTATTCTTAATGCACAAAATTTGATATTTCCAGCATATTTTGTCATCAATGAACACTCCCAAAAATTGTGTGTTTCATTCACCCTTTCCATAATTACACCATCAGTTTCTATTGATGGTGTAATTATTGAACTCAACACAGAAATAACAGAATGGAGTTTGTCACTGATTCTGATCTTACCGCTGATCTCAAATTTGTTCTGTCTCTCATCTTCTGAAAACAGGTGGAGAAGTGATACATTATCCCTTATGATCTTCTCTTTTTTCCACTCTCGCTGGCTCCAAAACCTATGCAGCTGTACATTAGAAATTACAAAGCAGACTCTCCTCTTTCTCTGAAGCCGCAGTAACTGTATGGAGTGACGGTGCCTTTAATTTCCATTTGGCTTCTCCGGGGGCTACCACAGAACCGTAACATGAAAAAGCCCACAGCACCCTGCTCAATATTTTTAAACTTTTCTTAGCTTTAAAATTTTCAAAACACCATGACTAAACATGAGTAAATTTAGTCCTGCTGTGCTGAAGTGACCTAGGATAATACTGTGCAGAGCCAGGCTTCCTCATGCTGTTTTGGCCATGAACATTAATTTACATATGCACACATTCAAATGACTGTGCCACTTGAAAACTCTGGAAAAGTGATACCAGTGCAGGCAGAATAAGGAATTAATAGCGTGCTTGGCATATTTCTGTGCAATCAGACCTCACTGCGGGTATAAGGCTTGGCCCTAACGTGGCGCAGCAGGATTGCTGTCAGGAAGCCAGAGACACATGAGCGAGAGGTGGGTGGGGGGACATCTTACAGTATCACATCCAGTGCTGTCTGGTAGCGAGCTGGGGAAACCTGGAGGGACAGGGCACCCCACAGTGGAATGCAGTACAGGTGTTGTTCTGTGTTCAGAGACATTTAATACCATTTTAACGACTGCTTCAATCAGTGTGCTGAGGAGCTCCAGGCACTCCAAAGAAAGGCTCTTTTCTTTGCCTGCTATCAGTTTATGCAAAGAGCTCAGTCTGGCATCGGAGCTGATGCCTTTTTCAGCCAAGATCACCTGAAAGGGATGGTGGGGACTTTTGCTCAGTGGTCCAGATCCAAAACATTCTCCCAAATCACACAGAAGCAGTAGAGAGTCATGTTGAAGTCAAGACTGAACCAAGACCATACTGAGACCAGAGTGTACCAATACCAAGACAAGACCAATACTTTTAGGGTAGTATCTTAGTGGGCTGCAACAGAGTGAGAGAAGTTGCAGATTTTAAAAAAAAAGTTCAACAAATATGCAAATTTGTGACAATTTTCAATTAGAATCACAATGAATTTGCACATGCAACACATTTGTGCATGTCTTATGAATATTGCACTTATATCACACAAAGTCCCAGTGAATTTTGGGCCAAAGGTGGCCACAAGTTCGCATACATGTCATGTAAGTGTTGCAGGATATTCTTGCAAAATGCATGCTACAAGATTGAGGATTTTTTTTCACAACTTTGCATGAAGGCCGTAAAAATCCTATGCGACCCTCACATGACAGTTATCCATGCCAATTGTGTCACTGGGACCTAGGCTGGAGCCTAGCCCAGCATCTTTGGGTGAGAGACAGGGTATACCCTGGACAGATCATCAGCCCATCACAGAGAGACAGACAATCATTCACTCTCACATTCATACCAAAGGACAATTTAGAATCCCCACTTGATGCCAATTAACCTGACCTGCATGTTTGTGGCCTGTGGGAGGAAACCCGAGTACCCGGAGGAAACCCATGCAGACACAGGGAGAACATGCAAACTCCACACAGAAGGGTCACTGATGGTCAGGGGGTGGGATCAAACCCACAACCTTTTTGCTGCGCTGCCACAGTGCTAACCACTGCACCACCAAGCTGCTCTAAATGATTATTTTTGTTTATTATATAAGCTAAAATTATGCTATAAGAATGCACAATTTCTACACACTAGTTGGTAGGGGGCTGTGCATTTCTCAACCTCATGATTTTGCTGAATCCAGTCCCACACAAGTTGTATCTTCATTTGTTTATTCTTCTAATGCTGGATATAGAGCAGCCAAAACATGTGTGCGTGCATGCGTGCGTACATGCACGTGTGCATGCATGTGTGTGTGTAATGCTGCATGCGGACCTGGCTGACATCCCGAAGGCTGCTGCATGTCTTCTTGCTGCTGCTGCTGTCAAGCACCATCCTGACCACTCTGCTGCTGACAGGTGCCAGGCTGCTGGAACATGCCAGGCCGCCGCCGCTGCCAGAAAGTACCACTCTGGTGCTGGAAGGTGCCAGGCTGCTGTGTGTAATACCCTCCCTGCTACAGCTGCTTTTTGTTTCAAATCAATCACAATTTAATTTCACCCCTCACAAAGTTGTCTAAGTTTCTGACTCACTGAAACTAAATTGAAAAGACTTCGAGATGGGGTTGAGATGGGTTCAAGACACCCGTGGTGACTATTTTGAGAGAAAAACTGTCACAAATTTTTTCAATATGTTCAAAATTCTTGTGACACGACAACAAGGCCCTTTGACTCATGAGAGGAAATTGCAAACCCCTGCAAACATTTGGAGATATTTTGGAAAGTCCCTCGAGGATAGAGTTCTCCAACTAGTCACGAGATATCGCAGCCCAGTGAGATACTATCCTAAAGGTGCACAATCTTGCAGTCAGATTTGAAAGTGCAACCAATTCAAATTTTATCCATCATCCCAATCTTCCGAAGCACACAAGAGATCCTGCAGAAGCCATTCCTGTAGAGTTTGACATAAAAACTTAGAAAAGCACTATGGTGGTCCAAGATGAGTGTCTACCAAAACAAACAAACAAAAAAAAACACTTATTAAAAAAAAAGGGGCAGCTCGGTGGTGCAGTGGTTAGCACTGTGGCAGCACAGCAAGAAGGTCACAGGATCGATACCACCCCCTGACCATTTTGACCCTTCTGTGTGGAATTTGCATGTTCTCCCCGTGTCTCTGTGGGTTTACCCCAGGTACTCCAGTTTCCTCTCACAGGCCAAAAACTCACAAGTTAGGTTAACTGGAGACTCTAAAGTGGCCCTAGGTGTGAATGGTGAAGGGATTGGCGCTGCACCTCAGCTGACTCATCCATCCAGGTGGCTGCCCTGTAATTTCTCTTTGGGATTAATAAAGTATGCCAAAACCAAATATGGAGAAATAACTCTGCTTGTGGATAAAAAAGTAGCAAATGTAACAATTCTTACTTAAGAGGGATTATATAACAGTGAAACAAAATTAAGATTGTATGGTGCATTAAAATTCAGAACTCAGACTACTCAAAAACTTTACATACTCTGCCTTTAAGAGGTCGTTGACAAGTTAAGACCAAGACGTACAAACACAGTGGTGTTGGTCTCTGCTTGTCTTGATACACTCTGGTCTTGTTCTGGTGTTGATGTGGTCTTGACTATAGTACAAGTAGATAGTGTTTTGTTTTTTGAGAAGAAGAGAGAGGGAGTTGACTGTTGAATGGCCACAATAGTATAATGAACAAGTGGAAGTTAGACAGATGTCCTAATCAGAACCTAATTTAAACCTGGTCAAAACAGAGGATTTGTGGCAGGTTATAAGCATGGAACTGCCTTGTGTCTCACCTTTACATATGGCACTGATGCCACTCCATGTGCCATTGTCTCGGCAAACACGTGTGGTAGAGCCAACAAGCCGGTAGCCCAGGGAACAAGTGAAATGGACCTCATGTCCCACGAAATACTTTGAACCAAATTTGGTTCCGTGAGCAGGGGCTTCCAGGGTGGGGCAGGTGGTGGGAGCTGTGGGAAAAAGAAAAAAAGGACAAGAGGAAGGCTGGTCACATGTGGAATAAGCCTTTCAACATCCTCTGGCACTCTCAGCCTGGGGACAAATGCCGGTCTCTGGGCAGCACAGAGCCTTCATGGGAAAGAACCATTCAAAATGTCTCATTTACAGTCAGAAAGAAGAGGGCCCACCATCTTTTGAAGTGAGAGTGACAGTAGTAGTTAAATCTTATATTAGGTTTAATGTTTGTAAAATACTTGAATAGTAAATAATTAGAGGTGGGCAGCGTATTGAGAAACTGTACTCAACTAAGAGCAGTATTAACTGATGATATTAATTACTCAAGTAGTCATGGAGAGTAGTCATCAAAGAAATTATTTGAGCAATAAAAAAGTATCAATTAGGCATAAATTTGTAACTTTTTTCTCATACAGTATATTGCTTTTTATTGTTGAAAATGTGTTTTTTCTTATATATTGGAGTCATAAATTTCTCATGAATTTGAAATCTTTTTCTTATAAATTTACATTTTTTCCCCTAATAAATCTGCAAACTTTTGTAAATTTGTGACTTTTTATGATGAATTTACTTTAAAAATGTTATTTTTGTGATAAAACAGTCTTTTTTCACATAAATTCTGGACATTTTTCCACATAAATCTCCAACTATTTTTGCACCTAATTAATATCTCACACACACACACACACACACACACACACACACACACACACACACACACACACACTCACTCACTCACTCTCTCTTTTGTAAATTTGAGACTTTGCTTTTGACAGCTTGGGAGGTTTTTCTCTCAAATATGTTAATCCAAAAAAAAAAAAATTCAGTAAAACAGTAGGTAGCTCAAATATACTACAATAAAAGTACAGCTTTTTTCCTAAATGTAGGTACTCAAGCAGTAGTACGAAGCATCCTACAATAAAATTTCTCAGTAAGTGTTTTGTTCAGGTGAGCGCACTCCCCCTCCCTTTCTGTGAGAGGTTCTTCATCAAGACCCCGGCTCCGCAGGTGATCAGTACACCTGTGTGAGTGGATGCACCTGCCGTCTCTTCCCTGCCAGTGTTTAAAAGGACCAGTTCATGAATGCTCCAGCGCTGGCTCGTTGGGTATGTCTGCCATCTGAATAAAGTAAGTGTTGTACTAGTTATTAAGGAACCCAGCTATTAACTCCTTTTCTCCTTCTCCTTGTCAGGTTGCTGCCATCTCCACGGTGTGTCTCCGGGGGTTGTTGTGCGCGCAACTGCTCCATCGTCATCATCATCACTCCAGACAGCCTCCTCCACCCGGTCAGACACTTCTCCCAGCTCTACACGTCCTCAACTCCCTGGCAGCTCCACCTTGCTAGTTCATCTTTTTCCTGCTGGGTTCCTCTGCTGGGCTCTCTGCTCCTAATTCGTAAGAATATCCCTGTAATTCTTTATTCCCGGTCTCCCTCCTTATAGCTAACCTGCTCTTGTCTCCCTCTCTTACAGGCTGGGTACTCCTCTGGCGAGTGACGCTTTTTCTCTAACTTCGAGTTCACTTTGCTCAATAAAGCTGTATTTCAACGTTGCTTCTCTGTGTCGTGTGCATTCACTGGTGTAGCACCCTGCACGTACAGTAAGGCAAAAAAATATTTAGTCAGCCACCAATTGTGCAAGTTCTCCCACTTAAAAGATGAGAGAGGTCTCCAATTTTCATCATAGGTATACCTCAACTATGAGACAAAATGAGAAAAAAAAAAATCCAGAAAATCACATTGAAGGATTTTTAATGAATTAATTGGTAAATTCCTCAGTAAAATAAGTATTTGGTCACCTACAAACAAGCAAGATTTCTGGCTCTCACAGACCTCTAACTTCTTTAAGAGGCTTCTCTGTCCTCCACTCGTTACCTGTATTAATGGCACCTGTTTGAACTCATTATCAGTATAAAAGATGCCTGTCCACAACCTCAAACAGTCAGACTCCAAACTCCACTGTGGCCAAGACCAAAGAGCTGTCAAAGGACACCAGAAACAAAATTGTAGACCTGCACCAGGCTGGGAAGACTGACTCTGCAATAGGTAAGCAGCTTGGTGTGAAGAAATCAACTGTGGGAGCAATTATTAGAAAATGAAAGACATACAAGACCACTGATAATCTCCCTCCATCTGGGGCTCCACACAAGATCTCACCCCGTGGGGTCAAAATGATCACGAGAACGGTGAGCAAAAATCCCAGAACCACACGGGGGGTACCTAGTGAATGACCTGCAGAGAGCTGGGACCAAAGTAACAAAGGCTACCATCAGTAACACACTACGCCGCCAGGGACTCAAATCCTGCAGTGCCAGACGTGTCCCCCTGCTTAAGCCAGTACATGTCCAGGCCTGTCTGAAGTTTGCTAGAGAGCATTTGGATGATCCAGAAGAGGATTGGGAGAATGTCATATGGTCAGATGAAATCAAAATAGAACTTTATTGTAAAAACTCAACTTGTCGTGTTTGGAGGAGAAAGAACACCATACCTACTGTGAAGGATGGGGGTGGAAACATCATGCTTTGTGTCTGTTTTTCTGCAAAGGGACCAGGATGACTGATCTGTGTAAAGGAAAGAATGAATGGGGCCATGTATGGTGAGATTTTGAGTGAAAACCTCCTTCCATCAGCAAGGGCATTGAAGATGAAACGTGGCTGGATCTTTCAGCATGACAATGATCCCAAACACACCGCCCGGGCAACGAAGGAGTGGCTTCGTAAGAAGCATTTCAAGGTCCTGGAGTGGCCTAGCCAGTCTCCAGATCTCAACCCCATAGAAAATCTTTGGAGAGAGTTGAAAGTCCGTGTTGCCCAGCGACAGCCCCAAAACATCACTGCTCTAGAGGAGATCTGCATGGAGGAATGAGCCAAAATACCAGCAACAGTGTGTGAAAACCTTGTGAAGACTTACAGAAAACGTTTGACCTCTGTCATTGCCAACGAAGGGTACATAACAAAGTATTGAGATGAACTTTTGTTATTGACCAAATGCTTATTTTACCGAGGAATTTACCAATTAATTCATTAAAAATCCTTCAATGTGATTTTCTGGATTTTTTTTAACTCATTTTGTCTCTCATAGTTGAGGTATACCTATGATGAAAATTGGAGACCTCTCTCATCTTTTAAGTGGGAGAACTTGCACAATTGGTGGCTGACTAAATACTTTTTTGCCCCACTGTAAGCTGATCATTCTCTCAATCATGACAGAACGAGCCAGCCATGAATTTGGCTCAGCAGGTACTGCATCAGCGGAGCACTCCGCCCTTTACCACTTCGACGTCACAGAGAGGCAGGTGGCCTTGCTCACGGAACAGCTGCAGACAATTACGCAGCAGCTGAGCACGGTCACCGAACATCTTAGCCACATGTCTCGTTCGGATCCAGCCCTCCCACCTGCCGTTCCAGTTTCTTCCATCATTTGCCGCACAACTTCTGTTCCCTCACTGGCCCCGTACGTGGGGAGGTGGGGAAATGTAAGGGGTTTTTGTGCCAGGTTTGGCTTTATTTGAGGCAGGTGGGCGGGGAGTACCCGGACGACACGTCCAAAATTCATTTCATGATCCTCCTGCCGCGAGACCGAGCCCCCAGCTGGGCTCAGTCTATTCTCGACAGCACGGAGGGCCCTAGTTATACTTTTGACAGATTTGTTGGTGAGTTCTCCAGGGCCTTTGATCGTTCTGAGAGCGAGGGTAACATTATGAACCATCTTATGTCACTCCACCAGGGCAGTCGGTCTGCAGCTGACTATTCTGTGGAGTTTCGGGTCGTCGTGGCGGACTCTGGCTGGAATGACGTTTCCTTATGCAGCGCCTTCCTCCAGGGCCTAAATGCCAACCTCTGTGATGGCCTGGCGGTTCATGCTGTTCCCTCCTCTCTGGACAGGTCGTTAGTTTGGATAACCGCTACCGCGTAGCGTGCGAAGGAGCAGAAGACCTCCTCTGGCCCATCCGTTTCACGCACGTTCCCCCTGGCTACTGGCCTGGGTTAAGCCGACTCCTCCTCTAAAGCTATGGTGCTCGGCCGAGTCCGCCTGACTCCGGAGGAGCACCAGCGACGGAGGAAAGCCGATGCATGCATGTACTGCGACTCCTTAGAGCACAAACTGTTTAACTGTCACCTAAAGCCAAAAAGACGCGGCCCATCAGTAGCCGTGGGGGGGTCTGACAGGTGGGAACTCCATTCATCCCCCCAGTAACTTTTCCATTCCAGCCCTCATTCAATTACCGGGGGTCGAGAGGAGGATGTCAGCATTAATTGATTCAGGGGCGGAACAGAATTTAATTTCTTCGCAGCTCGTGCGGGAAGTAAACATCCCCACGACTAAATTGCCGACTTCATTAAACGTTGCGGCATTATCTGGTAGTTGTTTGGCGTCCATTACTGAACACACAGCGCCGATCTCCGTCCTCCTTTCTGGGAACCACCGGGAGACTATATCGTTCTTTATTCTCCCTAATTCGTCCTCCCCAGTGGTTCTGGGGTACCCTTGGCTCCAGAAGCATAACCCTATTATTAACTGGGCACAAAATTCCATCTCTTCCTGGAGCCCCTTTTTCTTAGCATCCTGCCTCTGCTCGGCTGAGTGTTCGCCGTCCCTTCCCATCTCCTCCCCTCCAGTGAAGCCGCCAGATCTCAGCCTCATGACCATGGAGAGGTCTTTAGCAAGTCGAGAGCCCTTTCTTTGCCTCCTCACCACTCTTATGATTGTACTATCGACCTCCTCCCGGGTGCACGGTTGCCATCCAGCTGGCTCTACAGCCTTTCTGGACCGGAGAGGGAGGCAATGGAAAGTTACATCAAGGACTCTTTGAACGCCGGCCTCATTCGGCCTTCTTTGGCTCCTCCTGGAGCAGGGTTCTTCTTTGTTGGAAAGAAAGACAGATCTCCGCACCCATACATAGATTTTCGCGAGTGAAACGCCATTACAGTCAAGGATAAATACCCTCTGCCCCTGATCAACTCCACGTTGGAGCTCCTTCAGCGCGCGCGGGTGTTTATCAAATTGGATTTGTGCAACGCATACCGTCAAGTCCGTATTCGCAACGGAGACGAGTGGAAGACAGCTTTTAAAACACACCTGGGGCAATTCGAATATCTTGTGATGCCTTTTGGGCTCACCAATGCCCCCGCCGTCTTCCAGCGCATGATTAATGACGTCCTCTGCAACATGGTTAATCAATTCGTCTTTGTTTACCTTGACGATATTCTAATCTTTTCTCGCACGCCAGAGGAGCACTCAGTCCATGCCAGGGGCATGTTACAGCGGATCCTGGAAAACCAGCTCTTTGTGAAGGCCGAAAAGTGTGAGTTTTCCACCTGCTCCACTTCCTTCCTGGGGTTTATTGTTGCTGAGGGGGAGCTGAGGGCCGATCTGGCCAAGGTGAAGGCTGTGCTTGATTGGCCAACAGCCCAGTCCCACAAGGAGCTTCAACGCTTCTTGGGGTTTGTGAATTTTTATCACAGATTCATTAGGAATTACAGTGGTGTGGCACAGCCTCTTACTCAGCTGACCTCGGTAAAGGTACCTTTTGCCTGGTCTGAGGCAGCCGAGTGGGCCTTCTCCAAACTGTAGGACCTGTTTTCCAACACACCCATCTTGGCCCAGGTCGACCCTCAGCTCCAGTTCATTGTAGAGGTGGATGCTTCTGATTCGGAGGTGGGCGCTGTCCTCTTGCAGCACTCAACCTCCGATCAGAAGCTCCACCCATGGGCGTATTTCTCTCAGTGGCTCACACCGCCCGAGAGGAACTACAACATATGGGACCAAGAGCTTCTGGCCATTAAATTGGCTCTTGAGGAGTGGAGGCACTGGCTGGAGGGAGCAGTCCATCCCATCGTTGTGTGGACCAACCATAAAAATGTCTTCAGCTGGCCCACAGATTAAATGCCTGGCAGGCCCGCTGGGCCCTGTTCTTTCTCAGATTTTAATCTTACCATCACCTACAGGCCTGGCTCTTGCAAGATCAAACCGGATGCTCTCTCCCGCCAGTTCACCCCTGACCCCTGACCCCTGCCAGTTCACCAATCAGTGCCCTCCTCCTGCATCTTAGGTGCTCTTACCTGGGAGATTGAGCAGAGTTGTCTGGCAGGCCCAGTCTACTGAGCCCAAACCCGAGGGGGGTCCCGATGATCGTCTGTTTGTCCTGGCCGGCCTCCGCAGTGACATCATTTGGTGGGGTCACTTTGCCTGCCACCCAGGGGTTTCCTGGACTATCAACTTAATCCAACGAGTGTTCTGGTGGCCCATGCTGCGGATGGATGTCTGGGACTATGTCAAGGCCTGTCAAGTGTGCGTCAGAAACAAATTCGACTTTTCTCCTCCTGCCGGCCTGCTGCATCTCCTGCCTGTTCCCAGTCGCCCTTGGTCGCATGTTGCACTGGACTTTATTACTGGACTCCCCCCTCGCATGGTAATACAGTCATCCTTACCATTGTTGACTGTTTCTCTAAGGCCATCCATTTGGTGCCCCTCCCCAAACTGCCTTCGGCCTCCAAGACTGCCAACCTGCTCACTACCCACGTTATCCATCTTCATGGCATCCCTCTGGACATTGTGTCTGACTGGGGCCCACAGTTCACCTTCCAAGTGTGGAAGTCCTTTTGTCGCTCCCTGGGCACCACTGTCAGCCTCACATCTGGATATCACCCGCAGGCTGAGTGTACCAATCAGTCCCTAGAAGCTACCCTCAGATGTGTGGCATCCTGTAACCCGTCAACTTGGAGCACACCTGACCTGGGTGGAGTATGCTCACAACTCTGCAGTTTTCCTCATCCACTGGATTAATGCCCTTTGAGGCATCTATGGAGTATACCCCCCCGTTACCCATGGCAGAGACGGAGGTCACCGTACCATCTGTAGGGGCCCACGCTAGCCGTTGCTGCCGTCTTTGGAGGGCCACTCGGGCTGCTCTTCTCCGCTCTGCTGAGTGGAACTGGCAATACGTGGACTGCAGGTGGGTTCCAGCGCCCAGATATACTGTCGGGCAGAGGATGTGGATGTCGGCAGACCAGGTGCCCCTAAAAATGGAGTTTCAAAAGTTGCCACCTTGCTTTCTGGGTCCATTTACCATCTCCAAAATCATCAGTGACGTGATGGTGTGCCTAGAACTGCCACTGACATGCCACATCCACCCTACTTTCCACATGTCCAAGATCAAGCCCCTCTCTGCCAGTCCTCTCTGCCCCACCCACCCCAAGCCGCCTCCTCCTCCTCAGATCCTCGACGGCCAGACCACCTACACCATTCAGAGGATTCTGGACATTCGCCGTTGGGGCCGGGGATTGCAATACTTGGTCCACTGGAAGGGCTACTGGCCTGAAGAAAGGTCATGGATCCCCGGCTCCTATTTCCATGACAGGGGGATGGTCCGTGTCTTTCACTGAACTCATCCCAACAAGCCCAGTGGGCCACCAGGAGGTGCCCCTTGGGGGGGGGGGGGCACTGTTTTGTTCAGGTGAGCGCACTCCCCCTCCCTTTCTGTGAGAGGTTCTTCATCAAGACCCTGGATTCACAGGTGATCAGTACACCTGCGTGAGTGGATGCACCTGCCGCCTCGTCCCTTTCAGCGCTTAAAAGGACCAGTTCGTGAATGCTCCAGAGCTGGCTTGTTGAGTATGTCTGCCATCTGAATAAAGTAAGTGTTGTACTAGTTATTAAGCAGCCCAGCCATTAATTCCTTTTCTCTTCCTCCTTCTTAGGTTGCTTCCATCTCCGCGGTGTGTCTCCGGGGGTTGTTGTGCGTGCACCTGCTCCATCGTTATCATCATCACTCCAGACAGCCTCCTCCACCCGGTCAGACACTTCTCCCAGCTCTACACGTTCTCAACTCCCTGCCAGCTCCACCTCGCTGGTTCATCTTTTTCCTGCTGGGTTCCTCTGCTGGGCTCTCTGCTCCTAATTCATAAGAATATCCTTGTAATTCTTTATTCCCGGTCTCTCTCCTTATAGCTAACCTGCTCTCGTCTCCCTCTCTTACAGGCTGGGTATTCCTCTGGCAAGTGACGCTTTTTCTCTAACTTTGAGTTCACTTTGTTCAATAAAACTGTGTTTAAACGTTGCTTCTCTGTGTCGTGTGCATTCACTGGTGCAGCATCCTGCACGTGAGCTGATCATTCTCTCAGTCATGACAGTAAGGTAAAAATTTTAGCAAAAATGTTATTTGAGTACATGTACTAGGTACTAGGTCTAGCCACTTGGGGGCAGTGGCAAGACCTAGCTTGGAGCCAGTCTAGAATGGAGAAGTAAGATGCCTCCTTTCCTCCACTAGCCTGGGTGCACACCTTGGGCAAGTGTCAGTACACTCCCAGCTTCCCTTGGCCAGGGTTACAGCTAACAAATCTGACAGTTGTACAAGTCAACTTGACAGTAGTTCTAGCAAATGGCAGGACTGTTTTGTCAACTCGGTATCAGTCCTGGCTCAGTGTCCCATGGCAGCACTCAAGGTTGGCGTGGGGCTGCGAATATTTCCACGGTCATTTCATTCTTGATACATCTGAAATTTTCTGTGGAAAAGGATGTACACTGTGTTTTTGTGCATAAGCACCCTTTGTACATGAGGCCACAGCACTGGTTTGACGCGGATGATGAGAAGCTGATAGCCTTGCTCAAGAGAAGGACCACAGCAAGGATAAAACTCCTGCAGATAAACATGAGGGCTAACAGAGCAAAATTAGTGGAAGCCAGGAGTAGGCTTCAGCAGTACACCAGAGAACTGAAGGCCCAGTGGTGGGAGAAAAAAGCTGAATTATTACAGCTTGCTGTAGACATGAATGATATGAAGGGCATCTACCATGGCTTGAGAGAGGTATATGGCCCTTAGAGGAGAGGCACAACCCAGCTGACTGCCCTTGATGGTGATGCAAACTATACAGTGCTCAACTCAACTGTAGATAAGCCTACCATCTTAAGTCTAGATGTGAAACCAAATTTTGAAGAGCTCTTGAAAGCCACTGATGCATCAAAAGATAAAGCACCAGGAAGATGTGGAATACCAACTGAGGTATGGAGATATGGTGGAAACAAACTAAAAGAAAGACTGTTTGATCTAATTGCTTCCATTTGGGAACAAGAGCACATGCCACAGGACTGGAAAGATGCAAATATTATGCCAGTATTTAAGAAGCGGAGCAGAAGGGATTGTGGTAATTACACTGGTCAACACCAAATTTACTGTCTTAAGTTTTTTAGCTGATTTAGGACAATTTTGATGTGCTGAATCCAAAAATCACATTGGTTTTGCTCAAGCAGGTCAACTTTTTGAACTATGGCCACATGTTTTTTAAGTTTTTGTTTACATGTATGGGTATTTTTGCTTTATATGATGCAAAATTCTTTTTTATTTCTTGAAATTCTCTGAATTTTGAACAATGATGACATTACATTCAATTTACATGTACTTACCTTTATCAATGTCTACTATTCAATTTACAGTACAACTGTACAACTGCTGTACAGCTGCTTACAACTTAGCGTAAAAACCTGACCTGATCGAGAGAAAAGGATGTCATTTTTGGATTCAGCGGTGCAAAATTGTTATAAATCAGTTGAAAAAACACAGACAACTTACAAAAAAATTATTTTTTGTTATGTTGTGTTATTCTTTCCTGTTATTGTGCTCAGCATTTACTAAGAAATTTCTCAGTGGGATGTTTTTCAACTGGGGATCCCTGGACCCCAGGGTCTCCATGAGAGAATGCTCACGGTTCTGTGGATAATTGTCTAATTTCACTTTTTATTGGTCCAAAAAAATTACAAATAATTTGCCATTGTTGTGCATGGGTGCTTATAGTGGTTCTTCCATGTCAGTAGGTGGCAGTATGAAGCAGTAATGACTATGTCTTCTTCTTCATGTGGTTAATGACCTTGTTAAGATGTACTAGAGGTTGCTGTGACTAGATGAAAAACAGTGGTGGATAAATATTTAAAGAGGAAAGATTTAGGCACTGAACTGGGCCCTGGACAAAATTCTAACCCAGGTGAAGTGTTGCGCTGTGTTAAATGAGCAAGAAATATTTATGTTCATTTTTTTTAAGCTGAAAGAATGAGGAAGTCATAAATAAACAAATAGTGCCTTGATATGACTTTTGTTGTGATTGGGCACTATACAAATAAAGTCGAACTGAATTAAATAAGTAGGCTAAATAAATAAATAACTTGTATAATTGCAGGCAATAAAAAATCTGACTTGCTGACAGCTGGTTTGAATATTTGATGAGGAGTCTTCACTTTTATAACAGCATTACAAGTAAGACAAAAAAAAAAGTTTCATTTGTGCAGCAGCGCAAAACTGGATTTGAAACATTGGCTGCTCCAGTGATTTGTTCACCATTCATCAAAGGTAGGCATCCTCCTTGGTTATAATTTTGATGATTATTTTTCTATATAAGACTGCATTTATTGTGTAAATAAAGGCATTTTACAGATATCATTAAGAGTCTTTTTTAACCTAATCCTTACTATAAACACATCAGGCTTAAAGTTTGATCACAGAGCTTGTATTTCTGTGAGAAATACAGAACTATAAACTCCATATTAGTATTTCTCTGTGGGAAATAAATGCTCCTTGGTGTGTGGACTGGCTGAAATCTATTATAAATTGGGGCTCTAACTAGGGGTGGGTTCAAAAGATCAATATATCGATATGGATCGATACATGTTTGACTGAGCCGATATCGATCCACAAAATCCGCGGATCGATCTTTTAATATTAATATGTTTTAATAGGGGTGGGTTCAAAAGATCAATATATCGATATGGATCGATACATGTTTGACTGAGCCGATATCGATCCACAAAATCCGCGGATCGATCTTTTAATATTAATATGTTTTAATAAAATATTTTTACGTTTGTGAACGTCTGCTGAGTATAATTGGGTCGAAACCGGGTCAGTGAGCCAGGAACAACGGCCGAGAACCATAAACAACCGACGCGCTAACGGAGCTAGCAAGCTAACGGATATGCTAGTTCTTCTTCTGTGGTGTTAACACGGTTCTCATCCGGCAACAGTTTCCTGCCGCGCGTGCTCTTTCGTGTTTACACGAGCGGAGATAATAATGTGCGTTTCTTAATTTAGCAACAAAAGTCACCGTAAAGATTGTCCTCAACAGCTTCTGAATATTTTTCATAAATAAAACTTCTGTGTTCCCTGCGGCGCGTGCACACGTCTTTTGTGTTTACATGACGCGGAGTTAATAACGTGCGTCTTCTAATTTAGCAGCAAAAGTCACCGTAAAGACTGTCCTCAACAGCTTCTTAATATTTTTCATAAAGCGGGGATAAACGGACTTTTACTCCATGCAGCGCTGTGTTGGAACATCAAGTTGACGACTGATAAAGGGAAAATGCGCGGAGACTGAAACCCGTGAAGCAGAGGGAGACTTGGAGCTGCTGAGACTGTAAGTATAATATTTGTTTCTTTTAACGTTTGTGTCGTCAATTAATAATTTATCTGGCATGATGGTGGTTTCTTTTACAAACTATGGACACAGAGAGAACTGTTGGTTAAGCGCTGTGAATAAATGCAGAATTAAGGTGTATTTTATGAGATTATGGACTTCTGCCACTTAAGTGATGTGAAGAGAATAAATCACAATAAAATTAATAAAGGCTGCAGTACAACAAGCTATTTTTACTCAGTAGAACTAAATTGAAATGAACAAACCTCAGGAAATGAACTGAAACCTTTTTCCAACATTGAAAGTTAATTTGTAGTTAAAATATAAAAAAACCCCCTAAATTATTAAACCCTACTGTGGTGTGGCGATCTAAAAATATGAATGTTAATTTTACTGTGAAATCTCTTCTTTTTATCTGCCTTCAGATGTGTGAAGATTGGAAGCTCCATCCTCACTGAGACCTTCTGAAGGTCAGAGGTCGTGAGTGGAGGAACCATCCCTGCTTCACGTGGATTTCAGCACAGAAGAAGACCTTCAAATTCAAGATTCAAGGAGGTGCTGCCATCACTTTCTCCACACTAACATGCATTCAATGCAATTTAGTTGTTGTAATGACAAATTCTTTTATTTCTTTTTTAAAGTTCTCAGCAAGAACACAATATTGGTCTTTTTTTTTTTTTACAGTTTTACTGAGCATTTAATTCTAAATAAATCACTGTTTAACAAGAAATTTTTGGCAATCCTGTACTTTTCTTGTGGTGTTACATAGAATAGCATCACTGTAAACTATGGAAAAAGGAGCTGCTTTAAAATTTGTACTTCCTCACACAACTTTGAGTGCAAAAAAACTCTAAAAGTGCCGTAACTTTTTGGAAAAGCTCCCACAAATCCAGGCTTTTTGGGCCACAACAATCACAAAACAGCTGACAAAATCCTGGAGGGACTGAAATACAATGAGATTATGAATGCATGGTTCATGCATTGAATTGGTTTACTTACTCTGGGTGGTGAACTTGACACGACACATCCTTTGCACTAAAGAAAGCACCTGTGAGCACTTTATGAAATGATAAGTTAAATAATAAAAAGTGCATTATTGTAACTGATTTTGGGTCAGTTCTATATGTGATAATTTATGTATTAACAAAGTTAGAAGATTCTTGGTACAATTTGCAGCATTAGGTCTCGAAGATTTTTGTTTCATGGGAAGTAAAATGGCTATTAAAATGGTAATTCCCCAGATCGAATCGGGATTGAATCGGAATCGAATCGAATCGATTCAGAATCTCAAGAATCGGAATCGAATCGATTCTGGAAATTAGGGATCGTTCCCAGCCCTAGCTCTAACATGCCATTATTCTTTATTTCTGTGCACATAGATGTGCAAAATCAGCACTGACAAAACCTCTCCACGCTGGAGACTGGTTTCAAATCTCTACACTTTCACACCTCCAAATACCCAACATAGTATGCATGGACAACTAAACTGTAGACAAACCTCCATGGTTTGGGGTGAAGACGTTTCTGTGTGCACAGCCCCTACGTCAATACCAATCCTGCCAGCAACACCTCTTGCGGTGGGGACCAAGCACCACTTGCAGGACCAACATACTGGTGGCATCTGGGGTGGCAGTGGCTCAGGAGGTAGAGCGGGTCATCTAATAACTGGAGGGTTGGCGGTTCGAATCCCGTTCTCCCCAGACATCCTGCCGTTATGTCCCTGGGCAAGACACTTTACCCACCTTGCCTCCAGTGTTCATGACACTGCGTATGAATGTGTATAAATGTTCAGTAGTGGTTGGAGTGGCCGTTGGCATGGATTGGCAGCCACGTTTCCATCAGCCTGCTCCAGGGCAGCTGTGGCTACGGTAGTAGCTTACCACTATCAGTGTCTGTCAAGTGAATGAATAATGTGTCTATTGTAAAGCATCTATGAAAAGCACTATATAAATCTGATGCATTATTATTATCTGGGGAATAGGACCAATACGTCCCCACTAAATCCTGCCAACAAATGCCAATTGTGACCAAGGGGACAAGTGGTGAAGCCCATCTGTTGACGTCCAGCCGGGGCTTCGAACTCATAACCCCCCACTCCGGAGTTCAGCACTCTATCTGTGTCACCATTACTTGGCAAGCCAAGTAGGGATGCTTTTATTGACTCTGATACAGGTGTTTGAGAGCTCTCAGAGCTAGCTACTTAGGAGCTAAACTCATAGCAAAATCAAAAGAAGCTGTGCACTGTTACAGAGAGAGTAATACTACCTGCCTGCAAAGCTATAGTGAATGAAATGCTCGGCCCTGTTGCAGATAAAGAAATAGCTAAAGTCCCTCTCTCAGATAACACAACTGCCAGATGTATTGATGACATGTCTGTAGATATTGAAGGTGTTGTTATGGAAAAGATATGCATCAATGGGAAATATGCATTGCAATTTGATGAATTTACAGACATAAGTGGACACCCGCAAATCTTGTCTAATGTGTGTTTTTTGGATGGAGACACCATCAGGGAGAATTTCCTTTTTTCCCTATTAGCTGAACTGAGAGAAGACCTGGTTTACAGCTAAGCAACCTTTGGACAGTTTTTGGTCGACTTCTGCCAAGGAATTCCCAATTCTGACAAACAGAGCTATTTCAATATCGCTTCAATTTTCCACAGCATATCTATGTAAGCTGGACTTTTCAAGCCTGATTGCTAGAAAAACTAAAACAAGAGAGAGACTGGGACCTGTGGAGGAAGAGCTTCATGTATGCCTTTCTTTAGTTTCAGCCAGGATGTGAGCTTTGTGTTCATCTAAAGAGGCCCAGGTTTCACACTGAATGAGTATAAACTACTTAAGATAAGATAAGATAAGATAAGCCTTTATTAGTCCCACAATGGGGAAATTCCAGGATTGCAACAGCATAGGGATAGCAACACTCAGAGCAACAGTCAGAAGGCAAGAAAAAACAACATCTAGTAAACATATGTCCATATTACTATAAATGTATATATATAGACACACAGTGCAGAGCATTATGGTTGGTTGGTGAATGTGCAGCAGAAAGTCTAAGCTCTCTCTCCGCGGATGCAGCGAGCCAGCTGGAAGTCTTTGGGCATGATGGTGACCCCCTTAGCGAAGAAGAGACCACCAGGTGGGCCTCGCTGGTCTCCTGCAGAGCCATGACGGCGAAGCTCAGGAAACGCAGGTCGGTCTTGAAGTCCTGAGCGATCTCCCTCACCAGGCGCTGGATGGGCAGCTTACGGATGAGCAGTTCCGTGGATTTCTGGTAGCGACGGATCTCTCTCAGAGCCACGGGCCTGTGACGGCGAGGCTTCTTCACTCTGCCGGTGGCCAGAGCGCCTCTCCGAGCAGCCCTGGTGGCTAGCTGTCTCCTGGGGGGCTTCTTCCTCCAGTAGATTTTACGGGCGGTCTGCTTGGTTCTTGCCATCGCTCTTTATTATTCTGTCTTATATTTCTTTCACGCCGCCTAAACTCCAGCCCGGCACCCGCGTCGTTCTCGCTACAGCTCCCGGTATGTCGAGTTTCCCATTAGCACCGGGCGGCGGCCAAGTGCTAGCTAGCACTAGCTCCTCCCCGCTGTAACGTCTCCCGCTGCAAACCGTGGCTCCGTCCGCCGACCCGGGAGACCCCCGGGGCGATCCGTGCGTCCGTGATATATATACAGAGTGAAAGGTGTAGAAAGAAGAAGGAAGATAAAAAAAAAAGGCTGTTGCAACAGGCAGCCGACTCGTGTGGCGCCGCCGGTCCGACGGAACCGGAACCGGAAAAAAAAAAGACTAAATTGTCATTACAAGACTAAATTGTCATTACACGTGTTGTAATAGGTTACAGTTTGCCATTTTGCAACTTTTTTTTGATGGTGGGGTGCCATGAAATTTTCTTCAATGTAAAAAGGGATCTTTGGCTCAAAAAAAGTTGAAAAACACTACAATAGGTTGTTGTTATATTATAAACATTAGTTGGGCACACTATAACTGAACTCCACATTAGTGTGATTATCATTTAGTATCTGAAATATCTGTTTTCATTCAACATTTTCTCCAGTACTCAACATTACCTGTTTAAAAAAAGTTTCATAAAAGTTAATTTAAAAAAAGCAATCTATTATCATCATCCATCCATCCATCCATTTTCTACCGCTTTTCCAGAGGTCTGCGTCGCGGAGGCAGCAGCTCGAACAGAGAAGCTCAAACTTCCCTCTCCCCAGCCACCTGCTCCAGCTCTTCAGAGAGGATACCAAGACGTTCCCAGGCCAGCTGGGAGACGTATCTCTCCAGCATGTCCTGGGTCTGCTCTGGGGTCTCCTCCCCATTGGACGTGCCCTAAACACCTCAAGTGGGAGGCATCCAGGAGGCATCCTGATAAGATGCCCAAACCACCTCAACTGGCTCCTTTCAATGTGGAGGAGCAGCGGGTCTACTCCAAGCATCTCCTGGATGACTGAGCTCCTGACCCTATCTGTAAGGGTGAGTCCAGCAATCCTACAGAAAAAGCTCATTTCAGCCACTTGTATCCGCGATCTCATTCTTTCGGTCATTACCCAAAGCTTATAACCATAGGTGAGGGTAGGAATGTAGATTGACCGGTAAATCGACAGCTTTGCTTTAGAGCTTAGCTCCCTCTTCACCTCAACATCCGGTACAACGTCCGCATCACTGCAGAGGCTGCTCCAATCCGTCTGTCAGTCTCGTGCTCCATTCATCGTGAATGAGACCCCAAGATACTTAACCTCCTCCACTTGGGGCAGGAGCTTGTCTCCAACCCGGAGAGGACAATCCATCTTTTTTCCGGCTGAGGACCATGAACTCGGACTTGGAGGTGCTGATTTTCATCTCAGCCGCTTCACACACACAGTAGCAAACTGTCCCAGCAAGGCCTGTAGGTCATTGTTTGATGACGCCAACAGGACAACGTCATCCACAAACAGTACAGATGAAATCCTGTGGTCACCGAGCATGACACCCTCCAGTCCTTAGTTGTGCCTAGAAATCCTGTCCATAAAAATTATGAACAGGATCGGTGACAAAGGGCAGCCCTGGCGGAGTCCAGCTCTCACTGGAAATGAGTTTGACTGGGTGTTGGCAATATGAACCAAACTCCAGCAACGGCTGTATAGGGACTGGTTAGCTCGTAACAACGGGCATCAAATTAAAATAGGACATCAAAATTGTCCTAAATCAGATAAAAAACTTAGACAATAAACTTGGTTTTGACCAGTGTAATCAATCAATCAAAAAAAAAAAAAAAAAAAAAAATATATATATATATATATATATATATATATATATATATATACAGTATATATGTATGTGTGTGTGTGTGTGTGTGTGTGTACATACATATATATATACAGTCGTGAAAAAATTAGGACACCCTGTATAAGCCTGTGTTGTTGTTTTTTAACATATTTGGACATATGGATATTTACTATCAATGTTAAAAATTCTGGGAGATTCACGTAATACAACTAAACAATTAAAATGAATTAAAGAATTTTTTCAAATTTTCTGTAAAATGTAATTTGAAACAAATAGTGTGGACTAAATTAGGACACCCCCCCCCCATCTTTTTTAGGACACCCCTACATTCATTCCCACTTACAATGGCTAAAATAAACTTTAAAAAATACAATTAAAAACAAGGTTAGACATAGATATGTGAACATTTCTTAATAAAGAGCTGAATATTTAAAGGGGTGTCCAAATTTTTTCACATGACTATATATACATATCTATACAGTGCGCACACACATACACACAGAGTATATACACTACCAACAAAATGTTAGGGATATTCAGCTTTGGGGTGAAATTTCAGGTTGCACCTAAAATGCACTATAACCTTTCCAGGTGAACTTAATTTGACCTTCTCTAACCTTTTCAATGCACATGTCAAACTGTTCAATGCTTAGTACTTTTTGCATAACTTGCTGTTCTCTAACAAGGTGCTTAATGGCGAAACTCACAACAGGTGTTTGATCCATGAATCGACCAATAAATTTTCTGGTTCAATTAGAATTGGTATTTAAACAGTCCTCTTCATCATGCTGTTTTGACATCATAAGACCAAGACGACACCTAACAGTTGATCAACAGTACCTCGCTATTGCGAGGCTTCAAACAGGATGTTGTCAGAGGGAAGTGGCCACTAAGCTTAGAGTGTCACAGAGTGTCATCAGCAGGTTGCAACAGAGATACAGAGACTGGAAGAGTCACAGAAAGCATAGAAGTGGATGGCCTTTAGCCACATCCCACATTGATGAAAGCTTCATTGTGAACATTGCCCTGCGGAATTGGATGATGAATGCCACTCAACTCCAGGCACATTTAAGGGAAGTGAGAGGCACCCAAGTGTCACGTCAGACCATTCAAAACCATTTACTTCAGCGTGTTCTGTGTGCTAGACGACTTGCAAGGGTACCTGACCACACCACCAGGCACAGGCGTCATCTTTTGCATGGGCCAGGGAGCATTTACACTGGACAAGGGATCAGTGGGCCTCAGTGCTGTTCTCTGATGAAAGTTGATTCACATTGAGCAGAAATGATGGCGACCAGCGATGTTGGAGATGTCAAGGAGAGCGCTATGCATCAGCCACTGTTGTCACCATGTTACAGTCTCGTCAGGTGTGTCTAGTCAATACAAAATTGCCCTATACCTTGTGAATGGTACAGCGACAAACCAATACTACCCGAATAACACCATTAATCCAGTCATTGTGCCCCTGCATGAACAACACAGGCCTAATTTCATCTTCATAGTCAACAGTGCTCCAGCTCATCGGGGTCACATCATTTGGGAATGGCTGCTGGAGGCTGGGGTACCTCAAATGGAATGGCCTGCACTTTCTCCAGACCTGAATCCCATAGAAAATCTATGGGATCAGCTGAGTCGCCATGTGGAGGCTCGTAACCCTGTATCCCACAACCTCAATGACCTGAGAGCCGCCTGTCAAGAAGAGTGGAATGCCATGCCTCAGCAGACAATAAGTCGATTTGTGAACAGCAAGAGATGTCACTGTCAAGCTGTAATTGATGCTCAAGAGCACATGACAAGTTATTGAGACATTGACATTTTTTGTTGTGGTATACCCACCACTGTTGTTGGTTTTTGTTTCAATAAATTGTCTGAGATGAGGAACTCACCATAGTATGCTTCTACTTAAATACCCTACTTTCACGGTATAATATCACTGTCGCAAGAACTTTTTACATTTTCCATAAATTTCACCCAAAAGCCAAATATCCCTAACTTTTTGTGAGTAGTATACTGTATGTATGTATGTATATATATATATATATATATATATATATATATATATATATATATATATATATATATATATATATATATATACTGTATATACAGTATATAGTGGAGAATGTGGGAAATGATGAGGCCAGTTTACGAACAGACGAAGTTTATTAACACTCTCTCATCATTCATACACAGAAAAGCATGAAAGCATTCAGGCACGGTTCTCCTTTATATCTCTGCCGCTCATCTCACATCTGCATGACATCCAACATCACAATACATTCACCCTTAAACCCCCCGTCCACTGTTTACCCTCTGCTTCCTGACTGAGACGCTGTCTGACTCACTCAAGTCTCTACAACTCTACAATATGCATTTTGTGTCTGCTACAATATATATATATATATATACACACTACTCTCTCTCTCTCTCTCTATATATATATATATATATATATATATATATATATATATATATATATATATATATATATATACTGTATATATACAGTATATATATATATATATATACTACCGTTCCAAAGTTTGGGGTCACCCAGACAATTATTTTGTGTTTTCCATGAAAAGTCACACTTATTTACCACCATGAGTTGTAAAATGAATAGAAAATATAGTCAAGACATTGACAAGGTTAGAAATAATGATTTGTATTTGAAATAATTTTTTCCTTCAAACTTTGCTTTTGTCAAAGAATCCTCCATTTGCAGCAATTACAGCATTGCAGGCCTAACATGATTGCACAAGGGTTTTCTAATCATCCATTAGCCTTCTGACGCAATGAGCAAACACACTGTACCATTAGAACACTGGAGTGATAGTTGCTGGAAATGGGCCTCTATACACCTATCTAGATATTGCACCAAAAACCAAACATTTGCAGCTAGAATAGTCATTTACCACATTAGCAATGTATAGAGTGTATTTCTGATTAGTTTAAAGTTATCTTCATTGAAAAAAAGTGTTTTTCTTTAAAAAATAAGAAAATTTCTAAGTGACCCCAAACTTTTGAACGGTAGTGTGTATATATATATATATATATATATACTGTATATATGTATGTATATGTATATATATATATATATATATATATATATACACACACACACACACACACACACACACACACACACACACACATACATACATACATACATATACATATGTATATACATATATGTATATACATATGTGTGTATATATATATATAAGAGTATATATATATATGTGGCGGGTTTGGAAAAACCTGTTTTTTTCCGCTGCACTACTGTGATGTAATGTGCCATTCATGCATTGTGTTCATGCGTCCTGTCCTTACTGTGACCTAGAGACTGAGATCAATATGTAGATGTGCCTTGTAACCTCTTTGTCCGGCAGCTGGAGCAGAGGCCAGCAATCTACCTATTGTTATGTATGTCTCTCATATGCTAATGCCCATACCAACTGCTGTGAATGCTCTTTGATGTATTGTCTGTTGTTGGGTATATATGCTGCATGATTCTGTAACTCATCCTCTCACTCACTCTGCAACTGCTGTTGACACACACACTCTGTGTCTCTTTGCTGGAGAGCCTCCGAGCCGCCCATTGGACGAGCTTCGTGACGGCGGTATGATTTAATAAACCTGCTTAAAACCTTCACCAACGCTGCATTATTTCATGCCGCCGCACTGGTGACCCCGAACATGCACACGTTTTGTGCAAAGCAACCTTCTGGTCTGGACAGCTACACTGGTGACCCGTTCTTCATGATGAGATCTGCACGTCTGAGATCTGCTCATCCACGCTGGACCGGCCACGCTCGCAGCTCCTCCACACGAGAGCGCATGCACCTCATCCCCTCTCCACGACGGCGACCTCCAGGGCCGGCGGAGAACGCAGCACATGGACCTGAACGCACCATGGCCGAGCGGTGACAAAGATCGTCTCCTCCTTCTCACCGCTCCAACGTATCTGCGCGAGCCTGAGGGACAAAGATCGTCTCCTCCCTCTCACCGCTCCAACGCACCATGGCCAATCTGCAGCCCCAGCTCAACTTGGATATTATCGGCGCCGTCTGCGCTGATCTCCACCAAGATTCTGGACCCTGACTCGCCTCCCCAGTGGCCCACCCACGCACGGAACCCCGGCACACGCACCGGGGAGATACCAGAACGGCGCACCACGCACGGGACAAATACGGCTCTTCAGACCGCCATCGTCCTCCGCCGCTGCACACAGAACCTTCAGGGCTGCTTGCACACCTGAAGCAAGCACGCAGCTCGCTCACAGGATCCTCTAACGGTCTCAGCCACGGTGCACAAGGGGATTCAGCCGTCAGCTTTTCCCGAAGGCTTTAGGGCTGCGCCCTCACCTAAAGTCAACACGCCAAGTCCCTCTGCTTTTGTTCCTTTTTTTCTTACAGCCGCTACGCAACCTCGCCGCTCCTGTTTTTCTTCATGGCCGCGAGAGGAGTCAGAGACTAATTTTTCTTCTTGTGATCTCCACACGCTCAACGGGACAGCCCCTCGACATCGCGGGACAACAAGCAATTTTTGCGCGGCCCGGACGATTTCGCCGTCCCCGGCCGGCATTTACTACCCCCCACCCCCCTCCACCTTCGCCGGCACAGAGCTCTTCCTGCTTGCTGCCAAGCTGCGCTACCGAGGTCTCAGCCCCCTGCCGAGCCCTCTGGGGGGGAGCAGTGTGGCGGGTTTGGAAGACCCCCCACAACAGACTAAGGACAGACAGCTCGCTACTCCTGGTTTTTTCCGCTGCACTACTGTGATGTAATGTGCCATTCATGCATTGTGTTCATGCGTCCTGTCCTTACTGTGACCTAGAGACTGAGATCAATATGTAGATGTGCCTTGTAACCTCTTTGTCCGGCAGCTGGAGCAGAGGCCAGCAATCTACCTATTGTTATGTATGTCTCTCATATGCTAATGCCCATACCAACTGCTGTGAATGCTCTTTGATGTATTGTCTGTTGTTGGGTATATATGCTGCACGATTCTGTAACTCATCCTCTCACTTACTCTGCAACTGCTGTTGACACACACACTGTGTGTCTCTTTGCTGGAGAGCCTCCGAGCCGCCCATTGGGCGAGCTTCGTGACGGCGGTATGATTTAATAAACCTGCTTAAAACCTTCACCAATGCTGCATTATTTCATGCCGCCGCATATATATATATATATATATATATATATATATATATATATATATATATATATATATATACGTACATATATAAGATAAGCCTTTATTATTCCCACAACGGGGAAATTCCAGAATATACACTAATTACACTATACACTTATTACTAATATACACTACAGTATATATATACTGTACCTGAGGTCCTGCATTCACCATTCACTCCCCCAAGACAATTCCCCTCACCCCCCAGCTCTTTGATCTCCATGCTCTCTCAGTCTGAGAGGAAAACTACTGAACTCTACAGCATGGGTCCCAGCATGGGTCCCCCCCCGCCCCCCCCCCAGAGTCTCAGACTGGGTGTTAACTCTCCCTTCCTCGCGGCTTCAGTCTCCACCCATAGCTGCTGTAACGGGGGGTCCTTGGCTCCGCGACGCTGCTGTGCCGGTGGGGGGTTCCTGGAGGTGCGTCCGTCTGTGGGGGGACAGTGTGGGGGGGGGGGGAGAAACATTCAGCATGCTCGTGTGACTGCTGTGATGAATCATTTACCTGGGGAGCTCTCAGTGGGGGTCTTCCTCGCCGAGGAGCTCGAGCCAACTGCAGCTGCTCGTCTGCCACAACAAAGGCGGGCTTAAGCCTGTCTATACAGATTCTCTCCTGGCGACGCCCCAGGTCTAACACAAAATGTTTGTCCCCAGTTTCCAGCACTCTGAACGGGCCATTGTAGGGTGGGCGCAATGGGGTCCGGTGGGCATCGTGCCTGACAAACGCGAACGCCACGTCCTTCAAGGTTTTTGGCACAAACCCGCGGGGAAAACAGTGGTGGGCTGGGTCAGGGAGCATCCGTGCGTCTGTGCTATGCTGCGAACGCGGGGATGGATGGGTGTTCGGCGCAGGGTTATCTGGTAAAAACTCCCCGGGGAGCCGCAGGGGCTGCGTAAAAACCAGCTCTGCTGGGGAAGCCGCTAAATCTTCCTTCGGTGTGGAACACAACCCTAATAGAACCCACGGCAACCGGTCCACCCAATTTGCATCCATAAGCGAAGCCCTGAGTGCTGCCTTCAGTGACCTATGGAAATGCTCGCGTAACCCATTGGCGTGTGGGTTGTACGCGGTTCTGCGATGAACTGAGACGCCCAGGCTCCGGTCCATCGTGGACCAGAGGTTGGAAACAAACTGCAGACCCCGATCGAACATGATGTCCGAAGGGGTGCCAAAACGTGCCACCCATGTTGTTAAAAAGGCGCGTGCCTCGTCCGCGGACACGGTGGAAGCTAGTGGGACTGCTTCGGGCCATCGTGTGGTGCGGTCCACCACTGTCAGAAGATGCGTGAACCCCTGCGATGGCGGGAGGGGGCCGACGAGGTCCACGTGAACATGGTCGAACCTCTTAGCCGGGATATGGAACGGCTCAAGGGGGGCCTTTGTGTGCCTGTGCACTTTGGCTCGTTGGCATGCTACACACGCTGGCCCACTCTTTCACCTATTTGTGCAGGCTCGGCCAGACAAACTTTGCTGCCACCATTTTGACTGACGCACCTACACCTGGGTGTGCCAGGGAGTGAACCGACTCAAAAACATGGCGATGCCAAGCGCGTGGTACCACCGGGCGCAGGCAGCCCTTGGAGACGTCACAGATTGGGGGGGGGCCCGTCTTGCATAACTCTGCTGTCCCGCCTTAACCCTGTTGGTCCAGACTGGAGCACGCACACGTCCACATCGCCGATCTGCTCCGTGGCCATGGCCGTGTAATCTATCCCTACGTAGACTGGGGCCGCTAATGCGCGCGAGAGGCAGTCCGCCACCACGTTGAGTTTACCGGCCACATGCTGAATGTCAGTTGTAAACTCCGAGATCGCAGCCAGCTGTCTCTGCTGCCGGCCCAACCATGGTTCCGAAACCTTGGCCATCGTGTACGTTAGCGGCTTGTGGTCCACGAACGCAGTGAAGGTGCTCCTTTCCAGCCAGAACTGGAAGTGGCATATGGCCAGGTGGAGAGCCAGCAACTCCCTGTCGAACGCGCTGTATTTACGCTCATTGTCGCACAAAGACCTGCTAAAAAAGGCGAGCAGCTGCCAAGAACCGGCGACACACTGCTCCACGACGGCCCCTATGGCCACGTCTGATGTGTCTGTAGTGAGCGCAATCTGAGCCGCCGGGTCTGGGTGCGCCAGCAATGCAGCGTTCGCCAGAGCTGTTTTAACCTCGGAAAATGCTTGCTTCCGCTCAGAAGTCCTGTCAACTCTGTCCGCCGGCTTCCGTTTCTTAAGCGCGGCGTACAACGGCTGCATGAGCTGGGCTGCACACAAAAAAATCAGTGCCTAAGATTGGGAAACTGCATGCCGCTATGACGAATGTCCACTGGTACGTACGGCCATGCAGGGATACAGTCAGTGTCCTCTCACCAAAAGTTTCAATGTCTGAGCTGTTTGCGGCCGTCAGCTCGGGGCCACTAGTTCCCGCTAGCCGGTCAGCGTAGGACGGCAGGATGAGGCTCTTTTGGGAGCCGGAGTCCACGAGGAATCGTCTCCCCTCTGTCACGTAGAGCAGCTTGCTTTCTTCACCGGCGGTTGCAGCTGCTATCGACTGCCGGTCCTGGCGTTTCCCGAACGCTTGAATTGGCACGGTGGCACGCATCGGCGTGTGTCCTCTCCAAAACGGCGATGGTAGGAGCAGAGCGTGTCTCTCTGGCGCTTCCTGGCCCCAGCTGCCGCTACCATCGCTGGCTCCTTGCTTCCGCTGGCCGTCTCGCTGGGTTCCGACGCCGCTGCGTTCACTGTGAGGGCTCTGGTGGTGAGGATGATCTGATCTGCCTCCTGGGCTAGCGCACGGTAGTCACGCACGGCTAGCAGCGGCGAGTTGGCAAGGACTGCTCTGGCTGCCGTTGGGAGGTTCTGGAGGAAAAGGTGGGCAAATAGAAAATGCCTGTCATCCGTGCCCATCAACGCCAACATCTTCTCCATCCGTTCGACCGCCGACCCGTCTCCAAACTCGGAGCGCATCAGGAGTCTCTCCGCTCTCTCGCAATCCGAGAGCGTGTAGCGTAGGGTCAGCGCAGCTTTGAGAGCCCCGTATTTGTTGTGGGCTGGGGGCTGTTGGAGCAGTCTTGCTACTTGCTGAGTCGTGTGAGCGTCCAGCGCTGTGACCACATAGTAATACCTGGTGTCATCTGCCGTTATTCCCCGGAGCGCGAACTGGGCCTCGGTGTGGAGGAACCAAGACTTCGGGTCGTGCAGTCAAAAGTCTGGTAGTTTGACCGAAACGGTGCACGCATTGCTGGGATTTCTTGTCCGGGTCGTCTCTGGGGTGTTCGCCTCGTGTTCCCTTCTGCGTCAAGGGTCACCAGTGTGGAGATGAAATAACCAGACCGACTTTCCGAGCAGACGAACTTTATTTCAATCTCACATCTTCCAAAATCAGAACATTGAACATTAAACATTTCTAGCAGGGACTCTCTCTTTTATATCCCGAAACTCACACCTCCCTGCTACCTGAGGTTCTGCATTCACCATTCACTCCCCCAAGACAATTCCCCTCACCCCCCAGCTCTTTGATCTCCATGCTCTCTCAGTCTGAGAGGAAAACTACTGAACTCTACAGCATGGGTCCCCCACTATACAGTGTATATATACTGTATATATATATATATATATATATATATATATATATATATATATATATATATATATACTGTATATACGTATATATATATATATATATATATCTCACCCAAATCAGAGAATTCCATGCCAGAGGTGTTATTTCTTTCGTCTCTTTGTTTTAGCAAGATTCGATTGCTGTACATGTCAAGCCATGGCAGAGCCAGAACTTGCTTCCATCCTGCCAAGTATTCTCCACAGAATTATAAACAGCGTGGACTATCATTAGCAAATTTGTGACATGCCCATTGCCAAACAACATAATTCCACAAATCCACTTCCCCTTCAAGCACTCAGTGCTGTAACTGAGAAGGCCTTGGATGGAGGACGAATATACAGTTTAATCCCATCACATGAGGAGCTGTGGCTGGCTCTCATTGTGGGAAAAAAATGTGTTTGAGGATCATCTTCAAAACTTCAACTTAAAATGTTGAATGATACTTTGGAATCCCCTCTTGCCTTCAAGATATAGTAATAGTCACTCCACACATCTTGGAATAAAATCTCAGCCTTGTTATGCATGCATATGAAACTTTATACAGGAAAAAATGCAAATTAAATCAATAAAATGACTTCTTAGAGCGACATAAATGGGTAACGTAATCAGAGGCATTTCAAAATATATGATGCCTTGTTGCAGTCTCGGTTTACATGACTGGTGAAGCAAATCAACATAATTATGCTGAGTAATTTTAACAGTCTCAATTTATATATTTTTATTTTTCACATTATTACATTATTACTTAAATCACATAACAAAAACAACAAAAAGATCACACAGGTTGGATCTAGTAATTATCTAACCAGTAATTATCTGGTCATATGAACAAGTTGTGAAATAATGAAGATATTTTTATATTTGAAAGGCTTTTTAACTGGGATGCACCAGTTGTGAAATCTGGGGCCAACATATATCAATTAAATTGACAGCTGACTAACAGCCAGTTGCTGATGTTTGATGGCCAATGGGCAATAACAGGTCTTGATTGTCTCTTTTACTCTGTTTGTTTTTATCCATCTTTAACATCAGTCAGAGAAAAGAATATCCATTATTTAAAAAAACTGAACTAAAATACTGTGGTGACCCAGCACACTGCAGATTGACACCATTTCACACTCAGCAGGGCTGGAGGAAACGGAAGACAATTTACATACGGACAGAGAGCCCCTGGGGCAATCAGAACAATGGACTTGCACCCTTCCAGCTCGTCACATCTCGCCTGATCCTATTCCTCCACATTGGTGACCCTAGATGTATCATGGTGCGTCCCGCGCCTGATCCTTTTTCTCTACACTGGTGACCTGACGAGAGAGAATGACTGTCTACTCCCTCTCACCGTGCTGTGGATCCCAGAGGACCAGAGAACGCCAGCATCCTCTTCATCCACACCGGAGCGCGCTCTCCGGAGCGGGCAGCGCTGGGACCGACACGCACCATGAATGGTGACATGAGCGAACCAAAGGAAGCAGCCTGAACGGGGAAAATCATTGGTGCCGTCTGGTTGATTTCCACCAAGCTCCCCGACCCTGACTCACTCCCGATAGCGGACCTCCCGCGCACAGAAGCCCTGCACGCACACCGCAGGATTACGAGGACAGCGCAACTTCCAGCTATGTGGTCACTGCGCCAAGCGCGCGCCACTCACAGGGACAAACCAGCTCCACAGACTGATACATCGTCCTCCACTGCTGCACATGCCCGAGAAACACGGCCGATCCCCATCCTCGGAACCTTCAGGGCTGCTCACGCACCCGAAGCAGACATGCAGCCCGCACACAGGACTTTGTATGGGTTTTCTCAGTCACGGTGCAAAACAGAAGTTTAGCCGATTGCTGTCCCCAGTGGCTTTAGGGCTGCGTCTGCACCTAAAGCCAAACCGCCAAGTCCCTCACACAGCTGCTGTTGTTTCACAGCCGCTACACATCCTCGGGGAATTTGGCTGTTCGCCTTCCCCACATCCTCGCTGGACTGAGTCGGGAGAGGAGTCAGAGCCTTAATTTTTTCACAGCCGCTGCGGATCACTGCCAGGTTGACCGGGAAAGTCCCTCACCATCGCGGATCCACATGCAATTTTTGCACGGCCCAGACACCTTTGGCATCCTGGGTCGGCACTCACTTACTCCCATCCCCCTCCCCCTCCTTCTCCACAGCGCTCTTCCCGCACCTCACTCCCTAAAGCCGGCTGATCGCTGGTTTGTTCCATTACGCACGAGGCGCACTGGCCCCATGCGCCCACGATTCACTGCCGTTCAACGTGCTGGAACTCGGAGCGGAGCACACTGTCTTTTCCACCCCTTCCACCCCCCCTCCCCCCATGGATTGACATGCCCTCTGACACTCCTCTACAGCAAGACAGTTCTACCGGAGCTGGAGCCCAAATGACAAGGGGGGGGGGGGTCACAGCCCCTTCTGAGCGTTCTGGGGGGAGCCGTGTGGTGACCCAGCACACTGCAGATTGACACTATTTCACACTCAGCAGGGCTGGAGGAAACGGTGGACAATTTACATACGGACTGAGAGCCCCTGGGGCAATCAGAACAATGGACTATTGTGTATACATCCCCTGGATGAGGGAGAGGACATCCCGGCGCCAGTTGGTCACGCTAATGATATGTATTGACTGATATGTATATCACTATGCTAATGTGCCATGCTTTCTCTCTGTCTGTATAACATGTATAAAAGAGCTTGCTATACATGCCTCAGCAGCATAGTAGCTCACTTAGCTACAATGTGTGTCTCATTATGTTGGAGGAAATAAAACTTTACACCCTTCCAGCTCGTCGCATCTCGCCTGATCCTATTCCTCCACAATACTATACAGTGGTTCAGTCCAGGATGTTTCTTTTTTTCCACAATATCTTTATTGAACCTTTTTTTTTTTTTTTTAACAAACATGATACAAACAATCAAACACTAACACTAAAGTACTACAAAAAAAAAAAAAGCACTAAAAACACCAACAACCACCAACAAAATCAAATCTTCAACAATGCTCCTCTGTTTAGTCTAGACAATCCAATACATAAGTATACATATTATGTTCACCAGTTTGGAATTTACAAGGTCCACACACATCATTCACCTTCTTCTTCAAGAGTTATGTTTAAATTTTTTACATAATCAATAAAAGGTCTCCATATATTCTCAAACACAATTTCCTTTGATTTTAGTATATATGTTATTCTTTCTAATGGAAGGTTTGTTAACATCTGTCTTAACCACTGAGTCACATCTGGTCTATGAGTCTTTTTCCATAATAGTGCAATACATTTTTTGGCATTAAGCAAACTGAGGTCTATGAATGTTCTTTCACTTTTATTAAAATTATGCTTTTCTGGGTACAGACCCAACAAAAACAGTTTAGGATTCAATATGATTTGTTTTGAGATTATTTTTTCAATTGTTACCCTCACCTCTTCCCAAAACATTCTTATTAATCTACATTCCCATAAACAATGAAATAGGGTTCCTTTACTTTCCATGCATTTTGTGCATGTATCTGGTATATTTTTGTTATATCTATTTAACTCCTCCGGTGTAACATACATCCGCATTAACCATTTGAAATGTATCAATTTAAGGCGTGCATTTATTGATTTGGTTTGAGCTTCTGTACAAGCCAATTCCCATTGTTCCTCTGAAATTTCAATTTGCAGATCTTCTTTCCAGTAGTTTAATCTTTTCAGTGAATTTTCACTTGAAGATAGTGTCAATGAGTTATAAAACTCTGAAATAATACCCTTTCTTTTACTATCTTTCATCATCATTTTTTCCAAGGATGAATAAATAGGTCGAGTGAGAGCTTTATTTTGATTTGATCGAATAAAGTTTCTAAGTTGAAGATATTTAAAAAAATGTGTTCTATTGAGATTAAATTTGATCCTCAGCTCTTCAAAAGACATTATGTTGTCTGCACATGGCAAATATAAATCCTGAATCTTTTGTATCCCTTTTAAATTCCATACTTTAAATACAGCGTCCGCTCTCCCTGGTTTAAAATATTGATTACCCCATATTGGACTAAATTGTGACAATAACTGTGGTTCTTTTAAATAGTTTTTAGCTTCACACCATATTTTGATCATATGCTTTACAAATGGATTTTTAACTTGTTTTTGTAATTTTTTTGCCGAATCTGAGTATATGAATATGGGAAGAGGTAAAGGTAAATTGTATGATTCCATTTCAGTCCAGTGAGGGAGATCATTTGATGAAAAATAATATGTCATAGACCTCAGTTGTGCCGACCAATAATACAACATAAAATTTGGACATTTCAGACCTCCACGATCAAATGGTAAATATAATAAAGACAAACGTAATCTAGCCCTCCTGTTGTTCCATATAAATTCCACTAACTTTTTTTTTATTCTTGAGAATAGATCTAAAGGTGGTGATAAGGGAATGTATTGAAATAAATAAAGTATTTTAGGTAAAATATTACTTTTAAGTATATTGATTCTCCCGATCATCGACATTGGTAGTGACATCCATCTCTGAGTTAACTCACTGATATCTGACATTAAGGCTTCATAGTTGACACTGGCGACTGATTCTAGCTTAGGCATAATTTGGATTCCTAAATATTTAAACTGATTTACAACATTGAATTGATTTACCTCAGGGGCTGGGTAATTTCTCTGGGTCTCATTTAGCATTAATATTGAAGATTTAGTTTTATTTATTTTATATCCTGATATTTCCCCAAAATTCTTTATTAAATTCAACAAGGTTGGAATTGATTTTTTTAGATTCGACATAAACAAAATTATATCATCGGCGTACAGGGAGATTTTATGTTCTGTTGGTCCAACTTTAATTCCATATATTTGTGAATGTAAACGTATCGCTATCGCTAAAGGTTCAATTGCCATAGTAAACAGTAAAGGTGAAAGTGGACAGCCTTGTCGACATCCTCTATTGATTTTTATTGGTTTTGAAATATTGTTATTTGTTAGGATTTCTGCTGTAGCATTATTGTATATTATTTGAACCCATTTTATGAAATTATTTCCAAGTCCAAACCTTTGTAGGACTTCAAAAAGAAAGGGCCATTCAACTCTATCAAAGGCCTTTTCGGCGTCCAATGATAGGAGAGCTGTATCCGGTGCTTCTTTATTAAAATAAATAATATTAAATAGTCTTCTTACATTATGGAAGCCTTGTCTACCCTTTATAAAGCCATTCTGATCTCGATTAATAATATTTGGTAAAATTCCTTGTATTCGTCTTGCTAAAATTTTACAGATTATCTTAAGGTCGGCGTTTAATAGGCTTATTGGTCTCATATTTTCACATTTATTAGAGGGCTTACCTGGTTTTGGCAGCAGTATAATTAAGGCATTATTTATGTATGATGGTAAATTATTATTTTGAAATGCTTCTAAAACCATTTCCAAAAAAGGTTTTCTTAATTTATTCTTAAATTTTTTATAAAGGTCAACTGGAAGACCATCTGGTCCTGCACTTTTTCCTGATTTCATATTATCAATGGCTAGCCCAACTTCTTCTTGACTAATTTTAGACTCCAATATCTCCCTGTTTTCATTTGGAATACACGGTATAGATAGTTCGTTCAAAAACCCATTTAGTTTTGTTAAATCAGGTTCATTTTTGGTATCATATAATTTTTCATAGTAATCTCTAAAGGCTCTATTAATTTCTAAAGGATCTATAACTACCTGTCCGTTACTTATAATACTGGTAATTGGTGTTTTAATTTCCAATTGTTTAATCTGCCATGCTAATAATTTTCCTGATTTTTCACCTTGTTCATAAAAAGATTGTTTCAATCTTAGAAGACTCGAGGCAGCTCTATTCGCTGATTTTTTGTCGTATTCAGCTCTCAAAATCAGTAATTCATTCTCCAACCTTGGGTCACTTCCTGCATACACTTTTTCCTGAAGATTTTTTATTTTATGTTCCAATTTAGCTCTCTCCTCTCGAGTCTTCTTAGATTTTGATCCTGTATAACTAATAATATGTCCCCTAATAAAAGCTTTGAAAGCCTCCCACTTTACACATGCTGATGTTTGTGTAGTATTGATGTCAAAGAACTCGTCTATCTGTTTTTCTATATACTTGACAAATTCCTCATCCTGAAGCCATTTATGCTGAAATTGCCATCTACCTGATTCCTTTGTCATTTTTTTATCTACATATATTAGACAACAGGGTGCATGATCAGAGATCACGATGTTATCATAAAAGCAGTTTTGAATCTTGGACCTTAATTCTGTGGAAATCAAAAAATAATCAATACGTGAGAATGTCTTGTAGGTACTGGAATAACAAGAATAGGCTTTAACTTGTGGTTTCATTTCTCTCCATATATCTAACAATCTCAATTCTTTCATAAAATGATTAATAGTCATCCTACATCCAATGTGCGTACAATCCAGTCCTGTTGATCTATCCACACCTGGATTCAATGTACAATTAAAATCCCCTGCTATTATATGTTGCCCTGTAAGTGATGATAAGATGAGAAATAAATTAGCAAAGAACTTCTGATCATCTATATTGGGACCATATAAGTTCACAAGATTTATATTTTCTAATAGCAAAGAACCTTGAATGATTACATATCTTCCAAATTTGTCTGCAATTACATTTTTCACTTGAAAAGGAACTGATTTATGTATGAGAGTCATAACTCCCCTGGCTCGGGATGAAAATGAAGAGGTGAATACACTTCCCTGCCATCTACTTCTAATTCTTTTAACATCCTCCTCTATCAGATGAGTTTCTTGTAAAAACACAATTCTTGAACCCATGTCCTTTATTTTATTCATAACTTGTTTAAGTTTTTTTAAATTTTGTAGACCTCTGCAATTCCATGAAGTTAAATTAAGATTAACACTTTGGTCCATGATCAATAGAGAGTTTGGGATTACCTTGCAGTGTAAACATGCTCATACAGAGAAGCAAAAACATGAGTGGTTGAACATTCATCCTACAAACTACACACAAACAAATTTCCCCTTCCCACACTTGTGGCAAACCTCCCAAAATCAAAAGAAAAATTCTGTCTCCCGATATAGCCATCGACCGTTCCACACCCACGGGGAACAGCCTAAGCCACTCCTTCTTCATCCTCCCAATCACCCTAACTCTACTGCTTTTAATGACGTAACATTAACTCTCCTCTGTAGTTTTCCAACTTAACTCCAAAATTTTTAACAACTTTGTACATCATAGTTTTTTTTTTGTTTGTTTGTTTTGTTTTTGTTTTGTTTTTTTAATATATAATACAATCTATATTTTGTAAACTTACTATTTACTTCAAGTCAGTCAGATGCCTGTGCAAATGCTTAATTATTCTACCTTATATTTTGTTCATGCTTAGCTCCCACCAGTCTCTTCTTCTTCTTTGATCTTCTTGATGAACTCCTGCGCCTCCTCTGGGGTCTTGAAGATGTGGGTTCTGCCCTCATACGTGGTCAGCAGTCTCGCAGGATAGATTACACCATGACGAATCCCAAGGTTGCGCAGCTCCTTACGTACGGGATCAAACTGCTTCCTCAATTGCTGGATTCCTGTGGCCAAATCTGGGTAGAACCGCACCTGCTGGTCCTGGTGTTTAATCTCTCCTTTAGCACGTGCAGCGTTGAAGATCTTCATCCTGTCTCTGTTGCTAAGAAACTTCATAATTAAGGTCCTCGGCGGTCCCTTATCTCTCCGTGGGCCAATACGATGTGCTTTTTCCAGAACCACTGCTGATTGCAACTCCTCGCTGCCCAGCACCTCCGGAATCCACTTTTCCAGAAAGGAACATACGTCCCGACCTTCTGTCTCGACCGAGATTCCAAATCCAAAATATTATCTTCCAGAGATTTATTTTTTTTTCTCCAAAGTGCGCACCTTTAATTGAAGACGGGTGACGTCATCTTCAGCACTAGCGAGACGGAGCTCCATCTGCGCCGTTCGTTCTACACAGTCACCCAATTCCTTTCTTATTCCTTCCAACGCTGTCATAATCCCATCAAATCTAGAGGAAAAGTCCGCTCTCATTGAACTCATGGCTGCCATCAGCGCATCTGCGCCATTCCCCGCAGAAATCGCAGCGTTGCCAGCCTCCTCCGCCATATATGGAGTTTTGTTTGCTGCGTCACAGACCTGAAAGTCCGTTAATTTGGACTGTTTCGGCGGCTCGCTTTTTCCTTTTCCTGGTTTTCCAGCCTTAGGCTTCGCCGACATATCCTCGCCCAAATGCTGGGATACGTTCTGTCCCAAATGAGAGAGTTATTTGCCGATTTTTTTTTTCCAGGAGCAGAGCAGAGCGAGACACGTCCGTCCTATGTGGCAGCCATAACCGGAAGTCCCAGGATGTTTCTTGATTTATTAAATAACATAGACTGAGGTGCATAAACTGACTGAACTGAAAAAACTGAGATAACTACAAAACAAAGCCATGGTGTAGGGCCGAGAAAACAATGCTAAAAATAAACACTGAGAAATACAAACTAAATTGCAATAAGAAATGTAAAACTAAATACAATCACACCAGGAGTGGAGACAAGAAGCTAGAAAACACAGGAGGTAGAAACATGGGAGGTTCATGGAAGAACAACATCAATGGCGCAACAGAGAGGAGAAGGACAAGACAGAATTTAAGGGGAAGAAGACAATCAGGGAAATGAACAACACATGGGAACAAACAGCAGTGAGGGGAATGGCATTAATGAGGGAGAGAAGCAGAGAGGAGCATAAACAGAAAAAAGGACAACAACTAAGGAGAAAAAAGAGACAGACACTAGGGAACGGAACCTAACGGACAAAACCAGAATCAAGGCATCACCGCAATGAAGACACAAGAAAGAAAACATTAACCCAGGAATAAAATACAACTAAGGAAAATCATGCCAAAGTAAACTGGAAATCATAACTAAGGACTAGCAAGCAGGTAGTTACAAAATAAAAAAGGATCTGTCATGGTTGGCCCTCACGGGCAGAAGTACAGACTCACTCGCGGGGTGAAGTTGAAGCATGATTTAATAAAGGAAACTTTAGCATGGCAGAGACGGTGATACTCACAACCAGAGGTAAAGACAGGGAAATAATAACGATGATAAACGATGAAGGAATGAAGACCATAATCACGACGAGGACCCAACAAGGGAATGAGGGGCTGAAACCCAATAAATAGAAATTTACACAATGAGACTAATGAGCAACAACCCTGACCAATAATGACTGACATAGGGAGAAGCTGTGCTCAAACGGAAGTCAACAAACACTGTCAAAATAAAAGTCCGACCAGAAACAAATGATGAACAGGAAAAAACCCAAACATACAAATGTAGCTTAGATGGGAGACAATAACAGTAAAGACAATAATAATAATAATAATAATAATAATAATAATAATAATAATAATAATAATAATAATAATAATAATAATAACAATAATGATAATAGAGAGACCAGGATGTAAATCAAACCCCAAAGATGATAATAATGAAGGCAGAATAATAAATACTGACAATCACAAAGTGTGGCCTGGTCTGACCCAGCCCAAACCACCACAGTACCCCCCCTTTAAGGTCGGATTCTAGACGACCCCAGGGAACATCAGAAAAAGGAAAACAAAGAAAGAAAAGGAGAGAGAAAAAAAACCCCAAAATCCTAACAGGGTGGGGGGGTGGGGGGAAATAGGCCAGGCGGGCAGAAACAGACCAGAATCCAGGATTGAAAATATAGGTGCCCCAACCTTAGGGGAGAAATATGAAAACCCACAGCCTAGGGGGCAGGAAATGAACAAAAACAAAATACACAATAGAACCCCAGGACAAAAATAATGTGCCCCAACCTCAGGAGAGAAACGGCACACAACCTACAGCCTAGGGAGATGGGGGAAAAAAACAAAACCACAAAATAGTAGCGATAATTAAGGGCCCATAGAGCAGAAAATGCCAGGAGCTCCCTACTCAAAAAAACCCCAAAACCATATGCTCCAACCCCAGGAAAACAGCTTGAAAACCCTAGACTGAGCGGGTAGGGAAACCTCAAAAGTACATTTAAAAAAAAAAAAAAAAAAAGACAAAAGACAAGGTGAGCACTTGAAACATAACGGTACACATAACAGTGAAACAGATACCTATACTCTGATAAGTGACACACATATAAAACATACAGAATAGGCAAGTAAACTACGAATTCCCAGCTGAGCTGGACATACGAGGAGGGAAATACATCCAAAACTTAAGTATGATGAGGAAAAAAAACAAAACATTGAGGCACGCTGACCCCCGAAAGGGAATGGTGGGAGAGCGCCAACCTCTGGCCGTCGAACACTGGGGTGCGATGACCTTCAGCGCTCGAAGAGACGTCTGGAACGCATCCAACCAAGATGCCCAGGAATCCCTCTCCACCCCCGTGCCCCGGACAGGGAGGAGAGGAGCAGGTGGAAGGAAAAAAAACACATCACCACAGTCGGTAAAAAACAGTACATGAAAAGTTAGCAGTAAAAACACACTGCTGAGTCCCTTCACTGGGAACAAGACAGCACCTCTCATTATTAAAGGGGGAAAAGGGAAAAGAGAGTACTTGCCTTGCCCCCGCTCCGTCGTTGCTGGAGCCGCTAAACAGGTCCGCAGCTGGAGGACCAGACGAATGTTCCAGGACCAGCGGTGACAGTCCAGCACGGCGGCAGGGAGTGGATGAAGGAGGAAGGGGAAGCGTGGAAGCCAGGGGACGCTGAATCATCGGCGCAAGCCTCCAGGGTACCGGGACTGGCGAGGAGGCACATGGGAGCCAGGGGACGCTGAATCGTCGGCACAAGCCTCCAGGGTACCGGGACTGGCGAGGAGGCACATGGGAGCCAGGGGACGCTGAATCGTTGGCGCAGGTCTCCGAGGTGCCGGGGCTGGCGAGGAAGCACGGTGATCAATGGAGACAGGGGATGCTGAAATCATCGGCACAGTCTCCGGAGTCCCGAGTAAATTCCTCGTCCACCCGTAATCCTCAGCTCGGCATAAGGGAAAAGGTGGCTGCAGATGATACGGCAGGGAAGGCCACACCACCTCAAACAGCAAGAAACAGAGTAAAAGTTCAGCAGCAAAAGAAATGGCTGCTGAGTCCCCTCCCCGGGGCAGCGGTGTCCGTCTAGCCGAGGGCCGTTGCATGATGGTGAGGTGCTGGTGTGAACAGGATGGGAAATGTGGAAGCCAGGGGACGCTGGGTCATCGGCACAAGCTTCCGGGGTGCCGGGACTGGTGAGGAGGCACACGGAAGCCAGGGGATGCTGACTCGTCAGCTCAGGGTTCCGAGGTGCCCGGGCTGGCGAGGAGGCATGATGACAAACGGAGGCAGGGGACGCTGACATCGTCAGCACAACCTCCGGAATCCTAGGTGAAATCCTCCTCCACCCCTGTAGTCCTCAGCCCGGCTGGTGACGAGGAGAAAGCTGGCCATGATAACACGGCGGGGTAAGGAAGCCCCTCCGGCCAGGGAGGAGAGTACAGATGTAGGCGAGCCCCCAGGGAACTGCAGCCCGATGAAACGAAACTTCAGTCTGTTGACAGCCAGTCACTCTCCTCCCCTCTGCCTCCTCCGGGTCCTGCTTCACTTCTCCCGCTGAGTCTTGTTTTGGTTGGGTCCTACTGTCATGGTTGGCCCTCACGGGCAGAAGCACAGACTCACTCACGGGGTGAAGCTGAAGCATGATTTAATAAAGGAAACTGTAGCATGGCAGAGACAGTGATACAACCGGAGGTAAAGACAGGGAAATAATAACGATGATAAACGATGAAGGAATGAAGACCATAATCACGACGAGGACCCAACAAGGGAATGAGGGGGTGGAACCCAATACATAGGACACAACGAGACTAATGAGCAACAGCCCTGACCAATAATGACTGACTTAGGGAGAAGCTGTGTTCAAACGGAAGTAAACAAACACTGTCAAAATAAAAGTCCGATCAGAAACAAATGATGAACAGGAAAAAACCCAAACATACAAATTTAGCTTAGATGGGAGACAATAACAGTAAAGACAATAATGACAATAATAATAATAACAATGACGATAATAAAGAGACCAGGATGTAAATCAAACCCCAAAGATGATAATAATGAAGGCAGAATAATAAATACTGACAATCACAAAGTGTGGCCTGGTCTGACCCAGCCCAAACCACCACAGGATCAAGTTAAACAAAACCAAACAAGAACAAAACAAGAAGTACTTTCAGAATAAAGCTAACACTAAACAAGCACAGCACATAAAACGCTGAGGAGACGAAGGTATTAATACTCAAAGCACGGGGCATGATCAGCAATAGACCATGCCCAACACAACGAGTCTACTATTGTTTTAGAGAAAAATCAATGCCACACAACTGGGACCCACCAGATAAATATCAGCCACTGACATCAGTGAATCTTATCTTATTTGCTGAGAAGTCAATATCAATAAGGTGAATATCGGCATATACAGATATTTCAGCCATTATATTGGTGCATCCATACTGTGTTTTAGCCATAGCCAGAGGAGAAACACCAGGACTGTAAAATATGTTTATATAAACTGTACCTAGTTATTCAAGTATGAAAAACTGTACTATCATACCAACTTGGGCGGCAGTGGCTCAGGAGGTAGAGCAGGTCGTCCAATAACCGGATGGTTGGCGGCTCAAATCCCACTCTCCCCAGATAGCCTGCCGTTGCGTCCCTGAGCAAGACATCTTACCTCCAGTGTCCATGACACCGGGTATGAATGTGCATAAATGTTCGGTGGTGGCCAGAGAGGAGGTGCGCAGATTGGCAGCCATGTTTCCATCAGCTTGCCCCAGGGCAGCTGTGGCTACAGTAGTAGCTTGTCACTACCATTGTCTGTCTGGAGTGAATGAATAATGTATCTATTTGTAAAGCATCTTTGAGTGTCTATGATAAAGCGCAATATAAATCTGATGCATTATTATTATCCATCCATCTTCTACTACTTATTGGGGGATCTGAGTTGAGGGGGTAGCAGTCCTAGCAGAGAAGACAGACTGCCACCTGGTTCATATAGCACCATGATACCCATAATCCCTCCGGCAGGTGGGAAGGCAGACCCATGTGGCTCACTATGCATACTGGGTCCTTGTTGTACTGTTTTCATGGGGATCTACTGGTCTGGCACTTCACCCAGGACCTGTTTACCTCACCAACAACATAGCTCCAGGGATCATGAGGGCACACACACCCCTCCACCATGATATGGTGGCGATCCACTGAGTACAAGAAATGCGTCACTGTCTGTCAAATAAGATAAGCAATCGTTGCCTGGCGTTACACATCATGTCTTCTGTTGTGTCACTACACCAAAGGCCCATGGTGAGCCAGGAAAAATTTCCCAGCCTAAAAGCACAGGTGTAAATAATAAAAAATGAACACTGGCTGCTTTCCATGTAGCTGTTTCCATATCCTGACTGACTGTCCCACAGCCTGACAGGGCCACTTAAATCCAACTGATCCATCCAAAAATGTTTCCTACTATAACAAATTAAACTGTCTGCTGCTAATATCAACGATTACAGCTATGATTAAAGGGAGTTCACTCACCAGCTGACTGGTCTGCTTGAGGTAACTTGGAGACGGAGTTCTGCAGCGTGGCCAGCTTTGACTTCATGATCCTGAGGCCTTCTGTAAATCGCATCTCCTGGCCTTTGAGAAACTTCTCCATTTGACGAAGCACCCCGACCACCTGGTGCCTATCCGTGCATGTCTGTTAATGAGGCACGAGAGCTGTGAGCATCAAGAGTGATAGAAAAACTTTTTGAAAAGCGATAAGTTGAAGGTTACCTCAGTTTAATGGTTGTAAAAAGTAAAACCTGAGCAATGAATAAACATCATGGTGCAGCTGTGAGAAATGAGGTCACCGAAACTAAATCCAATAATCCATACAGTTATATGTAACTAGGGCTAATTCACAAGAAAAGTGAAAGTGCAGAGTGACTAGTAAGTCTGGAAAACCACTAGCCACAGCAGCCGGTGAGCACAAATGTCAGTGACAATCCCTGTATGGAACACTAACAATCTTACTAAGAATTCATCATAAATTATGTTATGAATTGTTTACTACGTCCATGTATTCACTCAGACCTCTGCACATACAGTATTCTAGTCTAAGTCTGCCTGTTTCCTCCTCCTCTCCCTCATCTAACACGTTTCACTCACAGCTCCAGCTGCAGGCACAGCTGGTCAAAAGCTGTGTGGCAGATGTCAGAAGGTCCTATCTCCAAAATGCTGCACCTCTGTATATTTTGCATGGCGGCGGTGGTAGGAAAGCACAAGCTCTTTGGTAATCCCTACTGGGCAGACCAAAAATAGCATGGGTGCTAGATGAAGTGACTTTGGAGGGGAGAACACTTGTCAAGCCATTACCAGTTCCTTCAGAGAAAGTGTCTCTAATCCCTTCAGAAGAGGTTTATTAATCACATGCTCATTTTTGAACAACATCTTGGCGCAGCATACCATGAATTCCTGCACTGGACTCCAGAGGGTTTTGCACTATAACAACTAGCTGCAATACATTAAAATTCAATGTGCACACAGGAGTGTGCAGCCTTCTTTTAAAAGCCTGAGGCATAGAGGAAATGCCACAAAATGAAAGACATGGGAGGATTCAAATACTTTTCCCCCCAAAATTGAAACAGTATCAACTGATTCTTCGAATGTAAGCTGTGGAACGAGACCACCAAACTGGAAAAAAAAAAAGTAAAAATAAGACCTGTGGAGGATGAATGCCATTACTGTCAGATGCATTTTTGTTAAACAGGGTTTGACAGTTTTCTCAGATAGTCTTGCTCCTACCTGGATGTTGGCGTGCCCACTTTGGATAGCTGTCAAACACAACAGAAGCAAACACCTGTGCCCAAAACGCAGATCCATCTCTAGAAGTCAAACTGTTGCCACCTTTCCCTGTTAACTCCTTTCAAATCGATAATAATCCCCTAAAACAGCAGTCAGAGTTCCATGTGCCTGTTACAAGAGGGTGAAAGATGCTCATCAGGTGTCACAGTCTCTGCATCTGCTCTCTTGAAGAGCTGAGTTCTCTGTTCCTTTCTTCCAGCAGGAATCCCTCCCACCGACAGAAAGACTGCCAAACACTTTACACCTCTCTGCAGCTGAAAGGCGCACTGTAACAGCAAGTTATCGCCACCTACGGCAAAGTAAAATACCAGAGCAACTTCTATTTTGCAAAATTGCAAACTTTAAAAATGTCAGTCTCTTTCCCCATTCAAAGTCAATAAACAACTTGCCACCTACCTTCGTCAGAATATTAGTACCAAACAGGTTGTTTCCCTTTTCTTCAAGTCATTATCCGGACTAATTGTCATATAATCATGGTGCTGATAGTGTTTTATGCTTTTCTTAAGTCTGTTATAGAAATGAGGTGGCGTTAGCTTGAGCTGCAGGGTTGTGGCGACACCTCTTGGCTGATGGCGATACTGCACAGTGTAAGTGGGACACAGCGAACATTTACAACACAAAACTGTTTTTAACGGGTTTATGTTTAAACTTCTTGTCATGTTTGGTTGTAGGCAGAAGCAAAATATGTGGACAAAGGTGTTATTACGTGTTATTATATCATGACAGAAAAGTCTCTGCCTAAAACATGTTTGTAACAGTGCTCTGTTTGTTTTGCAGGCAGAGCACTGCCGTTTAGTTTATTTCACTGTGAGCTTTTAATTGACATGTTCTTCTATGTCAAGAGTGTCAGTTGTTGGCATGTTTTGGTTTTGGAATAACTTATTTATCTTTTCTTGCAGTACTGTGGTTGGTGGTGGCCTCCACTCATCGCCTGGTCATCTGGGAGTTCACGCACCATTGATGCATCGGCTTGGTTGCATGTGTTTTGTTTTTATTTTGTTTAGCACTGATAGCATACTCCTCCAGGGGTGGGTGGTTGATGCCCAGCCGCCATAGTACATTTTATATCTTTATTATTGATTTTAGATGCCAAGAGAAGTGGTAGTTTTAATAAACAGCCATGCATGGCAGTTAACCCGCACTGACTGCTGTGGCCTCTTAATTGAAGCCCCTGGATTTAATATACCTCAGTGTCACATGTTAATTGTCTGCAAAAATTGCAGTGGGGTTCCTGGTGGAAATAAATCCAAAGGAACTTCTGCTGTACTGGCTTGTCTTCACCGTCTTAGTTTTTGACAACCGCTCGGCACTTCACCTGGGTTAGAATTTTGTCCAGGGCCCAGTTCAGTGCCTAAATCTTTCCTTAAAATATTTATCCATCACTGTTTTTTTTTTTTAATCTAGTCACAGCAACCTCTAGCACATCTTAACCTATGGCCTTAAGAAGGCCATTAACCATACGAAGAAGACAGAAGCCATTATTGCTTCATACTGCCACCTACTGACATGGAAGAGTCACTACAGGCATCCACGCACAACAGTGGCAAATTATTTGCAATGTTTTGGACCAAGAAGTGAAATTAGACAATTTCCCACAGACCGTGACCATTCTCTCTTGGACCCCCAGGGGTCCCGGGATCCCCAGTTGAAAAACATCCCACTGAGAAATTTCTTGCTAAATGCTGAGCACAATAACAGGAAAGAATAATCAGTCATATCAAAATCCAACAACTTAAAAAAAAAAAAAATCATATTTCACCCAAATCAGAATTCCATGCCAGAGGTGTAACTTCTTTCATCTGTTTGTTTTATCAAGATTCAGTTGCTATAAATGTTGAACCATGGCAGGACTGGAGCTTGTTTCTGTCCTGCCAAATATTCTCCCCAGAATTATAAACAGTGTGGACAATCAAGAGCAAACTGGTGATGGTGCCCGTTGCCAAACAACATAATTCCACAAATCCACTTCCCCTGTCAAGCACCTAGTGCTGTAATTGCATAAGTTAAAAACAATGAATATGAAGAATTGTTGCCAGCACTCAATTTAATTTATTCCTGCTGTTGTAACATAAAGATGCATACATTACTGTTTATTTATTTATTTAAGGGATGGGCACAGTCATTTAAATAATAAAAAGATGTGAATTTATGACAAACTGTCACGATCTGAGCGTGGGGGGGGATTCCTTTTCTTTTTGCCTTTTTTCATATTTGTGCTGTGTTGTCGTTTTGAGTTGCAATTCCTGTTATTTTGTCCTTGGTTGATTTGTCACATATTCTGTATCCACCTTATTCCTAGGCCTGATGATGCCTTGCGTGAATTATGGTAGTGAAGCGGCATGAAAAAATAAGCAGCGATGTTGAGGTTTTAAGTAGGTTTTATTAAATCATACCGCCTTCACAAGTGCCGCTCCCGGCGCGAGCTCAGCGGCTCTCGGCAGAGAGACACAATGTGTCAGCAGCAGCAGTTGAAGTGAGACTGAGAGGAGGGGCATGGGTTACAGTGCAGTATATATACCCAACTACAACAATACATAAAAGAGCATTCCCCAGCAGTTGGTATGATCAAAGAGATAACAGAACAGGCATGAGACATTTGCATTTGAGAGACATATTGATCTCGGTCCCTAGGTCACAGTAAGGACAGGACACATGAACACAATGCATGAAAGGCAACATTAACATCACAGAAGTGAGCCAGAAGAAGCGGGGCTGCCTGTAGACATTAATACACATTTCACTGTTCTGTTAATTGCTCTAGCCGAGCGCTGTGTCTGTCCAGTCTGTTGTGGGGGTTACACCAAACCGCCACAGTAGCAACTTCTGGTACTAGTTTAGAACATATGGTTGTCACTGAAACGGGACACTTTTCCTTGTTCAAAAACAATGACTTCGGCATCAGAAATGCGGGAACACGGTGTCTTGCACCTCAAAACAGTAATATAATTATACCACTTCCCATGACTATCGAGGGATGGGAAGATGACCTTAAAAAATGGCTTTGTAGATAGTAGCTCCGTTAGTTAGCGCCACTGCTAAGATGCTAATGCTGTAAACAAATGACCTGTGCTGGCAAAATGAGTGACTTTGAGGACATTTTCAAAACTGATGCAATGTTATTTCCATATTCTGTATTGAAAGACCTTCAAAATGATATTTAATTTGTAGAAAGTGTGCAAAAACTGACCCAGAAAAATTTGTTTATATTTTAGCTAGGTTGAAAACTCGCATTCGATGGGTCAGGAGTTATGTCTTCCACTAAAACATAGGTATTTTTAGAAAGTACGATCTCTAAGCTTTCCAATGATACAAGGCACTCATGGGGTTTTCCTGGGGCTTTGCTGCTACCAAACAAAGAAAGAGTTGTGGTGGTACGGATGGGGGATTTTCCACCTAGAGAAGGCAGCTGGGGAAAGGGGGAACAATAGACTGAATAAGGAAGTGTCATTGGGGAGTATCAGATGGGACAGTAAGGACTATGTGCCCCCCGGGGAGAGGAGGAACTGCCGGAGCCGCTGGAAGAGGAAAGGGTGTGAGATTGGTGCCGGCGTTATGTCATGTTAATGTGCCACACAGGTCTTTGTTCCAAACAATGTATTATGTTCGGAAGTTCCGGGGCTCAGTGCATGGAATTAAAGGTATAAAAGAGGAATGCACAGAGACCCGGGAGCTCTTTTACTGTACTGTATGTTGGAGAAAGAATAAAGTTGGAGAAAGAATAAAGTTTGTGTGTCGTTCAGCTTGCTGCCTTGCCTGTTTCCTTTCTCCACACTGGTGACCCCAAGACGTGCCATGGAAAGCAAGCCGAGCACCGCCCCAGAGACTACTTGGAGGGAGAGCACCAGCACCGCGTGTGCTGTCTCAGTCATGCTCCCAGACTTCTGGCTTCACAACCCGACCGCGTGGTTCTTATACATAGAAGCCCAGTTCGCACTCCGCGGGATAACAACGGACAATACCAAATATTACTACGTGGTCGCTGCGCTGGATGTGTGTGATACGCAACAGGTGACGAGCCTGCTCCAGGAGCCGCCAGCCCAGGGGAAATATGAAGTGCTCAAGAGGATGCTACTCCAGTGCTATACCCCTTCTGACAGTGAGAGGGCAGAGAGACTCCTAACGCATTCGGAGTTAGGTGACAGATCAGCAGTGGAGCTCATGGAGAGCATGTTGGCGCTGAGGGGGAAGGATGATGAATCTTTCCTGTTCGCCCACTTGTTCATCAGGAACCTACTGGCTATGGCGAGGGTGATCCTGGCCAACTCGCAGTGGCTGGTTGCCAAGGACTGCCATGCCCTGGCGCAGGAAGTGGACCACATCATTTTGGCGACCAGAACTCTCAGCATGCAGGCAGTGGCACCGGCATCCATAAGGGATTCCAGCGAGGTTGAGGAGCCGTTGGTGATAGCCGGGACGGATACCAGGAGACGAAGGAACGGGGCGATCTGTTTTTATCATCGCCGTTTCGGCTTGAATGCCCAGTGCTGCCTGTCGCCATGCCAATTCAAGAAGCCGGGAAGACGGCACGTTTGGCTTTCAGTTGCTGCTGCAACCGCTGGCGACAGGAACAGACTGCTTTATGTCATGGACACACGTTTGGGGAGATGGTTTTTGATGGACTCCGGCTCCCAGAAGAGCCTCATTCTGCCAGTCAATGCAGACAGGTTGGCAGGAGGCAGCGGTCCCGAGCTCACAGCTGCCAACGGATCCACCATCAGGACGTTTGGCGAACGGACACTGAAAATATGCTTGCACGGATGCAATTTCCAGTGGGACTTTGTGATAGCTGCATGTGCTGCCCCTATTTTAAGTGCAGGCTGTATGTGCTTATGGGTTGTTAGTCGATGTTGCTAATAGGCGATTAGTGGATGCTGTCTCTTTTTTCTCACTCCCCTGCACAGCTCGGGGAGCTGGGTCAACAACACTGGCTAACGTTATAGCTCCAGGGGGTAAGTACCAACATTAACTGGCACAGTTCCCAGTACTTACCGTCCCGACCTTTTTGGCTACGATAACGAAACACAGGTTCGAACATTTCATAACTACAAAAGGCCCGCCGGCGTTTGCGCGTCCTCGGCGCATGGACACAGCTAAGCTGGCCAGCGCACATGAGGAGTTTGCCAACTTAGAGCAGTTGGGCATCGTCAAGCGCTCCAACAGCCCATGGGCATCCCTGCTTCACATGGTGCCTAAAGCTGACGGGTCGTGGTGACCATGCGGCGATTTCCGGCGCTTCAATAATGCCACGGAACACAATCATTTTCCTATTCCGCACATCCAGGATTTTTCCGTGCACCTGGCCAGGGCGTGTGTTTTTTCAAAAGTGGATGTGGTCCGCGGATACCATCAGGTCCCGGTGCACGTGGAAGATGTTCCGAAAACAGCAGTAATAACTCCTTTTGGCCTTTTCAAGTTTTTATGCATGCCGTTCAGATTAAAAGGCATAGCGCAGACTTTCCAGAGGATGATGGACGCAGTGCTTCGCGACTTATCCTTTGTTTTTGTCTACTTAGAAGACATTCTGGTAGCTAATGCGTCCGAGGAGGAGCACGTCGCCCATCTCAAGAGAGTTTTCCAGAGGTTGGAAGCGCACAGACTCATAGTGAACCCGGTGAAGTGCCAGTTCGGAGTGCCAGTGACTGATTTTTTGGGGCCACCACATTTCGATGGAGGGCGTGATTCCGCTACCGGATAAGGTGCGCGCTGTGTTGGACTTTCCGCATCTGCAGACCATGAGAACCCTGCAGGAGTTTTTGGGAATGGTCAATTTTTATAACCATTTCCTTCCCCGGGCAGCTCAGCTGATGCAGCCGTTGCATGTCGCACTGAAAAAAAAGAAGCCCGTGGAAAACATCGACTGGACTCCTGAACGAGTCCAGGCTTTCACGGACACCAAAAGAGCGCTGGCGGATGCTGCATTGCTAGCCCATCTGGATCCGTCGGGACAGATAGCGCTCACTACGGGCGCATCTGATGTTGCCATAGGAGCAGTGGTGGAGCACTATGCCTCTGGTTCGTGGCAGCCGCTCGCATTTTTTAGTCGAACTTTGCACAACAACAAACGCAAATACAGCACGTTCGACAGAGAGTTGTTGGCTCTACTGGCTCTACACCTGGTGACACGCCATTTCCAGTTTTGGCTAGAAGGGAGCGAGTTCACCACATTCGTGGACCATAAGCCACTGATGTACGCGATGTCCAAGGTCTTGGAACCGTGGCTGGCCTGGCAGCAATGGCATTTGGCTGCTATCTTGGAGTTTACGACTGACATTCAACACGTTACCAGTAAGATCAACATTTTGGCCGATTGTCTGTCGCGCATGTTAGTCTCCCTGGTCTACATGGGAATAGATTTCCCTGCTATGGCCACAGAGCAAGCTGGGGACGCAGATATTTGCACCTACTGGGACGCAGATATTTGCACCAGTCGGCACCTACTGGGTTAAGGTTTGAGAGCAGGGTGGTGCAAGAAGGGTGCCCTCCCTTGCTCTGCGGCATCTCCACCGGCCGCCCGCACCCAGTGGTTCTGAGCTCTTGGCACTGCCGCATTTTTGAATCAGTCCACTCACTTTCGCATCCGGGAGTGTGCGCTTCGGTGAAGCTAGTGGGGGTGAAATTCGTCTGGCCACGCTTGTGCAAGGACATGAAAGAATGGGCTGCAGCTTGTGTCGCGTGCCAGCGGGCCAAAGTGCACAAGCATACCAGAGCCCCCCTTGAGGACTTCCAAATCCTGGCCAGGAGGTTCGACCACGTCCATGTGGATTTGGTGGGACCCTTCCCACATCGCAAGGTTTCACACACCTTTTGACAATCGTGGACCGCACCATGCCCTGGCCTAAAGTAGTTCCACTCGCTTCTACCTCGTCTGCAGAAGTACCTCGCGCTTTTTTGTCAGTTTGGGTTGCACGGTTCGGATACCCATCAGATATCACTTCCGACAGGGGTCCACAATTCATATTGGAATTCTGGTCCACGATGGCCCAGAGCCTGGGGGTCAAAATTCACCGCATTACCGCGTACAGCCCCCAGGCTAACAGGTTATGTGAGCGTTTTCATAGGTCACTTAAAGCAGTGTTCAGAGCTTCACTCATGGACACAAATTGGGTCGACCGCCTGCCCTGGGTTCTTTTAGGGCTCCGATCCATGCCTAAGGAGGATTTGGCAGCCTCCCCGGCAGAACTTGTTTTTTCTCAGCTGCTGCGGATCCCCGGAGAGTTTTTAGCAGAAAACCCTGCGCCTGAGGCTGATCCGCCCGCGCAATTTTTGCACAGCACGGAGGCTTTTAACGTACCCACGTTCCCCACACTCTCATCCCCAAGAGTTTACAGAACGCCAGCTTTGTTTTTGTCAGTCATGATGTGCACCGGACCCCACTGCGCCCACCGTATGACGGACTGTTCAGGGTGTTGGGACCTGGGGCGAAACATTTTGTGTTAGACTTGGGGGTGCGTAGGGAGACCGTCTGCATCGACAGGCAGATTGTGTTGGCAGATGAGTAGGTGGTGTTGGCCCAAGCTCCCCGGCGTGGATGCCCACCATTAGTGGCTCCGCAAGTTGGTGTTCCCTTGGCAGAGGTCTGCGCCTGCGCCCATGAAGCTGATGTGTTCCCACCCCCCTTTTACCCTCCACAGACTGATGTGCCCTCCTGTACACCTCGCCAGCAGGGTGTTTCGACTGGATCGGCGACCTCCCGCTATGGGCGCTGGCTCAAGCCCAAAGGACGGGGGGGTTAGTGCCCCTTCTGGGTGTTCGGGGGGGGGGGGGCTGTGGGCTGGTACGGGTGGGGGATTCTCCACCCAGAGAAGGCAGCTGGGGAAGGGGGGGAACAATGGACTGAAGGAGGAAGTGTCACCGGGGGGGTATCAGAATAGAATAAAACAAGCTTTATTTGCCATTGTCACATAAACAATGACATTTAAAAATGCCCAACCAGTCAGAGTATCATTCATAAATATGTAGACTCAAAATGTATAAAATGTGGACTTCCGGTCTGGACGCCATGGCGACTGCAGCTTAACACTGAAGCTCTCAGACTCAATCCAGGATAACACCTTGAAAATCAAACTTAACGGATTTTTGGAGGAGTGAAAATCAAAAGACAAAATCATCATGTCTAAAGGAAAACAGAAGAAACTGAAATTCTCCAGGCTAGGACACGTATCGGCCGGAGAATCTGAACTGGAAGATCCCCGTTCAGAAGACGAGGAGCTGGTGATAGCTAACAAAAGGGTTAGCCTGAAATCACTATTTGAGGAACTACGACGATTTCGCCGAGATGTTACGGCCGAATTTCGGGAATTCAGAGAAGAATTGAAAAGGACAAACAGCAGAGTGGACCAGGCCGAGAACCGAATCTTGGAAACAGAGGATCGAATAAAAGTGCTCGAAGATTCTGTGCTGGACCTACGCAAAAGACAAGCAGCTATAGAGGCTAAGCTAACCGACCAAGAAGGAAAACAAAGAAGAGACAACATAAGAATTCATGGTCTGATAGAAGGAACCGAAAATGGTTTTAACTCAATGGCAGAATGCGTGGAATCCTTATTAAGAGAGAAATTGGATATTCCACAAACCACCGACTTGAAGATAGAAAAGGCACATCGTTCATTAGCCGCTAGGCCGGCGGCGGAAGCGCCCCCACGTTCGGTGTTGGTAAGATTTTCCAATTTCAAAATAAAACAAGAGGTTGTAAGACTGGCCTGGCAGAAAAAAGGATTTATGCACCAGGAGAGAAAAGTCTACGTGGAACACGATTACGCCCCGGAGGTCCTTAAAAAGCGCAGGGAATACAATGACGCGAAAAAGGTGTTAAGAGAGAAGAAATTGCGCTTTCAGACACCATTTCCTGCGAAGTTAAGGGTCTTCTACGGCGATGAAACGTGTCTCTATAATTCGGCGGAAGAAGCAACAGCTGACATGGCGAGAAGAGGCCTCCCGGTAACGGTGTTTAAACCCGCAGCAGACCCGAGTGAGAAGATCAAAGCGCAAACATGGACAACACAAAGACCCTCAAAATCCACGGACCAGCAGCGGGAAACCCAGCACCAGAGCGTCGCGGATAAACTATCCGTTTTCAGGTTGGAATAGCGACCTTTTTTTTTTTTTTTTTTTTTTTTTTTTCCTTTCTCTTGAATCAATCCGCACATCCAACCCCCCTCATACAAGGTAACAAACATTAAAGGAGATGCATATTCAGCATGTGGTAAAACATTTCATGGAACAATCATATTATTTGAAACAAATAAGCCTTTGTAATAAAAAAAAAAAAACTTGTTAAAATAGAAATGTGACAATAATCCACATGTTCTGCTCATACTAACAAATACTGTTTTTGCGTGAATGTTTGATGTGATGGGGGTGGGAGGGTGCACACAATTTCACAGGGTTTAGGCATAAAAGGAAAAAAAAAAAAAAAATCATTACAAGTTTGGATTGGGTTCTGAAACTCACGTTAAAAGCATGGGACTACTTTCAGTGGTACGAGAGGGCCCTCAACACGTAACAGAGTTTGAGGAATTTCCCTCAGAGCCTTCACTCCATCAAGGCTCTTACAGGGTCTTTAAAAAGACCTCAGCTCAGGAAGTTCTTTTGACAGTTTTTTGTTTTAAAGTTTTTTACACTATGTTCTTAATGTTTTTCTTGTTTTTAATGTTCTTTCAGTTTCTGAGTAGCACAAAAGAGGGCCACCACACAGTTATACTAAACAAAACAACACAATGGAGAAACAGGGTGTAACCAAAATAATTTCATATAATGTAAAAGGGATCCTGAATCCAGTTAAAAGATCCAAGATTCTAGGCAAAATGAAAAAAGACAAAGCAGGAATAATACTTTTACAAGAAACCCACCTAACAGACGTGGAACACAATAAACTCAGTAGACAAGGGTTTAAAATGATCTCTTCATCTTCATATAAATCAGGGAGGAGGAGGGGAGTAGCGACATTGATATCAACCAAAATTACATTTGAAAAAAAATCAGAACACAAAGATAAAGAAGGGAGATACAGTTTGGTAACTGGGCGGCTAGAGGGAGAAGATATCACCCTGCTGAATGTGTATGCTCCCCCAGGGGCTAACTGGAAATTTTATAAAAATGTATTCGACCTAATGATAACTAAAGCTCAAGGTTTAGTGATATGTGGTGGGGACTTCAATCTTAGACTGAATCCATACTGGGATGCTTCTGGTAATTCCCCACATCAAAATAACACCCAAAACAGGAAGACTCGGATGCTACTAAAAGAAATGGGAATCTGTGATGTGTGGAGGGAACTCAACCCCAGTGTAAAAGACTATACATTTTACTCAACTCCACATTCATCTTACTCAAGGATTGACTATTTTTTTATGTTTAATAGAGACATTGGTAGAGTAAAAACATGTAAAATAGGACTGATGGATCTCTCCGACCACAGTCCGATCTACATGGACTTAAATATCCAAAAATACACAAATAATACATTTTCTTGGAGGTTAAATTCAAATGTCCTGAAAGGACCATTGAAAGATGAATTGGAGTCAGATATTCTCAGATATTTGGAAGATAACGATAATGGAGAAGTATCCCCTTTAATACTGTGGGATGCATGTAAAGCTGTAATAAGAGGAAAGATTATTGCAAAACTGGCAACCCAAAAGAAACTAAGACAAGAAAAACTATCCACATTAGAGTCAGAACTTAGGAACCTAGAAAAAGAACACAAAGGCAACACTCATTCTACTGACTCGCTCAAGATTAAGGAAATTAAAAACCAAATAAATGAGATCTACACAATAGAAATCCAGAAGAAACTTACATTTCTGAAACAAAAATACTATGAAGCAGGCAGTAAATCGGCAAAATTGCTAGCCTATAAATTGAGGAAACATCAAACAGAAAGAGCAATCTACAAAATCAGAGACCCAGTATCAAAGGAAATAAAATTCAGAATTCAGGATATTCTTAAAAACTTCGAGAATTACTATAAGAACTTATACTCCCACAAAAAACATAAAAACGCATCCGAGGCATTCCTAAACACATTAAACCTTCCCCAACTTACGGAGTCACAAAATAAAACACTACTGTCAGAAATACATCCTAAAGAATTGGAAAAAGCAATTATGAAACTTAAAGCTAACAAATCCCCAGGAGCTGATGGCTATACAGCAGAGTGGTACAAAACCTTTAAACAGCAACTATCTCCTCTCCTCCTGAAAACATTTAATTATGTCCTCCACACAGGGGAAATCCCCCCCTCCTGGAGAGAAGGGGTCATTGCAGTTATACCTAAACCTGAAAAGGATAAACTAGAGTGCTCCAACTACAGACCAATCAGTGTACTAAATCAGGACTATAAGCTTTTTACCATTATCCTTGCCAAAAGGTTAGAGAATATACTGACAGACCTAATTCATTTAGACCAAACAGGTTTTATAAGACAAAGACAGACACAAGACAACATTCGACGCACTTTACACATAATTCATCATATAAAAAAATATAACTTAAATGCAGTCATATTAGGATTAGATGCTGAAAAAGCATTCGATTCGGTTGACTGGTCTTTTCTATACAGAATCTTATCCAGTTTCAATTTTCATAACAACTTCATTAGAACTATACAGGCATTATATAAAAAACCAACAGCTAAAATAAGGATTAACGGTAATTTATCATCATCTTTTGAACTGGAAAGAGGATGTCGTCAGGGCTGCCCCCTGTCTCCACTGCTCTTTGCAATCTTCATAGAACCTCTGAGCCAATGGATAAGACAAAACCAAAAAATTCAAGGTATTACACTTGGTCAGAAGGAACATAAAATAGCACTCTTTGCTGATGACATTTTAATATACCTAGGGCAGCCGGACACTTCTTTACCAGAACTAACCTCAGTTTTTTCAGAGTATGGAGATTTATCGGGGTACAAATTAAATATGCATAAAACCCAAGTTTTAACATTCAACTATGACCCAAATCATTATTCACTAAGCAAACTCAAAACTAACTGGGAGTCGGAATCTATGAAATATCTGGGGGTCAATATCCCGAAACAACTCAACAAAATTATATCACTAAACTATGATCCACTGGTGACAAAAATAAAATCTGACCTAGCAAGATGGAATATGATACCATTCTTGGGTATTGCACAAAGAATTGAAGCAGTCAAAATGAATATACTTCCACGTCTTCTATACCTTTTCCAAACAATACCGGTAGAACCTCCCAAAAAAACATGGCAGGAGCTGGACAGAAGGATCTCAAGATTCATATGGCAGGGCAAGAGACCTAGAATCAGATATAGAACCCTACAGCTAAACAAAGACAAAGGTGGGCTCGCGCTGCCAAATATCAGGGACTACTTTAAAGCCGCACAAATTAAAACTTTAGTAGAGATATGTAACCCAGTCTACTCTGCACAATGGAAGGAGATCGAATGCCAAATAACAAGTGACATCCCCCTACAGGCGATAATAGGGAACAATGTCTTACCTAAGCTTTTGAATAACACTAACCCGTGGATAGAGACCCCGCTAAAAATTTGGTTTAAGATAGTCAGAGAGAATCAAACTAAAGAGCCCTATCGACTTCTGCAATGGATCGCCTATGATCAGGACTTTACTCCTAATAAAACAGACACCAGATTTAAAAAGTGGAAGGAGAAGGGGCTGATAAAATATTACGATTTTTTTAAAGGGCAAATCTTAAGAAGTTTTGAAGATTTGAAAAAACAAGGCCTAATAAATCAAGACCTTTACAGGTTCTTCCAGCTTAGACACCACATAAACAATATACTTAAAAAGGAGGTTTTGGAAAGGGCCCAGTCAGGTGTTCTGAAGGTCTTCTTAATGGCATATAAAGGGATCCCAGGGATCAGATACATTTCTAAAATATACCAAGGTCTTCAAGACTTAAAAGGAGACAACACATCTTATATAAAAGAGAGATGGGAAAAAGAGGGGAATTTCACTTTACATCTGGAAATATGGGAAAAGCTAAATAAACAGCAATGGAAAAGTACCTCATCCCTGCAGTGGAGAGAATTTGGATGGAAAAACTTGGCAAGATTTTTCAGAACACCTGCACAAATCAAATTTACCCATAAGGGATTGAACTGTTGGCGCTTGTGTGGTGAAAAGACTGCAAATCATTTTCATGTGTTTTGGTCATGCCCAGTTATCCACCAATATTGGACCAATGTACAGACAATATTGGGGAAAATATTCAAAATTACAGTTCCCTTTTCTTTTGTAACTTTGTATTTGGGTTTACTACCGGACTCACTGGAAAGACGAGGAGAAAAATACTTATTCAATGTTTTAATATTGGCAAGCAAAAAAGCTCTAACTAAAAAATGGATGTTGAAGGACTGTCCTACACCTGAAGATTGGACTAACGTGATCCAAGACATTTACTCGATGGAAAAGTTGACATTCGCACTAAGACAGGACATGGATGGGTTCATGAACTTTTGGCAACCCTGGACCGCATATGTGTCTTCCATTAGATCTAATCTTTGACAAATACCATTTCAATAATGGTTCTGCTCTTTGTTCCAATGCTACTCAGATGCTCTTTTATCTTTATTTACTTACTTTTTCTTTTTGTTTGTTTTTTACTGGTTTGTTTGGGTTTTTTTTGTTTTTTGTTTTGTTTTTTTTTTCTCTTTAATTTCACCTTTTCTTTCACTTTAAAAAAAAAATAAAAAATAAGGGGTGTTGTAAGAATTAATCTTCCAATGTTGTCAGATATCAGAAAATAAGGGAACATGTGATGAAAATGTAAACACTGCATTGCTGTAACGACCTGTATACCCTTTACAAAAACTTAAATAAAAAAAAAAAAAAAATGTATAAAATGTATAAAAACAGCATAAAAATACAAACATACATGCATACAGTCCACACAATGCACACCTCCAAGGACACATTTCTGCCATTTCACAGTCCCCTCATACACCTTCAACATCCAGCTGCATTTATTACATTTATTGCAGTTGGAGAAAAACTGTTTTTGAATCTGCTTGTCCTTGTTTTAATTTGTCTGTATCATCTGCCTGATAGCAGCAGTTCAAACAGGGAGTTGCCAGGGTGGGAAGTATCCTTTATTATAGTCCAAGCTTTTTTTGAGACAATGGGAACTGTGTAGGTCTTCCAATGTGGGGTTGGGGACAGCCAGTGATCTTCTGAGCCATCCTAATGACTTTCTGGAGCATTTTTCTCTGAGCTGCATTACAGCTGGTGTACCACACGCACATACATTATGTCATTAAGCTCTCAATAATGCATCTGTAAAAGGACACCAGCAGTCTCTGGGTGATGTTGTTCTTCCTGAGGACCCTCAGGAAATACAGTCTTTGCTGTGCCTTTTATAGCAGCTCAGACGGGACAGTAAGGACTATGTGCCGGAGGAACTGTCGGAGCCGCTGGAAGAGGAAAGGATGTGAGAGTGGTGCCGGCGTTATGCCATGTTAATGTGCCACACAGGTCTTTGTTCCGAACAATGTATTATGGTCGGAAGTTCCGGGTCTCAATGCATGGAATTAAAGGTATAAAAGAGGAATGCATAGAGACGCGGGAGCTCTTTTACTGTACTATATGTTGGAGAAAGAATAAAGTTTGTGTCGTTCAGCTTGCTGCCTCATCTGTTTCCTTTCTCCACAGACTCATGATTTATGACTTCTCGTTGCCTGTACTCATAATGACGCAGTGCGCATTCACACCAGCACGTCTCCATCGCAATAAAGTCGGCTGCATTTTGTTAAAATATGTTGGACTTAATCAAATTTACCTTAGAGCAGACATACGCCACAACACCGTGCTTGGATGTCTGTCACTGTGTGGTGAGAAGCCTCCATTTATCCAGTCTATTGGCACAACCACGAACACAAGCAAGTACCAGAACTATACCAAAACATTCAAAAAATACAAAAACTAGAAGAGCTGAAATTAGCTGCCACTTGAGTGTAAAACACGTATGTGGACTATACATTAAAATGAATTTGAAAAACTTTTGAAATCGCTATTTTTAATGCCCCTGCTACTCCACTCTTACTGACTGATTTAACACTACATTAGCTGAAACCGGAAGCTCCGCCTATAATCGTTCCTACAGCGGCACCCCCAGGAATAGGAATTGTTTCTTAGTATGATTTATTTTACTGTTTACGTTCATTATAGTTTGTTATTCACATTTTTGAGGTCACTTGTCTTTATTTTGCCATCTCTTTATATTTTTATTCTGTTGTGTTCTCCCTCTGGGTTGACAGCTGTCAGTGACATTTCTGGGTTGTTGCTCCCCATAGGCGGGGTCCCTGTCAGCTGTCAGCCTGCTCTCTCCCCTCTCATTACTCCCAACTGGTCTAAATTGTATCTTTGTTTTCTCCTGCCTGCACAAGTGACCCACACCTGCTATCACTTGTTTGATTTGTTTCTAGCCTTATTTAAGAGCTGTTATTTTCATTTCTTGTTGCCGGAGTGTTGAATTTTCTTCCCCCTTGTCCTCACTTGAACCCTGACCTTGTTCTGGTGAGCTTATTCGTAAGTTTGTTTGTTTGACAGTTTGGATTTTTGTGTTGGTGCATTTTGTGTTCTTGTGTCTTAATAAATTTCGCAAACTAGCAGTTTAGCATCCGGGTCTTTCTCTCTGCCCTGAGGGGCAACTCATGACACAAACTATAAATTCAAAACAAAAAAACCCTGTAACTTTATGAGTGTAAAAATCCTTAAATTTTGACAAAGGCTCAAAATTTTGTGACAAAATCTCTAATTACAACATAAAAAAGAGAAAAGGGGAAACTGATGGCAAAAAAAAGAAAAAAATACCCATTTATGAGAATGTTCCAAAATCACATGATGATTTCACATTTTCAAGGAGTTAAAATTACCAAAACTTGCACATTTCAGATAAAAAAGGTCAAATTTCTCCACAAAAAGTTGCAAATTCACAAGAAGAATTCAAGTCCCAAATTTATGAGAAAAAGTTGCAAATTTACAAGAAAAATGTAATGTGAAAGAAGTAAATTTACAAGAAAAGTCACATATTTGAGGAAAAAGTTGCACATTTATATGAAAAAGATGCAAATTTACAAAAAAATATTTCAGGCATCTGACAGCACTGATGAAGATTTGAGTTAATTCCCGTAGTCCTCCTAAGAGGACAACTGCATATACAACCCAAATTTTGTGACTGCACTGAACTGCGCATGTGCCAGTGTTTTATTGTTCTTGAGCAGAGATTTAACATATTATTGCCTTTTGACCAACAAACACAAAAGCTCTTCTTCCTTGCGCTCCAGCCCGACCACCAATGCTTGAAATGAGCTGCCTTCATGTTCTTCCTTCTCTTTTTGCTTGATTATGGGTGTTCAAATCAGTTTGCTGATGCATTTCTGACATCTGTGTTTTCATACAGTTTGAACAGCAGATCATGTTCACTGTTGCAGACAGTAAGAAAAGTTGACCATAAAGAGCCGCATATGTGTCTGCAGTCTGCATCCATTCCATAAGGACGGAGACTATGAATAAACCCTTGCTCAAATGGCCCAGTATACAGTGGGGAAAATAAGTATTGATCACGTCAACATTTTTCTCATTAAACATATTTCTGATGGAGCCATTGACCTGAGATTTTCAGCAGATATCAGTAACAGCCCAAGTAATCCATACATACAAAGAAATCATGGCAACTGTGTTCATTAAACAAGTTATATTTAATAAAGTGTAATGACACAGGGAATAAGTACCGAAAACATGAAGAAAAAAGTGGTGCAAAAAAGGCACAGAAAGCCAAGAAACCAGCTGAAATCCATCAGAATTTAGGAAGCCATCCCGTTCCCCATCATTGCAAATTAATTTCAGCTGGTTAAGTCCTGACTGATAGCCTTTTCTGTGAATATCAGTTTGTCACACCCCAAAGAAGTCATGATGGATAGAAGCAAAGAGCTTTCTCTAGACTTTTGCAACCTTATTGAAGCAAAACATAGTGATGGCATTGGTTACAAGCACATTTCTAAACTGCTGAATGTTCCAGTTGGAGCCATCATTTGGAAGTGGAAAGAACATCACTTTACCATAAACCAGCCACAGCCAGGAGCTCCTCACAAGATTTCTGGCAAAGGAGTCAAAAGAATTATCAGAAGAGTTATCCAAGAGCCAAAGACCACTTATGGCATGCTCCTGAAAGACCTGGAGTTAACAGATACCGCTGTTTCAAAGAAAACAGTAAGTAATGCACTCAACCGACATGGGCTCTATGCCCACTCACCTTGCAAGACTCCATTGCTGAAGAAAAAAACATGAAGTTCGTTTAAAGTTTGCTGCACAACATTTGGGCAAGCCAGTAAAATACTGGGAGAATATAGTCTGTCAGATGACATCAAAATTGAACTCTTTGGATGCCACAGCACATAGCATGTTTGGAAAAATGGTACTGCATATCTCATCATGGTGTGGGGGTGTTTTTCAGCGCATGGTACAGCAGACTTCATATAATTGAAAGATGAATGGACAAATGTACAGAGACATCCTTGATGAGAATTTGTTGCCATCTGCCAAGATGCTGAAGATAAAACGAAGGTGGACATTTCAGCCACACAATGATCCCAAAACACACAACTAAGGAAACTCGCAAATGGCTCCAGAGAAGGAAAATAAAGCTGCTAGAATGGCCCAGTCAGTCACCTGACCTGAATCCAATTGAAAAATGGAACAAATTGACGATCAGAGTTCATAGAAAACACCCACAGAACCTTCAAGATTTGAAGACAGTTTGTGTGGAAGAATGGGCTACAATCACTCTTGAACAATGCCTGTGCCTAGTTTCTCCATACAAGAGATGTCTGGAAGCTGTTATTACCAACAAAGGCTTTTCTACTAAATATTAAATGGATTTCATCAAATGTGTTCAATACTTTTCCCTGTGTCATTCCACTTTATTAAATATAACTTATTAACACAGTTGCCTTGATTTCTTTGTATGTATGGATTACTTGGTTTGTTATGGATATCTGGTGAAAATCTCAGGTCAATGGCTCCATCAGAAACATGTTTAATGAGAAAAATGTTGACGTGTTCCATATTTATTTTCCCCGCTGTACCTATTGGAACCACTAGAGGGAAGGAGAGAAAATTATCAGAGCAAAGACCTTTTCAGAGTTTTGTGATTGTAGAGAATGGGCACTGACTCACCACCTCAACGAACTGTAGAAGAGATCCTTCATGTTGGGAGAGTAGGTGCAGCACCTGCAGCATGTAGAACAGATGGAGGAGTAGCTATAGAAGTGTTTGGGGTTTTTTAGGCTGTTATGTTCTTCCTAAAATCAGAAAGGATTCAGTATTTTTGTGTAGCAGCTCCCATGACCAGTGCACAAAAAAAGAAATTAACCAACAGAATGTCATTCTACCGTTTCTGTGCTTGCAAGCAAAGAGAGGCAGAACAGATGAGTGAGCTAACAAGGAGACGTCGGATGGCCTGGGTGTCTGCAGTAAGACGCGAAAAAATCATCTTGACAACATCTCAGTCAATAAGAGTGTGCTCTCTGCATTTTCATTCAGGTATGTGCTCATTTCAAGTCACGTTATAAATACACATGCTCTGGATACCCAACAAGCTAAATGGCTGATTGTTACTGTCTGTGATGCATGTACAGGTGTGATGATGACATCAGTGCTCCCTGTGCATTAGACCCTTTGTGTTAAGACTAACAGTTGATCTGCTCACAGCTACCTTAGCTGGTGCTTTATGTTCTACACCAGCAGGGCTACAGACTCCACTGCACTTCATCATGGGGATCACTTAGCAAAAATGGATTCTCCACTTTCTCCCCACTTTATGGCAATAAATGTATTATTTCACATGATGTTTCATATACAGAATTAAATGCTGTTTGATATAAATTATTACATTAAGTTTAAGTTATCACAGGATTGTCTTTATGTATTTATATTTTAAATGTAACATGTACTCTGCCTCCCGCCCAAAGATGCTGGGATAGGCTCCAGCCCCCCCGCGACCCGAAAAGGATTAAGCAGAAGAAGATGAATGAATGAATGAATGTAAATGATTACATGTTAAAAGCATTAATCTTAAAACTTTTTGTTACTCTTTTTGTGTTTGGAGGCAAACCAGCATATGAAATGCAGACCACACATCCAGACTGACTGTCAGTGGGGCCATCACAGAGACACCACACCTTCAGTCCAGGACACTGACATGTGCTGTACCATCCATCCATCGCTTTTATTGACTCTGCTACATATTTCCCTCCAGATTTTTGACATCGACCCAATGCCAGAGGTGCATTTAAGCTTTCAGGCTCTGTGGCCGGCTTCTGACACTAGCGGGATATGGAGAATGGAACTAACACGCCACCAGTAAGTCCTGCTAGCAACACCAATTGTGACCAAGGGGACAAGTGGTTAAGTCCAACTGGTGGTGTCCAACCAGGGGTTTGAACTCACAACCTCCCGCTCCAGAGTCTGGCACTCTACCTGTGTCACCAAGAGGGTCGTCCCACTTGGCAAGCCATATAGGAAATGCTTTTATTGACTCTGCTACACATCCATCCATCTTCTACTGCTTTTCCGGAGGTCCAGGTTGCAGAGGCAGCAGCTCAAGAAGAGAAGCCCAGACTTCCTTCTCCCCGATCACCTGCTACACTTCTTCAGAGAGGATACCAAGGCATTACCAGACCAGCTGGGAGACGGAGTCTTTCCAGCTCATTTGATATAAAGGACAGTGTGGGCTTTATGTGTGCTTGATGTCATTATTGTTCCTTTTGCCTAAATGAGATGTCAAGATATGTTAAATAAATTTTAATTTCATATTTTTGATATTCACCATCAAGTTATTTAAAGCCTTTTCAGCTTTAAATTTTGATAAGAAATTAGTTCTTTGAATTAAATTGTGATATTTAAACTTTGAGACATGTTTTTTTAAAATTTATCAATACTTTATTAGTCCCAGAGGGAAATTCAGGGCATCCACATGGATGGATGAGGCAGCCATGGTGCAGCGCCAATCCCTTCACCATTCACACACACGGCCACTTTAGAGTTTCCAATTAACCTAACCTGCATGTTTTTGGCCTGTGGGAGGAAACCAGAGTACCCGGGGTAAACGCACGCAGACATGGGGAGAGCATGCAAACTCTACACAGAAGGGTCACTGATGGTCAGGGGGTGGGCTTGAACCCACGACCTTCTTACTGTGCTGCCACAGTGCTAACCACTGCTCCACCGGGCTGTTAGTACAGTTGTTAAGATTAAATGAATGTACACAGGTGAACAAGTATTTCATTTTTATATAAGAATCAAAATATCAAACCTAACATGAAAATATGCATTTCTTATGTTTAAAAACAATGCAAAAAGAGTGAACAGGTACAATGTAGTAAGTTATGAATGGGTGCTTTTGTGAATTCACAAAAATACAGTGGTGTGACAAAGTGTTGATTTCTGTTCTGTTCTGTTCTGATTTCTCATTTTTTGTATGTTTGTCACACTTAAATGTTTAAGATCATCAGAGAAATGTAATATTTTAATCAAAAATGTTATGTCCACAAACCTGGAATGAAGACGGACGAGGATGCTGTTCTCGAACTGAACTTTATTACACACCGTTCAATAGTACACTGCACACATGAACACTCAGTTGTAACTCCCGCGCTAACTCACTAACACTCACACCAACTCTCTGCCGTGAGATGGTGGACTCTCCCATATATAGTGGCGTGATGACGTCACCCGCGGGCTTCGTCATCACACTGCACACTACAGTAAATCCCAACACTACCAAAGATAACACTAGTAAACACAAAATGCAGTTTTTAAATGAAGGTGTTTATTATTAAGGGTAAAAAAAAATCCAAACCTACATGGCCCTGTGTGAAAAAGTGACCCCCTCCCCCTATTAAAACATAAATTAACTGTGGTTTATCACATCTTTGGAAAGCTGAGTTCAATTTCTCTAGCCACACCCAGGCCTGATTACTGTCACACCTGTTCTCAATCAAGAAATCACTTAAATAGGACCTGCCTGACAAAGCGAAGTAGACCAAAAGATCCTCAAAAGCTAGACATCATGCTGTGATCCAAAGAAATTCAGGAACGAATGAGAAACAAAGTAATTGAGATCTATCAGTGTGGAAAAGGTTATAAAGCCATTTCTAAAGCTTTGGGACTCCAGCAAACCACAGCGAGAGCCATTATCCATAAATGGCAAAAACAGTGGCAAACCTTCCCAGGAGTGGCTGGCTGACCAAAATTACCCCAAGAGCGCAGCGACAACTCATCCAAAGGATGAAAAGGAACATCATAGCAATAGTAAAATAGGGTGGTGGTAGTGTGATGATCTGGGACTGTTTTGCTGCTTCAGGACCTGGAAGACTTGCTGTGGTAAATGGAACCATGAATTCTGCTGTCTACCAAAAAAATCCTGAAGGAGAATGTCTGGCTATCTGTTTGTGACCTCAAGCTGAAGCGCACTTGGGTTCTGCAGCAGGACAATGATCCAAAACACACCAGCAAGTCCACTCTTGAATGGCTTAAGAAAAACAAAATTCAATTTTCAATACAATTCAATTCAACTTTATTTATATAGCGCCATTTCACAACAACAGTCATCTCATAGCACTATCAACTGTAGGGGGGAACCCCCACAGTTGCAGAAAGACCCCAGCAATCAGGCGATCCCCTGTGAGCAAGCACTTGGTGACGGTGGAGAGGAAAAACTCCCTTTTAACAGGAAGAAACCTCCAGCAGAACCAGGCTCAGGGAGGGGCAGTCATCTGCTGTGACTGGCTGGGGGGTGAGGGGATAGAGAAGAAGAAAAGAACAGACATGCAGAGAGCAAACAGCACGATGGGGACTCAATCTATGGGAGAGAACAAACAGATGTTAATGACCAGCAAAAAAAAAATATTTCATAGAGAGTGAGGAAAGGAGTGAGGCCCAGTGCATTACTGGAGGTCCCCCGGCTGACTAAACCTATTAGCAGCATAACTAAGGGAGGGTTCAGAAACACATGATCCCTCCCTAATTGTAGGCTATATCAAAAAGGTAGGTTTTAGCCCTATTCTTAAAAACAGAGATCGAGTCTGACTCCCGAATCCAGATTGGCAGCTGATTCCACAGGAGAGGAGCTTGATAACTGAAGGCTCTGCCTCCCATTGTACTTTTGGAGATTCTAGGTATTACAAGTAATCCTGCATTTTGGGAGCGTAGTGCTCTGTTAGGATAATACGGTAGTATCAGATCTTTTAAATAAAAAGGAGCCTGATTGTTTAGAGCTTTGTAAGTAAGAAGAAGGATTTTAAACTTAATTCTAAACTCTATGGGAAGCCAATGAAGGGAGGCCAGAACCGGAGAGATATGATCTCTCTTTCTAGTACCTGTTAAAACTTTTGCTGCAGCATTTTGGATCAGCTGAAGACTTTTTAAAGATGTTTCAGGACAGCCTGATAATAAAGAATTACAATAATCTAATCTTGAGCTAACAAAAGCGTGGATCAGTTTCTCAGCATCACTCTGAGACAAGATGCTCCTAATCTTGGCAATATTACGCAAATGATAGAAGGCAGTCTTAGAAACAAATTTAATATGTGAATTGAAGGACAAATCCTGATCAAAAATAACTCCAAGGTTCCTCACAGAGCTATTAAGAGAAAGAGTAACCGCATCCAAACTGAAAGTTTGATTTGGAAAGGAATTTCTAAGGTTTTTTGGACCAACAAGAATGACTTCAGTCTTATCTGAATTTAATAGCAGGAAATTACAAGTCATCCAAGCTTTGATTTCCTTAAGACAGGCTTCTAACTTGGCTAATTGATTACTATCATCTGGCTTCACTGACAGGTATAATTGTGTGTCATCTGCATAACAATGAAAATGTATACAGTGCTTTCTAATAATGTTGCCTAACGGAAGCATATATAAACTAAAAAGAATAGGACCTAGCACAGATCCCTGTGGAACTCCATGACTAAGCTTTGAGTTGAAAGAAAACTCATTATTTACATGAACAAACTGGAACCTATCAGATAAATAAGATCTAAACCATTGCAACGAAGTTCCATTAAGTCCAACATAGTGTTCTAATCTATCAAGTAGAACATTATGATCGATAGTATCAAAAGCTGCACTAAGGTCTAAAAGGACAAGTACAGAAACTAGTCCATTATCAGATGCAATGAGGAGGTCGTTAGTGACCTTCGCTAAGGCTGTTTCAGTACTATGATGGATTCTAAACCCAGATTGAAACTCTTCAAGTAAACCATTTCCCTGCAGGTGGTCAAATAATTGCGTAGCAACAACTCTTTCTAAGATTTTTGAAATGAAAGGGAGATTAGAGATTGGTCTATAGTTAGCTAAAGCTCCTGGATCTAGCGTTGGCTTTTTGAGTAAGGGTTTAATTACAGCCGTTTTAAAAGCCTGCGGTACATGGCCTAAAGTTAATGAAGAATTGATTATATGAAGAATAAAGCTACCAATAAGTGGGAAGACTTCTTTAAATAACCTGGTAGGAATAGGGTCTAAAAGACAAGTTGAAGGTTTGGATGAGGAAACTATTTTGTCTAACTCACAAAGGTCGATTGGAGTAAACTCATCAAGACAGACATCAATAGAAGGAGTTGTAGTAGTTACAGTATTTAAGTTAACTGTGGGAAGAATCTGATTGATTTTATCTCTGATGGATGAAATTTTATTATTGAAAAAGTTCATAAAGTCCTGACTAGTAAGCTCTAAGGGAATGCTAGGATTGACAGAGTCCTGACTCTTTGTCAACCTGGCTACAGTACTGAAAAGAAACCTGGGATTATTCTTGTTCTCTTCTATTAATGCAGAGTAATAACTCGTTCTAGCTTTTCTAAGAGATTTTTTATAAATTTAAAGATGATTTCTCCAAGCTAAATAAATTTCATCTAAATTAGTAGAGCGCCATTTTCTTTCTAATTGACGAGTCTTCTGTTTTAAGGTACGAGTTTCTGTGTTGAACCAAGGAGTTAGAAATCTCTGATTAGACTTTTTCTTTTTTAAGGGGGCCACCAAGTCTAGAGTCTGATGCAGAGAAGCTGAAACACTATCCACCATGTTATCAATTACAGAAGGAGCAAGCTGTCTATAGCTTATTTCCGTTGTGTTGACACATGGCATAGAGGAAACAATCTGCATAAACTTGGAAACAGCATCATCTGAGAGGCATCTACTGTAATAATATTTTTCTTTAGGAGCCAAATAGTCAGAAATAGTAAAATCAAAGGTTAACAGACAATGGTCTGACAGTACAGGGTTATGAGGAGACACTACAAGATTTTCTATTTCTATGCCATATGTCAAAACAAGGTCCAATGTATGGTGGAGGTAATGAGTAGAATTTCCTACTTTCTGAGAAAACCCAATCGAGTCTAATATTGAATTGAATGCCACATTAAGGCAGTCACTATCTACATCCACATGTATATTAAAGTCCCCTACTATAATTATTCTATCAGATTTCAGCACTAAATCAGCTAAGAAATCAGCAAATTCGGATAAAAATTCTGAGTAGGTTGATGGGGGACGATAAACTATGACAAATAAAATTGGGTTTAACCTAAAATTGCTAAAGTGCCCAATACTGAGGACCAGGCCCTCAAAGGAATTATAACATGTTTTTTGCTTTACATTAACTAGTAATTTGGAATGGTAAATTGTTGCTACTCCTCCTCCACGACCAGAACTTCTGGGATTTTGACAGTTTAAATAACCAGAGGGAGTTGATTCATTTAAACCAACATAATCCTCTTTTCCTAACCAAGTCTCTGTAAGGGAAATTAAATCAATCTGATGATCAATTAACAAATCATGGACTAACAGAGACTTGGGAGTTAGAGACCTAATATTTAATAAACCACATTTAATTTTTAAATTATGAGGAGGAACAGAGGCCAAATCATTCAGTTTAGAGGCTTTATGTTTAATTTGAGATTTACCAGTATTTTGCTTTATCACTTTGGGATGCTTATACATTATATTTTTATTCACTTTGGAGGGAGCAGACAACGATTCTCTGATGGGGAAGTCAGGGGCTAAGTTGAGGGGTGGCGGATGAAGAGGAGCTGCAGAGAGGCGTGTAAGACTGCGGCTCTGCTTCCTGGTCCCAACTCTGAGTAGTCATGGTTTTGGAAATTTGGATAAAAAAGATGCCAGATTGTTAGATAAATGAGAAGCACCATCCAAAGTGGGATGAATGCTGTCTCGTCTCATAAGACCAGGTTTTCCCCAAAAAGAGCTCCAATTGTCAATGTAGCCCACGTCATTTGCAGGACACCACACAGACAGCCAGCGGTTCAAGGATGACGAGCGGCTAAACATGTCATCACTGGTCAGATTGGGGAGGGGCCCAGAGAATACTACAGTGGCAGACATCGTTTTTGCAAAGTCACACAACGATTCTATATTAAGTTTCGTGACTTCCGACTGCCGGAGACGGACGTCATTAATGCCGGCGTGAATAACAATTGTGGAATATTTACAGTTACTTTTAGCCAGCATTTTCAAATTTGACTCGATGTCGCCTGCTCTGGCCCCAGGAATGCATTGGACTATGGCCGCTGGAGTCTCTAGGTTCACGTTTCTGACTACAGAGTCGCCAATGATCAGAGTTTTTTCCTCAGCGGGTGTGTCGCTGAGCGGGGAAAAACGATTAGAAACGTGAACAGGTTGGTGGTGAACCGGGGCTTTGCGACTAGGCTTCCTTCTCACCGTCACCCACCCAGTCTCCTCGCTGCTGAGGAGAGCCGGGGAACCGCTGACAGGGGGGCTTAAGCTAGCTAGCTCCGCTGCAGCTAATGGGCGTCCGTCAAGATTAACTGGCGCAGACGGTGTTTCAATGCAGCGGAGCCGGGATTCCAAATCAGACAACCTCGCCTCGAGCGTCTCAAAAAGACAACATTTATTACATTTACCGTTATCACTAAAAGAGGCAGAGGTGTAGCTAAACATCTGACAGAGAGAGCACACCAGAGGAGGAGAGGAAAGAGAGCTAGTAGCCATAGCTAGTGGCTAGAGAGCAAACCACAAAGCAAACCACACAGGCAGACAGCAAAACAGGAAGTGACGATACGTTACCGCAAGGAAGTGACGATCCAATGATCCAATGAAGACTTTGGAGTGGCCTAGTCAAAGTCCTGACCTGAATCCGATTGAGATTCTGTGGCATGACCTTAAAAAGGCGGTTCATGCTCAAAAACCCTCAAATGTGGCTGAATTACAACAATTCCGCAAAGATGAGTGGGCCAAAATCACTCCACAGTGCTGTAAAAGACTCATTTCCAGTTATCACAAACGCTTGATTGCAGTTGTTGCTGCTAAGGGTGGCCCAACCAGTTATTAGGTTTAGGGGGCAATGACTTTTTCACACAGGGCCATGTAGGTTTGGATTTTTTTTCCCCTTAATAATAAACACTGTAACAATATGTGATTAATAATTATGATCAGGTATAAAAATTATTTAATTTGTATTAATGTATTGGGACCTGAGATGAACTCTGGGTCTCGTGGGGGACCAGCTCCTCTTGAAAGAGCAATTTAATCTTTAATTTCACTTTATACCTGTTTAATCACTCAATAAGTTAATTAATAATCAGTCTCAAAATTTTAGTGAAGTCGATACTGGGGACTTTGAACCAGACTCAGAACGAAATAAATGAAATGATGATTAAAAGACATTGCAGTGATTTCATTAACCATGAAATTAAACTTGTAAATGATAGATTAACAATGTAAACATTTGCAGAACCAGGGTGAAATTGTAAACTGAATTTAGATCAGTTTGAGCTAGCAGATTATGGAAAACAGAACGCAAATTTATGGGGAAAATTAAACTAATTGGGGGGCACGGTGGTGGAGTGGTTAGCACTGCGGCAGCACAGCAACTCACCCTTGGCCGGGGGATCCTGGGTTCGATCCCAGCCCCCGACCAACAGTGATCTGTGTGGAGTTTGCATGTTCTCCCCGTGTCTGCGTGGGTTTACTCCGGGATTTCTCTGGTTTCCACCCACATGCCAAAAACATGCAAGTTAGGTTAATTGGCATCAAAACTGGGGATTCGAAATTGTCCTTAGGTATGACTGCGAGAGTGAATGGTTGTCTGTCTCTCTGTGTTGGCCCTGCAATGGACCGGCGATCTGTTCAGGGTGTACCCTGCCTCTCACCCAAACATGCTGGGATAGGCTCCAGCGCCCCCCCCCCCCCCCCCACGACCCGAAAAGGATTAAGCGGAAGAAGATGAATGAATGAATGAAAATTAAACTAATTATATGGCAAATTCTGGATTACTCTTAAGAAAATGAAAACGGAATTTTAAGGAAAGAAGAGTTATGTTAAGTGTTCTTTAATTTTGTATCTGATCAGATATTAAAATTATTCTCAAATCTCAGACATTTCATTCAACAGATGGATAAAGAATGTCGCTCACGTGACTCCGGATTAGTGAAGATCCTTCTGCGTCGTCTTGTAGTTCTTACATGACTCCAAAAGTCGGAATATTTGACTAGCAAATATTCTTTGATGCGGGATGAGATTGGTATGTTTGATCCCAATAGCTGAAGTTCAGCCGAAGCGTCTCCCTTTTCGTGGAGTGTGGATTTCTTCAGCTGTGCGTGGTCGTGGATCAGCGGCTTCCCATGAGAGAATTTGAGAGTAATTACCAAAAATCTGATCAAATAGCAAAATTAAAAAAGAATTTTCGGACTTGTGGAGATGAAATTAGCTTCCAGTGCGTAAGTTGGTCAATGAAATTAAAAATAAAGTCAAGTTTAAAAATGGCGAGTTTAAAGAAAGTTTAACAGGAAAAGTTATAAAAATAAACATCTAGAAATGGAGTTTGACTCCAAATTTAGAATTTGAGCTCAAGAAAGAAAAAGATTAATTCCAAGGCGTTTAAAGAAAGACAAGAAGACACGTAGGAGAAATGTCCTTTGTTCTCCAGTGGTGCTGTGCAGTCATCTGGTGTGAAGACAAGACAAAGGAAGAAGTGGAGAAAAAGAGCCAAAAGAGAAAGAAGCGAAGGGTCTCCTTCCTTTTATAACTTCAGTTGAGTTTTCGCGGGCCTCCGGGATTGACAAGAGCTCAGCCAATAGGCTTCCTTTGTGGGCGGGCTTTAAGAACTTTAGTCCAACAAACAAACAGGCTTTTGTCTATAACAGCCAATAACCTTGAGAGACCTGTTGTCAAGCAGAGATTGGTCGCTGTCGGTCACATGATTTGAGAAACATTTTACAAATCTAATACACACATTTTAATACTGGAATATTCCTCTATACACTTATGTATAAACTCTAACCTATTTCAGCGTTCATGCAACTTTATAACTAGGGCTTTTAAATTAACATGCAAGAGTAAACATTCATTTAAACATTTTAGCATGCACATATTTAAAATCAAGGATTAATATATATTTCAAACCCATTATTGTCCACATCAAACATCAGAGTCCACCTGCTTTCCATGGTGTCCTGAAAAAGAGGAAGATGTTGAGAAGTGAGTCTTAACAATAATATGGTTGAAAGTTTACTGGTTAATCCAGCATGTCCCAGAGTTGCCAGTAGAGGGCAATGTTGAGCTGTGGATATTTTGTAGGCCATATGAGGGACTCCACAGGTCTGTTTTTTGTCTCCAAGTTTCATGGGCCAATAAAAGTTTAGGGATTCCGGAGGCTGGATTAACAAAGGAATGTTAGCTCAGCTGTGGTCCTGGTATGAAAGAGTAGTTCTTGACTGTCCTTTTCCCGGGTGAAACAATGTCTTTAAGCTGAAGAATAATTTTTATTGATGAGCCAAAGTGAGATGATGCTACAACACCTTCATTTAAAAACTGCATTTTGTGTTTACTTGTGTGATTTTTGTCTAATATTTAAATTTGTTTGATGATCTGAAACATTTAAGTGTGACAAACATACAAAAATTGAGAAATCAGGAAGGGGGCAAAGACTTTTTTACACCACTGTATAACAAATGTTAATAAATGCACAGTGATAGGTCTTTAACAGAAATAAAAATTCACATATGCAAAAAGTGTCATAAGTGCCCCTTTGTAGTGAAGGAGAGGACCCACTCACCAGGCGAATCTGGTAAACCATGATTTATTACAAAAACAGAAAATAAACACTGCACTTGGACAGAAATTATATGATACAGAAATCCAGATAGTGTGGAGTGAATAACAGTAAAAAACAAATAGTGATGAAAATCAGTCCCTCCAGGATTTCGCAATGTTGTGATCTCATCAATTCACGCAAAATTAGCCAATCAGCGCTTGCAACTTTGTTCAATCACCGCAACTTTCCTCCAACTTTGACCAGTCCTCGTCAACTTCAGCCAATTTCACCAATCAAATTTGTCCTTGAGTGGCATGCAAATGCTCAGTCTAACCAATCAAATACATCGCTGCACCGCGTTCACTTCCATGTTTACAGTGAGTATTAACCGCACACATCAGCAAAACAGAGTGTTTGATTTAAAAAAAAAAAACACTCATCCATGAGGTTTCCAACACCATCCCTTCCTTCGTCTCCCCCAGCCTGCCGGTAGATGTCTCGCCACGTCTCTGTCTGTGTGTACGAAGTGCTGGGTTTGTGTTGAAAAACGTCCGCCTGTCCCAAAAGCACCCCGTTGCGGGAGCGCGCGTGAGGACAGACGCCGTAAAACCACAAACAAAATAAGCAAATCGAACACTACAGCCAGTGTTTGAACATTTTATGCATCTTTAGAGGTAAAATCATTGCTACATCTTGTCAATGAGCTTTAAAACTGTGACTCTCCGGTCTGGACATGGACAAATGTGCCCCCACCCCCATCCCCCCACCTCAAAATGAAAGATGAGTGTCTGATGAGGCAAGTGTGTGTCAAGAGGCATGGAAGACAGACAGGTTAGGCACGGAAAGACAGAGAATATTGTCTCTAATTTTTTTTTTCAGAAAACCACAGACTCTGATAGACAATACAGAGCAACCAAATAAATTATTTATTTTTCCCTCTCTGCTGGGTACAGAGTGGTTTGGAGTTTTCAAATGAAGGTGCTGCCAATAATTTCCAAATCTATACTCTTTAGTATGCATTCAATGCAATTTAGCTGTTGTAATGGATATTATGTTAGTTGTGGGCTATATTAATCATATATTCCATAACCTACATATGTTGAAGCATGTGGAAATGTTTGGTAATTACATATGTAAAGCAACTTCACACCTCTGAAAGGACAAAGGCTCTCAACCGCCAAGTGAAGAACAAAGACGTTCCCAGACACTGCGGTGGAGACTGGAGGAGCTACCCTCACCCCCTGGGCGAGGAGAGGAAATACCAAGACAATGGGGGGATTAAGATAATGAGGGATGTCAGCCTTTGTTATGCATGTCTTTTGTTATGTGCAAGTATAAAGTCAGTGAGCCGGAGATATTCGGCCTCTTTTCCTTCTGCTACCTCTGCACTAGATGAGACTTGTTAGGAGAGCTGATAATTAAACTTTGGTTTATATATCAAATCGCCTCATCATTTCAAGCTCTTCTACACTGGTGACCCCTGACGCGAGTATGGACCTGAGGCGTTCCCCCGCAATCGACTCATCCGTGGCGACCCAGGCAGACGCCAGCGACCACGCAGACGGGGGAATAGATGGACGACTTTCCCCCCTGGCAGAAGGGATTGAGAGGGCTCAACCGAGCACCAGCACCGCTGTGACAGCCGAAGCAAGGCACTCTCACCCTGCGGACACAGCAGTGATGGTATACACGAATGCCGTCGCTGTCAAGCTGCCAGACTTCTGGCAAGAAGACCCCGCCTCGTGGTTTCAGCAAGCTGAAGCCCAGTTTGCACTGGCGGGCATCACGGCTGACGATATGAAATTCTATCATATCGTCTCCAAACTCGACGCCGCCACTTCGAGGTGTGTGCGGAGCATGATCCGGCGGCCGCCGGCCTAAGACAAATATGAAATACTGAAAGCAACCATCGTGGCAAATTACGTCCCCTCAGCTGAAGAGAGAGCCGAGAAGATCCTGGCGGTCTACGGCCACAGCGGGTGCAAACCTAAAGCCCTCATGGAGGATTTGCTGCAGCTTAAAGAAGAGGACAACGACAACTTCCTCCTCCAATTCATATTCCTCAGCACGCTGCCGCCACACATGAGAGGGACACTCGCCAACATGAGATGCAGCACCCAGCAAGACTTCCGTGTGCTCGCCAACGAAGCTCAACGGCTCGTCAACGCCTGCAAGGAGCAGACACCCACAGCAGCATCCGCAGACCTCAACACTGATGCCCAGAACCACGAAGAGCCACAACCCACTGAGCAGATCCAGCCCGCGGTGACAGCGACACGGCCAAAACGTAACAGACGGAGCGACGTCTGTTATTATCACCACCGTTTCGCCGAGAAGGCTCACAAATGTGTTCCTCCCTGCAAATTTAAACACCAAAGCCGAGAGCCGTTAACAGCAGAGGTTCTTGGCGAGAAGAATAAGCTGTTGTATGTGACGGATGGACACACCGGCAAGCAGTTCCTCATCGACACAGGAGCTCAGCTGAGTTTCGTCACGCCCTCCCACGCAGATCGAGCCATGGACACCCGGGGCAACGGAGCGGTGGCAGCCAACGGCTCTAACATCGACACTTTGGGCGAAAAGAGCCTGCACCTCCACATCCACGGCCACAACTACAGATGGACATTTGTTGTAGCGGCGGTGAGTTTTAACTTGTTAGGCGCAGATTTTTTGTGTGCACATGGGTTATTAGTGGATCTAGCAAATCGGCGCTTGGTTAATGCACTGTCCTTTGCTTCTATTCCATGCTCAGCTCGAGTTTCTCCACCACCTGTGCAGGCTAACGTCACCACGGCAGGAGGTAAGTTTGAGCAACTCCTCACCCAATTTCCAGCACTCACAATTCCCAAATTCTCAGCCACTGTGGCTAAACACGGGGTTGAACACTTCATTCCCACAACGGGCCCACCCGCATTTGCCAAAGCTCACCGCTTAGACGCGGCCAAGCTCAACATAGTACGGGACGAGTTTACGACCCTTGAAAAATTGGGCATTGTTAGACGCTCGAAGAGCCCTTGGGCCTCACCACTTCACATGGTTCCGAAATCTGACGGTTCTTGGAGACCGTGCGGAGACTACCGCAGATTAAACAATGCTACAGCGCATGACCGCTACCCAATTCCTCACATTCAAGATTTTTTACTACATCTGGTGGGTGCGCGCATTTTTTCAAAAATAGACTTAGTCCGCGGTTATCATCAAGTCCCAGTCCGAGCGGAGTACATTCCTAAAACAGCTGTAATAACCCCTTTCGGCCTTTTTGAATTTCTGCGAATGCCTTTCAGCCTCAAAGGCGCTGCTCAAACTTTTCAACGAATGATGGACGCGGTCTTACGCGACCCCTCTTTTGTCTTTGTCTACCTCGACGACATGCTGGTAGCCAGCTCGTCTGAGGAAGAACACAAGCAGCACCTCACTACGGTTTTTCAGAGACTAGAAGAGCACGGGCTAATAATCAATCCAGCCAAATGCAAATTCGGCGTGTCACAAATTGATTTTTTAGGACACAAAGTCTCTCCGAAGGGGGCAGTTCCACTTCCAGACAAAGTTCACGCGATAAAAAGTTTCCCACGGCCACAGACGGTCAAATCGCTACAAGAATTTTTAGGAATGGTTAATTTTTACAACCGTTTCCTCCCCCACGCAGCTCAGCTCATGCAGCCCCTATATGACGCGCTCAACAAAAAGAAAGCTTCCAACGCGGTCAAATGGACCCCGGAGCGCGAACACGCCTTCGCGGAAGTAAAGAGCGCTCTAGCTAACGCCACATTGTTAGTTCACCCAGATCCCTCGGCCCGCATCGCGCTAACCACAGACGCTTCGGACCTGGCTATAGGGGCAGTTGTAGAACAACATGTCAGTGGGATCTGGCAACCTTTAGCATTCTTTAGCAAATCGCGAAACCAAACTGAGCGTAAATACAGCACTTTTGACAGGGAGCTGCTAGCGCTTAATTTATCCATCCGCCACTTCCAGTTCTGGTTAGAAGGGCGGAGTTTCATGGCTTTTGTAGACCATAAACCGCTCACCTTTGCAATGGCTAAAATTTCAGAACCATGGTCAGGCAGGCAACAAAGACAGCTGGCTGCGATTTCAGAGTTCACCACAAACATTCGACACGTGGCAGGCAAACTTAACGTGGTAGCAGACTGCCTCTCTCGCGCTGTGACATCACCAGAGCGCGAGGAGACAGATTATACTGCCTCAGCAGCAGAACTCTTCACTAACGCAGACACATACGCAGCACCTATCCATGCAGGGATAGATTATGCAGCCATGGCAGAGGAACAAAGCAGTGACGCGGACGTGCGCGCACTCCTGTCTGGACCAACAGGGTTAAGGCTGGAGAAAAAGGGTTTACGCGACGGCGTGCCCCCCCTAATATGCGATGTTTCAACCGGCCGACCTCGCCCGTTAGTACCAGCTACATGGCGCCGCCGTATTTTCGATGCAATTCACTCCCTCGCGCACCCAGGTGTGCGCGCCTTGGTTAAAATGGTCGCCGAAAAGTTTGTGTGGCCAGGCCTGCGCAAAAATGTAAAAGAATGGGCAAAAACTTGCATTTCTTGTCAGCGTGCCAAAATACACAGACACACAAAAGCCCCTCTGGAGCCTTTTCCAATCCCTGCTAGAAGGTTCGACCACGTTCATGTCGACCTCGTGGGGCTACTACCTTCCTCCCAAGGTTTCACAGACCTGTTAACAATGATAGACCGCACCACACGCTGGCCAGAGGCAGTCCCTCTAGCGGCAACCACAGCGGAGGAAGTCGCTCGCGTCTTTTTGACAAACTGGGTAGCACGTTTTGGCGTCCCATCGGACATCACGTCCGATAGGGGGCCTCAATTTGTCTCAGAGCTTTGGTCAGCCATGTCCAGCAGCTTAGGGGCAACAATTCACCGCACCACCGCTTATCACCCTCAGGCTAATGGGTTATGCGAGCGTTTTCACAGGTCTTTAAAGGCTGCCCTCAGAGCCTCACTAACGGATACAAATTGGGCAAATAAACTTCCCTGGGTTTTATTGGGGTTGCGTGCTGCGCCTAAAGAGGATCTAGACGCCTCTCCGGCAGAATTAGTTTTTGCACAGCCTCTCAGGCTCCCAGGTGAATTTTTACCAGAGAACCCAGAGCCAGGGCATCTTCCAGTCCCAAGGTTTTTAAGCAGCAACGGACCGGACTCTCTCCCCGGTCCAGCTCATCACTCCTTTCTACGGGTTTTTGTCCCTCAAGCTTTAAAAAACGCTGAGTTCGTTTTTGTTAGGCATGAAGCTTTAAAACCAACTTTCCGCCCAGCATACAATGGGCCATTCAGAGTGCTGGAACATGGTGATAAACACTTTGTGCTTGATTTTGGGGATAGAAAAGAAACAGTCAGCATTGACAGACTTAAACCTGCCTTCTTGTTGAAAGACGAGCCTGCACAGTTGGCGAGAGCACCTTGGCGGGGTAGACCCCCCAAGAGAAAAGACTCAGCCCCCCTGCAGGGAACAATTAACCACTCTCCTTCCCACGCTGCAGATTCCTCACAAGAAGGTCCCAGCAGGACGCCTAATCGAACCCACAGCAGTTTTGGGAGAAGATTAAAACCCAGACAGCACAGGGACTGATGCAAACTACTCCACAATTGTTCACTAATTGTGCTGCAACAGTTTAGGACTGACTTATGATTTTACTATGCTGTTATGATTACCACTGAACTCTCTTAGGGGCATGGCTGCTGGAAAGTTTCTTCTGTGGCAAGAGATGTAACACTTAGTATGTCATAGTAATTATCTTAGACTGTGAACCTTTCTATTGTCCTTTCTTAGTCGTTTGGGGGGGGCTGTGGGCTATATTAATCATATATTCCATAACCTACATATGTTGAAGCATGTGGAAATGTTTGGTAATTACATATGTAAAGCAACTTCACACCTCTGAAAGGACAAAGGCTCTCAACCGCCAAGTGAAGAACAAAGACGTTCCCAGACACTGCGGTGGAGACCGGAGGAGCTACCCTCACCCCCTGGGCGAGGAGAGGAAATACCAAGACAATGGGGGGATTAAGATAATGAGGGATGTCAGCCTTTGTTATGCATGTCTTTTGTTATGTGCAAGTATAAAGTCAGTGAGCCGGAGATATTCGGCCCCTTTTCCTTCTGCTAACTCTGCACTAGATGAGACTTGTTAGGAGAGCTGATAATTAAACTTTGGTTTATATATCAAATCGCCTCATCATTTCAAGCTCTTCTACATTAGTCTGTATTTGCTGTTGCACAAAAGAGTTTTACTGTACTGCAGAAGTTTCTGCTTAATTTACAAATCACTTTTTAATAACTAGAAAAGCACTCGGAGAGCGCAGACCTCCGCCAAGCGCCGCAGTTCCCCCCATACAGTCTTCAGATTCCTTGATCATGAAAACATATGACAAGCAGTGGTTCAGTAGTTATTGACGAAAATGGCATTTTCCGTAATGGCGGCCACAGTTCGTCCCATACAGTGTTTGTGTGTACGTTTTGAGATTCCTTGACCATGAAAACATATGACTAGCAATTGGATTGACAATGATAGGATTAGTGGTTCAGTAGTTATTCACGAAAATGTCATTTTCCGTAATGGCGGCCACAGTACCCCCCATACAGTGTTTGTGTGTACGTTTTCCGATTCCTTGACCATGAAAACATATGACTAGCAATTGGATTGACAATGATAGGATTAGTGGTTCAGTAGTTATTGACGAAAATGGCATTTTACGTAATGGCGGTTTTCTTGTGGACGGTGATCCGGATCACCACCAAAATGTAATCATCTGTAGGATACCCCATTTCTGACAATCTGTGAAAATTTCATGAAAATCCGTCCATAACTTTTTGAGTTATCTTGCTAACAGACAAACAAACAAACAGACAAAGAGACAGACAAACAGACAAACAAACAGACAAACAAACAAACAAACAGACAAACCAACGCCGATGATCACATAACCTCCCCCTTTGGCAGAGGTAACAACTGTTTATTCCATAGATGGATGGATGTTTACTAGGAATCTTTGACAATCCTGTGCTTTTCTCGTATTGTTATATAGAATATCACTGCAGTAAACTGGAAAAAAATCATTTGCTTTAAAATTTGTAATTCTTCCCACAACTTTTAGTGCAAAAAAAAAAACCCTCTCAAAACATTGTAACTTTTATTACAACTTTTTAAAAAGCTCCAGCGAATTCAGGCTTTTTGGGCTGCAACAATCATAAAAACATCCCGCGAAATCCTGGAGGGACTGGAAAATAGTGAGGTTAACGTAAGGACGCCACAAAGGACACAGACTGAAAACGCACATATATAGACGGGAGCAATCGAGACAACACAGGACAGGTGAGCACCATCAAGAGCAATCCAGCAGCACAGCACGGGCAGGGCTGGACAAACTCAGAGGGGATACACAGCAAACATGGCAAATGAATCAAACGGGAGCACAAAGCATGGACAGGGGCTGCAGCCCTGTTCAGATACTACTAAAAGATGTAACTATGAATCCAGTGCAGTGTGCACACTTGGCATGTCCATCAGATGTCAGTGTCGCCCACGGCTTTAGGAAGTTCAAAATGTTGATGTTGCAGGACCTAGAGAAAGGATGTTAATTATGCTCAGGCAAGTATGCTCACCTACTGTCTGAGAGTGTGGTATGCCGGCTCCACGGCCGAGAACAAGAAGGCTGTGCAGAGGGTCATCAACACCGCCCAAAAAATTATTGGCAGCCCTCTGCCCTCCCTGGAAGACATTTCCAGAGCCTCCTGTCTCAGAAGGACCAAAGCCATCACAGGAGACCTCTCACATTCTGCCCACCACCTGTTCAACCTGCTTCCCTCTGGACGACGGTTCAGATCGATCAGGTCCCACATCTTCAAACTGACAAACAGTTTCTTCCCCTGGACCATTCGAACTGCCAACAGTCAGAGGCCCCACCCCCCTCCCTTTGAGTACTCACATACACAGAACTGAGGACCTTTTAATTATCACTATAATTCACCTGTCTTTGCACTCCTCACTTTCATGTATATCGACTCATCCATGAAATAACTACTGCACATGTTTTCCATAATCCTTGGGCCATTTTACTTTATTATGTGTTCTGCATTCTGCACTCTTAAGTACATAGTTCCATCCGTAAAGCCTCTAGTGTACCTGTGTATATACCAATGGGCTGTTTGTTATTTTTACTTTTATTTTTACTTCAGTCAGATGGTTAACTGTGTGTCCTGTAACAGTTTTATTTTCAAATTCTTCTCACTTACTTTACTGCACAGTAGCCTGGTGGAGCACCCACAGTTCCGTTGTGCTGTACAACTGTACAAAGACAATAAAGCCTCTTCTCTTCTCTTCTCTTCTATAAAGAGGATTCAGATCACAGTTTGAAAAGGTTTACAAAATAATTACATGAGTTAAAAAGAATGACCAGCCCTACACAATTTTTTGCAAAAATCTGGACAGTGCATATTCTTCATTTGAAAAAATGTTTACATATTCTCTGTCAGACATGAAGGCATATATTCTCTATTTAGCAAAATGATCAGAATTAAAATTAATTACATAAATAAATACACAACTGTGAAAGTGAAAAGGTCCAGGCACCCCACATCCATAATTAATTACACACACCAATTAAACAACCAAAATATACTATTTTTCAATGAGTAGCATCATTTTTGAATAAGACCACAGCATATTGTGATTTTTTTAAAATGTGTTTCATTTATTAAGTATGTTGGGTACCAGATTTTTTCCAGTGCTATAATTGTGTTTATTAATTTATCAGGTTTTTAATTCATGAAATAAAAAATAAATATACACTACTCACAAAAAGTTAGGGATATTTGGCTTTCGGGCGAAATTTATGGAAAATGTAAAAAGTTCAGGCTACAGTGATATTATATCATGAAAGTAAGGCATTTAAGTAGAAGCATGCAAAGGTGATTTCCTCATTTTAAACAATTTATTGAAACAAAAGCCAACAACAGTGGTGGGTATACCAAAACAAAAATGTCAATGTCTCAATAACTTGTCATGTGCCCTTGAGCATCAATTACAGTTGACAACGACGTCTCATGCTGTTCACAAGTCCACTTATTGACTGCTGAGGCATGGCACTCCACTGTTCTTGAAGGGCGGCCCTCAGGTCATTGAGGTTGTGGGGTGCAGGGTTACGAGCCTCTACACGGCCACTCAGTTGATCCCATAGGTTTTCTATGGGATTCAAGTCTGGAGAAAGTGAGGTTGTGGCAGACTGAAGAGTGAACCTCTCACCCAGTGGGACTTGGGGTTGGGGGCGTGCTCTCCTTGACATCTTCAACATCGTTGGCGGCCATCATTTCTGCTCAACGTGAATCGACTTACATTAGAGAACAGCACTGAGGTCCACTGGTCCCTTGTCCAGTGTAAATGCTCCCTGGCCCATGCAAGACGATGATGCCTGTACCTGGTGTGGTCAGGTACCCTTGCAGGTCATCTAGCATGCAGACCACGCTGATGTAAATGGTTTCAAATGGTCTGACGTGACTTTTGGGGGTCTCTCACCTCCCTTAAATGTGCCTGAAGTTAAATAGCATTCATCATCCGGCTCTGCAGGACACTGCTCACAATGAAGTGGTCATCAGCGTGGGATGTGGCCAAAGGATGTCCATTTCTATGCCTTTCTGTGACTCTTCCAGTCTCTCTGTATCTCTGTTGCAACCTGCTGATGACACTCTGTGGCACTCTAAGCTCAGTGGCCACTTCTCTCTGACAACATCTTGTTTGAAGCCTTGCAATGGCGAGGTACTGTTAATCAATTGTGAGGTGTCGTCTTGGTCTCATGATGTCAAAATGTGAAAATCATGATGAAGAGTACTGTTTAAATACCAATCCTAACTGAACTAGAAAATTTATTGGTCGATTCATGAATCAAATACCTGTTGTGAATTTTGGCATTAAGCACCTTGCTAGAGAACAGCAAGTTATCCAAAAAGTACTGAAACACTGAACAGTTGGATATGTGCATTCAAAAGGTTAGAGAAGTTCAAATTAAGTTTACCTGTAAAGGTTATAGTGCATTTTAGGTGCATCTTGAAATTTCACCAAAAAGCCAAATATCCCTAACTTTTCATGAGTAGTGTATAATATCTGGTAATACTGTAATTGTTTCCTTATCCTACAGAGATTGTGTTTACATATTATCAATTTCAAAATATCAAATTATCAAAATATTTTATCAAATATGCTATTCAACAAGCACTGCCCTTTTTTTTTGCATAAAGCTGTATATCCAGATAAATATAGAGATTTTTTTTTTTAATTATTACTTATTTTGTACCCATAGGTAGATTTGTTTTGCAGTCTGGTGACAAGCCACCAGCTGCCGGTCGCTGCGTGCGCAAGCGCCCCGTATCCCTAACCTGCATGTTTTTGGTATGTGGGAGGAAACCGGAGAAATCCCGGAGTAAACCCACGCAACACGGGGAGAACATGCAAACTCCACACAGATCACTGTTGGTCGGGGGCAGGGATCGAACCCACGATCTCACGATCCCTGCGATCCCCCGGCCAAGGGTAAACTGTGCTGCCACAGTGCTAACCACTGCGCCACCGTGCAGCCCAATCCCATATCCATATCCAGAGATATGGATAACAGTTATAACCAGGTTAGTATAATAACTACACCCATGTTAAAAAAGAGTGATACATCACAAATATAACCTGGTATCCCTTGGGTGTCCCATTCAGATTGCCAGTGAATCTCAGAAATTTTTAATCTAAAAAAAACGGTCTTAGCCAAAATTAGGAATGATTTTTTTTAAATGCAGTACAATTACTGTTAGGTATTCCCCATACTAACATGTCGGCAATGGGAAGCACGGACGTGACATCAGACACACGGGTGACGTCAGCATCCCGTGCCTATTTAAGGGGACTGTTGGTGAAGCAGGCTTGCTGAAGACACAGGTGACGAGAGGCTCCCAGTCCAGGACACAGTTCAAGGACGGATAATTTTTTCAAACATAAGGAGTTGTTCAGAACTCCTGATAAGAACTCCTTATTCAAAGATATAGAGTGATGATAATCAAGTTGGTGCGGTTGAGCGGTGCGGTGGAACAGTGGTTAGCACTGTGGCAGCATAGCAACTCACCCTTGGCCATGGGATCCCGGGTTTGATCCCACCCCCCGACCAACAGTGATCTGTGTGGAGTCTGCATGTTCTCCCCGTGTCTGCATGGGTTTACTCTGGGATTTCTCTGGTTTCCTCTCACAGGCCAAAAACATGCAGGTTAGGTTAATTGGAGACTCTAAAGTGGCCCTAGGTGTGAATGTGTGTGTGAATGGCTAAGGGATAGCGCCGTACCGTGGCTGCTTCATCCATCCAAGTGGATGCCCTGAATTTCCCCTCTGGGGATTAATAAAGTACACAAAATCAAAAAAAAAAAGTCAGTGGTGGTAATGCACCTGTAAGCTGATTGCCAACTGCCAATCAAATCTAAAAGAAGAAGAAGAAGAAGAACAGCCGTCCTCTTTGCCACTCCGTTCCATGCCAGACACAGCCTGTATCAGCTTAGCATTAGCTCGCCCGTTAGCCACACTGCAACACGTGCATCTATTGTGTACTCTGTAATAAATTTCGAGTTCAGTACATCCCTGGCCTCTGCTGCCCTGCTTTCCAGACATAACAAATTGCGACAAAGAAAAAAAATTGGCCTTCCAAAAGAAAATGCAACGCTTTTTCTGATGACAGGCACGTGTCGGGCACCCCGGCTGGAAAGTTTGCCTGCTAGTCTAGATGAGCCAGGTTTGGCCTGTGCCAACAGCGAGCAGGTGAGTCGGTCCAGCAGTTTGTCACCAACCACCACAATTTGGCCAGTGTATGAAAATTTGGACACTTAGGCTACAGTCACGCTGCAGGTCTTATTGCTCAATTCCGATTTTTTGCTGAGATCCCATTTTTTTGTGTGGGTGTTCACATTATAATTTAAATGTGACCCCCATCAGACTGGAGTATGAACGGTCTCCAGCTATGAAGTGACCCGCATGCGCAGAAGAAAACACAACATCAGACACACCATTGTGTTTGCAGAAGTAAATATTAGCCCCGAACGACTGGGGGGGGACAGAACTTCCTCACCTTGATGCAGCGCAGCAAAATAAATGTTAAAAACATTCAGAAATGTTTATGCACAAAATAAATGAGACCAGCTTCATTCATCTACATGCCAGATGACCGCTGAGATCAGCTCTGCTTTAACAAAACTGATGGATTAAATAGCTGTCTTGAAAATGAGACCCTGTGTCTCAATGGGATTACCTGTATAAATAAGGTTAATAATAAATAATCCTAGCGATTACAATAGGACTCTCGCCCTAAAAAACAGCAGGGATCGTACCAGCGATGTAACACCAGTCCTGCATAGGAGCCGCCAGAGACTCCCCTCTCCTGGACTGTGTTTTCGTATGCCCCTATCTGGCCATTCCGCACCACAGTCATTTACATATTACAGTGGCCAGGAGTGTGTTGTTTACAGCGTCCAGTAAATGTGCCGTTACTTTCTTAAAAAAACATGCTGTTACTGTGTGCCTGTAATGCCTGACGGTTTCAGCCCCAAACGTCTGCAATTTTGAAGTTGTTGTGCCGTGGGAGCCGACAAAATTATGATCCACTGATAAAGGGAAGAAGACTGATTAAAAAAGAGAGCACAAATCAGCGGTCTGTCATGCCTGCGGCATCTTCCACAGCAGAATTGTAGCATCTGTCTCACTTCAATGAGGAAAAAGTCGGAGGACACGTGATATGACCGTTCAGACTTCGCTTATAATATCAGATATCTAAATATATAGAGATATCTAAATATATATATATATCAGATATATAAATATCTGATAATATCAGATACGTATCGGAATTATGACCACATATGAAAGTGGCCTGGGTCTGGTATGAAAAAATCGAATATGTGCCATTCAGACTGTCATTTGAAAATCAGATATGGGTCACATTTGTACAAAAAAATCGGAATTGAGCATTAAAACCTGCAGTGTGACCGTTGCTTTAGAGAAGGAGATTGTGCGTAACAAGCTGGCAGAGAACGCTGCAAATTTGAAGCTGTGTTGAAATTGTTCAAGGCGCCGGGTGGCCTGACGCTAGCTGAAGCACTGGATATAGCATCCCAGCTAGAGCGAGAAGAGGCTGCTCAATTAGCATTGCAGTTAACGGGCCCCGCGGGCTCCGCTGGCATAGACAGTGGCCCCGGCTGCTGAGCCTGTGGACTCCACGCCTGACATGGACGGCATCAACATTGTGGGCCCCAAGAATTGGTCAGGACTGCAGTGTGTAGTGAAACTGGATGGCGTCAGTATGTCAGTGATGATGGCCACTGCTGCCTCAAAGTCCCTGGTAAAGGAGGCCACAGATAGAAGGCTGACTTGCCAGAGACTTGAAGCAGTGGAACTGCCAGACGACGGATGCTCCGAGACCAGCAGAAACATCGCCTTTGCAGTGCAATACGTTGACGGAACAATATCAGTGTTCCAGTTCCAGGTGACACACCAGGACGATAATGTTATGGGGTGGGATTTGTTCTGTGAACTGGGCCTCTCCATCACAGACTGTGCGGACCGATGACAGTCCAGGTCCATTGCACTCAGACGTGGACACAGCCACTACCTGCCTCGCACCACATGCTGAACAGAACCCAGCAGAACCAGAGCAACCACAAGAGCCCCAGTCCGCAGCCACGCGGGACCCAGAGCCGGTCCCCGTGCAGCACGAGTGTTCGCAAGCTGCAGCCTCATCACAGGAGGGAGAGTGTGATTTCGCGGACGTGGGTACAGCTGAAGAATGCAGCATGGAGAGAGAACACAGCACGGAGAGAGAGCACAGACCAGACTCGCCTCTGATCCTCACCCAGCACGAACTTCAAGCAGCCGCCGTGGAGCCACAGGAGAGGGAGTTCGTGGAGAAGGGGACCCCAGTGAATGATGACAATCCGTCATGCGTCCCGTCACCGACAACAGCGACACATCACCGCGACCACAACCGGCACCAGGTGAGAGAGAGAAGAAGCTGAACTCATCTTGCATCCTCATCGAGTATCAGCCTCGGGGAGCTGCTGCAGCACAGTGGATGACGAGTTCGTGGCCCAGCAGGACCCAGCAGAGCAACGCCAACCAAGGGCATCTTCTGCCGCTGGCATGGATGGTACGCCGCTACGGCAACAACAAGCATCAGAGATGAGAGAGCAACAGCGCCGAGTGCAGCCGAACTGATCACTGCACGCACTACTCGATTGTTGGAATTGGAGCTGGAAGTCAGATAGGAGCCATAAAGACCAAGTTGGTGAGTGTTCTTGCAACAAAATTCTCCCCCGACTTTGACTCAGAGGCGCTGGCTGATTATCTGAAGAAAAAGCTTCATTGTAAGGGGACCTGTGAGAAATTAGGCGCTGCGCAAACTTGATTAATCTCTTTTAAGTTACTGCTGAGTGCCATGAAGTGGGTGAAATGTATGAACCACAGCTCTAGCCTGAGGCGATCTTAGTGAGGCACTTCTATGAGGCACGTAAACCCAGATCCACCACAGACGGAGTGGCTGTAAAAACATCCACTGCTATAGAAAATGTATGTTTGCCTGAGGCTGGGTCATCTGCTGCAGCAAAAGTATATGATTGTGGTTTATGATTCTAAGGGCAGTGTCATATAACTCGCGTGGCCTTTAGGACAGAGTGATGGAGATAAAGCGCAGTGTCTTGTTATTGACAAGCTCCTGGTATTTTGTGTTTGCAAGAAACTTGGTTAGTCAAACAAGATCTTGATAAACTTAACTGTTTTAACAGTGACTTCTATGGTGCTGGAGAGTCTACAGTGGATCTTAGTTCTGGAATTGTCCATGACAGAATACCTGGAGGAGTGGCCATTCTTTGGCGTAAAAAATATGACTCATGTATTAGTGTGATTAGACTAGAGGTGGGCTGGTGTGTTGCAATTAAAGTTGTTCATAAAAAGGTGTTTTTGTAATTTTAAATGTCTGTACTCCTTATGCTTGCTACTCAACTCAGGATCAATATCTAAGCAAGCTTGGCTTTTTAAGTTCTTTTATTAATGAGAACACATTTACATCTGTTTTTATTATGGGAGATATGAATGCTGACGTTTCAGATCAAAATTCTTCATTTGGCCAACATCTAATCAAATTCTGTGCAGATAACAAGCTTTTACTTTCTACTGGAGAGTTGTTACCAGATGACAGTTACACATACATCAGTGAAGCGTGGCATACAACATCTTGGCTGGACCACTGTATGGATGGCATGAATATGTATCAGAACTCCATGCAGAGACAAGAGATGCTTTTAAAAATTGGGTTATAGCTGGAAAACCAAGGCACGGCCCAGAGTGTAATCATAGGAAATATGCAAACGCAAGATTTAAATATGCTGTCAGTTTTGTTAAGAGAAATGAGCAGGCCATGAGGGCAGACTCTATGGCCAGAAAGCTTTTACAAAATAATGTTTACAGCTTTTGGAAAGAGATTAATGCTATCAATAACTGTAAAATGCCATTATCATCAAGTATTGATGGAGTTATTGGCGCTGAAAACATTGTTAAACTGTGGAGAAAATATTGTGAGGATATCTTTAACTGCGCTGAGAGTGCAGAATTAGTTATTAGTGATGTTTTTTTATGATGATAGTGTAATTATTAGAGCAGAAGAAGTTCATTCTGCCATTGAGAAACTGGCATGGAATAAAGCTAGTGGTCCTGATGAAATATCAGCTGAACACCTTAAGTATGTCAGCCATAGACTTTTGGTTTTACTTGCCATTTGTTTTTCTTCTTTTCTAGTGCATGGCACATTACCAGACTCTATGCTGTCAGTGTTGCTGGTTCCTGTAATTAAAGATAAAACTGGCAAGATATCCAGCAAAGACAATAATAGACTAATTGCTCTAGCAAGCATACTGTCTAAGGTTTTTGAAATAATGCTTCAGAATCGGCTTCAAGATTACATAGCAACTACTGAAAACCGCTTTGGTTATAAGAACATAGACAGCACGGATTTGTGCATGTATGCATTACAGGAAGTAGTTGGTAAATATAATAGATGTCATACCACAGTTTTTATGTGCTTTTTGGATGCATCTGAAGCTTTTGATCGAATCAATCATGGCAAGTTATTCCTGCAATTCTGGTATTTCCATCAAACCATGCAGATTGGATGGGTGGGAGAACATCTGCTCATTTTTCAGTGACCAGTGGGGTTCGGCAAGGTGGAATACTGTCATCTATGCTTTTTAATTTGTATATGGATGATCTCTCAAATAAATTGAACAAAAGTAAGACTGGATGTATGGTGGGGGATCTTCTCATCAATCATCTGATGTATGCAGATGAGTTGGTCATTTTTCCCCCCCTTATAGTGCTGGCTTACAGCAGCTGCTCAGAGTTTGCTCAGCTTATGGACTGGAACATGACATTAAATTTAACTCTAAAAAGAGTGTTGTCATGATTACTACATCTAAGGAGGATCAGAAACAGAAATTCCTATCGTTTTATTTGGTAGCGCATGAGCTAACTGTTGTGAATAAAGTAAGATATTTAGGACACATTTTTAAATCTGACTTATGTGACAGTGATGATTTGCAGCAGCAATGTAGCAAATTGTATGCACAAGCAAATGTGTTTGCACGCAAATTCCATATGCGTATGGACAATGTTAAGATAAAGCTTTTTAAAGCCGACTGCACTCCACTGTATACTGCCCATCTGTGGTACAGTTATAGTAAAGCAAAACTGAAGAAGCTACAGGTGGCATTTAATGATGCATTTAGAATATTACTCAGAATCCCAAGATGGACAAGTATAGCCTTATGTTTGTTCCAAATAATGTTCCTACTTTTCATGCTGTCTTGAGGAATTCTATGCATAACTTTATGTGTCGATTAAATGAGTCTGTTAATGTGATTATAATGATGTTTACTCGGCATACGCTCAGTGATACAAGATACTGTATATGTCCTGCCTATGGAAGCATTTGAATAGTTGGCTGTATGTGTTTTAATTATTGTTTTTTTAGAAAAAAAAAATATATATGTATATATGGACCTGTGTCTGAAATAAAGGGGTTGATTGATTGATTGCTTTGTGGAGATCACGAAATGATGAGACTGGTTGCTTTTTAGTTCCAGTTTATTGCATCTTACATCTCCAGCCTTCTCTCTCTCTCAGACAGAAACAAAGAGGAAGTGCTGCAATAAACCCACACATATATATATCATGCACCCCCACAGACAGAGTCACCCACTCAAGTCAAATCCCTCTATTCATCCCTCACACCAAAAGTCACACATTCACGTTACATCAAATTTTTCTATTCATAACGTACATCAAAGGCAAAGTCACACATCCATGTTACATCCTTCCATTCACGCTTAATCCGAAGTTCCTTCAGGCTCTCGTCCCTGAGCCTCTGTCCTTCTTCTAAGTCCACAGGTGGCCCAGACTCATTGTCCATTTGAGGCGTGAGGTCAATCCACATTGCAAGCCCACAGTCCTTCTGTGTTTAAACCTAAGCATGCAAATATGTGAGCTACATACAGTTACATACAGTTATGAATATGGGCGCTACAGCTTGACTGATTAATATGTGGGTAAGAGCTGGTTCTGAATATTTATTTATTTATTTATTTATTTTGTCAATTAATCCAAGATGGAATGATAAGATTAACTCTCTGCAATGCAAACAGGTACTTTCCGGTATTTTCCGGTTCCGGTTCCGCCGGACCGGTGGCGCCACACGAGTAGGCTTCCCGTTGCAACAGCCTTTTTTTTTTATCTTCCTTCTTCTTTCTACACCTTTCACTCTGTATAAATATCACGGACGCACGGATCGCCCCGGGGGTCTCCCGGGTCGGCGGACGGAGCCACGGTTTGCAGCGGGAGACGCTACAGCGGGGAGGAGCTAGTGCTAGCTAGCACTTGGCCGCCGCCCGGTGCTAATGGGAAACTCGACATACCGGGAGCTGTAGCGAAAACGACGCGGGTGCCGGGCTGGAGTTTAGGCGGCGTGCAAGAAATATAAGACAGAATAATAAAGAGCGATGGCAAGAACCAAGCAGACCGCCCGTAAAATCTACTGGAGGAAGAAGCCCCCCAGGAGACAGCTAGCCACCAGGGCTGCTCGGAGAGGCGCTCCGACCACCGGCAGAGTGAAGATGCCTCGCCGTCACAGGCCCATGGCTCTGAGAGAGATCCGTCGCTGCCAGAAATCCACGGAGCTGCTCATCCGTAAGCTGCCCGTCCAGCGCCTGGTGAGGGAGATCGCTCAGGACTTCAAGACCGTCCTGCGTTTCCTGAGCTTCACTGTCATGGCTCTGCAGGAGACCAGCGAGGCCCACCTGGTGGTCTGTTCTTCGCTAAGGGGGTCACCATCATGCCCAAAGACTTCCAGCTGGCCCGCCGCATCCGCGGAGAGAGAGCTTAGACTTTCTGCTGCACATTCACCAACCAACCATAATGCTCTGCACTGTGTGTCTATATATATACATTTATAGTAATATGGACATATGTTTACTAGATGTTGTTTTTTTCTTGCCTTCTGATTGTTGCTCTGAGTGTTGCTATCCCTGTGCTGTTGCAATCCTGGAATTTCCCCATTGTGGGACTAATAAAGGCTTATCTTATCTTATCTTATCTTATCTTACTCTGTTTACTGCTGTGACTGAGCACTGTGTATTTTTGTTTTACTGCGTACACCCTAATGCTGCCATTCATTTTTGTCACTGTGTTTTATAACTGCCATGAATTCTGTTCTGTGACATCATGTGCATACCCTCTATTATATACAGTCATGTGAAAAAAATTGGACACCCCTTTAAATATTCAGTTGTAGGAGCATGCTCAAATAACGAGGCTGAGTTTTAGTCATAAACCAGCTTTATTTGACAGAACACAAGCTCCTAGCATTCTCAAAGCAGGAAAGAGAAAGAATCATACTTCAACCCCCTTTTATACATTTCCAGCATCAGAATTCAAGTCACATGGTGTCTTCAGTCAACATACAGTTACAAAGCATCCCTTTGAAGCTTCACCATTGTCTCTCATTTCTTGATGAACCGGAATACCCTCCGGGGCGTCTTCTGTGGGACAAAGAGACAAATCTCACACTTCCTTGTTACCTCCTGTAGATTTGAGTCCTCAGTCCTTGCAGACGTGACACTCCACAATACACATTCAGTTCTGTCTCTGTGGCAGCGTGAGCCCACAATGTGTGTCGGCCACACTACCCCCCCCAAACGTCGAGTAAGGCAAAATCTGCATGGCATAACAAAAAGAGAAACACAAAACACTCCATACATCGCTAATCAATCCACCAACTGCCTGGGTTTTAATCTTCTGCCGAATCTGCTGCAACTTGGCTTGGCTGCCTCTGCAACATCTCTCTGCACCTGTGGATTAAAGCTGTTAGCACCTCTCTGTGAAGACTTTGGAGAATGTCTTCTCGGTGGCCTGCCCCGGCGGGGGGGCCTCGCGAGCTGCACCTCCTCCTCAGCCAGAACAAAAGCGGGTTTGAGCCTGTTAATGCAAATCAGCTCCCTTCTGCCCCCTAAATCTAGCAGAAAATGCTTCTGCCCGGTCTCCAGCACTCGAAACGGTCCGTCGTAAAACGGCCGCAAACTTGGACGCTGGGCGTCATGTTTAACAAAAACAAACTCTGCATTTTTTAAAGCCTTGGGCACAAAAACGTGTGGGAAACTGTGATGGACCGGGCCAGGAAGCGTGTTTGTTCCTGAGCCGCTCTGCCACGGCTGAGCGGGGGGGCCATTAGGTGCGGGATTATCAGGAAGAAATTCCCCGGGCAAACGGAGCGGCTGAGCGAAAACTAATTCAGCCGGGGAAGCATGCAAATCTTCCTTAGGTGCAGAACGCAACCCTAATAACACCCATGGAAGTTTGTCTACCCAATTTGTATCCGTTAGCGACGCTCTGAGGGCTGCTTTCAATGACCTGTGAAAGCGTTCGCATAAACCATTGGCCTGGGGGTTATACGCAGTGGTGCGATGAATCTTCACCCCCAAGCTGCGGGCCATCGATGACCATAGCTCGGAAATAAATTGGGGACCCCTGTCGGACGTTATGTCCGACGGTACACCAAAACGCGCAACCCATGCTGTTAAAAATGCTCGCGCAACTTCTTCCGCTGTGGTTGATGTCAGAGGAATCGCCTCTGGCCAGCGCGTGGTGCGATCTACCATTGTCAAAAGATGTGTGTGCCCGTGTGATAACGGAAGCGGGCCGACCAGGTCAATATGCACGTGATCAAAACGCTTAGCGGGGATGTGGAAAGGCTCTAACGGGGCCTTAGTGTGTCTGTGTATTTTAGCTCGCTGACACGCTACGCAGGCTGCTGCCCATTCCTTGACCTGTTTGCGCAACCCGGGCCAAACAAATTTCTCCCCCACCAATTTGATCGATGCGCGCACCCCCGGGTGCGCGAGAGAATGGACCAAGTCAAAAACACGGCGACGCCACGCGGTTGGCACCACAGGGCGGGGCCGTCCCGTGGAGACATCGCAGATTAGCGGGGGCATACCGTTTTGTTGCACCCTGTGCTCCAGCCTTAACCCTGTTGGTCCAGACTGGAGCGCGCGCACGTCCGCGTCGTTAACCTGCTCCGCAGCCATGGCTGCATAATCTAACCCAACACAGACCGGGGCTGCGCGCGCTCCCGCGTCGCTGCCCGGGCCCGCGGCCATGGCTACAGAGTCTGCCCCTATAGGGCTTGGTGGTGCTATTGCACGCGAGAGGCAGTCTGCTACAACATTGTGTTTACCCGCGACATGCTGAATATCAGTAGTAAACTCCGATATTGCGGCTAGTTGCCTTTGTTGCCGGCCTGACCAGGGTTCTGAAATTTTGGCCATCGCAAACGTTAGCGGTTTATGATCCACAAAAGCGGTGAAACGTCGCCCCTCTAACCAGAACTGAAAATGACGGATGGCCAAGTGTAGGGCCAAAAGCTCCCTGTCAAACGCGCTGTATTTCCGTTCACTATCGCGCAAGGTCCTGCTGAAAAACGCGAGGGGTTGCCAGGTACCTGCCACAAACTGTTCAACTACCGCCCCCACCGCTACATCGGAAGCGTCAGTGGTGAGCGCCATGCGGGCCGTTGGAACTGGGTGCACTAACAAAACTGCATTTGCCAGGGCTGATTTGACCTGGGCAAAAGCGCGCTCCCGCTCCGGAGACCATTCGACTTTATTTGCGGGCTTTTGTTTTTTTAACGCGGTGTACAATGGCTGCATGAGTCGTGCTGCGCTTGGGAGGAAACGGTTGTAAAAATTAACCATCCCTAGAAACTCCTGAAGCGCCTTAACCGTTTGAGGTTGCGGAAAATCTGTTATGGCACGCACTTTATTTGGAAGGGGAACTGCTCCCTCTGCCGAAACGCGATGTCCCAAAAAATCAATCTGCGCCACCCCAAACTGGCATTTCGCTGGGTTCACTATTAACCCGTGCTCTGCCAACCTCTGGAAAACTGCTGTGAGGTGTTTTTCATGTTCGCCTTCGGACGTGCTGGCTACCAAAATATCGTCCAAATAAACGAACACGAAAGGCAGGTCGCGTAAAACTGCATCCATCATGCGTTGGAAAGTCTGCGCGGCCCCCTTGAGGCCAAAAGGCATGCGCAAGAACTCAAAAAGGCCGAAAGGAGTTATGACCGCTGTTTTGGGTACATCGTGCGCGCGCACTGGAACCTGGTGATAGCCGCGCACCAAGTCTATTTTAGAAAAAATGCGCGCCCCCGCCAAATGAACAGAAAAATCCTGAATGTGCGGAATCGGGTAGCGGTCATGAGCTGAAACGTTGTTCAACCTGCGGAAATCGCCGCAAGGCCGCCACGAGCCGTCAGCCTTTGGGACCATGTGTAACGGCGAAGCCCAAGCGCTCTTGGAGCGTCTAACGATGCCTAGTTTTTCCAGATTAGTGAACTCCTCGCGCGCGATGGCCAGTTTAGCTGGGTCCAAATGCCGAGCCTTTGCAAAAACGGGAGGGCCTGTGGTTGTTATGAAATGTTCTACCCCATGTTTGGCCACCGTTGCTGAAAAAGTGGGGACTGTGAGTGCTGGAAACTGAGCAAGCAGAGTGTGAAACTTACCACCCGCGGCTGAGACGCTGGCATGTGCAGTTGGCGGGGCCACCCGAGCTGTGCAGGGAATAGAATGAAAAGACAGTGCATTAATCAGACGTCTATTAGCAAGATCAACCAATAAACCATGTGAGCACAAAAAATCAGCCCCTAACATGTTGAAACTGACTGCTGCTACAATAAATGTCCACTCAAATGAACGGCCTTGTAAGGACAGAAGCATGGTCCTCTCACCAAACGTTTTAATTGTGGAGCCGTTCGCTGCTGACACTGACACCCAGGGGGCTTTAGAAGGCGACAGCCGTTCCGCGTAGGTGGGCGTGACGAAGCTCAGCTGCGAGCCCGTGTCCACGAGGAACTGTTTCCCCGAGCGTGCATCCGTCAGGTAAAGCAGCCTGTTCTCATTGCCGAGAGTCGCGGCTGCTACCGGCCCTCGGTCCTGGCGTTTAAAATTGCACGGTGGGACGCACCTGTGCGCTCTCGCTGCAAAACGGCGGTGGTAGAAGCACGAGCCGTTCTCCGCTCCGCGTCGTCTGGCTCCGGTCGCCGCCGTTGTTGGTGCGTCTGGTGCCGCTGGACCCAAGCTGTCTCCGGACGCCGTTCCCGAACTAGCCGCCGCGGCCGAAACCGCGCTCTGCTTGTGGGCGTCGACCAACTTCTGCGCCTCCTTGCTCAAGCCATGGTAGTCTCGCTTGGCCAATCGGGGTGACTCTGCCAGGGCCACTCTCACTGCTGGTGGCAGGGTTCGAAGGAATAGGTGGGCGAAAATGAATTCGCCATCCTCGGAGGCTTTGAGCTGCAGCATCTTCACCATCAGGTCCGCAGGTCTATCGTTTTCTGCCTCCGTCAGCGCCAGGAGCCCCTCTGCTCTTTGTTGGACTGAGGGGGTGAAATGGCTGATCAGCGCGTCTTTCAATGCGCTGTACTTGTCGCTGTCTGGTGGATGATTAACCAAATCCTCCACTCTCTGGACCGTGTCGCTGTCCAGTTTCGCTACCACGTGGTAGAATCTTGTGTCGTCGTTGGAGATTCTCCGGAGGTTGAACTGCACCTCGATTGCGCTAAACCATGAGCGCGGGCTGTGCTGCCAGAAATCGGGCAGCCGGAGAGTGGAGGCGGCCATCAGGCTGGCTTCCACCGAGCCCGGTTCGGAAGAATTCTCATTGCTCATTCTCCGTCGTAGGTCACCAGTGTAGGAGCATGCTCAAATAACGAGGCTGAGTTTTAGTCATAAACCAGCTTTATTTGACAGAACACAAGCTCCTAGCATTCTCAAAGCAGGAAAGAGAAAGAATCATACTTCAACCCCCTTTTATACATTTCCAGCATCAGAATTCAAGTCACATGGTGTCTTCAGTCAACATACAGTTACAAAGCATCCCTTTGAAGCTTCACCATTGTCTCTCATTTCTTGATGAACCGGAATACCCTCCGGGGCGTCTTCTGTGGGACAAAGAGACAAATCTCACACTTCCTTGTTACCTCCTGTAGATTTGAGTCCTCAGTCCTTGCAGACGTGACACTCCACAATACACATTCAGTTCTGTCTCTGTGGCAGCGTGAGCCCACAATGTGTGTCGGCCACACAGTTCTTTATTAAGATATGTTCACATATCTATGTCTAATGTGGTCTATATTAATCATATATTCCATAACCAACATATGTTTAAGCATGTGAGAGTGTTTGGAGATTACATATGTAAGGCGACTTCACACCTCAGAACAGGACAAAGAGTCTCAACCGCCAGTGAAGATTAAAGAGCATCCAAGGCACTGCGGTGGAGACCGGATGGGTTGCCCTGACCTCCCAGGGCCAGGCGGAGGAGTACGAAGACAATGGGGGGATTAAGATAATGAGGGATGTCAGCTTTTGATATGCATGTCTTTTGGTATGTGCGAATATAAGTTTGTAGAGCCGAAGGTGTTCGCTCTCTTACTTCTTCTGCTGCTGCACCTAGATGAGACTTGTTAGAGGAGCTGATAATAAACTTTGGTTTATGAATCACATCGCCTCGTTATTTCAAGCTCCTCTACATCTAACCTTGTTAGATGTAGAGGAGTTGATTGTATGTTGATTTTATTTGCATTTTTTTTTTACATTTATTCTAGCCCTTTTAAGTGGGAATGAATGTGGGGTGTCCTGAAAAGATGGGGGTGTCCTAATTTATTCCTCACTATTTGTTTAGAATTACATTTTACAGAAAATTTGAAGTCTTTAATTCATTTTTAATTGTTTAGTTGTATTACATGGATCTCCCAGTATTTTTTTAACATTGATATTAAATATCCATATGTTCAAATATGTAAAAAAAAAAAAACATACACACAGGCTTATACAGGGTGTCTTAATTTGTTCACGACTGTACCTGTATAACCAGTATGGTATCAATCCGTCACTGACCTAAAGCGCTTCACCGCTGGGAGGAAGTAGCGTTGAGGAAGTCGAGCGAGGCTGCTCTGAGGTCAGAGACAGACCGCTGATCAGCCACATGAACCTCCTCTACGCTGAACTCGTTTGAAATTGTGCGGACTCAAACTGACTCCAGGTCAGCTAGAGAAAGCGTTGCGCAAGAAGCCAGGAAGTCAGAAAAAGTGTCAGCTGCTGCTACTGTCAAGTTTGTAGATAGGAACGAAAGTGCCTCGTTGGAAGTGTACTGTCGACATTTGGACGAGTGTTGTTGTGATCTTTTTGGCAGCCAGCCTGTAGCGATGGACAAGCTTCGTCGTGTGTTAAGCGGCCGAGAGGAAAATGAAGAGTTGGGTCTCACTGCACAGGTAGCTAGCACTGTCCAAGTGTTTGGTGCTAAGGCTAACTGCTGAGCTATGACTTGGCAACACCGACACCACACTGGCAGCATTGCGTTAGCCTTCTCACACTGCTTTATGGCGCTCACATACAGCTTGTTCAGTTCACTTAGTAGCTGTTTGTAAACTGCGGGTGTGGCTTGTAATGAGATACACTTACTAAGATACATCTTTGCAGCAAATTTGTGCTTGTGCAACTTTTACTCTAGCGTATGTTTTACTGTTGAGTATGTTCATGATGAAAAACTGTACTTTTAGTCACGTACATCTATTTTTCTACTGGCTTACAGCTTGTTAAAATGTGATATTTTATGCTGTAACATTTGTTGTTATCAAAATTTATTCCATCTTCAGGCATTTTAGTGAATTTGTAATTTAATTTCTTTGGAATCAGAGTTTGTGATAGGCCTTTTTTTAACAGCTTACTTTTTATATGATATGGTTTTGTTATAGAGGTTATGTACATGGGAGTCGTTTATATTTTATATGACCTCCCAAACAGGTGAGAATACAATTTCAAATTTACAATTAGAAGGTCACAAATTTATCACAAAAACTGTAACTTTGTAAGAAAAGTGTCTCAAATTTATGAGAAAATCTCAATTATTTGGGAACCCTAAAGTTTCAGCTGTCAAAAAAAAAAATCATAAATGTACAAGAAAAACACATTTGTGTGTTGAGAAGTTGGAACATTTATTGGGGGGGGGGGGCATCAAATTCACCCAGCAAAGTAAATTTGCAAGAAAAAAAGTCACAAATTTATGAGGACCCCCCCCCCCCCCCAGCAAATTAATGAGAAGAGTCACAAATTTAAGGGAAAAAAAAGTCTGAGGGTGAAATTGCTGCTCACTCATTGAATAACCTTTTTGTTGATGCTTTTTTTTTGGTGGTTGCAGTGACTACACTATGTTGTACTTGACTAAATATTATTATAAGGTAATGCTGTTTTCACTGGAGTACAGTTTCTGGCTACTGTACCAACATCTGGTAAACGCCTAATTTGTGTTTGCTTTTCTCAGTAACCATTCACTTGCCTTCCCTACAGATTGTTGTGTCCTTATGTTAGCATTTAATATAACTGAGGTGTGTTTGTGTATACTTTTTTCCCACGCGTCCTTAATAAGGAGGAAATAAGGTAAGGTGCTTACTTGTAGTCAGTGTGTTCCTGCCTTTATATTATCCATTGCCAGCTGTTGAATGTAAAGTTTCACCTTTGGGCCTGACAGTCTTTTGTGAGTGGAGAGTTTTTGCATATTCTGTTTTACATATATTTTTATTGCACTATTATCTCAATGTTTGTGTTCTGAGTTAACTTGCATGCATTTTAAAGGTGATACGTATATGTAAGTTACACATCTTGCCAGCACATGCTTTCAATGAATAGTAAAGAAAAATTGACTCATATTTAGGGTGAACCTGAAAACTTACGAGGATCATGATGTAGTTTTGCTACAAGGTTTAATGTGTTAACATTAGTTTATTGTTATTATAACTATTGTTAAAATCACTCATTTTAAAAGGGAACTCTTAACGGTTTTAATCAGAACAATTTACAATGTAAAATATACTGATATGTTTTTCAAAATAAAATCATTGTTTGTGCTTTAAGATGAAGGATAGCAGTAACCGTTTATTTGCCTGGTACTTCAGCATGGTTAATTCAGCAGAAGGAGGCCTTTGGGTTTTCCCCTGCTGGTCATTAAGTTTGTCTTGTGACATCCTCCAATTGTTCTCACCAGGTCCTCGATGCCAGCACTCTCAGCTACAGCACCAGGGTGAAATGGTTCCTCATATGCTTTGCTTCAGGCGTCCTTTGTTCAATACTAGTGAGTGTCTCTTTTAATCTAAGTTCATGAATCTGCTTTAATATTCTGTCTGAATTTAAGTGACACTGGGAATGTGGAGAATGCATTAAGGCACATCCTTGTTGCTTTGTTCCGCCACAACTGCAGATTGAGGTAATTGGCTCCTCTGGTTATACCTAAAAACTTGAACAGGTTGCTTGATGTGACTCACAAATGCGTACAGTTCTCAGAGAGCTTTGAATCCAGAGCCATAATTAAGCAATATTACACGAGAGGAAGTATGGTATGTTTTAAGTTTAGTTTAAGTTTAATGTTTATTTGAAAGGGGCATTACATGCTAATAAACATCTATCTATAAATGCAACAAATCTCTGTGTGTGTGTGTGTGTGTCTGTCTGTCTGTCTGTCTGTTCCTCAGATACAGTGGATATAAAAAGTCTACACACCCCTGTTCAAATTCCAAGTTTTTGTGATGTAATAAACGAGACCAAGATAAATCATTTCAAAACTTTTTCCACCATTAATGTGACCTATAACCTGTACAACCCAACTGAAAAACAAACTGAAATCTTTTAAGGAGAAAAATAAAAAACTTACAATAACCTGTTTGCATAAATATGCACACCCTGTTATAACTGGGGATGTGGCTGTGTTCAGAATTAACCAATTCCATTCAAACTCATGTTAAATGGGAGTCAGCACACACCTGCCACCATTTAAAGTGCCTCTGATTAACCTCAAATAAAGTTCAGCTGTTCTAGTAGGCTTTTCCTGATATTTTTGTAGTCACATCTTACAGCACAAGCCATGGTCCACAGAGAGCTTCCAAAGCATCAGAGGGATCTCGCTGTTCAAAGATATCAGTCAGGACAAGGGTACAAAAGAATTTCCAAGGCATTAAATATACCATGGAACACAGTGAAGACAGTCATCATCAAGTGGAGAAAATATGGCACAACAGTGACATTACCAAGAACTGGATGCCCCTCCAAAACTGATGAAAAGACGAGAAGAAAACTTGTCAGGGAGGCTGCCAAGAGGCCGACAACAACACTGAAGGAGCTGCAGGAATTTCTGGCAAGTACTGGCTGTTTAGTACATGTGACAGCAATCTCCCGTCGTCTTCATATGTCTGGGCTACGGGGTAGGGTGGCAAGACGGAAGCCTTATCTTACGAAGAAAAACATCCAAGCCCGGCTACATTTTGCAAAAACACATTTGAAATCTCCCAAACGCATGTGGGAAAGTGTGTTATGGTCTGATGAAACCAAGGTTGAACCTTTTGGCCATAATTCCAAAAGGTGTATTTGGTGCAGACACAACACTGCTCATCGCCAAAACAACACCATACCTACAGTGAAGTATGGTGGTGGTAGCATCATTCTTTGGGGCTGTTTTTCTTCAGCTGGAACTGGGGCCTTAGTCAAGGTGGAGGGAATTATGAATGGTTCCAAATACCAGTCAGTGTTGGCACAAAACCTTCAGGCTTCTGCTAGAAAGATGAAGATGAAGAGGAACTTCATCTTTCAGCATGACAATGACCCAAAGCACACATCCAAATCAACAAAAGAATGGCTTCACCAGAAGAAGATTAAGGTTTTGGAATGGCCCAGCCAGAGTCCAGACCTGAATCCGATCAAACATCTGTGGGGTGATCTGAAGAGGGCTGTGCACAGGAGATGCCCTCGCAATCTGACAGATTTGGAGCATTTTTGCAAAGAAGAGTGGGCAAATATTGCCACATCAAGATGTGCCACACTGATAGACTCCTACCCAAAAAGGTGCTGCAACAAAGTATTAGTTTAAGAGTGTGCATATTTATGCAACCAGGTTATTGTAAGTTTTTTTATTTTTCCCCTTAAAAGATTTCAGTTTGTTTTTCAATTGAGTTTTACAGGTTATAGGTCACATTAATGGTGGAAAAAGTTGAAATAATTTATCGTGGTCTCATTTTTTTTTTACATCACAAACACCTGGCATTTGAACAGGGGTGTGTAGACTTTTTATATCCACTATATCTCCCAAACCGTTTGTCAGACTGGCCTCAGATTTTATACGTGCTTTGCTGAGGTTACGAGGGTGTGCATCCCCAAGTATGGAGTTACTCAGTCAAAATATGTAATTTTTATCAATAAATGTTTAGCCACTGCTCTGTCTCTTCATACCCTGGCTTCAGGAAGTGTGGGTGGGGTTTCGGATTGACTCCATGCTGATTGGATAATACGCGGTGTCACGATCAGTCAGTCACCACAGCATTCATTGAACAAAACAAGAAAGTGAAAAATGACAAGTTTGACTAGAAAAAGATAATAATTGCGTAGGACTAAAGAATAAATCGGCATATGTGGAAAACATGAGGGGCGCGAGCAGACTAGGCGAAGTGTCAACAGGGACCCGGGTCTCACAAAGAACAATGGTATCCAACACAGGACATGCCGAGAGAAGCAGCGGCCCGACCGGGCGGACCACGGTCCTTCGCGGGGAGTCACACCCAGCCTGTCCGATCAGTAGAAGAGTCCCTGCTGCTGCTTCACCTGTGTGGTACCACTGTACTTTGCAGGACCGTGAGTCCCTCCTCCCGTGCAAGTATCTAAAAATTAAAAGCTTAATAATAATACCGCCATGATTGTGGAGCGGAATAGCCGGAATGACTTAACGACCAAACGCAGGACACAAAAACATCCAAATAACGAAATAAATCGTTTTTAGTTAAATATTCACTGACAAATGGGCAACACTAATGCAACGGTTGTAGTCAAACGGGTCCTTCTGCTGTGTATAATAATGTTGGGTGTTTTGTAATTAATTTGGTTGATTACAGTTTTAAAAAAATCTTTTAATAACAAAATATTGCTAAAATATAAACTAATGAACTACAATGGGTCTCAAATATTTGTAAATGTATCCTGTTATAGTACTGCATGAGTTTATTGAAGATACACAGAAGAAATTTACTATTGCACTTAACTCCTTCACTGAACAGTGATATAAACTAAAATAATTATAATGGTGACTGAACAACTCCCATTCCCCAAAGTGCAAGATGCACTATTATGAAAAAAAGTGATAAAAGATCACACAAGTGATCTGACAAACAAATAAACAAGGGTTCTTGAAATGGTCACTAATATTGGATGTTCCATTCATTTTCAATAATTAGGTATTCTGTAATTAATATTCACACAATCAAATAAGTCTTAATGCCATTTACTCCCTTTTATGTTGGTCAAAGTCTAACGTGTGATTGTGATTGCATACACCTCTTTGTATTCCACTTTCAAACACAGCCTACATTTGGGCCTGTAAAGCCTAAGTGGGGTACCTGTTTTCAGACAAGAATACTTGAGTTCTACGGGCAATGCACTAGTTAATACAAATGTAAGTATGCCAGATTTAGCAGTACTGCTAATTTGCATCTATAGTCCCCCAGCCACAAAAACACACAAACAATCATACATGAGAAGAACATCTGCAATAAACTGTACAAAGTGGATATGCAAAAGTGCAGGAGTTAAGGTACCACAAAACATTCAAATGTCACACAAGTTAAGTGCTGTGTATGCGTACACACACACATGCATCCAAGCACCTCACAACAGCAATGAACAGGAGGCAGGGCATACGTATGTGTGTAACACACAGGCACATGTGTATACTGTATATGCGCATGCCGCAGAGCATCCACTAGTTATGGGTACAGTTTTGGTCGTTTAAAAGCCAATTTTTACAATGAGTCTTAAAAGTGTTAAGAGTGGTACATTCTCTGATTGCAGGTGGTATATTATTCCAGATCTTGGTGCCCCTCACTGATGGCACAGATTGAGCAAATGTGGTGCGTCTGTGGGGACCTCACAGTCTCGTCTAGTGATTGCTCTGGTGGTTGTGCCGGTGACAGTTCTCAGTTTAATATATTCTCCTGGGGGGTGCATAGCCATTTAATATTTTATAAATTGAACAGGCAAATTTGAGAGTTTTATAATTTTCAAAACACAGAAAATTGTATTTCTTGTAGATGTGACAACTGTGTTAACTGAAAATGGTTTTCCAAAGTGTTTCTGAGCCCACGTGATAATATCCTTTACAGAATGATGTTGGATTTTAAAGCAGTGCCACCGGCAGGATAGAAGGTCATGAGTATTCAGTGTTGGATTTCGGCCTTGTTGCTTATGTGCAGAAATTTCTGTACCTGTGTTCTCAAATCAGTGGTGAATGCTGTAGGCTTTATGACTGGAAATAACCTCCATACGTTCAGCCGCAGCACAGCATTGTGGTTTGGGTTGGTGGGAAAAACTGCACTGTTGTAGCCAATGCATTGGACCTGTGTACGGGGGTGTGAGGGGATGTTTTCTTGACCTCACCTCGCTGTTATGGGGATGCTTTTGTTCTGGATGGCCATGCTTGGTCTCATGGTGGCATTTTGTGTTGGTGGAAAGCAGCGGAAACGGAGAGGAAATGGCTGAGTGAGGTGCACTTGACACAACAGCGATCAGCCAGCTGTGTGCGACTACAGTCACAGCACGGCGACAGAGATGAATCTGAAGGCTGTCTATCATTATTGTGACAGGTTAATTTTGAAGCTGTAGCAGATAAACATGTGCCACAATTACAAAAATGTCACAGAGTGAGAAGTACAAGAACACTTTTTCACTCACTCCTGCGGAGTCCTATAACCGTCTCCGTCTGCTGGAGACAGTGGTTCGGCGCAGTCCCTGTTAATTCTGCTCTGTGCTCGTTGGCACATCCCAGTTCCCGGTTCACCTTGCATTAATGTGCACCTCTGCTCTTGTTTTTTATTCCATGACAGCCCCCTCCAATAAAAAAACAAACAAAAAAACAAAACTTAACACACACTGTGTCACTTCTTGTAAATGTTAAGCTATTGAGTGCTGATATGAAAAAATACGGCAAATATGTGAAATGTTGGGTTCATTTTGCACTTCAGTCCATTAAAACAGAGGACAAAAGCAGCAACCACTGAACTCTGTAGATTGGTGTATTCCAGTCACTGAGTTTAATATGGGGCTGAAAAATTAAGACTTGTAAAAATGCCGATGACTCCCAACTAATCGGTTAGCGGCTGCATCAAAGGAATCAAGGTGTTCATGTATTTACTTACATGGACCCAGAGCAGGAGAACTACTCTCGCTGCTCCTCACAGGAGAGCGAGTGTTGCCATCTTCACAACCCTGGGAGCATTTTAAAAAATGGAGATATTTTGTCTGCTTTTCAGGTGGTTGATGTGATGTATTTTCTGAGGTGCACTCTGTCCGCAGGTATGAGTGATTCCTGCTCTGAAAGGAAGAAGTAAATATATAAATACACAGTATTTGCTACAAAAAAAGAGTGACTGAAAAAACTAGATAGATGAAACCACGTGTCTGTCTGGTCTGGTGCGTGGGGGTGGACAGTCAAATAATGTGATTTACCGACACTGAGTGGGATTGTTTGATAAGCTGGAGTCTTTAGTCATAACTTTAAAAGAAGATGCCCTAACAAAAAAAAAATGTGACTTCTCTGAAAATTATGTCATAACTTTTAGAGAAGAAGCCCAAGTAAGAAGAAAAAAATGTGATCTGTGCACGATTGGGCTGAGGAACAGCTGCGGCAAACCTGGATTTAAAACCTTTTTCTTTTTTTGGGCTGCATCCTCCATCCATGTTTTTGATCATTCAGCAAAATCATCCTTTTGGGATGTATTTCAGTCTGTAAAACGATGCATTTGACAGTTATTTATATGGCAGCTTCTGTCCGTAGATGCCGATTCAGAGTGCTTGTTTTTAAACCTAATCCTAACTAGAAACACATCAAGCTTAAAGTGTAATAGTCATGGGTTACAGTTGGTATGTGTGGACTGGCTGAAATCTATTGTGAAGTGGGGCTTTGACGTCACTGTTCCCCAGCATCCCCATCCCACAAAGAGGTGGAACAATTGCTCCAGCACAATGATTCCACTCTGCATCCTGGTTTCAAACCTTTACACTTCCAAACCTCAAAAATCCCCACATCATATGTACGGACAGCTAAACTGTAAAAAAAAAAAAAAAAATTAAAAAATGCTAGTTTGGGGTTAAATGTTCACGTGCATAGCCCTTGAGTGAAGGGAGACTGGGGATAAGCAGTTTAGTTAAAATGTTAGGAATGATAATAAAAGTGGAACTAAATTCCAGAAAAAGCCTCCTGACATGACTATCCCTGTGTTCCAAATGGCTTATTGCCATATGGAGGCTGATGAAAATGGGATCTTATGGGGATCTATTAGTCCCATCTTCAAATTTAGGGATGTAAATGTGTTTAAGCGCCAGCCTTTCAAAACACTTCATAATGAGACATAATTTTGATGTCTCATTTCCAGTTTGAGAATGGAGAAGGAACCCACCATTAGTTGTGTTAGGTTAATTAAGTAGACTCTTGACTGCTTCTTTACTTGTGATTCGCCTACAAAAACCCTTTACCCTATCAGCACTCATTAATATTAATGAGCAGACTGAAAACCCACTGTTTCGGGTAGGGTCTTACAGACAGCTGTAAAACAACAGACACCTTTTTAAAATTGCATACATACAGTCGGGGAAATAATTATTTGACCCTCTGCTGAATTTGTAAGTTTACCCCCTTACAAAGAAATAAACAGCCCATAATGTTTATGGTAGGTTTATTTTAACAGGGAGAGACAGAATATCAACGACAAAAAATCCAGATAAAACTATTAAATAAGGGTTATAAATTAATTTGCATTTGATTGGGGGAAATAAGTATTTGATCCCCAAGCAAAATGTGACTTAGTACTTGGTGGAGAAACCTTTGTTGGCATCAGAGTTCAGACGTTTCTTGTAGTTGGTCACCAGGTTTGTGCACATCTCAGGAGGGATTTTGGTCCACACCTCTTTACAGATACTCTCCAAATCCTGAAGGTTTCGAGGCTGTTGCTTGGCAACTCAAAGTTTCAGCTTCCTCCACAGATTTTAGATGGGATTAAGGTCCAGAGACTAGCTAGGCCACTCCAGCACCTTAATGTGCTTCTTCTTGAACCACTCCTTTGTTGCCTTGGCTGTTTGCTTTGGGTCATTGTCATACTGGAAGACCCATCCGCGACCCATCATCAGTGTTCTGGCTGAGGCCAGGAGGCTCTCATCCAAGATTCTACGGTACATGGCCCCATTCATCAGCCCCTCAATGTGGTGAAGTCTTCCTGTACCCTTAGCAGAGAAACGGCCCCAAAGCAGGATGTTTCCACCTCCATGTTTGACAGTGGGGATGGTGTTCTTGGGGTCACATTCAGCATTTCTCTGCTTCCAAACATGGTGAGTCGAGTTGATGCCAAACAGCTCAATTTTAGTCTCATCTGACCACACCACATTCTCCCAAGCCTTCTCTAAATCATTCAGGTGTTCATTGGTAAACTTCAGATGTGCCTTCTTGATCAGGGGGACCTTGCGGACGCGGCAGGATCTCAATCCGTTATGGCAAAGTGTGTCACCAAAGGTTTTCTTCGTGATTGTGGTCCCAGCTCCCTTGAGCTCATTAACAAGCTTCTCCTGCGTAATTTGGGGCTGATCATTCACCTTTCTCAGAATCATCCTTACCCCATGAGGTGAAATCTTGCATGGAGCCCCAAAGCGAGGGCAATTGACTGTTATCTTGTATTTATTCCACTTTCGAATCGTCGTACCAGCAGTGATCTCTTTCTCACCAAGTTTCTTGCTGATGGTCTTGTAGCCCATTCCAGCCATGTGCTGGCCTACAGTCTTGTCTCTGACGTCCTTTGACAGCTCTTTTGTCTTGCTCATGGTGGTGGGGAAGTTTGAATTGAAGAGACTAATTCTGTGACATGAGTCTTTTATATACCTAACAAGTTGAGATTAGGAGTACTTTCCTAAAGGGTCAGGACTAATTTATGTGCCTCATGGATACATAACCAGTCTGTGCGGGTCAGAATTGGTTGGCAGGGGTAGGGGATCAGATACTTATTTCACTCAATCAACTGCAAATCAAATTATAACCCTTATTTAATGTTTTTTTCTGGATTTTTTTTGTTGATATTCTGTCTCTCTCTGTAACCATAAAATGTATGGACTGTTCATTTTTTTGTAAGGGGTAGGGCTTTGCAGAATCGATTCAATTCCGATTCTTGAGGTTCTGAATCGATTCAAATTCGATCCAATCCTGATTCAATCAGGGAAATTACCATTTTTAATAACTATTTTACTTGCCAGGAAAAAAACTCTTAGAGACCTAATGATGCAAATTGTACCAGGAATACTCTAACTTTGTCCATACATAAATTATCACAAAGAACTGACCCAAAATCAGTTACAATAATGCATTTTTTATTATTTAACTTATGATTTCACAGAGTGCTCACAAGTGCTTTATTTAGTGCAAAGGATTTGTAGTGTCAAGTTAACAACCCAGAGTAAGTAAACAAATTCAATGCATGAAGCATGTATACATAATCTCATTGTATTTCAGTCTCTCCAGGATTTTGTCGGCTATTTTTGTGATTGTTGTGGCCCAAAAAGCCTGAATTTTTGGGAGCTTTTCTAAAAAGTTGCGATAAAAGTTACGTTTTTTTAGAGGTTTTTTGCACTGAAAGTTGTATGAGGAAGTACAGATTTTAAAGTAGCTGCTTTTTCCATAGTTTACAGTGATGCTGTTCTGTGTAACCCCACGAGAAAAGCACAGGATTGCCAAAAATTTCTTGTTAAGCAGTGATTTATTTAGAATTAATTGCTCAGTAAAATTGTCAAAAAATGATCAATATTGTATTCTTGCTGAGAACTTGAATAAAAAGATAAATAAAAGAATTTGTCATTACAGCCATTATAAATTGCATTGAATGCATGTTTGGAGCATGAGTATGGAGCAAATTATGGCAGCACCTTCTTGAATCTTGAATTTGAAAACTAAGACCCCTGAAAAATTTGAGGTCTTCTTCTGTGCTGAAATCCCCAGTGAACCAGGGATGGCTCCTCCACTGACAGCTTCTTCCTTCAGAACGTCTCAGTGCAGGATGGAGCTTGGAGTGGAATGTTTACTGCAGGTGGAAACCCAGTCTTCACATATCGAGACTATATTTCAAAGTAAAATTAGTCATATCATATTTTTAAATCCCCACACAACAGTAGGGTTTAATAATTTATTTTTTTATTTGTTGTTGTTTATATTTTAACTACAATTTAACTTGCAGTTTTTGGAAAGGGTTCCAATTCATTTCCTGGGAAGATTTGTTCATTTCAGTTTAGTTCAACTGAGTAAAAATGGCTCGGTGTTCTACAACCTTTATTAATTCTGCCATTTTCATTTTATTGTGGTTTTTTTTTTATTATTATCTTCAAATCTGTCACTTAAGTCCTAGAAGTCTAAAATTAAATGTCATTCAATACAAACGTTACATGAAGGCAGCTGCCTCTGTCATGAAGCCCTGAAGTCCTGACTAAAAACACATCCAACATTTTCATTATATTGTAATCTCATAAAATATACCTTTATTCTGCATTCATTCACAGCGCTTAACCAACAGTTAACTACTGTATCCATAGTTTGTAAAAGGAAACACCATCATGCTGGTTGAATTATTAATTTATGACACAAATGTTAAACAAATGATATTTTACTTAACAATCTCAGCAACTCCAACAGTCTCCCTCTCTGTCTGGTCTGTTCACAAGTTTCAGCCAGTCTCCGTGTGTTTTCCATTTCAAGTGTTTATCAGTTGTCGGCTTTTGTTTGTTCCAACACAACGCTGCATGTAGTACAAAACCGTTTATCCCTGCTTTATGAAAAATATTTGGAAACTGTTGAGGACAGTCTTTAGCGGTGACTTTTGTTGATAAATTGAGACGCATGTCGACAACTCCGCACATGTAAAGACGTGAGCATGCGCCACAGGGAACTCTCGCGCGTTCAAGGACTGCAGACTTTCATAGACGTAAAAGCATTATATTAAAAGATCGACCCACCGATTTTTGTGGATCGATATCAGTTTAGTCAAATGTGGATCGATTTGAATCAGCGAATCGATCCTTAGAACCCACCCCTAGTCAGGGGGTAAACTTACAAATTCAGCAGGGTATCAAATAATTATTTCCCCCACTGTATGTCCTTGAGGATGTCAAATCTTTTGAAAAAAATCCCTGAAAAATGCACATCCTGTGACCTTGAAACAAAGTGTTATGGCATTTTAGCACTAGAGGGAGTCAGTGGTATTTCATTAAAGTTGGAGACCTCACACAGACACTTTCAGTCTTATTAAATTTGATGATTTACTGAAGTGCTTAGTGTGGTCATTATTTTCTTGTCTTTAACCCTTTATATATACAGACATTGTTCTGTGTAGGCTGATTATGGTCATTTTAATGATTTTTCCAGGGCACTGCATTGCTGTTTCTTCCAAATGGCTTGAAGCTTTTTGCCGTCTTCTACACGCTAGGGAACATTGCAGCTCTTGGCAGGTAAGTTCAATCCAGTTCAGCACTATATTGTAATGTATTGACAGTGCTTTCTCTTTGGTTTGGCTCACTCTTAGGGAAATGTAATGAGAGATATGCTTATATCAGAAATTGTGTTGCTTTGATGAACGTTAACTCATCCTAGTCATTGTTTGCATGGATGCATAGTTCATCATCATACTCTTTGATTTATTGCTGTTAATCTCCTGCTGCTCTGCATTTGCTGTATAAACTATGAGAAGCATGTGATCATTAACATTAAATGTTAAAGTGGCTAAAGGCTCTATTTTAAACTGTCGCCAAGATTCTAATGTATTCAAGTATCACCTGTGTAATTCTAAGCTGAGTGCCACTTAGCTTAGTGCACTTAACAGAAACACAAAATGTGATGCCTAAAGATTTAGCGAGTCCAGTTTGCAGCTGCCACTTTGCCCAGGAAGCAAAGTTTTAATCACTGCATGCATAACACAAATTGGTTTGGCAGACTTGCCAGTAGATAAATCCCGTAATTTGATGCAGTAAAGAATCAGGGATGCCATCAGAGGTAAAAAAAAAATAAAAAAAAAAAAAAAAAAAAAAATGCAGCTGTGACTTGAGTAAACATTTCTAACCATTGTTCCTCCCTGAAATGCAGTATCACAATATTTGACAGTGTTTCTCCTAATTTGAGACAAACTTGGTCAGGAACTGATTAAATTTTGTTGTCTAAAGGGTTAAAATTACTGAACGTACTGCCCAATTTTTGTTAATGTGATGGATGTGAACAAGGCTTTGAGGGATTTTTTTTTTTTTTTGTAAATCCACTTTTTCATACACATTGATTTCACCAAAGGTCACTCTGACTACAGTCAGATTGTCAGAAGTTTTTTAGAAATATATGTATACATATTTCGACTACTCCTTCTTCAGGGTCACCACAGCGGATTATGGCAAGGATTTTGTTTATTTATTTTTAATGCCAGATGCCCTTCCTGATGCAGCCCTCCCCATTTATCTGGGCTTAGGACTGGCATAAGGAGTACACTGGTTTTGAGTTTTCACCTATGGCTGGGTAACCAACTTTGCATTTCCTATTCTAGTTATGCCGAGCACCAAGCTAGAAGGCGAAAGTACCACTTTTATGGTCTTTGGTATGACTTGGTTGGGGCTTGAATCCACATGCTCTACCTCTAGGCCACCACTCCAGTTAATTAGAAATTATTTAGAGATAAGAAGATAATATTTAAAGGTCAGGTGTCATCTCCACTCTAAAAATGTGGATCATCCACCTTGACTCTGTGGAGAGTTTAAATATAATAAAGTTTAACTTTTTCAGTGCTTTTATACTAATGTTCAGGTGTCTGGATTGACCGTGAATGGAAAAACTACAACCCCCACCCCCCAACAATCATGTCACTCATTTGGAACCCACCTTAGTACCACTCATTAAATGAGTAGTATTGATAACATTTTTTATTTGATCTGGTGAATGTGACAATCAGAGCTCAGTGGAATGATACTGCCCTGGGTTTTTTTCTAATCAGTTTTCTTTTCTTTCTCTTCTTTTTTCTGGTGAAAGCAGGTAGTGTCCATTTAGGTTAAATCCATCAGCAATTACTAATGACATTGTGCAGCCATGAAGGGGTGTCCCAATTCATAGGGGTAGGCAAAGGGGTAGGAGTACAAATGAGAATTGAGACGGACCCAAATCTACCTGCTCTTCACTCTCATATCGCAAATATTTCTCTCTACCGTTTTACAGTATTTACTGCTCTTCATATAAAATTAAAACAATCTTTCTCTTGCTATTTTTAATGTATGTGTAAGGGTAATTTGCATTGAAAAGGTTGTAAATGTAGTACAAGTAAATTTTGGCATGCCACATTCCAATTTGATCATATTAAATATAATTTTCCAACCACAAAATTGTGGCTAGTAACTCTGGAAAATCACAGGCCACAGTGGTTGGTGAGCAAAAAAGTTAATGTCAAGCCCTGGTGGTGATTAATCATACAGACATGATGGCTGATGGTAACAGTGTAGGTATCCGTTTTGAAGGCTGCTTTATGATTAGACCAGGTTTTCCCTCTGTAGTTTCTAATGGGCCATGTTGGAAAAAATTTGGTATACTTTTTTAATCCCAGAGGGAAATTCGGGGACATCCAGTGAGCTGGATGAGGCAGCCACCATATGGTGTCAAAATTTGCTGTAGGGCACAACAGGAGTATTCTGAAGGAGCTGGAATAGAAACCTAATAACTCCATTTGTACTCAGCAATAGTTGAGCAAACAATTCTGTGCTTAAGTTTGAAATTTGATCTTCTCTAGATATCAGCAGATGTACTGCTTTTTACACCATTATAGATTTAGTGTACATATTACAAGATCTTTGGTAAACAGTGAACCATTGATGAACCCATGTTAACAATGCCAGCACCTAGGGCAAAGGATGCCTTCATCATCACGATTATTGTGACAGATCCCTGTGAACATATTAGTACTGAGGTGGCACTTAAGGCCAATGCCGGGTGGATGGAGCAGTACCATTGGGAGCGTGATTGGACAGTGGACCTCACAAATACTGTATGCATCAGTGTTAATGAGCTGCTTGGTGTTGTCAGTTTATGGCTGAGGTAGGAATTCCAAGGCGGATCAACATGTTCACATTTTTACCTCCGCCGAGGAGGTAATGTAATCAGGGTGGTTTGTCCGTCTGTCTGTTAGCAGGATTATGCAAAAACTTCTGTATGGATTTTGATGAAAATTTCACCAGAGGTAGCCCTTGGGCCAAGGATGAGCCCATTAAATTTTGGTGATGATCTGAGAGTGCGTACTTCTACCAAGGACCTTGTTTGAATTTGTGCAGCTGGATTACACAAAAACGACTGGATGGATTTGGATGACATTTTCACAAGAGGTGGTCCTTGGCCTAGAGAGGAACCCATAACATTTTGGTGATGGTCCGAGAATGCATACCTCCATCAAGGCTCTTATCTTCTCACAGTGTGTTAGCAAAAATCCTCTAAAACTTCTGGATAGACTTTGCTGCAGTTTTCACCAGAACTGGCTCATGGCCTGCACACAAACGCATTACATTTTGGAGGTGATCCATGATGGATAGAAGGAGCCTTGGCAGAGGTATGCATTCTCTGAGTGCTTGTCTAATTTGGTTCTGCCACAGTAATTATATTGAAAAATTGAAAACTGCTGTCATCAGTAGGTATTGGGATCTTCAAAGAAAACAGGCGTGGGATATTGCACTCGCCTCAGAGTGCTCTTGTCATGTTTGATGGGGACCAGTTTTCTGATCATCACTTGTGGGAGCTACCCTTTCAAATTCCTTGCATTTAGATAGATAGGCAAGGCAAGTTTATTTGTATCGCACATTTCGTGTACAAAACAATTCAAAGTGCTTTACATAAATGGACTTGCATAATCATCAGTGACCCTTCTGTATGGAGTTTGCATGTTCTCCCTGTGTCTGTGTGGGTTTACCCCGGGTACTCCGGTTTCCTCTCACAGGTCAAAAACATGCAAGTTAGGTTAATTGGAGACTCTAAAGTGGCCCTAGGTGTGAATGTGGGTATGAATGGTGAAGGAATTGGTGCTGTACCGTGGCTGCCTCATCCATCCAGGTGGATGCCCTGAATTTCCCTCTGGGGATCAATAAAGTATACATATTAAAATAAATAAATAAAAACATTACATCAAGTTGCAAAAGGAATATATAAGATTTTAAAAGCAAATTAGCTAAAGAGAAACAAAAACAAGCTAAAATAGAATATGACAGAAATAAAATGTACAATACGTTGTAGGCGATTAACACTTGTTCTGCTGAAAGGCCACAGCAAATAGGAGAGATTTTAACCTTAAAACCTTTAACCCCTTGCACTCCGGTCAATTTCCCTAAAAACGCCAAAAAATAACGTGCCCAAAGTAAATCAAAAGCTGTTCTTCAACCCTTTGCAGCATCTTCATGGGGTTGGTCTCATTTAAAAGAAAACACTTTGAATTTTTTGGCAAAACAGTCATAATCTCTCTAAGTGCTCCGGCCACTGAGTAACAGTCATCTAAACATACTGAACTTGAAGAAAATAAATTTCGCCTGGGTGTTTTTTTTGGATACAAATGCTTGCAAATAACACACAGCTTCAGATCCGGGCTGGAAAATGCAACAGAAATGTAGAACCAAGTGTTATCCAGCTGAGGTCAAAATTTTGTAACAATACCACAAAAAAATGAATATATTACACAGCTTTGTTCTCAGGTAGTTCCCAGGCGTTTTTGAACTGTGCCAAATTGTGCCAAATGGCACAGTTTGGAAAAACGTCCATAACTTTTGAATGATTCAATATAGAAGCTTGATGTTGGGCTCTAATGAAAGGTGACACTCAGGGCTGTGTGTGTGTGTTGGGGGGGGATTGTTCCCCCCCCCCTCGCTACAGAGGACGGACATTGCCCGTTGCGCCGTGGTCCGTCATGTGGCGATGACGCACAGCTGTAATTTACCGATCGGTCAAAAGTCATTTTTGATTACAATTTTCAGGGATAAAGAATAATTTAGCTTATAACACTTACCTGTTCACAGCAGCAGCGTAGCTGGCGAACTTCTCTTCCTCATTGTCAGACGAACGCGACGCTGGTCCGCTTGTTACGGACTCGTGGTTCTGGTCTCGCGACCCGGTCAAAACATAATTCCATTATTGCGGTTTTGCGCTTCCATGATTGCGGTTTTGGCGAACGATTTTTCAAAACAAATAACAGTAGTAATTAAAAAAGACTGGCGAACGCGTGTGTGTCACCCAGCCTTAGTCGTCGGCCTCCGTCGGTCTATGATGATCATGGAAGAGAATCCTAAACGTCTATTCTGCTGGAATAAAAAAAAAAAAAAAAAAAAGCACCGCCTGTGGCTGAACAGGCCGATGCGTGAATGGCAGTCCCTGTCACACAGGTCGCACTTGTGGGTGGTCTTCGTGCTGTTGGGTCTGTGGCGGTTCTTCCTGTGGGTCCTTTTTTCATCTGCTGCAGCAGTCAGTCTCTCTTCACCCAGCCTTACACAAAACAGCTTTCGAACTTCTGTGCTTCAGTTGGCTCGCTGCATTCACAGCATTGGTAGGCGGGTCCTTCTTGCTAGGTTTTCAGTCATTGGTTCTTCAAGGTTTCAGAAACCCAATTCAAGGCTCTTATTAGTCGAATGAAAGGTCAATCATATCTAATCTGTTCGCGGCTGTGTCTGTAGTGGAAGAACGGAAATGCAGCTTTTTTTTTTCAGTGTGCTCTAGGACGCAGTGCTCTCATGCGCCCTCGTGCGCTCTAGGACGCAGAGACGTGCCCGCCTGCGGTACACAGAAGTGCAACAGGTTAAAGCAGCTGAGAGTTTCAGCAGCCCTGATGCTTTCTGGGAGTTTGTTCCATATATGAGGGGCATAAAAACTGAATGCTGCCTCACCATGTTTGGTTCTAACTCAGGGCACAGATAGTAGGCCGACAGATTAACTAGTAGTTGTAGAAAAATATGGAATTAATAATTATGATCGGGTATAAATTATTTAATTTATATTGATGTATTGGAATCTGAGATCAAATCTCGTTTCATATACACCAGAAAAGTTAATAACACTTGTGGGGCACCAGCTTCTATCTCTAAGAAGCAATTTAATCTTTAATTTCACTTTATACCTGTTTAATCACTAAATAAATTAATTAATAATCAGTCTCAAAAATTTTCTGTGAATTCGATACCGGGGCTTGAAACAGACTCAGAATGAAATAAATTCTCAACAACTTCTCTCATTTTCACATATTTATTAAACGAAATGATTAACAGATATTGTAGTAATTTCATTAATCATAAAATCAATCTTGTAAATGATAGATTAACAATTTAAATATTTTCGGAACCAGAGTTAAACTGAGAAATGAATTTCGATCAGTTTGAGTTAACAGATTATGGAAACAACGTAAATTTATGGAGAAAGTTTACTAACTATGAAAAGTTCTGGATTAATCTTAAGAAAATAAAAATGGGATTTTAATAAAAAGAGGAGTTATGTTAAGGGATTCTTAATTTGCATCTGATTAGATATCAATTATTACCGAACCTCAGAAGTTTAATTCAGCAGATGAATTAAAGTTTGCAGCTTGCAGTTTAAAGCTTTGCAGCATTCTTTCGTCGTCCTCATGAAGTTTTGATGTGTTGTTCAGGGCCAAAACCCAGAATATTTGTCCAGCAAATATTCTCTTGACGATGGATGAATGAGATCGTAGGTTTGATCTCAATGGTTGAAATTCAGCAGAAGCACGCTTTGATTTCATCAGCTGCGTGATCGTGGGGAGCTGCATCTTCTCAGAGGCCGTCGACAATAATTAGTTAAAGATATCTAATCCGATCTCAAATTAAAGAGTTTTGGACTTTAGATAAAAATAATGGCTTCTGGTGTGTGATTGGTCAAGAAAATATTACAAAAATAAAGTCAAGATTAAAGCTTACATTAAAATCAAAACAAACGGTGGTTTTACAGAAAGTTTAACCAGGAAAAAGTGATAAATAATAATTGGAGTTTTAACTCCGATTAAGAATTGAGCTCGAAGAAATAGGAATTCCTAGGCATTTAAGAGAAAAAGAAAAAAACATTAAAATACAAAGTTACATAAACAGATTACGAGTTATCTGTTCTGTGCTCGGAAAAGCAACACGTGGGAGAAGTTTTTGTTCGGACCGTCCATTGCTCTTCCCAAAGTTCTTTCTTGCTGTGTGGATAATGGGAGACGTGTCAAAGAGAGGAAAGAGAGGGCAAAAGAGACAAAAGATAAGAGCTGCGGCAACGAGCGGAGCAGAAGAGCAGCGGCGAACGGAGGCGAAAGAGGCAGTAGCAAGGGGATCTCCCTCCTTTTATAAGTTCCGCTGAGTTTTCGCGGGCTTCCGGGTCGACAGAAATTCCAGCAAATAAGCCTCCTTCGTGGGCGGGCTCGATAAACTTTAGTCCAATGACAGGCTTTGTCTGCGAGGAACCAATGGGATGCAGGAGCTGGCGCTCAGTGAATGTTGGGTGACATTTGATACTGGTCTCCATGCACACACACTTTTAATACACTGGAATCTGCTTTTATACCCTTATGTATAAACTAAGCTAGCCTTAGTGATTAGTGTAACTTACAAGCAGTCCTTCTAAATCAGCATGCAGGAATAAACATTCATTTAAACATTTTAACATGCATATATATATATATATATATATATATATAAAATCACAGATTAATGCATTTCACATATATTATTGATTTTCCACGTTAAAAACATAAGAGTCCATTTTTGAGTTTGTAATATTGTACTTTAACGTTCACTGGTTAAATCCAGCATGTCCCAAAGTTTAAGGAAATCTTATTGAGTTGTGGATCAGTGTGGCAATGAGGGGCTTCATGTCTCCATGTTTATGGGGTGCAATAAAACCAAAGCAGGAAATAGTTTGAATTCTTTAAGACTGGTTTTAGCAAGGGAATGGAAAGTTTCAGCTGTTTCCTGGGGAAAAAGCAGTTCCTGGCTGTCCTTCTCCTGGGTGAAGAAAAATGTCTGTAAGCAGAAGAATAATTATTGTAGAGCCAAAGTGAGATGATGCTACATAGTAGATAGATTAACTTGACATTCGGGGGGGGGGGGGGGGTTGCCCCCCCAATATACACCGCATTCCAAATTATTATGCAAATGATATTTGGCTCTGATTTTCCTAAATAGTTGATGCAAATGACAGTCAGTATAATTTTCACGTCATCAACCGTTAGAGCATAATTCTAATTTTATTGAATAAACCTTCCAATGATGACTATTTTTTTGAAAAACAAAAAACAAAAAAAAAAAAACCCTCAAAATGCACTGTTCCAAATTATTATGCACAGCGGAGTTTCAAAACATTTTATTGGTTGTAAAGAACTGAAAATGGTCATTTGTTGAATTTGCAGCATTAGGTGGTCATATTTACTGAAATCAAAAGCTATTTCAATCAAAAACATCTTAACAGGCCAAGTTGCACGTTAACATAGGACCCCTTCTTTGATATAACCTTCACAGTTCTCGCATCCATTGAGCTTGTGAGTTTTTGGAGAGTTTCTGCTTGAATTTCTTAGCAAGATATCAGAATAGCCTTCCACTGCTGCTGTTTTGATGTGAACTGCCTCCCACCCTCATAGATCTTTTGCTTGAGGATGCTCCAAAGGTTCTCAATGTGGTTGAGGTCAGGGGAGGATGGGGGCCACACCATGAGTTTCTTTCATTTTATGTCCATAGTAGCAAATGACACAGAGGTATTCTTTGCAGCATGAGATGTTCCATTGTCATGCATGAAGATAATTTTGCTACGGAAGGCATGACTTCTTTTTGTACCACGGAAGAAAGTGGTCAGTCAGAAACTCTATATACTTTGCCGAGGGCATTTTCACACCTTCAGGGACCCTAGAGGTGCCTGCCAGCTCTCTTCCCATGATTTTGGCCCAAAACATAACTCCGCCACCTCCTTGCTGATGTTGCAGCCTTGTTGGGACATGGTGGCCATCCACCAACCATCCACTACTCCATCCATCTGGACCATCCAAGATTGCATGGCACTCATCAGTAAACAAGACTGCTTGTTTGAAAATTAGTCCATGTATTTCTGGGCCCACTGCTGTTTCTGCTTGTGAGCATTGGTTAGGGGTGGCTGAACAGTAGGTTTATGCACAACTGCAAGCCTCTTAACCTTAAGGTTTGTGGGACTTCAGAGGCACCAGCAGATTCAAATACCTGTTTGCTGCTTTGTAATGGCATTTTAGCAGCTGCTCTCTTAATCCGATGAATTTGTCTGGCAGAAACCTTCCTCATTATGCCTTTTATCTGCACAAACCCATCTGTGCTCTGAATCAGCTACAAATTTCTTCACAGTATGATGATCACGCTTGAGTTTTCATGAAATGTCTGTTTTCATACCTTGTCGAGGGCATTGCACTATTTTACGCTTTTCAGCAGCAGAGAGATCCTTTTTCTTTCCCATATTGCTTGAAACCTGTGACATACTTAATAATGTGGAGCATCCTTCTTAAGTAGTTTTCCTTTAATAGGGCTTACCTGGCAAACTAATTATGACAGTTGTCTGAAACTGATATCAGTGATCCAAAGAGCCCTGAGACACAATACCATCCATGAGTTTAATTGAAAAACAAAAAATTGAATGGTTATGACACTAAAATCGTATTTGCATAATAATTTGGAGCACGGTGTAATGGTGGGGGAAACACTCTGGAATTTTAGGATTGTTATCTTATTGTCTTATTAACTATTGCTCTGAGTGCTGCTATCCCTTTGTTGCTGCAATCCTGGAATTTCCCCATTGTGGGACTAATAAAGTCTTATCTTGCTTGCTTTTAATCATTTTGTAGTCTGTTGTCAGGCTAAACTTGCTGTAATGTCCTTGCCATGATGGCAGTTATTTGAAATGTTATCCACTTGTAAATTATTTTTCTGACTGTATAATGGCTGTTTTAAAAAATATCTTTTGAAATTTTTGTGTCCCTTCTCAGGCTCCTGTGCATCTACACTGTTCTTTCTGAAAGCCTCAAAAGGCAAGACAAATCAAACTAAACCTATGAGACTTAAATAAGACGGGCTGTTCTAAAAATGCTCTGGAACCGTATTTTAATAATTTATATCTGATGTGATGCACCTGAATTTAATTCTAAGCATTTTAGGTGGTAATAAATATAGGAGTGCCCTTTTCCCTCACGACAAATTGCTTTTTACTATCCCCCGCCAGTCAAAGATCGGAGGGGGATTATGTTATGGGGCAGTCTGTCCATCTGTCTGTCCCACTTTTGTGAAATCAACTTCTCCTACAGTTTTGTTCTTATTGTTTTGAAACTTGGACCAGGGTTTGATATACACTGATGATACGCATATTGAAATTGGGCTCCAATTGGATGATTTTTGCAGGAGTTGTAGCCCCTGACGTATGATCTGCTATTTCACCTCAGTTAATTGACAGTAACTGTCTTGTCAGATCAACCCCTCCAACAGTTTGTTCCAAATGTTTTGAAATTTGGTACCAGAATTTGATATACACTGATGATGCACATATTGCAATTTGACTTTGATTGGATGACCTTGAGGTCAAGGTCAGAGGTTAGTTTTTCCTAAATCTTGTAAACGCAATAACTGCTGAAAGAAATGATGTAGGCTTTTCAAATTGATACAGTAGTTGTATCTAAGACACATCTCGGATGACTTACACCCTTCCTGACTATGGGTTTGGGATCAAAAGGTCAAAGTTAACATTCCATTTACACTATGGTAAATGGTAAACGCTAAGTTTACTGTAAAATGAGTAAAGCTAGGTCCACCAAACCTGGTATACAGGTTCACCTTGGGATCCTGACCTCTGACTATGGGTTTGGGGTCAGAAAGTCAAGTTTAGCATTCCATTTGCACTACTACTATAAAACGAGTACAGCTAGGGCCACCAAAGCTAGTACACAGGTGATCCTGAAGTGTGACTATGGTTTTGGGATTGCAAGGTCAAAGGTCAACATCAAAATGGCATATAAATTATATCTCAACAACAAAGAAAGCTAGGCTCACCAAACTTGGTACACATGTTCATTCTGAGACCATGTCCTCTGACTATGAGTTTGGGGTCAAAAGGTCAAAGGTCCAGGTTAGCACTCCCTATTCCCTCTTACTATAGAATGTGTAAAGTTCTTTAGGGTCACCAAACTTGGTACAGCGGTTCACCTTGGGATCCTGACCTGCAACTATGGGTTGTATACTTTGTTGTATATTCATGGATGATGAGTTTATCATAATTTGACTCTGCCCCAGTGTTTATATTGAAAAGATGAAAATTGCACTCCATCAGTAAGTATTGAGAACTTCAAAGAAAACGGAGATGGGGGATATTGCACTCGCCTCAGTGTTCTTGTTATTTAATCTCTCAGTATTGATAAAATGAAAATCAAATGTCCATGTTTGCCTGTGTTCATAGATATGGGTTTTAATAAGGTGTCCTATTTTTGTCATGACTGTATATGGATCTAATATTGTAATGCTAAAACACCACAGAATGTGTCTGTTATAGGAAAGCATTTTTTTTGTATCTGGTAGCAAAAAAAACCCAAATGCAGACCCCCCATATCAATATATCAGTCCAGTTACTATCAAGAGCTCAGTTTAGTGTGTTAAAATGGCATGATCAGCTACTCCATCAGCCATTTACAGTGAATCAGACAAATTGTCTTCTCTCACCAGCCAGCAGGAGCAGCATGTGCATGGATCATTTGTGTCAGTCTCATTGAGCTGTTAAAAAAAAAAAAAAAAGGCAGAAATCATCTTTCTCTCTCAATCGAGCAGAAAGAGTCTACTGCGTCAAGACACCCTTGTGTCTCATCTAACAGATGTGATGCTCCACAGACTCCCTCTACCCACTCAGTTCTGCTGAGCCCATCGCCGTGTGCCTCGTCAGCGGGGAAAGCCTTTGTCTTGTTAAATTTACTGACGCAACACATGCATCATGTAGGAGGCTCTAAATGGGTCATTGTGGTGGTGGGCATGAAAAATTTAACTCCTAATGAGATTGCGGTCCAGATTTTAGGCTGGCCTTACAGTTCACTTATTACTCACTCATGTGCATTTCCATGATCCAAATAGTGCTCATACTATGGGGACCTAAATATGTTTCTACAGTTATAATAACGTGACACAGCAGCTACTGATGGTGTAAATTCTAAACTATTAAGGTGAACTCATCCATCATATTATCATGATACCTTATGAATGAGGAACATTGTAATATTTGATGTATTTTTTCATGTTTGTAATCAAGGAAATCTTAAGGGCTTTATAATATATAATTTTGTAATATATTATTTACGTACTTTATTTAACTTTTATTTATACAGGGAAGGTCCATTGAGAAGGAACCTCTCTTTTTCAAGGACATGCTGTTCACTTTCACACAGATACACATTCACACCTGGAAGCTGCCCAGTACAACCACAGACTGACCTGTGGCCAGTGAGCAGCTCCACTGCAGCAGTTGGGGTTAAGGGCCTTGCTCAAGGGCACCACAGTGGAATTAAGGATGGTGGGGCAAACAGTATGTTGTCTAGCCCACCCAGATCTGATCTGCTAGTCCAGGGATTGAACCAACAATCCTTGGGTCACCAGTCCACGTCCCTAACCATTAGGCCACCACTGCCTACTTATGTATGTCATGTGTGACCTTTTTTTCCACAGACATTTCATTTATCTAAGGCACTTTTCCTTATGAGTTGCTTTAAATGTTTAATGTTAAAAGTAAACATGCTAATTTTCTTTAAAGCATTTAATCCAACTGTGTGAACAGGATAACTTGACTCTTTCTGTATTATTTTATAGTACCTGCTTCCTAATGGGACCTCTAAAGCAACTGAAGCGCATGTTTGAACCAACAAGGCTCATAGCCACCATTGTGGTGCTGGTAAATACTGTTTTTATACTGATTCTTTTGCTAGGTTCAGGTCTGCTTGTAGGCTCCATATTAAAAAACGTGACAATAACCTTTCTTTAATAATGATGGCGTCATAACATACAGAAATTGTCATGGTCTGAGCACACAACAAACTATCTTTTCAATCTTTCACTAGCTCTGCTTGGCCTTAACACTTTGTGCAGTGTTTTGGGTAAGTATATAACAAATACATTCAAAGACTGATTTAAGATGGAGAAAATGAATCACAGTTTCTGTAATATTTGTGTTTTACAGTGGAAGAAAAAGGGCTTGGCTATCATCTTCTGTATTCTGCAGTTTTTGGCTATGACGTGGTAAGTATGTCCCATCTGTACAGTGCAAAGTCCCATTAGTATGCTGTAGTGGACATAAATTGGAGCTGTTAATGGGGAGGGGGAACCTGCACAAAAGTAGAAAGGTTCTATCAATGTTGTTGCTGATTAACACACTAAAATATATTGCTGATGAAGGTATCACTGCTTTGACTTCTGTTGAACCCACATTGGTCAGTCTGTGGGTGATACTATTTTTTGTTGCATACTGTCATTTTACCATACACTACCTGCTTTCTATGTGTTTATACTGTATATAGAATTTTAAATCTGCATATGATGTGTAGCTGACATAATAATGCTAGTTTAAAGTAAAGACTAAATGTGACACTAAATCCAAGCATATTGATTTAATTGATTTACCCTAGTTTATCATGAGCAGACTGTGACTCCTATTTTAAATACAGGTTGAGCCGGTGCTGCTGTAACAACACTAGTCGACAGGCTGCCAGGCATCCTCTAAAGTCAATATATTTTAATCCTGTAAGGGAAAAACACATGGCACCTATGTTGGTGATGTGGCGTTCCCGGTCATTAGTTTGGAGCCAGACGGCTATATCTACGTGCAGTGTTTACACACATTAATTCTCAGGTGAATGGCCCAGTGAGAATTCATGTTGCCCATACTGTATGTTCTTAAGTAGTTGAGTACTGGAAACGATGGAAAATATTCACCTGAAAATGACTTTCTGTTAATGGACAAATGATAGTGTTTCAAAAGGTATGTGGTTAAAAATAGTGTTTCCATTATAGTGTTGTTTTTTTTTTAAATTATTGATTTCATCTGATTGCTACGCTTTTGTGCCTTAAAACATTAGTTTCTGCTTAGTCTCTAGAACTCTTGTTTTTTTCTCCCCTCCCCTTGTCCTGTCAAGCAGCTAGGTAAGCAGAACAGAAATCTGCTTCCCTTATTTTGCCAAAAGGAGCTTTATACAGCACATGTCTATGTACTGTATATTATTTATAGACTCCTCTTGTAATAACTTTTAATACTTTATTTAAATTGTTACACAACTTAAACAAACAGAAGACAAACCGTTTCTACTTCTGAAAAGGTCTCATCACGAGTCTGATATCTGCACCTGTAAAAGAATATATGTGTGTCTGCATGCACATGTATGAAAGTGTGCTCAAAGTGAGTGTGTTCGTGTGAGTGGTTTGCCAGGAAAGATACAAAGAGGGTGGCAGGTCACTGCAACACCTCCACCCAGAAACGCAGTGCAAGCAAGAGAGCGCCACCAACCCCCAGAGAGCACAAATGCCTTGAAGCCAGCAAGCCCCAGGACAGTCATGCAGCCGAGGAAGGCCGACTTGGTGTCCCCCCCCCACCCCCCCAGCAGGGCCAACGCCAGCCCCCGGACCCCAGGCACCAGAAAGCCAATGCCCCGAAAGTAAAAACCGACTCGTGCCCCCCCCCCCCTTCCCACAGCGGGCCCGCACCCACCACAGTGCCTCTGACCCACGCCCCAGGAGCCCCCGGGCCTCCATGCCCAGGGAAGGCGGCAGAAAGGTGCGGGAAGCCCCACATGGAGGCCAGCCCCCCCAGTTGAAGGGGGCCCACGTGACCAGGAGGTATCAGGAGGTGCCATCCCCTCAATCCAGCACCCCCCACCAGCACATACACTCACTCTCAAGCACTCAGACCCTCATGCTTTCACATGCACTCACTCGTACTCGCACGCACTTGCTCACTCACCCTCTCCTTCACACAATCTTACACTCGCACTACCACTCTCAGACTCATTCACTCTCATCCATTCCCATACTTGTTCAGTCTCGCTCCCATTCCCACTCGCCCTCACAGTCACTCGCTCTCACACATGCTTCCTTCCACTCACTCTCATTCATACTGTACTCTCATTCGCACTCTGACTCACTCACATTTACTCGTGCTCTCTCTTACACACACACTTATTCATCCTTAACACTTGGAACAGCCACTTGGAACAGCCACGGCGCAAATGCAGTGGGCGCGAACGTACACCAGTGCCTGGCAGCGGCCAGGGAGGCCACCGGCATTGACCAGCAGCCACACTCCCACCAGCCCGCCCCAGGACAGCTGTGGCCACAGAAGCAGCCTACCGCCATCGACACACGCCCGGAGCAAATGACCAGTGGACCCACCGCAAGCGCCTAAAGATGCCACCCAACATGCAAAGCACCACACAAATCCAACCCACTACCACCATTGTGACTCATCACTCTCTCACCCCCCCCCCCACCCCCCAGAAGCCAGCTACCAAACTGGCTCTAAAAGCCACCCACTACCCCCAGATCCCATCCCAGGGCGAGGGGCGCCAGGCCGTGCAACCCAGGTCCTGCCAATGTCGGACCCAGCACTCTCCAGCACCACAGGCACGATGGGGCAGCCACACTCAAACTTAATCTCACGCATCTTATGCACGTACACAAATATATAGTATGGCGATCCACATGTCATGTGACATCTCAAAGCGCCCCCCGCGAGCCCACCCACCATCCATCCCAGACAGACATCACCGGCGGTATACTACCCCCACAGTCACAGCTGCCCAGGGGCAAACCAATGGAAACGTGACTGCCAACCCATGCCAACTGCCCCCCTGGACCGTCACCAAACACCCACACACACCCACACCTGGTGCCACTGGTGCTGGAGGCAGTGTGGACAAAGCACCCTGCCCAGGGACACAACGGCAGGACGGCCAGGGAGAGCAGAAACCAAACTGCTATCCCCCGGCCACCAAATGGCCCGCCTCACTCCCCGAGCCCCCACCACCCAACAAGGTCTTCCCCTCACATATCCTCCACAATCGCGCATCCACCCGCAGGCACTTGCCTCCCCCCCACACACACACGCTCACTCTCATGTGTACACATATACAGTATGTCCACCTACACCCACACACACCCTTGCATATTTACACACAACACACATACCCACACATACAAATCAAATCAAATCAGCCTTTATTGTCATGTTGCTGTACATACAGCTGTAGTGCAGGCAAAATGAAATTACGTTTCTCTGGCATCCATATATGTAAGAACATAATTTAAAACACACTCACTCACCCCTACCCCAACACAGCCATTCACACATCCCTAAGACACATGCACACACCCATATCCACACCCACACATATACATGCGAACCCACACACTCGCACACACCTGCACACCCACACATGCACGCATGTCATGAAGTATGCCCCCCCCCCGGCAGGACATGACCCTGCCACTTGTGGAACTCTTGTGTTTTTAATGGTTAACTATTTGTCTTCTAGTAAAAAGGGAGTTTTTCCTTAATTTTGGAACTGATTAATGTAGATGTGCATGGCGTTTCCAGTGATTAGAAAACTGTAATGTGCCAAATCACATTTTCTGTCACATACCTATTGATGTTGAAATAAACTTTATAGATGCAAATAATGAAATCTGCATCTGCCTGAAGCTCAGACCTCAGACCACTCTAAACCTTCAGTTTGCTGTCAGCATTTTTATCCCCCGCCAGTCGAAGCCCAAAGGGGTCGAAGAGCCCTTTGGGTGAAAACCGAGGGAGGATTATGTTATGGGTCAGTCCGTTCATCCGTCCGTCTGTCTCTCTGTCAGTCTGTCTGTCCGTCCATCTGTCCCACTTTTTGAAGTCAGCTACTCCTACAGTTTTGGTCCAATTGTTTTGAAACTTGGTACCATTGTTTGATATACACTGAGGATACACATATTGCAGTTTGGTTCTGATCGGATGATTTTTGCAGGAATTGTAGCCCCTGAACTATGACTTCCTGTTTCACCTCACTTCATAGACAGTAACTGTCTTGTGAAATCAACTCCTCCTACAGTTTTGTTCTGATTGTTTTGAAACTTGGTACCATGGTTTGATATACTCTGATGATGTGCATATTGCAATTTCACTCTCATCGGATGACCTTGACGTTAAAGGTCAGGTCAGATTTTTCCCTAAATCTTCTAAACACTGTAACTACTGAAAGGAATGATGTAGGCTTTTCAAATCGATACAGTAGTTGTATCCAATACACATCTTGGACGACTTACACCCTCACCTAACTATGGGTTTGGGGTCAAGGGGTCAAAGTTCAAAGTTAACATTGCAGTTGCACTATGGTAAATGCTACATTTACTATTACTATAAAACATGTAAAGCTAGGGCCACCAAACCTGGTACACAGGTTCACCTTCGGATCCTGAACGCTGACTATAGGTTTGGGGTCAAAAAGTCACAGGTCAAGGTTAACATATCTTATGCCTTATTACTGTACAACGCATAAAGCCAGGGCCATCAAACCTGGTACACAGGTTCACCTTGGAATCCTGACCTCTGACTATGGGTTTGGGGTCAAAAGGTCAAGGCTAACATTCCCTATGCCTTATTACTGTACAATGAGCAAAGTTAGGGTCACCAAATTTGGAACACAGATTCACCCTGTGATCCTGAAGTGCAACTGATTTCAACCATGTTTCACTGTCTCCCATTCTACCCACGTTCACCCAGTATGTCACATGCCACACTAGAGACAATAAAACACTGGATTTATTCTACGCAAACACTAAGGAGGCGTACACCTCATCACAACTACCCCCACTCGGGAGATCGGATCACAACTTGGTTCATCTCCGGCCGGTGTACAAACCCCTAGTGCACAGACAACCTCCGGCCATGCACACTGTGGAGTTATGGTCTGAGGAGACAATGGACACCCTAAAGGGCTGTTTTGAAGCCACCGCCTGGAAGCAGCTCTGCGATCCACATGGTGAGGACATCGATGGCCTCATTCACACCTTCACGGGCTACCTCAGCTTCTGTGTGGACAAATCCGTTCCCACCAAGACCATACGGCGTCACTCAAACAACAAACCCTGGATCAACCCTGAGATAAAAACACTTCTGAGAGAGAAGAAGAGGATCTTCAGGTCGGGGAACAGGGAGATGCTGAAGTCCGTACAGAGGGAGCTGAGGAGAAAGATCAGAGAAGGCAAGGACAGCTTCAGGAAGAAGATGGAGGACAAGCTGCAACAGAGCGACATCAGCGGGGTCTGGAGAAACCTCAAAACCATCTCGGGGCTCCAGAATACCTCCCCCCAGGCCACAGGGGGCAGGGAGTGGGCGAACAACCTGAATCTGTTTTTCAATAGATTTGACCAACCGCCCTCCCCCCTGACTGCACAACAACCACTGCTGCCTCTAAAGAAATCAAGTCCTGCTGCCCACTCCCCACTCTACCAACACCCCCCCACTCCCAACACACAGCCCCCCATCCTGACCCTGACCAGGACCCAGGTGAGGACGGAGCTGAGGAAGATCAAGGCGAGGAAGGCGCCGGGACCGGACGGCATCAGCGCAAAGCTCCTCAAGTCCTGTGCAGACCAGCTGTGTGGGATTGTGACGTATATCTTCAACATGAGCCTGAAACTGGGGAGGGTACCACAGCTGTGGAAAACATCTTGTGTGGTACCTGTACCAAAAACTTCCCACCCCAAAGACCTGAACAGCTACAGACCGGTGGCCTTGACGTCCCACTTGATGAAGACCCTGGAGAGACTGCTCCTTGCTCACCTCCGCCCCCTGGTGGAACCAGCGATGGATCCACTCCAGTTCGCCTACCAGCATGGCATTGGGGTGGAGGATGCGGTGATCTTCCTCCTTCACCGTTCTCTGTCCCACCTGGAGAAGCCCGGGAATATGGTGAGGATCATGTTCTTTGACTTCTCCAGTGCTTTCAACACCATCCAACCGATGATCCTGAAGGACAAGCTGCTGCGCGCAGGGGTGGACCAGCACCTGTCATCATGGATCCTGGACTACCTCACGAACCGGCCTCAGTTTGTGAGAACCCGGGACTGTGTGTCCGACACGATCATCAGTAGCACGGGGGCCCCCCAGGGAACGGTGCTGGCTCCCTTCCTGTTCACTCTTTATACTGCGGACTTCTCACACAACACAACACACTGCCATCTACAGAAGTTCTCTGATGACTCTGCGATCGTTGGCCTCATCTCCAATGGAGATGAAGCTGAGTACAGAGGGCTTATCCAGGACTTCGTGGACTGGTGCCATCGGAACTGCCTCCAGATCAACGCGAGGAAAACTAAGGAGCTGGTGGTGGACTGCCGCAGGCATGGGCAGCCCCTCACAGTACCAGTAAATATACAGGGAACAGACATCGAGATGGTGACATCCTATAAGTACCTGGGTATTCATCTGAACAATAAACTAGACTGGTCACACAATACTGATGCACTCTACAAGAAGGGACAGCGCAGGCTGTTCCTGCTGAGGAGACTCAGGTCTTTTGGTGTACAAGGGGCGCTGCTGAAGTCATTCTATGACACGGTGGTGGCATCAGCCATCACTTTTGGAGTGGTCTGCTGGGGCAGTGGCATTACTGCAGCCGATAGGAAGAGACTGAACAAACTGATTAAGAAAGCTAGCTCTGTCCTGGGGCAGCGCCTTGATCCGATGGAGGAGATAGGAGAGAGAAGGACGGTGGCTAAACTGTCATCTCTGCTGGAGTCCGAGTTCCACCCTATGCAGGACATACTGAATGCACTGAGGAGCTCATTTAGCAGCAGACTACATCATCCCAGGTGCACAACCGAGAGGTTTCGTAGGTCCTTCCTACCAACGGCTGTCAGACTGTACAACCTAAGCAGGGCTGCTCGCAGAGATAGCAAAAAGACGTAACAAACTAATAGTTTTTTGAATGCAAAAGATGCAATAGACTTACACAATGGTCCTCTCCGGCATACAACTAGGAACATACCGGTCGCTATGGAGGGTGAGAATATGTATGGGCACATAATCATACCATGTAGGATAACTAAGTAGACGGTTATGCTGTTTCATTCCATCTAGCAACAATGCTCTGCACTGTGTGTGTTTATATATTTGCATATTTATTCCATCTAGCTACAATGCTCCGTACTGTGGGTGTTTATATATTTATATATCTACATATTATTCCATCTAGCTACATTGCTCCGCACTGTGTGTGTTTATATACTTGCATATTTATTCCACCTAGCTGCAATGCTCCGTACTGTGGGTGTTTATATATTTACATATTTATTCCATCTAGCTACAATGCTCTGCACTGTGTGTTCATATATTCATATATTTATTCCATCCAGCTACAATGCTCTGCACTGTGTGTCTGTGTGTGTGTGTATATATATATATTTTATAGTAATACGTACATATGTTTATTAGCTGCTCTTGCTTGCTTGTTTTTTTTTTTTTTTTCTTGCCTTCTGATTGTTGCTCTGAGTGTTGCTATCCCTGTGCTGTTGCAATCCTGGAATTTCCCCGTTGTGGGACTAATAAAGGCTTATCTTATCTTAACTATGGTTTTGGGATCACAAGGTCAAAGGTCAACATCAAAATGGCTTATAAACTGTAGCTCAACAACAAAGAAAGCTAGGCTCACCAAACTTGCTACAGCGGTTCATCTTGGGATCCTGACCTCTGACTATGGGTTTGGGGTCAAAGGGTCAAAGGTCAAGGTGAGCATTCCTTATGCCTTATTACTGTATGAGTAAAGCTAGGGCCACCAAGCTTGATACACAGATTCACCCTGTGACCCAGAAGTGTGACTGTGATTTTGGGATTGCAAGGTCAAAGGGCAACATCAAAGTGGCTTATAAACTATATCTCAACAACAAAGAAAGCTAGAGTTGCCAAACCTGGTACACAGGTTCACTCTGAGACCATAACCTCTGACTACTGGTTTGGGGTCAAAGTCAAGGTTGGCACTCCCTATAATCTCTTACTATTATAATGCAGCATAATAATGCATCAGATTTATATAGCACTTTTCATAGACACTCAAAGACGCTTTACAATAGATACATTATTCATTCACTCCACAGAAAATGGTAGTGGTAAGCTACTACTATAGCCACAGCTGCCCTGGGGCAGACTGACAGAAACATGGCTGCCAATCCGTGCCAGTGGCCTCTCCGATCACTACCGAACATTTATACACATTCATACCCAGTGTCATGGACACTGGAGGCAAGATAGTTAAAGTGTCTTGCTCAGGGACACAACGGCAGGATATCTGGGAGAGTGGGATTTGAACCTTCAACCCTCCAATTATTTGATGACCTGCCCTACCTCCTGAGCCACTGTCACCCACATTTCCCTCCTCTGTTCCATTTTTGCTGAGCACCAAGCTGGATGGCAGAAAGTTCCATTTTTATATGATCTTTGGCATGAGCCAGCCAGAACTTGAACCCTGGCCTCCCGGTTGTGGGGCGAATGCTCTATAGAACATGTAAAGCTCTCTAGGGTCACCATACTTGCTACACAGGTTCACCTTGGGATCCTGACCTACATCTATGGGTTGTATACTTTATTGTACATCAGGGAAAACAAGTATTGAACACATCAACATTTTTTTCATTAAACATATTTCTGATGGAGCCATTGACCTGAGATTTTCACCAGATATCAGTTACAACCCAAGTAATCCATACATACAAAGAAATCAAGGCCACAGTGTTCACAAAACAAGTTATATTTAATAAAGTGGAATGACGCAGGGAATAAGTATTGAACACCCTTGGTGAAATTCATCTGATACTTATTAGAAAAGCCTTTGTTGGCAATAACAGCTTCTAGACGCCTTCTGTATGGAGAAACTCAGCACAGGCATTGATCAGGAGTGATTTTAGCCCATTCTTCCACACAAACTGTCTTCAAATCTTGAATGTTCCGTGGGTGGCTTCTGTGAACTCTGATCTTCGGTTGGATTCAGGTTAGGTGACTGACTGAGCCATTCTAGCGGCTTTATTTTCCTTCTCTGGAGCCAGTTGAGCATTTCCTTGGCTGTGTGTTTGGGATCATTGTCATGCTGAACTGTCCACCCTCATTCCATCTTCAGCATCTTGGCAGGTGGCAACATATTCTTATCAAGGATGTCTCTGTACATTTGTCTATTCATCTTTCCTTCAATTATATGAAGTTTGTCTGTATCATGTGCTGAAAAACACCCGCACACCATGATGCGCCCACCTCCAAACTTCACTGTTGGTATGGTGTTTTTGGGTTGATGTGCGGTGCCATTTCTCCTCCAAACGTGCTGTGTGTTGTGGCATCCAAAAAGTTCAGTTTTGGTCACCTGACCAGACTATATTCTTCCAGTATTTTTACTGGTTTGCCCAAATGTTGTGCAGCAAACTTTAAACGCGCTTCAACATGCTTTTTCTTCAGCAATGGAATCTTGCGAGGTGAGCGAGCATAGAGCCCATGCCGGTTGAGTGCATTACTTATTGTTTTCTTTGAAACAGCAGCACCTGCTACCTCCAGGTCTTCCTGGAGCCCTCCGCGACTGGTCTTTGGCTCTTTGATAACTTTTCTGATAATTCTTTTGACTCCTCTGTCAGAAATCTTGCGAGGAGCTCCTGGTCGTGACAGTTTTATTTTAAAATGATTTTCTTTCCACGTCCGAATGATGATGCCAACAGTGCTAACTGAAGCTTTCAGCAGTTTAGAAATGTGCCTGTAACCAATGCCATCATTATGTTTTGCAACAATAAGGTTGCGAAGGTCTAGAGAGAGCTCTGTGCTTCTACCCATCATGAGTTCTTTGTGGTGTGACAATCTGATATTCACAGATCTTTTTAAAGGCCGTCAGTCAGGACTTAGTCAGCTGAAATTAATTTGCACTTAAGGGGGATGGGATGACTTCCTAAATTCTGATGGATTTCAGCTGGTTTCTTGGCTTTCTATGCCTTTTTGCACCTCTCTTTTTTCATGTGCTCAATATTTATTCCCTGTGTCATTCCACTTTATTAAATATAACTTGGTTTGTGAACACAATTGCCTTGATTTCTTATTATGCATGGATTACTTGGGTTGTTACTGATATCTGGTGAAAATTTCAGGTCAGTGGCTTCATCAGAAATGTTTAATGAGGAAAAACAATGTGTTCAATACTTATTTTCCCCGCTGTATATACAGTGGTGTGAAAAAGTGTTTTCCCCCTTCCTGATTTCTCATTTTTTTGTATGTTTATCACACTTTAATGTTTCAGTTATCAAACAAATTTAAATATTAGACAAAAATCAAAGATTTAGAGGGGAAGCCTATAAATCTCTTCCCCTTCCTCCTTTAGGATCCTCAGATCACAACTGTGTACATTTGCTGCTCACATATAAAACTGCTCTCAAAAGAGAGAAGACAAAGACCAGGGACATAAACGTTTGGACAGATGATTCAGTGCTCTGCCTCCAGGAATGTTTTAACTGTACAGACTGGGAGGTGTTCACACTGGCCTGCGGGGATGATTTGGACTCTTTGGTGGACGTCACATGCTCTTACATGGCTTTTTGCAGGGATATGATCGTTCCACGTAAACGTGTCAAAATATATCCCAACAATAAGCCATGGGTTACTAAATCAATTAAATGGTTGTTTCTGAGCTGCAGGTTGCCACAAAAGAGCTGAAGTCCGAAATTTTAAGAGCAAAACAGAATTATAAATCAGAATTGGAAAGCAAGATGACAGCAAAGAAGCTTGGTTCAGCCTGGTCTAGTATGAAAACTATTGCAGGCCTTCAAAGCACAGAGCATAGTAATCGTGTGTTTTTAGATGGTTTTAATTCAGACACAGAGCTGGCTAATGCTCTTAATTGTTTTTATGGTCGTTTTGATTCTTTTGATTTTAGCACAGAAACCCAAGATTTGAAACAGAAACTCAAAGACAGTCAGCACTTTAATATTGAGTTGCAGGATGTTAAAAGGGCGTTCTGTGCTGTAAAAGTGAACAAAAGTCAGGCCCCTGATAATATATGTGGGCACTTGGTAAAGTCCTGTGCACATGAACTGAGTCCTGTGTTTCACTACATTTTTTAATAAGTCCTTACAGACACAACATGTGCCTAAGGTCTGGAAAGATGCTGTGGTTGTCCCTGTTCCAAAATCCAGCTGTCCTAAAACGGTAAATGATTTTAGACCAGTTGCCTTGACTTCAATTTTAATGACAATTTTTGAAAAACTGGTCAGATTTGAGGTCCTAAAGCAGACTGAGCATGCATTGGATCCTTTGCAGTTTGCCTATAGGCCTCACAGAGGAGTGGAGGATGCCACTGTCACTCTGCTTAACATGCTTTTTAAACATCTGGATTTTAATGGGACACACGCCAGGCTTTTATTTGTGGACTTTTCTTCTGCTTTTAATACAGTCCAACCTCATATTTTAGTTGAAAGGCTCCTGCAACAATTTGATTTGAGTAATAATCTGGTGGGTTGGATTCTGGATTTTTTAACCAACAGGACACTGAGAGTAAGGGTCAATGGTGCATTGTCTGCCAAAAGTGTTCTTCTACTGGCTCTCCTCAGGGGTGTGTGCTGTCACCACTACTCTTCATCCTGTACACAAACATGTGTCGGAGCAGACATGACAACATACACATTATAAAGTATGCTGATGATTCAGTTATTGTCAGTCTCCTTCAGGATGGTGAGAGTGGCCACAGCCCAGTAGTTGATGATTTTGTTCACTGGTGTGAGGATTCCCACCTGCAGCTGAATTCAACAAAAACTAAAGTTATGATTATTGACTACAGGAGGAAAACTCCCAGGCACGAAGTCACTGTACTAAAAGGCCAGACCATTGAATGTGTGCAATCTTACAAATATCTTGGGACTATTATTGATAGTAATTTAAACTTTGAAGAGAACTGAAAGGGTGTGCAAAAAGGGTCAGCAACATTTGCATTGTTTAAGGAAACTCGCACATTTCCAAATTGACCGAATCATAATGACAATGTTTTATCCGGCTTTTATTGAATCTGTTTTATCCTTTTCTTTAGTGTCATGGTTTGGCCAGATAAAACTGAAACAGAGGAAATCCTTAGACCAGGTAGTTAGATGGTTCAGTCATTTGCTTGGTGAGTCACAGCCGAGCCTGACATCCCTGTACACCAGACAGGTACAGAGGATTGCTACCTCCATTTTAAATGATGACTCCCACCCTTTGCACTGCCACTTCCAGCGTCTTCACTCCAGACGGAGGTTTGTTATCCCAAAATGTGAAACCCAGCGCTACAAAAACAGCTTTGTTCCTGCTGCTGTCAAAGAGTTGAACAAGATGTAGCAATATATTGCACATAATTTATTTATTTATTTATTTTTTATTTTTTATTACTTATTTTGTACCCGTAGGTAGATTTGTTTTGCAGTCTGGTGACAAGCCACCAGCTGCCGGTCGCTGCGTGCGCAAGCGCCCCGTGTCCCTAACCTGCATGTTTTTTGGTATGTGGGAGGAAACCGGAGAAATCCCGGAGTAAACCCACGCAACACGGGGAGAACATGCAAACTCCACACAGGTCACTGTTGGTCGGGGGCAGGGACCGAACCCACGATCTCACGATCCCCGCGATCCCCCGGCCGAGGGTAAACTGTGCTGCCGCAGTGCTAACCACTGCGCCACCGTGCAGCCCATGCACATAATTTGCCCATGCACACCGTGCACATAATTTGGTTATCTATTTATCAATTTTTATTTTATATTTATTTATTTTTGTAGTTTTTTTATTTGGGTTTCAAATCTTTTATTGGGTTTTAGACTTTTATTGAGTTTTTAATCTCTTTGACTTAGTTTTTAACTTTTTTAATATGACCCTTCTTATCTCTTTGTTTTTTCTCTTATCTCTTTGTCTTACGTCCTGATTGGTGGAGACTTGAGTACTTTTATCGTGTTTATAGTCAGCTTCATGTGTGCCTGTGTTTGTGTTCATGTTGAATGTAATTGTGGTTTGTAAATATGTGTCTAAAAGGATGTCACCTGACTGCAAAACAAATCTACCTATGGGTACAAATAAAGTAACCTGAAGATAACACAAGTAAACACAAAATGCAGTTTTTAAATGAAGGTGTTTTATTATTAAGGGTAAAAAAAAAAAAAAATCCAAACCTACATGGCCCTGTGTGAAAAAGTGATTGCCCCCGCCCCCTGTTAAAACATAAATTAACTGTCGTTTATCACATCTTTGGAAAGCTAAGTTCAATCTCTCTGGCCAGACCCAAGCCTGATTACTGCCACACCTGTTCTCAATCAAGAAATCACTTAAATAGGACCTGCTTGACAAAGTGAAGTAGACCAAAATGCTCCTCAAAAACTAGACATCATTTTGTGATCCAAAGAAATTCAGGAACAAATGAGAAACAAGGTAATTGAGATCTAGCAGTCTGGAAAAGGTTATAAAGCCATTTCTAAAGCTTTGGGACTCCAGCGAACCACAGTGAGAGCCATTATCCACAAATGGTGAAAACATGGAACAGTGGTGAACCTTCCCAGGAGTGGCCAGCTGACCAAAATTACCCCAAAAGCGCAGCGACAACTCATCCAAGAGGTCACAAAAGACCCCACAACAACATCCAAAGAACTGCAGGCCTCGCTTGCCTCAGTTAAGGTCAGTGTTCATGGCTCCACCATAACAGAGACTGGGCAAAAATGGCCTGCATGGCAGAGTTCCAAGACGAAAATCACTGCTGAGCAAAAAGAACATAAAGGCTCGTTTCAGTTTTGCCAGAAAACATCTTGATGATCTCCAAGACTTTTGGGTAAATACTCTGTGGACTGACAAGACAAAAGTGGAACTTTTTGGAAGGTGTGTGTCCCATTACATCCGGCGTAAAAGTTAACAGCATTTCAGAAAAGGAACATCATACCAGCAGTAAAATATGGTGGTAGTAGTGTGATGGTCTGGGTCTGTTTTGCTGCTTCAGGACCTGGAAGACTTGCTGTGGTAAATGGAACCATGAATTTTGCTGTCTACCAAAAAATCCTGAAAGAGAATGTCCGGCCATCTGTTCGTGACCTCAAGCTGAAGCACACTTCAGTTCTGCAGCAGGATAATGATCCTAAAGATACCAGCAAGTCCACCTCTGAATGGCTTAAGAAAAACAAAATGAAGACTTTGGTGTGGCCTAGTCAAAGTCCTGACCTGAATCCGATTGAGATGCTGTGGCATGACCTTAAAAATGCGGTTCATGCTCAAACCCTCCAATGTGGCTGAATTACAACAATTCTGCAAAGATGAGTGGACCAAAATTCCTCCACAGCGCTGTAAAAGACTTATTGCCAGTTATCGCAAACGCTTGATTTCAGTTGTTGCTGCTAAGGGTGGCCCAACCAGTTATTAGGTTTAGGGGGCAATGACTTTTTCACACCAGGCCATGTAGGTTTGGATTTTATTTTCCCTTAATACTAAGCATCTTCATTTAAAAACTGCATTTTGTGTTTACTTGTGTTATCTTTGTCTAATATTTAAATTTGTTTGATGATCTGAAACATTTAAGTGTGACAAACATACAAAAAAATGAGAAATCAGGAAGGGGGCAAACACTTTTTCACACCACTGTACATGGCATGGTTTTAAGATGATGACTTATGATTAAGATTTTTTTCTTAAAAAACATGTGGAACTATCACATTTGTGTCAAGCTGACTCTCAAATGTGCATTTCTAATTCTGGCAGATGACGGTTTATCCATTTGAAAAACATACATAACAGGAGACAACTAGAAGGTCAGTCTGGTTTAGTTTCTCCATAGAAGTGAAGTAAAACTTGAGCGGTGTGTGTGGCATACCAGTACGTATTTGGAAAGAACTAACAAAAGAATTTGTGTTAAACTTTGCATGGAGAATCAAACGGGTTGCAACTCTGTGAGAAGCAGAATGAACAGTTTCACCATCAGCCTGACGACTTCACTGCTTTTACACCTACACGTAGTAGTCATTTCCGCTCTGCCTGCCTTCCCAGAGGCATCACCATGGCAACCACAAGTCAAATATCCCAAGCTCATTCTTAACAGACTTGGGGGTATAGTCCACTCCTACGCAGGCCCTCAGACGTCTGTGCGAAGGAGATGCCGTGTTATGGTGTTGTCACTGACCCACACACGGGGCGAAGTCCAGTCCTTGGGCTGAATGCTTTCAAATGACCATATGACACTAAACCACCGCTGAGAGACAAAAATTCCACACAGAGCACCCACGAGCAGAAGGAAGTTTAATAAAAAATCTTCTTTATTAGTTGTTACTCAGTTATTTAATTTAGACATTCAGGCTTGTGCTTGGGCTCTAGTTGATCATTTAACCACCTTAACAAATTCCACACATTTTTGAAATATACTGGTTGTGTCATTATTTATTCATTCATTCATCTTCTTCCGCTTAATCCTTTTTGGGTCGCGGTGGGGCTGGAGCCTATCCCAGCATCTTTGGGCGAGAGGCAGGGTACACCCTGACACTGACATTTCCATTATGGAGTTTTGGCTTTTTTTGTTTGTGCTGCCAAACAAAGTGAGTCTGCTCACGATCATTATTGTAAACAATGCCGTGTATCCATTTGAGCCACAATTGTTTTTTCAATCCCTTCTTAGTAGCATCAGACACCATCGGTTCTATAATTACTACTGGATGGAGCATTTAAACATGTGTTTTACATTTTGACGTGTTGCTCAGGAAATGATCATTATATATTCATAATCCTGCGTAGGTTGACTGTTTTTTAAAAATAATTCTAATCTTTTAAAACTCAATCACCTCATTCCAAACCTCTGAGCAGATAACCTTTTTCTCCATCAGTGGATTTTTATTTTTTTTTTTTTTTAATGCCTGGTGTGTCATGTGTCAAGGGAATGAGATTATTCCAGTTTTGAAGCCATTGTAGTCAGGGACACATTACATAGCCAGTAACAAATGAAGACTAATACATACTGTATGTTAAAAGGTGCATTAATACGTATATTGGTATTGGCCAATATTCACCTGGTTGGCCTCTTATCAAAAAAGATAAGATTCACCAATTGCAGTGGCCAGTGTTTAACTCGTGTACCCCAATTGTGTGGTGTTGATTTTTGTCCTGAAACTGACAATGGTAGGCTACAGCTGCCAACAGCCTAAAAATAAAATCCCTAATTTTTAAGATTATTTTTCCCCATGTCACTTCAGAATTTTGATTTGAATCTATTTTTTCAGTTCAAGACAAGAAATTATTTCCTTTTTACCCCCTCCAAACAAACTTAATTCCCTATCATGAATTAAGTGCAAACCTGGCTTTTACCAGACTTTTTTAAAAAATAATACGTAAAGGTTTGATTAAACAAAGATGAATCCACACATTTTTGATTAATAAAGTGTCAGTTTAACTTTTATGAAATTAATTTTTAGAAGTGGAGGAGGGGTTAGAGCTGGAGGTAACCATATTTACTCTTGTGAATGAGGAAATCAATTTTCATGATATTCATTTGACATTGTCCAACCAAAAATTTTGAATTTCAATTAGAAATTGATTTATTGCCCAGCTCTAATTGAGGACAGAACCATTTTCAAGTATTCCAACTCAGTTAATTTTATTATAATGTGTGTTTCTTTGTCTGCCTAACAAACCTGTTGACGTTCCAACGGCCCACCCGCATGCCCTACATATTCCTGACGCAATGTTTTTCCACCCACACAGTGAAGTGTAGTAAATCTGTTTGGAGTTTAAGTCATGCCATACATCTTTTGAAAGCTTAGAATTTCATTTATTTGGTTATTGAAATAGATTTGAAAATCATTTGCAACAGCTGAAGTAAATAACGCATCAAATGACTTAGCACAACATACAGTAGCAACATGGCTGTGACTCACCAGTGAATATGCTTGAACTCCTAGAATGGACAATAGTCCAACAATTTATATGTTTTATTGATAATTGGCTATCAGCTTATTATGTTGGTAAATATCCATAAAATTGGCACATTATTTGAATCCCAGCCAGCTGATTTCCAGCTTTTCTTTGCATTTACGTCATCGATGCCAAACTCATTCAATGGAGAGCCAAGACTGCAGGTTTTACTTCTACCCAGTGTCTTCAGCAGGTGATTTCACTGAAATTCTGTGAAATCACCTGCTGAAGACACTAGGTGGAGGTAAAACGTGCACGAGCTTGGCCCTTGAATGAGTTTGACATCCCTGGTTTACATGCATACAGACCACATTTCCTGTGGAGACAGTGCTAGAAACTGAAGTTGAAGAGACTCACGTGACTTTCTTGTTTCACTCAACAACTTATTTGACCGGATTGGCACTACGGTTATATTTGTACATCCTTCAATAGTAAACAAGTGCCCACTTACTATAAAGTACCAGTTCCACATCTCATGTGCACCAAATGAGTGATTTGCAGTTAAGTCTGTTGGTGACTCAGTCACTGTAGAGAATGAATTTCTGAACGCAACAATATGTCACTTGACCCGGTCGATCACGAGCACACCCTCTAATGCACGTTCCCCGGAAGCAATTTAAATCGCATGATTTGCGATTTTGCATTTTAAGTCGTGCTGCATTTTTTAATTCTCTTTTTAGAAAACTAGTGCATGCCCATAGAGAGGATGCATTGGAACAGAATTCTTGCCAGTTACAGGATAGTTGGTATAGCAACACAGCACTAAGTAGCAATCGCATGTGATGGCTTTTGTATGCAGCAGAACATAAAAATCACACAAAATATGCCCAGCCATCTGGGGCTGTTTGCCCCTGCTTGTTACTTCTTCTCTTGTGTGTCACTGTTCTGTGTTATGTTGCTTACCTGTGTCTATATATATATATCTTGTAGGGAGTCATGTGCTCTGTCTATGTGCCATCATATAGACATCATCTGGTGGGTCTTCTTCTTCGTTCAGACCACTGAAGGGTCTCCTCCTGTCTCAGACGGCTGTGTTGTTCACAGTCATGCCTGCGGTGTACTGGTGGAACCTGAGGTGTTTCATGTTCACGGCATCCTTTCTAATGTGCAGCAGTTCTCCTCATTCTATTGCTGTCCATCTGGTGGGTCGTCTTCTTCATTCAGACCGCTGGTTGAGGGATAGGTGCGTCGTAATTCTAGTTCATAGGCACGATCCTGAAAAAGTGGCTTTCGACCCTGTTCAGGAAGGCCTGTGCATGCCTGCAGAAACCAAGAAACTGGAGCACCCGGAGAAAATCAGCGCTTTGCTTGGCATTTTACACATTTGTAGTGTAGACTGGCATTCGTCAAGGTTACACATTTGCCGTCATGTAGGCATGGCGAGTCGTCCTATGATGCCTGAGTTTATAGGACACGCTATGATGATGAGGCAGAGATCATCAGCCATCCTATGATGTCCTAGAAACGTGCTTTAAAGTCTGTCGTACCCTATGCTGGTGAAGGGTGTCCTCCTGTCTCAGACAGGTGTGATGTACTGCTGGAACCTCAGGTGTTTAATCTTCAAGGCATCTTTTGTGATGTGCAGCAGTTGTCGTCATTCTACTGCTCTCCATCTGGTGGGTCGTCTTCTTCTTCTTCGTTGAGACCACTGGTTGAGGGATTGGTGCGTCGTAATTCTAGTTCACATTTGTCTATGTTCCCTATGATGCCAGAGTTCAAAGACACATGGTCTATATGACATCATAAAGGCACATTTGTCTATGTGTCCTATGATGCCTGAGTTCATAGGCCGTCCTATGATGTCCTATGAAGCGTGACACACACACACACACACACACACACACACACACACACACACACACACACACACACACACAGATTTCTTGCTTTTATAGAGTGATAGCAACATTTAATCCAAAAAAACATCTCCAGGAAGCATTCAATAGTTGTAGATTTTTTTTCTCTGTTGTGTGGCACAATGTAAATCGCCTGGTTGGACACAAAGAAAAAAAACTCTGTAATATATCCTTTTTTGTGGTATTGTTAGAAAAATTTAAACCTGACCTTGTTAACACTTGGTGCTACATTCCTGTTTTCTTTTCCAACTAATATTTCACAGCTGCATGTGATTTGCAGGCATGTGCATCTAAAAATAGCTCAGGTGAAGTTTATTTTCTTCAAATTCAGTATGTTCAGACCACTGTTATTCAGTAGCAGAAGTGCTTAGTAACAACACATTTAGTCTTTTCATTTGAACGAGGCCAGCCCCATGAATATACTGCAAATGGTTGAAAAACAGCTTTTGATTTACTTTGGGTATGTTATTTTTTTGGCATTTTTCAGGAAATAAGCTGGATTGCTAAGGGATTGAATGAATTAAAACAAAGGAAAAAAATGTGCATTGGTCATCAGCCAACTAAACAAGGACATTGGCCCCAAATTTCCCAATTGGTGTATCCCTGATATTGTATCTTCTTGAGCGTCTCTTAATTTTTATGTATTTTTCTCTTTCAGGTATAGCATCTCTTACATTCCATTTGCCAGGTAAGGCATCCACACTTTTATTGTCCTTGCATGTTCAGCTCTATATGAAATCTGTTGCAGTTGATTCACTAAGAATAAACCTTTTTGATGAGTCATTTCTGAAAAGCCAGCTGCTATCAAATGAGACCTTTTAAAAGCCATTTCTGGCTTGTCTGTATATCTCAGTATATCACGGCTCCAAATTGACTCTGTACTGCACACAATGAACAGGCACAAACAACACGGGTGACCCCCTCACTAAAAACATGTTTTTATTTACCTCTTACCACTGTTTGCCTCCACCATATGGCTGTAATCCCTCCCTATGACTCGTGTAGGTGCTCAGCGTCACACAAATGGAGGCTTGTTGTTTACCACTCCTCTGGTTGTTTTAGCCATGCAGCAACACTGCTTATTCCAATAATATCAAAATGAAATGATTTATTATGAAATAATGCTCTTTCAGGCAGATTTACCAAAATATTTCTTCACCAGTGAAGCTTTATGTTGCATGTAAATGAGCTTATGCTAAGCTGTATTGGGTTAAGGCACAATGCAGATTTTTGATTCGATTTAGTCTGCCTGACTTGGAGCATAAATGATGGAGATCTGATAAAAGACCCATTACAGGTTACCGAATGAGACATAATGTAAAGTCTTTAAATCTTAGAGCTTTTAATTATAAAAGGGTGTATTGATAAGAGGTTAAACTGAGTGTTTTGGTTATTGCAAATTCTCACCTGTTAGTTTTTCTGATTGTCCCATTTGGTGGACCACCTCACTGCTGTCCTTGAGCCAGGCATGAGGTGTCACGTTGTTTTGTCAGTCCAGCTCTAAGTCGGCATTTTATCTCATTTGGTGAGAAGTCCAGAGCTCCCATGAACCCCCTCCACCCACCACTGCACTGTCTTGTGTGTTTAGGCAACCCCATAATCCGTCCTGACAGCTGAGAGACGACCTCCAGCCTCCCCCTCCCCCCAGCCCAAGGGCTAACAACAATATGGAACTGCAACAAAGACCTTCTCCCACATTGCTCTCCCAAAAACCAAATTCCTATGGAGGGATGCTAATTTTATAGCTACTTTTATTTGAATATATTGAAATATGGATGATCAACTTAATTTGTAACTCTTTTGCACCTACAAAATGTTTTTTTTCATTGGTTGTAAAATATTATTGCTTAATCTTGTTTAATCTATTTTTCAATTAATTTGCATTTGATTACTTTGGTTTCTGGGACATTGCTTCAGAATGTTGGCCCTGCGTTTAAGTTCAACCCTCCTACTCCCTTGGGTGACACATTAAACAGCATTAGGCTGTGGTACTTCCCATCTCTGCCTGCAGCCAAACTAACCGTGATACCTGGCCAGACAGCGACACATGGCCAGTGGACTTGATCCTTTAAAGTATTTTACCTTGTTTCCTATTTGCGTATATCCTCTCACGTGTGCACATCCCACAGTGCTTTAGGGCTACCATAGTGCTGATGCCCAATAAGAATTTAAGGACACCCCGTGACCACCCCCCCCCCCCCACACACACACACACACTTCAGAATCATGTCATTTTTTAGGGAAGGACAAAAAAAGAGCATCAAGTGTCAGTAAAGGCTGTATGTAAGAGAGGAGATGGTGTTGTAGACTGGAGGAATAGAACCAGAGCATTTAAAGGAGCGAGACTCCTCCCTGTCCGCCGATATCTCTTCCTCTTTCATCTGAAACTGCTCTTGATCCCCTCTCCCCTCTCTCCTTTTAACCTTGATACGTTTTACACCTCACCCTTCCTGTCCTGGCTGTGGCTGCAGGCCAAGTCTGCATAGCAACCACTGATGGCAAGAGCAAACGGTGTGAGAAGGGAAATGGAGTAGGCAGCCGTGTGTGGTTGCCATGGTGACGGTTCACACTGCATCATCCGTTAACGCAGCGGTGCACCTGGAGGAGGGGAGCCCCATCGCTCTGAACATCGCTCTGACGGTGCTTCCCCCGCCAAAACATGCTCACTTATTCATGATGAGCCACACCCAAATTGTTGCAACATGGAAGATAAATGGTTTTGTTAGTCATCCATTGTGGGCATAAAGAAGCTTAATTCATCCATACCTTGGTCTTAATTGTCATTGTTATCTCACTGATATTGTATGTGTGTCTGTTTTCACAGAGACGCTGTGATAAAGTGCTTCACAACCTGTCTGAATTAGAACTCAAGAGTCCACTCCCGACTATGAAGACTGGTCCCAGTATACAAACTGCAAGAACAGTGACTTTGTACAAAATGTACATTTATATTTGAAATTTTTACTGCAGGTTTTTTGATGCTGTAAATTGTAGCTTTTTATTAAGTCTATCTTACAGTAATCTGATGGTTATTAGATTATAACACTTAACCAGTCTTTTGCTTTGATGTGACAGTAATGGGTGTGCTTAATTCTTAATATATTTAAAGATGTTCCTGTGTTTTTTCGTTTTGTTTTATACCATTTAAGTGCAAGAGGAAGATTCTGACTTTGACATGCCAAGAGCTGTAGTGCCTTATCGTTAACAAAGAAGTCTCCTTATTATGGTAAAAACAAAAACATGCAAGGTTTTTCTCTGTATTTTGCTCTGTTTTTCACACTTCTCACATTCAAGCATGATGGCAGCATTGCCTCCTTTTTCTGTTTATGAGGCACAGATCTGTAAGGAAGATGTTATTCCATGTTTAGATCATGTGATTATTTTTCCCTTTTGGTAATATAGTCACTGCTTAACTGATGAGGCACTGGGATATTCAGCTAAAGAGATTCTTTAAATGCTTCTGCTTGGTCTCTGTGTGTGTTTGCTTAACTCCACCCCTTCCCAAATCAAATCAAAATACGTCTTCCTTCTTTAGTTTGCATTCCTGCCAGATGCCATAATGTCCCAGTTAATTACGCTTTTCTGAGCATTGTGATTCAGACGTGACCTAATAACCCAGTATAGGCTGCAATGTGTTCTCTACAGTGCTTAGGCATGATGCTGTAGCCTTTGAGGATGCGGTTGTCATGACAACCTCCTCCAGAAGCTTCATAACCTCTGCCTACCCCCATTTGTGGTGCAGATGTTCACATTATTTGACAAGAAGGTGCCTTTCCTTTTATAGAGCCCCGTGGACAACAGCCAGCCTTGGATATTTCAGCACATATTGATTTAAGATGAAATATGTATCCACCCATCAGCTGCAGTGTTTGACTTAGGGTTTTTGTTAGTGCATAATCTGATTAAATAACTGCATTTATTTTCGTGTTGTGCAGTGCCCCCATATTAGATGCTTGTATAAGATGTTGGATTAGCATGGACAAAATCTCCCCTCAGTACTTGTTCATCTAACTTGGCAGAGACCCAGAAAATCCCTCTCAGAGTAATCTTGGGGATAAAAATGACTCTTTGAAATTAGAGGAGTGTTGTTGTCATCGTGATTGGTTTTTCTTTGAAACCCACCATTTTTGGATTACACACAAGTTTGAAAATCAGAGGGAAGTATACTGACCCCAGCAATCTGTTGGCATCCCGACTGTTTCCTCTTCATTACATCTAATCCGTTGTTATGTCAGAGAAAAGAGGGATCACGCCTCACCAGGCACTGAAATTAAACAAGTCTGTTCTTCTCAGCTTAATGATCCAAATCATCTCACAAAGATGAACAAATAACTTGGGTCAAGGGTGTTTCCCATGACATTTTTCCCACTTTGTTATGAGAGTAAAAATACATTAACCAGAAAGAATGATTTGTTGCATCAGTTTTTAACACTGTAAAAAGGGAAAGCATTATCAAACATTAAAAGCTAAAGATTTTGTATTCCGTATGGATATCTGTCCAGCTAAAGTGCAGATAACAGCAGAGAAAATGAAAAGTCAATATGGAAGACTGTTTGTTCATCCACACGGATGCCTTTCATGGTCTACAACCCCAATTCCAGTGAAGTTGGGACATTGTGTCAAATGTAAATAACAAAATACAGTGATTTAAAAATCCTTTTCAACCTATATTAAATCAAATACACTACAAAGACAAGATATTTAATGTTCAAACAGATAAACTGTGTTTTTTGTAAATATTCACTCATTTTGAGTGAATGTGTTTGTCTGCAACACATTCCAAAAAAGATGGGACAAGAAAACACTTGGAAAGTTGAGGAATGCTCACACACCTTTTTTAGAACATTCCACAGATAAATGGGTTAATTGGAAGCAGATTAGTGTCATGATTGGGTATACGGGGGGGGGGGGGGGGGTGAAAAGTTCATAGTGGTCAAATTTGACCAAATGTGGTTAATTTTTCAACTGCAGGGATCCAAGCGCTGCAGTACCGATGGAAGAAGTGTGTGGAGCGAAGGGGAGACTATACTGGAAAAATAAACCCCATTTGGTCAAATTTGACCACTGAACTTTTCAGCCCCCCCCCCTTGTAAAAGGACCGTCTCTGAAAGACTTATCGTTCACAAGCAAGGATGGGGCGAGGTTTAGCACTTTGTGAATAACTGTGTGGGCATATAGTCCCAATAGTTTAAAAACATTTTTCAATGTACCATTGCAGTGAATTGAGGGATTTCATCATCTGCAGTCTAAAATATCAAAAGAATCTGGAGAACTTTCTGCATGTAAGCAGCAAGGCTGAAAACCAACACTGAATGACCTTTGATCCCTCAGGCAGCACTGCTTTAAAAACTGACATTCTGTAAAGGATATGACCACGGGGGCTTTGGAACACTTTGGAAAATTATTGTCGGCTAACATGGTTTGTCGCTATACCTACAAGTGCAACTTAAAACTCTACCATGCAAAGCGAAAGCCATATATCAACAACACCTAAAAATGCCTCTGGTTGCTCTGGGCCCGAGCTCAGAGATGGTCTGATACAAAGTGGAAGAGTGCTATGGTCTGACAAGTCCACATTTCAAATTGTTTTTGGAAATCATGGACATCATGTCCTCTGGGCTGAAGAAGAAAGGGACCATCCAGATTGTTATCAGCATTAAGTTCAAAAAGCCAGCATCGGTGATGGTATGGGGGTGTGTCAGTGCCCATGACATGGCTAACTTGCACATCAGTGAAGGCACTATTAATGCTGAATGGCACATACAGGTTTTGGCACAACATGCTGCCATCCAAGCAAGGTCTTTTTCAGGGACGTCCCAGCTTATTTCAGTATGACCATGCCAAGCCACATTCTGCGTGTGTTACAACAGCATGGCTTTGTAGTAAAAGAGTGTGGGTACTAGACTGGCCAGCCTGCAGTCCAGACCTGTCTCCCACTGAAAATGTGTGCCATGTTATGAAGCACAAAATATGACAATAGAGACCCCGGACTGTTGAGCGACTCAAGTCATATGTCAAGCAAGAATAGGAAAGAATTTCACTTGCAAAGCTTCAACAAGTAGTGTTCTCCATTCCTAAAGGCTTAATTATTGAGTGTTGGTAAGAGGAAAAGTGATGTGACACAGTGGTAAACATGCATTCCAGGTTTTTTGGAATGTGTTTCAGAAATCAAATTCAAAGTGAGTGAATATTTGGGAAAAAAAAGTTTGGAAATTAAAAGTCTTGTCTTTGTAGTGTATTCAACTGAATATAGGTTGAAAAGGAATTTTAAACCATTGCATTTTGTTTTTATTTTTGTTTTACACAATGTCCCAACTTCACCAGAATTGGGGTTGTACCTTTCTAAAACAACCGAAGTGTCCATCCATGCACATCAGAAAACTGACATGTGAGACTGTATATTGACTGACTGAAAGGATGAAAATACAAGGACAAATGGGACAAAAGCAGCATTTATGAGCAGCTGGGAGGATGTGCTCACATCAAACAAATACGTATGTCTCTCTTTTTATAACTTGAAATAATTCACATGTGGTCGGGCTATTTAAACAATTTAAAGGGACATTTTCATTTACATGCTTATACAGCCAAGTCCGTTGAATCCAGTCTAAATTAATTTAGTTCTTGAGATTTACGACTTCAAACATTTAGAGAAATGAGTTTTCTCTTTTACTTTATGGATGATTAACTAGGACATAAACACTTCCAACCCAGGAACAAGAAAACATAATAAATCTGTTATTTTTATAAGCTAAATGCAATGATGGCTAAACACAGCATATTGTTTGGTTTCAGTGGAAAAAACGGGTGCACCACATTCTAGATAACTGGTAGCACTTTAATTAAAAAAAAGTTCATTTGTCCATGTGGTTGAGCAAATTCTAATGAGGGGGAACACTGGTTCTGGCTCACCATTTGAGGACGTCGTTGGCAATTATGAAATGACATCAAGTTTCTCATGGCTTTGTTTGGTGCGTGTGCTCGCCACGCCTTCCTGTCTGCTCCGCCATAAAGCGGCCGGGGACGCGCTTGTGCGCCAGTGGAACTCCGGCCGGCGCGCAGAGCAGGTGCACTGCCGCCCCCCCCCCCCGCCCCCCTCCACCTCTGTGCCGGCTAATGCCCGCAGAGCGCCCGGCGTCGCTTGGCTCAGGGCTCCCTTATTTGCACGTTTTTGTATCCTGATCACTTCCAGCCGCACAGAGATGCCTTTCCCACCCATCAGCAGCTTCCAGCAGCGGATCTCCTCTCCTGGCAGGGAACTATTCGGCAAAAAGAAAGCGCCTCCTCAGACTGAGCAAACCGGCAAATCACAGAAAGGAGGCTCGGACAAGGAAAAACAGCCCTCTTCCTGGGCATCGGCGAATTTGCGCAATTTGGGGAGAAAACCCCAGCAAGACAAGAGTAAAAGTCCGACTCAGAAGCCAAGTGTTGGACAGGAAACCCAGGGAAAAGGCTCGTGGCTGATGCCGCCCAGACCTCAGGAATCATCCGAAGCGGTCAGACGCTCCAGCTCCATGGACTCCGCCAGGCAGCTCCAAGGTAAGGACGACGGCAAGAAGGAGATTCAGTTCACCCTCAGTCTCACTCCCGAAGCCATTCTCGTAATCCAGAAACGGAATCTAGAGAAACAAATGATGGCCAAGCAACAGAAGTGCTGCGCGGCCACGGACTTTCGGCATCGGCGTGTCTTTCCTTCCAAAAAGGCGCTCGGAGGCTCCAAGGGCTGCGCGCAGCCTGCGGCCAAAGGCGAGAGCCCCGAGCAGGACATCACCGCCATCGTCAAAATCTCTCTCCTGAATGACCAGTACAAGTATGACGACGTGGAGTATGAAGACGAGGACGGAGACGTGGACGAAACTGTTGTAAGGAAATGTAAAGAGTGGCTGAAGGGGGTGGAAAACGCCGCCGCTTTGGGAAAGGTGGACAAACTTCCTGCGCTGCCGCACCTCAAAGGATGCTGACACCCTGCGTTTGGGCTTATTTTTTATTAATACTTGGACTGAAGATGTGATGGACTCGTGAGTAGTGTGTGCACTTGTAAGCCTGTTGTAATGGCATCTGGAATTTGAGTGGTGATGCCGAGAAAAAAAATCCACGTCTCATCTAAAGGAATGTCTGTTTCTGTCCGTGTAAAAATTAATTTCACTACTTTAACATTTTTAACTCTGTTTAAATTAAGAAAATAGAGACATGTGGGGAAATGCCACTGGAGTAAAAATGTTTTCAAGCTCAACTTTGCCATCCAAGCGTGCGTAAAATGGTCTAATTGATATTATTTTACACGTTTAATGTCATTTCAGTGCTTTTATGACGCTTTTTTTAAGTTGAATGCCCTCTTATTTTCGTTCTTTGCACATGGTTTTGTCTTCAATGGGGCGCCTGTGGAATGGCACAGGGGTTCGCGTAAAGAGACGGAGCGGCTCCTTTGTGTGGAGAACAATAAACCGTCAACAAGAGGCCTGTGTGCTTCTGCTGCTGGAACTGAATTAAATTGTATATTTTTTCCCTCTTATGGGGGATACATCCTTCCCAGGGATTTATTATTAGTGATGTACAGTATTTAACATGAGATAAATATTTGTACTGTTAAATGATTTCTCAGCTGATATTTTTGAGCTTTCAGAGTAAAAAAAACAAAACAAAAACAACTTTTAAAGTCATGCATGTTTCTACAGGTTGATCTGTGCTGTGCCTCTTAATTTGCTTCTACTACATGATGCTGATTTTGTTTCTTTGACCCCTCTTGCCAGCTTCTTCACACCATTTTTCAGGCTCTTTGTTGCCACCTTAGCAGTCCGGAGCCATTTGGGCATTAGCGTCCTAAGCTTCTTAGATTTCCTGTTAAGCAGGGTCGACCAGTCTCCTGTCGGGCCCAGGTGCACCATCTTTTCAGGACATTACCTCTAGACTAATTGACTTTTGTCATGCCAATCTGAACGGTGCATGTAGCTACGAGAGAAAAAGTGTGTGCCTACCAAAATCTGGCCACCTAATAGCTGCAAAGGTATTCCCATTTTAAACCAATAACATACAAAGAACAGTGTGTGTGTGTTGTGGGGGGGGGGGGGGGGGGTGCTCGGGAACAAAGAGCAGGTTGGGTTTCCGGCAAACCATTGGTTCACTTCATCTGCTCAACTGATTACTGAACAATGATGATAACAAAGCAGCACTCATGTCCCAGCAAATGCTTCCATTCACTGTCACTAATATATTAGGTTTGAGCCTATTTGCTGTAAGGGTTATGCATTTTTCATTCTTTTTTTTTTTTTTTCTTTCTTTTTGTTCTCTGTAACTGAGTTTTCCCCCACAGTTTAGGACTCTGTAAAGCTCATTGCAGTTTACAGACGAGTGATGGTCAGACTGAATATCCGAGTCACTATAGTATCTGAAGGGCTTATACACCAAGAAGTGTCAGACATTTTCAAAAATAATTCAATAATTATTTTTGTTTTATTTTGGTATGTGGTTACAAATCTTTACAGATCATTAATTATGGAGACAGTTGCTACATTTTAAGTGTCTTTCCTGTTTTAAGTGTGCTTTCTTTTCTTTGGGAATGGCATTTTAATTAATTTTTCTAAAAGGTGACAGTTTCCTTTTTTTTTTTCTTTTTTTTCTGCTGCTATCCTATTCAAAGGCATTTTACCGAGGAATGACTCAATAAATCAGGTGTCAAATATGTGTCCAGGTATTTTTATACAGTAAATTAAACCACAGGTTTTCCCTCACTTATGCCATGTGAGTAAACAAGCTGCTACAATAAAGCCTTTTGTTCTCACTTCTGCAGATGTTCTTCAGTGTCATAAGTGACTGTATTGTTGCATGATGTGTGGACTGAGATCATTGCTGAGCCAATACAGTGTGTGCCATTGAAAGGTTGGGTTCTCATGGTTCCTGTAACCATATATTCAGCTGGCCCAGTGACCAGAACTTGTGTAATCCTATACTCCATTGATTCATTTCAATTGTGGTCTTGTTTCCGTGCCTCACTGTGGCACTTACTGCTGTCTAGTCTAGACTCAGTAGGCGATTTGTTAATTTTTAACAAGAGGGGTTGTATAAACACATAAGCATAGGCATAAATGTAAATTAAGTATTAAGTTACAAGAATAAAGGTGCAAAAATGACAAAAAATGCTAATTTACAATTTTAAAAAAGTCAAATTTATGAGAAGCTACAGATCTGTGAGAACAAAACAACTCATAATGCAATCCAAGAAAAAAATATAAATTGAAAAAAGTCACAAATTCAGAAGAAAAAATCATCCTTTTTTGTAACACTATTGAAAAAATTCATATTTTTTTCTGCTAAATTTGCATCTTTCCCTGGCAAATGGGTATTTTTTTCAGATAAATTTAGTCATTGTTTCCTATAAAGTTGCTACTTTTTGTGATAGATTTATTTTTTCCCCTCACAAATTTGCAAAGATGTACTCTAAATTTGGTAATTTTCTTTATTAAATTTGTAACTTATTTCTCAAAAAATTCTCATAATTTTTTTTATATTCCACTGGTTGAAGCCCAGAGGGGTTATGTTATGGGTCTGTCCATCTGTTCCATTTTTATGAAATCAACTCCTCCTACAGTTTTGTTCTGATTGTGTTGAAACTTGATACCATGGTTTGATATACACTGATGATGCACATATTGTAATTTGACTCTGATTGGATGATTTTTGCAGAAGTTGTAGCCCCTGACCTATGACCTATTTCACCTCATTTCAGAGACAGTAACTGTCTTGTGAAATCAACTCCTCCTACAGTTTTGTTCCAAATGTTTTGAAACTTGGTACCACGATTTGATATACACTGATGATTCACATATTGCAATTTCACTTTCATCGGATGACCTTGAGGTCAAAAGTCAGAGGTCACATTTCTCCTAAATCTTGTAAGCGCAATAACTACTGAAAGCAATGATATAGACAAAGGTGGACATCAAAATGGCTTAAAAACTATACCTCAACAACAAAGAAGGCTAGGGTCACCAAACCTGGCACACAAGTTCACTCTGAGACCATGACCTCTGACTACGGGTTTGGGGTCAAAAGGTCAAGGTTGGCACTCCTTATGTCCTCTTACTATAGAACATGTAAAGCTGTCTAGGGTCACCAAACTTGCTACAGTGGTTCACCTCGGGATCCTGCCCTACAACTATGGGTTGTATACTTTGTTTTATATTCATGAATGATGAGTTTATCATAATTTGGTTCTGCCACAGTAGTTATATTGAAAAGCTGAAAACTGCTCTCTGTCAGTAAGTACTGGGATCTTCAAAGAAAACGGAGGCTGGGGATAATAATAATGGTTTGCATTTATATATCACCTTTCAAGAAACCCAAAGTGTTTTACAATGAAAATCCATTATTCATTCACTCCACAGACAAACAATGGTAGCGGTAAGCTACTGCTGTAGCCACAGCTGCCCTGGGGCAGACTGACGGAAACATGGCTGCCAATCCGTGCCAACGGCCTCTCCGACCACTACCAAGCATTTATACACATTCATGCCCAGTGTCATGGACACTGGAGGCAAGGTGGGTAAAGTGTCTTTCCCAGGGACACAATGGTAGGATGGCAGTGCTCTTGTTTCTTGTAGATTTCCTGCTAAACTCATCAGTTTGTGACATTTGACTCTTAGAAGTGTTAGTTTGAGGGAAATCGTGCAAAATCCACATGAGTCATGAAAGTACAATTAGGTAGAAAGGCTATACATGCAATAACTGTAACTCATTAGTATGGTATCCTTGGACTCTTTATGGGGATAGGGAGATGCCAGGTTAACAAGGGGGATAATTTGGCGTCATTTTGCTAACAAGGGGTATGGCATCCCCCCTCATATTACCAACTCATTAGACCTGAAATTCATACTACTCATGGTAGTTTGCTGGGGTATTACAGTGGCTGAAGTAACTCAAATTCTTGTATTCAGTAGTGAAAAAGCTGAATTTAAAAACAGTAACTGAAACTTGTGGCGTCAATACACTTGTTTCAGAATATCCATTAAGGTCTTATTCACAGGAGGCCATTAAACCCAGTCTGTGTTGTAGGTCACCTTTCGAACTCAAAAAAATCCTTCAACAACTTGTTTGCACACAGAGCCCATGAGCTTTACTATAGCACCAGCCCACCGGCCAAATGCCAGTGGAATTCTGCTGTGTCACTCTTACAAGCTACTTTGGCAGGCAGCAGATTTGATTATAGAGCCAAAAAGGACAGCTTCACTTATAAGAACAAATGACTATAAAACACCAGTTTATTGGAGGGGGGGGGGGGATGAACATGAGCAACAAGATCCAAGTATGGACTGGTAGGACTTCTACCAATGTGCAAGATTAAAGTGGCAAATTTATGTGACTAAATTTGCATATTGGTATTAACCCCTTGAACTCTGTGAATTCCGTGGGCAGTCGCATCTCTTCATCTTAGTGCGTCTCAGTGCGCACTGAAAAAAAAAAGCTGTATTTCCGGTCTTCCAGTACAGACACAGCCTTGTTACAACCTGAGAAAAAAGCTGTGTAATATATTCATTTTTTGTGGAATTTTTACAAAATTTTGACCTGAGCTTGAAAACACTTGGTTCTACATTTCTGTTGTGTTTTCCAGCCAGTATCTGACAGCTGTATGTTATTTGCAAGCATTTGTATCTAAAAAAACACCCAGGCGAACTTTCTTGTTACTCAGTGGCAGGAGCACTTAGAGAGATTATGACTGCTTTGCCAAAAAATTCAGAGTGTTTTCTTTTAAATGAGACTAACCCCATGAAGATGCTGCAAAGGGATGAAGAACAGCTTTTGATTTACTTTGGGCATGTTATTTTTAGGCGTTTTTAGGGAAGTTGAACAGAGTTCAATAGGTTAAAGAAAACCTGAGACATTAGCACATTTATGATTTTAAAAAGTAGCAAATTTATAATGAAAAGTGGCAAATTTGCTTTAAAGAACCTGCTAATTTGAGGGAATAGTTTTTTTTTCAATAAATTCACAAATTTAAAAGAATAAGATCACAAATCTACAAGGAAAAATTGAAAACTTTATGAGTAAAGGTCCAATTTCATGGGAAATTAATGAAACATTTTATGAGAAAAGGCTAAAAAAATCTCCCACACACTTAGGCTATGGTCACACTGTAGGTTTTAATGCTCAATTCCGATTTTTTGCACAAATGTGACCCATATCTCATTTTTTTAATGACTGTCTGAACAGCACATATGTCTGAACAGCACACTGTCTGAACAGACCACTTTCATATGTGGTACTAATTCGGATACGTATCTGATATTTTCCAAAGCGACCTCAGTCTGAACGGTCATGTTTTGGAGAAAGGAGGCAGGCGAGGTAACGAGCTGAACAACACAGAAACTTTATTCCTTCTCCAACATAATTTACAGCAAAAAAGAGAGTCCTGGGTCTCTGTGCATTCCTCTTTTATATCTTTATTCCTATGCATTGAGACCCAGAACTTCCGACCATACACACTGTTGTGTGAACAAAAAATTGTGTGGCACATTAACATAACATAACGCCGGCGCCGAGCCAACACCTTTCTTCCCTCTGCGGCTCTGGTAATTCTTCCTCTCCCCGGGGGGTGCATTGACCTAACTGTCCCGTCTGATATCCCCCAGTGGCACCTCCTCCATCGGTCCATTGTTTCCTCCTTCCCCTTGCCCTCTCTGGGTTGAGAAAGCCTCCACACTATGCCCTCACACAGCTCCCCCCCCCCCCGAACACCCAGAAAGGGCACTAACCCCCCGTCCTTTGGGCTTGAGCTGGTGCCCATAGTGGCTGTAGCGGCTGGTCGCCAGTCCAGTTGAACCGCCCTGCTGGCGAGGTGTACAGGAGGGCACATCAGTCTGTGGAGGGAAAAAGAGAGGGGGGGAAAACACATTATCTTCGTGAGCGCAGGCCCCTGCTGAGGGAACGCCAACCTGCAAAGCCACCAATGGTGGGCGTCCACGTCAGGGAGCTTGGGCCAACACCACCTGCTCGTCTGCCAACACAAAGTGGGCTTCAGCCTGTCGATGCAGAGAGTCTCCCTGCATCCCCCCAAGTCTAACACAAAATGCTTTGCCCCAGGTTCCAGCACTGTGAACGGTCCGTCGTACAGTGGGCGCAGTGGGGTCCGGTGCGCATTGTGCCTGATGAAAACGAAACCAGCATTCTGCAAGCTTTTTGGGACGAAGGTATGGGGAAAGCAATGGTGGGCCGGGCCTGGTACGTTAAGAGTCTCTGAGCAGTGCAAAAATTGCATGGGTGGATCGGCCTCGGATGCGGGATTTTCCGGTAAAAACTCTCTGGGGATCCGTAGCGACTGAGACAAAAACAAGTTTTGCAGGGGAAGCTGCTAAATGCTCCTTAGGTGCGGAACGCAACCCTAAAAGAACCCAAGGCAGGTGATCGACCCAATTTGTGTCCGTGAGTGAAGCTCTGAGCACTGCTTTAAGCGACCTATGAAAACGCTTGCATAACCCGTTAGCCTGGGAGGTGTATGCAGTAGTGCAGTGAATTTTGACCCCCAGGCTCTGAGCCATCATGGACCAGAGTTCTGAAATGAATTGTGGACCTCTGTCGGACATGATGTCTGATGGACATCCGAAACGTGCAACCCAAGCCGACACAAAAGTGCGTGCCACTTCTGCGAATGTGGTAGAAGCCAGCGGGACCACTTCAGGCCAGCGCGTGGTGCGGTCCGCGACTGTCAAAAGGTATGTGAAACCTTGTGACAGCAGGAGGGGGCCCACCAAACCCACGTGGACGTGGTCGAACCTCCTAGCCGGAATTTGGAACGGCTCGAGGGGAGCTCTGGTGTGCTTGTGCACTTTGGCCCGCTGGAACGCAGCACAAGCAGCAGCCCACTCTTTCACGTCTTTGCGCAAGCACGGCCAGACGAATTTCACCCCCACTAGTTTCACTGAAGCGCGCACTCCTGGATGCGAAAGGGAGTGGACTGAATCAAAAACGTGACGGCGCCAACAACTCAGAACCACCGGGCGCGGGCGGCCAGTGGAGATGTCGCAGAGTAAGAGAGGGCACCCTTCCTGCACCACCCTGTTCTCCAGCCTTAACCCAGTTGGCGCAGACTGGAGCGCGCAAATGTCCACGTCCCCAGCTTGTTCCGCAGCCATGACAGGGAAATCAATTCCCATGTAGACTGGGGTGATTAATTCACGCGGCAGGCAATTGACCACGACGTTGAGTTTACCAGCAACATGTTGAATGTTGACTAAACTCTGAAATTGAGTAAACTCAATCAGAGTAGTAAACTCTGAAATTGAGGCCAAATGCTGTTGCTGCCGGGCCGACCATGGATGCGAGGTCTTGGACATCGCGTGCATCAGTGGCTTGTGGTCCACGAACACGATGAACTCGTGCCCCTCCAGCCAGAACTGGAAATGGCGTGTCGCCAGTTGGAAAGCCAGCAATTCTCTATCGATTGTGTTGTACTTGCGTTCATTGTTGCGCAAAGTCTGGCTAAAAAATGCAAGCAGCTGCCACAAACCTGCAATGCACTGCTCCACCACTCCCCCTATGGCAACGTCAGACGCATCCGTCGTGAGCGCTATCCGTGCAGACGGATCCGGGTGGGCTAACAATGCAGCATAAGTAAGCACTGTTTTGGCGTTGGTAAAAGCCTGGTCTCACTCGGAAGTCCAATCGATGTTTTCCGCCGGCTGCTTTTTTTTAAGTGTGGCATACAATGGCTGCATCAGCTGGGCTGCCTGGGGAAGAAAATGGTTATAAATTCTCCAAAACTCCTGTAGTGCCCTCACGGTCTGCGGGCGCGGAAAGTCCGACACAGCGTGCACCTTGTCCGGTAATGGGATCGTGCCCTCTGGCGAAATGCGGTGGCCCAAAAAGTAAATCACTGGCACACCGAACTGGCACTTCACTGGGTTAACTATCAGCCCATACGCTTCCAACCTCTGGAAAACTGTCTTGAGATGGGCGATGTGCTCCTCCTCAGACTCGCTGGCTACCAGAATGTTGTCTAAGTAGACAAAAACAAAGGACAAGTCGCGAAGCACTGCGTCCATCATCCTCTGGAAGGTCTGCACCACACCTTTTAACCCGACCGGCATGTGTTAAAACTTGAAAAGGTCAAAAGGAGTTATTACCGCTGTTTTTGGAATGTTTTCCGCGCGCACCGGGACCTGGTGGTAACCACGGACAAGATCCACTTTGGAAAAAACACACACCCTGGCCAGGTGTACGGAAAAATCCTGGATGTGTGGAATAGGATAGCAATCATGTTCTGTAGCATTGTTCAAGCACTGGAAATCGTCGCATGGTGGGCACGACCCATCAGCTTTAGGCACCATGTGTAGCAGGGATTCCCACGGGCTGTTGGAGCGCCTGACGATACCCAGCTGTTCTAAGTTGGCGAACTCCTCATGTGCGCTGGCCAGTTTAACTTCTGAACAACTCCCCATGTGCGAAAAAAACGTCCATCCTTGGACTGCGTCCTCGGCGGCGTCGTCAACCCATACCTGCGGTCGCCTAACTTGCCTGTCATTTTAGATGTTGCTAACCCCTTGACTAGTGAAATGGCTTAGTGGCAATTTACTCTGTCAAAGCAGCCACAGTGCAGAGTGAGCACAAAAAGCATCAAGCCACAGATAGACTTCAGCTATTTCTCTGGCTGCAGGCTTTCTGTCCACTGCAGCATCGTGTGGGAGAGTGACGTGGCACAGCAGGGCAGCTACATTATCTTGCACTGATTAACAGTGGCAGGGAGCACAGATGGACGCTGCCTTCTCCCTGACACTGACACTTTCCACACAGCAGAGAGAGCAGGTCCCTTTTGCTGTGCCGTGACAGTATTGCCAGGGTGACGGAACTGATAAAATCCTGTGTCTCTAGCAGCTTTTGTGAGAAAAGACAAAAACACTTCCTGTAAGGACTTGGCCCATAAACCTGAGTAATGTTCTCATTCAAGTACCAGCCAGGCCTTTCAACCTCGGAGAGAAGGCACAGATCAGTCAGTACACGTCTCCCATAAAACTCAGGGATGCTTTAGTGCTTTGTTTCATGCTTTTCTCAATCAGAGTTTTGTTTGTGTAATTAATAATGAGGAAACGTAAGATGACAGATAGGGTATAGTAGCCAGAAATTGTACTTAGGGAAAGTAATATTACCTTATAATATTAATTACTTGAGCCACAAATTCTTTGACTAAGGAAGCATCAACCAAAAAGCTTCACTGTGTTGTAAGAAATAAAATTTGCAAGGTTTTTCTTTAAAATATCGCTTCTCATAAATTTGCTTTTTCCCCCTCATATATTTAGAATCTTTTTGTACATGTTCCTTGAAAAAGTTTTTTCCACTTACATTTCTAACTTTTTCACATTTACAATTTTTCCTCATAGACTTGTTTTTTCTTTACAACTTCTTGACTTTTTTCTTGTACATTTCAAACTTTATTCTCATTTTTATTTTTCTTTGTAGTTCAGAAATACATATTTTTTAATGTATCTCTTTTTTCTGAAAAAAGTTGTGACTGTTTTTGATAACACCGTGAGTTTTTATTCCCCGCTGGTCGAAGATCAAAGGGTCAAATCCCCCTGATGTTACGGGGAGGTCCCTGTGTCTGTCCATCTGTTCTACTTTTGTGAAATCAAATCCTACAGTTTTGCTCCGATTGTTTTGAAATTTGGTAGCAGGGTTTGATATACACTGATGATGCACATATTGAAATTTGGCTCCAATTGGATGACTTTTGCAGGAGTTTGGGGGCAAAAGTTCAAATGACAAGGCTGGCATTCCCTATGTCCTATTTCTGTAGATGGAATAAAGCTAGGGTCACCAAATTTGGTACACCGGTTCACTCTGAGACCTTGACCTCTGGTTATGGGTTTGGGGTCAAAGGTCAAGGTTAATATTCCCTTTGCACTATTACTATACAACAAGTAAAACTCGGGTCACCAAACTTACAGTGGATATAAAAAGTCTACACACCCCTGTTCAAATGCCAGGTTTTTGTGACGTAAATAAAATGAGACCAAGATAAATCATTTCAAAACGTTTTCCACTATTAATGTGACCTATAACTTGTACAACCCAATTGAAAAACAAACTGAAATCTTTTAAGTGTCATATCCGGCTCTAGGGAGCCGGGCAATCAGAGCCAGGGACAAGCCAGTGAGTCGAGATGGTTTATTTTGGGTAAGGGATAAGGGATGAGGAGAGCACAGATACTCATGCAGAGGTACACTCACAGGTTGCACAGCGCAGAGGTAAGCAGCTCGTACCGGACGTGGGGGTAGCAAGACGTACATCCTCACAGCGGGATACAAACACAGGAATGCTGCAAGGGGAGTTGAGGCTGACACCAGACGAAGGGGCTTCAGCCTAGCAGTGCTTATGTCGCAGCCCCGAGTCATCGAGGCTGCTCCTATTTATCCTCATTGGCAGCGCCCCAGCTGATGAAGACTAATTGGCCCCAGCCGTCCATAATGCTGCCAGCTGGGGGCCAGCTGAGACGCTGCTCAATGGGAGGCAGGGATGAGGGAAAACATGGGCTCAGTGCCGAGACGGCATCTCAACCCATGGTGACAGAGCCCCTCCCTCAAGGTCGGGCTCCTGAACGACCAGGAACATCCCAGCCCCCCCCCCCCCCACCTAGGGTGGGAGGAAGGGAGGCGGACCGGAGGGGAAGAAGCCAAGGGAAGGACAACACCAATGGGGCAATGTAGGGTAGCAGGAAAGAAAAACCCAAATACAATACTGACAACAGAACAATTAACCCAGGTACAGATGGGGAGAAGAACTGGGTCAGCACGCCGGTTACATACTACCCAGAGAGTACCAACCATGCGTGACCCAGAGCAAGAGAAAAAAAAAAAAGAACCACCAAAAAGGTACAGGGCAAAAAATGCTGAGTATGGTCAAATAAAGGGAAAACACAATACACAGCACCAATATAAGTACATACACACAGTCACCAAGAAAAGTGAGGGTGACTGGAACAAATGGACAATTACAGAGCATGGTGTTACGGAAAACAAGGCACATGACTCTATAATGAACCAACAGGGCATAAAAAAGAAATACTGAGTGCAGGCAAAGAAAAACCCACACACATGAATATATAAATACCCACAGTCACCTAAAGAAATGAAAGTGACTGGAATGAATGGGCAACTGCAGAGTATGGTCTGAAAGGGAACAAAACATAACTCTACAATGCAAAAACGAGACTAAAAACATGGTACAAAAAATAAAATGCTGGGTACGAGGGAAGGAAAACGCACAGCACTATAAATACACATCCACCAACAGGACAGACATTACACCCAAGTGACCTTAATAACGATAAAAGAAAAAGTGACACCCGAGGTGTATGGCAGGCAGAGTCCAAAAATAGCCGAGATGGCTCCGGAGATCTCCCCGCCCATTGTCCAGCTGGCGAATCAGGGGAAGAGAAATGTTCGGACGGCGAACTCTGGACCCAGATCCCAGGAATCCAGTCCAACGGCTGCCGAACCAGGCCGCCCAAAGGCAAACACAGACCAGTGGGGGGAAACCAGATCGCCGAACCGAAAGTTTTGCGGGTCGGGTCGTCGACCCGCATCACTCAACCACCAGGACCGTTGAGACGGACGAAGGGTCAGAGCGGATCCCGGTGGAAGAGGCTCAGGGGAGAGCCGATGACGAGGGCGGCGGGCCTCAGGGAAACGGCCACCTCCTCACCGGACCTGGACAACACTGGGGCAGCACCCACGTCGGACCCCGATCGGGCCTCAGGCGAACCCACGTTGGACCCCGATTGGGTCTCGGGCGAACCCACGTTGGACACTGCACCAGAACCGACCTCCAACGTTGAACCCGGACCCTCCAGCACCACGAGGAACAGCAACTCCTCGCCGGTGACCCTGGAAGAAGGCTCAGAAGAGAAAACAGAACCGGGATCAGGATCACCGGCAGCGCCAGAACCCGGCGAGACGAGCTCAGACGCAGCGGGCGGCTGCACCCTGCTCGTCTCCCCTGGAGATGGGCTGAAGTGCTCAAAGATAAAAAGAGAGAAAAGAAAGGAGAGCACTCGCCTGATCTCGGGTTCTGACGCCGTCCAGGACTGCGAAGATCCAGGATCCGTCGTCAGGAGGTCGTTGTCAGGCTCCCATCTAGCCGCGTCGGGCCCCGCAGCCAGCACGATGGTCAGCGCAGCTTGAGATCCCTCCAGCTCAGGTAACCCCGCCGACGACCCACTCGGCGTGAAGCCAGAAGAATCTCGTCCCGCTGGACCGAACCGCTCCTCCGTGGAGACCCAGGGACGCTCAGTCGTCAGCGTAGACTCCACGCAGCAGTCAGTCCCCCTCCTCCGTCCGCAATGTAGCTGCGGAACCACAGGCCCTCTCCATATCCCACCACGTTGACCCGGAGCCGGGGACCGCTCGGCGGAGAGAGACACAGAGGATGCGGGATTAGGAAAACAGGTTACAGCAGGTGGGGAGAGTTCAGGGAGCTGCGAACCCTGAACTTCTCCTCCAGGGATGTGACAGAGCAAATCATTAAGCAGGTGTGAAAAAACAATGACTTGCCTGCCCCCTGGAGGTTGAGTATCGCCTGCTGTAGTGGAATCTGCTTCTTCCTCTCCCCGCCCGGCGATAACGGAGGACCCCCCGGGAAATCGTCTGAGGATCGCTCGCGTTGTCTCCAGCAGAGAGCTCACCAGGCCGGGATTCCAGGCACACACAGCGGTCAGGAAGCGCGTCGAGGAGGAGGGGGAAACAGCCGGGGTGAGCCAGCCCGAATGTCCAGGAATGACAGCGGGGGAACGAGGCTCAGGGGACGAGGCTGTAGGATCTCCACACTGACGAGGCGAAGGGATGACAGCTGCGTGGGAGGAACGGTCCTGACGATGACCCAGAACTGGATCCGGACGAGGTTCGTGCAGAGGTGACTCGGCGATGTGATGACGACTACTCCCAGGGGACGAAGCGAGGGGGAAACCCAGGATTCGCCGCTCCAGATCGGAGATCGAGACGAGGAAGGCGTCGAGCACGGGAAAGCTTCGTAGCCCTGAAGTCCTCACCATCAATCTCACTGCCGCCGCCACATGCCTGAAGGTGGTGACAGGAAACACAGTAGAGCTCGCGACAGCCACTCGACCCCGGACATAACTGCTGTCAGCTGCGGCTCCTAGAAGGGAATCCCGAGTGACGTGGCGCAGGTCGGGGGAAGTCCTCTGGTTGGCGCGAACTCCCGGACTGGAATGGCGGCAGGAACGGGACTCCGAAGCGGGGAAAGACGTCGCCCACTTCGACTCCCTGCCGGGATTTCCATCCACCCCGTGGAGCTTCTCTCGCTGTGTACCTGCAACGTCTATCCTGGCACTGTCCTCCAGATGGTACAGAGAGTGAGGGTGACAGTCCAGGAGTTCCTCAGCACGGCCCGGATGCCAGCGTCTCGCGTTGGAGGCGTCGTGCAGGGTGAAGAATGTCCCGTCGACAGCCTCCGAGATGGACCTTAGCTCGTCGCCCTGGCGCCGGAAGTGACTCCTGGGAAACGGCATGCTAGCAGCGCTGACACCCGGACAGAAAGGTACATTTCCACAGCGACTCACGGCCGCCGGCAACTCTTCTGGCTGCGACATACTGTCATATCCGGCTCTAGGGAGCCGGGCAATCAGAGCCAGGGACAAGCCAGTGAGTCGAGATGGTTTATTTTGGGTAAGGGATAAGGGATGAGGAGAGCACAGATACTCATGCAGAGGTACACTCACAGGTTGCACAGCGCAGAGGTAAGCAGCTCGTACCGGACGTGGGGGTAGCAAGACGTACATCCTCACAGCGGGATACAAACACAGGAATGCTGCAAGGGGAGTTGAGGCTGACACCAGACGAAGGGGCTTCAGCCTAGCAGTGCTTATGTCGCAGCCCCGAGTCATCGAGGCTGCTCCTATTTATCCTCATTGGCAGCGCCCCAGCTGATGAAGACTAATTGGCCCCAGCCGTCCATAATGCTGCCAGCTGGGGGCCAGCTGAGACGCTGCTCAATGGGAGGCAGGGATGAGGGAAAACATGGGCTCAGTGCCGAGACGGCATCTCAACCCATGGTGACATTAAGGGGAGGAATAAAAAATAAAAAAAATCACAATAACCTGGTTGCATAAATATGCACACCCTCTTGTAACTGGGGATGTGGCTGTGTTCAGAAATAACCAATCACATTCAAACTCATGTTAAATGGGAGTCAGCACACAACTACCACCATTTAAAGTGCCTATGATTAACCCCACATAAAGTTCAGCTGTTCTAGTAAGCTTTTCCTGACATTTTTGTAGTCACATCTTACAGCACAAGCCATGGTCCATGTGAGCTTCCAAAGCATCAGAGGGATCTCACTGTTCAAAGGTATCAGTCAGGAATGGGGTACAAAAGAATTTCCAAGCCATTAAATATACCATGGAACACAGTGAAGACAGTCATCATCAAGTGGAGAAAATACGGCACAACAGTGACATTACCAAGAACTGGATATCCCTCCAAAATTGATGAAAAGACGAGAAGAAAACTGGTCATTCAGGCTGCTAAGAGGTCAACAGCAACACTGAAGGAGCTGCAGGAGTTTCTGGCAAGTATTGGCTATTTAGTACATGTGACAACAATCTCCAGTCTTCTTCATATGTCTGGGCTATGGGGTAGGGTGGCAAGACAGAAGCCTTATCTTACGAAGAAAAACATCCAAGCTCGGCTGCATTTTGCAAAAGCACATTTGAAATCCCCCAAACACGTGGGAAAATGTGTTATGGTCCAATGAAACCAGGGTTGAACTTTTTGGCCATAATTCCAAAAGGTATATTTGGCACAAACACAACACTGCTCATCACCAAAACGCCATACCTACAATGAAGCATGGTGGTGGCAGCATCATGCTTTGGGGCTGTTTTCCTTCATCTGGAACTGGGGCCTTAGTCAAGGTGGAGGGAATTATGAACAGTTCCAAATACCAGTCAGTGTTGGCACAAAACGTTCAGGCTTCTGCTAGAAAGCTGAAGATGAAGAGGAACTTCATCTTTCAGCATGACAGTGACCCAAAGCACACATCCAAATCAACAAAAGAATGGCTTCACTAGAAGATTAAGGTTTTGGAATGGCCAAGTCAGAGCCCAGACCTGAATCCCATCAAACATCTGTGGGGTGATCTGAAGAGGACTGTGCACAGGAGATGTCCTCGCAATCTGACAGATTTGTTGCATTTTTGCAAAGGAAAACTTTCTCACTTTTAACATTTCATCTTAGTACAGCTCCCTCTTCATCAAGCACAAAACAAAGCTTTCCCGTATAGTTAATCAGGCTAGCAAAATCATTGGCTCACCACAGATACCATTGTCTGAACTGTATCAGCGCTCTGTGATCAGGAAAGCCACCTTGATCACAGAGGACCCATCTCATCCCCTTCATCACTCTTTTCAGTTACTGCCATCAAGCAGACGATATAAAGTTCCATTGGCCCATAAAGACATTTACAAGAAATCATTTATTCCTTCTGCAATAACAATCTTGAACAAAATCAAATAGTTACCATACTTCACTTAGGTATCAATATTAGTTATCAGCATTTATCTATTAATCACTATTAATTTTTAATAGTTACTATTATTTTCTGCCACATGATTTTATTTGCTGTTTCCTTTTTAACCATGTTTACTTTTTTAAACTGTTTTTAGCCTGTGAGTTTGAACACGTCTTTGAGAGTGTTGAATGTGTTACATTGTTGTAGCTGTGTTGAAGAAGAATTTCTGTCACCGACTGGGACAGACAATAAAGTTATCTATCTATCTATCTATCTATCTATCTATCTATCTATCTATCTATCTATCTATCTATCTATCTAAGAGTGGGCAAATATTGCCACATCAAGGTGTGACACGCTGACAGACTCCTACCAAAAAAGACTGAGTGCTGTAATAAAAGCCAAAGGTGCTGCAACAAAGTATTAGTTTAACGGTGTGCATACCAGGTTATTGTAAGTCTTTTGTTTTTTATTTTTCCCCTTGAAAGATTTCAGTTTGTTTTTCAGTTGGGTTGTACAGGTTATAGGTCACATTAATGGTGGAAAAAGTTTTGAAATGATTTATCTTGATCTCATTTTTTTACATCACAAAACCTAGCATTTGAACAGGGGTGTGCAGACTTTTTATATTCACTGTACGTACATAGGTTCACCCTGAGATCCTGAACCATCTATGGTCAAAGGTCAAGGTCAAAATGGCATATAAACTACAGTATCTCAAAAAAAAAAAAAAAAAAAGCTAGGGTCACCAAACTTGCAATACAGGTTCACTTTGGGATCCTGACCTACATCTATGGGTTTGAGGTCATAAGGTCACCCTTGCACAACTACTATAAAATGAGTAAAGCTACAGTCACCAACAGTGGTATATAGATTCACCCTGAGCCTATGACCTATGGGTTTGGGGTCAAAAGGTCAAATGTCAAGGTTAGTATTCCCTGTGTCCTAATGAGTAAGGCTAGGGTCATCAGACTTACTATGCAGGATCACTATGGGATCCTGCCCTACAACTATGGGTTGTATCCAACTATTTTTATTGTATATTCATGGATGAAAGGCTTATCATAATTTGGTTCTACCTCAATAATTACAGCTGGGAAAATAAGTATTGAACTCGTTGTTATGTCTGGGAATTAGGACAGCGGAGGTGGCGGCTGTGCTGAATGGTGACTTTAATAGAGATAGCTGGTAGCACGTGTTACATACAGAAATATAGCTGCTATTTGTTATGGGAAGAATTACAAATTTTAAAGCAGATGTTTTTTTTTTTTGTTCTAGCTTACTACAGAGGTATTTTATATAACAATACAAGAAAAGCACAGGATTGTCAAAAATTTCCTATTACAGTGATCTGTAAATTAAGCAGAAACTTCTGCTATACAGAAAAAACTCTTTTGTGTAACAGCCAATACAGATTTTAACACAACATCCATTACAACAGCTAAATTGCATTAAATGCATGTTAAAGAGTAGAGATTTGGAAATTATTTGCAGCACCTTCATTTGAAAACTCCCTACGGTCCTCAACCATTCGGTACTGAGTGGAGATGAAAAAATAAATCATTTATTCTGTTAGTCTGTATTGTCTATTGGAGTCTGTGTTCTTCTGAGAAAAAAAAATACAGACAATATTTCTCTCTCTTTCTGTGCCTGACTCCTACCTGTCTGTTTGCTGTGTGTCTTCACACACACACACACACACACACACACACACGTGTCTCATCAGACACACATCTTTCATTTACGGGGGGGGGGGGGGGGGGGCTTTGTCCGTGTCCAAATCAGAGATTCACAGGTTTAAAGCTCATTGACCAGATGCACTAATGATATTACCTCGAAAGATGTATAAAATGTTCAAACACTGGCTGTAGTGTTAGATTTGCTCATTTATTTGTGGTTTTATGGAGTCTCTCGTCACGTGCGCTCCTGCGGTGCTTTTGGGGCAGGCTAGACGTTTTTCAACACAAACCCAGCACTTCGTACACGCGGTCAGGATGGAGACGTCCACTGGCAGGCTGGGGGAGACGAAGGAAGGAATGGTGTTGGAAGCCTCGCGTGTGAGGGTTTTTATTAAATCACACACCGTTTTGTATACAAAACGGTGTGTGATTTAACACTATTACTACTTACTGTACAGTAAGTATTAACAGTGTTCTGTTAATACTGTAAACACGGAAGTGAATGCAGTGCAGCGATGCATTTGATTGGTTAGACTGAGCATTTCAGCGCCCCTCAGAGACAAATTTGATTGGTGAAATTGGTGGAAGTTGATGAGGACTGGCCAAAATTGCGGGAAAGTTGCAGTGATTGAACAAAGTTGCAAGGCCGCGCAATAGTTGTGCTGACTGGCTGATTTTGCGTGAACTGATGCGATCGCAACATCGCAAAATTATGGAGGTGTGGGGAGACTTGAATAACGAAACCGAATTGCATTTAATTCCAGTTTATTTCAAGTAATCATCCCACTGTCTGCTCTCATTCCTGAGCAGCGAACAAAGAGGGTGAACACACCAAAGTTCTCCCTTTTAAACATTCTCACATCAAACCATTTCCCTCGCAGGGGAAATCACACATCTCTACCAAAATTCCTTTATTCACATTCATTAACCTTTTATTTACATAACTCCCCCTTCTCTCCTCTCGAGCCTCAGCCGTCAGGAAGTCTTCTGTCCCCTGTCCTCCGCAGGGGGTCCAGGCTCTGCGGCTCCGCACCGCAGGGGACTGCAGCTCTGTGGCTCTCCTTCATCGTGAGGTTAAATCACATTTGCAGTGTCCAACATACACATGTCTAACAACACAGCCATAGGAGGGACTGATTAACCTCAACAATTTAAACCTGAACCTGGGCCACCAGGTGGACTGTTGGTAGACCCTGCACTGTTGAGTGGATTATTCTGTCACTGCAGTCAACTGTGCTCTGTCTAAGCATTTTAAAACAGAGTGACTGTGAGTGTTCAACTTGAGGGACCTCAGGAGAGCCTGTGGTGGGCGTACTTCTAGAGGCACCGACTGCAGCGGACCTGGGTGTGCCCTTTTGTCGGTGAAGTCCCAGTCTGGGTCCCACACTGGCTGGGTCTGTTCCAGCATTGCGGGTTGGTTTAGGGCAGCTGCTCTTATCTTTTACAGATTGGTCGGCATGCCATCTCGAGCCACCGGCCATCTGGAAGGTGGCAGGCCCCAACCACGGGACGATCCACATCGGTGGTGACAGGAGCATCTGTAGGCCATTTGGGCGTTCGGATCAGCGTACCCGAACCCAATCAAGCACTGCGAGCGAAGATTTGTTCAGCTGCACTCAGCACTGCTGCTCTCTCATCCCTGATGCTGGTTGCTGTTGTGGTGGTGTTAATTAATTAATTAAATTAATTGATTAACACCATTAATCCTGTACCATTAATGTCCACCATTAATGTCCTGCTACCGTTCATGCTGGCAGCAGGACACACTCTGGATTGGCATTGCTCTTCAGGGTCCTATTCGGCCCCAATCTCTCTCTCCTGCAGCGGCTCCCTGAGGCTTATGCTGGGTGAGCATCAGAGGCGAGTCCAATTTGTGCTCTCTCTCCTGCAATGAGGTGGCAGCTCAAGAATGCTCATGCTGCGCGAGGACCAGCTCTGGGTCCCGTGTGACTGCAGTCTGGGCCTCCTGTAGCTGCTCCAGTTTTATTTGGTTCTGCTCGGCATGAGGTGCAAGGCAGGAAATGGCTGCGTCCACGTCTGAGTGCAGCGAACTTGAGCCGTCATTGGCTAAACTGAGTTTATTGCTGGGTTGACGCGCTGTGGTGCCCTGCTGTCCAGCGGCATCTACCTCGGGACCCTCCTGAGAAGACATGAGGTTGATGGGCTCAGCAACCGGAGCAACCATCTGTATCAGCGGAGTTGATAGTGGGGAGCGTGGGCCGGGGCCCGTTAGCTGCAATGCTACCTGGGCCGTTATCTCTAGCTTGAACGCTAATTCCATTGCCTCCGTCTCTGACAGGACGCCCACCACCATCAGCACTGACTCCCATAGCATTTCCCCCAAGTCTGTCACTGGCTGGTTGTCCGGCTCCATCTGCAGTAAGTCCAGTATCGTCAAATTCGCGGCATACGTCTTCAACCGTTCTCGCACCAACCTGTCTTCCAAGTATCCAAACTCACACGTGTTAGTCAAACAGTTGAGGGCGGCCACATACTGTAGGACTGACTCGTCTGGTCGCTGTCAGCGCTGGTAAAACACAAATCTCTGGGCCATTATGCTCTGTGGTGCAATGAAATACTCGGTCAATAAGGCAGCACATTCGCTGTAGGTGTCCGCAGGGCCCAGCGCTCTAAACACACGCTGTCCCTCACTGCCCAGGTTATGATTCAGCAAAACACCTAGATGACGCTCGCTAACATTAGCTAGGTCCATAGCTGACACCTATGTCTGAAACGACTCAAACCAACAAGGCCATGGGATGGGCAGCTCACCTGGGGTTGCGAGGAACGGTGGTGGGGGTGCCAAACACACTTCCATTTTCAGGAAAAATATTGAATTTTCCTCAAGAAGACCAATTTTTTTCCTTGTCACCATTGTTATGTCTGGGAAATAGGACAACAGAGGAGGTGGCTTTGCTGAATGGTGACTTTAATAGCGATAGTTGGGAGCATATGCTACATACAGAAATAAAGCTGCTATGCTAACTAGTAAGAGATACAGGCTGGTGTTCAGTCAGTGGTGGACCCTGAGGCCCAGCAAAGCCTTCTCTGCTGGCCTAAACAGTATCAGAATTATATTTACAGCCTACATTCTTATATTTGTTCAATGAGGATGCATTAAATTATTCCCAATAGTTTATTCTCTTCATTTTGTAGTGTTCTCTTGGTTGCACTCCTTCCAGTAGTGTAAGGCATGTTAGAGTTTTTTTGTCCAGTCATATTTCAGCCATCTGTGTTGCCAGGGTCAAGCAAATCTGCCTTGGGCCTTCAAGAATTAACAGTGCACTCTATATGTTAAATTAACTGTTAAACTTATCCTGTTGCTTTAACCAATCAGATGTCTTCTGTACATCCAGGGGTATGCATAGAAGGCATCCGACAACATTGGCATTTTCATGTCTTTTGATTGGATGGTTAGACTCCTCCAACCACAATCCAGAGAGTACTAGCTAGCAAAATGCCAGTGCAAGGTGTTGCTTAAGCAGCTACAATATACTGTATCTGTTTAAATATAATAGCTGTTTTTCCACCCACAATGGCTGACAGGGGAGAGGAAAATGATTTGGTCGCTGATATTTTAAAAAATCAATTTTCCAGATGGACTTTTCAAGAAAATCTGGTCATTGTGAAGAGAGGTCGGCCAACCCTGAAGATAACAGGCCCGTCTCAGCCGGGGCAAGGATTTGTCTGTCACTTCCATATTAGCAACAAGCGGTATCTTTGGATTACAGGCCCCAAGGAGCGTTACAAATTATCTTGCTGGGAATGCCTGTTGTTTGCAACTGATTGAGTAGATACTTGGAGCCAGACAGTGTTTGCAAACTTGAGCTGTCTACTGTCACGCCATGACAATTTATTGAACATTTGGCAAACATATAAAAATTGGCCTAAAATGCTGGGATACACTGAAATTTTCACTTTTGGTCGTATGCATTGTGTATCCATAACGACTTGGACGTATACATAATGTATTAGTACCTTATATAGAATATTTCCATAACTTATAAGTAACTTAAACCAACTAATGCTTAACGTGTTGCTGACATTCACAACTTACGCACAACAACAGTCTAACTTCTGCATAGTGCAGTCATGCCAAACTGCCGTTGCCTCCCGATCCATGATTCCTAGGTGTACAGAGATCATCTTTGTTCAACCGAGATGATTCTCCCTCCAGAGACCACAGTGTGGGTGGGGGGGGGGGGGTGACTGACCTGGCAGAGCTGTCACATCTGTCAGGCCAGTCACGCCTAAAACAGCTGATGTGACACGTCAGGAACACCAGATGACAGTTGTCACAACCTGGCTCAAAGACATACGAACTGATGGTGATAAAAAAAAGTTTATTTTCAATAAAGTGAAAAAAAAACAAAAGAAGATAATGCATGGAGTGTGCTTTTACTGGGAGGCACAGCCAACAGCAAAGTGTGATTTTTCATGGAAAACAGCTGCGCTCTGTGCTTCAGGAGATCAGCTGATTGGATCCACCTCCTCCGGGGTGTTCTGACATTTTGGAATTTCTATTAGAACAACACTGGACAGCTGATGGTACACACTTCAGTCAAATAGAAAAACCCGACAGGTCCCGTTATACAAAAAAATAAGTTTGTGTGTGTATGCGCTGCAGGCAGAGAGCTCTGTATGGGTTTTTCCTGTGAATCAATGCTGCAAATATGCCATTTGCTCCGCGAATGCGGGACATATCAGCCATATGCTGGATACGTCGGAAAATTTTCAGCATGCTGAAAATTAATTTTCAGAGGAGCTCTGCGAACTACGCCGCAGCGTTCTTCAGCGTTCTCCACCTTGCTCTTAACTTAGACAAAACTGAGCCATAACTGATTTGACGTACGGCAGCGTATTCTCCAAATTTTTCATATGTTCTGGCTACCTAAATCTTCTAGGTGTGACAGGGCCTTAACCAAGGCAGCAGCAAGACACCAAAGCACAGCCGCCAGCTGGACACTTACAAGCAGCAGTACTGTTAAACCTTTGGGGAAACAAGGATGGATATAAGATAAGATAAGATAAGATAAGATAAGATAAGATAAGATAAGCCTTTATTAGTCCCACAATGGGGAAATTCCAGGATTGCAACAGCACAGGGATAGCAACACTCAGAGCAACAATCAAGAAGACAAGAAAAAACAAGAGCAGCGAATATACATATGTACATATAAATATATAAATATATAAACACAGTGCGGAGCATTGTAGCTAGATGGAATAAATATATAAATATATAAACACATACAGTGCGGAGCATTGTAGCTAGATGAAATGAACAGCATAACCGTCTACTTAGTTGTCCTACATGGTATGATTATGTACCCATACATATTGTCACCCTCCGTAGCGACTGGTATTGTCCTAGTTGTATACCGAAGGGGACCATTGTGTAAGTCTATTGCGTCTTTTGCATTCAATACTATTAGGTTGTCACGTTTTTCTGCTATCTCTGCGAGCAGCCCTGCTTAGGTTATACAGTCTGACAGCCGTAGGTAGGAAAGACCTGCGAAACCTCTTGGTTGCGCACCTAGGATGATGTAGTCTGCAGCTCAATGAACAAGTGCGCAGGGAAATGGAGCTCCACAACAAAAAGCTAAAGATTTTTAAAACTATAATTTTATAGTTAAAGTTATCTTTAACATGCTTTGTATGGATGGCTCTATAGGCTACTTTTATGGTGTTGGTAGGAATGGTACTTAAATCGGGTAGATCACCACTGAAGGCCTAGTTGTAAAATGCACGGTCTGCTACTGTTCAGTAGGGTCAGAACGCCAAAGAGGCTGTCTCCCGCTGTCAGTCCCCTAATATAGGCACGCCGTGATGACGTCATCTATGCCTGCACCATCACGTCTGTGGTGCTCATTGTTAATATGGAAATATCTAATACACATCAACATTTTTCTCATTAAACATATTTCTGATGGAGCCATTGACCTGAGATTTTCACCAGATATCAGTAACAACCCAAGTAATTCATACTTTCAAAAAAATCAAGGCAGCTCTGTTCACAAAACAAGTTATATTAAATAAAGTGGAATGACGCAGGGAATAAGTACTGAACACACAAAGAAAAAAGGTGCAAAAAGGCATAGAAAATCAAGAAATCAGCTGAACTCCATCAGAATTTAGGAAGCCATCCCATCCCCCATCAGTGCAAATTAATTTCAACTCATTAAGTCTTGATTGATAGCCTTTAAAAGGGTCTATGAATATTATATTGTCACACCACAAAGAACTCATGATGGGTAGAAGCAAAGAGCTCTCTCTAGCCCAAGGATCACCAACTGATGGACTCCAGTCCGGATCCGGACCCAGAGAGTCCTCCGTCTGAACCCTGAAGCCTTTTGATGCAATTTGGGGAAAAGAGAGACTTTTATTTTGGTGGGGAAAAAAAGTGGAACTGGCCTGACAGGTTATGGCACAAGCCCTTGCATGCTGTCCTCCTGCTGCAGACTCCCCTCTTTGCTCTTTGCAAAATCAGGTTTGCTGCCCCCCCCCCCCCCACACACACACACACAGACAAGGCCAACAGCCAGGACATCCACCCTGGACAGACCATTTCAGGTCTGTACCCACAAAAAGGAGCGCTGTTGTGAAACTGAATGTATTTACCATGGAGTTACAGCTCCATCCATGCTGTAACAGAGTTTTATGTTGAGATTTAAAGGTGAACTGAAATCACCTTTTTGCGCAAAAAGTAGAATAGCGGATTAATTCCTTATTACCTATTGTATTTTTCAACACATAAAAGAAATTTTTAGGCCGTGCGGTGGCCAAGCTATAAGCCGATAAACTTTTGCCTCTGGCTGGCAGTGCCAAACAAACCGGAAGTAGTGCAGACGACGCTGCGTGACGTCACGAGTGTGACCCTTATCAAAACAACAAAGGCAGATGATAGCAGTTCCAGCAGTCAAGAAAACCAGAGTTTTCAGAGTGAAGAGGCATTCAGGATCGGTGACGAGACAGAGGAGGATGCAGGAATGTCAAGTGAACAGGAAGAGAGCGAGGGAGGCATCGAACCGTACAGATTCGAGCCTGAATTTTCGGGGGATTCCGGCACCGACTCAGAGTCAGACCGCAGCAGTGATGGGGAGGAGAGTCGCTTATTGAATACAGAATGGTGAGTCTTTACTTCTCTACTTTGGCATGTTTGGGGTGTCAGGATAAGGAAAATTAACAAGAAAAAAGAAAGAAAAAAAAACCATCAGCATTTTTCCAACTTATTATTTATACATAGGGCTAGGACTGTACAATAGCCTGGCCGTGTACACACTTGGCATTGAATAGACACATCTGTGGCATAGGGTTAACACGTGTATTCAGGACAGGTTCCATGACCATGGGCTATGTATTACAATACTTCTACAGACTATAGTGGCAATACACATGAACAGAACTGGCCTCTGCATTTGACTGTGCTATTTACAAATAATATCTACAGTGATCCCTCACTTATCGCGTTTAATGGGGACCAGAACCGACCGCGAAAAGTGAAAAACCGCGAAGTAGCGTCACCCCCCCCCCCAAGGGCGTCACAAGCACTATTTAGATAGATAGATAGATAGTTTATTTCGAACACAAAAAATATAACAAAAAACAAGCAAATAGCAAATGCAATAAAGTTACAGTATACACTGTTCGAAAGGGAGAAGGAAGAAGTGAACACTTATTAATTCCAACTCCTCTTTCCCATCGATACACCCATGTGAATTTTATACAAATTACTACCTTTAAGACCCCAAGTAAACAATTTACTGTATTTTTTACAGATCAACATTAACACCTGTCCATTCTAACATACAATGAAGTCCATATATCAAAACCAGTCTCAAATGACACAGATACACACAGTGCTGTCCCACCCACCATTCCATAGTGTCCCATAATGTCCCAGAGTGAACATAATGAATCGTACATATAAATTCTACCCTTCTAACATATATCCTTTCAACAAATGGTGCTTATACCTCTTTTTAAATTGATTTCTGTTTGTACATAGTTTCAGTTCCTGCTCCAGACTGTTCCACAAATTCACCCCACAGACAGATATGCACATATTTTTCTTGGTTGTACGTATCTTGGGTTTTGTGAAGTTTAAGTCTCCTCTCAAATAATGATCATTGTCTCTTTTTTTAAATATTTTTTGTATATTAGATGGGAGTTGATTGTTAATTGCCCTGTACATTACTTGTGCTGTCTTAAATTTAACTAAATCGATGAACTTTATGACATGTGACTTCAAGACCAACGAATTGGTATGGTCTCTATATCCTGCATTGTTTATTATCCTTATAGCTCTTTTTTGTGATGTGCATATTGCTTGTAGGTTGGTCTTGTAGGTGTTTCCCCAGACTTCTACACAGTAGTTAAGATAAGGTAAAAACAGTGAATTGTACAATAAGACCAATGATTTATAGTCCAAGATGTGTCTTGTCTTCCCCAGTATGCCTATACATTTTGCTAATTTAGCCCGGATGTGACTGATGTGAGGTTTCCAGCAGATTTTACTGTCTAGCGTCACCCCCAGAAACTTATTTTCCTGTACTGTTTGTATTCTGGTATCATCTATCGTTACCATTATTTCATGATTTATTTTATAATTTCCAAACACCATAATCTTTGTTTTTTTTAGATTTAGAGATAATTTATTTTTGTTGAACCACTGCGTTAATTTTTCCATTTCAGTTGTGACCACCTCTAAAACCTGCTGCAAGTTCTCACCAGTGCAAAGGATATTTGTGTCATCCGCAAACAAAATAAATTTCAGAATTTTTGATACTTGGCATATGTCATTTATATACAAGATAAAGAGTTTGGGTCCCAAAACTGACCCCTGGGGCACACCACAAGTGATGTCCACGCAGGGTGATTTGTGCTCTCCAATTTGTACAAATTGACTCAGTCCTACCCCTCTTATCCCATACTTTTCCAGTTTCCTTAGTAGTATTCTGTGGTCAGTGGTGTCAAAAGCTTTCTTTAAGTCTATAAATACTCCTACAGCAACCTTTTTTTTTGTCTATACAACTAGTAATTTCTTCTATAAGTTCGATCAGTACCAAAGATGTAGATTTATCTGCTCTAAAACCATACTGGCTGTCTGTAAGGAGGTTGTGTTTTTCAATGAAATCATCCAGTCTCTTAGTGAATATTTTTTCAAGTATTTTGGAGAATTGCGAGAGTAAAGAGACTGGCCTGTAATTTGTGAAGCGATGACTGCCTCCTGTTTTGTAAAGAGGTGTTACTTTTGCTATTTTCATTTTGTCTGGAAATGTACCAGTTTGAAATGACAGGTTACAGATGTGGGTGAGTGGCTTAACAATTCTCTCAATTACTTTTTTCACTATTGTCATGTCAATTTCATTCCAGTCCGTTGATTTTTTGTTCTTAAATTTACTCACAGTCTCGATAATTTCCTTTTCAGTAACTGCACCCAAAAAGATTGTGTTTGGATTTCTATCTTCTATTTCATTCACAGAACCACTGTAGTTTGTTTCTGGTGTCACTATTGATTTTGCTAATTCAGGACCAACGTTTACAAAAAATTTATTGAAACCACTGACCACATCTTCCATATTATTAATCAAACTGTCGTTTTCGATAAAATATTCTGGATAATTTGCATACTTAGGACGATTACTAATAATCCCCTTGAGTACTTGCCATATTCCTCTTATGTTATTTTTGTTATCCTCTAGTATTCTGTTGTAATATTCTTTCTTACAGATCCTCATTATAGTGGTAAGCTTATTTTTATATCTTTTATATTTGATCTCAGCTTCCACTGTTCTGCATTTAATGAATTGTTTATATAATGTATTCTTCTTTTTACATGCATTTATTAACCCCTTGGTGATCCAAGGAATATTTTTTTTTTGTTGTCTGTCACTGAATTGTTTTATAGGACAGTATTTATTGTACAATGATTGAAATATTTGTAAAAATTTATCATATGCTCTATTTATGTCATTTTCATCATAAACTATCTTCCAATCTTGTATTAATAATTCCTTTGTCAGTAAATACATTGATTCTTCGGTTCTTATTCTTTTATATTTAATATTTTTGATATACTTTTTCTTCCTATAATCACATTGATAGACAACAAAAATCAGCAGGTGGTCGCTGATATCATTCAATAAAAGCGCACTCCTGATATTATTTTCCATAATGTTTGTGAATATGTTATCTATTAGTGTGGCACTGTGCAACGTGATTCTGCTAGGTCCTGTAATTGTTGGATGTAAGCCCATGCTGTACATTGTGTTTTGTACATTGTGTTGTACATTGTGTTACATTTTGCACAAAAAGGCACAAGAGAACAGCGAAAAGTGCCACTAAGCAACACGAGCGATAAAGAACAATGAATGCGGTCTTCCTTCGCTGGGTATGGGCGCTCGGCAGGGAGAGAAGCTGGGTAAAACGTCTCGGCCAATCAGCTTGCGAGATTCCCGAGCGGTGAAGAGGTGGGCGGAGAGGAGTGGAGCGGTGGTCAGAGAGGTGGATTTTGAGTTGTGCGGGCTCTCCGTGTTGATACCTGATGTTCTAATGTAGTCTCCCTGCCTTCTGCTAGCGCCCGGGCAACTTTTGTGCCATTTTTTCTCAATTTTGAATTTTTGATGAATATTTTTGAAAAATCCGCGATGCACTGAGGGCACGAAAGGTGAAACGCGAAGTAGCGAGGGATCACTGTATATCTAGAAACGCATCGCTTCCTGGTCGCTTTTCCTCCCCCTTTCTTTTCTTTCGTCGCCATGACAGCTTTCCTTGGCCACTTAACAGATCTTCCCAGGTGTTGGAAGTGTTATGTAGTTGACTATCACAACAAAATGCATCAAAAACAACCAGTGTCAACGTGCTTGCAATGGTAAACATGAGGACTGGGTCACATTCGTGACGTCATGCGGAACTCCGGCTGCACTTCCGGATAATCGGCAGATTCGTAGGATTTTTCAGGGTGGGAAATTCAAAATCGCGATTTTCTCCAAGATTCCAGGATTGGTGGAGGGGGTGCCAATGATAAATTATCTTTATAATTGTATGTACTATCACCCAGTGCCGTTCAATGCCGTTCACTTCAGTTCACCTTTAAAAAAATATGTCAGGAATTCTGTCCTTTGGAATTATAGCTTGTGTTCTGGAATTATATTTTGTGTCTGTTTTTTTTTTTAAGTTTTTTTCTTCACTGAAAATATTGTATAGAGATGGTTTTTGTTTTTTTTTAGATATTAATCTTTTTTTTTATAAAATGCAATACAACTTAGTTTGTGTTCTCCTGTAAAATATTTTTTAGGATTTTAGTTGTAGAGTTTAGAATTTTAGACCTATTTATTTGGAGTCAACAAACACATTTAGTGTTCTCCTGTATTATAAAATTTTGTTTTACGTTTTGGTTGAAATTGAACAAAGAATTCATTTTAATATTTTTTTGTTTAAAAATTAATATAGAGCAAAAACCACCTAAAATGTGAGCTTAATAAAATAGAGTATGAAAGCAAGTTAAATAACATTGGCCTGTCTCAGTCAGTCACCTGACCTGAATCCAATTGAAAATCTATAGAACGAACTGAAGATCAGCATTCATAGAAGACACCCACAGAAACTTCAAGATTTGAAGACAGTTTGTGCAAAAGAATGGGCTAAAATCCCTCCTCAGCAATGCCTGTGCCTAGTTCCTCCATATAGGAGGAATCTGGAAGCTGTTATTACCAACAAAGGCTTTTATACTAAATAGTGAATGAATTTCACCAAGTGTGTTCAATACTTATTCCCTGTGTCATTTCACTTTATTAAATATAACTTATTTTGTGAGTACAGTTGCCGTGATTTCTTTGTATGTCTGGCTTGTAAAAAATAATTTTGGACAGTTAGCAGAATCTTTTCAGTTACCCAATCAATAACAGAAGAAATATGATTCCTCAGTTTGTCTTTTATTGAAACACGCAGGGAGTCAGTGAACACGGCCGTGGGTCCTTCCCAGCACCCTCTGGTGAAAAGACCCAGAACAAAGCACTCCCCCCCTACATAAAGCTTCTGAGCTGTTGGGCGTTTCAGCAGCCCTCCAATAATACATGCCCATTGTCCAAAGTGGTTAGAACTGGTCCTTTCAGTGTCCAAATGGCTTCAGATGTCACCTCAGCTCTTTATGACTTCCATCCTGTTGGTTCCTGTGTCTCCAGATGTCTCCTCTTTAGTCTTACACGCCCTCCATGCCCATATATGGAAACAGGAACAGAGACTTTCCTGTGGAGCTTGTATGTATGTGTGCATGTGTGTGTATGTGTGCATGTGTGTGTGAGCTTGTGTGTATGTGTGTGTGGGGGTGTATGTGTGGATCTAAAAGATATGTGTATGCAAGCACTTTGTGTAATATCTAATTAACTAATCTTCACTATTTATTTATTATAATAATTTCCTCTCTTGACTCCATTTTCATGGAGTCAATAACTATAATAAACAGGTATTAGACAGCTGATGTTATTTTCATGTGTGATGAGTGAAAAACCTATAAGCAGTATATACTTTCATGAGTAATCATTGTAATGCAATTTCTTTTCAGTCTTCATTCTTTGAGCATTTATACAGGAAAAATTCTCACCTTGTTTCGACTGCCTTTGACAACCATAAAAATGAGTCATCATTTACAAACATTGAGTATTACAATTTCAATATCCAAAATAAAAACTTAAAAAACTTCCAATAAATGTATTTACATAATTTTTAGCTGTTACATCATGCTTTAGTCATTATAGGCATATTGTCAATACCAACATTTTTTCTTGCAGTGTCACTGGTAGACATGATTTAAACCTGACTGTCCTCATCACTTGAATCCTTGTCGCTCTCCTCCTGCTGAGCTAATATGGGATACTGGCGTGCACCCGCAGCATGTACTGTTTTTTCAATAAGGCCTCTACAACAGGGAATGGCTCCGGACCCATCCTACACACATAAAGATGGCAATTCTAATCATAAGGGATAATATTATTTTTTTTTTATCACTCCTGCCCACCGACCAAAGAAGGATTGTAGTCATGCAGTGAAAACATTGGGTTCATACTCAGTATCTTGGCCAAACTCAGTCCTAAGAATATTTTTTCTAACCCCTGTCTAAGGAAATAGTGTAGGTGTGACCTTTTGGTCAACGCTCCAATGTTTAAATTCAACTGGTATATCCGTTGCTCAGACTGCATCATGTGGTTTGTACTCCAGGTCTCTCTTTCAACACCCTGATGGTCTGACTTGATCCAGATACATCATGTTAGCGTGGTCAGTCAGTCATACAGGAGCGCAGACACCTCCCAGTTAGAGGGCAGGTGTGAGTAGACCCTATACTGTACCCACAGAGCCACCATCCTCCATTTAGTTCAAAGGCGTTGTTCTGCCATGGCGCCATTGACGCTGGGACTACGACTGCAGAGGATGGTTTGGAGGAACTGTTTGAAATGTTCCTAAGTCCTGAGCAGGAGAAATTTGTTTTATTTGTCCTACTAGCAATGAACTCTGCATATCCCCACCAATAGTTAGTTGTGTATACATGACTGTGGTGATGTGGATCATGTAACCGGTCATGTTCCAGATGTTCTACATATCTTGGTGTGTGTTTGACTATAGTGTTATTGCTTCACAATTAGGATTAGGATGAATAGTAGACCATGCCTACGCTCTCTAAGGGGTCTTTTCCAACTACATTTACTCCAACATAATATTGTCCAGCGTCAGACAACTTCAGAGATGTTATAGTTATTCTAATAGGGTTACAAATTGTGCATTCCTTATGGCCATATGTGAAGCTTGTGCTCGCAGCACATGCCCCATGGTAGGGTGACTGTATAATGTATATGTGTTTTCTTAATTTATGATGGATGTTAAGAGAATTAAGAGTCATTGGGTCCTGTGTGACTGAACATATCAGCCCAGTTACATGGAGTGCACATGCACTTATGACTCTTTTCATACATCACAGACTCAGATTCATTGTGCATGGAGTGGTCATAATTATATACGTATATCACAATAGTCAAACTGGACTCCACAAGCTTTATCTTCAGTGCACGTTATGGTGGGTGGTGTCCCTTTATTCTTAATGTTGATGTTTATTGATCTGCCAGTTACCTTTAAAATAGCTACTGAGCTGCACAGTAACCGTATCAGGAGGACTATGACAAGGACAAGCACAAGGAACACACATGTGAGCCATTCATAAAACTGGAATCTACGTCAGTATTCTCTGAGGGGTCTTTCATTGTTAGCCATTTTGAGTGTATTCTACCTGCTGTAGACTCTTAATTTCTTCACCAAGGTTTGAGACAATCAGGTCAGCTAAAATATCTGACTCCCTTTGTAGCCCCAGACTTCCTCCACAACAGCAACACTCTCTATGTCTTTCCTCCTATAGCTTCTATGGTTTGTTTTGATAATTTACAGCGTGTAAGGTGTACCCAAGTGTCTCTACCTTGTACTTTTACAGCTGTTGGAATTGACAATATTACCTTATGTGGCCCCTGCCAGGGGGCTTCTGACCAAGTCTTCTTTTTAACAGTCTTTGTAAGGACTTGGTCTCCTGGTTTCACTGTGATGCTTCTTTCTGTGTGCTCCTTCCTAGGGAGGAATAGCATGAACAGAATCTTTTTGGGTCAACATTTTTAACATGTAATCTGCTAAACAGATCTCTTCATCTTCTGGGTTGAATGGTCTAAAAGGGGATACTAATTAAGGCTTTTCATGTAAACTTCAAATGGAGATAAACCTTCTTTTGCAGGCATTATTCTCATGAAAAATAGTATCAGTGGTAAACAATAAATCCAATTCTGTCCTATTTGTGCCATTGTTTTCTTAATCTTCCTATGATGGTCTGGTTATGTCATTCCACAAATCCTGCAGAATGTGGGTGATATGCTGCATGGTGTTTCAAATCAATATTCAACACTTTCCCTAAATGTGAAATAATCTGGCTACACAATGAGTACCATTATCTGAATAAATTTTCTCTTGGATCCCATACCTTGGAATAATGTATGTTAGTAGTTTTTTTTTAGCTACTCTAATTGCATCTGAATTTTTTCCAAGGAAAACTAAACAATATCTCTTCCCTTCACATTTATTTAGTTCAATGAAGTCCATGCAAATGTTCTGAAATGGGTATGTTGATGATGGAAAACTACCCTTCTCTGGTCTTGACATTGCCCTGGGCATTATTTTGTGCACAAATTAAACATTATTTGCAAAATTTTGTAAAAAAAATTTTCAAACCCCTAGGCTATGATAACTAATGACCAATATCACCATCCCTCCCTTGGACACATGACAAAGTCCATGTGTTCAAGTAGCAGCATGGTGAAATGATTTTTGTGGGAGGATGGGTTTACCTATTGGTCACGTATAAATTTGGGAACCTTGATTAAAAACAGCACCTTTATTTAACCACCTATAGGCTCCAGCCAACGGAACTATGTTTTGTTTGCATATTTCTTCATCAGGAGATGTCAGCAATATATCATAGAGGAGCAATTGGCTCCTTTTAGGAGGTACAAAATGTGCAAGATTCGCTGGCATTGCCTAAAGAAAAATCGTAGGAGACTCACAGTAATCTGACATAATTCCGGACCCAGGGGACAAAAGACTCGAGTGAAGTCTAATTATCCTTTTATTTGCTAACTGTGCTCGTGAATGCGTGCGTGTATGTACAGTGTGTAGTGTGTGCAGTGTGGGACTCGTGCTGGGGGAAGAGCAAGACGCCGTTCAGCCTGGCAACCCTATAAAGACAAAGCAGAAGTATTAGCTCAGCTCCTGGGCAAAGAGCGTTATAATAATGACAGCTTACTTTGCAGATGGTGGTGGTGAGCTCAGGTTGGCCTTAAGGGCAACAGCCAGGGAGACAGCGTCTGGCTCTTGTGCAGGGGAGGGTGCGAGTTACCCTGTGACAGGAGTGGAGCTGAACCGCCGCCGGGGGAGAGGAATCCGCCACCAGGGAGATCCACCTGTGCACAGGGGAAGATGAGCTTGACAAGGTAAGTCAATGTTAGCTCACGTGTGGTGAAGCGTTGGTCTGGGATCAGACGATGAGCCAGGATGTGGCTGTTGACGAGAGGCGTGTTGTAGGGAGTTTGACAGACAGCTCCGTGCTGAGTCACAGGCAGGTCTGGCTTTTAAAGCCCGCTGATGATTGGCAGCAGGTGTGCATGCAGCTGAGGTTGATGATGGCCCTGAGGGTGCCATGACAGTACTCCCCCCTCTAGAGGTGCCTCCTGGCACCTGCTGTATCTTACCCGGGTGTGTCCAGTGGAAGTGCCTGATGAGTTGTTTGTCGAGCACGAATGACGGACGTATCCAGGACCTCCACTTGGGGCCATACCCCTCCCAGTCCACCAAGTACTGCAGGCTGCGACCCTGGCGGTGAACGTCCAGGATGGAATTGACTCTCAATGCCAAAGACGCTGGCCGCCCACAGCTGCGCTTCAGAGACGTCTTCAAGAGAGATATGAAGGCCCTGGAGATCAACGCAGAGCGTTGGGAGGACCTCGCAATGGACCGCTCCAAATGGAGAGGCACCCTGACCAGACCGCTCAAGGCGGGTGAAGAGAAACTGACTGCTGCAGCAGATGAAAAAAGGACCCGCAGGAAGAACCGCCACAGACCCAGCAGCACGGAGACCATCCACAAGTGCGACCTGTGTGACAGGGACTGCCATTCGCGCATTGGCCTGTTCAGCCACAGGCGGTGCTGTTCCAGCAGAGTAGACATCTAGGATTCTCTTCCATGGTCATCATAGACCGACGGAGGCCGACGCTGGAATTCAGTGTCTTCCTTTCTCCAAACATAACACTTCTCACTCAAACTGAAAAGTTCTATTTTGTCCTCATCTGTTCACGAGACATTTTTCCAATAGCCTTCAGGCTTGTCCATGTGGTCTTTAGCAAACTGCAGATGGGCAGCAGTGTTCTTTTTGGAGCAGTGGCTTTCTCCTTGTAATCCTGTCATGCACACCATTGTTCAGTGTTCTTCTGATGGCAGACTCATGAACATTAACATTAACCAATGCGAGAGAGGCCTTCAGTTGCTTAGAAGTTAATCTGAGGTTCTTTGTGACCTCACTGACTATAACACGCCTTGCTCTTGGAGTGATTTTAGTTGGTCGACAACTCCTGGGGAGGGTAACAATGGTCTTAAAGTTCCTCCATTTGTGCACAATCTGTCTTACTGTGGACTTGTGAAGTCCACACTCTTTAGAGATGGTTTTGTAACCTTTTCCAGCCTGATGAGCATCAACAGCCTATTTTCTGAGGTCCTCAGAAATCTCTTTTGTTCATGCTATGATATGCTTCCACAAACATGTGTTGACATTTTGATAGATCTTTAAATAAAAGATTATTTATATAAAGCAGGGTGTCCACTCACACCTGATTGTCATCCCATTGATAGAAAACGCCTGACTCTGATTTCACCTTCAAATTACCTGCTAATCTTAGAGGTTCACAAACCTTTGCTGCTCACAGATATGTAATATTGGATCATTTTCCTCAATAAATAAATAAACCAAACCCTTTTTAAGGGTTTGGTTTATTTATTTATTTTTAACAGCAGCTATCCTGTTACTTCAATTTTGGCCCACATTTTATCTAACAGTTGTCACATTTTGCTTTTTTTGCTTTATTTGTTTGATTTTTATTTTCCTCCTTGTACTCTTGATAGATTAATTTTCCCTTAAAACTGAAATCTGCCTCCAAATTCCTGCAGGGACCATTCATCACTGGGATTAAATGAGGACACCACTGCCTAGAAAAGATCTCGTGTTTAGAGACCTACTGACGATCAGGGAATGTGGGCTTTGTGGGAGAGAAGGTGGGCATATATTTTGTTTTTATTTATACTTTGTGGCTACACATAGTAAGAACACAATATCAGGATGTGGTGTGGGAGGATGCACTTGGCACATGGAAAGGATTGCCAAAAAACCACAAACCCACCTCCAGGCTCCCACTGCATCTAAATAAGGTTACTGTTGATAGGCAGCTGAAGGAGCTGGGTGAAGAAGAGAGAGCTTCACTGGCTCAGTCTCTGACCAGTACTGTGGATAGTTTCCAATCATGTAGTGTCAATGCCCGATATCCGGCTGGATTTTCTCTTTTACACTTCCTTTAGTTGGTGTCCTTTCCTTTCTTTATCCTCCAGCTCCATCTAGAGGTGTATAGGAACATGATGGTGTCACGGATGCCCTCTGTCGGCGCTACGCTGATTATGTAAAGGTCCATTCACGGAGATCCGAGCCACAGCAGAGAGATGGGAGATGAGAGGGGGAATGAATTTAAGCAGGTAAATCGCTGGGTTGTGGTGTTACATTTGCAAATCTGAATGTTTTACTCTTAATATGCATGAGTTATCGAAGTCATCCCATGTGACATTCATATATGGTTTCTTTACAATTTAAAGTAATACTAACCAACAAATAAAAAGAATAAATCCCTGTTGGTATTTAGGTTTATTTGTGACATATAAAATTCATTCACCAAACCACACACACACACACACACACACATACCAAAAATTGAAGGATTTAAATTAGGAGCAGCGGAGTGGCGGAGTGGTTAGCACTGCAGCAGCACAGCAACTCACCCTTGGCCGGGGGATCCTGAGTTCGATCCCAGCCCCTAACCAACAGTGATCTGTGTGGAGTTTGCATGTTCTCCCCGTGTCTGCGTGGGTTTACTCCGGGATTTCTCCGGTTTCCTCCCACATGCCAAAAACATGCAAGTTAGGTTAATTGGCATCAGTTGGGGATTCTAAATTGTCCTTAGGTATGACTGTGAGAGCGAATGGTTGTCTGCCTCTCTGCGATGGACTGGTGATCTGTCCAGGATGTACCCTACCTCTTGCCCAAAGATGCTGGGATAGGCTCCAGCCCCCCCGCGACCCAAAAAGGATTAAGCAGAGGAGGATGGATGGATGGGTATGTTAGTATTTTTAATCTATGATCTCAAAAGTAATGAGCAAAAATAATTTTTCTGTATTTCATTTTGTTTTACAGTTTTAGTAAAAAAAAAAAAAAAAAAGAAAAAAGTCCCATTGTGTTTAGAATGTGTTTGGTTCTTTTCAGTTCTTTAAAAAAATGAATGAATGAATGTGAATTTTATTTGGTAATAAATATACAATAAAAACAACAAAAATATGTAGGACACATAAAAGAACAACTGAAAAGGTGTAGGCTGAAGCTAGTGCTTATATAGTGCCGTGGGCAGCACGGTGGTACAGTGGTTGGCACTGTTGCCGAACAGCTGCAAGGTTCCAGTTTGAAATCCCCAGGCTGGCAGGGGTAGGAACCTTTCTGTGTGGAGTCTGCATGTTCTCCCTGTGCTGCATGGGTTTCCTCCCGTTTCCTCCCACAATCCACAGAACTAACCCCCTTTGAGGCGTCATTGGGGTACACGCTGCCTCTTCTCCCTATGGCCGAGAGGGAGGTTTTGGTGCCATCCGTAGGGGCGCATGCCCGGCGCTGCCGGCGTGTCTGGAGGTCTACTCAGTCTGCCCTGACCCGCACCACTGAACGCACCCGGGCCACTGCTGATCGTAAGTGGGTGCTGGCCCACAAGTACGTCGTGGGACAGCAGGTCTGGCTGGTGGCTAGCCAGATCCCTCTCAAGGATAAATCCAAGAAGCTGTCTCCCCACTTCCTTGGGCCTTATCCCATTGCCCAGGTTATCAACAACGCGTTGGTCCAGCTTAGGCTGCCCTCGTCCCTACGGGTGAACCCCACCTTCCACATCTGCAACTTCAAACCCCTCTCAACCAATCCCCTTTACCCCCCCCCCCCCCAAAGCCTCCCCCTCCTCCCCGTATCATCGACGGCCACCCTGCCCACACAATTCGACGGATTCTGGATGCTCACCGCCGGGGTCGGGGCCTGCAGTATCTCATTGATTGGGAGGGTTACGGGCCGGAGGAGCAATCCTGGACTACCTCATCACGGGTACTGGACAAGGAAATGCTCCGGGCTTTTCACCGTGCCCACCCGGAGAAGCCCTCCAGTCCACCAGGAGGCATCCCTAGAAGGGGGGGCCCTGTCATCAGCAACGGGAGCACGCCCCTCCCCTCCGGTCTCATCTCCTCCAGCTCATCACGGCACCTGGGGCAGAAGACACACCTGCGCCCGCTCATCAGCCAGCGTACTTAAGGAGGTCTCCTCTGCGCAGTCTACACTGGCTCGTCTGGGTATACTGCCCGTTTTTCGGACTAGCTTCAAATCGTTTGAAACATTAACACGTCGTTAACCTTCTTTTTCTCTCCTCTTCAGGTTGCTGCCACTGTGCAGGTGTGTCACCGGGACTGTGCGCGCTCGCCTGCTCCACCTCACTACTCATCAGCGACTGCATTCACCCAGTCAGGCACCATCAGCTCCACTACTTCCCCCTACCCTACTGGTTTGTCTATTCCCCGCTGGGTCCTGCCCGTCATTCCTGGATTTCCCAAGGAAGTGGCAATTTGGCTCATCCATTTTCCCCTTACTCCACTCCTCAGCTTACGGCTCTCTTCTTCTCTCCACAGGTCCTTTCCTCTGGCGAGTGACTGTTTCTGTAGCTGTGCACTGCTGTGTTTTGCTATTAATAAAGTGTCAGACGTGCCCCTCTGTGTGGCTCATCCTGTGTTTGGCATCGTGCATGTGAGCTGTCAAAGAACTTAACACGCCATGACAGCCACAATTAATAGCTAGTCTGCATATGAGTGCATTTTTGTTCAAAAACATGTTTTATTCTGTGGGTGCAAAGATCTGAAAACTTAAATTATGTGGTATCAAAATTCTTTTAGGTTTTAATTAGATTAGTTAGATTTTCGTTAGACTTTAATTAATTATAATTGTTTAGGTTTGATTTGGATTTTGCACAACCTACTAAACTGGAACAACTTTGTTTAACTTTCATTTTAGTCACTGTGGCATTTCATAGTCTACTCAGGTAATACTTTAATTACTTTCTGTTGTTAGGGCTTTCCTTCTGTTGCACCAGTGACTGACTTTGATTTTCCCTGTCTTTATTCTCTCTGGCTGGGTGTGAAAAGAGCAATACGCTTCAGAGAACACCTGCTTGGAGGGGGTCTAACATGAGAGAGATCCTGGCTATCTCCCTCCTCCTGTAAAAGTCAAGTAAAGTCTTGAGGGGGGTGTAATTGTCCCCTGTAATGACTTGCACTTAAGGAGCGGACAAAGGCAGCAACAATGACGGACTGTTAGGGGCCCTGCTGTAGGAATTCTTTACTTCAAATTGCTGAGCAAATGAAGCTACCCGTTATTTCCTCAGCAGATCGAGCCTTTATCACACATGGAGGTGAGGCATGACTAAAGCAGGCAATGGCAAGAACACCTACCGGGACCTAATTGGTCCTGGCTACTGGTAATGGCTTCCTGTGGCTGCATGTTTACTTCTCATTTGTTCTGTATGCTGTTTCGAGCAAATGAAAGAAGGGAGAGTCACTTTAAAAGTCTCCATTCCCACAACTGTCTGTCTGGGTGTCTGCCTGCCTTCAATTCCTTTAGCTTTTTCTCAGAAACAAAAGAAGTTGGCCTTCTCTCAGCTGCAGCACCGTGAAACATATGTGAGATCATTTCAAAAAAAACAACAGAGTATGAGGACATGACAGTACATAAGAAATGGGGAGGATGGAGGTATTTCAGGATTCTTCATCATAGTGTATTTCTTTTAAGAAGCTTTTTTGTGCACAAAATGGTGAACTGCTGTTGACATTTGAAGTGCGCTGATCATAACAATGAGGAGAAACCCATGGGCTTTTATAAATTACAAATAACAGGGACCAGACAAGGTGAACTGACATAGGAATTGGTAAGCCGTTAGCTCAGTTAGCTTAGCTTAACATAGCTTCATCTTAGATCTCATATATCAAACCTCCTGCATAACCAGAGTTGCCAACTTTTCAGAAAAGCTTGGAGTAAGATTTAGGGGGAATTGCACATGGGGGAAACTGAGGGGTAGGAGTAGGGTTGCCAGCTGTCCCGTTTTAGCCGGGACATCCCGTTTATTGGGCTAAATATGTTTGTCCCAAGCGGGATGTGCGTTGTTCTGTATATTCAAGGCCACCTTAATGAACAGGCTAGGTTGGGCTGAAGCTCAGGGGCCTACGATCAGGGTCTATCATGAGCCAAAGAAAAAGATCACATTGTTGTTAAGACAAGATAAGATCAGCCTGTATTAGTCCCACAATGGGTAAATTCCAGGATTGCAGCAGCAAAGGGATAACAGCATTCAGAGCAATAGTAAATAAGAACTGGTTAGCCAAAGTAGTCATACATATACATATGTACACAGTTACTGAGACTCAGACTCAGAAGACTCAGAGTCTGAGTCTGAGTCTATTGTCCTAGTCGTATATTGGAGGAGATGATCTCTATTGTGCAAAGTTTTTACATTTAGTACATTTAATACGACCTCTACGAGCAGCCCTGGTTAGGTTATAAAGTCTGACAGCTGTAGGTTGGAAGGACCTGCAAAACCTTTCCATTGTGCACCTAGGATGGCACAGCCTACCGCTAAATGAGCTCCTCAGTGCATTCAGCGTGTCCCGCATGGAGTGGGACTCGGACTCCAGCAGAGATGACAGCTTAGCCACCATCCTCCTCTCTCCTATCTCCTCCACTGGGTTGAGGCGTTGCCCCAGAACAGAGCTAGCTTTTTTGATCAGCCTGTTCAGTCTCTTCCTGTCAGCTGCCATGATGCCGCTGCCCCAGCAGACCACTTCAAATGTGATGGCTAATGCCACCACAAATCGTAGGAGGTCGTCAGGAGTGCCCCTTGCACTCCAAAAGACCTGAGCCTCCTCAGGAGGTATAGCCTGTGCTGCCCCTTCTTGCAGAGTGCATTGGTGTTGTGTGACCAGTCCAGTTAATTGTTCAGGTGAACACCCAGCTACTTGTAAGATGTCACCATCTCAATGTCTGTTCCCTGGATGTTTACCAGTGCTGTGGGGGGTTGTCCTCGCCTGTGGCAGTCCATCACCAGTTCCTTGGTTTTCCTCGCATTGATCTGGAAGCAGTTCCGCAGGCACCAGTCCATGAAGTCCTGGATAAGTCCTCTGTACTTTGCATCATCCCCATCAAAGATGAGGCCGACGATCACAGAGTTTTCTGTAGATGGCAGTGTGGTGTGTTGTGTGAAAAGTGAGCAGTGTAGAGGGTGAACAGGAAGGGGGCCAGAACTGTTCCCTGGGGGCCCCCCCGTACTGCAGATGACGGTGTTAGACACACAGTCCTGGGTTCTCACAAATTGTGGTCAGTCTGTGAGGTAGTCCAGGATCCACGATGACAGGTGCTGGTCCACCCCTGCACACAGACAGCAGCTTGTTCCTCAGGATCACTGGTTGGATGGTGTTGAAAGCACTGGAGAAATCAAAGAACATGATCCTCACAGTGCTCCCAGGCTTCTCCAGGTGAGACAGGGAACGATGTAGGAGGAAGATCACTGCATCCTCCACCCTGATGTCATGCTGGTAGGCAAACTGAAGTGGATTCATTGCTGGTCCCACCAGGGGGCAGAGGTGGGCGAGGAGCAGCCTCTCCATGGTCTTCATTAGGTGTGATGTGAGGGCCACTGGTCTGTAGCTGTTCAGGTCCTTGGGTGCGGAGTCTTTGGTACGGGTACCACACAGGATGTTTTCCACAGCTGTGGTACCCTCATCAGCTTCAGGCTCAGACTGAAGATGTGCTCCGTGAACCCACACAGCTGGTCTGCACAGGACTTGAGGAGCCTCGAGCTGATGCCGTCTGACATCTGCTTAATTGGTCAAATTCTATGTCCATCACTTGATATTCATGTGTGGCTGCTGATTGGTCTAATTTATAAGTGCCCCATGTGGGTACCACATAACAATAGCCTTTCAGAGGAATTGTTTTGACATGTGACTATGCAAGTGGCAGTGAGAGGTAATAAGTAATTAGCTCAGCCAAAATGTCTGGAAAAAAGTTTGAAAGTAGTGTTCATAAAATTATTGCGAGGAAAAGAGCTTAGGGAAAATGAATTGCTCAAAAATCCCAAAGCGTAAAGGATTCTTCTAAGCTGGTGTCATGAGCTGAGCAGGAGGGGTTCTTTTCTGTTGATGTTACCCTGGGTGTCTGGTATCCACCTCTTGAGAGGGGGGCTCTGTCATGACCTGAGCAGGAGGGATCTACCATGCTCAGCTCCTTGTTTTTTTTTTTCCACATGTGTTTATCTGTTGTATTTTGCATTTCTGGTTATTTGGTATTATCTGTATTTATCGTTCAGTTTATTATTTGCCCTTATTTTAGTTCTGGACCTTTATTTGTATGTTTGCCTGTACCTTTTGTTTCTTTGCTCCTTAGTCTGCGAGTGTGGTGTCTCTCTCTCCGGTTGGCAGCTGTCAGTGTGGACTTCTGGGTTGTCACTTTGTTCTTGGCGGTCCACCTGTCAGCTGTCAGCACTAAGCACTTCCCCCGCTCATGTGACTCACAGCTGCTCTTGATCTGTCATCACTTGATTCTTTTTTCTAAAGCCCATCCAGGGACAAGAGTTGCAAATTAGCTAATAGCTATACACTCTATGTGCAACACATCAGATTGATTGTCTTTGATTAATTGTCTATGTTTATTGCACTGTCCCTGTCAAATAAACTAATCTACTACTACTACTACTCTCACTGCCTATTTAAAACTTGTTCCACCGTTTGCTAATCGCTGGGTCATTTATTCATCTCTCCTCATCCCGAGACGACATTTCCATCTCTGGGGGTTCTACAAACGTAAGTCCAGCTCTGCTGGGAATCCGTAATTTCCTTATTATTCTTTGTATGTCCAGCGCAGCTGGGAATTTGTAGTTTCCTTATTTTTCTTCGTATGTCCAGCTCTGCTGGGATTTTGTAGTTACTCGTCTGTTCTGTAGTGTGCGTTCTTTTTTGTGTGTTTTTCATTAAATATGCAAACTCTGCACGGGCTGCATGGTGGCGCAGTGGTTTAGCACTGTGGCAGCACAGTTTTACCCTCGGCCGGGGGATCGCGGGGATCATGAGATCGTGGGTTCGATCCCAGCCCCCGACCAACAGTGAGCTGTGTGGAGTTTGCATGTTCTCCCCGTGTTGCGCGGGTTTACTCCGGGATTTCTCCGGTTTCCTCCCGCACACCAAAAACATGTAGGTTTAGGGCGCTCGCGCACGCAGCGACCAGCTGCCGGTGGCTTGTCACCAGACTGCAAACCAAGTCTACCTACGGGTACAAATAAGTAACAAAAAAAAAAAACAAAAAAAAAAAAAAACTCACTGCCTGCATTTGGTGTCTTCTGTTTGCCCCATGAACGGGCCAATCATGACAGCTAGAGTATCGAGTGGAGGAGGCTGCTACTGCATGGAGGAGACAGGTGGGCCATTAATGCACTCACTTGTAGAATGAGAAAAGAAAGACTATGATTGCTCATACATCAGACAGCTGTGTGTGGGACAGTGGACTCCGAACTTGGTAAAAAGTAGACTGGATCAAGCATGCATCCAGAGAGTATGAGGATATTCATGAGCTGGACTTAAAGGACACAATGAAGGATTTTTCTTTCAAGAAGGCCAGAGGAAAAAACTTTTACAAAAGTAAGACATGCTATTTACAGTGCTTTCCAGCCACCTGTGCAGGTTTTTCATTGCTGCTGTTGATGATGATGATGATGATGATGATTTTATTCAATAAATAAAATAGATAGATAGATAGATAGATAGATAGATAGATAGATAGATTGATTGATTGATTGATTGATTGATTGATCCCAAAATGGGAAATTGGAGTGTAACAGCAGCATGACAGTAGACAACCAAACGACAGAAACCCACACAGATAACAGACAAAGGGATTACCCATGGAAAGTAAAAACTACTAAACAAAAAAGCATATCTACATCATAAATGAATAGATGGTGACCTGTGTTGACACATGAATCATACCCACTGTGCAATGCAGGACTATCAGGAGCAGAGTGAGATGTGAGGTACCAATTAGACTGTAAGGTGCAGTATGGCAGCATAGTTGTGACCAAAATTCAACATCAGAGTGAGTTATTGCACAGTGAAATGGCATGTGGCAGGAAAGATTTCCTGTACCTAACCGTTCAATAGCGAAGCTGTAGCAGTCTGCTGGAGAAAGTGCTCCACAGTGTGTGGTGGAGGGGGTGATCAGAATTGTCCATGATGGATCGAAGTCTATTTAGTGTCCTCCTCTCCACCACATTCTCAAAGGTCTCTGGCCTGAGACTAATTACAGAACCAGCCCTCTTGATAATCTTGTCAAGTCTGTTGGTGTCGCTGGCTCTGATACTGCTACCCCAACAGATAGCAGCAAAGAAGATGGTGCTGGCAACAGTGGTCTGGTAGAAAAGCTCCAGCATCTTGCTGCACACGTTGAAGGGTCTCAGCTTCCTCATTCCCTTCTGCTCATCCCCTTCTCATGCGCAGCATCAGTGTTGGATCCCCAGTCCAGCCCGTTGCTGATCCTGACACCCAGGTATTTGTAAATGGTAAATGGCATTCACTTATATAGCTCTTTTATTCTCATCTCTAGATGACCAAAGCGCTTTACAGATCCTGCTATCCACCCATTCACACACTGATGGCGGCATGGCTGCCCAACATGGCACTGTCCAGACCCACCAGGAGCAATTCGGGGTCAAGTTTCTTGCCCAGGGACACAACGGCAGGATATCTGGGGAGAGCGGGATTTGAACCGCCAACCATCTGGTTATTGGACGACCTGCTCTACCTCCAGAGCCACTGCCACCCCCCACTCCCACCCCCCACTACTGCCATAGTCCTCAACCACCTCCACATCCTCCCCCCCTAATCTGCAATGGCTGAGAAGCTGTCCTCTTCTTCCTGAAGTCAATCACCATCTCTCTGGTCTTGCTGACGTTCAGCCTCAGGTGATTCTGCTCGGTCCACTCCACAAATCTGTCTACCAGTGCCCTGTACTCCCCCTCCTCTCCCCCTCTTATACACCCAACAACAGCTGAGCTGTCAGAGAATTTCTGTAGGTGGCATACTCAGTGTTGTACTGAAAGTCAGTGGTGTAAAAGGTGAAGAGAAAAGGAGAGAGCACAGTCCCCTCTGGAGCTCCCGTATCAATAACCACCACGTCAGACAAGACACTGCCCAGCTAGACAAACTGTGGCCTGCCTGTCAGGTAGTCAGTAATCCAGGAGATCACAGACCTGTCGACCCCCATCACCCACAGCTTCTCACCCAGCAGCAGTGGCTGGATGATGTTAAACGCACTGTAGAAATCAAAGAATGTGATTCTCACAGTGTCTCCTCCGCCATCCAGGTGCAGATGGGCTTGTTGCAGCAGGTAGATGACAGCATCTTCAACTCCTAAATGGGGCTGATATGCAAACTGCAGAGGGTCCAGCCATGTCTTCACCTGTGGCCTCAGGTGGGCTGAGACCAGTCTCTCCAGGACCTTCATCACATGAGATGTGAGAGTAACTGGTTGATAGTCATTCAGGTCCGATGGAGATGACTTCTTGGGGACAGGAACCAGGCAGGACATCTTCTACAGCACTGGTACTCTCTCCAGACTCAAGCTCAGGATGTACAGGTGTTTCAGTACCAAAGCTAGCTGGTCGGCACAGGTCCTCAGGATCCTGGCAGAGATGCCATCAGGGCCCGCAGCCTTCTGCTGAAGAAGTCTCTCCAGCTGTTTCTTAACCTGGTCTGTAGTCACAGTGATGTGTCTGTGTGTGTGTGGGGGGAGGGCTGGTGTCCCCTGAGGAGGGAGAGGGGGGTGAGGGGGGAGATGGAGAGAGGTGCTGCACAGGAGGGTGGGGGAAGGAGTGTGGGGGGGGGCTGGCTGTGTTGTGGGAGGGGTGACAGGAGGGGGGGGAGGGGTGTGGGGGGGGCTGGCTGTGTTGTGGGGGTGACAGACGGTGAGTTGAACCTATTAAAAAACAGATTCAGCTCATCAGCTCTCTCAAGGCTCCCATATGTCTGCCTGACTCTCCCCTTGCACTCAGTTATTTGTTTCATTCCCATCCACGCATTGGTATTGGTATTGTTTTGCCCGAGTTTATCTTTCAACTTCCTCCTATAATTGTCCTTGCACCTCCTCAGCATCTCTCTCAGCTCATGCTGCACTCTCCTCAGTTTCTCCTTGTCTCTGGACCTAAAAGCTATCTTCTTCTTCTTCAGAAGTGCTTCCAGGTTGGGGAAACAGTCTACAGTCTGAGCTGGCACGGTTGTGTCTTCACAGAATCTGATGTATTCTGTGATGCAGTTGGTCACATTGTCTATGTCCACCCCATGTGGTTCACAGAGTATGCTCCAGTCCGTCGTCTCAAAGCAATCCTGTAGTGCATCAGCAGCCTCCTGTGTCCACCTCCTCACAGTCTGAGTATAAGCAGGCTATCTTTGCACAAGGGGAACGTACTTGGGTGATAACATGACCATGTAGTGATTCAATTTGCCAATGGGGGGGGGGGGGGTAGAGCTGTGGCACTATTTGCATCTCTGACATTGGCATAAAGTAAATCCAGTGTTTTATTTTCTCTGGTGGGGCAGTTAACAAACTGGTAAAAGTTTGGTAATGTCATGAGACATGATTAAAATCACCTGTGATGGCCATAAATGCGTCCGGGTGCTTCTCCAGTAATGTGGAGAAGCACATTACTGGAGAAGTAATGTGCTTCTCCACAAGTATTTTATTTAATAAGCTGGGCTTTGAACACAATTGACACTATTTTTTCAACAAGGAAAAGTGCTCCGGGGGAAGCTGTCTGCCCCGCTGGAACGGCTCCAGCGGGCTATTTACGTGACACAGGTAATTGGAGAATGCTGTGTCTCACTAATCTCTCTATCGAAGATATTGAAGATTATCTTCGTAATATTGGTAATCGGGATCTTTCTGATTGGGACTGGAATTGTCCTGGTTTACTGCAAATTGCTGAAGATGGATTCAACCTATCAAAATGCTGGCCAGGCGAGGTGCATCCATCAAATTGAAAAACTGGAGAAGACCCTGATAGCGACTACTGGAGAACTGTCTCGTAAGGTGGATTACATCATGATTTCGCTTAGGTCTTTCCACGACGGATTTAAAGCCCCGCAATGAATGAAGGATTAAGTACTGAATCTACAGAAGAAATATAAGCCTTCTCTGTGATCAGTCCTATTTGGCTCATTCCCTATGAAAATTCCTCCTGGCTGTCTGCAAACTGTGTTTTCAAAATCATCGAGCACAAGGCCTTGGACAGTCAGCTGCACAGCGCCAGATAAGGACTGGGCGCCAGCCAGACAAAACATCTCTGCCAAGAGTCCTTGGTGTCTCTCTTATTATCATTAACACTGCTCAACACCGCACACACACTGATCCATGAACTGAATAAAGATATACACTGCTCTCTTGTGTCTCGTGAATCCTGTGTAGCGAATGTATGTGCAGAGAGCTTTTTTTTTCCTTGATCTCCTAATATTGATTAATTATGTAACCAGTATTTTGAATCAATGATTTTTTTGCTCCTTCCTATTGTATTATCCTTATGCTACCTGTACCCTCCTGCTGATAGGCGCGTTTCAGATGCGCCGCGGCACGGAAATGCAGGTTCATTACTGTGTCAAGTCAAATTCTCTCGTATGTTATCAGTGATCTGTTAATGTACTTGGCAATAAATCTTTTTCTGATTCTGATTCTGAAGTATTTACAAGCCGAGACCCCAAGTCCTGTGAGGTTAGGGTTAGGGATTAAGGTGTGGGTTAGTTGGTAGATGGTGAAAAACAATAAAAGTGACAGGAACACAAACTAGCAAACTCTGAGTTGCCATTAGACACCTTTCTTAAAGCTGTAAATGCCACGTATCCACTGCACATGAAAAATCTTTTTTACATGTCTGTGTACGATTTCTCTGAGTGACAAAATGTGCAATTTGACATTTTTTTGGTGAGACTGGGCTGTTCTCCCTGTGCTTATGTCAGTTTACTCTAAGTACTCTGGTTTTCTTCCACAATCTAAAGATATGCATGTTAGGATAACTGGTAATTCTAACTTGGTCCTATATCTGTCACTGATCAGCCTGTAAAAATGAAAGCACAAAGGTGCTGATGCCTCAGTGCCAGTCTTGGCAGAGGTATGCGTTCTGAGATCATCACCAAAATGTTATGGGCTCCTCTCTAGCCCAAGGACCACCTCTGGTAAAAATTTTATCCTAATCCATCCAGTAATTTTGGAGTACACGCATGCGCAGTGAAAATAATCTGCAGTTTACATGCCCACACTGTCGGTGGCAGCCATGAGCCACCAAACTGATGTGAACAGCTGCAATCCAAACACAAAAGAAGAGCATGCTGGCAGACATTTTAAATGGCTGGTGTCACTCTGCTTGTTCACGTCACGCACGCCAGTTTGGATGAATGTGACGCCAAAGCTCCCGGAGTGAAGTGTCGCGGTTGGACCCAAGACAGAGAGGACGTTATCCTATCTGACAGCTGACAGTAACAGTAGTGTGAGCCCAGAGCTTCCAGCTAAGAGAATATAATGCGTCATGCCAAAGAAACATGGATTTTTGGAGATAGCTGACCAAGATGAGAGCAGGATCGCGGTTGGTTAGCAGACCGTGAATCGACAGAAGATGTCAGAGGGAAGTGACAATACAGGTAGCGAGTTGGGGATGGACGTAGGTGGCAGGAAGTCTGAAAGCTGGAATGAGGTAATTGCAAAGAAAGCTAAATGTAAATGTAAAAAATCGGGGAAGCAGAAAGAAAGTTCGATGTCAGAGGAGTTGGTCAGTGAGCATTTGAGAGTTGAGGAGGAAGATTACAAACTAATCATCAAACTGGAACAGGAGGGCGCTTCATTTGGTGATTCAAATCCATTTCAGCTGACTAAACGAATCAATAAACTAATTGGTGAGGTTAAAAGTGCTAAACTTTTGCACAGTGGTGCTCTGTTAGTGTTCTGTAGAGATGGAACACAGCAAGGAAAAGCTATCAGGCTGAGTGAAATTGAAGGGAAAAAAGTAGAAGCTTCATTAATTAAAAATAAGACTCTGATTAGAGGAGTAATTTCCGGCATACCTCTGAGTGTATTTATTGAGCAAATTAGAGAGAATATAAAGGGGGTGTGGGACACATATGTGGGTTTCATATGCACAAATGTATATCACCTTATGCTTCATATGTATATCACTGTATGCTTACTGTATGCTCCACGTCTCAGATGAACAAAGGACTGAGCCTCCTCGGAGATAACAGGAGGATGTGAAATGTGGTCTATGGTATGCAAAGAGATGGCCGTGGGGGATTTCCTGGCTGCCAGTGACTTTGGGGTGGGGGTGATAAGATCTGAAAGGGATGCATTGTTACGGGGGATTAAATGCATTGTGACTGGAGCTTTGAAGCTCCTGGGGTATAAAAAAGGGATGAAGGTCTGGTTTCTTCCTCTTTCTGTATTGTTGATGTTGGAGAATGTGAATAAACCTGACTCGTGAGATAAACTCTGCCTCGTCCTTTCACATTTCCACACTGGTGACCCTAAGACAATGAGTGAAAGAAATTCCCCCGAACCAGCCGGGTCAGGAGCTCCCAGCCAGGCGTGTGCCGCTACCGTCCAGCTACCGGACTTTTGGCGAGACAACCCGTGCTCCTGGTTCCTCTTGGTCGAAGCACAGTTCGCCCTCCGGGGGATAACGGTAGATGAGACGAAATTCTACCATGTAATTGCCAAGCTCGACAACCGCACGGCTCGGCATGTGCAGAGCCTTTTGGTGAAGCCACCGGCCAATGACAAATACGGCGCGTTGAAGGCTGCGCTCATCCAGCGCTTCACTCTCTCAGTCCAGGAGAGAGCGGAGAGACTCCTGGCTCTGAACGACTTGGGAGATGGCACGCCCGTTGACCTGATGGAGGACATGCTGAGGTTGAGGGGCTCAGACGGCGACGACTTCCTCTTCACCCACATTTTCCTGAGAACCCTACCGTCGGCCACAAGAATGACCCTGGCCGGTTTGCCGTTGTTGGCCCAGCGGGACTTCCGCGTGGTGGCCCAGGAGGCGCACTGGATTCTCAACGCCAGCAAACAGTGCGCGGCCACCGCAGCCGCGACGGAGTGCGGCGCGGCGGCCGGAGACGGCAAGGGGCCAGAGACGGCGGTAGCAGACCCACCGATGACAGCAGCGGCGGGGGCCAAGGATCGTGGAGGAGACACCCTCTGTTTCTACCATCGCCACTTTGCAGAGAAGGCACGCAAATGTATACCACCGTGCCATTTCAAGCGCTCGGGAAATGCCAAGACCGGGGGTCGGTAGCAGCTGCGGCCCTCGGGGAGGAGAACAAGCTGCTCTACTTGAAGGATGCGCGCTCGGGGAGGCATTTCCTCGTGGACACAGGCTCCCAGTTGAGTTTCATCACACCTTCCTCCGCTGACCGGCTGGCGCTTTCCAGCGGTCCCGGGGTATCAGCAGCGAACGGCTCGGCGATTAAGACCTTTGGTGAGAGGGCTCTGCTTCTGTCCCTACACGGCCGCACATTTGAGTGGACTTTCGTCATAGCTGCAGTGAATTTCAATATGTTAGGGGCTGATTTTCTGTGCTCACATGGTTTGTTGGTTGATCTTGCTAACAGGCGCCTGGTTAACGCACTTTCTTTTTATTCTATTCCCTGTACAGCTCGAGTGGCCCCGCCAACAGCACAAGCCAACGTCACAGCTGCAAGTGGTAAGTTCCACACACTGCTCACTCAGTTCCCAGCACTCACGGTCCCAACATTTTCGGCGGCCGTGGCTAAACACGGGGTGGAACATTTTATTACTACCACCGGACCGCCCGTTTTTGCAAAAGCCCAGCGCTTGGATTCAGCTAAACTGACCATAGCGCGCAAGGAGTTCGCCAACCTGGAAAAGTTGGGCATCAACAGGCGTTCGAAAAGCCCATGGGCTTCACCGCTTCACATGGTCCCGAAAGCTGATGGCTCGTGGCGACCTTGCGGAGATTTCCACAGGTTGAACAACGCTACAGCGCACGACCACTACTCAATCCCGCATATCCAAGATTTTTCAGTTCATTTGGCGGGGGCGCGAGTTTTTTCTAAAATAGACTTGGTACGCGGTTACCACCAGGTCCCAGTACGCGCTGAGGACATACCCAAGATAGATAGATAGATAGATAGATAGTTTATTTCGAACACAAAAAATATAAAAAACAAGCAAATAGCAAATGCAATAAAGTTACAGTATACACTGTTCGAAAGGGAGAAGGAAGAAGTGAACACTTAATAATTCCAACTCCTCTTTTCCATCGATACACCCATGTGAATTTTATACAAATTACCACCTTTAAGACCCCAAGTAAACAATTTACTGTATTTTTTACAGATCAACATTAACACCCGTCCATTCTAACATACAATGAAGTCCATATATCAAAACCAGTCTCAAACGACACAGATACACACAGTGCTGTCCCACCCACCATTCCATAGTGTCCCATAATGTCCCAGAGTGAACATAATGAATCGTACATATAAATTCTACCCTTCTAACATATATCCTTTCAACAAATGGTGCTTATACCTCTTTTTAAATTGATTTCTGTTTGTACATAGTTTCAGTTCCGGCTCCAGACTGTTCCACAAATCCACCCCACAGACAGATATGCACATACTTTTCTTGGTTGTACGTATCTTGGGTTTTGTAAAGTTTAAGTCTCCTCTCAAATTATGATCGTTGTCTCTTTTTTTAAATATTTTTTGTACATTAGTTGGGAGTTGATTGTTAATCGCCCTGTACATTACTTGTGCTGTCTTAAATTTAACTAAATCGATGAACTTTATGACATGTGACTTCAAGAACAACGAATTGGTATGGTCTCTATATCCTGCATTGTTAATTATCCTTATAGCTCTTTTTTGTGATGTGCATATTGCTTGTAGGTTGGTCTTGTAGGTGTTCCCCAGACTTCTACACAGTAGTTAAGATAAGGTAAAAACAGTGAATTGTACAATAAGACCAATGATTTATAGTCCAAGATGTGTCTTGTCTTCCCCAGTATGCCTATACATTTTGCTAATTTAGCCCGGATGTGACTGATGTGAGGTTTCCAGCAGATTTTACTGTCTTGCGTTACCCCCAGAAACTTATTTTCCTGTACTGTTTGTATTCTGGTATCATCTATTGTTACCATTATTTCATGATTTATTTTGTAATTTCCAAACACCACAATCTTTGTTTTTTTTAGATTTAGAGATAATTTGACTGGCGCCTAGCGGCTGCCCCGGCCTTGGGTGCGCTCTGCAGAGCGTGCCCAAATGCCAAGTCACGTTTCGTTACCTTGTATTCATACATGTGTAATGACAATAAAGTTGAATCTCATCTCATCTCAATTTATTTTTGTTGAAACACTGCGTTAATTTTTCCATTTCAGTTGTGACCACCTCTAAAACCTGCTGTAAATTCTCCCCAGTGCAAAGGATATTTGTGTCATCCGCAAACAAAATAAATTTCAGAATTTTTGATACTTGGCATATGTCATTTATATACAAGATAAAGAGTTTGGGTCCCAAAACTGACCCCTGGGGCACACCACAAGTGATGTCCATGCAGGGTGATTTGTGCTCTCCAATTTGTACAAATTGTTGTCTGTTACTTAAATAACTTTCCACCCAACTCAGTCCTACCCTCTTATCCCATACCTTTCCAGTTTCCTTAGTAGTATTCTGTGGTCAATGGTGTTAAAAGCTTTCTTTAAGTCTATAAATACTCCTGCAGCAACCTTTTTTTGTCTATACAACTAGTAATTTCTTCTATAAGTTCGATCAGTGCCAAAGATGTAGATTTATCTGCTCTAAAACCATACTGGCTATCTGTAAGGAGGTTGTGTTTTTCAATGAAATCATCCAGTCTCTTAGTGAATATTTTTTCAAGTATTTTGGAGAATTGTGAGAGTAAAGAGACTGGCCTGTAATTTGTGAAGCGATGACTGTCTCCTGTTTTGTAAAGAGGTGTTACTTTTGCTATTTTCATTTTGTCTGGAAATGTACCAGTTTGAAATGACAGGTTACAGATGTGGGTGAGTGGCTTAACAATTCCCTCAATTACTTTTTTCACTATTGTCATGTCAATTTCATTCCAGTCCGTTGATTTTTTGTTCTTAAATTTACTCACAGTCTCGATAATTTCCTTTTCAGTAACTGCACCCAAAAAGATTGTGTTTGGGTTTCTATCCTCTATTTCATTCACAGAACCACTGTAGTTTGTTTCTGGTGTCACTATTGATTTTGCTAATTCAGGACCAACGCTTACAAAAAATTTATTGAAACCACTGACCACATCTTCCATATTATTAATCAAACTGTCGTTTTCGATAAAATATTCTGGATAATTTGCATACTTAGGACGATTACTAATAATCCCCTTGAGTACTTGCCATATTCCTCTTATGTTATTTTTGTTATCCTCTAGTATTCTGTTGTAATATTCTTTCTTACAGGTCCTCGTTATAGTGGTAAGCTTATTTTTATATCTTTTATATTTGATCTCAGCTTCCACTGTTCTGCATTTAATGAATTGTTTATATAATGTATTCTTCTTTTTACATGCATTTATTAACCCCTTGGAGATCCAAGGAATATTTTTTTTGTTGTTGTCTGTCACTGTATTGTTTTATAGGACAGTATTTATTGTACAATGATTGAAATATTTGTAAAAATTTATCATATGCTCTATTTATGTCATTTTCATCATAAACTATCTTCCAATCTTGTATTAATAATTCCTTTGTCAGTAAATACATTGATTCTTCAGTTCTTATTCTTTTATATTTAATATTTTTGGTATACTTTTTCTTCCTATAATCACATTGATAGACAACAAAAATCGGCAGGTGGTCGCTGATATCATTCAATAAAAGCCCACTCCTGATATTATTTTCCATAATGTTTGTGAATATGTTATCTATTAGTGTGGCACTGTGCGACATGATTCTGCTAGGTCCTGTAATTGTTGGATGTAAGCCCATGCTGTACATTGTGTTGATAAATTCTTCTGTCAAACTATGTTGTTTTGAGTTCATCAGATCTATATTGAAATCCCCACAGATGAACATAACTTTATGAGTTAGTTTTGCGTACATTTTTTCCATCCAGTCCTTAAATAAGTCAATGTTTGATCCAGGTGTTCTATATACACAGCTCACTACTACATTCTTCACATTGTCCAGACAGATTTCTATTGTAATACATTCAAATAAATCATCCACAGTTACTGACAGATTTTCAACAACCTTGTATTTCAAGCTCTTGTCAACATAAATTGCAACTCCTCCTCCTTTTTTCACTTTTCTATTTATATAATTTAATTCATAGCCATCCATGGTAAAATCCACTCCTTTCTCTTCACTGAGCCACGTCTCTGATATTGCCACAATATTGAATGGCTCTTTAAACTGATGTAAATAATCTTCACTGTTATTAAAGTTTGCATAGAGACTCCTGCTGTTGAAGTGGATCATAGAAATATTGAAATCAGTTGTGATCATTGTGTTGAACTGTTCATCTGTGTAATAATTACAGTCATTATTGATTGAGTTAAAAAGATTATTATCAGGGTCTATGTCATATTCTACGTCCTGTGGGTTGTGCTCTGTGTATTCAAAAACTTTCAGTTCCTGTTGTTCCTGTTTGTTGATTTTTTGATTCATGCTGTAGAATGTTTTGTTGCAGATGAGTAAAATCCTTCAGTGTCCTATATTTGTCTGAATTGTTGCTGTGCCTCCAGTTCATATTTGTCCAGTTCCATAATATTACGGATGTTAATGACCTTGGCTTCTTCAGGCAATCCGTTTAATTTGATGAATATTTTACAGTTTGATGTCCAGGTGTTTTGAATTTTTTTCTGCTTTTTCATGTATCTTGCTTTCCTGGCTATTTCTGCGTTCTCTTTCGTGAGGTGCTCGTTTATGTAGATGTTGGTTCCTTTCAGCTTCTTACCTTGTTTCATTAGTGCCGTCTTGTGTTTTCTGTTTACAAACCTCATGATCACAGCAGGTTTGTCGCCGTTTTTCCTGGGCAGAGGGTGGCAGGACTCGATGTTGGAGCAGTCCAGCTGTATTCCTTTTGACTGCATGAAGGCTGTCACCTGTTGCTCAGCGGATTCCTCATCCAGCTGACTTCCACTGCTGTCTGCGGCAACTGCTCTCGCGTATGATCAGGGTTTGATGTGGAGCCCCGTGATGATCACGTCATTTGCCCGAGTGTTCTGGTCCATCTCAGCCAATCTGCTTTCCAGATACGCCAGCCTCTTGTCTTTCTCAGCGTTCTGGCTGCGCAGTGCTTTAATTTCCTCCACGAGGTCCAGTATACCTCTTTGCTGTGATTTTAGAGCAGACATTTCTTCTGCCAAGAAATCCAGCGCTTTTTTTTTTATCTCATCTTCATTTGGCAGAGCTCTCTTTGGACCCATTATTCCGGCCGATGATCGCTGATTTGGATAGTTCGAAAAAAAAAAAAAACGCACGTGGGAGTAATCCCTTTGTTATCCCTGAGCGCGAGGTGCAGGGGGGCGGGGCCGCTTCACAAGCTTACCCAAAACAGCGGTAATAACTCCGTTCGGTCTATTCGAGTTTTTGCGCATGCCGTTTGGGCTTAAAGGCGCAGCGCAGACGTTCCAGCGCATGATGGACGCGGTGTTGCGCGATCTCCCCTTCGTGTTCGTCTACCTGGACGATATTTTGGTAGCCAGCGCGTCTGAAGACGAACACGAAAACCACCTCACGGCAGTTTTCCGGAGGTTGGGAGAGCACGGGTTAATAATCAACCCAGCGAAGTGTCAGTTCGGGGTGACGCAGATTGATTTTTTGGGGCATCGCGTCTCTCCAGAAGGAGTGGTTCCTCTGCCTGACAAAGTGCGCGCGGTAACAAATTTTCCCCAGCCACAAACGGTCAAAGCGTTACAGGAGTTTTTGGGAATGGTGAATTTTTATAACCGTTTCCTCCCCCGCGCAGCGCAGCTCATGCAACCATTATATGCCGCACTAAAAAAACAAAAACCCACAAATAAAACTGAATGGTCTCCGGAGCGAGAGCGAGCATTCTTGGAAGTCAAAACAGCCCTGGCAAACGCTGCGTTGTTAGCACATCCAGATCCAACGGCCCGCATAGTGCTCACTACTGACGCGTCAGATGTGGCCATAGGGGCGGTCGTGGAGCAGCATGTAGCCTGGGCTTGGCAACCGCTCGCCTTTTTCAGCAGGACCTTGCGTGATAGTGAACGAAAATACAGCGCATTCGACAGGGAGTTGTTAGCTCTCCACTTGGCCATTCGCCACTTCCAGTTCTGGCTGGAGGGATGCTGTTTCACCGTGTTTGTTGATCACAAGCCGCCGACTTTCGCGATGGCCAAGGTTTCAGAACCGTGGTCAGGCCGGCAGCAGAGACAGCTGGCTGCGATCTCAGAGTTTACTACCGATATCCAGCATGTGGCGGGTAAACTTAATGTAGTGGCAGACTGCCTCTCGCGCGCCGTGGCGGCTACAGTCCGCGTGGGGGTAGATTATGCAGCCATGGCCGCGGATCAGGTTAGCAACGCGGACGTGCGCGTGCTCCAGTCTGGACCAACAGGGTTAAGACTGGAGAACAGGGTGCTGCAAGACGGTATGCCCCTCCTAATCTGCGATGTCTCCACTGGGCGACCGCGTCCGGTGGTACCCGCCGCGTGGCGCTGCCGCGTTTTTGACTCGATTCATTCTCTGGCGCACCCGGGAGTGCGCGCGTCGGTCAAAATGGTGGGAGAGAAATTTGTATGGCCGAGCCTGCGCAAACAAGTTAGGGAGTGGGCAGCAGCCTGCATGGCCTGTCAACGAGCCAAGGTACACAGGCACACGAGAGCTCCTTTGGAGCCGTTTCACATCCCGGCTAAGAGGTTCGATCATGTTCACGTGGACCTCGTAGGCCCCCTTCCGCCGTCACAGGGGTGCACACACCTTCTGACAATGGTAGACCGCACCACGCGCTGGCCGGAAGTGGTCCCACTTGAGTCAACCACAGCCGAGGAGGTGGCGCGCGCGTTTTTAACAGCATGGGTAGCGCGTTTTGGAGTCCCGTCGGACGTTACGTCCGAGAGAGGCCCTCAATTTGTTTCAGAACTTTGGTCAGCAATGGCCCACAGCCTGGGGGTAATGATCCACCGCACAACCGCGTACAATCCGCAGGCTAACAGGTTATGGTGGCTAAACTGTCATCTCTGCTGGAGTCCGAGTTCCACCCTATGCAGGACATACTGAATGCACTGAGGAGCTCATTTAGCAGCAGACTACATCATCCCAGGTGCACAACCGAGAGGTTTCGTAGGTCCTTCCTACCAACGGCTGTCAGACTGTACAACCTAAGCAGGGCTGCTCGCAGAGATAGCAAAAAGACGTAACAAACTAATAGTTTTTTGAATGCAAAAGATGCAATAGACTTACACAATGGTCCCCTCCGGCATACAACTAGGAACTTACCGGTCGCTATGGAGGGTGAGAATATGTATGGGCACATAATCATACCATGTAGGATAACTAAGTAGACGGTTATGCTGTTTCATTCCATCTAGCAACAATGCTCTGCACTGTGTGTGTTTATATATTTACATATTTATTCCATCTAGCTACAATGCTCAGCACTGGGTGTGTTTATATATTTATATATCTACATATTATTCCATCTAGCTACATTGCTCCGCACTGTGTGTGTTTATATACTTGCATATTTATTCCACCTAGCTGCAATGCTCCGTACTGTGGGTGTTTATATATTTACATATTTATTCCATCTAGCTACAATGCTCTGCACTGTGTGTTCATATATTCATATATTTATTCCATCCAGCTACAATGCTCTGCACTGTGTGTCTGTGTGTGTGTGTATATATATATATTTTATAGTAATACGTACATATGTATATTAGCTGCTCTTGCTTGCTTGTTTTTTTTTTTTTTTTTTTTTTTTTTTTCTTGCCTTCTGATTGTTGCTCTGAGTGTTGCTATCCCTGTGCTGTTGCAATCCTGGAATTTCCCCGTTGTGGGACTAATAAAGGCTTATCTTATCTTATCTTATCTTATCTTATGCGAACGTTTTCACAGGTCATTGAAAGCGGCTCTCAGAGCGTTGCTTACGGATGCAAATTGGGTGGACAGGCTACCATGGGTTTTATTGGGGTTGCGTTCTGCACCTAAAGAGGATTTAGAAGCCTCCCTGGCAGAGCTAGTTTTTGCGCAGCCACTTCGGCTGCCCGGGGAGTTTCTCCCAGATAATCCTGCGCCAGAATGTTCCCCGACTCAGCGGTTGCAGCGTGGCACGGAATCGGGCGCGCTACCTGGCCCCGTTCACCACAGTTTTCCGCGCGTTTTTATACCTAAGGCTTTAAAAAACGCAGAGTTTTTGTCAGACACAATGCCCATCGCCCGCCGCTACGACCACCTTATGATGGACCATTTAGAGTGCGGGAAACAGGGGATAAGCATTTTTTGCTAGATTTTGGGAGCAGGAAGGAGAAGATTGGCATTAACAGGCTCAAACCCGCCTTTGTGGTGGCGGACGACGATGTGCTGTTGGCTAGGGCTCCTCGGCACGGCAGACCCCCTAGAAAACGTCCCCCAGAACACCCACAGGGATTGACTAACAATTCTCACCCTCAGACAGCAGCCCCCCAGCAGGATGGCGCCACGGAAGTGTTGAAGCCGGCTTACAGCAGATACGGGAGGAGACTGTGGCCCAAGCAACACGTGGGCTGATGTGTAATGATTTTATCATGACAGGCTGACTGTATTCCGTTGTTACATCTTAGACGTTTGGCGGGGGGGGGGGGGTCATGTGAGACACGTGGGTTTCATATGCACAAATGTATATCACCTTATGCTTCATATGTATATCACTGTATGCTTACTGTATGCTCCACGTCTCAGATGAACAAAGGACTGAGCCTCCTCGGAGATAACAGGAGGATGTGAAATGTGGTCTATGGTATGCAAAGAGATGGCTGTGGGGGATTTCCTGGCTGCCAGTGACTTTGGGGTGGGGGTGATAAAATCTGAAAGGGATGCATTGTTACGGGGGATTAAATGCATTGTGACTGGAGCTTTGAAGCTCCTGGGGTATAAAAAAGGGATGAAGGTCTGGTTTCTTCCTCTTTCTGTATTGTTGATGTTGGAGAATGTGAATAAACCTGACTCGTGAGATAAACTCTGCCTCGTCCTTTCACATTTCCACAGGGGCAAAAATACAGTGGGGCAAAAAAAGTATTTAGTCAGCCACCAATTGTGCAAGTTCTCCCACTTAAAAGATGAGAGAGGTCTCCAATTTTCATCGTAGGTATACCTCAACTATGAGAGACAAAATGAGAAAAAAAACCCAGAAAATCACATTGTCTGATTTTTAAAGAATTTATTTGCAAATTATGGTGGAAAATAAGTATTTGGTCACCTACAAACAAGCAAGATTTCTGGCTCTCACAAACCTGTAACTTCTTCTTTAAGAGGCTCCTCTGTCCTCCACTCATTACCTGTATTAATGGCACCTGTTTGAACTCGTTATCAGTATAAAAGACACCTGTCCACAACCTCAAACAGTCAGACTCCAAACTCCACTATGGCCAAGACCAAAGAGCTGTCAAAGGACACCAGAAACAAAATTGTAGACCTGCACCAGGCTGGGAAGACTGAATCTGCAATAGGTAAGCAGCTTGGTGTGAAGAAATCAACTGTGGGAGCAATTATTAGAAAATGGAAGACATACAAGACCACTGATAATCTCCCTTGATCTCACCCTGTGGGGTCAAAATGATCACGAGAACAGTCGGCAAAAATCCCAGAACCACACGGGGGGACCTAGTGAATGACCTGCAGAGAGCTGGGACCAAAGTAACAAAGGCTACCATCAGTAACACACTACACCACCAGGGACTCAAATCCTGCAGTGCCAGACGTGTCCCCCTGCTTAAGCCAGTACATGTCCAGGCAGGTCTGAAGTTTGCTAGAGAGCATTTGGATGATCCAGAAGAGGATTGGGAGAATGTCATATGGTCAGATGAAACCAAAATAGAACTTTTTGGTAAAAAACTCAACTTGTCGTGTTTGGAGTAGAAAGAATGCTGAGTTGCATCTGAGTTGGGGCTGTTTTTCTGCAAAGGGACCAAGACGACTGATCCGTGTAAAGGAAAGAATGAATGGGGCCATGTATCATGAGATTTTGAGTGAAAACCTCCTTCCATCAGCAAGGACATTGAAGATGAAATGTGGCTGGGTCTTTCAGCATGACAATGATCCCAAACACACCGCCCGGGCAATGAAGGAGTGGCTTCGTAAGACGCATTTCAAGGTCCTGGAGTGGCCTAGCCAGTCTCCAGATCTCAACCCCATAGAAAATCTTTGGAGGGAGTTGAAAGTCCGTGTTGCCCAGTGACAGCCCCAAAACATCACTGCTCTAGAGGAGATCTGCATGGAGGAATGGGCCAAAATACCAGCAACAGTGTGTGAAAACCTTGTGAAGACTTACAGAAAACATTTGACCTCTGTCATTGCCAACAAAGGGTATATAACAAAGTATTGAAATGAACTTTTGTTACTGACCAAATATTTATTTTCCACCATAATTTGCAAATAAATTCTTTAAAAATCAGACAATGTGATTTTCTGGATTTTTTTTTCTCATTTTGTCTCCCATAGTTGAGGTATACCTATAATGAAAATTGGAGACCTCTCTCATCTTTTAAGTGGGAGAACTTGCACAATTGGTGGCTGACTAAATACTTTTTTGCCCCACTGTAAATGTGGCAAGTCGTCTAAAAATCACTCTGGATGGGCAGAGATGTGACAGCCTGTCAGTGCTTCTGGAGTATGACGAAGAAAAGCTTCCTACTAAAGTATTCATTGGATATATGAGTTATGATGTCAAACTCTATACCCCTCCACCACTGAGATGCTTAAAATGCCAAAGGTTCGAACATGTAGCTGTAGTATGCAAGGGCAAACAAAGATGTGGAAGATGTGCCAGGGAACATGAATATGGCCAGTGTGAGGATGGAGATAAAATCAAATGCTGCAACTGTGTGTGTTAGGTTAATTGGCATCAACTAGGGATTCTAAATTGTCCTTAGGTATGACTGTGAGAGTGAATGGTTGTCTGTCTCTCTGTGTTGGCCCTGTGATGGACTGGCGATCTGTCCAGGGTGTACCCTGCCTCTCGCCCAAAGATGCTGGGATAGGCTCCAGCCCCCCCCCCCCCCCCCCCCCGCGACCCGAAAAGGATTAAGCGGAAGAAGATGGATGTGTGTGTGTGGGGGGGGGGGGGGCACAGCTGAGCGTACAGAGGATGTGAGGTCCATAAGAGAGCAGTAGAGATCCAGAAAGTCAAAATGTCTCAAGGAGTTATATATGCAGAAGCAGCCTAAAGAGTGGGGATGCAACCATTCAGCAATAAAGTCAAAATGAGTGGTGCGGACAGTAAATAAATAAAAGATGACACTTTGATAGGCGGGGAAAATCAATTTATATGGTTCACAGTTGAGGTCATTAATTGTACTGCACAAACAGACAAAAAAACAGAAAAGATCAAAATAATAGTGAAAGCAGCAGAAAAATATCTAGGAATCAAGACTTTAGGGTGGGAGGAAGTGGAGGATATGTTCAAATCATCTTCATGGTCTTAATTATTTTGCAATGGAATGCAAGAAGCCTTCTAAATAATGGTCAAGAATTTAAAAAGTTTATTTCAAGCCAGTAAGAAAAACCCAATATAATACAATGGTGTGAAAAAGGTATTTGCCCCTTCCTGATTTCTCATTTTTTTGTATGTTTGTCACACTTAAATGTTTCAGATCATCAAACAAATTTAAATATTAGACAAAGATAACACAAGTAAATGCAAAATGCAGTTTTTAAATGAAAATGTTTATTATTAAGTTTAACAAAAATCCAAATTTAAATATTAGATATTAGACAAAGACAACACAAGTAAACACAAAATGCAGTTTTTAAATGAAGGTGTTTATTATCAAGGGAAAAAAAATCCAAACCTATATGGCCCTGTGTGAAAAAGTGACCCCCCCCCCCCCCCCGTTAAAACATAAATTAACTGTGGTGTATCACATCTTTGGAAAGGTGAGTTCAATTTCTCTAGCCACACCCAGGCCTGATTACTTGCACACCTGTTCTCAATCAAGAAATCAATTAAATAGGACCTGCCTGACAAAGTGAAGTAGACCAAAAGATCCTCAAAAGCTAGACATCATGCTGTGATCCAAAGAAATTCAGGAACAAATGAGAAACAAAGTAATTAAGGTTATAAAGCCATTTCTAAAGCTTTGGGACTCCACCAAACCACAGTGAGAGCCATTATCCACAAATGGCAAAAACATGGAATAGTGGTGAACCTTTCCAGGAGTGGCCAGCCGACCAAAATTATCCTAAAGCCTGCTTCATGCTGCATTTCCCTTCTAGTCTGCCTTGGTCGCATACGCTTTGGACGAGCCCAGCACGCACGCGGCACTGTACATGCTCACTTTTTTCATCTACCCAGGCCAAGCGGGTGACGCATACACACAACCATCATTTGTAGTTTCACTCCCGCCCAATAGGTAGACCAAGGATTTTCACCAACGAAGAAATGGCGGACTTCTTCACAAAGTTTCTCTTCAAATATAGAGTCTATTTCTGCTGTTGGACTTTCTGGTTTTCACTCCTTTTCCACAAAGATGCTGCTGCCGCTTTGAAAGAAAGTATGTATGTATGTATGTTTTTATTTTTGTTTTCCGCCTCCTCATTGTCTTCTTTGTCTACTAATGTATGCTGTGTCGATATCGCCACCTCGTGAATGGGACGTTCAGTCTTGCGCATGCGCTTTTCAACGCGTTCAGGTCATGGGCAGGTGGTGCAGTCACAAAATTTGTGCTGCATGTGGTCGTCCACGGTCGAGCACTCTGGACACTAGCGGAGACATAAATTTCGTCACACAAGGTTTCCGGTCATACGTACACGGACAACAGAGGTGTAGCATGAAGCAGGCTTTAGAGCGCAACAAACGACTCATCCAAGAGGTCACAAAAGACCTCACAACAACATCCAAAGAACTGCTGGCCTCACTTGCCTCGGTTAAGGTCAGTGTTCATGACTCCACCATAAGAAAGGGACTGGGCAAAAATGGCCTGCATAGCAGAGTTCCAAGACAAAAACCACTGCTGAGCAAAAAGAACAAAAAGGCTAATCTTGTGGAGGAATGAATTCAGGTGAGATATGATGAGCTAGAAGGTTGCAGAGTTTTATTTCCTCCATCAAAATGAGATGCACTTGTAGCGCTGTGCGCTACTGTGCTGTGTTGTGCTGTCTGCTGTGTTGTGTTGTGTTGTGTTTTTATATGTTATACAAACAGAGAGAATGCATGGCACATTAGCATATTGATATACATATCAGTCAATACATATGATTAGCCTGACCAACTGGCACCCGGACGTCTTCTACTTAATCCAGGGATGTATAAACAATAGTCCATTGTTCTGGTTGTCCCCCCAGGGGCTCTCTGTCCGTATGCAATCCCTGCTGAGCGTGAATAGTTTCAGTCTGCATTGTGCTAGGTGACCACACGACTCCCCCCAGAACGCTCAGAAGGGGCTGTGACCCCCACCCCCCTACCCCGTTGTTTGGGCTCCAGCTCTGGTAGAACTGTCAGAGGGCATGTCAGTCCGTGGAGGGGGGATGGGGGATGGGTGGAAAAAAACAGTGTGCTCCGTTCCGGGTTCCAACACGTTGAACGGCTGTGGATCGTGGGCGCACGGGCCGGTGTGCGTCGTGCGTAATGGAACCAGACGGCGATCGGCCGGCTTTAGAGAGTGAGGTGTGGGAAGAGCGCTGTGGAGGAGGAGGGGGAGGGGGCTGGGAGTAAGTGAGTGCCGGCCCGGGACATCAAAGGTGTCTAGGCCGCGCAAAAATTGCGTGTGGATCCGCGATGGTGAGGGGCTTTCCCCGTAGACCTGGCGATGATCCACAGCGGCTGTGAAAGAAAAAAATTAAGTCTCTGACTTCTCTCGCGGCTCGGTCCAGCAACGATGTGGGGAAGGTGAGCGGCCAAATTCCGCGAGGATGCGTAGCGGCTGTGAAACAACTGCAGCTGTGTGAGGGACCTGGTGGTCTGGCTTTTAGGTGCGGAAGCAGCCCTAAAGCCATCGGGGACAGCAATCGGATAAATTCCCCTTGTGCGCCGTGGCTGAGAAACCCATACAAAGTCCTGTGTGCGGGCTGCACGTCTGCTTCAGGTGCGTGAGCAGCCCTGAAGGTTCCAAGGCTGGTGATCGGCCGTGTTTCTCGGGCATGTGCAGTGGTGGAGGATGCTGTATTGGTCTGTGGAGCCTGCTTGACCCTGCGCGTGGCACAGTGACCACATAGCTGGCAGTTGCGCTGTCCTCGTAATCCTGCGGTGTGCGTGCGGGGCTTCTGTGCATGGGAGGTTGGCTGCCGTGAGTTGAATCAGATTTGGGGAGCTTGGCGGAAATCAACGCAGTCGGCGCCGATGTCCTTCCCCATTCAGGCTGCTTCCTTCGGCTCGCTCGTGTCGCCGTTCATGGTGTGTGTCGGCCCAAGTGCTGCCCGCTCCGGGGAGCGCGCGCCAGTGAGGATGAAGAGGTTGCAGGCGATGTCTGGTCCTCTAGGATCCACAGCACAGTGAGAGGGAGCAGACGGTAATTCTCTTTCGTCAGGTCACCCGTGTGGAGGGAAAAGATCAGGCAAGGGGCACACCATAACACGTTGGGTCACCAGTGTGGAGGAATGAATTCAGGGGCGATATGACGAGCTGGAAGGTTGCAGAGTTTTATTTCCTCCATCAAAATGAGACGCACTTGTAGCGCTGTGCGCTACTGTACTGTGTTGTGCTGTCTGCTGTGTTGTGTTGTGTTTTTATATGTTATACAAACAGAGAGAATGCATGGCACATTAGCATATTGATATACGGTACATATCAGTCAATACATATGATTAGCCTGACCAACTGGCACCCGGACATCTTCTCCTTAATCCGGGGATGTATAAACAATAGTCCATTGTTCTGGTTGTCCCCCCAGGGGCTCTCTGTCCGTATGCAATCCCTGCTGAGCGTGAATAGTATCAGTCTGCATTGTGCTGGATGACCACAATCTCAGTTTTGCCAGAAAACATCTTGATAATCCCCAAGGCTTTTGGGAAAATACTCTGTGGACTGACGAGACAAAAGTTGAACTTTTTGGAAGGTGTGTGTCCCATTACATTTAGCGAACAAGTAACACAGCATTTCAGAAAAGGAACATCATACCAACAGTAAAATATGGTGGTGGTAGTGTAATGGTCTGGCCTGTTTTGCTGCGTCAGGACCTGGAAGACTTGCTGTGGTAAATGGAACCATGAATTCTGCTGTCTACCAAAAAAATCCTGAAGGAGAATGTCCGGCCATCTGTTCGTGACCTCAAGCTGAAGTGCACTTGGGTCCTGCAGCAGGAACACAAAACACGCCAGCAAGTCCATCTCTGAATGGCTTAAGAAAAACAAAATGAAGACTTTGGGGTGGCCTAGTCAAAGTCCTGACCTGAATCCGATTGAGATACTGTGGCACGGCCTTAAAAAGGCGGTTCATGCTCAAAAACCCTCCAAAGTGGCTGAATTACAACAATTCTGCAAAGATGAGTGGGCCAAAATTCCTTCACAGCACTGTAAAAGACTCACTGCCAGTTATCGCAAACACTTGATTGCAGTTGTTGCTGCTAAGGGTGGCCCAACCAGTTATTAGGTTTAGGGGGTAATCACTTTTTTACACAGGGCCATGTAGGTTTGGATTTTTTTCCCTTAATAATAAACACCTTCATTTAAAAACTGCATTTTGTGTTTACTTGTGTTGTCTTTGTCTAATATTTAAATTTGTTTGATGATCTGAAACATTTAAGTGTAACATACAAAAAAATGAGAAATCTGGAAGGGGCAAATACTTCTTCACACCACTGCATATTCATTTACTGCTTTGGCTAGCCAGTTTATATCTTATTTACTTTTGCTCTCTGAGTGCTGCTATCCCTCTGCTGCTGTAATCCTGGAGTTTCCCCATTGTGGGACTAATAAAGGCTTATGTTATTTAGGGTTTTTTGTTTGTTTGTTTGTTTTGGCCAATTTCCTGATCCACACTCCAGTTCAGTAGGTGTTGGCAACGCGCCTCACGTTGAGTGCCAGCCACCAATCAATAGAAGAAGAAGAAAATGGTAGAAGCAATGGAGGTATGTGAATACAATGACAATCAAGTTGAACAGGAGCTTTTGCTGTTTAGTGGCAGAGAAAGAAAACAGGTGGGCAAAAAGACAGACATTTGTTCACCCAGTATTGGCGGATTGCTCAGTATTTTCTTCTGGCAGGAGTTTCCGGGCGCATGCGCAGTTCACTGCAACCAGTTGTGGGTGAGGAATGTTGCGATTTGTAGTTTTTAATGAGTTTTACCTTGTCCTTCCTGTGCAAAACAACAGCAAGAACAGTGTGAAAACCATCGATGTGATGAATAAATTGTGTAGTTGCTGAATACGTGTTTTTTTTTCAGTAACCACTATCTTATAACAGTTCAGCGCCACATGTTCTAAAAATAACATGCTGTGTTGTGCTGTAAAAAAGTCACACTGCCGCCTCTAGTGGCCCGGCATAGTTATTACAATACCCTTTTCCCTGGCTCCATTGTAGTAGTAGTAGAATTGATATTAAAGGTGAGTTAAATTCGTGTTTATTTTGAAAACAAAGCCTTATCTCGGAATTCTCGCAAATTAAAAATCGAGAAAACATGGCGATACAGTGATACAAGCCTTTAGTTGCACTTAATTCTGACTGGGTGAGCTGAAAAGCTGGTGAGAGACAGATACACACACGCGCACACACAAACACACACACACACTCTCACGGACACGTTGACTGATTACAGTATGCCTCCGTTTTCACTGAGGCATAAAAAGGCTTACTGTTTGTAGTTAGTTAACAAATCTACCTACGGGTACAAATAAAGTAACCTGAACCTGAACCTGATGCTTTAGGTAGTCTTTGAAATTAGAAAAAAGTGATTTATAAAAAAAAAGGTTCTTATCTCTTCTTCTATTCTCTCTATGTAGAGCAGTGGTTTCTAACCTAGCATTGATGAGATCACTGGGGGTGCTCCAGACTTTGTCTGCTCTGAGGTGATAAAGTTGTGAAAATTATATTTGTGCATTCTGTATCTTGGACACAAGCAAGACAGACTTCATGGAATAAATGTTGGGAATCGACTTCTGGTTATGGCTGCCACGTAGGACGGACGTGTCTCGCTCTGCTCTGCTCCTGGAGAAAAAAAATCGGCAAATAACTCTCTCATTTGGGACAGAACGTATCCCAGCATTTGGGCGAGGATATGTCGGCGAAGCCTAAGGCTGGAAAACCAGGAAAAGGAAAAAGCGAGCCGCCGAAACAGTCCAAATTAACGGACTTTCAGGTCTGTGACGCAGCAAACAAGGCTCCATATATGGCGGAGGAGGCTGGCGGCGGTGCGATTTCTGCGGGGAATGGCGCAGATGCGCTGATGGCTGCCATGAGTTCAATGAGAGCGGACTTTTCCTCTAGATTTGATGGGATTATGACAGCGCTGGAAGGAATAAGAAAGGAATTGGGTGACTGTGTAGAACGAACGGCGCAGATGGAGCTCCGTCTCGCTAGTGCTGAAGATGACGTCACCCGTCTTCAATTAAAGGTGCGCACTTTGGAAAAAAAAAATAAATCTCTGGAAGATAATATTTTGGATTTGGAATCTCGGTCGAGACAGAATAATTTGAGGCTGGTGGGTCTTCCAGAGGAATCAGAAGGTCGGGACGTATGTTCCTTTCTGGAAAAGTGGATTCCGGAGGTGCTGGGCAGCGAGGAGTTGCAATCAGCAGTGGTTCTGGAAAAAGCACATCGTATTGGCCCACGGAGAGATAAGGGACCGCCGAGGACCTTAATTATGAAGTTTCTAAGCAACAGAGACAGGATGAAGATCTTCAACGCTGCACGTGCTAAAGGAGAGATTAAACACCAGGACCAGCAGGTGCGGTTCTACCCAGATTTGGCCACAGGAATCCAGCAATTGAGGAAGCAGTTTGATCCCGTACGTAAGGAGCTGCGCAACCTTGGGATTCGTCATGGTGTAATCTATCCTGCGAGACTGCTGACCACGTATGAGGGCAGAACCCACATCTTCAAGACCCCAGAGGAGGCGCAGGAGTTCATCAAGAAGATCAAAGAAGAAGGAGAGACTGGTGGGAGCTAAGCATGAACAAAATATAAGGTAGAATAATTAAGCATTTGCACAGGCATCTGACTGACTTGAAGTAAATAGTAAGTTTACAAAATATAGATTGTATTATATATTAAAAAAAAACAAAACAAAAACAAAACAAACAAAAAAAAAAAAAAACTATGATGTACAAAGTTGTTAAAAATTTTGGAGTTAAGTTGGAAAACTACAGAAGAGAGTTAATGTTACGTCATTAAAAGCAGTAGAGTTAGGGTGATTGGGAGGATGAAGAAGGAGTGGCTTAGGCTGTTCCCCGTGGGTGTGGAACGGTCGATGGCTATATCGGGAGACGGAATTTTTCTTTTGATTTTGGGGGGTTTGCCACAAGTGTGGGAAGGGGAAATTTGTTTGTGTGTAGTTTGTAGGATGAATGTTCAACCACTCAAGTTTTTGCTTCTCTGTATGAGCATGTTTACACTGCAAGGTAATCCCAAACTCTCTATTGATCATGGACCAAAGTGTTAATCTTAATTTAACTTCATGGAATTGCAGAGGTCTACAAAATTTAAAAAAACTTAAACAAGTTATGAATAAAGTAAAGGACATGGGTTCAAGAATTGTGTTTTTACAAGAAACTCATCTGATAGAGGAGGATGTTAAAAGAATTAGGAGTAGATGGCAGGGAAGTGTATTCACTTCTTCATTTTCATCCCGAGCCAGGGGAGTTATGACTCTCATACATAAATCAGTTCCTTTTCAAGTGAAAAATGTAATTGGAGACAAATTTGGAAGATATGTAATCATTCAAGGTTCTTTGCTATTAGAAAATATAAATCTTGTGAACTTATATGGTCCCAATATAGATGACCAGAAGTTCTTTGCTAATTTATTTCTCATCTTATCATCACTTACAGGGCAACATATAATAGCAGGGGATTTTAATTGTACATTGAATCCAGGTGTGGATAGATCAACAGGACTGGATTGTACGCACATTGGATGTAGGATGACTATTAATCATTTTATGAAAGAATTGAGATTGTTAGATATATGGAGAGAAATGAAACCACAAGTTAAAGCCTATTCTTGTTATTCCAGTACCTACAAGACATTCTCACGTATTGATTATTTTTTGATTTCCACAGAATTAAGGTCCAAGATTCAAAACTGCTTTTATGATAACATCGTGATCTCTGATCATGCACCCTGTTGTCTAATATATGTAGATAAAAAATTGATAAAGGAATCAGGTAGATGGCAATTTCAGCATAAATGGCTTCAGGATGAGGAATTTGTCAAGTATATAGAAAAACAGATAGACGAGTTCTTTGACATCAATACTACACAAACATCAGCATGTGTAAAGTGGGAGGCTTTCAAAGCTTTTATTAGGGGACATATTATTAGTTATACAGGATCAAAATCTAAGAAGACTCGAGAGGAGAGAGCTAAATTGGAACATAAAATAAAAAATCTTCAGGAAAAAGTGTATGCAGGAAGTGACCCAAGGTTGGAGAATGAATTACTGATTTTGAGAGCTGAATACGACAAAAAATCAGCGAATAGAGCTGCCTCGAGTCTTCTAAGATTGAAACAATCTTTTTATGAACAAGGTGAAAAATCAGGAAAATTATTAGCATGGCAGATTAAACATGGCAGTCCGGTGCTATGTGGATTAGGTGGCAGTCAAAGGCGGAGACCTTGGCGGACTGATCCCAAGCTTTCTAAACTGGCTTTTGGTACGTGGAATGTCACCTCTCTGGTGGGGAAGGAGCCTGAGCTGGTGTACGAGATTGAGCGATACCGGCTAGATATAGTCGGCCTCACCTCAACACACAGCTCCGGTTCCGGAACCAGTCTCCTGGAGAGGGGCTGGAGCTTGGCCTCCAGGTCCGCCCTCCAGTAGGTTCACCACCTGCAGGAGGGATCATGGAAGTCCGGTGCTATGTGGATTAGGTGGCAGTCAAAGGCGGAGACCTTGGCGGACTGATCCCAAGCTTTCTAAACTGGCTTTTGGTACGTGGAATGTCACCTCTCTGGTGGGGAAGGAGCCTGAGCTGGTGTACGAGATTGAGCGATACCGGCTAGATATAGTCGGCCTCACCTCAACACACAGCTCCGGTTCCGGAACCAGTCTCCTGGAGAGGGGCTGGAGCTTGGCCTTTTCTGGAGTTGCCCCGGGCGAGAGGCGACGAGCAGGGGTAGGTATTCTTGTATCGCCCCACCTTGCTGCCTCTATATTGGAGTTTTCCCCGGTGGACGAAAGGGTTGCTTCCCTGCGCCTTCGGGTTGGGAAACGGGTCCTGACCATCATTTGTGCCTATGCACCAAATGATGTTTCAGAGTACCCACCCTTTTTGGAGTCTGTGACTGGGGTGCTGGAGGGTGCTCCTCCTGGAGACTCCATTGTCCTACTGGGGGACTTCAATGCGCACGTGGGCAACGACAGTGAAACCTGGAGGGGGGTGATTGGGAGGAACGGCCTGCCCGATCTGAACCCGAGTGGTGTTCAGTTATTGGACTTCTGTGCTAACCACAGTCTGTCTATAACGAACACCATGTTCAAGCATAAGGGTGTCCATATGTGCACCTGGCACCAGGACACCCTAGGCCGCAGGTCGATGATCGATTTTGTTATCGTATCATCAGACCTGCGACCGTATGTCTTGGACACCCGAGTAAAGAGAGGTGCAGAGCTGTCAACTGATCACCACCTGGTGGTGAGTTGGATCCGATGGCAGGGGAGGAAGCCATTCAGACCTGGTAGACCCAAACGTATAGTGAGGGTGTGCTGGGAGCGTCTGGCTGAGGCCCCTGTCCGGGAGGTCTTCAACTCCCACCTCCGGAAGAACTTCAACCACATTCCGAGGGAGTCTGGAGACATGGAGTCTGAATGGGCCATGTTCTCCACCTCTGTTGTTGAAGCGGCAGCCCAGAGCTGCGGCCGCAAGGTGGTCGGTGCATCTCGTGGTGGCAACCCCCGAACCAAGTGGTGGACACCAGTGGTGAGGGGGGCCATTAAGCTGAAGAAGGAGTCCTATCAAGCTTGGTTGGCTTGTGGGACTCCCGAAGCAGCTGAGGTGTACCGGCAGGCCAAGCGGAGTGCAGCTCGGGTGGTTGCTGAAGCAAAAACCCGGGTATGGGAGGAGTTCGGTGAGGCCATGGAACAAGACTTTCGGTCGGCTTCAAAGAGATTCTGGCAAACTGTTCGGCGGCTCAGGAGGGGAAAGCAGCTCCCCGTCCACACTGTGTATGGTGCGGATGGGACACTGTTGACTTCAACTGGGGATATCGTCGGGCGGTGGAAGGAATACTTCGAGGATCTCCTCAATCCCACTGATACGCCTTCCACAGAGGAAGCAGGGTTTGGGGACGAGGGGGATGACTCGCCTATCACAGGGGCTGAGGTCGCCAAGGTGGTTAAAAATCTCCTTGGTGGCCGGGCCCCGGGGGTGGACGAGATTCGCCCCGAGTACCTCAAGGCCCTGGATGTTGTTGGGTTGTCATGGTTGACACGCCTCTGCAACATTGCGTGGAGGTCGGGGGCAGTGCCTTTGGCATGGCAAACCGGGGTGGTGGTTCCTCTCTTCAAAAAAGGGGACCGGAGGGTGTGCTCCAACTTTAGAGGGATCACACTCCTCAGCCTCCCTGGGAAGGTCTATGCCAAGGTACTGGAGAGGAGAGTCCGGCCGTTGGTCGAACCTCGGATTCAGGAGGAGCAATGTGGTTTTCGTCCTGGCCGTGGCACATCGGACCAGCTCTTTACCCTCTCGAGAATTCTTGAGGGTTCGTGGGAGTTTGCCCAACCAGTTTACATGTGTTTTGTGGACTTGGAGAAGGCATTTGACCGCGTCCCTCGTGGATTTTTGTGGGGGGTGCTTCGGGAGTATGGGGTATCGGGCTTGTTGTTACGAGCTATTCGGTCTCTGTACGACCGTTGTGAGAGTTTAGTTCGCATTGCCAACACTCGGTCGGAGTCATTCCCAGTGAGAGTTGGACTCCGCCAGGGCTGCCCTTTGTCACCGGTCCTGTTCATAATTTTTATGGACAGGATTTCTAGGCGCAGCCAGGGAATGGAGGGTGTCATGCTTGGTGACCACAGGATCTCATCTCTGTTGTTTGCAGATGATGTTGTCCTGTTGGCTTCATCCAGCAATGACCTACAGCTCTTGCTGGGACGGTTTGCCGCTGAGTGTGAAGCGGCTGGGATGAGAATCAGCACCTCCAAGTCCGAGTCCATGGTCCTCAGCCGGAAAAAGGTGGATTGTCCTCTCCGGGTTGGGGACAGGCTCCTGCCCCAAGTGGAGGAGTTTAAGTATCTTGGGGTCTTGTTCACGAGTGAGGGGAAAATGGAGCGAGAGATCGACAGACGGATTGGAGCAGCATCTGCAGTGATGCGGACGTTGTACCGGTCTGTTGTGGTGAAGAGGGAGCTTAGTTCTAAGGCAAAGCTGTCGATTTACCAGTCAATCTACGTTCCTACTCTCACCTATGGTCACGAGCTTTGGGTAATGACCGAAAGAACGAGATCGCGGATACAAGCGGCTGAAATGAGCTTTCTCCGTAGGATTGCTGGACTCACCCTCAGAGATAGGGTGAGGAGCTCAGTCATCCGGGAGAGGCTCAGAGTAGAACCGCTGCTCCTCCACATTGAAAGGAGTCAGTTGAGGTGGTATGGGCATCTGATTAGGATGCCTCCTGGACGCCTCCCACTTGAGGTGTTTCAGGCACGTCCCACTGGGAGGAGACCCCGGGGCAGACCCAGGACTCGGTGGAGAGACTATGTCTCCCAGCTAGTCTGGGAACGCCTTGGTATCCCCTCTGAAGAGCTGGAGCAGGTGGCTGGGGAGAGGGAAGTCTGGGCTTCTCTGCTTGAACTGCTGCCTCCGCGACCCGGACCTCCGGAAAAGCGGTAGAAGATGGATGGATGGATGGATGGATGGCAGATTAAACAATTGGAAATTAAAACACCAATTACCAGTATTATAAGTAACGGACAGGTAGTTATAGATCCTTTAGAAATTAATAGAGCCTTTAGAGATTACTATGAAAAATTATATGATACCAAAAATGAACCTGATTTAACAAAACTAAATGGGTTTTTGAACGAACTATCTATACCGTGTATTCCAAATGAAAACAGGGAGATATTGGAGTCTAAAATTAGTCAAGAAGAAGTTGGGCTAGCCATTGATAATATGAAATCAGGAAAAAGTGCAGGACCAGATGGTCTTCCAGTTGACCTTTATAAAAAATTTAAGAATAAATTAATAAAACCTTTTTTGGAAATGGTTTTAGAAGCATTTCAAAATAATAATTTACCATCATACATAAATAATGCCTTAATTATACTGCTGCCAAAACCAGGTAAGCCCTCTAATAAATGTGAAAATATGAGACCAATAAGCCTATTAAACGCCGACCTTAAGATAATCTGTAAAATTTTAGCAAGACGAATACAAGAAATTTTACCAAATATTATTAATCGAGATCAGAATGGCTTTATAAAGGGTAGACAAGGCTTCCATAATGTAAGAAGACTATTTAATATTATTTATTTTAATAAAGAAGCACCGGATACAGCTCTCCTATCATTGGACGCCGAAAAGGCCTTTGATAGAGTTGAATGGCCCTTTCTTTTTGAAGTCCTACAAAGGTTTGGACTTGGAAATAATTTCATAAAATGGGTTCAAATAATATACAATAATGCTACAGCAGAAATCCTAACAAATAACAATATTTCAAAACCAATAAAAATCAATAGAGGATGTCGACAAGGCTGTCCACTTTCGCCTTTACTGTTTACTATGGCAATTGAACCTTTAGCGATAGCGATACGTTTACATTCACAAATATATGGAATTAAAGTTGGACCAACAGAACATAAAATCTCCCTGTACGCCGATGACATAATTTTGTTTATGTCGAATCTAAAAAAATCAATTCCAACCTTGTTGAATTTAATAAAGAATTTTGGGGAAATATCAGGATATAAAATAAATAAAACTAAATCTTCAATATTAATGCTAAATGAGACCCAGAGAAATTACCCAGCCCCTGAGGTAAATCAATTCAATGTTGTAAATCAGTTTAAATATTTAGGAATCCAAATTATGCCTAAGCTAGAATCAGTCGCCAGTGTCAACTATGAAGCCTTAATGTCAGATATCAATGAGTTAACTCAGAGATGGATGTCACTACCAATGTCGATGATCGGGAGAATCAATATACTTAAAAGTAATATTTTACCTAAAATACTTTATTTATTTCAATACATTCCCTTATCACCACCTTTAGATCTATTCTCAAGAATAAAAAAAAAGTTAGTGGAATTTATATGGAACAACAGGAGGGCTAGATTACGTTTGTCTTTATTATATTTACCATTTGATCGTGGAGGTCTGAAATGTCCAAATTTTATGTTGTATTATTGGTCGGCACAACTGAGGTCTATGACATATTATTTTTCATCAAATGATCTCCCTCACTGGACTGAAATGGAATCATACAATTTACCTTTACCTCTTCCCATATTCATATACTCAGATTCGGCAAAAAAATTACAAAAACAAGTTAAAAATCCATTTGTAAAGCATATGATCAAAATATGGTGTGAAGCTAAAAACTATTTAAAAGAACCACAGTTATTGTCACAATTTAGTCCAATATGGGGTAATCAATATTTTAAACCAGGGAGAGCGGACGCTGTATTTAAAGTATGGAATTTAAAAGGGATACAAAAGATTCAGGATTTATATTTGCCATGTGCAGACAACATAATGTCTTTTGAAGAGCTGAGGATCAAATTTAATCTCAATAGAACACATTTTTTTAAATATCTTCAACTTAGAAACTTTATTCGATCAAATCAAAATAAAGCTCTCACTCGACCTATTTATTCATCCTTGGAAAAAATGATGATGAAAGATAGTAAAAGAAAGGGTATTATTTCAGAGTTTTATAACTCACTGACACTATCTTCAAGTGAAAATTCACTGAAAAGATTAAACTACTGGAAAGAAGATCTGCAAATTGAAATTTCAGAGGAACAATGGGAATTGGCTTGTACAGAAGCTCAAACCAAATCAATAAATGCATGCCTTAAATTGATACATTTCAAATGGTTAATGCGGATGTATGTTACACCGGAGGAGTTAAATAGATATAACAAAAATATACCAGATACATGCACAAAATGCATGGAAAGTAAAGGAACCCTATTTCATTGTTTATGGGAATGTAGATTAATAAGAATGTTTTGGGAAGAGGTGAGGGTAACAATTGAAAAAATAATCTCAAAACAAATCATATTGAATCCTAAACTGTTTTTGTTGGGTCTGTACCCAGAAAAGCATAATTTTAATAAAAGTGAAAGAACATTCATAGACCTCAGTTTGCTTAATGCCAAAAAATGTATTGCACTATTATGGAAAAAGACTCATAGACCAGATGTGACTCAGTGGTTAAGACAGATGTTAACAAACCTTCCATTAGAAAGAATAACATATATACTAAAATCAAAGGAAATTGTGTTTGAGAATATATGGAGACCTTTTATTGATTATGTAAAAAATTTAAACATAACTCTTGAAGAAGAAGGTGAATGATGTGTGTGGACCTTGTAAATTCCAAACTGGTGAACATAATATGTATACTTATGTATTGGATTGTCTAGACTAAACAGAGGAGCATTGTTGAAGACTTGATTTTGTTGGTGGTTGTTGGTGTTTTTAGTGCATTTTTTTTTTTTTTTTTTTTTGTAGTACTTTAGTGTTAGTGTTTGATTGTTTGTATCATGTTTGTTAAAAAAAAAAAAAAAAAAGGTTCAATAAAGATATTGTGGAAAAAAAAAATGTTGGGAATCACTGATGCATACTACCACAACTCAGTTGTGATTTAGCCACAATGAGCATAGCCACTCACTTTAACTGGAATCATAGCCAAACTAAGCCTATAGTTATCTGCCAACCTCAATTGAACACCTTGACACACATCCTAGCATAAACTACACCTATCTTCCAGCTGTCCTATAAGAGTAAACAGCATAACAAGTCATTTTCACCAGCAGGTACGTATGGTTACATTTTGAAACTAGAAAAGCACTTGGAGAGCGCAGACCTCCGCCAAGCGCCACAGTTCCCCCCATACAGTGTTTGTGTGTACGTTTTCAGATTCCTTGACCATGAAAACATATGACTAGCAATTGGATTCACAATGATAGGATTAGTGGTTCAGTAGTTATTGACGAAAATGGCATTTTCCGTAATGGCGGTTTAGTACCACAGTTCCCCCCATACAGTGTTTGTGTGTACGTTTTCAGATTCCTTGACCATGAAAACATATGACTAGCAATTGGATTCACAATGATAGGATTAGTGGTTCAGTAGTTAATGGCGAAAATGGCATTTTCCGTAATGGCGGTTTAGCGCCACAGTTCCCCCCATACAGTGTTTGTGTGTACGTTTTCAGATTCCTTGACCATGAAAACATATGACAAGCAATTGGATTGACAATGATAGGATTAGTGGTTTAGTAGTTATTCACGAAAATGGCATTTCGCGTAATGGCGTTTTTTTTGTGGACGGTGATCCGGATCACCACCAAAATCTAATCATCTGTAGGATACCCCATTTCTGACAATCTGTGAAAATTTCATGAAAATCCGTCCATAACTTTTTGAGTTATCTTGCTAACAATCAGACAGACAGACAAACCAACGCCGATGAAAACATAACCTCCTTGGCGGAGGTAATAATAGTGTCATCTAGTGGTTGTGAAAATAACTTTATGAAGTAACATGGTGGAGCATGCTAATTAATTAGCCTAATCCTGCTAGCTCTTACAGACTCCGGACAGCACTACAAAACCTTTTTAACACATCAAAAGGCTGCTGAGCCTTTAACCAAATACAGGGGTGTGAAAAAGTGTTTGGCCCCTTCCCGATTTCTCATTTTTTTGTATGTTTGTCACACTTAAATGTTTCAGATCATCAAACAAATTTAAATATTAGACAAAGATAACATGGATCGTCACCTTATCGTGGTGGGGGGTTTGCGTGCTCCAGTGATCCCAGGAGCTATGTTGTCTGGGGCAATTTGCCTCTGGTAGGGTCACCCAAGACAAACTGGTCCTGGGTGAAGGGCCAGACTAAGAACGATCCAACAGACTCTCATGATAAATACCAGAACAAGGATTCAGTGTACCCCACCCAGTATGGGGTTACTGGGGCCCCACCCTGGAGCCAGGCCTATGGGAGGGGCTCACTGGCTAGCGTCTGGTGGACGGGTTTCTGCCCATGGGACCCGGCCGGGCTCAGCCTGAAGGAGTTACATGGGTCTGCCCTCCAGTGGGCTCACCACCTGCAGGAGGGGCCATGGGGGTCTGGTGCTATGTGGATCAGGTGGCGGTCAAAGGTGGAGACCTTGGCAGTCTGATCCCAGGCTTCCTAAACTAGCTGTTGGGACGTGGAATGTCACCTCTCTGGTGGGGAAGGAGCCTGAATTGGTGCATGAGGTTGAGAGATACTGGCTAGATATAGTCGGCCTCATCTCAACAAACAGCTCCAGTTCCGGAACCAGTCTTCTGGAGAGGGGCTGGAACTTGGCTTTCTCTGGAGTTGCCCCGGGCGAGAGGCGACGAGCAGGGGTGGGTATTCTTGTATCGCCCCACCTTGCTGCCTCTATATTGGAGTTTTCCCCGGTGGACAAAAGGGTTGTTTCACTGTGCCTTCGGGTTGGGAAACGGGTCCTGACCATCATTTGTACCTATGCACCAAATGATGGTTCAGAGTACCCACCTTTTTTGGAGTCTCTGACTGGGGTGCTGGAGAGTGCTCCTTGTGGAGACTCCATTGTCCTACTGGGGGACTTCAATGCGCACTTGGGCAATGACAGTGAAACCTGGAAGGGGGGGATTGGGAAGAATGGCCTGCCCGATCTGAACCCAAGTGGTGTTCAGTTGTTGGACTTCTGTGCTAACCACAGTCTGTCCATAACAAACACCATGTTCAAGCATAAGGGTGTCCATATGTGCACCTGGCACCAGGACACCCTAGGTTGCAGGTCGATGATTGATTTTGTTATTGTGTCATCAGACCTGCGACCATATGTATTGGATACTCGGTTAAAGAGAGGTGCAGAGCTGTCAACTGATCACCACCTGGTAGTGAGTTGGAGCCGATGGCAGGGGAGGATGCCATTCAGACCTGGTAGACCCAAACATATAGTGAGGGGTGCTGGGAACGTCTGGCTGAGGCCCCTGTCCGTGAGGTCTTCAACTCCCACCTCCGGAAGAACTTCAATCACATTCTGAGGGAGTCTGGAGACATGATGAATGGGCCATGCTCTCCACATTGTTGAAGTGGCAGCCCAGAGCTGTGGCTCTCGTGGTGGCAACCCCCAAACCAAGTGGTGGACACCAGTGGTAAGGGGGGCCAAGAACGAGTCCCATTGAGCTTGGTTGGCTTGTGGGACTCCTGAAGCAGCTGGGGTGTACCAGCAGGCCAAGCGGAGTGCAGCTTGGGTGATTGCTGAAGCAAAAACTCGGGTATGGGAGGAATTCGGTGAGGCCATGGCACAAGACTTTCGGTTGGCCTTGAAGAGATTCTGGCAAACTGTCCGGCGGCTCAGGAGGGGGAAGCAGCTCCCTGTCCACACTGTGTATGGTGCGGATGGGGTGCTACTGACTTCGACTGGGGATATCGTCGGGCAGTGGAAGGAATACTTCGCGGATCTCCTCAATCTCATTGATATGCCTTCCACAGAGGAAGCAGGGCTTGTGGACGAGGGGGATGACTCGCCTATCACAGGGGCTGAGGTCGCCAAGTTGGTTAAAAATCTCTTTGGTGGGCAGGCCCCGGGGGTGGATGAGATTTGCCCTGAGTACCTCAAGGCCCTGGATGTTGTAGGGCTATCATGGTTGACACACTTCTGCAACATTGCCTGGAGGTCGGGGGCAGTGCCCTTGGCATGGCAAACCGGGGTGGTGGTTTCTCTCTTCAAAAAAGAGGTCCGAAGGGTGTGGTCCAACTTTAGGGGGATCACACTCCTCAGCCTCCCTGGGAAGGTCTATGCCAAGGTACTGGAGAGGAGAGTCCGGCCGTTGGTCGAACCTCGGATTCAGGAGGAGCAATGTGGTTTTCATCCTGGCCGTGGCACATTGGACCAGCTCTTTACCCTCTCGAGAATCCTCGAGGGTTCATGGGAGTTTGCCCAACCAGTTTACATGTGTTTTGTGGACTTGGAGAAGGCATTCGACCACGTACCTCGTGGTTTTTTGTGGGGGGTGCTTCGGGAGTATGGGGTATCGGGCTTGTTGTTACAAGCTATTCAGTCTCTGTACGACTGTTGTGAGAGTTTGGCTCGTATTGTCAACATTCGATTGGACTCATTCCCAGTGAGAGTTGGACTCCGCCGGGGCTGCGCTTTGTCACCGATCCTGTTCATAATTTTTATGGGCAGGATTTCTAGGCACAGCCAGGGAATGGAGGGTGTCATGCTTGGTGACCACAGGATCTCATCTCTGTTGTTTGCAGATAAGGTAAACCTTTATTAGTCCCACAATGGGGAAATTCCAGGATTGCAACAGCACAGGGATAGCAACACTCAGAGCAATAATTAAGAAGATACGGAAAATATAAATAAGAGCAGTGGATATACATACATACACATAAATATATAAATATACAGTGGGGAAAAAAAGTATTTAGTCAGCCACCAATTGTGCAAGTTCTCCCACTTAAAAGATGAGAGAGGTCTCCGATTTTCATCATAGGTATACCTCAACTATGAGAGGCAAAATGAGAAAAAAAAAAATCCAGAAAATCACATTGAAGGATTTTTAATGAATTAATTGGTAAATTCCTCAGTAAAATAAGTATTTGGTCAATAACAAAAGTTCATCTCAATACTTTGTTATATACCCTTTGTTGGCAATGACAGAGGTCAAACCTTTTCCGTAAGTCTTCACAAGGTTTTCACACACTGTTGCTGATATTTTGGCCCATTCCTCCATGCAGATCTCCTCTAGAGCAGTGATGTTTTGGGGCTGTCGCTGGGCAACACGGACTTTCAACTCCCTCCAAAGATTTTCTATGGGGTTGAGATCTGGAGACTGGCTAGGCCACTCCAGGACCTTGAAATGCTTCTTACGAAGCCACTCCTTCCTTGCCCGGGCAGTGTGTTTGGGATCATTGTCATGCTGAAAGACCCAGCCACGTTTCATCTTCAATGCCCTTGCTGATGGAAGGAGGTTTTCACTCAAAATCTCACGATACATGGCCCCATTCATTCTTTCCTTTACATGGATCAGTTGTCCTGGTCCCTTTGCAGAAAAACAGCCCCAAAGTATGATGTTTTCACCCCCATGCTTCACAGTAGGTATGGTGTTTTCTCCTCCAAACACGACAAGTTGAGTTTTTACCAAAAAGTTCTATTTTGGTTTCATCTGACCATATGACATTCTCCCAATCCTCTTCTGGATCATCCAAACTCTAGCAAAATCTCTAGCAAACTTCAGACGGGCCTGGACATGTACTGGCTTAAGCAGGGGAACACATCTGGCACTGCAGGTTTTGAGTCCCTGGCGACGTAGTGTGTTACTGATGTAGCCTTTGTTACTTTGGTCCCAGCTCTCTGCAGGTCATTCACTAGGTCCTTCCATGTGGTTCTGGGATTTTTGCTCACCGTTCTCGTGATCATTTTGACCCCATGGGGTGAGATCTTGCGTGGAGCTCCAGATCGAGGGAGATTATCAGTGGTCTTGTATGTCTTCCATTTTCTAATAATTGCTCCCACAGTTGATTTCTTCACACCAAGCTGCTTACCTATTGCAGATTGAGTCTTCCCAGCCTGGTGCAGGTCTACAATTTTGTTTCTGGTGTCCTTTGACAGCTCTTTGGTCTTGGCCATAGTGAAGTTTGGAGTCTGACTGTTTGAGGTTGTGGACAGGTGTCTTTTATACTGATAACGAGTTCAAACAGGTGCCATTAATACAGGTAACGAGTGGAGGACAGAGGAGCCTCTTAAAGAAGAAATTACAGGTCTGTGAGAGCCAGAAATCTTGCTTGTTTGTAGGTGACCAAATACTTATTTTACATGTCAAAAACATGCAGGTTAGGGAGTTAAGGGGCGCTTGCACACGCAGCGACCGGCAGCTGGTGGCGTGTCACCGGACTGCAGAACAAATCTACCTACGGGTACAAAATAAGTCAAAAAAAAAAAAAAAGGAATTTACCAATTAATTCATTAAAATCCTTCAATGTGATTTTCTGGATTTTTTTTGTCTCATTTTGTCTCTCATAGTTGAGGTATACCTATGATGAAAACTGGAGACCTCTCTCATCTTTTAAGTGGGAGAACTTGCACAATTGGTGGCTGACTAAATACTTTTTTTCCCCACTGTATATACAAAGTGCGGAGCATTGTAGCTAGATGGAATAAACAGCATAACCGTCTACCTAGTTATCCTACATAGTGTGAATATGTACCCATACATATTGTCACCCTCCGTAGCGACTGATATTGTCCTAGTTGTATACTGGAGGGGACCATTTGTGTAAGTTCTTTTGCGTCTTTTGCATTCAATACTATTAGGTCGTCACGTTTTTTTGCTATCTCTGTGAGCAGCCCTGCTTAGGTTATACAGTCTTGACAGCCGTAGGTAGGAAGGACCTGCGAAACCTCTCGGTTGCGCACCTAGGATGATGTAGTCTACTGCTAAATGAGCTCCTCAGTGCGTTCAATATGTCCTGCATAGGGTGGGACTCGGACTCCAGCAGAGATGACAGTTTAGCCACCATCCTTCTCTCTCCTATCTCCTCCACTGGGTCAAGGCGTTGCCCCAGGACAGATGTAGCTTTCTTGATCAGTTTGTTCAGTCTCTTCCTATCGGCTGCTGTAATGCCGTTACCCCAGCAGACCACTCCAAAAGTGATGGCTGATGCCACCACCGTGTCGTAGAATGTCTTCAGCAGCGCCCCTTGTACACCAAAAGACCTGAGCATCCTCAGTAGGAACAGCCTGTGCTGTCCCTTCTTGTAGAGTGCGTCGGTATTGTGTGACCAGTCTAGTTTATTGTTCAGATGAACACCAAGGTACTTGTATGATGTCACCATCTCAATGTCTGTTCCCTGTATGTTTACTGGTGCTGTGAGGGGTTGTCCTTACCTGCGGCAGTCCACCACCAGCTCCTTAGTTTTCCTCGTGTTGATCTGGAGGCAGTTCCGATGGCACCAGTCCACGAAGTCCTGGATAAGTCCTCTGTACTCAGCTTCATCTCCGTTGGAGATGAGGCCGACGATCGCAGAGTCGTCGAGAACTTCTGTAGATGGAAGTGTGTTGTGTTGTGTGAGAAGTCCGCAGTATAAAAGGTGAACAGGAAGGGAGCCAAAACCGTTCCCTGGGGGGCCCCCATGCTACCGATGATCGTGTCAGACACACAATCTTGGGTTCTCACAAACTGTGGCCGGTTAGTGAGGTAGTCCAGGATCCATGAAGACAGGTGCTGGTCCACCCCTGCGCACAGCAGCTTGTCCTTCAGGATCATCGGTTGGATGGTGTTGAAAGCACTGGAGAAGTCAAAGAACATGATCCTCACCGCATTCCCGGGCTTCTCCAGGTGGGACAGAGAATGGTGAAGGAGGAAGATCACTGCATTCTCCACCCCAATGCCATGCTGGTAGGCGAACTAGAGTGGATCCATCGCTGGTCCCACCAGGGGGCGGAGGTGAGCAAGGAGCAGTCTCTCCAGGGTCTTCATCATGTGAGACGTCAGGGCCACTGGTCTGTAGCTGTTCAGATCTTTGGGGTAGATGATGTTGTGCTGCTGGCTTCATCCAGCAATGACCTTCAGGTCTTACTAGGATGGTTTGCCACTGAGTGTGAAGGGGCTGAGATGAGAATCAGCATCTCCAAGTCCGAGTCCATGGTCCTCAGCCGGAAAAAGGTGGATTGTCCTCTCCGGGTTGGGGACAGGCTCCTGCCACAAGTGGAGGAGTTTAAGTATCTTGGGGTCTTATTCACCAGTGAGGGGAGACTGGAGTGAGAGATTGACAGATGGATTGGAGTAGCATCTGCAGTGATGCGGATGTTGTACTGGTCTGTTGTGGTGAAGAGGGAGCTGCGCTCTGAGGCAAAGCTGTCGATTTACCAGTCAATCTACGTTCCTACCCTCACCTATGGTCACGAGCTTTGGGTAATGACCAAAAGAACAAGACTGCGGATACAAGCAGCTGAAATGAGCTTTCTTCATAGGATCGCTGGACTCACCTTCAGAGATAGGGTGAAGAGCTCAGTCATCCAGGTGAGGCTCAGAGAAGAACCGCTGCTCCTCCACATTGAAAGGAGCCAGTTGAGGTAGTATGGGTATCTGATCAGGATGCCTCCTGGACGCCTCCCTCTTGAGGTGTTTTGGGCACGTCCCTCTGGGAGGAGACCCTGGGGTAGACCCAGGACTCGGTTTGTCTTTCAGCTGGTCTGGGAACGCCTTGGTATCCTCTCTGAAGAGTTGGAGCGGGTGGCTGGGGAGAGGGAAGTCTGGGCTTCTCCACTTGAACTGCTGCCTCTGTGATCCAGACCTCCGGAAAAGTGGTAGAAGATGGATGGATGGATGGATGGAATTCAGTTGAACACAAAATGCAGTTTTTAAACAAAAGTGTTTATTATTAAGGGGAAAAAAATCCAAACCTACATGGCCCTGTGTGAAAAAGTGATTGTGTGGAGGATGGAATCAGACGAGATACGAGCTGACGACACAGAACTTTATTCACCTCCAACAAAAAAAGCAGAATCAGTCTGGGTGCCAAAGCGAACTCTTTTATACCACTTTATTCCTGCCTTTCACACCCAGGGTGAACACATTGACACATGCATCAGAGAGCATGTACACACATCCATATACACGTCACGGAGCATGGCTTAGCACAATACTTTCGCGCCCCGGAGTCCTCAGGTGTGAAAAGCATCTTACCTCTCCACAATACATCCCACACCTGGCACAGCAGGGGCAAAGGCATATCTTTATTCAGTTTAATACCCCCTAGCACTCCGGCACCCGTCTCACTTCTTTCCCCCATTACCATCTCTCCTTTTCCTTCCCCCAATGGGCTCTATGCACGCATCGTTTCCGCATTTGACATGAGGTAGCCCGTTCACATTCGGTCCGCGATTGGCAGAATGGCAGAAGCTCTCCTTTTCACTTGTTGTTTGTCGGAATTACCGAAATTTACCGTTAATGACGTGCGGCGATTAGTCCAGAGGTGCAGTAAGTACAACACTGCAGAGCAAACTTGAGAAAGGTTTCAAGTTTTATGTGTCCTCATATCTCTGCAATTATGAAGGTAAATACTAGCTAGCCGTTGCTACTTGGGCTAATGCCAGGTTGTTCTCAGCTGCTTTCTAAGTTGAGGCTTCTCATACATGAATACTATCACCTTAACCCTCCTCTTGTCCTCGGGTCAAAATAACCCGCCACTGTGTTAAAAACCAAAAAAAAATCCCCCTAAACAATATTTTTTCAACTTAAAATTTTATGACTTTTCCTAGATTGACCCCAACATTAGGATAAGTGAATTGTTGCCTTTATTCACATTTCCATGTAAGCTGTACAAAAAAAGGTACAAAGGTCGTCTTCGGGTCAAAATGACCCGACAGTCAAATTGAGTTGAAATCACGGTCACTGAGTTATTTACACACCACAGAATGTGAGAATGTTTTAGTTCTGTCTCAGATCAATCAGTAGCAGACGTAAAAAAGACAAGACAGGTGGCCTTCTCGCGGACTGCAGTGCCTTTGATCAGTCTCAGATCAATCAGTAGCAGACGTAAACAAGACAAGACAGGTGGATTTCCAGAGGTTATAAAGGTGCTGCAGATGACAGTACCCCGAATTCTCTCTGTGCTGAAGCCATGAGTGCGTGTTATACCGTCGAACAGGCTATAGAGCTGATTTTTTCAGATGTCCAGCAAGACAACTCTGATTCAGAAGAGGAAGTGGAGGATGTATCAGAAAAAGAAGATGGGGAGGAATACAACCCAGAGCATGATGAATCATCTTCAGAAGAAGAAAATCCTGAAGCTGAAGAGAGACTTTCCTTTCAAAAAACGGCAAAATAACATGGTCCTCGGCAGCATATGACCAACACGGCAGGGAGGCAGAACAAAATGTCATAAAGATGACCCCAGGACTCACAAGGTATGCCATTTCTCATGCCCATGACTTTGTCTCTACATTCTACCAGTTCATCACACCAGCAATACAAAAAATAATCCTGGAGATGACAAATCTGGAGGGTTTTCGCAAATATCGAGACAGCTGGAAAAAGATGGATGAGACTGACCTGCAGGCCTACTTAGGGCTGCTAATCTTAGCAGGTGTATACAGGTCCCGAGGTGAGGCTGCAGCTAGTCTATGGGATGCAGAGAGTGGAAGGCCAATTTTCCGAGCCACAGTGCCACTCAAAGTCTTTCACACCTACTCAAGACTGCTCCGATTTGATAACCGTGGGTCAAGACCAGCAACACGTGTGACAGACAAACTTGCAGTTTCTTGCTTAGTTTCTTCATCTTGAGCAACAATAACATCATAAAGACACATTAGTCTAGGCCGGGCCTAGACACATTAGTCTAGGGCCCATCATTTGCGATGCCTAGACTCTAGGCAGGCATCGCAAGTGATGGTCTATATGACATCATGACATCATAAAGACACACTTATCTATGAGCCATATGACATCATGAAGACTCATTAGTCTCTAGGCATTGTGATGGTCTATATGACATCATAAAGACACACACAGTATGTCTATGTGAAGTCATATAGACATCATATCTTTATGACGGCATGGCGAGTCCTATGATGCCTGAGTTCATAGGACGTCCTATGATGATCAGGCAGAGATCATAGGCCATCCTATGATGTCCTATAAACGTGGCAGAAACACAGACACGCACACACACAGACACAAAGAAATTTCTTGCTTTAAAATTCAATTAAGCTGCTTATATTGGGGGTTTAGTGAAGACGGGTCATTTTGACCTGGAGGACACGTGGTGTATACAGAATATGAGGACAACAGGACAACATTTTAATAGCACTGTCCCACTTTAATGTCCATGTTTGTATTTTTGTGTTCCAGTGTCAGGTAAAAACAGGGCTACAAATGAGATCTCTATTAGAGCTAACTGCTATCGCTCTATGAAGAAAGCAGAGACACCACACCAGCTGAGAGTAGGTTTAATGAAGTGTCACATTCTGTTGTGTTCATGTTCTGGATTTTTACTGCTCTACCATGTTTCAGCTCGGCCAGTTATACAGTCAAAGAAGTGATCTTTGCTAGTAGAGGAAATTATGATATACAGAGAAGAAAAAAAATGTAATACAGTGATATTCATGATGGACTTAAGCCAAAACAAAATCCAGCTGAAACGGTGGTCATGCAGTTACAGGATACCTGAGTGAAGAAGTTGAGATTGTTTATAATTGGTCTGTAAAAATAAAAAAATGGTTAATTTAGGTACAGTAATATAATTGTGGAATCTGGACAAGGCTTTTATTTAATTCTGTTTTATCCTCAATTTGATGATTTGTAAATGCAGAAGATGGTGACATTTTCCTCACTCAGCTATCTTTTAAACTTATGTTCCACCTCAAAACTGTCCTTTTGCCTTTTCTTTTTCCAGCTTTATTGCTCGGTAGCAGATGTGCGTAATGACAGTTTTTTAGGTTCATTCACAGGTTTTGTTTTTCTTTATTTCAGATGACTTTACGTGATTCAGATCCAGTTGTACTGGTTAACAGTTTCTGCTCTTGTGTGGCTGGGAGCGTGGTCTGCAACCATTTGCAACTGTGGGGGTCCTCCCTACAGTTGATAGTGCTATGAGATGACTGTTGTTGTGAAATGGCGCTATATAAATAAAGTTGAATTGAATTGAATTGAATTTGGTAGCTTTGCTTTATCAGACAGCCTATTACTCAGAATGTGGCATATCGGTTGTCCCACCTGTCCCTTCATGCACCGAGACGGAACAGAAGTGGCACAAACCTCGAACAATGGTTTGTATCACTTAAATATCTGGCATAATATTTGATTGCTATTGTATGTTTATTAATACCATCAATCACTGTAAATAGGGAGTGAATCCAGGACCTGTGGATGCCATGGTGGTTTTAAAGCCCAAACTGGGTGCTACTTCATCAAGTGGAATTAGGTATTCAAAGTCAGTGTAAACAAGCACACTACACTGTGTTCCAAAAATGGTTATTGATTCTCTGATGTTATTCCAGATCTGCACTATATAAAAGCTACAGTGGTGAGCTGCCAGACCCACCAACCCTCTACCCAAACACTGCCTATGCTGACTTCAACCCAGACTCTCTTCCACTAATCTGCACGATGGATATCTCACCTAACAAACCGCTTGTGGACTCCATCTTCGGTAAAGTACAGGCTGGCAGCATCCTCTCATATCAGCATCCACCTCTTGCATCTGACGGTGTTATCGCCCATGAGGATACCCTAACATTTCCAAAAGTGCCACAAGAAGACTACCAGTTAAAGCCAACAGACTGTACACATGTGCCAACAAATCAGGAGCAGCTGCATCTGAAATCTCTGTCTGTGACTTTGTTACAGTCACACAAGATTGAAGAAACAACAAGGTGCCAAAGTGCAGCACCTGTGTGGCTTTCCCTGAGGAAGGAGAGGGTGATGGCTTCAACTTTTAGGGAGGTAAGCCACATTCGAGGGCCAAGTGCAGCAGAAAATCTGGCAGAGAGGATCATTCGAGGGATACGCCAAACAGCACTCATGAAGAGAGGATTGGTCCTGGAGACAGAAGTCTTAAGAGATTATGCAACTCTGAAAAATCTGAACTTGAGAAAATGTGGACTGGTGATTCATCCTGATGCACCTTGGCTGGGTGCATCCCCTGATGGGCTGGTGTATGACCCGCTTAAGAGACCATCATTTGGGTTAGTTGAAATGCCCAAATGCACGAAGCTACATTGACTGCAAATACCTCAGAGCTGAGCAAGGCACACACAAACTGAAAGAAAGCCATTCTTACTATTGGCAAGTGCAGGGGCAGTTGTTGATCACTGGTATGGAATGGTGTGATTTTGTTATACAGTATGTGCATATGATGACATGTTTGTCCAGCGCATTTACAGAGACACAACTGTGTTAAACACCCTGAGAGAGAGGTGTGATTTTCTTTTTCTTTTATACATATCTGCCAAAATACCTCTCTATGCACCAGTGACTGAGGAGATCCAATACATTTTGAGTAGTTTAATAAAAACAAATAAAAAAATTAAATTCTCTGAATTCAGTTTCTTAAATGTAAATATTTTCTGGTTTCAGCTTGTTTACTAGGAATCTGTGAATAGTTTGATTTCAGCTTGATAACTGTAAATATTTCTGGTTTCTTTGCTCCTCTAAGACAGTAAACTGAATATTGTCATGTTTGCCCCTTTTCAGGGCATAAATGAGGCGCCAGATGCCAACAGAGAGTTTGCTTGTTTATTACAGAAAATACAAAATAAAGAGCCACGTGAGGCAAAACACATACACTAAACGTTGACACAAATAAAGAACACAAAGACCAAAACCAGAGAGTAGCAAGGGCGGAACCTGACGCTAAAGAATAAACACTTACAATTGCCGAAGTGAGGACGAGCCAAACACAGAAAGGAGACTGGAGCCGGACGTAGGGACTCCAGTCAAGGTCGACGTAGGTCGCAGCGAGGAGTGAGCCTCAGCTGCTTCCTTAAATACTAAAGACAAAAGGCAATGAACCAAACAGGAGAGGAGAAAACATAATTACCAAAATCATAATCAGCTGTGACGGAGCCGGCTCGACTTGACAGCCGGAAGTCTGGATGCGGCGCTGTCACAGTAAAAGCCCAGGGAGAACCAATAAATAACAGAGTAGAAATAATAAGGGAGAAAAGAGAAAATACTGAGTGACCCGGGTGTGGATTAGCTCAGCACTCGGATCACCACAGTACCCCCTGTTCAAGGGGCGCATTCCAGGCGTCCATAGTGACATCCAGAAAGCCCCAACCAGAAAGCTAACAAGACCGACCTCGGGTGGGAAGAGGAGGAAACAGGTTAGGAGGGAGAGAAACCCCAAAGAAAACAGGCACAAAAATGTCTAACAGCAACATACAGAGAAAACCCCCCCCACAAAGATCAAATAATAACAACAAGGCTCAAGCACAAAATAGCACGGCTAATACTTGCATTACAACACAAATGAAAAGTGGCGAAATACCAACCATAACATGAAATAAAACCTTCCTTGCAGAAATGTCCAAAACCAGATAAATAGGTGAAAACAAAAAATATACACTACCGTTCAAAAGTTTGGGGTCACCCAGACAATTATTTTGTGTTTTCCATGAAAAGTCACACTTATTTACCACCATGAGTTGTAAAATGAATAGAAAATATAGTCAAGACATTGACAAGGTTAGAAATAATGATTTGTATTTGAAATAATAATTTTTTCCTTCAAACTTTGCTTTCGTCAAAGAATCCTCCATTTGCAGCAATTACAGCATTGCAGACCTAACATGATTGCACAAGGGTTTTCTAATCATCCATTAGCCTTCTGACGCAATGAGCAAACACATTGTACCATTAGAACACTGGAGTGATAGTTGCTGGAAATGGGCCTCTATACACCTATGTAGATATTGCACCAAAAACCAGACATTTGCAGCTAGAATAGTCATTTACCACATTAGCAATGTATAGAGTGTATTTCTGATTAGTTTAAAGTTATCTTCATTGAAAAAAAGCGCTTTTCTTTCAAAAATAAGGAAATTTCTAAGTGACCCCAAACTTTTGAACGGTAGTGTATATGTACACCACTACTCAGATAACAAGGCAAGGAAAAAAATCTCTTTAACAATATATGAGAGAAAAAACCCCGCCACGAATACACACATATGGGGAATACCGGCAGGTAGAGAAAAAAGGCAGTTCAGGTGGCCTACCGGCATCCAGACTCCACATTAGGAAAACAGAGAAAAAAAGGCAGTTCAGGTGGCCTACCCAAGTCCCAGAACTGGCGAAACAGTACCTCAGGTGGTCGACCCAGGTCGCAGAACCAGCAAAACAGTACCTCAGGTGGCTGAACTAGGTTGCAGAACCAGTGAAACAGTCCTTCGGGCGGCCGGTCCGCGTCCTTAGACCACCAGGACCGGAGGTGTAAGCTTGGAGGTGGCTTCCCTACCGAGAGGCTCAACAAGGGGAAGACGGACCGAATGAGAGGGACCCCGGCGGCGTCCGGTGGTGGAGAATGGGGAGGAAGGGGGGAAACAGGGAACCAGTCCGGTGTCAGGCAGAAGGGAATCTGCAGCTCCCTCACCGACCTCAAACTGAGCCAGTGCAGCACCCACGGTGGACCCCGACCGGGCTAGCGCAGCACCCACGGTAGACCCCGATTGGGCCACCACGGTGGACCCCGATTGGGCCAGCACAGCACCTGGGATGACCTCCAAACATGAACCCGGAGCCTCGACGAAAACGACCGGAGCTGACTCATCTCCGGTGACCCTGGAAGAAGGCTTGGAAGGAGAGGGAGAGCAGGGGTCAGGGTCATTGGCAGCGGCAGAGCCCGGCGAGATGAGCTCAGATGCAGTGGCCGGCTGCACCCGGCTCTTCTCCCCAAGAGACAGGCAAGAATGCTCCAAAACAGAAAGTAAGAAGACAAAATAGAGCACTTGCTTGATCTCAAGCTCTACCACTGTCCAGGACTCTGATGATCCAGGCTCGATGATCAGAAGGTCTATTCCCGGTTCCCACTCGACTGCAGTGGCCTCTGCAGCCGGCATGATGGTCTCCACAGTCCAAGAACCCCCTGGCACTAAAACCCACGGCGATGTCCCACTCGGCGTGGTGGCAGGGGATCCATTGCCTGCTGGGACTGACTGCTGCTCCACGGAGACCCGGGGATGCTTTGTCATCAGCGCAGGCTCCACATGACAGTCAGCCCTCCTCCTCTGCCCATGATGTGGCTGCGGGACTGGAACCAGGCTCTCCAGGGCTGCAGGCTCCTCCTCCATCCGGCGGTCTACTCCTGGCATCGGGGGATGCTCAGAGAGAAGGGGAGGAAACACAGAGGCAGCAGGTTCAATTTCAATGGCTGCAGCAAGTGGTGGGAGCTCAGTGGACTGTGAACCCTGAGCTCCACCCCCAGGAATCAGACAAGGTAATTCATCAAACAGAGATTTAGAATGAAAAAACACTTGCCTGCTTTCCCGGGGAACGATGGTGACTACTGCAGCGGGCTTGATTCTTCCCTTTCCCCTAGGGATGGTGACGGAAGGCCCCTCGGGAAGCCAAGGAGGAGCCGCCCCCACAGGATTGGTGACGGGCGGAGCCAGACAAGGAACCACAGGGCTCACAGCAGCTGAAGGGTGCGCCGAGGAGGAGGGAGGAGCAGCCGAGGCAGTCTGGGGACGAGGAGCTGACGGAACAGTGGGAAAAGATGACCCGGAGGCTGAGGCTGCTGTCTTCACCTTCCATTGTGGCATGGGGAAAACAGCTGGCTGGGAGGCGGAGTTTCTATGGCGGCCTGGGGCAGGATTCGGACAGGAACCTCGCGGAGGACCGGCCCAGTCAGGAGGCTTCCCCCTCGTCCGAATGACCGTGTCCCGGGGAGGAGATGGAGGCTTCTTGGCCAAATTCTCCATCAGTTCCCAGTTCCTCTGATGCAGAACCGTCAACGCCGCCAACCTCTCCCTGCCCTCTGGATACGAGGTCAGGTGATAGTGCTTTAAAGCCCGTCCTGCGAGGTCCAGGTACCAGTGTTCATTTTCGGAGGGGGTGAACAGACAAGCATTGGACAAGAGGTCATCAATCTCTGTCAGATACTCGATACAATACCCAGCCTCAGATGATGCCATATTGCCAAACCAAAACTGGCATCCAGAAAAGGGGAAAAACTCAAGCCCAAAAAACAAACTCACTGCGGCTGGCACCTCGCTTGGCTGCGACCTACTGTCATGTTTGCCCCTTTTCAGGGCATAAATGAGGCGCCAGATACCAACAGAGAGTTTGCTTGTTTATTACAGAAAATACAAAATAAAGAGTCACGTGGGGCAAAACACATACACTAAACGTTGACACAAATAAAGAACACAAAGACCAAAACCAGGGAGTAGCAAGAGCAGAACCTGACGCTAAAGAATAAACACTTACAATTGCTGAAGCGAGGATGAGCCAAACACAGAAAGGAGACTGGAGCCGGACGTAGGGACTCCAGTCAAGGTCAACGTAGGTCGCAGCGAGGAGTGAGCCTCAGTTGCTCCCTTAAATACTAAAGACAAAAGGCAATGAACCAAACAAGAGAGGAGAAAACATAATTACCAAAATCATAATCAGCTGTGACAGTACCGGCTCGACTTGACAGCCGGAAGTCTGGCCACGGCGCTGTCACAGTAAAAGCCCCGGGAGAACCAATAAATAACAGAGTAGAAATAATAAGGGAGAAAAGAGAAAATGCTGAGTGACCCAGGTGCGGATTAGCTCAGCACTCGGATCACCACAAACATGTTGGTGTTGTGAACCAAACAAGACATTTGAGGATGTAATGTTTGCTTTGAGAAACACTGCATTTTTCAACATTTCTCCACATTTTATTGACCAAACAACTATTAAGAAAATTACTGACATTCACCCTCTTGTGGGATTCACAGTAGAATATGTAGTGGTAATTTTCTGAAAGATCCAAGTTCAGTTGAGTATATGACTGGCGAACTGGGCTTTCAGAAAATGATGTAAATACGAGAACAAGTACAAACATCTGTCAAGTATGATCAAATTAGAGGAAACATGATAAATGCACTAATTCGTTTATAGTAAAGGTCTACCTATGTCAGAAACAAAAGAACACAGAACTCAAACAGAAACAGAATCAGAAATTTGTTTCTTAATCAGAAACGCATTCCATGTGGTGCTTCTACAGTTTCTTTACTTGCTCGCCCATGATTTAACTAAGGGTCCACTTTGGTAGTTAACCAAGAGACAGGCCACTGCGTACAGTTGATTGATGCTGCCTGTGAGTGAAACAGGGATGACTGTGCTGAATATTTTGTGCTCCTTCACCCTTCGAATGATCCACTCAACATGCACCCTCAGTCTTGCAGTAGATTGTGTCTGCCTGACCTCCGGCCCAGTCAGTTGTGTTCTCTTGGAGAGAAAGGCAGGTATGTGGACCTTGCAGGGAACACAGTCCTCCACAAGGAAGCCCTTGTCCACCATGATGGCTGCTGTTGGTTTGAGGACACAATGCCAGACTGCTTCAGGATCTCTATCACTGATGGAGCCTTCATAAAGAGATGAAACAAAGGTTACTGCACCATGAGGGGCCATGCCAATCAGGCCTTTGAAGGTGCAGTGGGATTTGTAGGTGGAGAACACCTCAGTCTGCAGCAGAAAAGAGTTTGGTGTTTGGCAGCGCAGCTCTGTGCAGTCTAACAGCACTTGTGTGTCAGAGTAGTTAAGAAAAACATCTGGCAGGTGGGCCTTCACTTTTTCCTCAAGACAGCCAAATGCCCACAGCTCCAAGTATAGTGTAAAGAAAGTTAGCTCATGTGTTGATGATGCAGCTCACAGTTGACTGGTGGATTTTGAATCTGTGGGCCAGATCTCTCTGCATCAGACCCACGGACAGGTACGTCATAAAAAGGAAAAACTCATCAATTGGCTGAAGAGACTGTAAAAGGAAGAAGATACAGTGCATTTTATATATATTTTTTTACTCATTACATGGGCAGACCATAACTTACATAAGTAATTTTCATTTAAATAAATGCCTCCCACTTGAGGTGTTTCAGGTACGTCCCACTGGGAGAAGACCCCGGGGCAGTCCCAGGACTCGGTGGAGAGACTATGTCTCCCAGATGGTCTGGGAACGCCTTGGTATCCTCTCTGAAGAGCTGGAGCAGGTGGCTGAGGAGAGGGAAGTCTGGGCTTCTCTGCTTGAACTGCTGCCTTCGCGACCCGGACCTCTGGAAAAGCGGTAGAAGATGGATGGATGGATGGAATTCAGTTGAAAATAAGAGCAATTACATTTCTCACTCAATAAGGCCAGGAAAATAAATTTACCGTTGCACCAGCAGTGTGAGGCATGTCTTTAGTCCAAGCTGTAGTCCGAGCTCTTGTCACACGCACCATCTTGTGTTATATTAACAGAACCTCATGACCGCCAGTTCAGCATATGGACAGCATCGTAGTTGTAATTTTGTAATATTAAAATGAGATATGGTACAAAATAAAAAAACGCATACACAAAATTGCTTAGTCAGTGCTAGTATTTACAGAATAAATACTTTTATATAAACCTAACAAACGCTGCTGACATTTTAGCTTACCTTGTATAAAACCTCCCTTTTCAGTCGTCTGCGTCTGGCTGGCGTTGGTGGCTCAATCAAGTCTGTAGTTTGAAAATGTCGGCTGCAGACTCTCATGTGGTCTGTAACTGTTGTGGGGAATGTGGAAATGATGAGGCTGAGTTTATCTCACGAGTCAGGTTTATTCACATTCTCCAACATCATCCAAAAACAGAAAAGAGAAAGAAACCCCCCAGACATTCGTCCTTTTATACCCCAGGACATCAAAGCACCCACTCACATTGTATTTAATCCCAAGTCACAATGCGTCTTCTTCCAGGTCTTATCACCTCCACCTAAAGTCACTGGCGGCCAGGAAATCCCCCAAGGCCATCTCTTTGCATACAAAAGACCACATTTCGCATCCTCCTGTTATCTCCTAGGAGGCTCAGTCCTTTTGTTCATCTGAGACATGAAGCATACAGTAATATACATATGAAGCATATGAAACCCACATATGTGTGTCACATGACCCCCCCAAACGTCTAAGATGGAACAACGTAATAACAGTCTGCATGTCATGATAAAATCACACACATCAGTCCACATGCTGCTTGGGCCTCAGTCTTCTCCCGTATCTGCTGTAAGCGGGCTTTACCACCTCCGCGGCGCCCTCCTGCTGGGGAGCTGCCGTCTGAGGATGAGAACTGTTAGTCAATCCCTGTGGGTGCTCTGGGGAGTGCTCCCTAGGGGGTCTGCCGCACCGAGGAGCCCTGGCCAACTGCACACCTTCGTCAGCCACCACAAAAACGGGTTTGAGCCTGTTTATGCCAATCATTTCTTTTCTGCCCCCCAAATCTAGCAAAAAATGCTTCTCCCCTGTTTCCAGCACTCTAAATGGTCCATCATAAGGTGGTCGTAACGTTGGGCGATGGGCATCGTGTCTGACAAAAACAAACTCCACATTTTTTAAAGCCTTAGGCACAAAAACGCGCGGAAAACTGTGGTGAACGGGGCCAGGCAGCGTGCTCGATTCCGTGCTACTCTGTAACCGGTGAGCTGGGGAACACTCTGGCGCAGGATTATCTGGGAGAAACTCCCCGGGCAGCCGAAGTGGCTGTGCGAAAACTAGCTCAGCCGGGGAGGCTTCTAAATCCTCCTTAGGTGCAGAACGCAACCCCAATAAAACCCATGGTAGCCTGTCCACCCAATCTGCATCCGTAAGCGACGCTCTGAGGGCCGCCTTCAATGACCTGTGAAAACGTTCGCATAACCTGTTAGCCTGCGGGTTGTACGCTGTCGTGCGGTGGATCGTTGCCCCCAGGCTGCGGGCCATCGCTGACCAAAGTTCGGAAACAAATTGAGGGCCCCTGTCTGACGTAATGTCCAACGGGACTCCGAAACGCGCTACCCATGCCGTTAAAAACACGCGCGCCACCTCCTCGGCTGTGGTTGACGACAGTGGGACCACTTCCGGCCAGCGCGTGGTGCGGTTAACCATTGTCAGAAGATGTGTGCACCCTTGTGAGGGCGGGAGGGGGCCTACGAGGTCCACGTGAACATGATCAAACCTCTTAGCCGGAATGTGAAACGGCACCAAGGGAGCTCTCGTGTGTCTGTGTACCTTGGCTCGTTGACAAGCCATGCAGGCTGCCGCCCACTCTCTAACTTGTTTGCGCAGGCTCGGCCATACAAATTTCTCTCCCACCATTTTGACCAAAGCGCGCACTCCCGGGTGCGCCAGAGAATGGATCGAGTCAAAAACGCGGCGGCGCCACATGGCCGGTACCACAGGACACGGTTGCCCAGTGGAGACGTCGCAGATTAGGGGGGGCATACCGTCTTGCAGCAACCTGTTCTCCAGCCTTAACCCTGTTGGTCCAGACTGGAGCGCGCGCACGTCCGCGTCGCTAACCTGATCCGCGGCCATGGCTGCATAATCTACCCCTACGCGGGCTGGAGCCGCCACTGCGCGCGAGAGGCAGTCTGCCACTACATTAAGTTTACCCGCCACATGCTGGATATCGGTAGTAAACTCTGAGATTGCAGCCAGCTGTCTCTGCTGCCGGCCCGACCACGGTTCTGAAACCTTGGCCATCACGAAAGTCAGCGGCTTGTGGTCAACGAACGCGGTGAAACGGCGTCCCCCCAGCCAGAACTGGAAGTGGCGAATGGCCAAGTGGAGAGCTAACAACTCCCTGTCGAATGCGCTGTATTTTCGTTCACTATCGCGCAAGGTCCTGCTGAAAAAGGCGAGCTTTTGCCAAGCCCCGGCTACATACTGCTCCACGACCGCCCCTATGGCCACATCTGACGCGTCAGTAGTGAGCGCTATGTGGGCCGTTGGGACTGGATGTGCTAACAACGCAACGTTTGCCAGGGCCGTTTTGACTTCCGAGAATGCGCGCTCTCGCTCCGGAGACCATTCGATTTTATTTGTGGTTTTTGTTTTTTTAGCACGGCATACAATGGTTGCATGAGCTGCGCTGCGCGGGGGAGGTAACGGTTATAAAAATTCACCATTCCCAAAAACTCTTGTAACGCTTTGACCGTTTGTGGCTGGGGAAAATTTGTTACTGCGCGCACTTTGTCAGGCAGAGGAACCGCTCCTTCTGGAGAGACGCGATGCCCCAAAAAATCAATCTGCGTCACCCCGAACTGACACTTCGCTGGGTTGATTATTAACCCGTGCTCTCCCAACCTCCGGAAAACTGCCGTGAGGTGATTTTCGTGTTCGTCTTCAGACGCGCTGGCTACCAAGATGTCGTCCAGGTAGACGAACACAAAGGGGAGATCGCGCAACACCGCGTCCATCATGCGTTGGAATGTCTGCACAGCGCCTTTAAGCCCAAACGGCATGCGCAAAAACTTGAATAGGCCAAACGGAGTTATTACCGCTGTCTTGGGTATGTCCTCAGCGCGCACTGGGACTTAGTGGTACCCGCGGACCAAGTCTATCTTAGAAAAAACGCGCGCCCCCGCCAAATGAACGGAAAAATCTTGGATATGCGGGATTGGGTAGCGGTCGTGCGCTGCAGAGTTGTTCAACCTGCGGAAATCTCCACAAGGTCGCCACGAGCCGTCAGCTTTAGGGACCATGTGAAGCGGGGAAGTCCATGGGCTTTTCGAACGCCTGATGATGCCCAACTTTTCCAGGTTGGCGAACTCCTCGCGCGCTATGGACAGTTTAGCTGTATCCAAGCGCCGAGCTTTTGCAAAAACGGGCGGTCCGGTGGCAGTAATAAAATGTTCCACTCCGTGTTTAGCGACAGCTGCTGAAAATGTGGGAACCGTGAGTGCTGGGAACTGAGTGAGTAGTGTGTGGAACTTACCGCTTGCCGTTGCGACGTTGGCTTGTGCTGTTGGCGGGGTCACTCGGGCTGCACAGGGAATAGAATAAAAAGAAAGTGCATTAACCAGGCGCCTATTAGCAAGATCAACCAACAAACCATGTGAGCACAGAAAATCAGCCCCCAACATACTGAAGCTCACTGCAGCTATAACAAAAGTCCACTCAAATGTACGGCCGTGTAGGGACAGAAGCAGAGTCCTCTCACCAAAGGTCTTGATCCTTGAGCCGTTCGCTGCTGACGCCCCGTGACTTCCGGGACCCGCCAGCCAGTCAGCATAGGTAGGCGTGATGAAACTCACTTGGGAGCCTGTGTCCACGAGGAACTGCCTCCCCGAACGCGCATCCGTCAAGTAGAGCAGCTTGTTCTCTTCCCCGAGGGCCGCGGCTGCTACCGACCCCCGGTCTTGGCATTTCCCGAGCGCTTGAACTGGCACGGTGGTATACATTTGCGTGCCCTCTCTGCAAAGCAACGATGGTAGAAACAGAGGTCGTCTCCTCCGCGATCCTTGGCCCTCGCCGCCGCCGTTGTCGGTGGGTCTGCTACTGCTGCCACCGCGGTGGCCGCGCGCTGTTTGCTGGCGTTGAGAATCCGTTGTGCTTCCTGGGCCAGTGCGCGGAAGTCCCGCTGAGCCAACAATGGTGAACCGGCCAGGGTCGCTCTCGTGGCCGACGGTAGGGTTCTCAGGAAAATGTGGGTGAAGAGGAAGTCGTCGCTGTCTGAGCCCCTCAACCTCAGCATGTCCTCCATCAGGTCGACGGGCGTGCTATCTCCCAAGTCGTTCAGAGCCAGGAGCCTCTCCGCTCACTCCTGGACTGAGGGAGTGAAACGCTGGATGAGCGCAGCCTTCAACCCGCTGTATTTGTCGTCGGCTGGTGGGCGCTCCAAAAGGCTCTGCACACGTCGAGCCGTGCGGTTGTCGAGCTTGGCAATAACATGGTAGAATTTCGTGTCATCTACCGTTATCCCCCGGAGGGCGAACTGTGCTTCGACCAAGTGGAACCAGGAGCACGGGTTGTCTTGCCAGAAGTCTGGTAGCTTGACTGTGGCTGCGTTCGCCTGGCTGGCTCCTGAAGAGTCCGGCTCGGGGGAATTTCTTTCGCTCATGATACGTCTTAGGGTCACCAGTGTGGGGAATGTGGAAATGACGAGGCTGAGTTTATCTCACGAGTCAGGTTTATTCACATTCTCCAACATCATCCAAAAACAGAAACGAGAAAGAAACCCCCCAGACATTCGTCCTTTTATACCCCAGGACATCAAAGCACCCACTCACATTGTATTTAATCCCAAGTCACAATGCGTCTTCTTCCAGGTCTTATCACCTCCACCTAAAGTCAGTGGCGGCCAGGAAATCCCCCAAGGCCATCTCTTTGCATACAAAAGACCACATTTCACATCCTCCTGTTATCTCCTAGGAGGCTCAGTCCTTTTGTTCATCTGAGACGTGAAGCATACAGTAATATACATATGAAGCATATGAAACCAACATCCGCTACATCGGAAGCGTCAGTGGTGAGCGCCATGCGGGCCATTGGAACTGGGTGCGCTAACAAAACTGCGTTTGCCAGGGCTGATTTGACCTGGGCAAAAGCGCGCTCCCGCTCCGGAGACCATTCAACTTTATTTGCGGGCTTTTGTTTTTTTAACGCGGTGTACAATGGCTGCATGAGCCGTGCTGCGCTTGGGAGGAACCGGTTGTAAAAATTAACCATCCCTAGAAACTCCTGAAGCGCCTTGACCGTTTGAGGTTGCGGAAAATCCGTTATGGCACGCATTTTATTTGGAAGAAGAACCGCTCCTTCTGCCGAAACGCGATGTCCCAAAAAATCAATCTGCGCCACCCCAAACTGGCACTTCGCTGGGTTAACTATTAACCCGTGCTCTGCCAGCCTCTGAAAAACTGCTGTGAGGTGTTTTTTGTGCTCGCCCTCGGACGCGCTGGCTACCAAAATATCGTCCAAATAAACGAACACGAAAGGAAGGTCGCGTAAAACTGCATCCATCATGCGTTGGAAAGTCTGCGCGGCCCCCTTGAGGCCAAAAGGCATGCGCAAAAACTCAAAAAGGCCGAAAGGAGTTATGACCGCTGTTTTGGGTACATCTTGCGCGCGCACTGGAACCTGGTGGTAACCGCGCACCAAGTCTATTTTAGAAAAAATGCACGCCCCCGCCAAATGAACAGAAAAATCCTGAATGTGCGGAATCGGGTAGCGGTCATGAGCTGAAACGTTGTTCAACCTGCGGAAATCGCCGCAAGGTCGCCACGAGCCGTCAGCCTTTGGGACCATGTGTAACGGCGAAGCCCAAGAGCTCTTGGAGCATCTAACAATGCCCAGTTTTTCCAGATTAGTGAACTCCTCGCGCGCGATGGCCAGTTTAGCTGGGTCCAAGCGCCGAGCTTTTCCAAAAACGGGAGGGCCGGTGGTGGTTATGAAATGCTCCACCCCATGTTTAGCCACCGTTGCCGAAAACGTGGGGACTGTGAGTGCTGGGAACTGAGCAAGCAATGTGTGAAACTTACCACCCGCAGCTGAGACGCTGGCATGTGCAGTCGGCGGGGCCACCCGAGCTGTGCAGGGAATAGAATGAAAGGACAGTGCATTAATCAGACGTCTATTAGCAAGGTCAACCAATAAACCATGTGAGCACAAAAAATCAGCCCCTAACATGTTGAAACTGACTGCTGCTACAATAAATGTCCACTCAAATGAACGGCCCTGTAAGGACAGAAGCATGGTCCTCTCACCGAACGTTTTAATCATGGAGCCGTTCGCTGCTGACACTGACACCCAGGGAGCTTTAGAAGGCATCAGCCGTTCCGCGTAGGTTGGTGTGACGAAACTCAGCTGAGAGCCCGTGTCCACGAGGAACTGTTTCCCCGAGCGTGCATCTGTCAGGTAAAGCAGCCTGTTCTCGTTGCCGAGGGTCGCAGCTGCTACCGGCCCTCGGTCTTGGTGTTTCCCTGGCGCTTAAAGTTGCACGGTGGAACGCACCTGTGCGCTCTCTCTGCAAAACGGCGGTGGTAGAAGCACGGGCCGTCCTCCGCTCCGTGTCGTCTGGCTCCCGTCGCCGCCGTCGTTGGTGCGTCTGGCGCCGCGGCCGCTGGACCTGCGCTGTCTCCGGACGCCGTTCCCGGGCTAGCCACCGCGGCCGAAACCGCATTCCGCTTGTGGGCGTCGACCAACCGCTGCGACTCTTTGCTCAACCCATGGTAGTCTCACCTGACCAATCGGGGCGACTCTGCCAGGGCCACTCTCACTGCTGGTGGCAGGGTCCGAAGGAAAAGGTGGGCGAAAATGAATTCGCCATCCTCAGAGTCTTTGAGCTTCAGCATCTTCACCATCAGGTCCGCAGGTCTATCGTTTTCTGACTCCGTCAACGTCAACGTCAGGAGTCCCTCTGCTCGTTGTTGGACTGAAGGGGTGAAATGGCTGATCAGCGCGTCCTTCAATGCGCTGTACTTGTCGCTGTCTGGTGGATGATTAACCAAATCCTCCACTCTCTGGACCGTGTTGTTGTCCAGCTTCGCTACCACGAGGTAGAATCTTGTGTCGTCGTTGGAAATTCTCCGGAGGTTGAACTGCGCCTCGACTGCGCTAAACCATGAGCGCGGGCTGTGCTGCCAGAAATTGGGCAGCCGGATCGTGGAGGCGGCCATCAGGCTGGCTTCCGCCAAGCCCCGCTTGGGAGAATTCTGTCTGCTCATTTCTCGTTGTAGGTCACCAGTGTAGAAGATGTGCTCAAATGATGAGGCTGAGTTTAGTCGTAAACCAGCTTTATTGACAGAACACAGCTTCTAGCATTCTCAAAGCAGGAAAGAGAAAGAATCATATCTCATCACCCTTTTATATGTTTCCAGCATCAGAATTCAAGTCACATGGTGTTTTCAGTAAACATACAGTCACAAAGCATCCCTTTGAGTCTTCACCATTGTCTCTCATTTCCTGATGAACCGGAAATCTCTCCGGGGCATCTTCTGTGGGACAAAGAGACAAATCTCACACCTCCTTGTTATCTTCTGCAGATTCGAGTCCTTTGTCCTTGCAGACGTGACACCCTCAATACACATGCAGTCCTGCCTCTGTGGAAACGTGAGCCCACAATGTGTGTCGCCCACATTACCACAATTGCCCACTAAACCTAATAACTTGTTGGTGTTATGTCCACAAACCTGGTGATAAAGGAGGCTGACAGAGATGTAGCACTGAACACTGCTTTTTTATATGTAGAGAACACGCAGCATTGGATACACCGTGGCGGAGTCATCCAGGGCAAGAGGAAGCGCTCTTCTTCTTCTTCTTCTTCTTCTCTTGGTTACTGGCAGATAGCAAACAACTGAAAGGTGCATACCACCACCTACTGTACAAGAGGAAGCCCTCTTCTTCTTCTTCTTCTTTTAGATTTGATTGGCGGTTGGCAACCAGCTTACAGGTGCACTACCGCCACGTACTTCACTCTATATCATCACTGTATATCTTTGTATCAGGAGTTCTTATAAGGAGTTCTGAACAACTCCCTACGTGTGAAAAAATTATCTGTCCTTGGACTGTGTCCTCAGCATGGCGGATGCCCCTTAATATAGGGTGGTGTGATGATGCAACAGGAAGGCAGCGTCATCACACCGCACGTCATAATAAAACCCCAAAACCCCATATAACCCCCCCTACAAAGTACAAAAACACACCGAATTAAACCCACCCTAATTTGGAAACATAAACACAATATGCACACCAAAATAAAACACTCAAAAGTAAAATCAGATCATAAAACACAACAAAACTAAAATAGGACCAGTGGGTCGACTACCACACGGCCTGGACGATGCAGTGGATTATTCTGCCACTTTATCCTTTTTAAAAAAAAAAAAAAAGAGCAAACCCAAAATAGCTGTGCTCCTAACAACACGAAACAAAGAACTATTTAACAGCAGCAGACGCGCCCCTGGAGGTGGCAGGCCCCTGGGGCGAGGACTGATCTTCAAGGCGCAGGAGCTCGGATCCCAAACCACCTTCTCCGACTCCCGTTCAGCCTCACCACCCAGAGCACTCCCCCGGACATGCTGCAGCTGGTTAGCATACCTCATTGAACTGTCCGACAGCCGGAAGCATGCCGCTCCTAACTTCGCCAAAATCCTCAGCAGTGCCAGATGTTTCGCCGGCTGCCATCCGGCTCAATGCCGCCTTGGTTTTTCATCAACCCGAACCCTAACCCAGTCCATGACCTGAAGTGGGACCTTACTCAGCCTGATGTGCTGCTGAGCATGCGGTAACACCATGCTCCCATGTGGTCTTGCCCCATTGTCTTCTTCTAGCAATGCAGTGGTCACCGTCGTGGCAGCAGACCCCTCACCCAACTGCAGTTGAGTACTGAAGGTGTCCAGTGCCCCCTTGGTGTTGCTTGTTGGAATGGGTGCTCCACCCTCACGCTCAGCCCCCTTCACTACCTCCCGCCAAGCATGGGCACTGAAACTGTCCAGTTCCGACACTGAGCAGGGACTGGGTGACATGATGGCAGGGCTGCTCGTCAGTTCTGCATCCCAAACCACAACGTCGTCAATCACCGGAGCCTGCGAGCACCAGCGACCACAACCAGACCATTCGTTCACAGCGCTGTCTCTGATGCCAAAACCCAGTCCGTAGAATAGGTCAAACACCATGATGATATCACCGCGCGCCGCCACTTGGAATGTGAAGTCGTGCACTGCTTCAAACTTGTAGTGAACAGTCAACTCCACAGTCCCAACATTGCACAGTTTGTTACTGTCGTAGCCATACAACGGCGCTGGGTTACTCCTAATCCTGTGGTATATATATACAGTATATACAGTGTATATATATATATATATATATATATATATATATATATATATATATAGGGGAAAAACTTCTTCACTGTGGCCCAATTTAGCATTGACTGCACCACCGCCGTGTCAAGCAGTAGTGGTACATCAACACCGTCCAATTCCACCGTACAGTATGAATACCCGTTGGTGTTGGGACTCATCGAGTGGATGGTTGTTGCAGGTGAGTGGGGAGTTCTCTTCGGCGGGCTCCATGGCTCAGATTAACAGCACACCCTGGTGAAATGATTCAAGCACCCACACTTGCTGCATCGTTTCTCTCTTGCTGTACACACTCTCTCACTTTAAAATGGTGCATCGAGGACCCACAACCCCCGCAAACAGGGTGTCTTGGGGCAGACCTTCGGCTCGTAGCATTAACCTCATAGTCTTCATCCATACCATCTTCATCCTCCGAGTCCATACCATTTGCTGACGTGGGCGGCTCCGGGGGCTTCTGTGACTGGCGCCAGTTTTGCTCAGAAGCTAGCTTATCGGCGGCCTCCAGCTGGAGCACTAGCTTGACAGCCCTAGCTAACGTTGAGTCATTAGGCGCTGTTAATAGCCTAGCACGTAGCCCAGCATTGTACGTGTGCTCAGCCAATTGGTCTCGCACAATCTTGTCTTCCAGCAGCCCAAAGCGGCACTCGCTAGCTAGCTGCCTAAGGTCAGCGACGTACTGGTGAATTGGCTCACTGACTCCTTGCCATCTCTGGTGAAAGTGAATTCTCCATACCATCACGCTGTCCGGGGTGGTGAAATGGTTAGCCAGCAACTCCACGATGTCCTTGTACGAGTCAGACGCGCCAAGTGTCCGCAGAATCTTCTGGCGTTCAATACCCAGGTTGTGGACAAGAAGTGCATTTGCCCTCACTTTATCTAGCTTCCCGAGGTCCAGCGCCGCGACGTAGATCTGGAAAGCCTCTAACCAGTGAGGCCATGGCACCGGCAGCTTGCTGGGAAGCTCTAGGAAGGGCGGGAGTAGTGTAATTCACGCCTCCAACCGTTAATCCTCAGTCGCCAAATGTTATGTCCACAAGCCTGGTGATAAAGGAAGCTGGCAGAGATGTAGCACTGAACACTGCTTTATTATATGTAGAGAACACATAGTATAGGATACACCAGGGTGGAGTCATCCAGGGCAAGAGGAAGCCCTCATGGGGGATGCCCTTTAATATAGGGCGGTGTGATGATGCAACAGGAAGGCGGCGTCGTCACACCACACTTCCTAATAAAACCCCATATAACAGTTGGGCCACCCTTAGCAGCAACAACTGCAATCAAGCGTTTGCGATAACAGGCAATGAGTCTTTTACAGCACTGTGGAGGAATTTTGTCCCACTCATCTTTGCAGAATTGTTGTAATTCAGCCAAATTAGAGTGTTTTCGAGCATGAACCACCTTTTTAAGGTCATGCCACAGCATCTCAATCAGATTCAGGTCAGGACTTTGACTAGGCCACTCCAAAGTCTTCATTTTGTTTTTCTTAAGCTATTCAGAGGTGGACTTGCTGGTGTGTTTTGGATCATTGTTTTGCTGCAGAACCCAAGTGCGCTTCAGCTTGAGGTCACGAACAGATGGCTGGACATTCTTCTTCAGGATTTTTTGGTAGACAGCAGAATTCATGGTTCCATTTACCACAGTAAGTCTTCCAGGTCCTGAAGCAGCAAAACAGTCCTAGACCATCACACTACCACCACCACCACATTTTACTGTTGGTATGATGTTCCTTTTCTGAAATGCTATGTTACTTTTACGCCAGATGTAATGGGACACACACCTTCCAAAAAAGTTCAACTTCTGTCTTGTCAGTCCACAGAGTATTTTGCCAAAAGTCTTGGGGATCATCAAGATGTCTTCTGACAAAACTGAGACAAGCTTTTATGTTTTTTTTGCTCAGCAGTAGTTTTTGTCTTGGAACTCTGCCATGCAGGCCATTTTTGCCCAGTCTCTTTCTTATGGTGGAGTCATGAACACTGACCTTAACTGAAGCAAGTGAGGCCAGCGGTTCTTTGGATGTTGTTGTGGGGTCTTTTGTGACCTCTTGGATGAGTTGTTGCTGTGCTCTTGGGGTAATTTTGGTTGGCCGGCCACTCCTGGGAAGGTTCACCACTTTTCCATGTTTTCGCCATTTGTGGATAATGGCTCTTACTGTGGTTCGCTGGAGTCCCAAAGCTTTAGAAATAGCTTTATAACCTTTTTCAGACTGATACATCTCAGTTACTTTGTTAGTCATTTATTCCTGAATTTCTTTGGATCACAGCACGATATCTAGCTTTTGAGGATCTTTTGGTCTTCATTTTGCCAAGCAGGTCCTATTTAAGTGATTTCTTGATTGAGAACAGGTGTGGCAGTAATCAGGCCTAGGTGTGGCTAGAGAAATTGAATTCAGCTTTCCAAAGATGTAATAAACCAGTTAATTTGTGTTTAACGGGAGGGGGCAATAATTTTTTCACACATGGCCATGTAGGTTTGGATTTTTTTTACCCATAATAATAAATACCTTCATTTAAAAACTGAATTTTGTGTTTACTTGTGTTATCTTTGTCTAATATTTAATTTTGTTTGATGATCTGAAACATTTAAGTGTGACATACAAAAAAATGAGAAATAAGGAAGCAAACACTTTTTCACACCACTGTATATACTCCTCAAAAGAAATAACACCCCTGATGTTCATGACTTTCTCACCAGTAAGAGGATTAATCCAATTTCCGCTGAACAAAATTCAAGATTCAAGATTCAAAGGCTTTATTATCATGTGCACAGTTGAAAAATGCTACATTTCCTGAGCAATGAAATTCTTACTTTGCTCTCTGAACGAATGCCAAGTTAAAGGTACAGAAACAACAATTCTAATAGGTCATGACACACTAACACAGTAACTCAATCCTAGTACTGATGGATGCCAAGACACATACACCAACACACAGTTAGGCAGTAGAGGAATGAAAATGAAAGTCACCGGAAGACTAAAGTGATAGTGGTATATTAATATCAGAGAAGATGTGAACTTGAGATAGCATGAACCTATGTACAGTGTGCAAATGAGCAGTGTGCAACCTGATGTGAACCTGAGATGGCATAGACTTATGTACTGTGTGCAAATGAGCATTGTGCAACCTGATGTAACCTGAGATGGCATAGACTTATGTACAGTGTGCAAATGAGCATTGTGCAACAAGCAGTCATCATTACAAATTATTGATAAGTAGCAGCAGAGATGATATGGACATCAGACAGGTGATACTATATCTACTGTACAGGTGAGCAGTGTGCAAATTTAGCAGCCGGTGTGTGAGTTCCTACATGCAAAGCTGTGTTGCAGAGTTTTGGGAGTTATTGTCTGTTCATGAGTCTGATGGCAGTGGGAAAGGAGTTTTTCAGTCTGGATGTCCTGCATTTCACACTTCTGTACCTCCGGCCTGAGGGTAGAAGTGTGAACAGTCTGTGTTGGGGGTGGGTGGGGTCCCGGAGGATGCTCTGCAGAGATGGGAGTGGAGTCCTGATCTTCTCCACTGTCTTCACCACTCTCTGCAGGCATTTGCACTCCAGGGCAGTGGGGTTTCCATACCACGCAGTGATGCCGTTGGTCAGGATGCTGTCGATGATGCAGCTGTAGAAATTGTTGAGGATCCTGGAAGACATGCCGAACTTCTTCAGCCTCCTCAGAAAGTACAGTCGCTGCTGAGCTCTCTTGACCAGCTCTGTGGTGTTGTGTGTCCACTTAAGGTCCTCACTGATGTGGATGCCCAGGTATTTAAAGCTGCTCACCCTCTCCACCTCAAGCTTCCGGATGAACAGTGGCCGATGGAGTCTCCTCCTCCCTTTCCTCATGTCCACTATCATTTCCTTTGTCTTGTCCGTGTTGAGGGTGAGATTGTTGTCCTCACACTATGACACCAGGTTGGCCACCTCCCTCCTGTAGGATGCTTCGTCATCACCAGTGATGCATCCTATCACTGCTGTGTCATCCGCAAACTTTAGGATGATGTTGTCTTTGTGGGAGGCAACACAGTCATGGGTGAAGAGGCTGTAGAGGATGGGGCTGAGAACACAACCCTGGGGGACACCTGTGTTTGTGAAGCTGGCTGAGGTCCTGTTACCCATCCTGACAGACTGGGGCCTGCCAGTTAGAAAGTCCAGTAGCCAGTCACAGAAGGTGGGGTGCAGACCAAGTAAAGACAGTTTGTAGGTGAATTTGTGGGGGATGACCGTGTTGAAGGCGGAGCTGTAGTCGACAAAGAGCATTCTAATGTAGGAGTCTTTATCTTCCAGGTGGGAGAGAGAATAATGGAGTGCTATGGCAATGGCATCTGAGGTGGACCTGTTGAGCCGGTAGGCATACTGCAGGGGGTCCAGGGTGCCCGGTATGCTGTCCTGAATGAGGGGCAGCACCACTCTCTCAAAGCAGTTCATGATGATTGGAGTGAGTGCTACCGGTCTGTAATCATTCGGACAGGTTGGCCGGCTCCTTTTGGGGACGGGGATGATGGTTGTTGTTTTGAAGCAGGAGGGGACTATGTTCTGGTTGAGGGAGAGGTTGAAGATTGCTGTGAGAACATCAGTCAGCTCTGCAGCGCATGCCCTGAGGGCCCGCCCAGGTACGTTGTCTGGTCCTGCTGCCTTGCGGGGGTTGATATTCCTTAGTGCTTTGTTTACCTGGTCTGGTGAGACTCTTAAGCCGCTTTTCCACTAGCCCAGCTCGTCTCGCCTCGCCTCGATTTGCTACTACTCGGTTCGGCCTTGGTTGTGTCTCCATTGCAGCCGGGTAAAGCGGGGTTAAGTTGGGGTGGGCGGGATTTTTTTACAGCAAGGCGGCGCCACACTCCCGTGACGTAAAACACACGACCCAAGCAAAACATAACACATGGCGGCTGTACAGGGCGACTCCTCGGTCTGTGGCTTTTTTCACCGTAAATGCCAAAAAGGACCGCCAGACAAGGGTACAGGCGGTGAGACGAAACACTCTGGAATAGTACTGCAGCTTCTGGGAGAGCCGAAGACGTGAGGATACAAACTAGGTCATATATGATGGTAAGCTAATGGTTGCTAATGCTAGTTTGCTATAAGTACGTCGTACTACACTGTAACGTCTGCAAGTTATCGCTGTTAGGTACTAAAATATGTATGCTGTGTGTGTGTGTGTGTGTTTCAGATGGCTCTGTTGTGGGAAAATTACCGCTTCAAACGGTCGGTCTGGCCGTTCAACACAGCCTGTCACTGATGTCAACACAGCTTCACAAACGATCAGTGGTTGTAGAGCTTAAGAATGTTTGTAGAAACGTTTATTTCCTGTGCAACAAATTGCTCTGATCTGCGTGAAAATCCTGGAGAGACTGTTGAGACATGGATGTAGCTGCTCCAGCAGCACTGAGTCTGAGGTGGTGTCATAGCAAAAAATGACCAGCTGACACAACTTGATCGCCAAGTTAATAACTATATTAGCCACAAAATATATATTCAAAAAGTAAACAGTACTGAGTTAGATATAATAAGATATATTTGACAATTATGATGCATTTTAGGCCAAAACAAACTTGATCTAGGATTAAAAGCAATTAAAATAATGCAGTCACAAGGTTACATGGAAAATACTTGATTTACTAGATACATGTACTGTAGAAATATATATTCTCTGCATCAACACTGTACTATATGACATGATTAGGAACCCAGGAGACAGACGCTGACACGAGTAGATTGATTGACAATTATTTATTAATTAAAGTGGCAAGTGTTGTGTGTGTGAATGAGTGAGTGAGTTGCTGTCTGGTCACTGGAGCTGAGCGTTTCCTGCTGCGACCTGGCAACCCTGGAACACACAAGCACAGGGGATTACTACAGTTCAAAAGAACGGGAAGCTGAAGCTTGTGTTGCTTACTTGCAGGTGCCACAGAGGGAATCTTGCTGGCTCCGTGTCCTGGTGCTGCGTGGTGCGCGTGGTGCCCGAGGCTGAGGTGGTGAGGAAGAACTCCGAGGAGGAGGAGATGGCGTCCCGTCGACAGGGAAGGTGAGTCCGCCGCCAGGGAGGTCCACCTGTGCACAGGGGAGAATACTAGGAAGGGATGAGTGATGCGGTATCTTACGTGACTTGGCTTGGCGTGGCGACTTGGCTCTGACTCTGGCTTGAGGTCGTGTCCTAGACGCATTGCTAGGCAAAGGCGACAGACGACTCCGTGCAGAGCAGTCTGAGATCCTGGCTTTTAAAGCCCGTTGATTACCACCAGCCGGTGTGTGCGCAGCTGAGGATGATGACGGCCCAGCGGCCACCATGACAGTACTCCCCCCTCTAGAGGTGCCTCCAGGCACCTGCCCAATCCTACCTGGATGAGCCCGATGAAAATTGCGGATCAGCTGCTTGTCGAGGATCAACACTGGGCGAATCCAGGAGCAATGCTCAGGACCAAACCCCTCCCAGTCCACCAAATACTGAAGGCCCCGGCCCCGCCGGCGGACATCCAAGATGGCAGTCACCCCCCAGGCCGGATGGCCGTTGATCATCCTCGGGGGGGCAGGAGCCGCGGGGGGCGGGCACAGAGGGTCGGCGATGTATGGCTTGACCTGGGAGACATGAAAGGTAGGGCAGATGCGCATAGAAGAGGGGAGAGCAAGGTGCACAGACACAGGGTTGATAATATGAGAAATGACATAAGGGCCGATGAAGCGCTTGGTCAGCTTGCGCTTCTCGGCCAGCACATTGATGTTCCTAGTGGACAACCAAACCTTCTGACCCACCTTATAGTCCGGGGCGGGCCTCCTGTGGCGGTTGACCACCTGGATGTTACGTTCTGTAGTCCGAAGGAGGGCTCTGCGGGTGGTGGACCAGATTCGTCGACAACACCTGGCGTGAGCCTGTACTGAAGGGACCGCCACCTCCTTCTCCTCCTCAGGGAACAGTGATGGATCAAACCCCAGAGACGCCTTGAAAGGGGACATCCCCGTAGCAGAGGACACCGTGGTGTTATGTGCGTACTCGATCCAGGGTAGAAACCCTTTTTTTTTACCTTCTTGCCTTGAGAGAGAGCAGTCGCATTTTTCTTCCCTCCTCTCCTGCCTTCCTGATCTATTCCCAGCTTTTGCAATGTTGCGTTTTTGTCTGTGTTTAGTCGCTCTTCTTCTGCTGAATCTTAATCTAAACGGAAATTATGGATTTGGAAGTGGCTTAAATGTGCTATTGTCACTATTTTTCAACAAGAATTGGGCCAAGGGGGAGCCCAAGAATTGGAACGAGGAGACTCATGGACATTGGAATTCATGCGTCTGTGGAAACATTATTGGTTATGATCTCAGGACTTCTATTTTTGGCTGTGGAGTTCCCTGATGCATCAGAAATTGAAGGAAGGTGAGAGAGCTGATCAAAGCGGACCCGGCAAGCTCCTTCATCAAATTCGACCAGTTGGGGAGGGCACGAGTAGCGGCAAACGGTGAACTGAATGACAGTGATTCAGTGGAGGAATACATCTGGAGCCCTGTGCTCTCCATGGAAAAACAGTTTAAGCCTGCACATATAATGGAAGCACAGAATTACACGGGTGAGGACAAATTCTATTCTCTGAGTGCACTGTGCTGATTTGATTTGACCTTGTTTGCCCCATGTTTACATTCCTCCTGATAGAGATAAGTGGAAGGACCGGCTCTTATGTCTACCCAAACAATCGACAATCAGTTGTTGTCGTATCAGCGGATTGGACCCTCAAGGACAATGCCCATGTGCCTTCTGCAAGCAAGAGAGATAGACTCTGGACTCTGGACTTGTTTATAAGTCACATGATTATAACATCTATCCACTGCCAGGAGGCGCCCTCTGCTGCTCACTAACAACTGTTACATTTACACTACACAATGCATACAACATTACATGCATACAATACACTGCCTCTCAACTTTTGTGTGTGATCTCCTGCTAAATGTCTGCTAAATGTGCATTGAGGTTTTTTTTGCCTGCAATCAAAATTTCGCTCACTTGCCGAGCATCATTCTGATAAAACATGTTTTTTTCTCTCGCCTACTGTGTCATATCCACTCTCTTTTTCTTTTTTTCCTTTCTTCTTTATGACTGGCGCCTAGCGGCTGCCCCAGCCTTGGATGCGCTCTGCAGAGCGTGCCCAAATGCCAAGTCACGTTTCGTTACCTTGTATTCATACATGTGTAATGACAATAAAGTTGAATCTCAATCTCAAACGTGCTCCAAGAAGAGGAGCAGGAAGAGATGACACAGCGAAGCGCAGCCTCCAACTCCTGATTAGCCCGCTCGCACTGACCATTGCTCTGCGGGTGGTACCCAGAAGAAAGACTAGCTGTGGCCCCCAGCACCGTGCAGAATGCCTTCCAGACCTGGGATACAAACTGTGGTCCTCGATCCGATACGATGTCAGCCGGGATTCCATGAAGACGGACCACATGCTGTACAAGAAGGTCCGCCGTCTCCCACGCCGAAGGCAGCCCTCGGAGAGGCACAAAATGAGCTGCCTTGGAAAAACGGTCCACTATTGTCAAGACTGACGTGAAATGACCAGAGGGGGGCAGGCCTGTTACAAAGTCCAAGGCCACGTGGGACCAGGGGCGAGAAGGAACAGGTAAGGGGTGAAGAAGACCCGCCGGGGGGGAAGATGATGATTTCCCAGTGGCGCACTGGGCGCAGGCCCGGACGTAGTTGTTCACGTCCCTCTTCAATCCTGGCCACCAAAAGGCTCTCTGGAGAAGATCGGTGGTGCGGCCAACTCCCGGATGGCACGCCAATTTGGACGCGTGACCCCATTGAATTACCTGGCTCCTGACAGCAAGAAGGACGAACAGACGGCCCGGGGGACCCCCACCCGGGTCAGGCTCCGTCTCCTGCGCTCTCCTGACCTTGTCCCGGATCTCCCGAGACAGAGCACCCGCCACACAAGATGACGGCAGGATGGTCTCCTCCTGCTCTTCGGTGGACTGTGCGTCAAACTGCCTCGAGAGGGCTTCAGGCTTGCCATTCTTGCTCCCCGGCCGGTAAGTGATGGTAAAATCAAACTGGCCGAAGAAAAGAGACCAGCGGGCCTGGCGAGCGTTCAACCGCTTGGCCGTCTGAAGGTACTCAAGGTTCCGATGATCTGTCCAGACGACGAACGGCTGGGCAGCCCCCTCCAGCCAGTGCCTCCACTCCTCCAGGGCGCGTTTCACAGCCAGCAGCTCCCTGTCTCCAATGCAATAGTTCCTCTCTGCAGGTGTCAAGCGGTGGGAGAAATAAGCACACGGCCGGATCCTGCCATCCACCGGAGAACGCTGGGAGAGAACCGCCCCAACTCCCGAATCCGAGGCATCCACCTCCACAAGGCAATGCAGTGCCGGGTCCACCTGGTTCAGAACACGGGCCAAAGCGAACTCCTCCTTTAACCTCCCGAACGCTGTGGCAGCCTCCTCACTCCAACGAAAAGGCACCTTAGGGGATGTGAGAGCGGTCAAGGGGCAGGCGATGTTCCCAAAATTCGGCATGAACCGGCTGTAGAAATTGGCAAAACCCAGGAACCCCTGCAGCTGTTTCCTGGACGTGGGCGTGGGCCAATCCACCACCGCCTTGACCTTGGCCGGGTCGGGAAGCACCTGATTGCGGGCTATAATAAACCCAAGAAAAGAGGTCTTATCAGTGTGGAACTCACATTTCTCAGCTTTGACGAACAGCTGGTTCTCCAGGAGGTGCTGCAGGACCCGTCGCACATGTACCTGGTGCTCCTCCAATGTGCATGAGAAGATGAGGATGTCGTCAAGGTAGACAAACACGAAGGAGTTAAGGAAGTCCTGGAGGACGTCATTTATCAGATGCTGGAAGACGGCCGGCGCGTTGGTTAACCCAAACGGTATTACCAGATACTCAAAATGGCCGCTTGGGGTCCGGAATGCCGTCTTCCATTCGTCGCCCTCCCTGATGCACACCAGGTGGTAAGCGTTACGCAGATCCAATTTCGTGAACCAAGACACCCCCTGGAGAGAGTCAAAAGCCGAGTTCATCAGCGGCAGCGTATATTTGTCCTTTATGGTGATCTCGTTGAGCCCTCGGAAGTTGATGCAGGGATGCAGCGAACCATCCTTCTTTCCCACGAAGAAGAAACCTGCACCCACCGCCGAAGACGAAGGACGAATAATCCCGGAGCTAAGGGACTCCTTAATATACGTGTCCATAGCCTTGCGCTCTGGGGCGGACAGGCAGTAAAGACGACTTGCCGGGAGAGGGGCCCCTGCCCTGAGGTTGATCGCACAGTCATAAGGACGGTGGGGGGGGGGGGAGAGAGACAGCGCCCATGACTTGCTGAACACCGCTCCCAGATCGTGGTAGACCTCTGGTACCAAGGACAGGTCCAGGGGTGGCGTAGAAGGAGATGGCACCGAAACCGAGGGGGCACACGCCGCTAACTGGAGGCAGGCACTCAAGCAGAAGGAACTCCATGCGGTAATACTCCCAGCTTGCCAATCAAAAGTGGGGTTGTGGAGCCGAAGCCATGGGTACCCCAGGATCACAGGTGAAGAGGAGATGGGTAATACCAGAAAACAGATCTCCTCCCGATGGTTCCCAGAAACTATCACAGACACGGGGCCCGTCTGGTGGGAGACAGAAGTCAGTGACGTCTTGGACAACGTGACGAGATTGACAGGTGGGCTGAGAGGTTGACAGCTGAGGCCCATCTGGGTTGCCAGGTCTCTGGAGATGAAGTTTTGCTCAGCTCCAGAGTCAACTAAGGCATGTGTGGTATGTTCCTTATGTTTGTAAAGTAGCCTAATGGGGACACGGCAACTAGTGAGGGGCTTTTTCTGTTTAATGTCCGTGAATCCCCCTACTGTGATCCGCGGACCTCCCGATTGTCCGATAACCATATCCTCCTGCTCCGGAAGTTCCTCCAATGAGAACAGAGCGAGGAGAGGTGACCTAGCGGAGCGAGGGCGGGGTTTACTCGAACAGCTAACAGCCCTCCGTTCGGCAGCTCGCTCCCTCAACCTACTATCCAAACTAATGGTGAGAGAAATTAATTCCCCTAACCTGTCTGGTTTATCCCGTGCCGCTAATTCGTCCTTCAGCTTCGAACTAAGGCTGCGGAGGAAAATACCACAAAGCTCTGGCTTCCCCCACCTGACCTCAGCGGCTAATACCCGGAAATCAATGGCGTAATCGGTGGCAGATCTACTGCCCTGCCGAAGGCTTAGCAGCCGATCAGTTAACACCGCGCCCCGGTCTGTATGATCAAACACCTCCTGAAATTGTGCCACAAACTGCTGGTAAGTCAAACAGGGATGGTTGGGTTTAGCCGTGATAGTGTAGGCCCAATCCAAAGCCCTCCCTCCAAGCAGATTGGAAATGTACCCAATTTTACTTTGATTGGTGGTGAAATCTCCCGGGACGTGGAGAAAAACTGATTCACATTGGAGCAAAAACCCTCGTGCTTCCCCGAGTTGTCCGCTGAAGCGGGCGGGGGTAGGCACGGGAGTGAGACGAGGTAATAATGGCTGATATGTTTGGCTAGCAGGCGGGGCTGCAGGGGCTGGTGAGGCCCCGACGGTCGGGGAAAACACCTGGTGTCCTTCCAGGCGATCCAGCTGGCCGTTAACCTGAGGTAACAGGTTCAAAATAACTGTCTGTTGGCGAATAATCAAATCTACTCGAGCGCTAAGAGTGTTAATATGGTGCGCCAGCGCGCTGTCAGCTGGGTCATCGTGACAGAGTCGTACTGACATGATTAGGGACCCAGGAGACAGACGCTGACACGAGTAGATTGATTGACAATTATTTATTAATTAAAGTGGCAAGTGTTGTGTGTGTGAATGAGTGAGTGAGTGTGATGCTGTCTGGTCACTGGAGCTGAGCGTTTCCTGCTGCGACCTGGCAACCCTGGAACACACAAGCACAGGGGATTACTACAGTTCAAAAGAACGGGAAGCTGAAGCTTGTGTTGCTTACTTGCAGGTGCCACAGACGGAATCTTGCTGGCTCCATGTCCTGGTGCTGCGTGGTGCGCGTGGTGCCCGAGGCTGAGGTGGTGAGGAAGAACTCTGAGGAGGAGGAGATGGCGTCCCGTCGACAGGGAAGGTGAGTCCGCCACCAGGGAGGTCCACCTGTGCACAGGGGAGAATACTAGGATGGGATGAGTGATGCGGTATCTTACGTGACTTGGCTTGGCGTGGCAACTTGGCTCTGACTCTGGCTTGAGGTCGTGTCCTAGACACATTGCTAGGCAAAGGCGACAGACGACTCCGTGCAGAGCAGTCTGAGATCCTGGCTTTTAAAGCCCGTTGATTACCACCAGCCGGTGTGTGTGCAGCTGAGGATGATGACGGCCCAGCGGCCGCCATGACACTATATATGCATTCATGTAATATTGCACTGACAATAAACCTCTGAAGTTTTTGCAGATGTCTCTTTTTTTTATATGTGAAGGTTACCACCATGTGGCATAAATTAAATACTGAAAGATTGGAAAAGCTAAGAATAATCCAGCAGTTTGAGAAATCACTTTTGGTTTGGTGTAAGTCTGTCAACAGAATTATGAACCATAAATCAGTTTGTGTTAAAATGTTAAATCCCATTAAACCCTAACCTGGGGGCTTCCAATCATGTGTCATGGGGGGCCAAGACCCTGCAGGTTCTCTCTTCTACCCAGTCTCTTCAGCAGGTGTTGTCACTGATCAGCAGTCAGTGGAAGAAGTTCAGTGGAATCTGCTGTTGAAGACACTGTTTGGAGGTAAAGCCTGCAGCATCTTGGCCCTCCATGGCACATGATTGGACACCCCTGCCCAAACCCATTATGATGAAGAACAGATGCTAATATGACCCAGAATTCCTCCATATACTGCTACTATCACTAAAGTATGCAGGGTCTTCTGCGGTGGCACATCCAACAATACAGTCTTCAGTTAATAAAATAATTGTTTTGGTTACTTTTTTCTTAAAAATGAGCCATTATTTTCAAGGTCACAATAAATGGTTTGTACTGTTGACTCTTTTCCCACCAGTGTCTTAACAGACAAAATAGAAAATCATGATGCAAACACATAATTCACTAAATTGTTTATTACAATCAGCAGCAAATTCCAGATTATTCAGAATGTGCAAAATTCAAACTGTAAAAGAAAAAAAAAAGAAACTGGAATGGGTCACACACGCCAGCCACGCTGCCTCACTGAGAAGCAACTGGATCGGCCCCTTGTACTGGTCCTGGTTCAGCAGATCTTCAGCCTGCATCTCTGTAAATAGTGAGGCAAGGTCCATTTGGGGTGGACCGTTTCCCTCTTGCCTAGACAAAAGACAGAAATGGGTGGTGGTTAAATAAAGGAAGTTTAAAACATATTTGGGAAATACACTTGTTGCTAAAAGCCAGTGGTGGAAAGTGAATGAATGAATGAATCTTTATTTCGGATAGATTAAAAATAAAGATTAAAAGAAAATAGAATAATATAACAAATGGGAAAAAAATCTAACAAGGTCAAATTAAACAATAACCCCTCTGATTATACAGTTCAACATAGGTTATCTGAAATGGGTGATGGCTGAAGCTGCAGCTTATATTGCCCACCCATATTTCATCCAAGAATTCAAAAGAAAAACAAAACAGGAGCGATTATAATTTGAATGTGACAATAAAGTACTTTGTTGTTGTATTTAACCACAATTTTCATGTAAAGTAGATTTTACAAGGGCTGGGTTACATTTAAAATCATCTGTTTTTACTGTGGCCTCAGCAATCAGAATTAATACATTCACTTGAATGGAATCTAGTACTTTAACTTAAGGTGTGCATCACCGAGTATGGAGTCGCTCAGTCAAAATATGGAGTTTTTATCAATAAAAGTTTGTCTTGTCTGTAAAAGTGTCTCTTCTTGCCCTGGCTTCAAGTGTGGGTGGTGTTTTTTTTTTTTTTTTTTGTTACTTATTTGTACCCATAGGTAGACTTGGTTTGCAGTCTGGTGACAAGCCACCGGCTGCTGGTCGCTGCGTGCGCGAGCGCCTTGTACTTGTATTGCTAAAATATAAAAGGATGCACTACAATGGGTCTCAAATATTTGTAATGTGTCCTGTTACTGCATGAGTTTATTGATGACAGACTATAAACTACACATATAAACTAAATTATATTGATGACTGAACAACTCCCATTCGCCAAAACATACAGTTATGAACATAACTCACAAAGGATCACACAAGTGATCTGACAAAAAAATAAATACATTAACAAGCGGTTTATTTTACAGTTGATGTGCCATTCATTTTCAATTATTCTGTAATTAATATTCACACAATTAAATAAATCTCAGTTCAGTCCCTTTTATATTAAGTGGAAATTGTGCTTCTTTGGTTTTGACACTTTACCTATAAAAGCAAAGGATTTCAGTACTTTCCACAGTGATGAGGTCCGTTGTGGGGCGGCTGCTTTTCCTTTCCTCTTGCCTAGACAAACAACAGAAATGGATGATGGTTAGTTAAAGCAAGTTCAACACATATACAGGCACATCTCAAAAATTAGAATATCATGAAAAAGTTAAATATTTTTGTCACTCATTTCAGAAAGTGAAACCCATATATAGATTCATTACACGGACAGTGATATATTGCAAGTGTTTATTTTAATTTTGATGATTATGGCTACAGCCCATATTAATCAACATTTCAACGGCCAACATTTATATTTAAAAACTATTTTTTAAAATTAATTTTATGTAATATTCTAATTTTTTGCCAAATTGAATTTGGGGTATTGAGGGGCTGTAAGCCATAATCATCCAAATTAAAATAAATAAACGCTTGAAATATATCACTGTCTGTGTAATAAATCTATATAATATACAGATTTCACTTTCTGAATGAGTGACAAAAAATATTGAATTTTTTCATGACATTCTAATTTTTGGAGATGTACCTGTATTAGGGAAACAGATTTGTGAAGGTCAGTGGTGGGATGTGACAAAAATGCTTCGTTTCCCTGACAAGCACCGCAGGATCCACTCTGTACAGGTACAAGTACATTATCAATCAAGGGATTTATGGTGGAACAGGAACAGCACAACAACACTGTTCCAACACCTTTTATGGAAAATCCACAGAATAGGTGTGTGGGTCTATTCTGACGCTTTAGAAAATTATATGAATGAATTTATAAATCACTGGTTTGAAAATGCACCTGTGTCGAGATTTCGGCTCCTGGGGTCCACTTGACCTGCATCCACAATATAAACACTGAGGAAGGCTAAACCCTGGCATGTGGACACATATTCTAGGAAGAAATTACACAAATTTGATAGTGTTATTTGATAACACTATCAAATGTTAAATTTGTTAGTGTGATTTGTTAAATTTGATAGTGATAGTTGATAGTGCTATGAGATGACTGTTGTTGTGAAATGGCGCTATATAAATAAAGTTGAATTGAAATTTATGCACAGCACCAAAGTGCAGCACGTACACAAACCAGGACTTTAACCAGGATTAACATATTTCATCGTTTTGCTCTCACAAGCGAATACTTAGAACAAAACAAGCGTGAATCAGCAGAGTTGGCTACTAGCTAGCTAGCTAGCTACTAGCTAACACTCGTTAGCTAGCACAGGACGGCGCTGTATGGCTCAAAAAAAGTGAGCTTACCACCAACAGGATAAATAAACGAATAGATGCACATTATTACAAATCACTCACCATCGATGGTTCTCTCACGTTCGTCTTCAGCTTGTCCGTAGTCCGGTTCTATGCCGGGCTGCATCTGTATCGGTGCGGGTCGCTCCTCTCACTGTGTATCTGCCACCAAGCGGAGAAAACCCCGCACCTCTTCATTGTACCACGGTGTAGATTTCTGCAAAACCTACAATGCTGTCTGTATTAATATCGTATTTACTCGGTGACCGAGTTAGTCCGTGAAATATTGCAAATGGCGGTCGTATAGATTCCACTGAAGACGGACGCTTTCGTGACGTTACGCCCTGACCAATCAGTGGCTCGCAGTCTGTTGAAGTCACATCTCGGCTCGACTCAGCACAGTTGTACCCTGCCCTCAATCAGGTACGAAAATAGCGCCTGTTAACCGGTGCTTGGTACAATGGAAAAGGCTAGAAAGCGAGTAGAATCGAAGCGAGTAGGGCTGAGTAAGTTCTAGTGGAAAAGGGCCTTTAGTGGGTGGTGGTGGTGGGGGTGCGTGAGTGTGTGTCTCTTCTCTGTGCTGTGGCTGATGGTCTCGAAGCGGGTGTAAAAGATGTTGAAATCATCCGGCAGGCTGTCTGTAGGGCTAGCGGTGCTGCTGTTGGTCTTCTTGTACTCTGTGATGTGTTGCAGGCCTTGCCACATGCGCCCCGGGTCAAGAGTGGAGTAGACGCTGTCCAGCCTTTCTCTGTACTGCCTCTTGGCTGTTGTTATAGCCTTCCTCAGTCCATACTTTGCAGCTTTGTACTCGACCTCACAGCCTGATTTAAATGCATGCGAGCGAGCACGCAGCATCTGATGTACCTGACTGCTTGCTGATCCAGGGCTTTTGGTTGGGGAACTTCCTGACCTGTATGGTGAGTACAATGGTATCAATGCACGTGCTGATGTACGCAGTCACATATTCAGTGTAGTCCTGTATGTTAACAGAAGAGTCCCCTTGAGTGGCTGCAGCTTTAAACACATCCCAGTCTGTGCAGGCAAAACAGTCTTGCAGGATGTTCTCAGTCTCTGGAGTCCAGCGCTTAATTTGCTTAATAACTGGATTTGTTTGTTTCAGCTTTTGTCTGTAGGCTGGGTGCATAAGCAGTGAAATGTGATCTGACTGTCCAAAGTGGGGGCGGGGTGCTGCTCTGTAGGCGCCACGTATGTTGGAATAAACATGATCCAATGTGCTTTTATCGCGGGTGGGAATGTCCACATGCTGGTAATATTTGGGGAGTATGGTCCGTAAATTGCACTGGTTAAAGTCACCGGCAACAATAAAAACAGCATCAGGGTGTTTCGTCTCTAATGCGCTGATGACGTTGTGGAGTTTGTTTAGTGCTACTGTGTAGTTGCTCTGTGGACAGGTGTATACAGTGGCCAAAAATACAGCGGTAAATTCCCTCGGTAAATAATAGGAACGGCATTTCAGCAGTAAAAACTTCACGTCGGGTGAGCAGTGCTTGTAAACGGTCTGTACATCTCCATACCACGAGTGGTTTATAAATACACACACACACCCACCCCTCGTCTTACCAGAGTCTCCTGTTCTGTCTGCCCGGTGTGTTGAGTGGGTCTGGAGCTGAATAGCACTCTCCGAGACTCTGTCTGAAAGCCATGTTTCACAGAATATTAGGGCACAACACTCTCTTATCTCCTGCTGGTCTTCAATCCTTGCTCTTAGTTCGTCTAGCTTTTTTTCCCAAAGACCGAACGTTTGCAATTAAGAGACTGGGTAGCGGTGGCCGGCTGGAGTGAGCCTTTAGCCTAGCATGTAGCCCTCCTTTCTTGCCCCGTCTTCGGCGCCTTCGACCCCGCCTCCGACGCACTATCTTCAGGTCAGCATCCTCAGGCGGGCTCGGTGCTTCGGGGCCTTTCTGGGGGTGCTGATGGTCACCGCTGGGGCGGACGATGCATTGAACAAGATATCCTCTTTGGAAGTTTGTTTTGGAAACGTTTCCAAAATGGTGCTTGTATGACCAAAGGACGCAATGAATCATGGGATACATATAACCAAATGTACACAAAACATCATCACGTACACCGCTTGTTGAGCATCCGACCAGGAACCAACGGTGATACAACGTTTTATGAATCAGCGTTGATACAATGTTGCTTCATCACGTTGTTTAGACAAAATGAATCAACATTGAAAAAACGCTGATTTAGCATTGCACAACGTCGTGACATGGCTCAACAAGAATACAACGCTGAATCAACATCTTGTGCCTGCTGGGTTGAGCATCAATTACAGCTTGACAATGACGTCTCATGCTGTTCACAAGTTGAGTTATTGTCTGCTGAGGCATGCCATTCCACTCTTTTTGAAGGGTGGCCTTCAGGTCACTGAGGTTGTGGGGTGCAAGGTTACAAGCCTCTACACGGCGACTCAGCTAATTCCATAGGTTTTCTATGGGATTCAGGTCCGGAGAAAGGGCAGGCCACTCCACTTGAGGTACCCCAGTGTCATGAACTGGGCTAATGTTAGGCCCAGTTCTGTGACGTGGTGGCTGTTCACTCGTTTGTGTATTTTGTCTTATTTTCCATCAGGCGCTCTCAGGGAGCTCTGGGGTCCGCTCAGCTCCCTGAAAGCTCAGTTACGCCTCCCTCTCCTGCCAGTTCGACCAGCTGTAATTCATTATCACTGTTATGCCCTTGTTCACGCACACACACACACGCACACACACACACACACACACATACATTTTCTTCCATGCACACTCTTACACACATACACACACCCTCAACCACATGCTCACTGACGTCCTTCACGCAGCTGTTTCCACTTCATGCTGCCCACCCATTCTACACACTCACTCTCATTACACACACCGGCAATCTCTTTCCTCATTAGGGTTGGCATTATTTAGCCCTGCCTCTGCTGGAAGAGATTGCCGGATCATTGTAGTTTAACACGAGTCCTACTCTGTGTAGTTTCCCTCAGTGTTAGTACTCTGCCACTCACATCTGGATGCCTGGCCCCTGCCAGCTCTTCGGCACCGCATCGCACTGGGTGGCATTGATTATCTGTAACTGGTTGTTTGTATTCGTCTGGATATTCACTGGGATCTACTCGGACTGTTCCAGCCTACGTGAGTACTGACTGTTTCGCCCCTGCCGTCCAGTCCTGCCTGGCAGTACCTTTTCCGGGCACCTTTCCCATTCCTCCTCTGCAGTCCTGTCTGCCATGGAACATTTTTTCCCTGTGTTGTACTCGCCTGTTCTGTAGAGTATCCTGGAGGACATCCTTGTGTATCCCATACTACTCACCTGTTATGTTGAACTGTTGAATCTCATCCAGTACATTCATCTGTTATTTTGAACTGTTTGGCACTCCCTGCAATAAATATGCACAACATACTCCTGCAAGTGGGTTTAATTCTTTCTTCCGTGCGCTGCATAAAAGCGCACAGGGAAATCATGACACGTAGCCTCCAGCAGCTGTTCCCTAATGATGCAACCTCGATGAGCTGGAGCATTGTCGTCCATGAAGATGAAATTAGGCCTGTTTTGTTCATGCAGGGGCACAATGACTGGATTAATGATGTTATTCAGATAGTATCACTTGTCATTGTACCATTCACAAGGTGTAGGGCAGTTCTGTATCGACTAGGCATACCTGCCCAGACTGTAACACCACCACCACCAAAGGCTCATCTGATGACAACAGTGGCTGATGCATAGTGCTCTCTTTCACGTCTATAACGTCATTGGCGGCCATCATTTCTGCTTAACGTGAATCGACTGCCTGTGTGGTGTGGTCAGGTACGCTTGCAGGTCATCTAGCATGCAGACCACACTGGTGTAAATAGTTTTGAATGATCTGACGTGACACTTGGGTGCCTCTCACCTCCCTTCAATGTGCCTAGAGTTGAGTGGCATTCAACATTCTGGTCTGCAGGACACTGTTCACAATGAAGCAGTCATCAGCGTGGGATGTAGCCAAAGGACATCCACTTCTATGCCTTTCTGTGACTCTTCCAGTCTCTGTATCTCTCTTGCAACCTGCTGATGACACTGTGACACTCTTCAGTGGCCACTTCCCTCTGACAACATCTTGTTTGAAGCCTTGCAATGGCGAGGTACTGTTGATCAATTGTTAGGTGTTGGACTGTTTAAATATCAATTCTAACTGAACCAGAAAATTTATTGGTCAATTCATGGATCAAACACCTGCTGTGAATTTTGGCGTTAAACACCTTGTTAGAGAACAGCAAGTTATGCAAAAATTACTGAAACATTAAACAGTTGGACATGTGCATTCAAAAGGTTAGAGAAGGCCAAATTAAGTTCCCCTGTAAAGGTTATAGTGCTTTTTAGGTTCATCCTGATATTTTACCCAAAAACCAAATATCCCTAACTTTTTGTGAGTAGTGTATTGACAGTAGACCATTTAATGGCAGTGAAAAGCACTGATTTCTCATCGGATTGACCCCTGCACTGACAAATAATTCACTAGGATTAATGTTAGCCTGACTCTTAGCCTGGTCTGAACCAGGCTAGCTCCAGAGAACAAAGCTCCATTGTGGGGGCATGGTGTGGGGGTTTCTCCACCCAGAGAAGGCAGGGGAAAAGGGGAGGACAATGGACCGAAGGAGGAGGTGTCACCGGGGGGTATCAGATGGGACTGTTGGGTCTATGCACCCCCCGGGTAGAGTAAGAGCTGTCGGTGCCACTAAGAGAAGAAAGGTGTTGGAGTGGCGCCAACACCGCTCATGTCATGTTAATGTGCCACACACTTATTTGTTCAAACAACAGTGTGTCATGGTTGAAAGTTCCGGGTCTCAATGCATGGAAATAAAGATATAAAAGAGGGATGCACAGAGATCTGGGATTCTCTTTTGCTGCAAGTTATGTTGGAGGAAGAATAAAGTTTTGTGTTGTCCAGCTCATTGCCTTGCCTGTTTTCTTTCTCCACATTGGTGACCCTGACGTGCCATGGAAAGCGAGCCGAGCACTGCCCCAGAGACTGCATGGAGGGAGAGCACCAGTGCCATGTGCGTGGTCTAAGTTGAGCTCCCAGGCTTCTGGCTTCACAACCTGACCATGTGGTTCTTGCACATAGAAGCCCAATTCGCACTCCGCGGGATAACAATGGACAATACCAGATATTAGTACGTGGTCACTGCACTCTATGCGCGAGCTAGGCAACAGGTGATGAGCCTGCTCCAGGAACCGCTGGCCCAAGGAAAATATGAAGCGCTCAAGAGGATGCTTCTCCAGCATTATACCCTATCTGACAATGAAAGGGCAGAGAAACTCCTAACACGTACGGAGTTAGGGGACAAATCAGCAGTGGAGCTCATGGAGCGCATGTTGGCGCTGAGGGGGAAGGACGACAAATCTTTCCTGTTCGCCAACTTGTTCCTCAGGAACCTACCAGCTACAGTGAGGGGCATCCTGGCCAACTCACCGCGACTGGTTGCTAAGGACTACCGCGTCCTGGTGCAGGAAGTGCACCGCATCATCTTGCCGACCAGAACTCTCAGCGTGCAGACAGTGGCACTGGCATCCATGAGAGACTCCAGTGAGATCGAGGAGCTGTTGGTGGTAGCCGGGACGGACACCAGAAGACAAAGGAATGGGGCGATCTGTTTTTATCATCGCCGTTTCGGCACGAATGACCAACGCTGCCTGTCGCCATGCCAATTCAAGAAGCCAGGAAGACGGCACGTTCAGAATTCAGTGGCAGTGGCAGCCAATAGAGACAGGAACAGACTGCTTTATGTCACAGACACACATTCAGGGTTACGGTTTTTGGTGGACTCCGGGTCCCAGAAGAGCCTCATCCTGGTGGTCAATGCAGACAGGGTGGCAGGACGCAGCGGTCCCAAGCTCACGACCGCCAACAGATCCACTATCAGGACATTTGGCGAGCGGACACTGACGATTTGCTTCCATGGACGCAACTTTCAGTGGGACTTTGTGATAGCTGCACGTTCCAGCCCAATTTTAGGTGCAGATTTTTTATGTGCTCATGGGTTGTTAATCAATGTTGCTAATAGGAGATTAGTGGACGCTGTCTCATTTACCTCAATGCCCTGCACAGCTCGGAGAACTGGGTCGACAACACTGGCTAAAGTTATAGCTCCAGGGGGTAAGTACCAACATTTGCTCGAACAGTTCCCAGCACTCATGGTCCCAACTTTTTCAGCTACGGTAACAAAACACAGGGTCGAGCACTTTATAATGACAAAAGGCCCGCTGGTGTTTGTGCGTCCTCGGTGTTTGGATGCAGCTAAACTGGACATCGCGCGAGAGGAGTTTGCCAACTTAGAGCAGTTGGGCATTGTCAGGCACTCCAACAGCCCGTGGGCATCCCTGCTTCACATGGTGCCTAAAGCCGACGGGTCGTGGCAACCGTGCGGCAATTTCCGGCACTTGAATAACGCCACGAAACATGATCGTTATCCCATTCCGCACATCCAGGATTTTTCCATGCACCTGGCCGGGGCATGTGTTTTTTCAAAAATGAATCTGGTCCGCGGATACCATCAGGTCCCGGTGCGTGTGGAAGATATTCCAAAAACAGCGGTAATAACTTCTTTCGGCCTTTTTGAGTTTTTAAGCATGCCGTTCGGATTAAAAGGTGCGGCGCAGACTTTCCAGAGGATGATAGATGCAGTGCTTCGTGACTTGTCCTTCGTTTTTGTCTACTTAGATGACATTATGGTAATAGCACGTCCAAGGAGAAGCACATCGCCCATCTCAAGACGGTTTTCCAGAGGTTGGAAGAACATGGGCTGATAGTTAACCCAGCCAAGTGCCAGTTCAGTGTGCCAGAGATTGATTTTTTGGGCCACTGCATTTCGCCGGAGAGCACGATTCCGTTACCAGATAAGGTGCGCGCTGTGTTGGACTTTCCGTGCCCGCAGACCGTGAGGGCACTACAGGAGTTTTTGGGAATGGTTAATTTTTATAACCGTTTCCTTCTCCAGACAGCCCAGCTGATGCAGCCATTGTATGCCGTGCTTAAAAAACAGAAGCCCGCGGAAGCCATCGACTGGACTCCTGAGTGAGTCCAGGCTTTTACTAACACCAAAACAGCGCTTGCAGATGCCGCGTTGTTAGCCCACCTAGATCCGTCTGCATGGATAGTACTCACTACGGATGCATCTGATGTTGCCATAGGGGCAGTGGTGCAACAGTGCGTCTCAGGTCTGTGGGAGCTGCTTGCATTTTTTAGCTGAACTTTGCACGACAACGAACACAAGTACAGCAAGTTCGATAGAGAATTGCTGGCTCTCCACCTGGCGATGCACCATTTCCAGTTCTGGCTGGAGGGGTGCAAGTTCACCATATTTGTGGACCATAAGCCGCTGACGCATGTGATGTCCAAGGCCTCGGAACTGTGGTCAGCCTGGCAACAACGGCATTTGGCTGCAATTTCGGAGTTTAATACCGACATTCAACACGTTGCCGGTAAATTCAACGTCGTGGCCAATTGCCTGTTGTGCACGTTAATCGCCCCAGTCTACATGGGAATAGATTTCCCCGCCATGGCCGCGGAGCAAGCCAGAGATGCGGACATTTGCACGCTCCAGTCTTCGCCAATTGGGTTAAGGCTGGAGAGCAGGGTGGTGCAAGAAGGGTGCCCTCCCTTGCTCTGCGACATCTCCACTGGCTGCCCACGCCCGGTGGTTCCGAGCTCTTGGCGCAGTCACGTTTTCAAGTCGGTCCACTCCCTTTCGCATCCGGGAGTGCGTACTTCAGTGAAGCTAGTGGGGGTGAAATTCATCTGGCCGCGCTTGCACAAGGACATGAAAAAGTGGGCTGCAGCTTGCATCATGTGCCAGCAGGCCCAAGTGCACAAGCACACCAGAGCCCCCTCGAGCCATTCCAAATCCCGCCCAGGAGGTTCGACCACGTCCACGTGGATTTGGTGGGACCTCTCCTGCCATCGTAAGGTTTCATACACCTTTTGACAGTCATGAACGGCACCACACGCTGGCCTGAAGTAGTCCCGCTGGCTTCTACCACGTCCGCGGAAGTGGCGCACACTTTTTTGTCTGCTTGGGTTGCACGTTTTGGATCTCCATCGGACATCACAGCCAACAGCAGTCCACAATTCATTTCAGAACTCTGGTCCACAATGGCCCAGAGCCTGGGGGTCAAAATTCACTGCACTACCGCATACAACCCCCAGGCTAACAGGTTATGCAAACGTTTTCATAGGTCGTTTAAAGCAGCGCTTAGAGCTTCGCTCACGGACACAAATTGGGTCGACCGCTTGCCCTGGGTGCTTTTAGGGTTGCGCTCTGCACCTAAGGAGGATTTGGCCGCCTCCCCGGCAGAACACGTTTTTTTGTCAGCTGCTGCGGATCCCCAGAGAGTTTTTACCGGGAAACCCCGCACCCGAGGCTGATCCACCCATGCAATTTTTACACAGTACGGAGGCTGTGGGTGTACCGGGCCCGGCCCACCATTGTTTTCCCCACACATTTGTCCCAAAAAGCTTTTTGTCAAGCACGATGCACACCGGACCCCGCTGTGCCCACTGTACGACAGACCTTTCAGAGTGTTGGAACCCGGGGAGAAGCATTTTGTGTTGGACTTGAGGGGGCGTAGGGAGACCGTCTGCATCAACAGGCTGAAGACCGATTTTGTGTTTGCAGACGAGCAGGTGGTGTTGGCCCAAGCTTCCCGGCGCAGACGCCTACTGTTGGTCCCTGGTGGGCGTTCGTGCCAGGGAGCTTGGGCCAACACCACCTGCGCTGTGAAGCTAATGTGTTTCCCCCCCTCCCTTTTTCCCGCCACAGACTGACGTGCCCTGCGGTACACCTCACCAGCAGGGTGGTTCGACTGGATTGGCAACCCCCTGCTACAGCCGCTATGGGCGCCGGCTCAAGCCCAAAGGACGGGGGGGGGGGGGGGTGGTAGTGCTCCTTCTGGGTGTTCGTGGGGGGAGGGCTGTGTGGGGGCATGGTGTGAGGGTTTCTCCACCCACAGAAGGCAGGGGGAAGGGGAGAACAATGGACTGAAGGAGGAGGTGTCACCGGGGGGTAACAGACGGGACTGCTGGGTCTATGCACCCTCCGGGAAGAGTAAGAGCTGTTGGTGCCACGAGAAGAAGGATGTTGGAGCAGCGCCGGCATTATGTCTTGTTAATGTGCCACATACTTCTTTGTTCAAACAACAATGTGTTATGGTTGGAAGTACCGGGTCTCGATGCATGGAAATAAAGATATAAAAGAGGGATGCACAGAGACCTGGGATTCTCTTTTTCTGTAAGTTATGTTAGAGGAAGAATAAAGTTCTGTGTCGATCAGCTCGCTGCCTCGCCTGCCTTCTTTCTCCACACCATAGGAATTTAGCTGGGCGTCATTTATCCTACTTTTATCCAACCATGTCAAGTATAAATTAAGCCAGGATTACTTGAAAATCCTGGCTTAATCCCTTATCTTGGTTTTATACAATACCCCTCAGGTTATACATATTTAAAACTTGGTATAACTAATGTACATTTGTATTGAACAAAAGTAGTTCTTATAATTTGATTATTAAAAACACAAATGCAACAAGCCACCAAATTAGAGGACCAGTTGCACATCTGGAGATTTTATATATCCGCACAGTTGTTGTTGTGTTGGTGAGAGATGTTCCTCGACTGCAAAGAGCACTCTGGGTCTGTTTGCACTGGATTCAAGAACAAATATCTGCAGCTTTGTTTAACGTAGACCCTCCTGAAAGAGAGAGCTGATTACTCACATAGAAGTGAGATGACCAAACACAATTTGAACCCTTTCTTGTAGGAACTCAGCTCCTCCAACAGCCACACAAACTCTTACAAACATCATCTGCAGGAAAATGTTCTAATGATGTGCACTACAAAAGAGATGTAGCAATTGGGCCAGTGGTGTCACTTGATGCCAGCAGTGTTAGCAGATGTTGAAGTGTTTGGAGAGTTTCTTCTCTCGTAAAGTTTTATGAGCTTCTAGGCCAACATTACTCGATTTACCAAAAGTCACTGAGTCACTGTCAGACAATGAGCTGTATTGTCATTCCACCAGTTATGGGAGGAAATCATCACTTTTTCATGTAGTATTTTAAAGAACCCAATCTATAGCTGGTGCTCGATTTCACATAATCTTTTGTACATGTAAACTCTCACCCCAGGATGTTCTCATCCAGCTTCTAATAGTCATAATGGTTAATTATTTTTTCCACTTATACAGAAGCTCATTTCATCACTTCCATTCAAGCATAAGGCACTGAGGATTTAAATTTTAATTCATTCATTCATATTATCAGGAAACTTCTCCAAATAAGATTTTTTTAAAAATTTAAATATCAAACATGGTAGGGCTCTGAATTCTCGTGTTGTTCTGTCAGAGCCCCTGGCATCATGGTAAGATGTAAAAGGTCATTCTTTGTCACACCACTGATGCTGTCACATAAGGAAGTAAGGTTGGAAGTGGACGGTGAGTAAAACCCCAGACTCAAAAGCTGGCAAACTGAATTTGTGTTCCTTAAAGCCTGCTTCATGCTGCATTTCCCCTCTAGTCTGCCTTGGTCCGTGGACACTTTGGATGAGCCCGACACACACACGACGCTGTACATGCTCACTTTTTTCATCTACCCAGGCCAAGCGGTTGACGCATGCACACAACCATCATTTGTAGTTTCACTCCCACCCGATAGGTAGCGCCAAGGCGCTGATGTGCCAGGATTTTCACCAACGAAGAAACGGCAGACTTCTTCACAAAGTTTCTCTTCAAATATAGAGTCCATTTCTGCTGTCTGACTTCCCGGTTTTTACTCCTTTTCCACAAAGATGCTGCTGCCGCTGTGAAGGAAAGTATGTATGTATGATTCATGTATGTTTTTAATTCTCGTCTTCCACCTCCTCGTTGTCTTCTTTGTCTACTGATGTATGCTGTGTCGATATCGCCACCTCGTGAATGGGATGTTCAATCTTGCGCATGCGCTTTTCAACGCGTTCAAGTCGTGGGCAGGCAGCGTGGTCACAAAATTTGGGCTGCACACGGTCATCCACGGTCGAGCACTCCGGACACTAGCAGAGTGGAGACGATGACGTAAATTTCGTCACACAAGGTTTCCGGTTACACATACGCAGACAGCAGAGGTGTAGCATGAAGCAGGCTTTATTAAGTGTTTGATGCTAAATCTACACGATTAGGGCTTAGGTTAGGGATAAGTCTTAAAACTACTGGCTAAGGTTAGAGTTAGGGTGCATTCACACGGCCACTGTTTGGTCTGGACCAAAGGACTATCCGTGGATAGTTTGGTTCATTTGGTACCGTCTGAACGTGCATTCGAACTCTGGTGCACACCAAACAAGCAAAGTCTGGTCCCCCTGAAAAAGGGGGTCTTAGTTCACTTGCAAACAAAGTCTGGTGCGCTTCGCTTGCAGTGTGAATGCAAACGGACTATCTAACGGAACAAAGGGCGGAAGTGCCCCTCGGCATTTGTGTAACCATAGTAGCACATAGTCTGAGAAGAGGAAGTGGCGTTTACCGTAGTGCATTTTGGGTAGAAAATAACAATAAAGACAACCGTTCAGATCCAAGAAGTCCTTTTACCGGAGAAAGCCGAGGAGAAAAGTTAAAAAATGTCTCGCTTGTGGTAGACAAACAGCCTGGCTGAAGGGAACGGATTTCTGTTTTCAGTCCTGGCTAATTGATGAGCCGGATTTTTCTTCTTCGCCAAGATTTTTTCTTCCTGGTCAGTGGTGGTTTCGGCTACAGCGCCCCAAATGAGTAGTTATTGTAACTGTGTGACACTGTCCAGGCAGTTTGGTCCGCTGCAGTGTGAATGCAAACCAAACCAAACGAAGGTGCAAAAATTCTCGGCATTCCACACCCAATCGATCTGAGACTCCTGGACTATCCTGGTGTGAATGCAGCCTTACTAAAAGGTGGCAGTTGTGGCTCACATATTTTGACTGCATATGTATAAGCACAGGAGTGAGATGCATAAGACTGCATGCGTTTTGTGACCTCACGTCTTTGAAGGAACAATACGTCTGGACCTCCTGGGGATAACAGCAGGAGGTGGAGGTGCTGTTGGTGAGGACTCTGAGAGGACTTCCTGACCTCCTGGGGTCAGATGGAGGACGAAAGGACTTGGGGGGGAGAATTATTGTCGATGGGGGATTTGACGACAATGTGATTCTGTTCTTTGATGTCCCAGATATAAAAGTGGGGATTTGGGGGAGTTCGCTCTCTTTTTTCTGTTGAGAGAATGCTGGAGATATGAGATTGTGGCGGGTTGATTCAACCCCCCCACAACACACAGGACAGTCAGCTCTCTTCTCTTGGTTTTTCCCGCTGCACTACTGAGATGTAATGTGCCATTCATGTATTGTGATGTAATGTGCCATGCATGTGTTGTGATGTAATGTGCCATTCATGTATAGTGTTCATGCGTCCTGTCCTTACTGTGACCTAGAGGCTGAGATCACTATGTAGATGTGCCTTGTAACCTCTTTGTCCTGCACCTGGAGCAGAGGCTAGCAAATCTGTCTATTGTTATGTAGGTCTCTTAAATGCAAATGTCTCATGCCTGTTCTGCAGTCCCTTTGATCGTGCCAACTGCTGTGAATCCGCTTTGATGTATTGTCTGAGTTGGGTATAAATACTGCACAGGTTCTGTAACTCGCTCTCTCAATCTCACTTCTGCAACTGCTGCTGCTGGACACAGACTTTGTGTCCTCCTTCTCCGAGAGCCGCTGGGCTCGCTCCCGGCGCGCATGCACGGCGCCGGGAGTGGAGCTCGTGACGGCGGTATGATTAATAAAACCTGCTTAAAACCACAGCATCGCTGCTTATTATTTCATGCCGCTACTCTGGTGACCCTGAAGACGCACACGCTTTGTGCGACGCAACCTTCTGGTCTGGACATCCACGCTGGACCGGCCGAGGGACACAAGACGTCTCCTCCCTCTCGCCGCTCCAACGCACCATGACCTGAAGGCAGAAAAGAACACGCTGCCAGTGAACGCTTCACTGGTGACCCCGAACATGCACACGCTTTGTGCAAAGCAACCTTCTAATCTGGACAGCTGCACTGGTGACCTGTTCTTCATGATGAGATCTGCACGTCTGAGATCTGCTCATCCACGCTGGACCGGCCGCGCTCGCAGCTCCTCCACACGAGAGCGCAAGCACCTCGTCCCCTCTCCACTACGGCGACCCCCAGGGCCGGCGGAGAACGCAGCACGTGGACCTGAACGCACCACGGCCGAGTGGTGACAAAGATCGTCTATTCCCTCCCACCGCTCCAACGCATCTGCACGAGCCTGAGGGACAAAGGATTGTCTATTTCCTCTCACCGCTCCAATGCACCATGGCCAATCTGCAGCCACAGCTCAACCTGGATATTATCGGCGCCACCTGCGCCGATCTCCATCAAGATTCTGCACCCTGACTCGCCTCTCCAGCTGGCCCACCCATGCACGAGCCCCCGCGCACGCACCGGGGAGTTACAAGGACGGCGCATCACGCACGGGACAAATACGGCTCTTCTGACCGCCTTCCTTCTGCTGCACACTGGCCCTTCAAGCTTGCTCGTACACCTGAGGCCCGCAGCTTGCTCACTGGATTTTATGGTCTTAGCCACGGCACACAAGGGGAATTCAGCCGTCTGCGGTTCCCGAGGCTTTAGGGTTGCGCCTGCCCTAAAGTCAACACGCCAGTCCCTCTGCTTTTATTTTTTTCTTACCGCCGCTCCTGCTTTTCTTCATGGCCACGAGAGGAGTCAGAGACTAATTTTTCTTCTTGTGATCTCTGCACGTGCAACGGGACACCCCCTCGACGCGCGAAGCAACAAGCAATTTTTGCGCGGCTCGCATGATTTCACCGTCCGCCTGCCGGCACTTACTACCCCCCCTCCCTCCCCCTCTGCCTGCAGCGAGCTTCTCCCACAGCTCGCTCCCATAGATGGATTATCGAGGTCTCGGCCCCCTGCCGTGCCCTCTGGGGGGGGAGCGTGTGGCGGGTTGATTCAACCCCCCCACAACACACAGGACAGTCAGCTCTCTTCTCTTGGTTTTTCCCGCTGCACTACTGAGATGTAATGTGCCATTCATGTATTGTGATGTAATGTGCCATGCATGTGTTGTGATGTAATGTGCCATTCATGTATAGTGTTCATGCGTCCTGTCCTTACTGTGACCTAGAGGCTGAGATCAATATGTAGATGTGCCTTGTAACCTCTTTGTCCTGCACCTGGAGCAGAGGCTAGCAAATCTGCCTATTGTTATGTAGGTCTCTTAAATGCAAATGTCTCATGCCTGTTCTGCAGTCCCTTTGATCGTACCAGCTGCTGTGAATCCGCTTTGATGTATTGTCTGAGTTGGGTATAAATACTGCACAGGTTCTGTAACTCGCTCTCTCAATCTCACTTCTGCAACTGCTGCTGCTGGACACAGACTTTGTGTCCTCCTTCTCCGAGAGCCGCTGGGCTCGCTCCCGGCGCGCATGCACGGCGCCGGGAGCGGAGCTCGTGACGGCGGTATGATTAATAAAACCTGCTTAAAACCACAGCATTGCTGCTTATTATTTCATGCCGCTGCAAGATCATCAATAAATCTGAATTGAGAAATAAATTCAGCTTCTTTATTTCACGCTCTCCACAGCAGTCCATTTTACAACCGGAAAACCTCTGCCTTGTCATGTGACACCTTTATACTACATTAATGCCACAACCAAAAAAGTCATTGCTCAGGCGCAGAAGAATACCATTTTCAAAGGATAGTCACCTCAACAGCTCTGCCAAAACAGGTTGTTGTTACGCCTTTGGAATGGTGACCTTTCAAGGTAATGTAATCAAGAGTTTTTAAAATGTGGTTATCCACAGATGATCAGTGATTAGTCCTACACAGACCCAAAGTGTGTTTGTTTGTCGTTGGGATGTCTGGGAAACGTTCTAGCAAAGGAAGGAAGCTATTGAGCCCGTAGGTGGGAATCCAGTTCATGGGTAATAGGGATGCACCCCACATGTCTAGAGGCCAGATTTCCTTTGAGACCTTTGCAGATACAGCACGGTACTGTAGTGTACCCAGTGCCACCATGTACAACCCCTGGCAAAAATTATGGAGTCACCACTGTTTGTCATGAATTGCCCCTTGAGACAGGAACAGAGACCCATGCGTTGAACTGTAGTTTGTGGTATTTATTAAGAAAAAGCACAAAGTCCCAAACAGTGCACCAACACAAAAATCCAAACAGATGATGAAGCAAACTTACGCACGGATGAATGGGAACAAAACTCACCAGAATAGGGAAAGGGTTCTGGTGGAGATGAGAATGTGTAAGACTCCGGCAAAGAGGAATGAAAATAACAGCCCTTAAATAGGGCCAGAAACAAATGATACAAGTGATAACAGGTGTGAGTCACATGAGCGGGCAGGAGGTAACAATGATTACAGCTGGGATCAGCTGGGAGCAATGAGAGGGAGAAGACGGGACTGACAGCTGACAGGAGCACCACCCACAACAGAGCAAAAAACTCGGAAGTGCCACTGACAGCTGCAGGCCCCGGGAGGAGAGAAAACACAACAGAATATGAATATAATGGGATGACAAATAAAGGCCAGTAAATCCAACTATGTAAATACAAAAACTACAATGAGGTAAACAGGAAAATAAATCATACTAAGAAACAATACAGGATATGTGAAAACCAACCAAAGATAAAATAACAGGAATTACAGCTCAGAACTACAACACTATATATATATGAAAAAAGGCAAACAGACTGAGCCCGGCGGAATCCCACCATGCTCAGATTGTGACACTCTGAGGATATTCAACTGTATAATTTTGTAAAATAAATAAATAAAAATAAAGTAGACATGTCACAAAGCTATTTTTATTCAAAATGCCAAGCTTCTGGCTTTAAGAAACATTAAAAAAAATGAAAAAGTTGTTGTAGTCAATTGCAATTTTATTATTAGATCAGAGGAAAATATGGAATCGCTCAATAATGAGGAAAATATTATGGAATCACCCTGTAATTTACAGTCCTAAAACAAATACCTCCATCAAAATAAATCTGCTAATTAGTCTGCACTTAAAAAGAGTGCTTGCACACCTTGGTGATCTGTTACACCAAGCTGATTAACAGAAATCATGGCTCCAACACAAGAAATGTCATCTGAAACAAAGGCGAGGATTATAAAACTTCTTCAAGAAGGTAATTCATCATGGAATGTAGAAAAATATGTTGGTTGTTCCCAGTAAGCTATGTCTAAAATCTGGACCAAGTACAAACAAAATGGGAATGCTGTAAAAAAGGAAGCAGACCAAGGAAGGTATCAAAGCATCAAGATTGTAATGATTCCTCGTACACCGCGGAAGTAATGAAAAACAGACTTGCTGGAGTAGAATGTGCCATTTGTTAACATAAACTACAACAAAGTAACAAGTCCAGTAACCACACAAATACAGAGAGTTGTAATGGTGAGATTAGGCCACCAGACATGCAGGAACACCACCCGAATGCTCTACAGCCCAGCGGAGGAATTGCCTAGTGCCGCAGGGCTGCTGTCAGCACAGGGAGAAAGGCAAACATGAAACTTATGGAACTGGAGTGATCCGGGGCTGTCCGTGCAGTCTGGAGGATGAGGGCGTAAGCAGGGTCAGCCACTAACATCAAGGGATTAACCAAACTTGAAAAGAAAGGCTGAACAAACACGAAGGTAATGAATGCGCATACATGGAGAAACACGCTGCCACGTATGGAGGTGAATGCTCCAACAATCTCTTCCCACAAATGCAGCATATTTGCATTCATGATGCAAACGAGGGAAGAGATTGCCAGTGTGAGGAAACGTGGCCTGAACATAATTAAACCCTGGTGTGTATGAGTGAGTGTCTGAGCGTGTGAATAAGAATGAATGGAGTGAGTGTGTGTCTGTATGTGAACACCCGTAATGTGAAGCAGCTGATGGCACTGACAAGAGGAGGGGGCGTGCCCAAGCTGTCAGAGAGCGAAGGACGCAAACAGCTCCCTGACGCGCCTGATGGAAAATAGGGCAAAAAGTAACAATAAGTCAGAACTGGGTTTGGAACTGCCAAACCCAGGTTCATGACAGCCCCCCTCCCCCCCAGGGGTGGATTCCAGAAACCCCAGTACCATCAGCCGAAAACAAAAAGAAAAGAAAAAACACACCTCAAAGGAAACCCCCCCACCCCCAGCAACAAACAATTACCCAGGGTGAGAGGTGGGGGAAAACCGGTTAGGAGGGAAGCAACCGGTGAAAAACACAAGTAATAAGCAAATAACGAGCAGTGACCCTCCTAACAACCCTCCACCTAGGATACTAACCCCCTCCTCAGAAGTCCAAAGTTCAGGAGGTCGCCCAGAGTCCCAGGCCCCCATCATGGTGAGGGGTGACTGATCGGGTGGCCTGCCCAAGTCCCATGTCCAACAAGTGGCCCGCAGAATAATGTCCGGTGGTTTGCCCGGGCCGATGGGCCACCCGGCCCGAAGGCCAAGTCTTTCGGGTGGCCGACCAGTGTGGTGGAGCCACCAGAACTGGAGGGGGAGGCGGAGAGGCAGCCTACCCTTCTGGGAACCTCGGTGTCCAAACCAAGGAACAGGAGCCCCCCTGCCGTCCGAAACTTGGAGCAGGGGGACGGTAGCACCCGCGATGGTCCTGGTCTGGGACGTGGCTGCACCCGCAACAGTCCCAGTCTGGAACGTGGCTGCACCCGTAACAGTCCCGGTCTGGGACGTGGCTGTGCCGATGGTGGACCCCAGCTGGAGCTCTGCTGCGCCGACAGTTGACCCCAGCTGGAGTTCTGTTGCACCCGCAGTGGGCTCCAGCCGGAGCACCATTGCTCCTGCGGTGGTCCCCATCAGGGTCCTCATTGCTCCCGCGGTGGCCTCCCCAGCGAGGGAGGTAAGGCTTCTCACAACCCCTGGTGCTGGACTCCGATCCTCAGTGGCCTCCGGCGGGATCAGCTACTCTCCAGCGACCCTGGAAGGGGGCTCCGAACCCGGAGGGAGAGAAAGAGAGACCGGGTCAGGGTCGCCGGCAGCGGCAGAGCCCGGTGAGGCGGCCTCGAGGGCTACTACGAGCTGCCCCGGGCCCTCCTCACCATGAGTCAGGCAGTGTGACATCGACATTAACATAACTGACATAATGGAGTACACTTGCCTGAACTTGGGCTCCACCACCGTCCAGGACTCCGGCGATTTAGGGTGCGCGGGTTCCACCAGTCCGTTGGGTGCTGCATCCCCGTCGACCTCCTCTGGGACAACCGGACCCGAGTCATTGTCCGTGGGCAACCCAGGTTGTGGCATGGATGGATGGTGTGCCATTATGCGGTGCATGAGGGAAGGAATGAAAAACCCACTTGCTGGAGTAGAACGTGCCATTTATTAACATAAACTACAACAAAGTAACAAGCCCAGTAACCACACAAATTTAGAGGGTTGTAATGGTGAGATTAGGCCACCAGATATGCAGGGATGCCACCCGGATGCTTTACAGCCTGGTGGAGGAATTGCCTAGTGCCGCAGGGCTGCTGTTGGCACAGGGAGAAAGGCAAACCTGAAACTTACGGAACTGGAGTGATCCGGGGCTGTCCGTGCAGTCTAGTAGATGAGGGAGTAAGCAGGGTCAGCCGCTAACATCAAGGGATTAACCAAACTTGAAATGGCAGGCTGAACAAACACAAAGGTAATGAATGCGCATACGTGGAGAAACACGCTGCCACATATGGAGGTGAATGCTCCGACAATCTCTTCCCACAAACGCAGTGTATTTGTAATCATGATGCAAACGAGGGAAGAGATCGCCGGTGTGAGGAAACGTGGCCTGAACATAATTAAACCCTGATACGCATGAGTGAGTGTCTGAGCGTGTGAATAGGAATGAATGGAGTGAGTGTGCGTAAGTGTGTGAACACCTGTAACGTAAAACAGCTGATGGCACTGACAAGAGGAGGGGGCGTGCCCAAGCTGTCAGAGAGCGAAGGACCCAAATAGCTCCCTGAAGCGCCTGATGGAAAATAGGACAAAAAGTAACAATAAGTCAGAACTGGGTTTGGAACTGCCAAACCCAAGTTCATGACAAAGATATAAAACTTATTTAAGTATTATGTCTTGAAAACAGAAAATGCACGACAAAACAAATGAGGAACTGGGTGGAAAATGGAGTCAGTGTCTGTGACAGAACTGTATGAAATCACCTCAAGGAAATGGGATTTACATACAGAAAAGCAAAATGAAAGCCATCATTTAGACCTTAACAGAAAAAAACAAGGTTACAGTTAGCTAAAGAAAAACAATCACGCACTGTGGATGACTGGATGAAAGTGATATTCAGTGAAGAATCATGAATCTGCATTGGCAAGGTGATGATGCTGGAACTTTTGTTTGGTATCGTTTCAATCAAGTTTATGAAGATGACTGCCTGAAGAAAACGTGCGAATTTCCACAGTCATTGATGATATGGGGCTGAATGTCAGGTAAGGTGTGGGGGAGATTTTCCAGGATGATAATGCGTCTTGCCACAGGGCAAAAAGCATTAAAACTTTCCTTCAAGAAAGACATATATTGTCAATGACATGGCCTGTAAATAGTCCGGACCTCAATCCCATTGAAAATCTATGGTGGAAATTGACGAAAATGGTCCATGATGAGGCTCCAACCTGCAAAGTGCATCTGGCAACAGCAACAAGAGAAAGTTGGAACTGGCTTGATGAAGAATACTGTTTGTCAATAGTTAAGTCCATGCCTCAGGGAATTCAATCTGTGATAAAAGCCAGAGGTGGTGCAACAAAGTGCTAGTGGTGTAGCATTTTTTTTCCATTATTCCATAATATTTTCCTCAGAATTGAGTGATTAAATATTTTTTCCTCTGCTTGATCTAATAAAAAAAATTGCGATTGACTACAACTTTCTTTCATTCTTTTAAATGTTTCTTAAGACCAGAAGCTTGGCATCTCCCTATAAATGCAAGAAATCTGTCTGTGTGCCTGACTGTTCCATGCATATCCCTTGAAGTGTTCGTCAGACTGGCCTAAGATTTTACATCTGCTTTGCTGAGGTTACGAGGGTGTGCATCCCCGAATATGGAGTCACTCAGTCAAAATATGTAATTTTTATCAATAGAAGTTTAGCCACCACTCTTTCACCGCTGTCTCTTCATGCCCTTCAGTGTGTGCGGGGTGTCAGATTGACTCCGTGCTGATTGGATAATACGTGGCCATCACGGCCATGCTGACTGGATAATACATAATGTCACGACCATGCTGATTGAATAATACGCGGCAGGACGGACAGTCAGTCACCACAGCATTTCACAAACAAAAAAAGGGAGAATAGTGAAGATGTAATGCTTAAAAAATTATACTGTAATGTTGCCCTGGCTGTGTATGTCTAAAGGATATTTCGGCGAATTCTCCGGCACAGCAGGCAGAACACGGTCCTTCGCACTGAAGCAAGCCCAGCCCACCCGATCAGCGGTAGACAGGAGTCCCTTTGCAGGACCATGACTCGCCATCGCCGATGACACTCCTCTCGGTGTGCTCGCATGGCTATCTAAAAATTAAAAGTTAATAATTGTGGAGCAGAATGCCCAGATCAACTGCATATCATATGCAGCCACATGCATAGTTTGACTAAACGACGACCGTCACCAAACTAGACATAGAAACACTCAATAACGCATAACAGATCACACAAATAAGTGACCTGACAAAAAAATAAACAAGCGGTTCTTAAACAGTGGCTAATATTGAATGTCCCATTCATTTTCAATTATTCTGTAATTAATATTCACACAATCAAATAAATCTCAGTTCAGTCCCTTTCATATTTGTCCAAGTCTAACATGTGTGACTGCCTACATATAGGCTACACCTCTGTATTCCACTTTCAAACACAGCCTACATTTGGGCCTGGAAAGCCTGATTGGGCTATCTGTTTCAGACAGGAATGCTTTCTACGGGTATGCACTAGTTTTGAATAAAATAGTTTTGTTTTGTTTTTTTAGATTTAGTATACTTTATTGATCCCCAGAGGGGAAATTGAGGGTCATCCACCACCTGGATGGATGAAGCAGCCACGATACGGCGCTATCCCTTAACCATTCACACACACATTCATACCTAGGGCCACTTTAGAGTCTCCAATTAACCTAACCTGCATGTTTTTGGCATGTGGGAGGAAACCGGAGAAATCCCGGGGTAAACCCACACATACACGGGGAGAACATGCAAACTCCACACAGATCACTGTTGGTCGGGGGCTGGGATCAAACCCACGATCCCACGATCCCCTGGCCAAGGGTAAACTGTGCTGCCGCAGTGCTAACCACTGCGCCACCGTGCAGTGACATGTCTGTGATTAGTTTATTATTATTATTAGGTTTTTTTAAACAAAATTAAATAACTGCACAAACATCCTCCAAAAGTGGTAACTGCACAATTTTTGCCAGGGGGTGTAGAGGCTCTGCATAAGGCTTGCTGTTGGAGAGGCTTTGTACAAGCAGAGGAGACTTTAGTTCTTGGCTTCCTTTTCACTGTAAACTAGTTTGCAGTGGAAGCTGAAGGCAGAGAGGAAAAACAATCAAAGCGCAGAAAACATTCTGCTGGCAGTACTTCCAAACTAGACCCATCACACTAACTATCATGACATCCACTATGAACAAACCCCTCTGTAAAGCCTACGTACAGGAATAAAACTGCAAGGCATTTCCCCATTGTGGGACTACTAAAGGCTTATCTTATCTTAAGTTTCATAGATGGTAGACATGAAGGGCGTTCCTGGTTCAGTGTAACAGGAAAACAAGTTTTTTTTATGAAAAAACATTGTCTTACCCAATGTGTAATGCCATTGTTATTATGCAAATGAATGTGCATAGAACTTTCTCTACCTTTATCCTTTTTACAGCTGTTTACATTTAAATTCTTACGCCTGCTTCAGTCACCCTGGGTTTCCATTTGTTTACATGTTGTGAATGTGTAACAGAACGGTGTCGGCCAATGTCAGCCTCACTGTTAATTAGGGATGAGCCCTGTTTAGTAGGACCATGTATGATAGTACGATGCTGCTCCTGTGAAACAGCACATTGGCTTGGGGACATTAGGGGCTTGTTTAGAAGGCAAGTGAAGGCATGAACTGACAAGATCTCTGGCAGTGTGAAATCTCATCGCTCCATGGGCAAACGTGGTCAGACTCCTGCCCCCTCCTGCCTCCACAGCCCTGCTCTGCCCATGGACACATTCCCCACCTCCATGAGAAATTACAAAAATAAAATCAATTAGAGCTGGAGCCAAAATATGCAGTCGGCAAAGTCCTTGATTTTGTTCTTTTAATAATGAGCCAATTCCTCCAGACTGTCCTGCTTTGGAGCTATTTATGTGTTTATTATTAGCTGCTATGATTTATTGGACAGTTGATGCAGTAATTTTCTATCTCTGTGGCCATCTGGTCATGGTCTCTTTGGCATGTTGAATTTCACAAGTTAGCATGACAAGTCTGCAAAATTAGTTTGACCAGTACATAACATGTTTATTACTATATTATGACCTCAACAAAAGAAAGCTGCACATATACGGTACAGCTAATATAGATTCCATTTATTTATTTTGTAGGATACATTTTAGTTTTTGGAGTTTTTCCTATTTGAGCTGTCACCTATCAAGCACTTAATATTGTACATACTCTTTCATCCTTATTCTTCCATCTGCATCCTCTGCAGCTCATGGGGTTTGTGAAGATTTGCTACCTGCTGCACTGTTTTGTGAGTAAACGCTGCCTTGCTCAGGAGTCATCTCATGAGCCAGTTTGCACCCAGCAGACAAAGTGTGTTGTCACCCGAGTGTGCAGTGTTATAGGGTGTGAGCGGCACCACATAATAGTTACTGCTGAGAAATAGCACACCATTAGGAATATATTAACAACACAGCATTTTGTGTTGAGGCTGCACATCAAAGAAAGCCTTTTGTTTTCATTTATTTTACAGACATCCCAATATTTGTTAAATGTACTACTTTTCATTGGTCTACAGTACAGCCTAAAAAAAAAGAGAGATACTGTGAGAATGTGTTGCATTCCTTTCCTTTGGACAACAATTTGAGGCTTTGGGAAGTGAGAGGTAGTTCTGAAAACATTTTTTGTCATAGTTTTACTTGATACTCCACAATTTAGTTACACTGCAGCCGGAAAGTATTCACGGTGCTTCACTTTTTCCATATTTTGTTATGTTACAGCCTTATTTCAAAAGGGATTAAATTCTTTTTTTTCCCTCAAACTTCAACACACAATACCCCATAACGACAATGTGAAAAAAGTTTCTTTGAGATTTTTGCAAATTTATTAAAAATAAAAAAACAACAACTAAGAATTCACATGAACATAAGTATTCAGCAGCCTTTTCTCAATACTTTGTTGATGCACCTTTGGCAGCAATTACAGCCCCAAGTCTTTTTGAATATGATGCCACAAGCTTGGCACACCTATCTTTGGGCAGTTTCGCCCGTTCCTCTTTGCAGCACTTCTCAAGTTCCATCAGGTTGGATGGGAAGCATCGGTGCACAGCCATTTTCAGATCCCTCCAGAGATGTTCAGTTGGATTCAAGTCTGGGCTCTGGCTGGGCCACTCAAGAACATCCACAGAGTTGTCCTGAAGCCACTCCTTCAATATCTTGGCTGTGTGCTTAGGGCTGTTGTCCTGCTGAAAGATGAACCATCGCCCCAGTCTGAGGTCAAGAGCACCCTGGAGCAGGTTTTCATCCAGGATGTCTCTGTACATTGCTGCTTTCATCTTTCTCTCTATCCTGACTAGTCTCCCAGTTCCTGCCGCTGAAAAACATCCCCACAGCATGATGCTGCCACCACCATTGGCATGTTTATGAGCAGTGCCTGGTTTCCTCCAAACATGACGCCTGGCATTCATGCCAGAGAGTTCAATCTTTGTCTCATCAGACCAGAGAATTTTGTTTCTCATGGTCTGAGAGTCCTTCAGGTGCCTTTTGACAAACTCCAGGCAGGCAGCCATGTGCCTTTTACTAAGGAGTGGCTTCCATCTGGCCACTCTGCCATACAAGCCTGATTGGTGGATTGCTGCAGAGATGGTTGTCCTTCTGGAAGGTTCTCCTCTCTCCACAGAGGAACACTGGAGCTCTGACAGAGTGATCAGGTTCTTGGTCACCTCCCTGACTAAGGCCCTTCTCCCCCGATCGCTCAGTTTAGATGGCCAGCCAGCTCTAGGAAGAGTCCTGGTGGTTCTGAACTTCTTCCATTTACAGATGATGGAGGCCACTGTGCTCATTGGGACCTTCAAAGCAGCAGAAATTTTTCTGTACCCTTCCCCAGATTTGTGCCTCGAGACAATCCTGTCTCAGAGGTCTACAGACAATTCCTTTGACTTCATGTTTGGTTTGTGCTCTGACATGCACTGTCAACTGTGGGACCTTATATAGACAAGTGTGTTCCTTTCCAAATCATGTCCAATCAACTGAATTTGAACACTAAATTTGTCATGCTCACTCCACACATTGTAGTATTTACTATCACTTGGCTAGCATTATGGACAAGGCCGGCACGGATGCGACTGTATATGTGCTTCATTTTTTCACTGTCAACACTGTCACAAAATTTGGGCTGCATGCACTCAGCCACGGAGGAACTCCGTGGAGCCTAGCGGACTGGAGAGGACAATGAAATTTACATCACACAAACCTTGCACTCGAGCAGATGTGCTGAGCAGGAATGAGCTTAAGGCATTCATCTCACAGAGCAGCGAATGCTGAGGAACCTTCATGAATGTTGCGATCGTTGGGGTTTCGTCAAGGTTCGTAAAAGGTTGCGCAACAGTTTATCTTGTTCAAAATTTATTTGCGACAACAAAAAAAATGGTTGTGGCTGTTAAAATTGTTGGCAAACTGTTGGGGAATGTTTTCCGAGCCCTGACAAAACCCCAACAATCACAGCGTTCATGAACGTTCATCAGCATTCGCCGCTCCATGAGTTACATGCCTTAATTCAACTTTACAGTAAACTTAACCCAGGCATGTAATATGCTGCCCTCTGATCATTGCTCTTCTTAGTTTGGAACGTCCATCTATTCAGTCAGATGCCTCTGGCAACCTGAGCTCCTCATAATTTAACAGTCCAGTATTTGGTTTGACGTGACAAGAAACAAAAGAAGCTCTCGTAAAAGAAAATACAAGTCAGTTAAAAATGGAGTCATTCATGGGACATGTTGCTTTTTCCCTCTCATCTGAATCTTCTCTCCCAATGAGGGACTTAACCTGGTGACAGCCAAACAGTACGTTTCCATGCACAGTTAAGTCAAGCTATGGTTAGAGCTGACAAGAAACAAAACAAAACCAGATGTGGTTATAACTGGACTAGGCCATTTAATTGGACGACTGTCCTCGTCCTTGGGACTTGATTTATTAACTGAAGCATGCTTTTCTGGATATTACCCCCTTCCTGTTGACTTTTTACTTTATAGATGAAACAATTGACAAGTCAGCTAGTGGCTAACTATTAGCATGTCAAACAGTGGTCAAGTTTATTTATAACCACATTTAAAACAACAGAGTTGACCAAAGTGCTGTACAAATTTTTAAAATCAAACAAGCACACAGAGAGACATATAAACATAAATTAAGAAACAATGAAACAGAGGCTAAGATTCAGAATGACCTGGCAATGCTAAAGGAACAGATCAGTTTTGAGTCTTAATTGTAAGGACTGAAGGGATGAAGCAGATTTTACTGTAGGTGGCAGGTTATTTCAGAGTTTAGGGGCAACTATACCACAAAAAACATGTCCTCCCTTAGACTTTAGCTTAAAAGGTGATAGAGTAAACATTCTGACCTTTTGTCCAACTGGTTGGTAGAGACAAACATCGATGCACAGCACAGACTGATCTACAGTCTCAGTTCTTTGGTGATAATGAGCCAGATACAGCATGTCAAGTGAGGACTCTTTTGTGGTATGAACTTAACATGAGGCTATGAAACATGACATCACTAATTACCAGCCACCGTCTTGTCATCCCACTGCTCAGATGTAAATATTATGATTGTTTTGGACCGGTAAATAATTTTAAAATAATTTTTATCAATATTTTTTCTGAAGACTAGTATAAAGGCTTTAATTCTGCACCTTTCTAAACACTTTGTTGATGTTGTAGCGGGTTGGATTCAACCCCCACAACACACAGAGACAGTCAGCTCGTTACTCCTGGGTTTTTTCCGCTGCATGCTGCGTTTACAGCTGTGAGGTTAAAGTGTCATCCATGCATTGTGTTCATGCATCCTGTCTGTACCTCTGATATGCAAATACCAGATTGACTGCTGTGAAGGTCTTTGATGTATTGTCTGAGTTGGGTATAAGTACTGCACTGAAATCCATGTTCACTCTCTCACTCTCACTCTTCAACTGCTGCTAGACACACACACTGTGTGTCTCCTCTTCTCTGAGAGCCTGAGGAATTCAGCTTCAGCCTGCTCACACTATGGGCTGGAGCCGAGTTCCTGTGAAGGCGGTGTGATTCAATAAACCAACTTAAAACTCCATTGCTGCCTTTATTTTATCATGCCGCTGCACTGGTGACCCCAAGAACGCACACGTTTTGTGCAAACGCAACCTTCTGGTCTGGACAGCCACGCTGGCGACCCGACGCTGAAGAAAACGAGCTGCCGGCGAACGCAGCACCCGGCAGTGATGCTCCGCCGACGAGCGAACCCAGCAGCCTGACTGATCTGCCCTCCCTGCGGCTTCAGGGAGGCCTCAACGCAGAGCCCACGGCAGGCGAGCTATTCTTCGGACATCGCCCAAGACTGGGTAAACGGCAGTAAACGTCATGGCGCGACCCTCGCCGAGATCGGGGCGTCCATGCGGGACAGCCTGAGGGACAAAGATCGTCTATCTCCCCTCATCGCTCCAACGCACCATGACTAATCTGCAGCCACGGCTCATCATAGATGTTTCTCGGCGCCGACTGCGCCGATCTCCACCAAGTTTCCGACCCTGGTTTCCTCTCCAGCGGGCCCACCCACGCAAGGAGCCCCGGCACACGCACCGGGGGTGACGAGGACGGCGCAACACGCATGGAACAAGAATGGCTCCAGAGACCGCCATCGTCCTGCGCAGCTGCACGCAGAACCTTCAAGGCTGCGCGCTCACTTGAAGCAAGCACGCGCGCAGCGCGCCCACAGGATTCACTGATGGTTTCAGCCACGGCGCACAAAGGATTCAGCCGTCTGCTTTTCCCGAGGGCTTTAGGGCTGCGCACGCACCTAAAGTCAACACGCCAAGTTCCTCTGTTTTTGTTTACGCAACCTCGCCGCTCCTGTTTTTCTTCATGGCCACGAGAGGAGTCAGAGACTAATTTTTCTTCTGGTGATCTCCGCAAGTTCAACGGGACAAACCCTCGACATCGTGGAGCAGCAAACAATTTTTGGCGCGGCGAACGATTTCACCGCGCCCGGTCAGCACTTACTACCCCCCTTCCCCCTCCCCCTCCACCTGCACAGAGCTTTTCCCTGCTCGCTGCCCAAACTGCAACATCAAGGTCTCGGCCCCCTGCCGTGCCCTCTGGGGGGGAGCGGTGTAGCGGGTTGGATTCAACCCCCACAACACACAGAGACAGTCAGCTCGTTACTCCTGGGTTTTTTCCGCTGCATGCTGCGTTTACAGCTGTGAGGTTAAAGTGTCATCCATGCATTGTGTTCATGCATCCTGTCTGTACCTCTGATATGCAAATGCCAGATTGACTGCTGTGAAGGTCTTTGATGTATTGTCTGAGTTGGGTATAAGTACTGCACTGAAATCCATGTTCACTCTCTCACTCTCACTCTTCAACTGCTGCTGGATACACACACTGTGTGTCTCCTCTTCTCTGAGAGCCTGAGGAATTCAGCTTCAGCCTGCTCACACTATGGGCTGGAGCCGAGTTCCTGTGAAGGCGGTATGATTCAATAAACCAACTTAAAACTCCATCGCTGCCTTTATTTTATCATGCCGCTGCAATGTGTTATTTACTAAAAATATTTGTTTTTATGAAAACACTATCTAGTACACCTTTACAATGACTGCTAAAAACAAAACAAGAATAACTTTACAACTTTGTAATTTCTTAAATGAACTGCTTCTTCTCATCTGTCCAAAAATGCATGGACACTCTAGCACTCCAAATCTTTGCCTCTGTGTCACTTCTGTTTGATATCCAGGCCAAAGCACTGGCGAAAACATGGTAGAATGTGCATATAACACCTAGTTTGGGACTGATAGGTGCTTATGTATAGGAGTAACTTCCTAGTATTATAGTCAAGATCTCATCAAGACCAGACTGAGATCAGTCTTCCAAGACCAAGACTATAAAGGGTTGAGACCAAGCCAAGACCAACATGCACAGTGGTCTTGGTCTCAACCCCTTAAAGTCTTGATCTTTCTGTACTCTAGTCTTGGTCAGGTCTTGACAGCAATATTCACTCCTAAACCATTTTCTCAGCGTGGTAGTCTGACTTTGAGAATTTTAGTTTAGGGTGATATCAGTCAGACTAAGATGTTTACACGTATTTTAAAAGTCTTGTTTTAGATCTTTTCTTTTTTTACACAATATTTTTTATTGAACCTTTTTTTTTTTACAAACATAACACAAACAGTCAAACACTAACACTAAAGTAATTAAAAAAAAAATTGTACTAAAAACACCAACAGCCACTAACAAAGACAGGTCTTCAACAATGCTCCTCTGTTTAGTCTAGGCAATCCATTACATAAGTATACATATTATACATTCACCAGTTTGGAATTTACAAGGTCCACACACATCATTCACCTTCCTCTTCAAAAGTTATGTTTAAATTCTTTACATAATCAATGAAAGGTCTCCATATATTCTCAAACACAATTTCCTTTGATTTCAGTATGTATGTTATTCTTTCTAGTGGAAGGTTTGTTAACATCTGTCTTAACCACTGAGTCACATCTGGTCTATGAGTCTTTTTCCACAATAGTGCAATACATTTTTTAGCATTGAGCAAACTGAGGTCTATGAATGCTCTTTCACTCTTATTAAAGTTATGTTTTTCTGGATACAGACCCAACAAAAACAATTTAGGATTCAATATGATTTGTTTTGAAATTATTTTTTCAATTGTTACCCTCACCTCTTCCCAAAACATTCTAATTTTTCTACATTCCCATAAACAATGAAATAGGGTTCCTTTACTTTCCATACATTTTGTGCACGTATCTGGTATGTTTTTGTTATATCTATTTAACTCCACCGGTGTAACATACATCCGCATTAACCATTTAAAATGTATCAATTTAAGACGTACATTTATTGATTTGGTTTGAGCTTCTGTACAAGCCAATTCCCATTGTTCCTCTGAAATTTCAGTTTGCAAGTCTTCTTTCCAATAATTCAGTCTTTTCTGTGAGTTTTCATTTGAGGATAATGTCAATGAGTTATAAAACTCTGAAATAATACCCTTTCTCTTACTATCTTTCGTCAAAATTTTTTCCAAGGATGAATAAGTAGGTCGGATGAGAGCATTATTTTGATTTGATCGAATAAAGTTCCTAAGCTGAAGATATTTAAAAAAAATGTGTTCTATTAAGGTTAAATTTGATCCTCAGTTCTTCAAAAGACATTATGTTATCTGAACATGACAAATATAAGTCTTGAATCTTTTGAATCCCTTTTAAATTCCATACTTTAAATATAGCATCCGCTCTCCCTGGTTTAAAATATTGATTACCCCATATTGGGCTAAATTGTGACAATAAGTGTGGTTCTTTTAAATATTTTTTGGTTTCACACCATATTTTGATCATATGCTTTACAAATGGATTTTTAACTTGTTTCTGTAATTTTTTTGCCGAGTCTGAGTATATGAATATGGGAAGAGGCAAAGGTAAATTATATGATTCCATTTCAGTCCAGTGAGGGAGATCATTTGATGGAAAATAATATGTCATAGACCTCAGTTGTGCTGACCAGTAATACAACATAAAGTTTGGACATTTCAGACCTCCACGATCAAATGGTAAATATAGTAAGGACAGACGTAATCTAGCCTTCCTATTGTTCCATATAAATTCCACTAACTTTTTTTTAATTCTTGAGAATAGATCTGAAGGTGTTGGTAAAGGAATGTATTGAAATAAATAAAGCATTTTGGGTAAGATATTACTTTTAAGTATATTAATTCTCCCGATCATCGACATTGGTAGTGACATCCATCTCTGAAGTAACTCATCAATGTCTGTTATTAAGGCTTCATAGTTGGCACTGGCGACTGATTCTAGCTTAGGCACAATTTGAATTCCTAAATATTTAAACTGATTTACAACATTGAATTGATTCACCTCAGGAGCTGGGTGATTTCTCTGGGTCTCATTTAGCATTAATATTGAAGATTTAGTTTTATTTATTTTATATCCTGATATTTCCCCAAAATTCTTTATTAAATTCAACAAGGTCGGAATTGATTTTTTAAGATTTGACATAAACAAATTATGTCGTCGGCATACAGGGAGATTTTATGTTCTGTTGGTCCTACTTTAATTCCATGTATTTGTGGATGTAAACGTACTGCCATCGCTAAAGGTTCAATTGCCATAGTAAACAGTAAAGGTGAAAGTGGACAGCCTTGTTGACATCCTCTATTGACATTTATTGATTTTGAGATATTGCTGTTTGTTAGGATTTCTGCTGTAGCATTATTGTATATTAATGCTATTATATGGAAGACCATCTGGTCCTGCACTTTTTCCTGATTTCATATTATCAATGGCTAGCCCAACTTCTTCTTGACTAATTTTAGACTCCAGTATCTCCCTGTTTTCATATGGAATACACGGTATAGATAATCCGTCCAAAAACCCATTTAGTTTTGTTAAGTCAGTTTCATTTTTTGTATCATATAATTTTTCATAATAATCTCTAAAGGCACTGTTAATTTCTAAAGGATCTACAACTGCCTGTCCGTTACTTATAATACTGGTAATTGGTGTTTTAAATTCTAATTGTTTAATCTGCCATGCCAATAATTTCCCTGATTTTTCACCTTGTTCATAAAAAGATTGCTTCAATCTTAGAAGACTCGAGGCAACTCTATTCGCTGATTTTTTGTCATATTCAGCTCTCAGAATCAGTAATTCGTTCTCTAACTTTGGATCACTTCCTGCATACACTTTTTCTTGAAGAATTTTTATTTTATGTTCCAATTGGACTCTCTCCTCTCGAGTCTTCTTAGATTTTGAACCTGTATAACTAATAATATGCCCCCTAATAAAAGCTTTGAAAGCCTCCCACTTTATACATGCTGATGTTTGTGTAGTATTGATATCAAAGAACTCATCTATCTGTTTTTCTATGTACTTAACAAATTCCTCATCCTGAAGCCATTTATGCTGAAATTGCCACCTACCTGGTTCCTTTGTCAGTTTCTTATCTACATATATTAGACAGCAGGGTGCATGATCAGAGATCACAATGTTATCATAGAAACAGTTTTGAATCTTGGACCTTAATTCTGTGGAGATCAAAAAATAGTCAATACGTGAGAATGTCTTGTAGGTATTAGAATAACAAGAGTAGGCTTTAACTTGTGGTTTCATTTCTCTCCATATATCTAGCAATCTCAATTCTTTCATAAAATGATTAATGGTCATCCTGCATCCATTGTGCGTACAGTCCAGTCCTGTTGATCTATCTATACCGGGATTCAATGTACAATTAAAATCCCCTGCTATTATATGTTGCCCTGTAAGTGATGATAAAATAAGAAATAAATTAGCAAAGAAGTTTTGATCATCTATATTGGGACCGTATAAGTTCAACAGATTTATATTTTCTAATAACAAAGATCCTTGGATGATTAGATATCTTCCTAATTTGTCTCCAATTACAATTTTCACTTGAAATGGGACTGATTTATGTATGAGAGTCATAACTCCCCTGGCTCGAGATGAAAATGATGAGGTGAACACACTTCCCTGCCATCTTCTCCTAATTCTTTTTACATCCTCCTCTATTAGATGAGTTTCTTGTAAAAACACAATTTTTGAACCTATGTCTTTTATTTTATTCATAACTTGTTTAAGTTTTTTAAAATTTTGTAGACCTCTGCAATTCCATGAAGTTAAATTAAAATTAACGCTTTGGTCTATGATCAATAAGGAGTTTGAGATTACCTCGCAATATAAACATGCTCATACAGAGAAGCAAAAACATGAGTAGTTGAACATTCGTCCCACAAACTACACACAAACAAATTCCCCCTCCCCACATTTGTGGTAATCCCCCCCAAAATCAAAAAAAACCTTCCGTCTCCCGCTATAGCCATTGACTGCTCCACACCCGCGAGGATCAGTCAAAACCACTCTTTCTCCTCTCAATCACCCCAACTCTACTGCTCTTAATGACATAACATTAACTCTCTTCTGTAGTTTTCCAACTCAACTCCAAAATTTTATAGCAACTTTGTACATCATAGGTTTTCTTCCTTTTTTTTATATATATATAATACAATCTATATTTTGTAAACTTGCTATATGCTTCAGATCTGTCAGATGCCTGTGCAAATGCTTAAATATTCTACCTTTATATTTTGTTCATGCTTCATGCTTAGCTCCCACCAGTCTCCTCTTGGATCCGCTTGATAAGCACCTGCGCCTCCTGAGGGGTCTTGAAGGTGTGGGTTCTCCCTTTATATGTGACCAGCAGTCTTGCCGGATGAATCACTCCATGACGAATCCCGAGGCTGCGCAGCTCTCTATGGGCGGGGTCAAACTGTTTCCTCAATTGTTGAATTCCTGTGGCCAAATCTGAGTAGAACCGCACCTATTGATCCTGGTATTTAATTTCTCCTTTAGCTCGCGCCGCGTTGGAGATCGTCATCTTGTCTCTGTAGCTGAGGAACTTCATAATCAGCGTCCTCGGTGGGGTCTTATTATCTCTCGGTGGGCCGATTCGGTGGGCGCTCTCTAAAACGACCGATGACTGCAGCTCCGCGTTGTTCAGCGCTTCTGGAATCCACTTTTCCAAAAAGGAACATGTGTCCCGCCACTCTGTTCCCTCCGGGAGGCCCACCAGCCTCAGATTGTTCCGTCTCAACCGGGATTCTAAGTCCAGGGCACTATCTTCCAGACGTTTATTTTTTAATTCCAATGTGCGCACCTTTAATTGTAGGCTGGTGACGTCATCCTCAGCGCTGGAAATTCAGAGCTCCACCTGCGATACTCGTTCCATACAGTCGCTTATTTCCTTTCTCATTCCTTCTATCGCTGCTATAATCCCATCAAATTTAGTGGAAAAGTCTGCTCTCATTGAGCTAATGGCAGCGAGCACCGCACCCGTGCCGTCGCCAGCAGTCACCGCTCCGCCGCTAGCTTGCTCTGCCACAGTCTCTGGCGATTTTCCTGCTTCGTCACGAGCATGGAAGTCTGTTAACTTAGACTGTTTCGACGATTCAGTTTTTCCTCCACCTAATTTCCCAGCCTTAGGCTTTACCGGCATATCCGCGCCCAAATGCTGGGATAGGTTTTGTTCCAACTGAGAGAGTTATTTGCCAACTTTTTATTTTTAGGAGCAGAGCAGAGTGAAACACGTCTTCCTACGTGGCCGCCATAACCGGAAGTGTTTTAGATCTTTTCTAACACCATGTCAACTCACTGATTTTTTCAGAGGTCACAAGCAAGCTGCACTCCCCTTTGGGTGATCACCTAACAGTCCACCCATCCATCTATCTTCTTCCGCTTAATCCTTTTCGGGTCGCGGGGGGGCTGGAGCCTATCCCAGCATCTTTAAGCGAGAGGCAGGGTACACCCTGGACAGATCGCCAGTCTATCGCAGGGCCAACACAGAGAGACAGACAACCATTCACGCTCACAGTCATGTCACGCCGCGCCATTCATCAGCGGCGCCACCTGCTCACGCACCTGACAATCATCAGCGGCGAGGGATAAAGGCCGTCTCGCCCGGAGGCTCGGCCTGAAGCCGTCAGACTTCGTCCCTCACCGTTGTGAGCATACTTCCCTTCAGCGTAACCATTTTTGTAAGAAGATCGCTTACCTCTTCTCTTCAGTCTTCTCCCCTGTGCACAGGTGAATTTCCCAGCGGCGGACATCTCCTCTCCATCGCCCAATCCTCGCTGCTGCACGGAGCTCTCCAGGTGGCTGTCTTCTGGGCTTTACCCCCTTGTTGTGCCAGCTGTCCTGACCCACCAAGTAAGTCCTTCTCTCGCCATAAATTCCTCCTGTGTTGGTGTATGCCCGTCACCCTCTCCCTGTGCTCTCTCCATAGGGTTGCTCGGCTGTACGGTCACCTGCCTCTGTGCCTGGGGCAGACACCATCACCAACACATTTACATCCCGCAGACACGCACTCATTCTCCCCTGCTGTTAATAAACTCTTTGAACTACTCTAAGCCTGTGTGTGTGCGTCTCCTGAGCCGTGCATTATGTCAGTACGGCTTCAGCAGAGCGGCTCGGCGGACGGCGGGCTCGCACACCGGCTTACCACTCTCGAGGCTAGAGTGGATCAAATTGCTTATCAACAGCAGGTCATCCTAAATCAATTAGTAATTATCACTGGCCGATTGGACCGCCTGGACCCCCAGCAGCCGTTCCCCCCGGCTCCTCAGGGTGGCGCAGCTCCTGCTGTTCCGGTGGCCGTCCAGCCAGCTCCAGTGGCACCGGCCCGACTCACACCAATTCCGACCCCCGCTCGCTTTAGCGGAAAGCTCGGCGGAGCGCGGGGGTTTGTGATGCAGTGCGAGTCCGTGTTTGACCGTGTGCCCGGAGACTTTCCCTCAGATCACAGTCGAATCGGCTACATAGGGAACCTCCTGGAGGGGCGCGCTCTAACTTGGGCCTACGCTATCATGGCGAGACCCAGTTATGCCACCCTCACCTATGCCGAGTTCGTGAGGCGCTTCCTGGAGGTGTTCGATCATTCTCGTTCCGAGGCGGTCCAGGTCGATCGGCTTCTCGCTCTCCAGCAGGGAAACCGGTCGGCCGCGGATTATGCCATCGAGTACCGGGTAGCGGCGGAGGAATTGGGCTGGGAGGAGCGCTCCCTCTGCGGCCTGTTTCTCCGCAGCCTCAATAGTGATCTAAGGGATGAACTGGCTGGACGGGATATCCCCGGAACGTTAGCGGAGCTAACCTCACTGGCTATCAGCTTGGACAACAGGCTGCGCGAGCGCTCCTCAGGACGGAAGCCGTCTGCTTCTCGCCCTCGGGGAGTCCCGCTACGCCTGCCCCAAGCTCGCCCCCTGGCGACGCCGCCACCATCGTGCCCCGAGGAGTCGGAGCCGATGGTGACGGGCTGGGCAAAGCTCTCCTCGGCAGAGAGACAGCGCCGCCGTGAGTTGGGTCTCTGCATGTATTGCGGAGACAGTCAACACACGATAGAGCTTTGCCCACAAAAGCCAAACGGCGGGGTCCGCGAGTCACTGTAGGGGGCCTCACGGACGTCAATCGGCAAAGTCCCCTCACTCAATTAAAGCTGCCCATCCGTTTTTGCCACAACCCCACTGGGCACCTCACCCACGCACTGGTGGATTCGGGCGCAGAGGGCAGCTTCATTTCACAAGGCCTGGCAACCCGATTGGGCATCCGCTGTCAGGCATTAAAACACCCCATCTCCCTGGTCCATCTCTCCCGTGCCTCCCTTGGGAGAGTTTCTCACCAAACCATGCCCGTCCCAGTCATCATCTCAGGGAACCACCGGGAGGAGATGGTATTTTACGTCCTGCCCAACTCTGTGTCGCCCGTCATCCTGGAGTATCCCTGGCTACGCCTCCACAATCCTGTCCTGGACTGGAGGTCCGCTGGGGTATCGGCATGGAGTACCTTCTGTATGGGCACCTGCCTTCAGTCCGCTGCCTGCTCCCCATCCGCGGCTCCCCCTGTGGCGGATACAGCACCTCCGGACCTGTCACTGGTGCCTCCAGAATTTCACGACCTGGGTATGGTATTTAGCAAATCGAAAGCTATGTCTCTTCCCCCGCATCGACCATATGACTGTGCCATCAACCTCCACCAGGGGGCTCCCCTGCCATCTGGTCGGCTCTACAGCCTGTCGGCGCCGGAGAAGGAGACCATGAATACATACCTGAAGAAATCTCTGAGCGCTGGGATTATTCGCCCATCGTCGTCACCCGTGGGGGCAGGGTTTTTCTTTGTCGGGAAAAAGGACGGATCCCTCCGCCCCTGCATAGACTACCGAGCGCTGAATGACATCACTGAGAGGGACCGTTACACCCTGCCCCTCATGGACACTGCCTTTCACTCCCTCCAGGGGGCGACCTGGTTTACCAAGCTGGATTTACGCAGCGCTTACCACCTCGTCCGGATCCGGGAGGGAGATGAATGGAAGACAGCCTTCCGTACCCCGAACGGCCACTTTGAGTATCTCGTCATGCCGTTCGGGCTGACCAACGCTCCTGCCGTCTTTCAGCGCCTCATTAATGACGTCCTCCGGGATTTCATCGGCCTTTTTGTGTTCGTCTACCTGGATGACATCCTTATCTTCTCCAGGTCCAGGGACGAGCACCAGGTCCATGTGAGGCGGGTCCTCCAAAGACTGCTGGAGAATCGTCTGTACGTGAAGGCTGAGAAATGCGAATTCTACGCTAGGACCACATCCTTCCTGGGATTCATCATCGCTCAAGATCAGGTGCTCCCAGACCCAGAGAAGGTGAAGGCGGTGGTGGAGTGGCCTACTCCCGCATCCCGGAAGCAGGTGCAACAGTTTGTTGGCTTCGCCAATTTTTACCGCCGCTTTGTCCCAAATTTCAGCTCGATCGTCGGACCGCTGACCCGCCTCACGTCCCCGAAGGTCCCGTTCCGGTGGACTGAAGAGGTCGCTGCTGCCTTTAGGGCGCTGAAGGCGGAGTTCTCCTCCTCCCGGGTCCTTCGCCAGGTCGACCCCGCGCTGCAGTGCATTGTGGAGGTGGACGCATCGGACACGGGAGTGGGAGCAGTGTTATCCCAGCGGTCACCTGACGATGGCGCCAAACGGCCGTGCGCCGCCTTCTCCCGGCGCCTGTCCCCGGCGGAGAGGAACTATGATGTGGGGGACAGAGAGCTCCTGGCCATTAAACTCGCCTTACAGGAGTGGCGCCACTGGCTAGAGGGGGCGGACCTGCCGTTTGTGGTCCTGACGGACCACAAGAACTTGGAGTATTTACGATCTGCCAAGCGCCTGAATGCCCGCCAGGCGCGCTGGTCTTTGTTCTTCGCCAGGTTCCGCTTCTCGATCACCTTCAGGCCGGGCTCCAAAAACGGCCTGCCTGACGCCCTCTCTAGGCAGTTCACCCCCGTGGAGGCTGAGGAGACGCCCCACACTATCCTGCCCAGGTCGTGCGTCCTCGGTGCCGTCTCTTGGGACATTGAAGACAAGATCCGGAAGGCGCAGGAGGTGGAACCTGATCCTGGCGGCGGACCGGAGGGAAGACTGTTCGTCCCATCTGCGGTCCGAGGAGAGGTCATCCACTGGCTCCACACCTCCCGGCTCACCTGTCATCCCGGCACCTCTCGGATGATCAGCCTCCTCCAACGGTCCTTTTGGTGGCCAGGCCTGCGGAAGGATGCAGCCCGCTACGCCCGGGCTTGCCCAATCTGTGCCACCAGCAAGTCGGGAAATGCCCCCCCAGCGGGTCTGCTCCAGCCTCTGCCCGTCCCCGGCAGGCCCTGGTCGCACATCGCACTGGACTTCGTCACCGGACTCCCCGTTTCCAACTCCTTTGACACCGTCCTGACCATTGTGGACCGCTTCTCCAAGGCGGCGCACTTCATTCCCCTGCGAGGTCTCCCTACTGCCCTGGAGACGGCGGGCCTCCTCGTCCAACACGTGGTCAGGCTGCACGGGATTCCGGTGGACGTGGTCTCGGACCGGGGTCCCCAATTTTCATCCGAGGTTTGGAGATCCTTTTGTAACGCCATCGGAGCCAAGGTGAGCCTCTCCTCCGGCCATCACCCCCAGTCTAACGGGCAGTGTGAGAGGACCAATCAGGAGCTGGAGGCTGCGCTCCGCTGTGTTACTAGATCCAAGCCGACGTCCTGGAGCAACCATCTCACCTGGGTGGAGTATGCCCACAACACCGCCCGCTCTTCTGCAACAGGGATGTCCCCCTTCAAGGCGTCCCTGGGTTACGACCCCCCGCTGTTTCCAGCGCAGGAGAACGAGGTGACTGTCCCCTCTGTTAGGGCGCACCTTAGGCAGTTCCGCTCCACCTGGGCTGCCGCGCGTCATGCGCTTTTACGCACAGCGGAGCGCAACAGGACCGTGGCGGACCGGCACAGAAGACCTGCCCCGGCGTACAGAGTTGGGCAACTCGTGTATGTGTCTACCCAGGACGTCACATTAAAAGGCGAGAGGAGGAAGCTGGCACAGCGATTCATGGGTCCCTTTCCCGTCACCCGGATCATCAACCCGGTGGCTGTGCGCGTGGCTATTCCCCCCTCCCTCCGCATCCATTCCACTTTCCATGTGTCGAAGGTGAAACTGGCAGTCACTGACCCCCTTTGCCCTCCTCCTGCGGCGCAACCCGCGCCCCGGATGATTGGTGGCCATCCGGCCTGGTCCGTCTCCTCCATCCTGGACTCCCGGCGCCGAGGTCGTGGGTTGCAATACCTGGTGGACTGGGAGGGCTATGGGCCCGAGCATCGACAATGGGTGCCCCCGTCGTTTGTGTTGGACCCATCGCTCATCGCGGACTTCCACCGAGCGCACCCGGATAAGCCATCGCCAGGAGGCGCTGCTAGAGGGGGGAGTACTGTCACGCCGCGCCATTCATCAGCGGCGCCACCTGCTCACGCACCTGACAATCATCAGCGGCGAGGGATAAAGGCCGTCTCGCCCGGAGGCTCGGCCTGAAGCCGTCAGACTTCGTCCCTCACCGTTGTGAGCATACTTCCCTTCAGCGTAACCATTTTTGTAAGAAGATCGCTTACCTCTTCTCTTCAGTCTTCTCCCCTGTGCACAGGTGGATTTCCCAGCGGCGGACATCTCCTCTCCATCGCCCAATCCTCGCTGCTGCACGGAGCTCTCCAGGTGGCTGTCTTCCGGGCTTCACCCCCTTGTTGTGCCAGCTGTCCTGACCCACCAAGTAAGTCCTTCTCTCGCCATAAATTCCTCCTGTGTTGGTGTATGCCCGTCACCCTCTCCCTGTGCTCTCTCCATAGGGTTGCTCGGCTGTACGGTCACCTGCCTCTGTGCCTGGGGCAGACACCATCACCAACACATTTACATCCCGCAGACACGCACTCATTCTCCCCTGCTGTTAATAAACTCTTTGAACTACTCTAAGCCTGTGTGTGTGCGTCACACACAGGCTTAGATCATCCCGGCACCTCTCGGATGATCAGCCTCCTCCAACGGTCCTTTTGGTGGCCAGGCCTGCGGAGGGATGCAGCCCGCTACGCCCGGGCTTGCCCAATCTGTGCCACCAGCAAGTCGGGAAATGCCCCCCCAGCGGGTCTGCTCCAGCCTCTGCCCGTCCCCGGCAGGCCCTGGTCGCACATCGCACTGGACTTCGTCACCGGACTCCCCGTTTCCAACTCCTTTGACACCGTCCTGACCATTGTGGACCGCTTCTCCAAGGCGGCGCACTTCATTCCCCTGCGAGGTCTCCCTACTGCCCTGGAGACGGCGGGCCTCCTCGTCCAACACGTGGTCAGGCTGCACGGGATTCCGGTGGACGTGGTCTCGGACCGGGGTCCCCAATTTTCATCCGAGGTTTGGAGATCCTTTTGTAACGCCATCGGAGCCAAGGTGAGCCTCTCCTCCGGCCATCACCCCCAGTCTAACGGGCAGTGTGAGAGGACCAATCAGGAGCTGGAGGCTGCGCTCCGCTGTGTTACTAGATCCAAGCCGACGTCCTGGAGCAACCATCTCACCTGGGTGGAGTATGCCCACAACACCGCCCGCTCTTCTGCAACAGGGATGTCCCCCTTCAAGGCGTCCCTGGGTTACGACCCCCCGCTGTTTCCAGCGCAGGAGAACGAGGTGACTGTCCCCTCTGTTAGGGCGCACCTTAGGCAGTTCCGCTCCACCTGGGCTGCCGCGCGTCATGCGCTTTTACGCACAGCGGAGCGCAACAGGACCGTGGCGGACCGGCACAGAAGACCTGCCCCGGCGTACAGAGTTGGGCAACTCGTGTATGTGTCTACCCAGGACGTCACATTAAAAGGCGAGAGGAGGAAGCTGGCACAGCGATTCATGGGTCCCTTTCCCGTCACCCGGATCATCAACCCGGTGGCTGTGCGCGTGGCTATTCCCCCCTCCCTCCGCATCCATTCCACTTTCCATGTGTCGAAGGTGAAACTGGCAGTCACTGACCCCCTTTGCCCTCCTCCTGCGGCGCAACCCGCGCCCCGGATGATTGGTGGCCATCCGGCCTGGTCCGTCTCCTCCATCCTGGACTCCCGGCGCCGAGGTCGTGGGTTGCAATACCTGGTGGACTGGGAGGGCTATGGGCCCGAGCATCGACAATGGGTGCCCCCGTCGTTTGTGTTGGACCCATCGCTCATCGCGGACTTCCACCGAGCGCACCCGGATAAGCCATCGCCAGGAGGCGCTGCTAGAGGGGGGAGTACTGTCACGCCGCGCCATTCATCAGCGGCGCCACCTGCTCACGCACCTGACAATCATCAGCGGCGAGGGATAAAGGCCGTCTCGCCCGGAGGCTCGGCCTGAAGCCGTCAGACTTCGTCCCTCACCGTTGTGAGCATACTTCCCTTCAGCGTAACCATTTTTGTAAGAAGATCGCTTACCTCTTCTCTTCAGTCTTCTCCCCTGTGCACAGGTGGATTTCCCAGCGGCGGACATCTCCTCTCCATCGCCCAATCCTCGCTGCTGCACGGAGCTCTCCAGGTGGCTGTCTTCCGGGCTTCACCCCCTTGTTGTGCCAGCTGTCCTGACCCACCAAGTAAGTCCTTCTCTCGCCATAAATTCCTCCTGTGTTGGTGTATGCCCGTCACCCTCTCCCTGTGCTCTCTCCATAGGGTTGCTCGGCTGTACGGTCACCTGCCTCTGTGCCTGGGGCAGACACCATCACCAACACATTTACATCCCGCAGACACGCACTCATTCTCCCCTGCTGTTAATAAACTCTTTGAACTACTCTAAGCCTGTGTGTGTGCGTCTCCTGAGCCGTGCATTATGTCAAGTCATACCTAAGGACAATTTAGAATCCCCAGTTTGATGCCAATTAACTTAACTTGCATGTTTTTGCCATGTGGGAGGAAACCGGAGAAATCCCGGAGTAAATGGTCACATTAAGAGATTTTAAGCAGAAATATATTTTTTCAAACAAACATTGAAATCTTATAGAATTATTATTTTCAGTAGCTGGTCAGAGAGAGGCTGGAAAAGACACTCAGAGAAGAGAGACAACTGAGGAGAGGTTATGATCAGGTGTGGAGATGAGCATACAGGCAAGCATGCAGGGTCACTTTTTCTCTCACCTCTGTGTCAAAATGGGCCTGAATAAACAGAGGATGAGTCTGGTTGGAGGGAGAGAAGGGGAAGGCAAACAGTGAGTAGTCAAAGCCAGGAGGCATGCAGGAGCATTACTCATCCCAGCTCTGTGCTGAACTCTTATCCTTAGATCTTCTGTTGAAGAAATCCTTCACCCCTAATGACAAACTCAGTCAATCCCTGTTTGAGTTTTGAGTGAGAAATACAGAGCACTTTGTGGAAAACAAAAAAACCCAAAACTTTTTTTCTGTCAAGCTCTTCACATTAGATCAATAATTTAAGTTTTCCATTGTCTTTTAGGCAGAATATTTTGGTGAGGGTAATGGTGCACTTTGATGAGGTTCAGTTCCAGAAAACTTTTTTATACAAATGATGCATAATCTGTTTGACATTGTATATGATATTAAAGTGTATTTTTACAGCATGACAGCAAAATAACCCCCATCTTTCTACTTATCAGTTTCTCACATAAATCTAACCCTACAAAAATATGAATGAGAAGAGGCATAAAAAATAACATTGCAGGTTTAGAAGAGAGATCAGCACATCCAATATGGAAATGAAAAAGTACTGGAACTCTAAAATATATTTGAGCCTTTAAATGAAGAGAAAGCAGTAAAATTTTAAGTTTTACCTAGCCTACCAGCATTAGTGATAGGATAGTTTTTTTTTCCCTCAAAATATGCAACTTTTTTCTAATATCTTTTTTTTTTAACTTTTCAAAAACAGTTTTTTCTCTTAAATGTGCCACTTTCCTGGGACTAATAAAGGCTTATCTTTTCTCTTTTTTGACTTTTTATATAAATTTGCATCTCTTTCTTCATAAGATAAGATAAGATAAGCCTTTATTAGTCCCACAGTGGGGAAATTCCAGGATTGCAACAGCACAGGGATAGCAACACTCAGAGCAACAATCAGAAGGAAAGAAAAAACAAGAACAGCTAGTAAACATATGTACATATTACTATAAATATATATATATGTATATATAGACACACAGTGCGGAGCATTATGGTTGGTGAATGTGCAGCAGAAAGTCTAAGCTCTCTCTCCGCGGATGCGGCGGGCCATCTGGAAGTCTTTGGGCATGATGGTGACCCTCTTAGCGAAGAAGAGACCCACAGGTAGGCCTCGCTGGCCTCCTGCAGAGCCATGACGGCGAAGCTCAGGAAGCGCAGGTCGGTCTTGAAGTCCTGAGCGATCTCCCTCACCAGGCGCTGGATGGGCAGCTTACGGATGAGCAGCTCCGTGGATTTCTGGTAGCGACGGGTCTCTCTCAGAGCCACGGGCCTGTGACGGTGAGGCTTCTTCACTCCGCCAGTGGCCGGAGCGCTTTTCCGAGCAGCCTTGGTGGCTAGCTGCTTCCTGGGGGGCTTTTTCCTCCAGTAGATTTTACGGGCGGTCTGTTTGGTTCTTGCCATCGCTCTTTATTATTCTGTCTTATATTTCTTGCACGCCGCCTAAACACCAGCCCGGCACCCGCGTCGTTTTCGCTACAGTTCCCGGTATGTCGAGTTTCACCGTTAGCACCGGGTGGCGGTTGAGTGCTAGCTAGCACTAGCTCTTCCTGCTGTAACGTCTCCTGCTGTAAACAGTGGCTCCGTCCGCCGACTCGGGAGACCTTTGGGGCGATCTGTGTGTCCGTGATATATATATAGAGTGAAAGGTGTAGAAAGAAGAAGGAAGATAAAAAAAAGGCTGTTGCAACGGGCAGCCAACTCGTGTGGCGCCACGGGTCCGGCGGAACCGGAACCGAAAAAAAAAATGTATCTTTTGTCTCATAAATGAATCTTTTAATCTTAAATTTGCAACTTTTCTTGAAATTTTGTGACATTTTCTTATATATTTGTGACCCTTTTCTCATACTTTTTTTCTCAAAAAATTCCTTTTTTGAAAAATTACCTGGACGCCATGGCGACTGCAGCTTAATGAAGCTCTCAGACCCAATCCAGGATAACACCTTGAAAATCAAACTTAACGGATTTTTGGAGGAGTGAAAATCAAAAGACAAAATCATCATGTCTAAAGGAAAACAGAAGAAACTGAAATTCTCCAGGCCAGGACACGTATCGGCCGGAGAATCTGAACTGGAAGATCTCCGTTCAGAAGACGAGGAACTGGTGATAGCTAACAAAAAGGTTAGCCTGAAATCACTATTTGAGGAGCTACGACGATTTCGCCGAGAAGTTACGGCCGAATTTCGGGAATTCAGAGAAGAATTGAAAAGGACAAACAGCAGAGTGGACCAGGCCGAGAACCGAATCTTGGAAACAGAGGAACGAATAAAAGTGCTCGAAGATTCTGTGCTGGACCTACGCAAAAGACAAGCATCTATAGAAGCTAAGCTAGCCAACCAAGAAGGAAGACAAAGAAGAGACAACATAAGAATTCATGGTCTGATAGAAGGAGCCGAAAACGGTTTTAACTCAATGGCAGAATGCGTGGAATCCTTACTAAGAGAGAAATTGGATATTCCACAAACCACCGACTTGAAGATAGAAAAGGCACATCGTTCATTAGCCGCTAGGCCGGCGGCGGAAGCGTCCCCACGTTCGGTGTTGGTAAGATTTTCCAATTTCAAAATAAAACAAGAGGTTGTAAGACTGGCCTGGCAGAAAAAAGGATTTATGCACCAGGAGAGAAAAGTCTACGTGGAACACGATTACGCCCCGGAGGTCCTTAAAAAGCGCAGGGAATACAATGACGCGAAAAAGGTGTTAAGAGAGAAGAAATTGCGCTTTCAGACTCCATTTCCTGCGAAGTTAAGGGTCTTCTACGGCGAAGAAACGTGTCTCTATAATTCGGCGGAAGAAGCAACAGCTGACATGGCGAAAAGAGGGCTCCCGGTAACGGTATTTAAACCCGCAGCAGACCCGAGTGAGAAGATCAAAGTGCAAACATGGACAACACAAAGACCTTCAAAATCCACGGACCAGCAGCGGGAAACCCAGCGCCAGAGCGTCGCGGATAAACTATCCGTTTTCAGGTTGGAATAGCGACCTTTTTTTTTGTTTTTTCTCTCTTGAATCAATCCGCACATCCAACCCCCCTCATACAAGGTAACAAACATTAAAGGAGATGCGTATTCAGCATGTGGTAAAACATTTCATGGAACAGTCATAATATTTGAAACAAATAAGTCTTTGTAATAAAAAAAAAAAACAAAAAAAACCAAAAAAAAACTTGTTAAAATAGAAATGTGACAATAATCCACATGTTCTCCTCATACTAACAAATACTGTTTTTGCGTGAATGTTTGATGTGATGGGGGTGGGAGGGTGCACACAATTTCACAGGGTTTAGGCATAAAAGGAAAAAAAAATCATTACAAGTTTGGATTGGGTTCTGAAACTCACGTTAAAAGCATGGGGCAGCTTACAGGGGTAAGAGAGGGCCCTCAACACGTAACAGAGTTTGAGGAATTTCCCTCAGGGCCTTCACTCCATCAAGGCTCTTCCAGGGTCTTTAAAAAGACCTCAGCTCAGGAAGTTCTTCTGACAGCTTTTTGTTTTAAAGTTTTATACACTATGTTCTTAATGTTTTTCTTGTTTTTAATGTTCTTTCAGTTTCTGAGTAGCACAAAAGAGGGCCACCACACAGTTATACTAAACAAAACAACACAATGGAGAAACAGGGTGTAACCAAAATAATTTCATATAATGTAAAAGGAATCCTGAATCCAGTTAAAAGATCCAAGATTCTAGGCAAAATGAAAAAAGACAAAGCAGGAATAATATTTTTACAAGAAACCCACCTAACAGACTTGGAACACAATAAACTCAGTAGACAAGGGTTTAAAATGATCTCTTCATCTTCATATAAGTCAGGGAGGAGGAGGGGAGTAGCGACATTGATATCAACCAAAATTACATTTGAAAAAAAATCAGAACACAAAGATAAAGAAGGGAGATACAGTTTGGTAACTGGGCGGCTAGAGGGAGAAGATATCACCCTGCTGAATGTGTATGCTCCCCCAGGGGCTAACTGGAAATTTTATAAAAATGTATTCGACCTAATGATAACTAAAGCTCAAGGTTTAGTGATATGTGGTGGGGACTTCAATCTTAGACTGAATCCATACTGGGATGCTTCTGGTAATTCTCCACATCAAAATAACACCCAAAACAGGAAGACTCGGATGCTACTAAAAGAAATGGGAATCTGTGACGTGTGGAGGGAACTCAACCCCAGTGTAAAAGACTATACATTTTACTCAACTCCACATTCATCTTACTCAAGGATTGACTATTTTTTTATGTTTAATAGAGACATTGGAAGAGTAAAAACATGTAAAATAGGACTGATGGATCTCTCTGACCACAGTCCGATCTACATGGACTTAAATATCCAAAAATACACAAATAATACATTTTCTTGGAGGTTAAATTCAAATGTCCTGAAAGGACCATTGAAAGATGAATTGGAATCAGATATTCTCAGATATTTGGAAGATAACGATAATGGAGAAGTATCCCCTTTAATACTGTGGGATGCATGCAAAGCTGTAATAAGAGGAAAGATTATTGCAAAACTGGCAACCCAAAAGAAACTAAGACAAGAAAAACTATCCACATTAGAGTCAGAACTTAGGAACCTAGAAAAAGAACACAAAGGCAACACTCATTCTACTGACTCGCTCAAGATTAAGGAAATTAAAAACCAAATAAATGAGATCTACACAATAGAAATCCAGAAGAAACTTACATTTTTGAAACAAAAATACTATGAAGCAGGCAGTAAATCGGCAAAATTGCTAGCCTATAAATTGAGGAAACATCAAACAGAAAGAGCAATCTACAAAATCAGAGACCCAGTATCAAAGGAAATAAAATTCAGAATTCAGGATATTCTTAAAAGCTTCGAGAATTACTATAAGAACTTATACTCCCACAAAAAACATAAAAACGCATCCGAGGCATTCCTAAACACATTAAACCTTCCCCAACTTACGGAGTCACAAAATAAAACACTACTGTCAGAAATACATCCTAAAGAATTGGAAAAAGCAATTATGAAACTTAAAGCTAACAAATCCCCAGGAGCTGATGGCTATACAGCAGAGTGGTACAAAACCTTTAAACAGCAACTATCTCCTCTCCTCCTGAAAACATTTAATTATGTCCTCCACACAGGGGAAATCCCCCCCTCCTGGAGAGAAGGGGTCATTGCAGTTATACCTAAACCTGAAAAGGATAAACTAGAGTGCTCCAACTACAGACCAATCAGTGTACTAAATCAGGACTATAAGCTTTTTACCATTATCCTTGCCAAAAGGTTAGAAAATATACTGACAGACCTAATTCATTTAGACCAAACAGGTTTTATAAGACAAAGACAGACACAAGACAACGTTCGACGCACTTTACACATAATTCATCATATAAAAAAATATAACTTAAATGCAGTCATATTGGGATTAGATGCTGAAAAAGCATTCGATTCGGTTGACTGGTCTTTTCTATATAGAATCTTATCCAGTTTCAATTTTCATAACAACTTCATTAGAACTATACAGGCATTATATAAAAAACCAACAGCTAAAATAAGGATTAACGGTAATTTATCATCATCTTTTGAGCTGGAAAGAGGATGTCGTCAAGGCTGCCCCCTGTCTCCACTGCTCTTTGCAATCTTCATAGAACCTCTGAGCCAATGGATAAGACAAAATCAAAAAATTCAAGCTATTACACTTGGTCAGAAGGAACATAAAATAGCACTCTTTGCTGATGACATTTTAATATACCTAGGGCAGCCGGACACTTCTTTACCAGAACTAACCTCAGTTTTTTCAAAGTATGGAGATTTATCGGGGTACAAATTAAACATGCATAAAACCCAAGTTTTAACATTCAACTATGACCCAAATCATTATTCACTAAGCAAACTCAAAACTAACTGGGAGTCGGAATCTATGAAATATCTGGGGGTCAATATCCCGAAACAACTCAACAAAATTATATCACTAAACTATGATCCACTGGTGACAAAAATAAAATCTGACCTAGCAAGATGGAATATGATACCATTCTTGGGTACTGCACAAAGAATTGAAGCAGTCAAAATGAATATACTTCCACGTCTTCTATACCTTTTCCAAACAATATCGGTAGAACCTCCCAAAAAAACATGGCAGGAGCTGGACAGAAGGATCTCAAGATTCATATGGCAGGGCAAGAGACCTAGAATCAGATATAGAACCCTACAGCTAAACAAAGACAAAGGTGGGCTCGCGCTGCCAAATATCAGGGACTACTTTAAAGCCGCACAAATTAAAACTTTAGTAGAGATATGTAACCCAGTCTACACTGCATAATGGAAGGAGATCGAATGCCAAATAACAAGTGACATCCCCCTACAGGCGATAATAGGGAACAATGCCTTACCTAAGCTTTTGAATAACACTAACCCGTGGATAGAGACCCCGCTAAAAATTTGGTTTAAGATAGTCAGAGAGAATCAAACTAAAGAGCCCTATTGACTTCTGCAATGGATTGCCTATGATCAGGACTTTACTCCTAATAAAACAGACACCAGATTTAAAAAGTGGAAGGAGAAAGGGCTGATAAAATATTACGATTTTTTTAAAGGGCAAATCTTAAGAAGTTTTGAAGATTTGAAAAAACAAGGCCTAATAAATCAAGACCTTTACAGGTTCTTCCAGCTTAAACACCACATAAACAATATACTTAAAAAGGAGGTTTTGGAAAGGGCCCAGTCAGGTGTTCTGAAGGTCTTCTTAATGGCATATAAAGGGATCCCAGGGATCAGATACATTTCTAAAATATACCAAGGTCTTCAAGACTTAAAAGGAGACAACACATCTTATATAAAAGAGAGATGGGAAAAAGAGGGGAATTTCACTTTACAACTGGAAATATGGGAAAAGCTAAATAAACAGCAATGGAAAAGTACCTCATCCCTGCAGTGGAGAGAATTTGGATGGAAAAACTTGGTAAGATTTTTCAGAACACCTGCACAAAACAAATTTACCCATAAGGGATTGAACTGTTGGCGCTTGTGTGGTGAAAAGACTGCAAATCATTTTCATGTGTTTTGGTCATGCCCAGTTATCCACCAATATTGGACCAATGTACAGACAATATTGGGGAAAATATTCAAAATAACAGTTCCGTTTTCTTTTGTAACTTTGTATTTGGGTTTACTACCGGACTCACTGGAAAGACGAGGAGAAAAATACTTATTCAATGTTTTAATATTGGCAAGCAAAAAAGCTCTAACTAAAAAATGGATGTTGAAGGACTGTCCTACACCTGAAGATTGGATTATCGTGATTCAAGACATTTACTCGATGGAAAAGTTGACATTCGCACTGAGACAGGACATGGATGGGTTCATGAACTTTTGGCAACCCTGGATCGCATATGTGTCTTCCATTAGATCTAATCTTTGACAAATACCATTTCAATAATGGTTCCGCTCTTTGTTCCAAAGCTACTCAGATGCTTTTTTACCTTTATTTACTTACTTTTTCTTTTTGCTTGTTTTTTGCTGGTTTGTTTGTTTTTTTTGTTTTTTGTCTTTTTTTTTCTCTTTAATTTCACTTTTTCTTTCACTTTAAAAAAAAAAGGGGTGTTGTAAGAATTAATCTTCCAATGTTGTCAGATATCAGAAAATAAGGGAACATGTGATGAAAATGTAAACAATGCATTGCTGTAACGACCTGTATACCCTTTACAAAAACTTTAAATTAAAAAAAAAAAAAAATTCCTTTTTTGTAAACTTGAGTTGTTTTTTTTATCTTAAATTTGCCAGTTTCCTTGTGACTTTATAAATTTCTTATTTTTAGATTCTTGTCACATCCAATGACAGTCATTAGATGTTGACAAAAGAATGGCATATGACTCTGGAACCATAGGTTGTAGACCCTTGGTCTGGCAGGTTTGTGTCTTTTATGTTTTTCAGTCTATTTTTTTTTAAATTATTATTATTATTCTATGGTGAGATCAAATTTAAAAACTACAGTGTACCCAGAAAGCGCATACTTCTGCCAAGGCCTTATCTGGCAATGTTAAAGAAAGTGAAAAAGTGATTGAGACTCACATCCTGACTCAATTCATGTACAAAATCTAATGGGTTAATCCGTAGCCCAATGGCCACCTCTGGTGAAAATTTAATCAAAATCCGTCCAGTTCCGGTCTGGACGCCATGGTGATAGCAACCTAACGCTGAAACTCCCAGACTCAATCCAAGGAAAACATCCTCAAAATCAGACCTAACGGATTTTTGGAAGATTAAAAATCAAAAGACAATAACACCATGCCTAACCACAAGCAGAAGAAACTGACATTCCCCAGGTCAGGACGCGCAACGGCAGCAGAATCTGAACCAGAGGACCTCCGTTCAGAAGACGAGGACCTGGGCCTAGCTAACAAAAGGATTAGCTTGAAATCGCTATTTGACGAAATACGACGATTTCGGGCCAAATTTCTTGAATTCAGAGAGGATCTAAAAAGGGCGAACAGCAGAATGGACCAGGCCGAAAACCGAATCTTGGAAGCTGAAGAAAGAGTAAAAGTGCTTGAAGATTCTGTGCTGGATTTACACAGAAAACAGTCAAGGCTGGAGGCTAAGCTAACCGACCAAGAAGGAAGACAGAGACGAGATAACATCAGAATTCACGGTCTGAAAGAAGGAGCTGAAGATAGTTTCAACACAGTGGCGGAATGCGTGGAATCCTTATTGAGAGAGAAGTTGGATATTCCACAAACCACCGATTTGAAGATAGAAAAAGCCCATCGTACATTAGCCACAAAGCCAGCCCCGGAAGCGCCCCCACGTTCTGTGGTGGTGAGATTCGCCAATTTCAAAATAAAACAAGAGGTTGTAAGACGGGCTTGGCAGAAAAAAGGATTTATGCATCATGAGAGAAAAGTCTTCGTGGAGCACGATTACACCCCTGAGGTTCTTAAAAAGCGACGGGAATATAACAACGCCAAAAAGGTTCTACGGGAACAGAATCTACGCTTTCAGACGCCATTTCCGGCGAAGCTAAGGGTCTTTTACGGGGAAGAGTCATGTCTCTATAATTCAGCGGAAGAAGCAACAACTGACATGGCAAGAAGAGGACTCCCGGTAACGGTGTTTAAACCCGCAGCGGATCTGAGCGAGAAAATCAGAGCTCAAACGTGGTCCACTCAGAGACCTTCAAAAACCACGGGCCAGCAGCGGGAAATCCAGCCCCAGAGCTACAAAGATAAGCTTTCCAGTTCCAGGAAGGAATAGCGACCTTTGTTTTTTTTTTTCTTTTCAGTCACTCTGCACTTCCACCCCCCCTCCTACAAGGTAACAAACATTAAAGGAGATGCAGAATCAGCATGTGGTAAAACCTTTCATGGAGCAGTTATAACATTAGAAACAAATGTCTTCTTAATTTAAAGGGGGAAAAAAAATCATGTTAAAATAGAAACGTAACAATGACCCACATGTTCTCTCCACACTAACAAATACTGTATTAGAGTGAATGTTTGCTGTGATGGGGGTGGGAGGGTGCACACAATCTCATAGGGTATAGGCATTAAAAAAAAAAAAAAAAATCATTACAAATTCGGATTGGGATCTGAAATTCACGTTAAAAACATGGGACAACTTACAGGGGTAAGAGAGGGCCCTCAACACGTAACAGAGTTTGAGGAATTTCCCTCAGAGCCTTCACTCCATCAGGGCTCTTACAGGGTCTTTAAAGAGACCCCAGCTCAGGAAGTTTTTTGACAGTTTTTTGTTTTAAAGTTTCGTACACTATGTTCTTAATGTGTTTTATGTTCTTAATGTTCTTTCAGTTTCTGAGTAGCAAAAAAGAGGGCCACCACACTGTTATACTAAATAAGAAAATACAATGGAGAAACAGGGTGTAACCAAAATAGCCTCATATAATGTAAAAGGGATCCTGAATCCAGTTAAAAGATCTAAGATTCTACGCAAAATGAAAAAAGACAAAGCAGAAATAATATTTTTACAAGAAACCCACCTAACAGACGTGGAACACACTAAACTCAATAGACAAGGGTTTAAAATGATCTCTTCATCTTCATATAAATCAGGGAGGAGGAGGGGAGTAGCGACATTGATATCAACCAAAATTACATTTGAAAAAAAATCAGAACACAAAGATAAAGAAGGGAGGTACAGTTTGGTAACTGGGCGGCTAGAGGGAGAAGATATCACCCTGCTGAATGTATATGCACCACCAGGGGCTAAATGGAAATTTTATAAAAATGTATTCGACCTAATGATAACTAAAGCCCAAGGTTTAGTGATATGTGGTGGAGACTTCAATCTAAGACTGAATCCATACTGGGATGCGACAGGTAATTCTTCACATCAAAATAACACCCAAAATAAGAATACTCAGATGCTACTAAAAGAAATGGGAATCTGTGACGTATGGAGGGAATTCAACCCCAATGTAAAAGATTATACTTTTTATTCAACGCCACATTCATCTTACTCAAGGATTGATTACTTTTTTATGTTTAATAGAGACATAGGAAGAGTAAAAACATGTAAAATAGGACTGATGGATCTCTCCGACCACAGTCCGATCTATATGGACTTAAACATCCAAAAATACACAAATAATACATTTTCCTGGAGGTTGAATTCAAATGTCCTGAAAGGACCACTGAAAGATGAATTGGAATCAGATATTCTCAGATATTTGGAAGAAAACGATAATGGAGAAGTATCTCCTTTAATACTGTGGGATGCGTGCAAAGCTGTAATAAGGGGAAAAATTATTGCAAAACTGGCAACCCAAAAGAAACTGAGACAAGAAAAACTAATCACACTAGAGTCAGAACTCAAGAACCTAGAAAAAGAACACAAAGACAACACTCATTCTAATGGCTCGCTCAAGATTAAAGAAATTAAAAATCAAATAAATGAGATCTACACAATAGAAATCCAGAAGACACTTACATTTCTGAAACAAAAACACTATGAAGCAGACAGTAAATCGGCAAAATTACTAGCCTATAAATTGTGGAAACAACAAACGGAAAGAGCAATCTACAAAATCAGAGACCCAGTATCAAAGGAAATAAAATTCAGAATTCAGGATATTCTTAAAAGCTTCGAGAATTACTACAAGAACTTATACTCCCACAAAAAACATAAAAACGCATCCGAGACATTCCTAAACACATTAAACCTTCCCCAACTTACGGAATCACAAAATAAAACCCTACTGTCAGAAATACAACCTAAAGAATTGGAAAAAGCAATTATGAAACTTAAAGCTAACAAATCCCCAGGAGCAGATGGCTATACAGCAAAATGGTACAAAACCTTTAAACAGCAACTATCTCCTCTCCTCCTGAAAACATTTAACTACGTCCTCCACACAGGGGAAATCCCCCCCTCCTGGAGAGAAGGGGTCATTGCAGTTATACCTAAACCTGAAAAGGATAAACTAGAATGCTCCAACTACAGACCAATCAGTGTATTAAATCAGGACTATAAGCTTTTTACCACTATCCTTGCCAAAAGGTTAGAAAACATACTGACAGACTTAATTCACTTAGACCAAACAGGTTTTATAAGACAAAGACAGACAAGACAACATTCGACGCACTTTACACATAATTCATCATATAAAAAAATATAACTTAAATGCAGTCATATTGGGATTAGATGCTGAAAAAGCATTCGATTCGGTTGACTGGTCTTTCCTATATAGAATCTTATCCAGTTTCAATTTTCATAACAACTTCATTAGAACTATACAGGCATTATATAAAAGACCAACAGCTAAAATAAGGATTAACGGTAATTTATCATCATCTTTTGAGCTGGAAAGAGGATGTCGTCAAGGCTGCCCCCTGTCTCCACTGCTCTTTGCAATCTTCATAGAACCTCTGAGCCAATGGATAAGACAAAATCAAGAAATTCAAGGTATTACACTTGGTCAGAAGGAACATAAAATAGCACTCTTTGCTGATGACATTTTAATATACCTAGGGCAGCCAGACACTTCTCTACCAGAACTAATCTCAGTTTTTTCAGACTATGGAGATTTATTGGGGTACAAATTAAACATGCATTAAACCCAAGTCTTAACATTCAACTATGACCCAAATCATTTTTCACTAAATGAACTCAAAACTAACTGGGAGTTGGAATCTATGAAATATCTGGGGGTCAATATCCCGAAACAACTCGACAAAATTATAACACTAAACTATGATCCACTGGTGACAAAAATAAAATCTGACCTAGCAAGATGGAATATGATACCATTCTTAGGTACTACACAAAGAATTGAAGCAGTCAAAATGAATATACTTCCACGTCTTCTATACCTTTTCCAAACAATACCGGTAGAACCTCCAAAAAAAACATGGCAGGAGCTGGACAGAAGGATCTCAAGATTCATATGGCAGGGTAAGAGACCTAGAATCAGATATAGAACCCTACAGCTAAACAAAGACAAAGGTGGGCTCACGCTGCCAAATATCAGGGACTATTTTATAGCTGCACAAATTAAAACTTTAGTAGAGATATGTAACCCAGTCTACACTGCATAATGGAAGGAGATGGAATGCCAAATAACAAGTGACATCCCCCTACAGGCGATAATAGGGAACAATGCCTTAACTAAACTCTTGAATAACACTAACCCGTGGATAGAGACCCCGCTAAAAATTTGGTTTAAGATAGTCAGAGAGAATCAAGCTAAAGAGCCCTATCGACTTCTGCAATGGATTGCCTACGATCAAGACTTTACCCCCAGTAAAACAGACACTAGATTTAAAGAGTGGAAAAAGAAAGGGCTGATTAAATATTACGATTTTTTTAAGGGGCAAACTTTAAGAAGTTTTGAAGATTTGAAAAAAAACAAAGTCTAATAAGTCAAGATCTTTACAGGTCTTTAAGCTTAGACACCACATAAACAATATACTTAAAAAGGAGGATTTGGAAAGGGCCCAGTCAGGTGTTCTGAAGGTCTTCTTAATGGCATATAAAGGGATCCCAGGGATCAGATACATTTCTAAAATATACCAAGTTCTTCAAGACTTAAAAGGAGACAACACATCATATATAAAAGAAAGATGGGAAAAAGAGGGGAATTTCACTTTACAATTGGAAATATGGGAAAAGCTAAATAGACAGCAATGGGAAAGTACCTCATCCCTGCAGTGGAGAGAATTTGGATGGAAAAACTTGGTAAGATTTTTCAGAACACCTGCACAAAACAAATTTACCCATAAGGGGTTGAACTGTTGGCGCTTGTGTGGTGAAAAGACTGCAAATCATTTTCATGTGTTTTGGTCATGCCCAGTTATCCACCAATATTGGACCAACGTACAGACAATATTGGGGAAAATATTCAAAATAACAGTTCCCTTTTCTTTTGTAACTTTGTATTTGGGTTTACTACCGGACTCACTGGAAAGACGAGGAGATAAATACTTATTCAATGTTTTAATATTGGCAAGTAAAAAAGCCCTAACTAAAAAATGGATGTTGAAGGACTGTCCTACACCTGAAGATTGGATTAACGTGATTCAAGACATTTACTCGATGGAAAAGTTGACATTCGCACTGAGACAGGACATGGATGTGTTCATGAACTTTTGGCAACCCTGGATCACATATGTGTCTTCCATTAGATCTAATCTTTGACAAATACCATTTCAATGATGGTCCCGCTCTTTGTTCCAACACTACTCAGTTGCTCTTTTACTTTTAATTACTTAATTTTCTGTTTGTTTGTTTTTTGCTGTTCTGTTTGTTTATTCGTTTGTTTGTTTTTTATTATTTAATTCTCCTTAATTTCACTTTTTCTTTCACTTTAAAAAAAAGGGGGGGTGTTGTAATAACTATCCTACCAATGTTGTCAAATAGCAAAAAATAAGGGAACATGTGATGAAAATGTAAACAATGCAATGCTGTAATGACCTGTATACCCTTTACAAAAACTTAAATAAAAAAAAAAAAAATCCATCCAATAGTTTTTGTGTAATCCTACTAACAGACAGACAAAACATCAAAACATTACCCCATGGTGGAGGACAAAAATTAAAAGATGCATCAACTAAAAGGTCAGACCAAGAAAATTATTTGTTATGTTAAATTCTGAAAAACACTTTCAGTGTCAATAAAGCTGAGTCAACATTTGCTTGCACTGCACCTGCATTTCATCCTTTGAGGTACAGGGATCGTATAGATCAATAATGTTAAGTAACAATGCTGTTGGCTCACACCAGGAAGTGGCCTGGTGTGACAGTTAAAGAGAGGTGCCAAACAGGACACTGGGACTGTGGGAAATGACATTGCTTCCGACACCTCTGACTTTTACACCTCGGCTCATATTCAAGGGGTGTTGCTTTTGTAAATCACAAAATTATCCTGAAGGAACTGATGGCTGCATGTTACATATCCCACCCACAGATGAACACCCCCACAACACAGAAACCAAATTTACTGAGAAACCACCAAAGCAAAATGTCTGATAGAAGAGCCATTAATTGTGGGTCATTTAAGTGCTTAACAATGAAAACAATAAAGGGAAATGCTCCTGTTATTTTGTTACTGTAACATTTAAACATTAAGGATCCTGATAAGAACTACAAAGCAGAAATTAACTTGAAAATGTCAAATGTTTTATTGACCATTAATCACCACAGTCTCTGCCTAAAGAGGAGTAAAATGTAAAATCACACCTTTTCAGTTGTTCCATTTCAGTTCTTTAATAGCATTTAGATCAAAGGGGCTGCACGGTGGCGCAGTGGTTTAGCACTGTGGCAGCACAGTTTTATCCTCGGCCGGGGGATCGCGGGGCTCATGAGATCGTGGGTTCGATCCCAGTCCCCGACCAACAGTGAGCTGTGTGGAGTTTGCATATTCTCCCCGTGTTGCGTGGGTTTTACTCCGGGATTTCTCCGGTTTCCTCCCGCATACCAAAAACATGTAGGTTTAGGGCGCTCGCGCACGCAGCGACCGGCAGCCGGTGGCTTGTCACCAGACTGCAAACCAAATCTACCTACGGGTACAAATAAGTAACAAAAAAAAAAAAAAAAAAAGGTTAGCTGTCTCAACTATAGAAAGAATTATTTTGTGAATGATGAAATAACACCGCATGGAGCCCCCACCCAAAAAAACAACTCAAAACAAACACAAGAAATTTGTGATTACATATTATAAACTGCCCTATTGTTCTAAGCAAGTCATGATTTTTATCAGGTTCTGAGCAAAGTCGGGGAACCATGCTCAAACTTTATGTTCATATTTCTGTTATTCTCTGTACTTTTCTTACCTTGTGGCCACACATGTGACCTACTTGGTGACTTATTTAAGGCCTCACATTTTAGATAAGAACAAAGACAGAGTTTCCTTGGAGATAACAGGAAGCTGTGAAGGTATTAGCTTTGGTATGCAGGGCCTGAGACTGTGGGGGTGATATTAGGGGATTATAGAGGAGATGCATTGTTACTGGTGATTATAATGCAATGTGACTTGTGATGCAAAGTGACTTGTGGCTGTAAGAGTCCCGGGTATTTAAGGGACGAGAGTTTCCTGTGATGCTCTCTTTCTTCTTTGAGATGTTGGCGAATGTGAATAAAGCTGCCTTGAGAGAAATCTGTCTCATCATTTCCACATTCCCACACTGGTGACCCAAGACGTAGCATGCAGCGAGAGGAGAATTCCCCGGGGCCAGCCTTGTCAGGAGCCCCCAGCCAAGCGAATGCCGCTACGGTCCAGCTACCAGACTTTTGGCAGAACAATCCGCGCTCCTGGTTCCACGCGGTTGAGGCACAGTTCAACCTCCGGGGGATATCGGTAGACGACACAAAATTCTACCATGTGGTCGCAAAACTGGACAACCACATGGCCCAGCATGTGGAGAGCCTTATCGAGCAGCCGCCACACAGCGACAAATATGGCGCGTTGAAGGCTGCACTCATCCAGCACTTCACCCTCTCGGTTGAGGAGTGAGCAGAGAGACTCCTGGCGCTGACTGAGTTGGGAGATGACACGCCCGTTAACCTGATGGAGAAGATGTTGAGGTTGAAAGGCTCGGACGACGACCACTTCATTTTCACCCACTTCTTCCTCAGGACCCTACCGTCAGCGACGAGAGCGACCCTGGCCAGTTCGCCGTTGTTGGCCCAGCGGGACTACCGCACGCTGGCCCGGGAGGCGCAGCGAATTGTCAACGCCAGCAGACAGCGCGCGGCCACGGCCGCAGCAGCGGAACTCGGCGTGACGACCAGAGATGGCAGGGGGCCAGGGGCAGCAGTAGCAGATCCACCAACGACGGCGGCGGCGGGGGCCAGGGATCGCGGATCAGATGCCCTTTGTTTCTACCATCGCTGCTTCGCAGAGAGGGCACACAAATGTGTACCACCGTGCCAGTTCAAGCATTCGGGAAACGCCAAGACCGGGGGTCGTAGCAGCCGTGGCCCTCGGGGAGGAGAACAAGCTGCTCTACTTGTTGGACGCACGCTCGGGGAGGCATTTCCTCGTGGACACAGGCTCCCAGTTGAGTTTCATCACACCTTCCTACGCGGACAGACTAGCAGGTTCCAGAGGTCCCGGGGTGGCAGCAGCGAACGGCTCGGAGATTAAGACCTTTGGTGAGAGGACTCTGCTTCTGTCTCTGCACGGCCGTACATTTGAGTGGACTTTTGTTATAGCAGCAGTGAATTTCAATATGTTGGGGGCTGATTTTTTGTGCTCACATGGTTTGTTGGTTGATCTCGCTAACAGGCACCTGGTTAATGCACTTTGTTTTGATTCTATTCCCTGTACAGCGCGAGTGGCCCCGCCAACAGCACAAGCCAATGTCACAGCTGCAAGCGGTAAGTTCCACACACTGCTCACTCAGTTCCCAGCACTCACGGTCCCCACAGTTTCGGCAACAGTCGCTAAACACGGGGTGGAACATTTTATTACCACTACCGGACCGCCCGTTTTTGCAAAAGCTCGGCGCTTGGACGCAGCTAAACTGGCCATAGCGTGCGAGGAGTTTGCCAACCTGGAGAGGTTGGGCATAATCAGGCGTTCGAACAGCCCATGGGCTTCCCCGCTACACATGGTCCCGAAGGCTGACGGCTCGTGGCGACCTTGCGGGGATTTCCGCAGGTTAAACAACACTACAGCGCATGACCGCTACCCAATCCTGCATATCCAAGATTTTTCCGTTCATTTGGCAGGGGCGTGTGTTTTTTCTACGATAGATTTGGTCTGCGGTTACCACCAAGTCCCAGCGCGCGCTGAGGACATACCCAAAACAGCGGTAATAACTCCATTTGGCCTATTCGAGTTTTTGCGCATGCCATTCGGGCTGAAAGGGGCTGCACAGACGTTCCAACGCATGATGGACGCGGTGCTACGCGATCTCCCTTTCATGTTCGTCTACTTGGACGATATTTTGGTAGCCAGCGCGTCCGAAGACGAACACGAAAACCACCTAGCGACAGTTTTCCGGAGGTTGAGAGATCACGGGTTAATAATCAACTCAGCGAAGTGTCAGTTCGGGGTGGCGCAGATCGATTTTTTAGGACACCGCATCTCCCCCGAAGGAGCGGTTCCGCTCCCTGACAAAGTGCGCGTGGTAGCAAATTTCCCCCGGCCGCAGACGGTCAGGGCGTTACAGGAGTTTTTGGGAATGGTGAATTTTTATAACCGTTTCCTCCCCCGCGCAGCGCAACTAATGCAACCGCTTTATGCCGCGCTCAAAAAACAGAAACCCGCGAATAAGGTCAAGTGGTCCCCGGAGCGGGAGCGAGCGTTCTCGGAGGTAAAAGCAGCCTTGGTAAATGCTGCGTTGTTGGCACACCCAGACCCAACGGCCCGCATAGCGCTCACTACTGATGCGTCAGATGTGGCCATAGGGGCGGTCGTGGAGCAGCATGTAGCCGGAGCTTGGCAACCGCTCGACTTTTTCAGCAAGACCTTGCACGATAGTGAGCGTAAATACAGCGCGTTCGACAGGGAGTTGCTGGCTCTCCATCTGGCTATTCGCAACTTCCAGTTCTGGCTAGAAGGGTACTGTTTCATTGCGTTCGTTGACCACAAGCCGCTAACATTCGCGATGACCAAAGTTTCAGAGCCGTGGTCAGGCCGGCAGCAGAGGCAGTTAGCCGCGATTTCAGGGTTTACTACCGATATTCAGCACGTGTCGGGTAAACTGAACGTAGTGGCAGACTGCCTCTCGCACGCCGTGGCTGCCCCCGTCTGCGTGGGGATAGATTACACAGCCATGGCCGCGAAGCAAGGTAGTGACGCGGATGTGCGCGCGCTCCAGTCTAGACCAACAGGGTTAAGGCTGGAGAGCAGGGAGCTGCAAGACGGCAGGCCCCCCTTAATCTGCGATGTCTCCACGGGACGACCGCGTCACGTAGTGCCGGCAGTGTGGCGCCGCCGTGTTTTCGACTCGATTCATTCTCTGGCGCACCCGGGGGTTCGCGCGTCGGTCAAAATGGTAGCGGAAAAATTCGTGTGGCCCGGCCATCGCAAACAAGTCAAGAAGTGGGCGGCAGCCTGCATGGCGTGCCAACGGGCCAAGATACACAGGCACACGAAGGCTCCATTGGAGCCATTTCTCATTCCTTCCAAGAGGTTCGACCACATTCACGTGGACCTCGTGGGCCCCTTCTCGCCATCACAGGGGTACACGCATCTTCTGACCATGGTGGACCGCACCACGCGCTGGCCGGAGGCGGTCCCTTTGGCGTCAACCACAGCCGAGGAGATGGCGCGCGCGTTTGTAACGGCGTGGGTGGCGCGTTTTGGAGTCCCGTCGGACATTACATCCGACAGAGGTCTGCAATTTGTTTCTGAACTTTGGTCAACAATGGCCCACAGCCTAGGTGTCACAATTCACCGTACAACCGCGTACAATCCGCAGGCTAATGGGTTGTGCGAACGTTTTCACAGGTCATTGAAAGCAGCGCTTAGAGCGTCACTGACGGATGCAAATTGGGTGGACAAGCATCCGTGGGTTTTATTAGGGTTGCGTTCTGCGCCTAAAGAAAACTTAGAGGCTTCCCCAGCTGAACTTGTTTTCGCACAGCCACTTCGGCTACCCGGGGAGTTTCTCCCGGATAATCCTGCGCCAAGCAGCTCCCCGTCTCAGCTGTTGCAGCGTAGCGTTGATGCAGGCACACTGCCGGGCCCCGTCCATCACAGTTTTCCGCGCGTTTTTGTGCCTAAAGCTTTGAAAAACACGGAGTTTGTTTTTATCAGACATGACGCGCATCGCACACCACTGCGACCACCTTATGATGGGCCGTTCAGAGTGTTGGAAACAGGGGACAAGCATTTTTTGCTAGATTTGGGGGTAGGAAGGAAAAGGTTGGCATAAACAGACTCAAACCCGCTTTTGTGGTGGCGGACGAGCAAGTGCTGTTGGCAAGGGCCCCTCGACGCGGCAGACCACCACGGGGTGTTTCCCAGAGTAATATTTCCCCAGATCACCCGCAGAGACTGACAAAAGGTTTGCACCCCCAGACAGCAGCTCCCCAGCATGACGGCGCCGTGGAGGCGATGAAACCTGGTTACAGCAGATACGGGAGAAGACTGAGGCCCAAGCAGCATGTGGATTGATGTGCAATGATGTTATCACAGCATGCAAACTGTTATTCTGTTGTTCAATCTAAATGTTTGGGGGGGGGGGGGGTAGTGTGGCCACACATGTGACCTACTTTGTGACTTATTTAAGGCCTCACATTTTAGATAAGAACAAAGACAGAGTTTCCTTGGAGATAACAAGAAGCTGTGAAGGTGTTAGCTTTGGTATGCAGGGCCTGAGACTGTGGGGGTGATATTAGGGGAGTATAGAGGAGATGCATTGTTACTGGTGATTATAATGCAACGTGACTTGTGATGCAAAGTGACTTGTGGCTGTGAGAGTCTCGGGTATTTAAGGGACGAGAGTTTCCTATGATGCTCTCTTTCTTCTTTGAGATGTTGGCGAATGTGAATAAAGCTGCCTTGAGAGAAATCTGTCTCATCATTTCCACATTCCCACAACCTCAGCTCAGTTTGGTTACTGGGTTTATGCTCACGGTCATGTTCCTAATCATGTTCTTTTGTACTTTCCCCATTTATTTTTGTCTGCTATTATTACCTTCTTAGTTCTGTTTTGTCATTGTCACGATCCGGTGCACGGGCGGGGGCCTTGCTTAGTTATTAGATTTATTTTGTCTTTTTCTGTTTGTTTATTTTTCTGTTTGACTATTTTTGGTTTCTGTTTCTGGTTATTTCGTTATTACAGTCTTTATTTCTTTCTTTGGATTTTTGTTTTTATTGTTGCTGGTGTTGTGACAGCTTGCGCATCACTTCCTGCTGTCAAGTTCTGTCTGCGCTGTCACGGCTGCCAGCAATAATCGCCACTCAGGACCCCGCAGGTGTTTGTGATCAGGGGTGGCCTATTTAAGCCGTGGGCACCATTTCCCTGGTGCAGCAGCGTCGGCGATCTTTCATGTCTGGAATCCCCAGGTCATCCTGCTAAAGTTAAGTCATTGTTTATCCTGTTTTTGCTCACTTCCTTGTTTTTGTATTTCTTTGCTCCAGCCTCAGCGCTGTGGTTTTCATTCGTTTACGTTCAGTACTTTGTGTTCTTTCGTTAATAAAACTGAAAGCTCACAGTCTGTGCTTGGCGTCATGTTTGCCCTCGGGGAGGGACAGAGAAACTTCAAACTGCAGCAGACAGGAAGGACATGAAAACATTCTTCACAGGTTTGAGAGAAATCTACGGCCCTAAAAGAGGACTGACCCAACTAAAGGCTATGGATGGTGAAACAGTTTTGCAGGAGAAAGACAAGATCCTGGACAAATTTGCAGACCACATTGACCAACTACTCCATATCAATGGCATAGCTGTTGAACGTGTCCCCAGCTTCAAATTCCTGGGGACCCACATCTCGGAGGACCTGTCCTGGTCAGTTAACACCACCAGCCTGATCAAGAAGGCCCATCAGCGCCTCTTCTTCTTGAGGACATTGAAGAAGAACCATCTGTCAGCTGACATCCTGGGCAACTTCTACCGCTGCGTGATAGAGAGCACCCTGACCAACTGTATCACACTCTGGTATGGGAGCTGCTCTGTAGCTGACCGCAAGGCGCTGCAGCGGGTGGTGAAAACCGCCCAACGCATCACAGGGACTCCACTTCCAGCTATAGAGGACGTCTACAGGAAAAGATGTCTGCGCCGGGCACGCAGCATTCTTAGGGACTCCAACCATCCTGCTCATGGACTGTTCCAGCTTCTCCCCTCCAGAAGACGTTTCAGAAGCCTTCGGACTAGAACCAGCAGGTTTAGGAACAGTTTCTTTCCAACAGCTGTCACGTTATTGAATTTAGTTCCCCGCTGACTCTCTTACAATCATCTTTTACCATCCTCACCTGTACATAACTGCATAACTACATAACTACATCTAACTTATTGCACATTATTTGCACATAACAGTACTTTTAACTTTCTGCACTGCTGCATATATTTGCATATATTTGCTTAAATTGCACATACTGTTAATTACCGTATATACTGCACTGCTGTCCTTTGCACTTCTGATTGGATGCTAAACTGTGTTTCATTACCTTGTATTCATACATGTGTAATGACAATAAAGTTGAATCTAATCTAATCTAATCTAATCTACTAAACAACCCTGGAGATCTCACTGAAGAGGCTAAAGAAGCTCTAGTGCAGCGACCAGCTGTATCAAGTCTGAATGAACCACCAAATTTTGATGAACTAAAGGCAGCTATCAGGACAACACAGGCTGGTAAAGCTCCAGGAAGGGATGGAATTCCAGCAGAAGTGTGGAAATTTGGTGGTGTTCAGCTGACCAACTGCCTGCACAAGCTCATCCAAGAGATATGGGATGCCCAGAAAGTACCTCAAGACTGGAAGGATGCAAGTATTGTCCCTTTGTTCAAGAAAGGTGACAGGAAGGATTGTGGAAATTACCGAGGTATATCACTATTAGCCACTGTTGGTAAGAGTCTCTCACGTGTACTACTTAACACACTCAATGAACACATCTCGCAGAATGTACTACCGGAAACCCAGTGCGGCTTTAGAAGTGGAAGAAGCACAATGGACATGATTTTCTGCTTGAAACAGGTTCAAGAAAAGTGTATCGAACAGAACATGCCGCTTTATGTAGTCTTCATAGACTTCAGTAAAGCCTTCGATACTGTTTCGCGACAAGGACTTTGGCAGGTACTCAAGAAATATGGTTGTACAGAGAAGTTTGTCAGCCTGATCGAGGCACTTCATACAGGTATACAAACAAACATGGCAATGAGTGGTTCAGTATCTAAAGACTTTTCAGTAAGCAACGGGGTGAAACAAGGGTGTGTGCTGGCACCTACACTCTTCTCGCTATATCTGGCAGCCATGCTTGAGGTGGCCTTCAAAGACACTTCAGAAGGAGTGTACATTCAAACAAGGAAAGAAGCAGACTTGTTCAATGTGGCACAGTTTAAAGCCAAGAGTAAGACATCAATAAAGATAGTAAGAGAAATGCTCTTTGCCGACGACAGTGCTCTAGTTGCACACAGCGTGGAAGATATGCAATCTTTAGTGGAGAAATTTGCAAGAGCAGCTAGCCAGTTCAGCCTCCAAATCAACATCAAGAAGACAGAGTGCCTTTATCAACCGCCAAAGTTCCAATTATCAACATCATTACCAGAAGAGATCAGCATTGGTACAGAGCCACTAGTCAAGTGCAAGACTTTCAAGTACCTAGGGAGTACTGTTTCAGAGAATGCTAGGCTGGAGGATGAACTATCTCTCAGAATGGGAAGAGCGAGCACTGTGTTTGGAAACTTGAGGGAGAGACTGTGGAACAATCGACATGTGTCAATCCATGTGAAATGCAAAGTGTACAGAGCGACAGTACTGGCTACTCTATTGTACGATGCTGAAACTTGGACTGTCTACAGAGTGCAGGTGAAGAAACTCCACACGTACATGATGAGACACCTTCGAGCCATAATGAACATCTCATGGAAAGACAAGATAACCAACATAGAAGTGTTGAAACGAGCTGGTCTACCATCAATGGAGGACATGCTAATACAGATGAACCTGAGATGGCTCGGACATGTTGAGAGGATGGACCACCAGCGTCTCCCTCGGCAGTTACTCTACTCACAGTTATGCGAGGGCAAACGCAATCAGGGTAGACCAAGGCTCAGATTTAAAGACACTGTAAAAAGAAACTTGAAGAAGTTGGACATAGACAGGAGTTCCTGGCAGCAGAAGGCTAAGGACAGAGCTGTGTGGAGGAATCTGATCAGACCTAAATGAAACAGTCATTGTCGCCCACGACAAACTGCTATGATGATGATGATGATGTTAGCAGGATTCAAATAAGGTTATGTCCTTGCTGTAAGTTCATGTTTAGACTTTCTTTATAGTATCATGTTTTTGGCTTTGTTTGGGTTTTATTTTCATGGTTATGATTATGTTTGGCTTTTGGTATTCCCGTGAAGTTTGCTCCGGTCTTGATTTTCGGTTGGGGTTCGGTTGACAGCGCCTTCTGTTATTTTCTAATCTATTAAGTATGCACAGCTGGGTCGAGGGTTTTGATTACTGATTGTCCATGAGTGTTGTTGATTTGCTGCACTATTTAGACATGCTGTGCACTGCCTATCTACTGTGATGTTATGTCAAGTCTGGTTAAGTTATGTTGTAGGACCTTGGGGAAGTCAGATTATTTAGCATCTCAGACGGAGACAGTGAATAAGCATGGGAGAACAATGCCCAGGGAGTTCCTGGCGAGATAGCAGGAAGGAGTCAGGGACATAGGGGGTTGAATGCAGTGTAATGTAAATGTCATGCTGTGTGATAGGAAATGCCATGAAACGTGTGAAGAGAGAGTTGAGCTAACTGAGGAGAGCTTGTTGAAATGATTCAGTCTGTTCTGTGCTTGTGAGATGTGAAGTGTGTAATAAACCGTCTGTCCATGAATCTGCCTCTTATTTCACACACTCCACACTGGTGACCCCAGACGAATTATGGAACACAAGGCAAGAACCCCGGAGCCGGCCCGGTCAGGAAACCCCAGCGACGCAGCAGCCATCCCACAGACAGCCCGGACTGGAGCCCCCAGCAACGCGTGTGCGGTTTCAGTCAAGCTACCGGATTTCTGGCAGCACAACCCACGCTCTTGGTTCCACCACACCAAGGCCCAGTTCGCCCTCTGGGGAGTAACGGTAGACGACACCAAGTTCTACCATGTAGTAGCAGTGCTGGACGCTCGCACAGCCCAGCAGGTAGCAAGCCTGCTTGATCAGCCTCCAGCCCACAGCAAATACGAGGCGCTCAAGGCTGCGCTGACCCGGCGCTACACGCTCTCGGAATGTGAGAGAGTGGAGACCATCCTGGGGCGGACCGAGTTAGGAGATGGTTTGGCCGTCGACCTGATGGAGAAGATGCTAGCGTTAATGGGCACGGACGACGGGCACTTTCTGTTTGCCCACCTTTTCCTCTGGAACCTTCCAACGGAGGCGAGAGCGGTTCTGGCCAATTCGGCGTTGCTGGCCGCGCGTGACTACCATGCACTAGCCCAGGAGGCAGACCAGATCATCCTCACCACCAGGGTGATCACTGTCAACGCGGCGGCGGAGGAGCCCAGCAAGACGACCAGAGGAGGCGAGGAGCCACCGACGGTAGCAGCAGCAGGGGCCAAGGAGCACCAGAGAGACGCGCTCTGCTTCTACCACCGCCGCTTCGGAGAGAACGCACGCAGATGCGCGCCACCATGCCAGTTCAAGCGCTCGGGAAACGCCAAGGCCGGCAGTCGGTAGCAGCTGCGACCGCCGGTGAAGAGAACAAGCTGCTTTACGTGACAGACTCACGCTTGGGGAGACGCTTCCTCGTCGACACCGGAGCCCAGAAGAGCGTCATCCTGCCGTCCTACACTGACCGGCTGGCAGGACCTAGCGGCCCCGGACTTGTGGCAGTAAATGGCTCGGAGATTACGACGTCGAGGGACCCGGCCAACAGCACAAGCCAACGTCACAGCTCCAGACGGTAAGTTCCACACACTGCTCACTCAGTTCCCAGCACTCACGGTCCCGACGTTTTCGGCAGCCATCGCTAAGCATGGGGTGGAGCACTTTATCACCACCACCAGGCCGCCCGTTTTCGCAAGACCTCAGCGCTTGGACGCAGCTAAACTGGCCATAGCATGCGAGGAGTTCGCCAACCTGGAAAGGTTGGGCATCATCAGGCGTTCGAACAGCCCATGGGCATCCCCGCTACACATGGTCCCTAAGGCTGAGGGCTCGTGGCGACCGTGCAGTGATTTCCGCAGGTTGAACAATGCCACAGCACACGACCGCTACCTGATCCCCCACATACAGGATTTTTCCATTCACCTCACCGGAGCACGCATTTTTTCCAAAATAGACCTGGTCCGCGGTTATCACCAGGTCCCAGTGCGCGCGGAGGACGTACCCAAAACAGCGGTAATAACTCCGTTTGGTTTATTCGAGTTCCTGCGCATGCCATTCGGGTTAAAAGGAGCGGCACAGATGTTCCAGCGCATGATGGATGCAGTGCTGCGCAATCTCCCGTTCGTGTTCGTCTACCTGGACGATATCCTGGTAGCCAGTGCGTCCGAAGACGAACACAAAGCCCACCTCAGGACGGTTTTCCGGAGGTTGGAGGAGCACGGGTTAATAATCAACCAGGCGAAATGCCAGTTCGGCGTGACGGAGATTGATTTTTTGGGGCACCGTGTCTCTCCAGAAGGAGCGATCCCATTGCCTGACAAAGTGCGCGCCGTAGCGGATTTTCCCCAGCCTCAGACGGTCAGAGCGCTGCAAGAATTTTTGGGGATGGTGAACTTTTATAACCGTTTCCTTCCCCGCGCGGCACGGCTCATGCAACCATTGTACGCCGCACTCAAGAGACAGAAACCCGCGGATGGGGTCGAATGGACCCCGGAGCGAGAGCGGGCATTCTCGGAGGTTAAAGCGGCCCTGGCAAATGCCGCACTGCTGGCGCATCCGGACCCGGCGGCCCGGATAGCGCTCACCACCGACGCTTCAGACATGGCTATAGGGGCTGTCATGGAGCAGCGTGTCGCCAGGGCTTGGCAGCCGCTTGCCTTTTTCAGCAGAACTTTGCGCGACAGTGAACATAAATACAGCGCGTTCGACAGGGAGTTGCTGGCCCTCCACCTGGCCATACGCCACTTCCAGTTCTGGCTGGAAGGGCGCAGCTTCACCGCGTTCGTGGACCACAAGCCACTAACGTTCGCGATGGCCAAGGTTTCAGAACCGTGGTCGGGCCGGCAGCAGAGACAGCTGGCCGCGATCTCAGAGTTTACTACTGATATTCAGCATGTGTCGGGTAAACTGAATGTGGTGGCGGACTGCCTCTCGCGCACCGTGGTGGCCCCAGTCTACGTGGGGATAGATTATACAGCCATGGCCGCGGAGCAGATTAGCGATGCAGACGTGATAATTCCAGATAATCCCGCGCCGGACAACTCCCCGTCTCAGCTTTTGCAGCGGAGCGCAAACACAGGCACGCTGCCAGGCCCTGCCCACCACTGTTTTCCGCGTGCTTTCATGCCTAAAACTTTGAAGAACGCGGAGTTCGTGTTCGTCAGACACGACGCCCACCGCCCGCCATTGCGCCCACCCTATGATGGACCATTCAGAGTGTTGGGAACAGGGGATAAGCATTTTTTGCTAGACTTGGGAGGTCAGCGGGAGAAAATTGGCAAAGACAGACTCAAACCCGCCTTTGTAGCAGCGGACGAGCAAGTGCTGTTGGCTAGGGCCCCTCGGCGTGGAAGACCCCCACGGAGAGCTCCCCAGGGAAGCGATCAGAGCGAAGTTCCTCCCCCCCTCGCCACGGCCCACTTGCAGTCAGACACACTCCCAACAGCCCCCCACCGGCACAGCAGCGCCACGGAGGCAGTAAACCCCAGTTACAGCAGATATGGGAGGAGACTGAAGCCAAGAAAGCGTGTGGACTGATGTTCTATCTAAGATGCTGGGGGGGCGGTGTAGGACCTTGGGGAAGTCAGATTATTTAGCATCTCAGACGGAGACAGTGAATAAGCATGGGAGAATAATGCCCAGGGAGTTCCTGGCGAGATAGCAGGAAGGAGTCAGGGACATAGGGGGTTGAATGCAGTGTAATGTGAATGTCATGCTGTGTGATAGGAAATGCCATGAAACGTGTGAAGAGAGAGTTGAGTTAACTGAGGAGAGCTTGTTGAAATGATTCAGTCTGTTCTGTGCTTGTGAGATGTGGAGTGTGTAATAAACCGTCTGTCCATGAATCTGCCTCTTATTTCACACACTCCACAATGTCACATTTATGTCACGTCTGGTTTATTGTTTGCCTCCAATAAATCACTGCAAACTACAGCTCCAGCTCTTGGATCCAATTCTCCTGTTTGTGCACCATGAAGGGGCACATTTCACAACAGAAGATCGACGCAAGTTTGGACCCAGCAGACTGTGCACGGGCATGGGGGACTGGTGCCTGAGCGAGGAACAACTGTGGGCCACGAGGAAACTGTGGGACCTGGTTGCCGCAGCTGCGAGCTGCCCAAACAGCAAAGAGGGAATTGGCCTCTGGAAAGTGGCAACCTGGGGGTTGGAGCACACTCTGGGCCTGCGAGCGCTTCCCTGGGTACAGGAGCTATCCATATTCCTCGTCACTTCAGCGGCGTTCCACCGGCCATCTTCCTTCTCCCTGCCTGGGGCTGGTGAGGAGAGGCAGAAGTAGCGATGGAGAGCTCCACAGCAACGCCGCTCACCACAGTAGCCTGTTTCAACAACCCCCGCTTCCTGTTGGACGATCTATAGAGCCATCAGGAGGGAGTCGACTGATTCTACAGCAGCAGCAGAGCAGGAACAGAGGCAAGTACCTTTTCATTTTTTAACACCCTTAAATGAGAGGTCTTGTCCTGTTCCTGGTGAGGGGGTTCAGCATCAGCCAACTATCACTGCTGAGCTCTCTCCACCCATCTCTGCTGCCATTTCTGCTGCCAGCTGCATCCATCCATCGTCACCTGCATCTCCCGTTTCCCCTTGTTTTTTCGGAGTGTTTGCCTAACCTGGGTGGGAGCTGGCTGAAAATGGAGGAGGCTGCCATTCCAGAGGCTCCGGTTCCAGCTCAGCAGCCACATCCCAGACAGGAAAGGAGCACTCCCTGTTCACCAAGACCTGTGCCAACCATAAAGCGTCCCCTAGTTTCGGCATCGCGGGACCAAGTGCCATCTGTGAGATGTTCCTTGGCTCCGTTACACACGCCTCCTCGCCCAGCTCCTGCCATCCACGAGGTGTGTCCAACAGCTCCAGCCATCCACAAGGAGCACGCACCAGCTACTAACCTCCATGAGGAGCATGCACCAGCTCCTGACCTCCACGAGGAGCATGCACCAGCTCCTGACCTCCACGAGGAGCACGCACCAGCTCCTGACCTCCACGAGAGGCACACACCAGCTCTTGTTGTCATGTCTGGGGTTCCGCCAGCATCTGGTGCTTTGTCTGCACCTTCACCGGACGCCATGCCTGCAGCTTCATCTGCTGCCACATCTGAACTCTCTCCTGTCATCATGCCAGAGATTTTGCTTGTTGTCACGCCAGAGGCTTTGCCTGTCGTTAAGCCAGAGGCTTCACTTGTTGTCAAGCCAGAGGTTTCACCTGTCATCACAGCAGCAGAGTCAATGGAGTCCTTGTCGGCGGTGGAGCAAGAGTTAAGGCAAGTCCTCTTTTTTGTATTTACGACACCAGTTTTAGAGAGGTTTTGCCTGACTCTTGGTGGGGAGACCCAGTTGCAGTTGCCATCTGCTCCTGAGCTTTCCCCACTGGGCTTCACTGCCACCAGTTACAGTGATTCAGTGTTTGTCTCTTCCTCCCCATCCGAGGTGGCTGTGTCAGGGATGGATCCCCAGACGGCTGGGCTTGAGATGCCCCAGCCTGAGTCACCTGGGCTCTTCATTGATCAGCCCTCATCATCAGTGGTTGATGCACCCCAGCTGCTGTTTCAGAAGCTCCACGCTCCAGCCCCTGTGGTCTACGAGGAGCACATTTCTCAGCTGCTGTCTGGTGGCCCAGAGATGCTGGGAGGTCACCTGACACATCATGCGCCATGATCTGGTGGTCCAGGGATGTTGGGAGACCACCCGATACATCATGCTCTATAGTCTGGTGGTCCAGGGATGCTGGGGGGACACCCAACACATCGCGCTCTATGGTCTGGTGGTCCAGGGATGCTGGGAGGCCACCCGACACACCATGTTCCGTGGTCTGGTGGTCCAGGGACGCTGGGGGACCACCCGACACATCGCGCTCTATGGTCTGGTGGTCCAAGGATGCTGGGAGGCCACCTGACACATCATGTTCCACAGTCTGGTGGTCCAGGGACACTGGGGGACCACCCAACACAAAATGCTCTATGGTCTGGTGGCCCAGAAATGCTGGGAGACCACCCAACACATCATGCTCCTTGGTCTGGTGGTCCAGGGATGCTGGGAGGCCACTTAACACATCATGCTTTCTGGTCGGTTGGTCCAGGGACTCTGGAGACCACCCGACACATCACGCTCTATGGTCTGGTGGCCAAGGGACACTGGGAGGCCACTTGACACATCACGTTCCACAGTCTGGTGGCCCAGGAACTCTGGGAGACCACCGGACACATCACATCCTCTAGTTTGGTGGTCCAGGGATGCTGGGAGGCCACCTGACACATCATGTTCCACGGTCTGGTAGCCCAGGGATGTTGGGAGTCCACATGACATATCATGCTACAAGGTCTGGTGGCCCAGGGACACTGGGAAGCCACCCGACACATCACATTCTACGGGCTGGTGGTCTGGGGATGCTGGGAGACCACCTGACCCATCATGCTCCTTGGCCTGACGGTCCTGGGTCTCTGGGAGACCACCCGATGCATCATGTTCTCTGGTTTGGTGGCTCAGGGATGCTGGGAGGCCACCCGACGCATTACACCCTGTGGTTTGGTGACTCAGGGACTCTGGGAGACCACCGGACACATCACATCCTCTAGTTTGGTGGTCTAGGAACACTGGGAGACCACCCGACACATCACATTCCACGGTCTGGTAGCCCAGGGACATTGGGAGTCCACACGACATATCATGCTACAAGGTCTGGTGGCCCAGGGACACTGGGAAGCCACCCGACACATCACATTCTACGAGCTGGTGGTCTGAGGATGCTGGGAGACCACCCGACCCATCATGCTCCTTGGCCTGGCAGTCCTGGGTCTCTGGGAGACCACCCGATGCATCATGTTCTCTGGTTTGGTGGCTCAGGGACGCTGGGAGACCACCCGACGCATTACACCCTGTGGTTTGGTGACTCAGGGACTCTGGGAGACCACCCGGCACATCATGTTCTCTGGTTTGGTGGCTCAGGGATGCTGGGAGGCCACCCGACGTATCATGCTTTCTGGTCTGGTGGTCCTGGGGTACTGGGAGGCCACTCAACACACTGCACTTTTGGGTCTGGGGACAGGGACTCTGCTTGGCCCCAATTGACTATTTTGTTCTTGTTTGGGACTCTGTGGGGGGGGGGGAGTTGTTGTTGATGTTGTTTTGAGGTGTCTGGGATCCACCCCATAAAGGCGGGGCTTTGTCAGGTTCGGGGGGACCATGCTCACACTGTAAGTTAATTTCTGTTATTCTCTGTATTTTTCTTACCTCAACTCAGTTTGGTTATTGGGTTTATGTTCATGGTCATGTCCCTAATCATGTTCCTTTGTATTTTGCCATTTATTTTTGTCTGCTATCATTACCTTCTTAGTTTTGTTTTGTCATTCTCCTTACTTTAGTTTTAGTTTAGTTTTCATAGTCCTGTTTATCAGTATTATATATATCATAGTCACAGTTATGTTTGTTTTTTTTATGTCTGCCTGTTATCAGGATTCAAATCAGGCTATGCCCTCACTTTAAGTTCATGTTTAGACTTTCTTTATTTATAGTATCATGTTTTTGAGACTGCAGCAACTACTGAGGGATCATGCTCCTGTCAGTGCCGAGCAAGGTTTTTAACCGAGTTCTATTGGAGAGGTTGAAGGAGGCAGTCAACCCCAAGCTACGAGATCAGCAGGCAGGTTTCCGCAAGAACAGATCCTGTGTCGATCAGATCACTAGCCTACACATCATTGTGGAGCAATCACTGGAGTGGAACTCACCCCTCTATATCAACCTCATAGACTACGCGAAGGCCTTCAACAGTGTGGACCGTGAGACATTATGGGAGTTGCTGATGCATTATGGAGTTCCCAAGAAGATTATCTCCCTCATCCAGTGCATCTACCAGGACATGAGCTTCAGGATCGCAGACACTGGCCAGCAGTAAGAGAGCTTGGAGGTGAAGACCGAAGTCCACCAGGGGTGCTTGCTGTCACCGTTCCTCTTCCTCTTGGTCATCAACTACATCATGAAGATCATAACAACAGGCAGGAAAAACAGGATACAGTGGACACTCTGGATGCAGCTGGATGACCTCAACTTTGCTGACGACTTGGCGCTCCTGTCGCACAACCACAGCCACATGCAGGACAAGACTACTCGCCTGGAGACTACATCAGCCGGGACAGGACTCCAGCTCAATAAGAAGAAGACTGAGCTGATGAAGATTAACACCACTGCCAAAATACCAGTCACAGTTGGAGGAGAGCCCATCAGAGAGGTGGAGTCCTTTGTCTACCTGGGAAGTGTGGTGGATCGACAAGGGGGCAAAGACCAAGACGTCACGGCCAGGATCGATAAGGCAAGAGCAGCTTTTGTCATACTGAAGAATATCTGGGCATCAAAAGAGATCTGCATGAGAACAAAACTTTGCATCTTCAACTCTAATGTCAAGTCTGTTCTACTCTACGGATGTGACACCTGGAGGATGACAAAGACGATACAGCAGAAGATCCAGAGTTTCTTTAACACATGCCTGAGGTGCATCTTTAACATCAGGTGGCCGGAGAAGATCAGAAATGAAGACCTGTGGGAGCGAGCGGGACAGAATCCAGTGGCAGAACAGATTCTGTGGAGGAAGTGGGATTGGATTGGACACACCCTCAGGAAACCAGCATCCAGCATCACACACCAAGTCCTGACCTGGAACCCACAGGGGAGGAGAAAGAGAGGCTGGCCTCAAAACAGCTGGAGATGAGACAATGAGGCAGAGCTGAAACAGCAGGGAACCAACTGAAGTGGAGTAGAGAGAGCAGCCCAGAACCGAGTGCAATGGCGAGGGATCGTCGATGGCTTATGCTCCATGGCGAGCTATGAGCTTAAATAAGTAAGTAAGTTAGACTTTCTTTATTAATAGTATCATGTTTTTGGCTTTGTTTGGGTTTTATTATCATGGTTATGATTATGTTTGGTTTTTGGTGATAGTATTCTCGTCATGTTTGCTCCGGTCTTGATTTTCGGTTGGGGTTTTTTGTTGACAGCACCTTCTGTTATTCTCTAATCTATTAAGTATGCACAGCTGGGTCGAGGGTTTTGATTACTGATTGTCCATGAGTGTTGTTGATTTGTTGCACTATTTAGATACACCATGCACTGCCCTTGACGCGGTGATCTACTGTGATGTTAGTGTATGTCAAGTCTGGTTAAGTTATGTTGTGGAGTGTGTGAAATCAGAGGCGGAATCATTTCAGACGATTTATTACACACTCGCATCTTTCAAGCACAGAACAGACTGAACTCTCAAGCAGAAACTCCTCTCTTAAGTTTCATGGCATTTACATCACACACAACATGACATTTGCATCACACTGCATTCAACCCCCTCATCCTTGACTCCTTCCTGCTATCTCACCAGGAATCCCCTGCTCTTTGTTCTCCCAAGCTTATCCACTGTCTCCTGTCTGAGATGCTAGACAATCTGGCTCTCCCAAGGTGCTACACATCGCTACACATCACCCCCCCCCCCCCCAGCATCTTAGATACGACAATAGATTAACAGTCCACAAGCTGTGATAGAACAATTGAACATCAGTCCACATGCTGCTTGGGCTTCCGTCTCCTCCCGTATCTGCTGTAACTGGGGTTTACCGCCTCTGCGGCGCTGCTGTGCCGGTGGGGAGCTGCTGGGAGTGTGTGACTGCGGGTGGGCTGTTATTGGGGGGGGGGGGGGCACTTCGGTCTGTCCGTGTGGCTGCTCTGGTGAATCGTTTCCCTGGGGAGTTCTCCGTGGGGGTCTTCCACGCCGAGGGGCCTTAGCCAACAGCACTTGCTCGTCCGCCACAACGAAAGCGGGTTTGAGTCTGTCTATGCCAATTTTTTCCTTCCTACCCCCCAAGTCTAGCAAAAAATACTTATCTCCTGTTTCCAGCACTCTGAACGGTCCATCATAGGGTGGGCGCAATGGAGGTCGGTGGGCGTCGTGTCTGACAAACACGAACTCCGCGCTCTTCAAAGTTTTAGGCACGAAAACACGCGGAAAACAGTGGTGGGCAGGGCCCGGCAGCGTGCCTGTGTTTGCGCTATGCTGCAAAAGCTGAGACGGGGAGCTGCCTGGTGCGGGATTATCTGGTAGAAATTCCCCGGGCAGCCGTAGTGGCTGCGCAAAAACGAGTTCTGCCGGGGAAGCTTCCAGATCCTCTTTCAGCGCTGAGCGCAACCCGAATAAAGCCCATGGCAGCCTGTCTACCCAATTTGCATCCGTCAATGAAGCCCTGAGTGCTGCTTTCAGTGATCTATGAAAACGCTCGCATAACCCATTGGCCTGTGGGTTGTACGCGGTTGTGCAGTGAATTGTAACACCCAGGCTGCGGGCCATCGCAGACCAGAGTTCGGAAACAAATTGTGGGCCCCTGTCGGACGTAATGTCCCACGGGACTCCAAAACACGCCACCCATGCTGTTAAAAAAGCGCGCGCTACATCCGCGGACGCAGTTGCTGCCAGCGGGACCGCTTCTGGCCAGCGCGTGGTGCGGTCTACCATTGTCAGGAGGTGCGTGCACCCCTGTGATGGCGGGAGGGAGCCCACGAGGTCCACGTGAACGTGGTCGAACCTCTTAGCCGGAATACGAAACGGCTCCAAGGGAGCCTTCGTGTGTCTGTGTACCTTGGCTCGTTGGCACGCCACGCAGGCTACAGCCCACTCTTTCACTTGTTTGCGTAGGCTCGGCCACACAAATTTCTCTCCCACCATTTTGACCGACGCGCGCACTCCTGGGTGCGCCAGAGTGTGAACCGACTCAAACACGCGGCGGCGCCACGCGGCCGGGACCACCGGACGCGGGCGACCGGTGGAGACATCGCAGATTAGGGGGAGGCCGCCATCCTGCAGCACCCTGCTCTCCAGCCTTAACCCTGTTGGTCCAGACTGGAGCGCGCGCACGTCTGCATCGCTAATCTGCTCCGCGGCCATGGCTGCGTAATCTATCCCCACGCAGACCGGGGCCACTACAGCACGCGAGAGGCAGTCTGCCACTGCATTCAGTTTACCAGACACATGCTGAATATCGGTAGTAAACTCTGAGATCGCAGCCAGCTGTCTCTGCTGCCGGACCGACCACGGTTCTGAAACCTTGGCCATCGCGAATGTTAGCAGCTTGTGGTCCACGAACGCGGTGAAGCTGCGCCCTTCCAGCCAGAACTGGAAGTGGCATATGGCCAGGTGAAGGGCCAGCAACTCTCTGTCTAACGCGCTGTATTTACATTCGCTGTTGCGCAAAGTTCTGCTGAAAAAAGCGAGCGGCTGCCAAGCCCCGGCGACGCGCTGCTCCATGACAGCCCCTATGGCCACGTCTGAAGCGTCGGTGGTGAGCGCTATGCGGGCCGTCAGGTCTGGATGCGCCAGCAGTGTGGCGTTTGCCAGGGCCGCTTTAAATTCCGAGAACGCCCGCTCTCGCTCCAGGGTCCATTCGACCCTATCCGCGGGTTTCTGTTTCTTGAGCGCGGCGTATAATGGTTGCATGAGCTGCGCCGCGCAGGGAAGGAAACGGTTATAAAAGTTCACCATTCCCAAAAATTCCTGCAGTGCCCTGACCGTCTGAGGCCGGGGAAAATCCGCCATGGCGCGCACTTTGTCGGGCAGCGGGATCGCTCCTTCTGGAGAGACGCGGTGCCCCAAAAAAATCAACCTCCGTCACGCCGAACTGGCATTTCGCCGGGTTGATTATTAACCCGTGCTCCTCCAACCTCCGGAAAACCGTCGTGAGGTGGGTTTCGTGTTCGTCTTCGGACGCACTGGCTACCAGGATATCATCCAGGTAGACGAACACAAACGGGAGTTCGCGCAGCACTGCATCCATCATGCGCTGGAGCGTCTGTGCCGCTCCTTTTAACCCAAATGGCATGCGCAGGAACTTGAATAGACTGAACGGAGTTATTACCGCTGTTTTGGGTATGTCCTCAGCGCGCACTGGGACTTGGTGGTAACCGCGGACCAGGTCTATTTTGGAAAAAATGCGCACTCTGGCGAGGTGAACGGAAAAATCCTGTATGTGGGGAATTGGGTAGTGGTCGTGCGCTGTGGCGTTGTTCAACCTGCGGAAATCCCCGCACGGTCGCCACGATCCCTCAGCCTTAGGGACCATGTGTAGCGGGGAAGCCCATGGGCTGTTCGAGCACCTGATGATGCCCAACCTTTCCAGGTTGGCGAACTCCTCGCGCGCTATGGCCAGTTTAGCTGTGTCCAAGCGCCGAGGTCTTGCAAAAACGGGCGGCCCAGTGGTGGTGATAAAGTGCTCCACCCCGTGTTTAGCGATGGCCGCGGAAAACGTCGGGACCGTGAGTGCTGGGAACTGAGTGAGCAGTGTGTGGAACTTACCGCCTGTAGCTGTGACGTTGGCTTGTGCTGTTGGCTGGGTCACTCGAGCTATACAGGGGAGAGAGTCAAAGGACAGTGCATTAACCAAGCGCCTGTTAGCAACATCAACCAGTAAACCATGTGCACACAGAAAATCAGCCCCCAGTATGTGGTAATTCAGTGCTGCTACGACAAAAGTCCACTCATATGTACGGCCGTGTAGAGATAAGAGCAGAGTCCTCTCACCAAAGGTCTTAATATCCGAGCCGTTTGCTGCCAACATCCCGGGGCCGCTAGATCCTGCCAGCTGGTCAGTGGAGGTCGGCCGGATGAAGCTCTTCTGGGCTCCGGTGTCCACGAGGAAACGCCTCCCAGAGCGTGCATCCGTTAAGTAGAGCAGCTTGTTATCTTCACCGAGGGTCGCAGCTGCTACCGACCCCCAGCCTTGGCGTTTTCCCGAGCGCTTGAATTGGCACGGCGGCGCACATCTGAGTGCCTTCTCTCCGAAGTGGCGGGGGTAGAAGCAGAGCGTGTCTCTCTGGCACTCCTTGGCCCCCGCTGCCGCTACCGTCGGTGGCTCCTCGCCTCCTCTGGTCGTCTCGCTGGGCTCCGCCGCTGCCACGTTGACTGTGATCGCCCTGGTGGTGACGATGATCCGGTCTGCCTCCCGGGCTAGCGCACGGTAGTCGCGCGCGGCCAACCACAGCGAATTGGCCAGAACCGCTCTCGCCACTGTTGGAAGGTTCCAGAGGAAGAGGTGGGCAAACAGAAAGTGCCCGTCGTCCGTGCCCATTAACGCCAGCATCTTCTCCATCAGGTCTACGGCTGAACCATCTCCTAACTCGGTCCGCGTCAGGAGCCTCTCTGCTCTCTCACATTCCGAGAGTGTGTAGCGCTGGATGAGCGCAGCCTTGAGCGCTTCATATTTGCTGCTGGCTGGTGGCTGATCGAGCAGGCTCGCTACCTGCTGAGCTGTGCGGGCATTGAGCGCTGCGACCACATGGTAGAATCTGGTATCATCTACCGTTACTCCCCGGAGGGCGAACTGGGCCTCGGTGAGGTGGAACCAAGAGCGCAGGTTGTGCTGCCAGAAATCCGGTAGCTTGACTGAAACTGCACACGCGTGGCTGGGGGTTCCAGTCCTGGCTGTCTGTGGGATGGCTGCCACCTCGCTGTAGCTTCCTGACCGGGCCGGCTCCGGGGATCTTGCCTCGTGTTCCATAATACGTCTTGGGTCACCAGTGTGGAGTGTGTGAAATCAGAGGCGGAATCATTTCAGACGATTTATTACACACTCACATCTTTCAAGCACAGAACAGACTGAACTCTCAAGCAGAAACTCCTCTCTTAAGTTTCATGGCATTTACATCACACACAACATGACATTTGCATCACACTGCATTCATCCTTGACTCCTTCCTGTTATCTCACCAGGAATCCCCTGCTCTTTGTTCTCCCAAGCTTATCCACTGTCTCCTGTCTGAGATGCTAGACAATCTGGCTCTCCCAAGGTGCTACACATAAGATAAGATAAGATAAGCCTTTATTAGTCCCACAACGGGGAAATTCCAGGATTGCAACAGCACAGGGACAGCAACACTCAGAGCAACAATCAGAAGGCAAGAAAAAAAACAAGCAAGCAAGAGCAGCTAATAAACATATGTACGTATTACTATAAAATATATATATATACACACACACACAGACACACAGTGCAGAGCATTGTAGCTGGATGGAATAAATATATGAATATATGAACACACAGTGCAGAGCATTGTAGCTAGATGGAATAAATATGTAAATATATAAACACCCACAGTACGGAGCATTGCAGCTAGGTGGAATAAATATGCAAGTATATAAACACACACAGTGCGGAGCAATGTAGCTAGATGGAATAATATGTAGATATATAAATATATAAACACACCCAGTGCTGAGCATTGTAGCTAGATGGAATAAATATGCAAATATATAAACACACACAGTGCAGAGCATTGTTGCTAGATGGAATGAAACAGCATAACCGTCTACTTAGTTATCCTACATGGTATGATTATGTGCCCATACATATTCTCACCCTCCATAGCGACCGGTATGTTCCTAGTTGTATGCCGGAGGGGACCATTGTGTAAGTCTATTGCATCTTTTGCATTCAAAAAACTATTAGTTTGTTACGTCTTTTTGCTATCTCTGCGAGCAGCCCTGCTTAGGTTGTACAGTCTGACAGCCGTTGGTAGGAAGGACCTACGAAACCTCTCGGTTGTGCACCTGGGATGATGTAGTCTGCTGCTAAATGAGCTCCTCAGTGCACATCGCTACAATGTCACATTTATGTCACGTCTGGTTTATTGTTTACCTACAATAAATTACTGCAAACTACAGCTCCAGTTCTTGGGTCCAATACCCCTGTTTGTGTGCCATGAAGTGGTACATTTCACAACATCCATCCATCCATCCATCTTCTACCGCTTTTCCGGAGGTCCGGGTCGCGGAGGCAGCAGTTCAAGCAGAGAAGCCCAGACTTCCCTCTCCCCAGCCACCTGCTTCAGCTCTTCAGAGGGGATACCAAGGCGTTCCCAGACCAGCTGGGAGACATAGTCTCTCCACCGAGTCCTGGGTCTGCCCCGGGGTCTCCTCCCAGTGGGACGTGCCTGAAACACCTCAAGTGGGAGGCGTCCAGGAGGCATCCTAATCAGATGCCCATACCACCTCAACTGACTCCTTTCAAAGTGTAACATTTTTTTTTTATTTAAAATTTTCAGCTTTTCTTGTAAATTTCTCTCTTTATCCTCATGAATTTGCCGTTTTTACTCATGAGTTTGAAGCTTTATTATTTTCAAATTTGTGACCTTTCACTCATTGTTTTGCAAGTTTTTCCTTATAAATGTGCAACATTTTCTCATAAATTTGCAACCTTTTTCTTGTAACTGTGCAACTTTTCCCATAAATTAGCAACTTTTTTCAATAAATTTGCAACTTTTACTAAAAATGTGTAACATTCATATGTAACTTTTCTAATTTTTTTCATAAATGTGACCTGCCACGAGTAAACCAGCAACAAGGTGGCCTGACGGGATTCCTAAAAAACACAGAAATACACTTTTTTTTGAAAAATTTATGATTTTCGTTTTTTCGCAAATGACCATGCTTCAAATAACAGTGTGGGAGATTTTAAACCCATAAACTTTGCATCTGAAATAGAGTAGTTTCAGAGGGAAATATCAGCGAGACCGCTTCCAAGTTTCGGAGGCGTGGATACCACAGCTGATTTACATATCCGGTTTGTCTGGCTATTCAAACGTCTTTGTTATTCATTTCGGCCAATTCGTAGCATGTTCAGGTAGAAGCACATGGCTACTTAAGCAGAGCGCCTTTTGATAAGGACTGTACGGCGGTTGGGTTCATGCTAAGTCATGCAAATGATCAGCTTTTGATACCGCCCCCCACCTGGCTCTGTCATAATCTGGATTTGTCTGTGCTTTCTGTTATTTTTTGAACTATTGGGACGATTCTGTTTTCATTAGTAGTTTGTGTAGCTTTAATTTCTTATTTCAGCTACTGTTTTCTAGTCTCTCCCTTCATCCTCCAGCCACTCAAGTGTATTTTCATTTGACCCTAATTAGTTACCCAGCTGTCCTGTGTTAGCTAATTTCTGTGTCCCTATTTATATCCGCCATTTTCATTTCTCCCCATAGCATCATTGCAGTATCTCCCTCCGGTCCTTCCTCATCATAAATTTAGTTATAAGTGTAAACATTATCAGCATATTTTGTGTTTGACAGCCCTCGAGCTGCATTCATCTGCCTTTTGTTAATAAATCATCTTGCACTGAAGTCCGTCTCGCCCGAAGGAGTCAATTCTTCCTGTCTGCCGGAAGTTGCATGTTATCACCCGAGGTTAAAAGTTCCTTGTTGACACTTCCTGAGTTTAAGGATTCCATATTGTCATCCCCTGAGTGTAGGGGTTCCATGTCATCATCTCCTGAATTCAAGATTTTCATGTTGTCTTCCCCTGAGTTTAAGGGTTCTTTGTTGTCTTCACCAGAGGTTAAAGTTTCAGAGGGTAAAGTTTTCATGTCAATATCTCCTGAGTTTAAAGCCTCTATGTTGTTGTTCTCTGTGTAAAAGGCTCCTGAGCTTTACGCCTCTATGGTATCATGCTCTTCCTTCAGGTGGCTTATGGACTGTGGCAGGCTGCCTGACGCGCCATGTTCATCCATCTGGTGGCCCTTGGACTTTGGTAGGCCACCCAATGCATCTTGTTTCGCCGTCTGGTGGTCCATGGACTTTGGTAGGCCACCAGACGCACCATATTCCGACTGGTGATGGTCTGTGGACTTTGGCCAACCACGTGATGAACATTTTTCTGTTGTGCTGGTGTCCTTGTTTTGCCCCGCCATGCTTTTGCCTTCCTCCTCCCGCTTGATTTGGGTGCTCTTTGTTTTGTTTTTGGGCATCTGGAATCCATTTTTTTAGGGGGGGGGGGCACTGTCATAATCTGGACATTTCGTCCTTGCTGTTATTTTCTGAACTACTGGCACAATTCTGTTTTCATTAGTAGTTTGTGTAGCTTTAGTTTCTTATTTCAGCTATTGTTTTCTAGTCTCTCCTGTCATCCTCCCATTCCTCCAGCCACTCATATGTATTTTCATTTGACCCTAATTAGTTACCCAGCTGTCCTGTGTTAGTTAATTTCTGTGTCCCTATTTATACCCTCTGTTTTTATTTCTTCCCGTGGCATCATTGCAGTACCTCCAGTCCTTCCTCATCGTAAGTTTAGTTGTAAGTGTTAACATTATCAACGTATTTGTGTTTGACAGCCCTCGAACTGCATTCATCTGCCTTTTGTTAATAAATCATCTTGCACTGAAGTCCGTCCCACCTGAAGGAGTCAATTCTTCCTGTCTGCTGAAGGTTGTTTTCTGACACACTCCCCTGGAAGGTGACAATCCTTGGAAACTTTGAACCTAATTTTCTGAGGGAAGTAGTTTGAGAGGTGCTAACATTCAAATGGCCACATCTTCTTCAAATCTTTTTGGATTTTCCATGTGTTAGACATCATTGGAAAGCTTAGATTCCACACTTTTAGAATCTGTAAATAATGCAAAATACCCTTCGGGAGACTTGTTCCTGGTTTTTCCATGGCTGGTCACAAATTTAAGACATTTGTATAATAAATTTTAACTTTTTTCTTGTGAATTTGTGACTTGTTTTAGCAAATTTTAAATTTTTTAGTCATGACTTTGGAACTTTTGTTTTTTATGTATTGCTCATACATTTGCTTCTTTAATAAATTTGCACTTTAATTTTTTGAATTTTTAAGACAGATGAGATTGTAACTTGTAGATGCAATTTTGCAACTTTTTTCTCATAACTGTTCACCCTTTTTACTCATTTAAAGCTTGTTTTAATGAATTTACAACATTTACCATAAATGTGCAACTTTTTGCCATAGATTTGCAACTTTAAATCTGTAATTTTCCCTCCTCTGCACATGTCCAAACCATCTCAGTCTTGCCTCTCTTACTTTGTCTCCAAACTGCTCAACCTGATCTGTCCCTCTGATATACTCATTTCTAATCCTGTTCCTCCTAATCACTCCCAGTGAAAATCTTAGCATCTTCAACTCTGCCACCTCCAACCCCGTCTCCTATCTTTTTGTCAGTGCCACTGTCTCCAAACCATACATCATAGCAGGTCTCACTACTGTCTTGTAAATCCTCCCTTTCACTCTTGCTGCTATCCTTCTTTCACAAATCACCCCTGACACTTGTCTCCACCCATTCCACCCTGCCTGCACTTTCTTCTTCACTTCTCTTGTGCATTTCCCATTGCTGTGATTGGTGGCCTAGTTGGTAGAGCATCCAACCCACAACCTCCCGGTTGTGGGTTCAAATCCCGGCCAGGATTGTTGAGCAAAAATGTTCAAAAGACGGGCAGTGCGGTGGCGGAGTGGTTAGCCAAGGGTGAGTAGCACAGCAACTCACTCTTGGCCAGGGAATCCTGGGTTCAATCCCAGCCCCCGACCAACAGTGATCTGTGTGGAGTTTGCATGTTCTACCCGTGTCTGCGTGGGTTTACTCCGAGATTTCTCCGGTTTTCTCCCACATGCCAAAAACATGCAAGTTAGGTTAATTGGCATCAAACTGGGGATTCTTAAATTGTCCTTAGGTATGACTGTCAGAGTGAATGGTTGTCTGTCACTCTGTGTTGGTCCTACGATGGACTGGCGATCTGTCCATGGTGGACCCTGCCTCTCACCCAAAGATGCTGGGATAGGCTCCAGCCCCCCCGCGACCCGAAAAGGATTAAGCGTAAGAAGATGAAAATGAATGCTATCCTTCTGTCACAGATCACTCTTGACACTTGTCTCCACCCACTCCACCCTGCCTGCACTCTCTTCTTCACCTCTTTTGTGCATTTTCCATTACATTGGATAGTTGACCCAGGTATTTAAACTCATCTTCACATCTGTCACCTCTCTTAACTACCTCTACTCCTTGCATCTTGACTGTTACACCTTCCTCCCTCTCATTTACACTCATGTATTCTGTCTTGCTTCTACTGACTTTCATTCCTCTTCTCTCCAGAGCATACCACTACCTCTCCAGGTTCTCTTCCACCTGCTCCCTACTCTCACTACAGATCACAATGTCATCTGCAAACATCATAGTCCATGAAGACTCCTGCCTGACCTTGTCTGTCAGCCCCATTGCAAACAAGAAGGGGCTTAGAGCGAATCCCTGATGTAATCTCACCCCCCCCCCCCCCAGCTTGAATCCATCTGACACCTCACCATCATCTCGCTGTCCTCATACATGTCCTGCACCACCCTCACATACTTTTCTGCCACTCCTGACATCCTCATACACAACAACACTTCCTCTCTTGGTACCCTATCATATGCTTTTCCTAGATCTACAAAGACACAGTGTAACTCCTTCTGACCATCTCTATACTTCTCCAACAACACTCTTAAAACAAACATTGCATCTGTAGTACTCTTTCTTGGCATGAAACCGTACTGCTGCTCACTGATTGTCACCTCTCTTCTTAACCTGGCTTTAACAGCTCTTTCCCATATCTTCATAGTGTAACTGATCAACTTTAAGGCAAGGCAAGTTTTTGTAAAGCACATTTTGTGTACATCACAATTCAAAGTGCTTTACATAAAAACATTAAAGCATTAGAGCAAGTTGCAAAACGAATACATAAGAATTTAAAAGCAAACTCAAAAGTAAATTAAAGAGAAACAAAAGCAGGCTAAAATAGAATACGATAGAAATAAAAATTTATAGTGCATTGTAGGAGATTAACAATTGTTCTACTGAAAGGCCACGGCAAATAGGAGAGTTTTTAACCTGGATTTAAAGAAGCTGACAGTTTCAGCAGCCCTGATGCTTTCTGGGAGATTGTTCCATATGTGAGGGGCATAAGAACTCACCATGTTTGGTTCTAACTCTGGGCACAGATACAGTGGGGTAAAAAAGTATTTAGTCAGCCACCAATTGTGCAAGTTCTCCCACTTAAAAGATGAGAGAGGTCTCCAATTTTCATCATAGGTATACCTCAACTATGAGAGACAAAATGAGGAAAAAAATCCAGAAAATCCCATTGAAGGATTTTTAATGAATTAATTGGTAAATTCCTCGGTAAAATAAGTATTTGGTCAATAACAAAAGTTCATCTCAATGCTTTGTTATATACCCTTTGTTGGCAATGACAGAGGTCAAACGTTTTCTGTAAGTTTTCACAAGGTTTTCACACACTGTTGCTGGTACTTTGGCCCATTCCTCCATGCAGATCTCCTCTAGAGCAGTGATGTTTTGGGGCTGTCGCTGGGCAACACAGACTTTCAACTCCCTCCAAAGATTTTCTATGGGGTTGAGATCTGGAGACTGGCTAGGCCACTCCAGGACCTTGAAATGCTTCTTACGAAGCCACTCCTTCGTTGCCCGGGCGGTGTGTTTGGGATCATTGTCATGCTGAAAGACCCAGCCACATTTCATCTTCAATGCTCTTGCTGGTGGAAGGAGGTTTTCACTCAAAATATCACGATACATGGCCCCATTCATTTTTTCCTTTACACAGATCAGTCGTCCTGGTCCCTTTGCAGAAAAACAGCTCCAAAGTATGATGTTTCCACCCCCATGCTTCACAGTAGGTATGGTGTTCTTTCTCCTCCAAACACGACAAGTTGAGTTTTTACCAAAAAGTTCTATTTTGGTTTCATCTGACCATATGACATTCTCCCAATCCTCTTCTGGATCATCCAAATGCTCTCTAGCAAACTTCAGACGGGCCCGGACATGTACTGGCTTAAGCAGGGGGACACGTCTGGCACTGCAGGATTTGAGTCCCTGGCAGCGTAGTGTGTTTCTGATGTAGCCTTTGTTACTTTGGTCCCAGCTCTCTGCAGGTCATTCACTAGGTCCCCCCATGTGGTTTTGGGATTTTTGCTCACCGTTCTCGTGATAATTTTGACCCCACGGGGTGAGATCTTGCTTGGAGCCCCAGATCGAGGGAGATTATCAGTGGTCTTGTATGTCTTTCATTTTCTAATAATTGCTCCCACAGTTGATTTCTTCACACCAAGCTGCTTACCTATTGCAGATTCAGTCTTCCCAGCCTGGTGCAGGTCTACAATTTTGTTTCTGGTGTCCTTTGACAGCTCTTTGGCCTTGGCCATAGTGGAGTTTGGAGTCTGACTGTTTGAGGTTGTGGACAGGTGTCTTTTATACTGATAACGAGTTCAAACAGGTGCCATTAATACAGGTAACGAGTGGAGGACAGAGGAGCCTCTTAAAGAAGAAGTTACAGGTCTGTGAGAGCCAGAAATCTTGCTTGTTTGTAGGTGACCAAATACTTATTTTACCGAGGAATTTACCAATTAATTCATTAAAAATCCTTCAATGTGATTTTCTGGATTTTTTTTTTCTCATTTTGTCTCTCATAGTTGAGGTATACCTATGATGAAAATTGGAGACCTCTCTCTTCTTTTAAGTGGGAGAACTTGCACAATTGGTGGCTGACTAAATACTTTTTTGCCCCACTGTAGTAGGCCTGACCCTGATGATCTGAGGGCTCTGGGTGGTTCATAGTGGACTAGCAGATCTGAAATGTATCTTGGCCCTAAACCTCTGTAGTTACTGCAGCTCTGAGCATCACCCTTGTTCTTGAAAATTGGTACCAAAACACTTCTTCTCCACTCCTCAGGCATCATCTCACTCTCCAAGATTGGGTTAAAAAGTTGTTTTTTTTAACCAGTCTGGTTAAAAAGTCCACTGCCATCTCTCCTCAACATCTCCATACCTCCACAGGTATGCCATCTGGGCCAACCGCCTCTCCACTCTTCATCCTCTTCAAAACTGCTCTGACTTCCACTTTGCTAATCCTCAGAACTTCCCGATTCACCCTTTCCTTCATCCATCCCTCAGTGTCTTCATTCATCAGCTCCTCAAAGTACTCTTTCCATCTTCTCAACACACTCTCTTCACTTGTTAGTACATTACTATTTCTGTCCTTAATCAACCTAACCTGCTGCACATCCTTTCCCTACTATTACCTCCACATTTCTACCTTTCGTTTTCTCTATCTCCCTGTGAACAAGCCTTCCCCATCTCTCCCTCACTGATTTTCGACCTTTTGTGACATTTAAATACTTTTGTGCATCTAGACCCAGATTGTAGAGCCCCGAATTTGATAGATATTAGGCAACATATTAACTAATTCTTGCAACTGTTCTTTAAACTGAGTGGGGTTTGTTTTTCTCTGCTTGCTGTGAACTCTGGTCCAGACTGCTGGACAGACAGACAGACGGGGAGTGAGGCATCCAAGATTTGGTTAGTAACACAACCCGGCCACAACATCACACCACAGAGCTCTATACTGGAAGCTGACACATAGCTGCCACACTCATTCTGCTTTTACTGTTTGTTTTTTATTTTCTATTTTTTTGGGAGCCTCCATAGCAACAGCATCACCATTAGGCAGCACTTATTTATGAAAATGCCACTGCTGTCCTAAATGAATGTAAATCATTTTTTCATTTACAGAGTTATCAGTGACTGGGTTTTTCCTTTCCTGTGCTTTCGAAGCTTTAAACCAGGGGAGAAGAAACAAACCAAACTGAAACATTTCTGCACTCAGAGACAAGCAACAAGTGTCTAAGTAGCCATGCACACGTTTGTACCCCAAAGTGGCAAAGTTCGTTCACAGTTTCACTGTCCATGCATACAACACTGAATTTTTGGAGGCATGAAAGTGTTCTAATTGTTTTCTAAAAGTTATAACTGAAAATTCCTCCACTTATCAAATATTTAAACCAAGTAAGAAAGGGAATGCCTCAAACAATGAGGTGTAGCTTGTGTGTTTTGCCAAGAAATACATACATATGTCAATCATTTGTTGTGGCTCCTGTGGTTATGCACATTCACACTCCTATAATGTCACCATTAAGAAGAAGAAGCCAGCTTTATTATCATTCAGTACATACAGCCAATCATGTACAGTAGAACGAAATTCCATTATCTCCTAACGAATATCTCCTATCTACAATGTTAATCACATCTAGAATCAGAGGGGCTGCTGCCATGCAAGGCGCTGCCATAAACAACTTCTTCTTCCTCCATTCTATTATGCTGAGCACCAAGCTAGAAGGCGGGAAGTACCATTTTTATATGGTCTTTGGTATGACCCGGCCAGGGCTTGAGCCCACGACCTCCCGGTTGTGGGGCAGATGCTCTATCAACTAAGCCACCACTCCGGTGGACCGTTACCATTTTCCCACGCACAATGAGGAGGAAAGAAGTGCCAGCAAAATCTCTCCACTTTAAAGACTGGTTTCAAACCTTCATGGTTTCATACCTCCAAAATTGTGGCATTTTATGCATGGACAGCCAAACTGTAAATGAAGGGATAAAAACTTTGTCATGTGCAAGGGGCCTAAAGATTAAAAATTTGCTTCACTCTTTGTAAAGACAGTGCCCCCCCCCCCATCTTATTAAAAAATATATTTCAGGTTACTTTCAAGGGAGTTTCTCAAACTTTGGAGAAACTTTGCAGAAAATAGACAATTTAAGATATTAACAATGAAACATTCAATAATAAATATGCACATTCTTTTATTTGTTTTTTTATGCTTTTGTGACACATTTGCTCAGATAATTGATTTTTAAAATATATATTTTTGCAATATTTAATTTACTTTTTATTTAAATGAAAACTTCTAACTAACTCTAGGCTTCTGTGTGGAAGCGGATATCTAGTCAGAGGTACGTTTTTATAATGATATTTCTTTGCTTAAAGTGTGTGTGTTGTGGGGAACCCACTCAGTAGTTACTCAGCAGTTTTCCCTCAGACTTTAGTGGCAGATCAAAGGTGGGGAGTGATATGTTAATGCAGCACCCCAGGTAGCAGAGAAGTGTTAGTGCTGGGATATAAAAGAGAGGGCCTGCAACAGCTGTCTGATGCTGGTGAATGTGACAGAGAGTGAATAAAGCTTCATCTGCTCGGAAAAGTTCGGCCTGGCTATTCTCTCCACAGTGTATATTTTTGTGAACTTAGTTCAGGGGTGTCCAATCATGTGCCATGGAGGGCCAAGACCCTGCAGGTTTTCTCTTCTACCCAGTTGCTTCAGCAGGTGTTTTCACTGATCAGCAACCAGTGGGAGGAAGTTCAGTGAAATCTGGTGCTGAACACACTGGTTGGAGGTAAAGCCTGCAGGGTCTTGGCCCTCCATGGCACATGATTGGACACCCCTGACTTAGTTTATGCACTTTGATTGCAATTCTATCTGTGCTCACTCAGTTGTTAACCTACTCTTTTTTTTTTTTTAAGTGACCATAAGTAGCAAATCTGGCTTAGCCACATGGTCAAAATAAAGGAAATTGTGATAAATTTAGAAAAACAAGAAAGAAATTTGGGCTAAATGCCTCTTGTGAATTTCAGCCGTGGTCAGCCCACCATGGGCTTTGATGTAAGTGTCAATATTTACCGGCTGATGTAATAAATCAGGTTAAACTGCTTTATTCCAAATGAGCTCACCCAGTGGGCCTCCACCAGCCAATCCACCAGAGCCAATCCACCAGCCCCCCCGGAGATCAAAGAGGAGGGGAGCCAACCACCTCTGACCCACACTCCCATCCCGAGATGCGGCTCCTCTTCAGCGTATAAATGCCGCGGCAGCAGGTGACGGCCCGGGGTGAAAGTTTTCTAGCACACAAAAGGAGAGTAAACGGGAGTCTGAAGCAGCATAAAGGTTCTTCCTATAGCCCCTCTGGAGCTACGGGACAGGATGGCGACTGGCACTGGCGAGGCCTCCGGGAAGACCGCTCAGTACCGGGTGGATCACCTCCTCAGCGCCGTGGAGAATGAGCTGCAGGCCGGCAGCGAGAAGGGAGACCCCACGGAGAGGGAGCTCCGCGTGACACTGGATGAGAGCGAGCTGTGGCAGAAGTTTAAGGATCTCACCAATGAAATGATTGTTACGAAGAATGGCAGGTGAGCTTACAGAGTTTGCTTCTGCAGTTTAATTTATGCGTTCATTCATTCTTTTACTCACCCGCCCCTCACTCCTCCAAGGCGCATGTTCCCGGTGTTGAAAGTGAACGTGTCGGGATTGGCCCCGGACGCCATGTATTCGTTTTTGCTGGACTTCGTGTCCGTCGACAGCCACAGGTGGAAATACGTGAACGGGGAGTGGGTGCCCGGTGGGAAACCCGAACCCCCGACGCCCAGCAGCGTGTACATCCACCCGGACTCCCCCAACTTCGGGTCACACTGGATGAAAGCTCCCGTCTCATTTAGTAAAGTCAAACTGACAAATAAGCTCAACGGGGAGGGTCAGGTAAACGGCCTTGCTGCACATTCTGGACATATTTTTTCTTCATATGCACGCATTTTAATGAATGACTGGTTAATTGTGATCAAGCCACGAAACATCGAGTGTTTTTTTGTTTAATGTATTTTTCAGATAATGTTAAATTCCTTGCATAAATATGAGCCACGGATCCACATAGTGCGGGTAGGAGGCCCGAGGAGGATGGTCACCGGACACTCGTTCCCGGAGACGCAGTTCATCGCCGTGACGGCCTATCAAAATGAAGAGGTTGGCAAGAGGACTTTCTGGTCTCGAGTTTGACTGAAGTATATTTTAAAAATGTATTATTGTTATGGATTGAATCCATTTTATGCGTGCGTCAAACACTGCGTAATTACGCGCAAGATTTGCGCACGCCCCTTTTAACTGTAATGACTTCAAATTACTAAGTAACTACTAACTAACCTGCACTTATATAGACATCTGATTTTTGTTTGCTGTATATTTGGATTTTAGATAACTGCGTTGAAAATAAAGTACAACCCGTTTGCAAAAGCTTTCTTGGATGCAAAAGAGCGGTGAGAATCAGAAGTTTTAACTTTTCCATTTCTGACACTGTAATCATGTGAAGCAGCTGAATCCCAAATTTATTTCCACTACAAATAAGCCAATGTTTTTTTTTCCCCCCTCACAGGAGCGATAACAAAGATATAAGGGAAGATGCCAGTGAAAACCAACAATCCGGTTACTCCCAATGTAAATAAAAAGCACTCATCTTGATTTTTTTTTTTTTTTTCTATTGCATCTCATAAAATATGTCACTCATGTATTGTCTCCTCTGTGGAGCCAGTAGGCAGCTGGTTTATTCCAGGTTCAGGCCCTCTCTGCCCTCCAGCCAGTCCTCACAGCCAGTTTGGGAATCCCATCTCCCTCTCACCATCCCACAGCTGTGAGCGCTACCCCACCCTGAGGAACCACCGCTCTGCCCCTTACTCCAGTCCATACAGTCATCGGACCAACTCACCCAGTAAATGTTTCCCTTCATGTAGACTAACAGAAAATATTTCTTTTATGTGGGTAGTGCCACAGTGCTGTAAACGGTTGAGCGTTACACTCAGAATGTATAAACTCTCTTTTAACAGTCACAATGATACCACTGGAGATTCTGATTTCTGACAAATATATCAAAAACTAAAAAAAAAACCAACAAAACAAACCATTGTTTCTGTGCTGCAGCTGCTTACTCCGACAACTCTTCTTCCTGCCTGTCGATGCTCTCAAGTCACGATAACTGGTCGAGTTTACAGGTGCCTGCACACTCCAGTGTGATGCCCATGGCCCACAGCTCCACTCCTCCTACTAACACAAGGTTTGTGTCATTTCTTTCACCGTTTATCTTCATCACATACCCCAGAAATAAGTAGAATAAAAACGAGCTGAAGAAAACAGAAAAAAGGATTTTTTTTTTTTTTTTTCAGAAATACCTCACTCATTCACAAGCATTAAAAAAACCCAGAGTGAAAACATTTGTTGCTGGTGATGATGTCTATAAAAGGGTTTGGAAATTTGTTCTAAATGTATTCAAGAGAAAGGTGGAAACATATTTCGATAGTTTATTTCGAACACAAAAATATAACAAAAACAAACAAATGGCAAATGCAATAAAGTAACAGTATACAGTGTTCAAAAGGGAGAAGGAAGAAGTGAACACTTATTAATTCCATCTCCTCTTTTCCATAAATACACCCATGTGAATTTTATACAAATTACCACCTTTAAGACCCCAAGTAAACAATTTACTGTATTTTTTACAAATCAACATTAACACCCATCCATCCTAACATACATTGATGTCCATACATCAAAACCAGCCTCAAACACAGATATACACCGTGCTGTCCCACCCACCATTCCATAGTGTCCCATAATGTCCCAGAGTGAACATAATGAATCGTACATATAAATACTACCCTTCTAACATATATCCTTTCAGCAAATGGTGTTTATATCTCTTTTTGAATTGAATTCTGTTTGTACATAGTTTCAGTTCCAGCTCCAGACTGTTCCACAAATCCACCCCACAGACAGATATGCACATACTTTTCTTGGTTGTTCGTATCTTGGGTTTTGTAAAGTTTAAGTCTCCTCTCAAATTATGTTCATTGTCTCTTTTTTTTAAATATTTTTTGTATATTAGTTGGGAGTTGATTATTAATTGCCCTGTACATTACTTGTGCTGTCTTAAATTTAACTAAATCGATGAACTTTGACATGTGACTTTAAAAACAACGAACTGGTATGGTCTCTATATCCTACATTGTTTATTATCCTTTTAGCTCTTTTTTTGTAATGTGCATATTGACTGTAGGTTGGTCTTGTAGGTGTTTCCCCAGACTTCTACACAGTAGTTAAGATAAGGTAAAAACAGTGAATTGTACAATAAGACCAATGATTTATAGTCCAAGATGTGTCTTGTCTTCCCCAGTATGCCTATACATTTTGCTAACTTGGTATATAAGTTAGCAAAATATAAGAGACTATATCAAACATTAAGGTATAGGTATGCACACAGTCGTTTCCTTTTTGATCAGAAGGAACCGACTACTGCTTCCTTGAACTAAAATGATGTCATTTTTCCAACTCTAACAATATGAATGAGTATCACTTTTTAAATATCCAAGAGATGAGATAATAAGTTTATTTTCATCTCTCTGCAGTCAGTACACCAGCCTCTGGTCTATGGGTAACTCGGCGCTGAGTCCAGTGGCCCAGAATGGGGGTATAAACAACTGCCTGAGCTCCCAGTTCCTCAGAGGGTCCAGCAGCCACTACTCCAGCCTCTCTCACTCAGTCACAGTGCCCTCCGCTGGCTCCCCCATGTATGACAGCAGCATAGCTGCAGAAGTGCACGACGCCACCACCCAGTATGACACCTCACCACACGGACGACTACCCTCTGTCTGGACCCCAGTTACACCGCCGTCCCTTTAGCAGAGGGGTTTCTTCCAGCTAAAGGAGAAAAAGTCATGAAATGTCCACACCTGATGTGACTAGAACGAGGTTAATTCATCTTGATCACATTCCAGTCGTTTTCCAGTGGTGCTAATGAAAAGAACCAAGGTTTTAAACTAGACCTTAAGAACTATTACTCCATTTTTATGAATTCACATGCAAAACTGATGATAAATTTTTACATTTTGGCTTACTTTGGCCTGCATTCTTCCACTGTTTTATGTTCAGCATAGCTGGGAATCCACATTAGGTTTTAAATATATTTGAATATGCTTATATTAAGCATAACGGCAGTATAGTCGCAGCATCCGAGATGTTCAGCAAATATTAAGTGTTTAAATGTGTTATTTTATAGTGTAAATAAAACGAAGGCTTATGTACTGTGAATAAATGCAGCTTTTTGTACCACAGTGACGTCCAGTAAGTCTTTGTGTGTGTTTGTGTTTAGAATTAAAAAGTACTGGTGTCAATATTGTGCAGTGCAGGTGATGTGCAACTTTATATAAAAGGGACTGGATTCTTTTTTTCTACAGGTGAACACTGATATTCTTTACGTTGTCCATTGAGATTCCCTTTATCAACAGCAAAGTCCAATCAGCTACACTGACAGCAAAAAGATAAATGGGGGGGGGGGGGGGGGCTGAAAACTTCATAGGCTGAGTTGTGCTCGTAGGTGCTGAGCCAGTAGTATTTGTGCTTCAGTAGCCGAGGAACAAGAGGGCAGAGCAGAGCTGAGAGTGAGAGAACTGTCAAGAGTATGGGTACAATAAACCACATTTGGTCAAATTTGACCACTGCATCATGGTCATCCTATTGTTTTCAGCCCCCCTTGTACATTATGATACACAACTAGTGCTGGGAATCTGTTTTAAAAAGTAACTAATCTCACCAATTTTTCTCTAATTACTCCTGGTTAATCACAATTAAATTTTAACTAATTAGTTGTTCAGTGATTAATCACTAAAATTACAATGAAAAAACAATATAAAAAGTAATTTTAAGCAACTTTTGATTGCTTTTTAATTGTAACAGGTTAGTTTTTAACAAAGTGTCAACTGAGCTTCAAACAGTTCCATTTAACAATTCTCTGATTTGTGCAAATTTTTCAAATTTAAAGCCTGAAAAACTAGATCTACTGTAGCATCCATAATTAGGCAATAATGAATGGATAATGGACTCAGTTTACGGAGCCTTATTAAGAATACTATTTACAATATAGGCTTACGGCATTCTCCTGCAGGCCAGGTGTTCCACGACGAAAGAGGACTGGCCTCTTCTGCCCACCTCCTTTATACAAGTGGTGTCACCACCGGAAAACCAGCAGTTGACCACCCTAGTCCCTTCCCCGTCCAACCCGGCCGCCATCTTACTAATACCAGCCTTTTACATACACAATAATCCCCCCCCCCTTCAGAAAGTGTCAAGCATACAGGTAACCCACCCAAATTTGTCTCCCGACTCACACTCTAAAATAAAATATGTACAAAAAACCTCAAACTGCCTATCTACTCATACAACTAAGACTGGGGGGCTGGGTAGACTGCCAGCACCCCCTACATGGCCAGGCGGGTTATTCTGCTGCCATACTTAAAACAGTCCAACTCAAAGAATAGCCGTGTTTCTAAATAAAATAATCCCATAGAACAGCTCCTTATAAACACAATACTTAACCATGACAACATACATTGGAAATAGCACTGATGGCCCCCCACCCCAACACCCACCCCACACTTGGGCATACAGTAAAACAATATGTGTTGGGTAATATAATCATTATAAATCATCAATCAATAGAATCAAACAATCACACACTCCACTATTCCCATTTCACAAATCTAAATTCGGACCTATACCCAATTAACAGTGCATCAATCCATTCTCACCATAGCCAATAATCAAAAAAAAAAATTTTAACTAATGGAACTCTGCTCCTATATAACACACAAATTATAAAATTTGACCCATAAAATGTCATCTTCCTACTGTTATCCTTTCTTTCATTTTCTCTTTTTTTTTCTTTTTTTTCAGTGATATCCGGGGCACTAAAACAGCAGTGATTAACTATGTACATCAGGACCTGGGTTAAAATCAAAATACAGACATCATAAACCACCTTCAGTCCTTGGATGGGTCTCTCTCCAAATGCCTTCATCTTTCGACCTCGGGGCTCCTGCTACGCCGTCTCCTCTCCTCCAACATCAGACGCAGCTCATTCGGATGCTTCCAGGTCTGGTCAGACAAGCACAGATACCCATCACTCCAGGCAGCCTTCACTCGGAACCGCCTCTGGTCATCACGCCGCTCATGTGATCCATGATCCCCTCTCATCCAGGCCTCGACCCTGGGTCGAACCTCATCTCCAACCTGCAGGGAAGCCCTTTTCTTCTTTTCTGGATCACCCTGATTCTGACTGGCCTCCTCCACCAATCCGGTCGACTCGCAGGTCCGGTTCATCTTTCTCTTGGCAGGCCATCGTTGTGAGCGCTTTACCACCACGCTCTCAGGTCTCGCCCCCTCAGTCTGCAGCGCGGGCACCTCATCCTTAGGGGCCACCCCAGGGTTCCCGGCGTGCCGTCCAGCACCCTCATCCAGGGCAGCACGTTGACTGGCATCGGGTCCATCCTGGGGCAGCGTCGCGCGGCGCCGAATGTGCTCTCCACTTGTTGTGTCCAGCCAGTCTTAGTCCCACACCTCCTCACCATCCACCGCCGGAGCTGGTTAGCCCCAAAGTCCACACCCCGACCACTCCTCACCCAAAACATTAGCCACACACGTGGACAAAATTGTTGGTACCCCTCTGTTAATGAAAGAAAAGCCCACAATAGTCACAGAAATAACTTGAATCTGACAAAAGTGGTAATAAAATTCTATGAAAATTAACCATTGAAAATCAGACAATGCTTTTGAATTGTGGTTCAACAGAATTATTTTAAAAAACAAACTCATGAAACAGGCCTGGACAAAAATGATGGTACCCCTAGAAAAGATTGAAAATAATGTGACCATAGGGACATGTTCAACCAAGATGTGTCCTCTAATTAACATCACAGGTGTCTACAAACTTGTTATCAGTCAGCCTATTTTTTTTTTATTTAAGTTTTTGTAAAGGGTATACATGTCTTTACAGCATTGCATTGTTTACATTTTCATCACATATTGCCTTTTTTTTGTTTTTTGGCAAGATTGAAAAAAAATTATTACAACACCCTTTTTTTAAGTGAAAGAAAAGAAAAAAAAACAGAGAAAAGAAAAATAAAAGAACATCTGAGTAGTGTTGGAACAAAGAGAGGTGCCATTATTGAAATGGTGTTTGTCAAAGATCAGATCTAATGGAAGACACATATGCGTTCCAGGGTTGCCAGAAGATCAAGAATCCATCCATGTCCTGTCTCAGTGCAAATGTCAACTTTTCCATCAAATAAATGTCCTGAATCACATTAATCCAATCTTCAGGAGCAGGACAGTCTCTCGACATCCATCTTTTTGTTAGAGCTTTTTCACTCACCAATATTAAAACATTGAATAAATATTTTTCTCCTCGTCTTTCCAGTGAGTCCGGTAGTAAACCCAAATACAAAGTTACAAAAGAAAAGGGGACTGTTATTTTGAATATTTTCCCCAATATTGTCTGTACATTAGTCCAGTATTGGTGGATAACTGGGCATTACCAAAACACATGAAAATGATTTGCAGTCTTTTCACCACACAAGCACCAACAATTCAACCCTTTACGAGTAAATTTGTTTTGTGCAGGTGTTCTGAAAAATCTTACCAAATTTTTCCATCCAAATTCTTTCCACAGCAGGGATGAGGTACTTTTCCACTGTTGTTTGTTTAGCTTTTCCCATATTTCCAATTGTAAAGCGAAATTCCCCTCTTTTTCCCATTTCTCTTTTATATAGGATGTGTTGTCTCCTTTTAAATCTTGAAGACCATGTTATATTTTAGAAATGTATCTGATCCCTGGGATCCCTTTATATGCCATTAAGAAAACCTTCAGAACACCTGACTGGGCCCTTTCCAAATCCTCCTTTTTAAGTATTTTGTTTATGTGGTGTCTAAGCTGAAAGAACCTGTAAAGGTCTTGATTTATTAGACCTTGTTTTTTCAAATCTTCAAAACTTTTTAAAGTTTGCCCTTTAAAAAAATCGTAATATTTTATCAGTCCGTTCTCTTTCCACTTTTTAAATCTAGTGTCTGTTTTATTAGGAGTAAAATCCTGATCATAGGCAATCCATTGCAATAATCGATAGGGTTCTTTAGTTTGATTCTCTCTGACTCTCTTAAACCAAATTTTTAGCGGGGTCTCTATCCACGGGTTAGTGTTATTCAAATGTTTAGGTAAGGCATTGTTCCCTATTTTCGCCTGTAGGGGGATGTCACTTGTTATTTGGCATTCCATCTCCTTCCATTGTGCAGTGTAGAATGGGTTACATAACTACTAAAGTTTTAATTTGCGCAGCTTTAAAACAGTCCCTGATATTTGGCAACGCGAGCCCACCTTTGTCTTTGTTTAGCTGTAGGGTTGTATACCTGATTCTTGGTCTCTTGCCCTGCCATATGAGTCTTGAGATCCTTCTGTCCAGTTCTTGCCATGTTTTTTTGGGAGGTTCTACCGGTATTGTTTGGAAAAGGTATAGAAGACGTGGAAGTATATTCATTTTGACTGCTTCAGTTCTTTGTGCAGTACCCAAGAATGATACCGTATTCCATCTTGCTACATCAGATTTTATTTTTGCCATCAGTGGATCATAGCTTAGTGTTATAATTTTGTTGAGTTGTTTTGGCCTCCAGATATTTCATAGATTCCATCTCCCAGTTAGTTTTGAATTTGCTTAGTAAATATTGATTTGGGTTATAGTTGAATGTTAAAATTTGGGTTTTATGCATGTTCAATTCGTACCCCGATAACTCTCCATACGCTGAAAAAACTGAGATTAGTTCTGGAAAAGAGGTGTCCGGCTGCCCCAGGTGTATTAAAAATGTCATCAGCAAAGAGTGCTATTTTATGTTCCTTCTGATCAAGTGTAATACCTTGAATTTTTTGATTCTGTCTTACCCATTGGCTCAGAGGTTCTATGAAGATTGCAAAGAGCAGTAGAGACAAGGGGCAGCCCTGACGACATCCTCTCTCCAGTTCAAAAGATGATGATAATTTACCGTTAATCCTTATTTTAGCTGTTGGTTTTTTATATAATGCCTGGATAGCTCTAATGAAGTTGTTATGAAAATTGAAACTGGACACGATTCTGTATAGGAAAGACCAGTCAACCGAATCAAATGCTTTTACAGCATCTAATCCCAGTATGGCTGCATTTAAATTACATTTTTTTTATATGATGAATTATGTGTAAAGTGCGTTTAATGTTATCTCGTGTCTGTCTTTGTCTTATAAAACCTGTTTGGTCTAAATGAATTAAGTCTGTCAGTATGGGGCACCCCCACAACAGACTGGGACAAGCAGAGCGCTCGGCTAGAGCAATTAACATAACAGTGAAATGTGTGTATTAATGTCAACAGGCAGCCTCGCTTCATCCCGCCATCATTAGACTCACTCCAGCCCTGTGCAGGCGGGCTGGAGCGGGTCCTCAGGCTCTCGTGAGGAGACACAAAATGCGTGTGTCAGCAGCAGTAGTCAGAGAGAGAGTGAACATGAATTTCAGTCAGCTTATATACCCAGTTACAGACAATACATGAAAGGCATGGGACATTTGCATCACAGTAAGAGCAGGAAGCTTGAACACAATGCATGAATGGCACATTAACATCACAGTACTGAGCAGGAAAGAGCCAGACGAAGCGAGGCTGCCTGTTGACATTAATACACACATTGCACTGTTATGTTAATTGCTCTAGCCGAGCGCTCTGCTTGTCCCAATCTGTTGTGGGGGTGCCCCACACACTCCCCCCCATCTTTTGTAACCTTTTGGCAAGGATAGCGGTAAAAAGTTTATAGTCCTGATTTAACACACTGATTGGTCTGTAGTTCGAGCAGTGTTTATCCTTTTCAGGTTTAGGTATGACTGCAATGACCCCTTCTCTCCAGGAGGGGGGGATTTCCCCTGTGTGGAGGACATAGTTAAATGTTTTCAGGAAGAGAGGAGATAGTTGCTGTTTAAAGGTTTTGTACCACTCTGCTGTATAACCATCTGCTCCTGGGGATTTGTTAGCTTTAAGTTTCATAATTGCTTTTTCTAATTCTTTAGGTTGTATTTCTGCCAATAGTTTTTTATTTTGTGACTCAGTAAGTTGAGGAAGATTTAATGTATTTAGGAAGGCTTCGGATGTGTCTTTGTGTTTTTTTGAGGGAGTACAAGTTCTTGTAGTAATTCTCGAAGCTTTTAAGAATTTCCTGAATTCTAATTTTTATTTCCTTTGATACTGGGTCTCTGATTTTGTAGATTGCTCTCTCCGTTTGTTGTTTCCTCAATTTATAGGGTAGTAATTTTGCCGATTTGCCACCTGTTTCATAATATTTTTGTTTCAGAAATGTAAGTTTCTTCTGGATTTCTGTTGTGTAGATCTCGTTTATTTGTTTTTTAATTTCCTTAATTTTGAGCGAGTCATTAGAATGAGTGTTGTCTTTGTGCTCTTTTTCTAGTTTCTTAAGTTCTGACTCTAATGGGATTAGTTTTCCTTGTCTCAATTTCTTTTGACGTGCCAGTTTTGCAATAATCTTTCCCCTTATTACAGCTTTGCATGCGTCCCACAGTATTAAAGGGGACACTTCCCCGTTATCATTTTCTTCCAAGTATCTGAGAATATCTGATTCCAATTCATCTTTCAGTGGTCTTTTCAGCACTTTTGAATTTAACCTCCAAGAAAATGTATTATTTGTGTATTCTTGGATATTCAAGTCCATATAGATCAGACTGTGGTCAGAGAGATCCATCAGTCCTATTTTACATGTTTTTACTCTTCCAATGTCTCTATTAAACATAAAAAAGTCAATCCTTGAATATGATGAATGTGGAACTGAGTAAAATGTATAATCTTTTACACTGGAGTTGAATTCCCTCCACACGTCACAGATTCCCATTTCATTTAGTAGCATCCTAGTTTTTTTTATTTTGAGTGTTATTTTGATGTGGAGAATTACCTGATGCATCCCAGTATGGATTCAGTCTTAGATTGAAGTCTCCACCACATATCACTAAACCTTGGGCTTTAGTTATCATTAGGTCAAATACATTTTTATAAAATTTCCAGTTAGCCCCTGGAGGTGCATATACATTCAGCAGGGTGATATCTTCTCCCTCTAGCCGACCAAGTACCATGCTAAATCTTCCTTCTTTATCTTTGTGTTCTGAATTTTTTTAAATATAATTTTGGTTGAGATCAATGTCGCTACCCCCCTCCTCCTCCCTGACTTATATGAAGATGGAGAGATCAGTTTAATCCCTTGTCTATTAAGTTTAGTTTGTTCCAAGTCTGTTGGGTGGGTCTCCTGTAAAAATATTATTCCTGCTTTGTCTTTTTTCATTTTGCCTAGAATCTTGGATCTTTTAACTGGATTCAGGATCCCTTTTACATTATATGAGATTATTTTGGTTACACCCTGTTTCTCCATTGTGTTGTCTTATTTAGTATAATAGTATAATGGCCCTCTCTTATGCTACTCAAAAACTGAAAGAACATAAAGAACATAAAAAACATTAAGAACATAATATATAAAACTTTAAAACATAAAACTGTCAAAGGATCTTCCTGAACTGAGGTCTTTTTAGCATCCTTACAGGAGCCTTAATGGTGTGTTGGCTCTGAGGGAAATTCCTCAAACTTTGTTACGTGTTGAGGGCCCTCTCTTACCCCTGTAAGTTGTCCCATGTTTTTAACGTGATTTTCAGATCCCAATCTGAACTTATATACACTACCGTTCAAAAGTTTGGGGTCACCTCAGACAATTTTGTGTTTTCCATGAAAAGTCACACTTTTATTTATCACCATGAGTTGTAAAATGAATAGAAAATGTAGTCAAGACATTGACAAGGTTAGAAATAATGATTTGTATTTGAAATAATAATTTTTTCCTTCAAACTTTGCTTTCATCAAAGAATCCTCCATTTGCAGCAATTACAGCATTGCAGACCTAACATGATTGCACAAGGGTTTTCTAATCATCCATTAGCCTTCTGACGCAATGAGCAAACACATTGTACCATTAGAACACTGGAGTGATAGTTGCTGGAAATGGGCCTCTATACACCTATGTAGATATTGCACCAAAAACCAGACATTTGCAGCTAGAATAGTCATTTACCACATTAGCAATGTATAGAGTGTATTTCTGATTAGATTAAAGTTATCTTCATTGAAAAAAAGTGCTTTTCTTTCAAAAATAAGGAAATTTCTAAGTGACCCCAAACTTTTGAACGGTAGTGTATATATATATACTGTATATATATATATATATATATATATATATATATATATACGTATATACTGCTCAAAAAAATTAAAGGAACACTTTGAAAACACATCAGATTTTAATGGGAAAAAATAAGCTGGATATCTACACTGATATGGACTGGATAATGTGTTAAGAATGAAAAGATGCCACGTCTTTTGATGGAAATGAAAACACTCCAAAACTTAAAATGAAGAAATTGTGGCAGGCTAGTCCAGCTTACTCAGATTAAAAAGGTGTTCCTTTAATTTTTTTGAGCAGTATATTTTTTTAAATGCCTATACCCTATGAAATTGTGCGCTACCTCCCACCACCATCACAGCAAACAATCATGGTAATACAGTATTTGTTAGTGTGGAGAGTTCATGTGGTTCATTGTCACATTTCTATTTTAACAAGTTTTTTTTTTTTAAGACTTATTTGTTTCTAATATTATGACTGTTCCATGAAATGTTTTACCACTTCATATTTGCTGATTCTGCATCTACTTTATTGTTTGTTACATTGTAGGAGGAGGGCTGGAAGTGCATATTGACTAAAAATATCGTTATTCCCTCCTGAAAGCGTTCAGTTTTTCCTTATAGCCCTGGCGCTGGGTTTCCCGCTGCTGGCCCATGGATTTTGAGGGTCTCTGTGCGCACTATGTTTGAGCCTTGATTCTTTCGATCCGGTCAGCTGCGGGTTTGCACACCGGTATCGGGAGCCCTCTTCTCACCATATCCCTGGTTGCTTCTTCCGCCGAGTTGTACAGACATGTCACTTCCCAGTTAAAAACCCTCAGCTTCGCCGGGAATGGGGTTTGAAAGCGCAGTTTCTTCTGTCTTAGTACCTTTTTAGCATCATTGTATTCTCATCGTTTTTTAAGGACCTCCGGGGAGTAGTCATGCTCCACAAAAACCTGTCTTTCTTGGTGCATAAATCCTTTTTTCTGCCAGGCCAGTCTCAAAACCTCTTCTTTTGTTCTTAAGTTGGAAAACTTCTCCACCACCGATTGCGGGGGGGGGGTGCTTCCGCCAACGGCCTTGGGACTAATAAACGGTGCGCCCTTTCTATTTTCAAGTCGGTGGATTGGGGAATTTCCAACTTTTCCCTCAGTATGGATTCCACACATGCAGCCATTGTGGTGAAACCGTCCTCAACTCCTTCTTTCAGACCATGAATTCTTATGTTGTCCCTTCTTAGTCTTCCTTCCAGGTCAGTTAGCTTATCCTCCAGTCTTGTCTGTCGTTTAAGTAATTCCAGCGTGGTTTCTTCCAGTCCTTTTATTCTTTCTTCTGCTTCCATGATTCAGTCCTCAGCCTGGTCCACTCTGTTGTTTGTCTTTTTTATTTCGTCTTTAAGTTCACGAAATTTGGCCCCACACTCTCGGCGAAATTCTCTTAATTCTTGAAGTATCGTTTTTAAGCTAGCCATGTTGCTAGCCTCATTTTGCTCCTCCATTTCCAAATGGTTATTGTCTTCGAGGTCAGTTTCTCCAGCTATGCATGTCTTGGTCTGGTAAATGTCGATCTCTTCTGTTTTCCTTTAGGCATAATAACTTTATCTTTTGATTTTCACTCTTCCACAAATCCGTTAAATCTGATTTTCATGGTATTTTCATGGATGGGATCTGGGAGCTTCAGCGTTAAGCAGCTACCACCATGGTGTCCAGACCGGGAGTCGAAGCTTCACATTTCTGAGTAAAATGGCTGTCCAGTCGGCCTATTTAAAAGGTGACAAGTAGTCACTGTGCTGTTTGGTGGCATGGTGTATACCACACTAAACATGGACCACAGGAAGCAAAGGAGAGAGTTGTCTCAGGAGATTAGAAAGAAAATTATAGACAAGCATGTTAAAGGTAAAGGCTATAAGACCATCTCCAAGCAGCTTGATGTTCCTGTGACTACAGTTGCACATATTATTCAGAAATTTAAGAAAGTGGACTTCATGGGAGACGACCAAGGAGGACACCACTGTTGAAAACAAATCATAAAAAAGCCAGACTGGGATTTGCCAAACTGCATGTTGACAAGCCACAAAGCTTCTGAGAGAATGTCCTATGGATAGACGAGACAAAACTGGAACTTTTTGGCAAGGCACATCAGCGCTATGTTCACAGACGCAAAAATTAAGCATACCAAGAAAAGAACACTGTCCCTACTGTGAAACATGGAGGAGGTTCGGTTATGTTCTGGGGCTGCTTTGCTGCATCTGGCACAGGGTGTATTGAATTTGTGCATGGTACAATGAAATCTCAAGACTATCAAGGTATTCTAGAGAGAAATGTGCTGCCCAGTGTCAGACAGCTTGGGCCTGCGACTTGGGCTCAGTCGCAGGTCATGGGTCTTGCAATAGGATAATGACCCAAAACACACAGCTAAAAACACCCAAGAATGGCTAAGAGCCAAACATTGAACTATTCTAAAGTGGCCTTCTATGAGCCCTGATCTAAATCCTATTGAATATCTGTGGAAGGAGCTGAAACATGCCGTCTGGAGAAGGCACCCTTCAAACCTGAGACAACTGGAGCAGTTTGCTCATGAGGAGTGGACCAAAATACCTGCTGAGAGGTGCAGAAGTCTCATTGACAGTTACAGAAATCGTTTGATTGCAGTGATTGCCTCAAAAGGTTGTGCAACAAAATATTAAGTTAAGGCAGTGCTTCTCAATTATTTTTTGCAAAGCCCCCCCTAGGAAAGAGAAAATATTTCGAGCCCCCCCCCCCCCCACTCGCCGCGGTGACTATAAACAAGATCATTATCTATATAAACTGTATAAGTATACCTAAAATTGTATCCTTTTTAACATTAACAAAAGAAAAAAGCAATATAAATCAACTTTCAACAAATATTAACTTTATTTTGCCACACAGAAACCCTGTTATAGTCTAAAACAGAAAAAAAACAAAGTGCATCAAAGTGCCTGAAATAAAAAAATATGTCAATCCTTATTTAAACTAGAAACATTTTTGACCAACTGAGCCATTTGATGCTGAGAAAAATAATTCAATCAATAAATAATATTAAATGTAAATTGAACTGGAACATTAACACAGGAGCACCAATATATTTAACATTTTAGCATGACAGAAACCATGTCTACTGCTGCAGGCAGTATCAACTCCTCTGCAATTGTGTGGGGGTTTTTGCACTGCGCAATTTGGTACGCCACTTTAAATGATGCTAAAAGTGCTCGCTGGTTTACTGATGTAGCGTTCACAAAGCGGGATGATTGTTGGCCGTACTCCGCACGTTTTCGCTGAAAAAAATCAAGCAGCTTATCAACGTGTTGAGGATGTAATGTCTGTAGGTGACGTCTTAATTTATTTGGCTTCATGCTGTCCGCTGCCAACATTTTCAGACAGTAAACACACCGGTTTTCCTCGTCTCCCACCGTAGTCAGAGTGAAGCCAAGTGCTAGATAAGCTTCGTCATATTTCCTCGTCTTAGCTTTTGGGAGACTTTCATTTGTCTCTTTACCTCTGTCTCTCTCCGCCTTTCTTTTCGTTACTGTTAAATATTTCTCCATGGTGTCTCTTGAGGGGTTTGTTGACAGCAATTTAAAAAGTTTTAAACTCCTGCACAGACTTTGACAATGAGAGCGCCACTGCACCACCTGCTGCCGTGGATGTGCAATTACACTTTACATGGCAAAAGCAAAGCCTGTTCCCCGGGGTCATATGCGCCCCCCCCTGGCATCGCATCGCCCCACTATTTGAGAAGGACTGAGTTAAGGGTACCATCATTTTTGTCCAGGCCTGTTTCATGAATTTGTTTTTTAAAATAATTCTGTTGAACCACATTTCAAAAGCATTGTCTGATTTTCAGTGGTTAATTTTCATAGAATTTTTATTTATCACCACTTTTGTCAGATTCAAGTTATTTCTGTGACCATTGTGGGTTTTTCTTTCATTAACAGAGGGGTACCAACAATTTTGTCCACGGCTGTATAGAGAACCCCAGGCTATAAAAGAGGTTGCACCCCATGATGTTAACTCCCGCAGCGGTGACATAAACACGGGCCTTGGGCACCACAACAGACTTATACCGAGCCTCCATCTCCACAGACCCCAAAACGGCCAGCCTATTCCATCCATAGCCATAGTAGTCTCTCTCCTGCTTCCTGATTTGTCGGTGGGGAAACAAACTCCTCATGGTTGCCAGTTTCAAAACAGAAATAATAGCTCCTGTATCCACCAACAGGGGAACCTCAACGCCATCCAGCATGACATCACACCCTATCCATCCCGTGGTCTCCAGGGAAATGGTGTGGACGATTGTTGGACTCTTCTGCAAGGGACCCGGTTCACTCCGCCGGTCCCTGCGTTCAAAGTTTGCGCACGCCCTGGCAAAGTGGTTCAACAGACCACACTTCCCACAACGCTTGCCTTTCGCTGGACATACTCTGGACTTATAGCGGTGACTAGGGGACCCACAGCCATAACAACATGGCGTACCTGGGGCAGACCTAACTTTCACTATGGAGGCATATTCTTCCTCTCCGCTGTCTTCATCACCAGGGTCCAATAACAGCGCCTTAGCTCGAGACTCTGCTTGACCCAGAGTGGCCCCTTCAGTAAGGCCCCTCACGATAGTCTCTGCTGCCTTGAACCGTTGAGCAAGGTCGATAGCTGCGGCCAACGTCAGATGCAGCCACCGGACAGCGGATGTGTTCTGCCAGCTGGTCCCGAATCATCTCGTCCTCCAGGGGTCTGAACTAGCACTCCCTCGCCAGCTCCCGGAGGTCGGGCAAAAATCTCTTCACCAGTTCCCCCGACCGCTGGTGGTGCTGTCGAAACTGGATGCGCCGGACCGTGACGTTTTCCGGCGGGCAAAAGTAGCACACCCTTAGTTCCACCACCTCATCAAAGCTATCGGCCCCCCCAAGGTTTTCCAGTATTCTTTGCCCCTCCATGCCTAAATTATGGACCAACACAGCCCTCACGTGAAGCTTTTCCAGCTCACCGAGGTACAAAACAACCAAATAATTGGTAAATGCGGCAAACCACCAGGGCCACGGCATGGGTGGCTCGCCCGGGGTTTCCAAAAACGGCCGAAAACCGGCAACAGATCTTTCTATCACTGCTTTTACCTCGTCACCAAATGTAGCATCCATAATTAGGCAATAACAAATGGATAATGGACTTAGTTTACGAAGCTTTATTAAGAATACTATTTACAATACAATATAGGCTTACGGCACTTTCCTGCAGGACAGGTGTTCCATGACGAAAGAGGACTGGCCTCTTCCGCCCACCTCCACTGCCCCCAAGAGCGCCCCACCGGCACAGCAGCACCTAGGAGCCACCGACCCCCCATTGCAGCCGCAATGGACGTAGGCTGAAGCCCAAAGGACATGAGGGTTAAGGCTCAGTCTGAGTTTCGGGGGGGGGGGGCGGTGTGGTGAACCCAGTCAGTGTGTTCTCTACTCAGACTGAATAGCACGGCAGGGGGAAATGCATAAGAGAGGAGAAACGGATATGCATTCTCCTCCGGTCTGCATAATAATGCACAGACAGGCTGGGTGACAAAAGGAATTGTCATGGGGGGATGTATGTGTGTTAATGCAGACAGTGACAAAGGAGATTGTCATGGTAAATGCATTCATGTTAATGTGAACACCACAGGTTGCAGGGCGGTGGTATGGTATAAAAAGAGAGGTGCCTGCGACCTGGTTTTTTAGGCTTCTAATTCTTGAGAATGTTAGAGAAAGATTAATAAAGTCTGCTCTGCTCTGGAACCACCTCGCCTTATTATTCCTCTCTCTACACTGGTGACCCTTGACGCACAATGGAACTTGAGGTGAACACCCCGGAGACGACCTGGACTGGAGGTGCCAGCACCGCGTGCACCGTTTCGGTCAAACTTCCAGACTTTTGGCTACATGACCCGAAGTCTTGGTTCCTCCATACTGAGGCCCAGTTCACGGTCCAGGGAGTAATGGCGGATGACACCAGATACTACTACATGGCTGCAGCACTGGACGCACGCACAACACAGCAGGTGGCGAGCCTGCTCCAACAGCTCCCAGCCCACGACAAATACAACGTTCTCAAAACCGCGCTTACCCAGCGCTACATGCTCTCGGACTGTGAGAGAGTGGAAAGGCTCCTGGCGCGCTCCGAGTTGGGAGACGGGTCTGTGGTCGAATTAATTAATCTGTGCCCATCAACGCACGTCTGTGCGCTTCAGGGGGCTCCAGGGGGTAAGTTCCACACACTACTCACCCAGTTCCCAGCACTCACGGTTCTGACGTTTTCGGCGACCGCCACTAAACACGGGGTGGAGCACTTCATTACCACCATGGAGCCGCCAGTTTTCACACGACCTCGGCACCTGGACGCAGCTAAACTGGCCATTGCTCGCGAGGAGTTTGCCAACTTGGAAAGGTTGGGCATCATCAGACGCTCAAACAACCCATGGGCATCCCCGCTACATATGGTTCCTAAGACCGAGGGATCGTGGTGACCATGCGGAGATTTCCGCAGATTAAACAACGCCACAGCACACAATCGCTACCCGATCCCCATATTCAGGATTTTTCCATTCACCTCACCGGGGCGCGCATTTTTTCCAAGATAGACCTGGTCCGCGGGTACCACCAGGTCCCGGTGCGAGTGGAGGACATACCTAAAATGGCAGTAATAACCCCGTTTGGTCTTTTTGAGTTCTTACACATGCCTTTCGGGTTAAAAGGCACGGCACAGACATTCCAACGCATGATGGATGCAGTGTTGTGCGATCTGCCATTTGTGTTCGCTTACCTGGACGACATCCTGGTGGCCAGCGCGTCCGAGGACGAATACGTAGCCCACCTCAGGACAGTTTTCCAGAGGTTGGAAGAGCACGGGTTAATAATCAACACGGCGAAGTGCCAGTTTGGGGTGACAGGAATTGATTTTTTGGGCCACCACATCGCACTGGAGGGCACGATTCCCTTACCGGACAAAGTGCGCGCAGTGGCAGATTTTCCCCGGCCTCAGACGGTCTTGACGCTGCAGGAGTTTTTGGGGGTGGTTAACTTTTACAACCGTTTCCTCCCCCACGCAGCCCAGCTCATGCAGCTGTTGTATGCCGCGCTTAAGAAATGGAAACCAGCAGACAGAGTCGACTGGACTCCTGAGCGGGAGCAGGCATTTTCCGAGGTTAAAACAGCTCTAGCGAGCGCCGCACTACTGGCGCACCCAGACCCGGAAGCTCGGATAGCGCTCACTACCGACGCATCGGACGTGGCCATAGGGGCCGTTGTGGAGCAGTGCGTCGCAGGTTCTTGGCAGCCGCTCGCCTTTTTTAGCAGGTCTTTGCGCAACAATGAGCATAAATACAGCACGTTTGACAGGGAGTTACTGGCTCTCCATCTGGCCATACGCCACTTCCAGTTCTGGCTGGAAGGGCGCAGCTTTACTGCGTTTGTGGACCACAAGCCACTGGCGTACGCCATGGCCAAGGTTTCAGAACCGTGGTCGGCCCGGCAGTAGAGACAGCTGGCTGCGATCTCGGAGTTTACGACCGACATTCAGCATGTGGCCGGTAAACTCAACGTGGTGGCAGGCTGCCTCTCGTGCGCTTTAGTGGCCCCAGTCTACGTAGGGATAGATTACACGGCCATGGCCGCTGAGCAGATCGGCGATGTGGATGTTTGCGCGCTCCAGTCTGGAGCAACAGGGTTAAGGCTGGAGAGCAGAGTACTGCAAGACAGGGGGCCCCCCCAATCTGTGACGTCTCCACAGGCTGCCTGCGCCCGGTGGTCCCACATGCTTGGCGCCGCCGCATTTTTGAGTCGGTTCACTCCCTGGCACACCCAGGAGTGCGCACGTCAGTCAAATTGGTGGGAGCAAAGTTCGTCTGGCCAAGTCTCCGCAAACAGGTGAAAGAGTGGGCTGCAGCCTGCATAGCGTGCCAACGAGCTAAGGTGCACAGGCACACAAAGGCCCCCCTTGAGCCATTCCATGTTCCAGCTAAGAGGTTCGACCATGTTCATGTGGACCTCGTGGGCCCCCTCCCACCATCGCAGGGGTTCACGCACCTCCTGACAGTAGTGGACGGTACCACGCGCTGGCCAGAGGCAGTCCTGCTAGCTTCCACTGCATCCGCAGAAGTTGCACGCACTTTTTTGACGGCATGGGTGGCACGTTTCGGCGGCCCTTCAGATATCATGTCTGACCGGGGCCCGCAGTTCGTTTCCGACCTCTGGTCCACCATGGCCTGGAGCCTGGGTGTCACAATTCATCGCACAACCGCATACAACCCCCAGGCCAATAGGTTATGCGAGCGTTTCCATAGGTCACTTAAAGCAGCGCTCAGGGCTTCGCTTATGGATGCAAATTGGGTGGCCCAGTTGCCGTGGGTTCTATTAGAGTTGTGTTCAGCACCGAAGGAGGATTTGGTGGCCTCCCCAGCAGAACTGTTTTTTTCCCAGCCGCTGTGGCTCCCCGGAGAATTTTTGCCAGACAACCCCGCGCCGAACACCAATCCATCCCCGCTTTCACTGCATAGTGCAGAGGCACGAACGGTACCCGGTCTGGCCCACCACTGTTTTCCCCGCGCTTTTGTGCCAAAGACCTTGAAGGGTGCGTCGTTCGTGTTTGTCAGGCACGATGCCCACTGGACCCCATTGCGCCCGCCCTACGATGGCCCGTTCAGAGTGTTGGAACCTGGGGATAAACATTTTGTGTTAGACTTTGGGGGACACAGAGAAACAATCTGTATAGACAGGCTTAAGCCCCCCTTCGTTTTAGCAGATGAGCAGGTGGTGTTGGCCTGAGTTCCTCGGTGTGGACAACCCCCACTGAGAACTCCCCAGGTAAATGATTCATCAGATCAGTCACAATGGCATGCTGAAGATGTCCCCCCCTCCCCCAATGTGCCCCCACAGACGGACGCGCCCCCAAGAGCGCCCCACCGGCACAGCAGCACCTAGGAGCCACCGACCCCCCATTGCAGCCGCAATGGACGTAGGCTGAAGCCCAAAGGACATGAGGGTTAAGGCTCAGTCTGAGTTTCTGGGGGGGGGGGTGAACCCAGTCAGTGTGTTCTCTACTCAGACTGAATAGCACGGCAGGGGGAAATGCATAAGAGAGGAGAAACGGATATGCATTCTCCTCCGATCTGCATAATAATGTGCAGACAGGCTGGGTGATAAAAGGAATTGTCATGGGGGGATGTATGTGTGTTAATGCAGACAGTGACAAAGGGGATTGTCATGGTAAATGCATTCATGTTAATGCAAACACCACAGGTTGCAGGGCAGTGGTATGGTATAAAAAGAGAGGTGCCTGCAACCTGTTTTTTTAGGCTTCTGATTCTTGAGAATGTTAGAGAGAGATTAATAAAGTCTGCTCTGCTCTGGAACCGCCTCGTCTGATTATTCCTCTCTCTACCACAGAATTAAAATGGTCCATATAAGTGGAGAGCACTTCTGCATTAACAGAATTATAAATAATAAACTGATTATGGCTAATGTAGTGTTGCTAACTGTACACAGCAGCCTATCCTAATATTTTATTCATTAATGTTTCCTAAATTTACTAACCAGTGGAAAGTATTTAAAAAACCTACTAAACCACCCATGCCCATTTGATTTTGGTGTGCTGATAATATAAAATCATAAGCTTTAAACATCTTACTTCTTGAAAATAGCTCAGAGCCAGTCCATTCCACTGTAACTATGGTGATGCTAGTGCTTGTTGCTAACTTCAGGGAACTATTTTGTCAAAGTAGTCAATTGACACCATTTTGTCTATCTCTAGCACTTCATCCACACCATCAGGTAGTGCAAAAGCAAACATTTGCCAACAAAAAAGAGGGAACGGTTAATCTGCTGTGGCTAGCCTCATGCTAACTTCCGGTTAGCAGAACCAAGCTTGTGGAAGATTCACTTAATGCAATTGCTCGTTTCAATGTCAAACTGAATATAATTTATGGTCAAAATGTCCACATAGTATGACAGCAATACTTCAGCAAACTGATTTGAACCCCCAAAATTAAATAAAATGAGTTTGTGTGCGGGTGAGGAGCTCAGTCACCCGGGACAGGCTCAGAGTAGAACTGCTGCTCCTCCACATTGAAAGGAGCCAATTGAGGTGGTTTGGGCATCTGATCAGGATGCCTCCTGGACGCCTCCCACTTGAGGTGTTTCGGTCACGTTCCTCTTGGAGGAGACCCCGGGGCAGACCCAGAACTCATTGGAGAGACTAGCCTGTTTTCAACTAGCCCAGCACACCTCGGTACGGCTCGATTCATTTCAGTACGGCTCGGAATGCTTCTGTCTCCATTAGCACGGTGTTGTGCTTGTGCTGTGATGGTTTGTGTTAGAAGGTTTAGAAGCGGGGCGGCGGCAGATTCTCAGTGAGGTGGGGCCACACTCCCGTGACGTTACACACCCAACTGAGTCCTTATTTACACGAGACAAAAAATGGCGGATCCAAGGATTATTGCCTTGCTCGCTCTGTGGTTTTATCTCACAATTAATTTTATCTCATAATTAAGCTGCAACAACACAAATCACTTTTGTTTTGAATTAACTGCCAAATGACCTAGAAATAATGAGCTGAAACTTGTTTTTATTCGTATTAAATAATGAGACGGTGGCACACTGGCCAACACCAAATTGTATTATTTTTTACATCCTAGGGCATTTTGGATGTACTGAATTAAAAAAATTCATGTTTTTCACCTTCAGGTCAACGTTTGGAACAACAGTATTATTATTTTCCGTTTAGATGATGCTACACTCCTTCTAAAGTATTGTAAATCTCTGAATTTGGAATGCCGATAGAACATTCAATTTACATATACTTGTACCTACTTTGACTTGGTGCTAATTTTTTATGATATTTCAATAAAAAGAACAGAAAGCTTACAAAAAGATTTCTTTTTTGGTCTAGTTAAAAATTACATTACCTTTACAATGGTTGACCCCTGACAGGATGATCAGCATCATTTTGATCAGACTAGGCAATGGAATTTCTATGTAATTATACTGTTTTATAATTCAGTGTTATAACAGACAAACCACACTTTCCAAAACAATTCCATTTTATTATATACAAAATATTAAAAGAAAAAAAAAAACTTTGCAACACAACATGAAGGTTAATCAACATTTTATACACGCCGACCACTGAGTGTCTACACCAGCTTCCCAAACTGGGTCACGAAGACTCGGTTGAATGAAGCCATCTCTGCCAGCTGTGGTTCAGGAAGGCTCGGTTGAATTAATCCGTGCGGGCTGTCGCGGCGGACGCGTGGGATGATTCTACAAGGAAAATGCACACAATAAAATACAGCACCAAAGTGCAAGATATACAGAAAAGACAATAGTTTTTAACAAGAATACATAAGCTTATTTCAGCGTATTGTTCACATGAATAATTAAAATAAAAGCTTTAGTCCGCAGTGTGCTGCAATAAAGCAGCGATCCATCCACAAATGAACAGCATTTTTATTGCATAAATAAACTGAGTGTCTTACCGAATATATTTGCGAAAAAACGCACAATAAAAAAAAAATTTAAACTCACCGTTAAAGGACTCCGATGTCGAGACCTCCCGGTATATTTTTTCATTCCGGGCGGCTCCGTCTAACTCGCGCTGGATACGTTCGTCTGACAATGCAGTGAGCAGACACTGCACCTCCTTATTGGTCCATGGAACACCCTTATTACGCGAAGCCATTTTTGATAGAGAATAAATGAAAATAGCACAGCAATACACTGAAAAGAAACCGCCAACAGTGGTTGCGTGCTGAGTAAAGGCGGTCGTGAAGATTCTTTTTTTTTTTTTTTTCAAAAACTTTATTGAGAAGGTCGTGAAGATTTGGTAGATGAGGAGGAGGAGAGGGGCGGTTACAACCTGACCAATCAGCGCCGGTTACGACCTGACCAATCAGCGGCGACCAGTCTGTTAACGTCACAACACGGCACAGCTCAGCACTGCTGTACCCTGCCCTGGAGCGGGGCTGAGAATCGCGGCTGTTAAACCGTGTTGGGGCTTGTGGAAAAGCGTACAAAGCGTGCTGAGCCGTCCCATGTCGCGCTAAAGCGTGCTAGTGGAAAAGGCCCTTATGTCTCCCAGCTGGTCTGGGAACGCCTTTGTATCCTCTCGGAAGAGCTGAAGCAGGTGGCTGGGGAGAGGGAAGTCTGGGCTTCTCTGCTTGAACTGTTGCCTCCGCGACCTGGACCTCTGGAAAAGTGGTAGAAGATGGATGGATGGATGGATGGATGGCTGGATGGATGGATGGATAGAGTTTGTCTGCAGGCTTCATGCGACTCTTATTATGTGTCGCGGCAAAGACTGTCCCCGCTAAGTCCGGGCTGCAAAATTTGCTAATACAGGAAGCTCTGTGGGGGTGTTAATTTGTGTTAATTTCTTTAATTCATGAACGTGACTACTGTAATTGTGTTAACATGTTAATATTTCCAGCACTATGCAACCATTAACTTGTAGAAAAGAGGGCTGTACACATTAAACTGAGCAGTCTGGCTGTTGATATCTTAATATTTTCTAATTTCAAAACATCTGTCTTCCTAAAAAAAAACAACAACCAAAAAACAGGGTACAGCAGTGTCTAACAGGTGTTGAGTTAGTTTCTTGTTTAGTGGGTTGCTCATAAGTATTAACCAGCCAGTAACATGGTGGATATAAATGTCATGATTGGCACCTCTGTGGCAGAGAGACAGACCCACTCGCTGAACTGCATAGTGACATTTATTGACAAAAAATCCAGAACAGTGCACTAACACAAAAATACAAACAAAGTAACTTACAGAATTGGCGCTCCAGAACTGAGATTCCTCTGGAGGAGATGAGGAGATGAGTCCTTAGGTATAGACATAAGACAATGCTGCTGCACTGAGAGAATAAACAGCAGTCCTTAAATAGTGGGCAGCAGATCAGAGGCAGGTGCAGGGAGCTGAGTAAGCAGGTGACCTAATTAATCAGCCACTAAAAGCTGGGATGGCAGGGAGACAGCGTGAGTAGGTGGGAGTGTCTGGGTAAGAGGAAGGGCTCTCAAGAATAGAACCAAAACACAGAAACATACAGAATAATGATAACATAAAATATTCAAACATAAATTGGGAGTCTGAGCTCTGGAGGAATATAGAGCTGAGACTCATGACAGACCCCCCCCCCCCCCCCCGCTTAAGGAGTGGGTCCCAGACACCCCAAGTTAACACCCGAGAGGAACCCCCTCACCCCCCAAGACACGGCAACGCAATGAACCACCCCAGGTGGGAGGTGGGGGAAACAGGTTAGGAGGGAGTAAAATTATGGAGCTCACTCAGGACCCACACTCACACTACGCCAAGCCCCTGGGTCTCCTAGGTCACAGAATTACATAGTTTGGGTGGCCGGCCGAAGTCCCAGACCAGCCGGACGGCAGGGTGGTATGAGTCGGGTGGCCTGCCAGAGAGTGTGGACCACCCGACCCAGCAGCTCAGTCTTTCGGGCAGCCGGCCAGAGTTCTTAAGCCACCAGGACTGGAGGGGTGACCTAGGAGGCGGCTCCTCCACTGGAAGGCCCAGTGACGGAAAGCAGGGTCGGGGGGAGCCACAACGGTGTCTGGTGGTGGAGGAGGATGGGTGGCCACGACGGCGTCTGGCAGAGGAGGAAGAAGGACCACGACAGTATCTGGCAGAGGAGGAAGGGGGACCATGACATCCTCAGGCTGGCTGGTTGCACCCTTGGTGGTCCCGGGTTGAGACATTGTTGCACCCGCAGTGGCTCCAGGCTGAAGCATGGCAGCGCCTGTGGTGGCTCTGGGCTGGAGCATGGCAGCACCCATGGTGGCTCCAAGCAGGAGCATTGCAGCACCCGCAGTGGCTCTGGGCTGGAGTGTAGCAGCACTCGCGGTGGCTCCAGGCTGGAGTGTAGCAGCATCAGCGGTGGCTCCAGGCAGGAGCAGAGCTGCACCCTCAGTGGGCCTGGGCTGGGCCAACGCTGCACCCTTGGTGGACCCGGGCCGGGCCAAGGCTGCACCCACAGTGGGCCCCAACTGGGCCAATGCTGCACCCACGGTGGGCCCCAGGCTGGAGCGCAACGCCCATGGCAGACCCATACTGGAACGCAGCACTCATGTAGGCTTAAGGCTGGGGCGCAGCACCCACGGAGACCCAAACAGAGGAGGAGAGACCCAAACGACGGCCTCGGGCAGAGGAGGAGCTGCACCCACAGTGGACCCGGCCTGGGCCGAAGCTGCACTCACGGGTAGGTCCTAGACTGGGACTGAGCCCCCGCGGCGACCTCCACTGCAGGGAAAGCTGGACCCTGGATGACCCCGGGCAGCGATCCTGGACCCATGGAGACCTCTGGCATCGCTGGAATATTCCCGGTGACCCTGGGAGAAAGTTCGGGCAGAACACACAGAGAAGAGGGATCAGGGTCACCGGCAGTGGCGGAGCCCGGTGAGGTGAGCTCAGGTGCAGTGGGTGGCTTCACCCAGCTCTCCTCACCAAGAGCCAGGCAAGATTGCTCAAATACAGATAAGAGAAAAATGAAGGAGAGCACTTGCCTGAGCTCGAGCTCCACCACCGTCCAGGACTCCATCGATCCAGGCGATGATGTTACTTTGGGCTCGGCCCTCTGGAGATCCAGCTTGGCCACAAACTCTGCTGCGGCAGCCTCCGCAGCAGGCATGATGGTAGTAGTAGTCTTGGGGCCCCCAGGTGAAGTGACACCACTGGCGCTGGAACTGAGACCTCCAGGGCCACGGGCTCCTCCATCATCCGGCGGTTCTGTTCTGGGGCCAGCGGACACTCAGGAACAGGGGGAGAGGACACGGAGAGGGCTGCTGAGCAATAGATTACTGCAGTAGGTGGTGAGAGCTCAGGGGACTGCAGACCCTGAGCCTCATTACCGGGAATCAGGCAAAGAATATCATCATAAATTGACATAGAATGAAATGAAACTTGCCTGTCATCCTGGTGTGCGATGTTATCTGCTGCAGCAGGTGAACAGTCATCCCTTTCCGTGTCTATGGTGAGCTTGGGCCCCTCTGAGGATTGTGGAGGAGCCACCCCTGTAGTCACGGAGGTGGACGTAGCCGGGGAAAACATGGAGGGCCTCTCGGGCACAGGAGAGGCCGCCGAAGTGGAGCAGGGAACTGCAGCTACAGAGAGGAGTGAAGCTGATGATTCAGCCAGAAGAGAAAGAGAGGAAGGCTGAGCTACTGAAGGAGGCTTCTGCTTTGGCGTAGAGAAAATGGCTGCCGGAGATGCAGGAGGATTCCTCTGGCGGTCCGGAGCAGGATGATGTTATTTTCGTGGAGTTGATGGGAGAGGAACGGGCTCCGGAGGCTTTTGAGGCTTCTCCAGGGAATTCTTCATCATCCCACCATTCTTGCGTTGCAGTGCAGCCCCCAGAGAAATCCCCTCTCTCCCCTCAGCATGTTCTGACAGCTGAGGGCACCGGTGAAGAGCTGCCTCTGCAAGCCCCAGATACCACAATGCGTCCTCCGGGGTGGAATATGTGCATGCCACGGAGATTAGCCCATCAATCTCCATGAGAGCCTGACAGCACTCCCACCCTGGGTGCATCGGGTATCCCCGTCCACCTGCTGAGTCCATCATGCACTCCAACGAGCAGGTGAGTGAAAAAAAAACACAAAAATGGCAAAAATACACTAAACAGCAGCTGGATCTGATTACTGGCGGCAGCATTCTGTCATGATTGGCCCCTCTGGGGCACAGAGACAGACCCACTTGCTGAACTGCATAGTGACATTTATTAACAAAAAATCCAGAACAGTGCATTAACACAAAAATACAAACAAAGTAACTTACAGAACTGGTGCTCCAGAGCTGAGCTCTTTCTGGAGGAGATGAGGAGATGAGTCCTTAGGTATAGGCATAAGACAATGCTGCCGCACTGAGAGAATAAACAGCAGTCCTTAAATAGTGGGCAGCAGATCAGCGGCAGGTGCGGGGAGCTGAGTGAGCAGGTGACCTAATTAATCAGCCACTAACAGCTGGGATGACAGGGAGACAGCGTGAGTAGGTGGGAGTGTCTGGGTAAGAGGAAGGGCTCTCAAGAACAGAACCAAAACACAGAAACAGACAGAATCATGATAACATAAAATATTCAAACATAAAGTGGGAGTCTGAGCTCTGGAGGAATATAGAGCTCAGACTCATGACAATAAACCACTACACAACCAGCCTTCTGAGGAGCTCTGTTTAGCCTTTTTCTGGTGCAGAATCATATTTGGTAACTTCAGTGAGCATAATTGTAATGATATTGAAACAATCTCCTCAAATAAGGTTCTGGAGTGGAAATTTTTTTTTCCACTTTTTTTTTTTTTATTGAAGTTTTTGTAAAGGGTATACTGTGGTGGACACACATATGTGACCTGCTTTGTAACTCACATTTTAGACCAGAACAAAGGCAGGGCTTCCTGAGAGATTACAGGAAGCTGCAAGGATGTTAGCTTTGGTATGCAAGGCTTGAGACTGTGGGGGTTATTAAAGGATTAAGGAGTAGATGCATTGTAGACTGTGGGGGTTGATATCAGAGAGAGGAGATGCATTGTTCCTGACAATTATAATACAATGTGAATGTGTGATGCAATGACTTGTGAACTGTAAGAGTCCTGGTATTTAAGGAAGAGAGTTCCTTGTAATGTTCTTCTTTTCTTCTTTGAGATGTTGGTGATGTGAATAAAGCTGACTTGAGAGAGAACTTTGTCTCGTCATTCTCACATTCAGAATCAGAATCAGAATCAGAATAAACTTTATTGCCAAGCATGTAAAAAAACACACGAGGAACTTGACTTGACATTGGTGCGCATGCGCGCGACACAACGACACGGCAGCCATAATAGGCGCCTCATCAGACAGAGATAGATAAGAAAGGGAGGGGAGGGGAGGGAACGACACAAGGGGGGAGGAGAGAAAAAAAACTTCGTTATCAGAATACAGCTTATATTTAAGCAGATTATGATTACAATGAAAAAAAATCTCTCAATAGCTCAGAGCAACAATCAACCACAAAAAACCAAAAGACCAAAAGTCAGAGAGAATCAGTGAATGGATGGGTGTAATTCAGTACTATGAATCAGTGTGTTCGTGTATGTTGAATGCAGGTGGGTGTTTATCAGTTACTGGAGGCAGCAAAATCTCTCCCAGCCGAGATGTTATGTCTTAGTGTCTGAAACTCGGAAGCATGTCCTTGAGGCATGGCAGATGGAAATTTCCTGAGCCAGTCACATGTCAATGAGAGTTCAGATGCAGTCCCAGTATGTTTATGAAAGAGAAGCACAATCTTCTGTTTTGTCTTAATCCAGGAGGAAAATAGACAACAGGGCGAATTCAAGGTCTGATAGACACAGATCACTCAGAGCATAGAATTTTACATCTCCAGCAATCCTGTGTTCATAATTTCCATACATAGGCTTTAAATCCATTCCTTGGAGGCACCAAAGACGACTCCAGGTGTTTCCCTTCTAGAACATGGGTAAACATGTCCGGTAGAGTCCATCCCTCTACAGTGCATGCAGATGGTAATTTCCATGTTATCATTGCCGGTAGTTAGTGCACTCCCCCGTCTAGTCGAATTGTTGAGAAGCAGCTATGCCGGGACCGCTTTTAATTAGCTCTTCCAGTTAATTTTTCGATACACCAGGAAAAACTCCAGAGCCAATCAGCAGAAAATCCTGTGATCCTAGCTAAACCAGGTAGATGTTTCCACATCCTCAGTCGAATCATGCAGACACATGCATTCCAATCCATGGGTCTCTCCATAGGGGCTCCCCCTGTCCCGAATTTATATAAAATATTGTTAATCTTATTAAAGCCGCTCACCAAATCCATTCTTTTCGTTTGGTTCAAGATTCAGCCAGAAGACAGCGACGCAGACAAGACAGCAAGCTGGGATTCTCAGTTAGGGAGGGAAGGAGGGTAAAAGGGAGCAAAGAAAAAGGCGTCTGTTCTCTCTGAAGGGCAGAAGCAGAAGAGACTTCTGATTACCACAATACATGTCATTACAGCATTGCATTGTTTACATTTTCATCACATGTTCCCTTTTTTTTGTTTTTTGACAACACTGGAAAAATAATTATTACAACACCCTTTTTTAAGTGAAAGAAAAAGAGAAATTAAAGAAAGAACAGAAAAACAAACAAAAAACAAAACAAGAAAAAAAAAAAACAAAAGAGCAAAAAAAAAATAATAAAAGAGTATCTGAGTAGCGTTGGAACAAAGAGCGGTGCCATTATTGAAATGGTGTTTGTCAAAGATTAGATCTAATGGAAGACACATATGCGTTCCAGGGTTGCCAAAAGTTCAAGAACCCATCCATGTCCTGTCTCAGTGTGAATATCAACTTTTCCATTGAATAAATGTCTTGAATCACATTAATCCAATCTTCAGGTGTAGGACAATCCTTCAACATCCATTTTTTAGTTAGAGCTTTTTTACTTGCCAATATTAAAACAGTGAATAAGTATTTTTCTCCTCGTCTTTCCAGTGAGTCCGGTAGTAAACCCAAATACAAAGTTACAAAAGAAAAGGGAAGTGTTATTTTGAATATTTTCCCCAATATTGTCTGTACATTGGTCCAATATTGGTGGATAACTGGGCATGACCAAAACACATGAAAATGATTTGCAGTCTCTTCACCACACAAGCGCCAACAATTCAACCCCTTACGAGTAAATTTGTTTTGTGCAGGTGTTCTGAAAAATCTTACCAAATTTTTCCATCCAAATTCTCTCCACTGCAGGGATGAGGTACTTTTCCCATTGTTGTTTATTTAGCGTTTCCCATATTTCCAGTTGTAAAGTGAAATTCCCCTCTTTTTCCCATCTCTCTTTTATATATGATGTGTTGTCTCCTTTTAAGTCTTGAAGACCTTGGTATATTTTAGAAATGTATCTGATCCCTGGGATCCCTTTATATGCCATTAAGAAGACCTTCAGAACACCTGACTGGGCCCTTTCCAAATCCTCCTTTTTAAGTATTTTGTTTATGTGGTGTCTAAGCTGAAAGAACCTGTAAAGGTCTTGATTTATTAGACCTTGTTTTTTCAAATCTTCAAAACTTCTTAAAGTTTGCCCTTTAAAAAAATCGTAATACTTTATCAGTCCGTTCTCTTTCCACTTTTTAAATCTAGTGTCTGTTTTATTAGGAGTAAAGTCTTGATCATAGGCAATCCATTGCAGTAATCGATAGGGTTCTTTAGTTTGATTCTCTCTGACTATCTTAAACCAAATTTTTAGCGGGGTCTCTATCCACGGGTTAGTGTTATTCAAATGTTTAGGTAAGGCATTGTTCCCTATTATCGCCTGTAGGGGGATGTCACTTGTTATTTGGCATTCCATCTCCTTCCATTGTGCAGTGTAGAATGGGTTACATATCTCTACTAAAGTTTTAATTTGTGCGGCTTTAAAATAGTCCCTGATATTTGGCAGCGCGAGCCCACCTTTGTCTTTGTTTAGCTGTAGGGTTCTATATCTGATTCTTGGTCTCTTGCCCTGCCATATGAATCTTGAGATCCTTCTGTCCAGTTCTTGCCATGTTATTTTGGGAGGTTCGACCAGTATTGTTTGGAAAAGGTATAGAAGACGTGGAAGTATATTCATTTTGACTGCTTCAATTCTTTGTGCAGTACCCAAGAATGGTATCATATTCCATCTTGCTAGATCAGATTTTATTTTTGCCATCAGTGGATTATAGTTTAGTGTTATAATTTTGTTGAGTTGTTTCGAGATATTGACCCCCAGATATTTCATAGATTCCATCTCCCAGTTAGTTTTGAGTTTGCTTAGTAAATATTGATTTGGGTCATAGTTGAATGTTAAAATTTGGGTTTTATGCATGTTTAATTCGTACCCCAATAAATCTCCATACTCTGAAAAAACTGAGATTAGTTCTGGAAAAGAGGTGTCCGGCTGCCCCAGGTATATTAAAATGTCATCAGCAAAGAGTGCTATTTTATGTTCCTTCTGACCAAGTGTAATACCTTGAATTTTTTGATTCTGTCTTATCCATTGGCTCAGAGGTTCTATGAAGATTGCAAAGAGCAGTGGAGACAAGGGGCAGCCCTGACGACATCCTCTTTCCAGTTCAAAAGATGATGATAATTTACCGTTAATCCTTATTTTAGCTGTTGGTTTTTTATATAATGCCTGTATAGTTCTAATGAAGTTGTTATGAAAATTGAAACTGGATAAGATTCTATATAGGAAAGACCAGTCAACCGAATCAAATGCTTTTTCAGCATCTAATCCCAATATGGCTGCATTTATGTTATATTTTTTTATATGATGAATTATGTGTAAAGTGCGTCTAATGTTATCTTGTGTCTGTCTTTGTCTTATAAAACCTGTTTGGTCTAAATGAATTAAGTCTGTCAGTATATTTTGTAACCTTTTGGCAAGGATAGTGGTAAAAAGCTTATAGTCCTGATTTAACACACTGATTGGTCTGTAGTTGGAGCAGTCTAGTTTATCCTTTTCAGGTTTAGGTATGACTGCAATGACCCCTTCTCTCCAGGAGGGAGGGATTTCCCCTGTGTGGAGGACATAGTTAAATGTTTTCAGGAGGAGAGGAGATAGTTGCTGTTTAAAGGTTTCATAATTGCTTTTTCTAATTCTTTAGGTTGTATTTCTGACAATAGTGTTTTATTTTGTGACTCAGTAAGTTGGGGAAGGTTTAATGTATTTAGGAAGGCTTCGGATGCGTTTTTATGTTTTTTGAGGGAGTACAAGTTCTTGTAGTAGTTCTCGAAGCTTTTAAGAATTTCCTGAATTCTAAATTTTCTTTCCTATGATACTGGGTCTCTGATTTTGTAGATTGCTCTCTCCGTTTGTTGTTTCCTCAATTTATAGGCTAGTAATTTTGCCAGTTTGCTACCTGTTTCATAGTATTTTTATTTCAGAAATATAAGTTTCTTCTCGATTTCTATTGTGTAGATCTCATTTATTTGTTTTTTAATTTCCTTAATTTTGGGTGAGTCATTAGAATGAGTGTTGTCTTTGTGCTCTTTTTCTAGTTTCTTAAGTTCTGACTCTAATGTGATTAGTTTTTCTTGTCTCAGTTTCTTTTGGATTGCCAGTTTTGCGATAATCTTTCCCCTTATTACAGCTTTGCATGCGTCCCACAGTATTAAAGGGGATACTTCTCCATTATCATTTTCTTCCAAATATCTGAGAATATCTGATTCCAATTCATCTTTCAGTGGTCCTTTCAGCACATTTGAATTTAACCTCCAAGAAAATGTATTATTTGTGTATTTTTGGATACTTAAGTCCATATAGATCGGACTGTGGTCAGAGAGATCCATCAGTCCTATTTTACATGTTTTTACTCTTCCAATGTCTCTATTAACCCCTTGCACTCCGGTCAATTTCTCTAAAAACGCCAAAAAAATAACGTGCCCAAAGTAAATCAAAAGCTGTTCTTCAACCCTTTGCAGCATCTTCATGGGGTTGGTCTCATTTAAAAGAAATCACTTTGAATTTTTTGGCAAATCAGTCATAATCTCTCTAAGTGCTCCGGCCACTGAGTAACAGTCATCTAAACATACTGAACTTGAAGAAAATAAATTTCGCCTGGGTGTTTTTTTGGATACAAATGCTTGCAAATAACACACAGCTTGAGATCCGGGCTGGAAAATGCAACAGAAATGTAGAACCAAGTGTTATCCAGCTGAGGTCAAAATTTTGTAACAATACCACAAAAAATGAATATATTACACAGCTTTGTTCTCAGGTAGTTCCCAGGCGTTTTTGAACTGTGCCAAATTGTGCCAAATGGCACAGTTTGGAAAAACGTCTGTAACTTTTGAATGATTCAATATAGAAGCTTCATCCTGGGCTCTAATGAAAGGTGACACTCAGGGCTGTGTGTGTGTGTGGGGGGGGTTGTCCCCCCCCTCGCTACAGAGGACGGACATCGCCCGTTGCGCCACGGTCCGTCATGTTGCGATGACGCACAGCTGTAATTTACCGATCGGTCAAAAGTCATTTTTGATTACAATTTTCAGGGATAAAGAATAATTTAGCTTATAACACTTACCTCTTCACAACAGCAGCGTAGCTGGCGAACTTCTCTTCCTCATTGTCAGACGAACGCGACGCTGATCCGCTTGTTACGGTCTCGTGGTTCTGGTGTTGCGACCCGGTCAAAACATAATTCCATTATTGCGGTTTTGCACTTCCATGATTGCGGTTTTGGCGAACGATTTTTCAAAACAAATAACAGTAGTAATTAAAAAAGACTGGCGAACGCGTGTGTGTCATCCAGCCTTCGTCGTCGGCCTCCGTCGGTCTATGATGACCATGGAAGAGAATCCTAAACATCTATTCTGCTGGAATAAAAAAAAAAAAAAAAGGCACCGCCTGTGGCTGAACAGGCTGATGCGCGAATGGCAGTCCCTGTCACACAGGTCGCACTTGTGGGTGGTCTCCGTGCTGCTGGGTCTGTGGCGGTTCTTCCTGCGGGTCCTTTTTTCATCTGCTGCAGCAGTCAGTCTCTCTTCACCCAGCCTTACACAAAACAGCTTTCGAACTTCTGTGCTTCAATTGGTTCGCTGCATTCGCAGCGTTGGTAGGCAGGTCCTTCTTGCTAGGTTTTCAGTCATTGGTTCTTCAAGGTTTCAGAAACCCAATTCAAGGCTCTTATTCGTCGAATGAGAGGTCAATCATATCTAATCTGTTCGCGGCTGTGTCTGTAGTGGAAGAACGGAAATGCAGCTTTTTTTTTTAGTGCGCTCTAGGACGCAGCGCTCTCGTGCGCCCTTGTGCGCTCTAGGACGCAGAGACGTGCCCGCCCGCGGTACACAGAAGTGCAACAGGTTAAACATAAAAAAATAGTCAATCCTTGAGTATGATGAATGTGGTGCTGAGTAAAATGTATAATCTTTTACACTGGGGTTGAATTCCCTCCACACGTCACAGATTCCCATTTCTTTAGTTGTGTGATATCCTACCGTGTAGCAATGATCACACTTGAGTTATTTCTTTGGCTAACTCTTGCCATTTATTCTGCAACACACACGACAATGACTGAACATGGATTCTGCGCGGGGTTTTTACACTCTTATTCTAATGTGACCCCTTAGTAGTAGTGCTGAACAATACAGGTAGTTCCCCCTAGAGGCATGTGCCAGTAATGTTTTCATTTAGACTTGCAGTCTACCACATCCCTCCCCTCTAGATTAAACTACTCTTAATTACACTAGCCAATTACTAGACATCCTGGAACTCCCATTTAACCCTAAACTATCACAGTTACTTTTTAACTTCTTAAACACATGTGCCATACACATAATTTCTTTCTCTTTTTTTTTCCACATGTATAACACACATAACAGTCTAACTGGGGAATTGGTTTGACTACCGCATCCCAGTGAGGTTCCAGGACGCATTCTTGTCCTGTGGCTGGGGAACTCACTACTGACTAAGTATAGTCCTTCAAGTAGTCTGGAGCTTTCCTAGCTCGCTGAGATCTTCTCACGGCGGGTGAGCCAACTGCAGGTGAAGACTCAGACTGCTCCACTGTTTCGGCTGCTGCAGTGCTGCCCGTAGAATCTGCAGAGACGGGTACCTCAGGTATCACCTGAAGTGGTGGTTCGTTGATGCTCTCCTCAGAATGGTTGTCAGACAACACCTCTGGTGCCATCGGCAGGGGAATGGAGCTCCTACCACGAACTTGGTCGATGTGTCGCCTCACCACTTGTCCATGGCCTAATGTCACCTTGAATGACACAGGGCCTGTCTTTTCTGTTATTTCTCCTGGTACCCAGGCTGGTCCTGAGCCAAAGTTGCGGGTGTAGACCACGTCTCCTTCTCTCAGTATTCTCTCTCTAGCATGCATGTCATGATAACCTTTTTGTCTCTCTTGTTTATCATGCACTTTGTTTCTGAAGTCTGGATGTATTAAGTCAAATGTTGACCTCAACTTCCTTCCACACAACAGCTCAGCTGGTGACTTGCCAGTTGTAGATTGGGGTGTTATTCGATAGCTGAACAGAGCTCGCGACATTCGGGTTTCAATAGAGTCTCCTGCCATCTTTTTCATGAGTGACTTGAACGTCTGCACGGCCCTCTTGGCTAAGCCATTAGAAGAAGGATGGTATGGCGCAGTCGTGATGTGACGTATGCCATTCTTTTCAGAAAACTCTTGGAACTGTTCACTCGTAAAACATGTACCGTTATCTGATACTATGATTTCAGGTATGCCATGTTGGCTGAAACTCTTTCTAAGACATTCAATGGTAACAGTAGAAGTAGAGCTACTCACAGAATATGCATCGATCCACTTTGAGTATGCGTCAACTATGATCAGGAACATTCTTCCCATCCATGGACCTGCGTAGTCAATGTGAATTATTCTCCATGGTTTATCTGGAACTTCCCAGGGATGTAGTGGGGCTGCTGGAGGACTGTTCCTGTTCTCCTGGCATGCCGCACATGACTTCACAAGCGCCTCCACCTCTGCATCCATGTTGGGCCACCACATGTAACTCCTCACCAACGCTTTCATGCGAGTGATGCCAGGGTGTGCTTGGTGTAGTTGTTGCAGTAAGGCATTCCGACCAGGTGGTGGAACAACCACACGTCCTCCCCACAGGATACAACCTTCCTGGGTGCTGAGCTCATCCTGTCGTCGGGCATAGGGAATGAACTCAGGACTGTTCATCTTCGGCCATCCTCGCAAGATGTATTCTCGCACTCTTGCTAGAACAGGGTCTTTGTCTGTCCACTTCTTTATTTGTTGTACGTTCACCAGGGGCACGCCGATATCTTCAAACAATAGCACTCTCTCCTCCTCCTCAGGCGTGCTGTCTCTTCCTCCATCCAAGGGTAGCCTACTCATCGCGTCAGCATTCGTATGGTCCCGTCCGGCTTTGTAAACGATGGTGTACTCATACGCTGCTAATGTAACGGCCCATCTCTGAATTCTCTGAGATGTCATCTGGGGTATGGCTCTCATTTCACTGAACAGTGAAATTAGTGGCTTGTGGTCAGTCACTATGGCGAACTGTCTCCCGTACAGGTATTTGTGGAACTTTTTTACACCAAATACTACTGCAAGGCCCTCCTTGTCTAGCTGGGAGTAGTTTTTCTCAGCTGCACTAAGAGTTCTTGAGACGAACCCTATGGGTCTCTCTGAGCCATCCTCCATACGATGAGAGAGTACAGCTCCCACACCGTAGGGTGATGCGTCACACGCCAGGATGAGTGGTTTGTTTGAATCATAGTGCACTAACACACTACAGGACTGAAGTAGCGCTTTGGACTCTTCAAACGCCTTCTGCTGCTTGACCCCCCATGACCATTTTTCTTCCTTCTTAAGTAAGGTATGTAGTGGTGCCAGCAGCGTGGAGAGCTTTGGGAGGAACCTATGGTAATAGTTCAACAAGCCCAGGTAGGCTTTTAACTCAGTAACATTTTGTGGCTCAGGCGCCTCCGCAATGGCTTCCACTTTGTCTGTCAGAGGGTGTAGACCACTGGCGTTGATCTTGTGGCCTAGGAACACCACCTCTTTTCCCATGAACTCACACTTGCTTCTTTTCAACCTCAGACCGCTTTTCTCCAACCGTTGAAGCACTTCCTCCAGCGTTTTCAGATGTTCTTGTTCATTTGGTCCTGTACAAAGGATGTCATCCAAATAAATGGCAACATTCGGAATTCCACCTAGGATGCCCTCCATAGTTCTCTGGAATATAGCAGGACTGGAAGCTACTCCAAATGGTAAGCGTGTGTAGGTATATAAGCCTTTGTGTGTATTGATGGTTACATACTTTCTTGATTCTTCTTCCAGGACTACCTGTTGGTAAGCGTGACTCATGTCTAATTTCGTGAAGTGTTGGCCGCCATTCAGCTGTGCGAAGAGGTCCTCCACTTTAGGAATTGGATACTGATCCACCCGTGATGCTTGATTGACAGTGAGTTTGTAATCTCCACATATTCTAATGGAGCCATCCGGCTTTCGCACTGGGACTATGGGCGCCGCCCATTCTGCAACCTGCACTGGCTCAATGATCTTGTCATCCAGCAGCCTCTGTAGCTCGCTTTCGACCAGTGGCTTGACTGCATAGGGCACCGGTCGGGGTTTGCAGAATCGTGGTTGGGCCTCCTTGTCCACATTAATCTTTGCAGTGACACCTTTTAGCTGTCCTAAGCCTTCTTTGAACACCTCAGCGTGTCTTTCGAGGATCTCCTCCAGCTGCAATTTGGGCTGAGATTCCACCTTATTCACTAACTGATCAATCATGGCCAGTTCTTGTAGCCAACTTCGCCCTAGTAGATTTGGTCCTTCGCTCCCAACTACTACTACAGGTAAGTCCTTTTCTTTGTTTTTGTGTTGCACCTTCACTTGTGCCATGCCTAGCACGTCTAGCTTCTCTCCTGTGTATGTTTTTAATTTTAATGAACAGGGATTTAATTCTGCTGTGTCTGTTTTCTTCCACAGTTGTGTATATTGCTGTTTACTTAATATGGTTACTCCACAGCCTGTATCAACTTCAAATGTTACTTTCATTCCATTAACATTCATGGTACGCGTGATGGGCGCTACCTTGGTCAGCTCCTCTGACGTGTTGTAAATTGTGTGAAAACCCATGTCTTCTGTATCACTTTCTCCATCCTCTCTAAGTTGATTCGCTCGCTGTTCATTTCCTGGGCCCTTGTTTTCATTCTTTTGCCCTTTAACTGTTGCCTTCTGCACCTGTGCATTGCCCACCTTTGTTCTACATGCTTTCTTAATGTGCCCTCGCTTGCCACAATTATGACACAGCTCAGTGGCAAATTTGCACTCGGCGGCATTGTGCTGGCCTTTGCAGCGATAACAACTGGGGAATTTGCGCTGAGTTTTGTCAGTCGACACTTTGTAGACACCTACTTGGGTCTTAGGCACACGAACATGTGTTGCTGTGTCCTCTGTTAGCTTCCCTTGCATTTCTCTCACATCTTTAGATGCTGTTTCCATCACTTGGCATAATTCCAAAGCCTTCGCAAAAGTGAGTTTTGTTTCAGATAAAAGTCGCCGTTGCATTCGGTCATCATTCACTCCACACACAAGTCTGTCTCTTAACATTTCTTCCAATGAGTCTTTGTAATCACAGTGCAGTGCTAATTTCCTCAATTCTGCCACATACTCTGCTATAGACTCAGTGTTCCTCCTTATGCGTGAATTAAATTTGAATCGTTGTACGATTTCACTCGGTTTGGGGCTGAAGTGCTTCTGAAGCTCAGCAGTAAGCTGGTCGTACGTTTTATCTTTCGGTAATGCAGGGCTTATTAAATTTCTCAACAAGCTGTAAGTAGTTGCACCAACTCCACTCAACAGTACAGCCTTCCGTTTGTCTGGCTCCTCAATATCATTAGCTTCGAAGAAAAAGTCCAACATTTCACTATATTCTTCCCATGACTGAGTCGAGTTATCAAAAGGGGTTACCATTCCGATTACAGCCGCCATTGCTCGTCGTGGTGGGGAAACCTCGTTTTCCTCCTCTGAACTTGCACTCGAACTGCTGGAGTCACTTGAGTTTGCCACACTTGCAATGTTCTCTGTTTCTCGCCGCTAATTTTTTTTTTTTTTAATCCTCGTCGCCAATTGTGTGATATCCTACCGTGTAGCAATGATCACACTTGAGTTATTTCTTTGGCTAACTCTTGCCATTTATTCTGCAACACACACAACAATGACTGAACATGGATTCTGCGCGGGGTTTTTACACTCTTATTCTAATGTGACCCCTTAGTAGTAGTGCTGAACAATACAGGTAGTTCCCCCTAGAGGCATGTGCCAGTAATGTTTTCATTTAGACTTGCAGTCTACCACATCTAGCATCCGAGTTTTTCTACTATGAGTGTTATTTTGATGTGGAGAATTACCTGATGCATCCCAGTATGGATTCAGTCTTAGAATGAAGTCTCCACCACATATCACTAAACCTTGGGCTTTAGTTATCATTAGGTCAAATACATTTTTATAAAATTTCCAGTTAGCCCCAGGGTGATATCTTCTCCCTCTAGCCGACCAAGTACCATGCTGAATCTCCCTTCTTTAACTTTGTGTTCAGATTTTTTTTCAAATATAATTTTGGTTGAGATCAATGTCGCTACCCCCCTCCTCCTCCCTGACTTATATGAAGATGAAGAGATCATTTTAAACCCTTGTCTATTAAGTTTAGTGTGCTCCAAGTCTGTTAGGTGGGTTTCCTGGAAAAATATTATTCCTGCTTTGTCTTTTTTCATTTTGCCTAGAATCTTGGATCTTTTAACTGGATTCAGGATCCCTTTTACATTATATGAGATTATTTTGGTTACACCCTGTTTCTCCATTGTGTTGTCTTATTTAGTATAACAGTGTGGTGGCCCTCTTTTATGCTACTCAGAAACTGAAAGAACATTAAGAACATAAAAAACATTAAGAACATAGTATATAAAACTTTAAAACAAAAAGCTGACAAAAGATCTTCCTGAGCTGAGGTCTTTTTAGTGACCTTAGAAGAGCCTTGATGGTGCGTTGGCTCTGAGGGAAATTCCTCAAACTCTGTTACGTGTTGAGGGTCCTCTCTTACCCCTGTAAGTTGTCCCATGTTTTTAACATGAATTTCAGATCCCAATCCGAACTTGTAATGATTTTATTTTTTTTATTTTTTTTTATGCCTATACCCTATGAAATTGTGCACAACCTCCCACCACCATCACAGCAAACAGTCACGTTAATACAGTATTTGTTAGTGTGGAAAGTTCATGTGGTTCATTGTCATATTTCTATTTTAACAAGTTTTTCTTTTCTTTTTTTTTAAAGACTTATTTGTTTCTAATATTATGTCTGTTCCATGAAATGTTTTACCACTTCATATTTGCTGATTCTGCATCTCCTTTAATGTTTGTTACCTTGTAGGAGGAGGGTTGGATGCGCAGATTGACTAAAAATATCGTTATTCCCTCCTGAAAATGCTCAATTTTTCCTTATAGCTCTGGCGCTGGGTTTCCCGCTGCTGGCCCATGGATTTTGAGGGTCTCTGTGTGCACCACGTTTGAGCCTTGATTCTTTCGATCGGGTCTGCTGCGGGTTTATACACCGTTACCGGGAGCCCTCTTCTCGCCATATCTGTGGTTGCTTCTTCCGCCGAGTTGTAGAGACACGTCTCAGCCCTGTAAAAAACCCGCAGCTTTGCCGGAAATGGAGTTTGAAAGTGCAGTTTCTTCTCTCGTAGTACCTTTTTAGCGTCGTTGTATTTCTGACGCTTTTTAAGGACCTCCGGGGCGTAGTCGTGCTCCACAAAAACTTTACTCTCTTGGTGCATAAATGCTTTTTTCTGCCAAACCAGTCTTACAACCTCTTCTTTTATTCTGGAGTTGGAGAACTTCACCACCACCGATCTTGGTGGCGCTTCCGCCGACGGCCTAGGGGCAAATGTACGGTGCGCCCTTTCTATCTTCAAGTCAGTGGATTGGGGAATTTCCAACTTCTCTCTCAGTATGGATTCCACGCATGCCGCCATTGTGGTGAAACTGTCCTCGACTCCTTCTTTCAGACCATGAATTCTTATGTTGTCTCTTCTTAGTCTTCCTTCTTGGTCAGTTAGCTTAGCCTCCAGTCTTGACTGTTGTTTAAGTAAATCCAGCACAGTTTCTTCCAGCCCTTTTATTCTTTCCTCTGCTTCCATGATTCGGTCCTCAGCTTGGTCCACTCTGCTGTTTGTCCTTTTTATTTCGTCTTTAATTTCACAAAATTTGGCCCAACACTCTCGGCGAAATTGTCTTAATTCTTGAAGTACCATTTTTAAGCTAACCTTGTTGCTAGCTTCATTCAGCTCCTCCGCTTCTGAATGGATGTCCTCCAGGTCACATTCTCCGGCCAATGCGTGTCTTGGCCTGGTAAATGTCGATCTCTTCTGTTTTCCTTTAGGCATAATGAAAGTCTTTTGATTTTCACTCTTCCAAAAATCTGTTAAATCTGATGTTCAAGGTGTTTTCATGGATCGGGTCTGGGAGCTTCAGCGTTAAGCTGCTATCACCATGGTGTCCAGACCGGAAGTCCCTGGAGTGGAAATTTTGAATTTGCAAGTAAATTTCCCCACTGTGGGACTAATAAAGGATTATCTTACCTCAAAGAGGTTTATGGATTTTTGATTTTTAGAGAGAAGCTCCATCCATATCTTTTACTACATAGTATATATGGATAAAACATTTATTAAAGAAAGAGTTCTTTGCCTACATGTCTGTAATCTCTGCATACAGTGGACGTCTGAGAGATGATCTGACTAGTAGGGTCATACTGAGTGTGGACAGGGTGAGAAATTCCAGAGAACAACATGCAGCTGTAGCTCTCACATCCTGTTTCCATTTATATCTCTGTCTGATTTGGTCTGCCATTATAGATCAACTTACACTAAGCTATACACTCTCTATACAAAATTAATTTTAAAAAATTATACAAAAAAATATTATTAAAAACATTTAGTTAATCATCAATTTATTTGAAAATGTAGAGAGCTGCTGTTTGTTTATACTGCTTTAGTGCACAAAGGCCTGTCAGTATGCAAACTTGAACATATTTTTATTAATTAGGTCAGAAAATATTAAATGATGTCAGCACAGGCATCACATGTAAATGATCTCAGGACATACAGCAGTGCAGTTTCTTTGTTTAGCCTCTGTAATGGATCTAAAACTATGAATATTTTCTAGAAAAGTCACAGCAACATGTTTTCTAATTTCATTTGTGTGTTCGTGAGAAACATCTACTGTATATCATTTCTGTGCCCAACAAAGCATGTGGACACACATTAAGGCAAAGCTACATAACATAATTACTTATAGATAATGGAGTAAAGTAAATGCATGAGTTGTTTCAGTTGTTGCAGGAAGGGCAGAAGATGTTCAGACCACACTGTGCCTGTTGAAAGTTGACCTCAAGTGACCTAACAAACATGTGTTCAGAGCTAGTTTAACTAATATGGATAAAGTAAATGCGTATGAAAGATTGGCTATGCTGGCAAGTACCAGTCCCCTGTAAAGAGAAATATGAGCATGCAAGAAAAGTTCTCAGTTTTGATCTGCATTCCTAGCCTAACCTATGGCCATGATCTTTGGTGACTAGAGAATGAGATGCTGATGCAAGGGGATCAATCATTTTTCTTTGCCAGGTTCTGGCTCACCCTTTAGATGAGAAACTCCAGCCTGGTGTCATGGAAATGCATATGAATGGCATTAACATTTACACATTAACATCATTTATCCTGTAATTAGAGCACAATTTAGACTTTTTTTTAATTGTTTGACTAACATGAATAAGAAGCTAAAGTTAGATTTGGGGGAAAAGTGACATCTGGTGGTTGAGAAAATAACTAAAAATAATTATGAATAACGGTCCCCGCTGAAAAGTTTAACATATATTAGGGTAGGGTGTGGTGAGTGTCAAATGAGGAGGCAAGGTTACGAGCAGACAAAGTTTATTACACTCTCCCATCAGTCATACACAAAAAGCATAAACAGCTAAGCACAGCTTCTCCTTTTATATCCACAGCTCGTCTCACATCTCCACGACACTTCACATCACAAAGCATGACATTTCACATCACAGTACATTCACCCTTGACCCCCCACAGTGCCTTCTTCCTGCCAAACTCCCCATGATCTCCTTGCTATTGTCCACCTCTCTCTATTCTCTGCATCCTGACTGGGACGCTGTCTGCCGACTCACCCAAGCTCCTCCCCCCCCCCAGACAGTCGCCTCCCATATCTGCTGTAACCGGGAGTTTCTGTGCCGGTGGGGGGCTGCTGGAGGTGTGTCTGACTGCGGGTGGGCCATGGTGGTGGTGGTGATGGGGGGAACTCCGCTTTGTCCGTGTGGCTGTCCTGGTGAATCGTTTGCCTGGGGAGCTCTCCGTGGGGGTCTTCCACGCCGAGGGGCCCGAGCCAGCAGCACTTGCTCGTCCGCCACCACAAAGGCGGGCTTAAGTCTGTCTATGCATATTTTCTCCCGAACCCCCCCCCCCCCCGCCAAAATCTAACAAAAAATGCTTGTCCCCTGTTTCCAGCACTCTGAACGGGCCATCATAGGATGGGCGCAACGGAGAGCGATGGGCATCGTGCCTGACGAACACGAACCCCGCGTTCTTCAAAGTTTTCGGCACGAAAGCGCGTGGAAAACAGTGGTGGGCCGGGCCGGGTAGCGTGCCTGTGTCTGCACTCTGCTGTAAACGCTGAGACGGGCAGTTGTTTGGTGCGGGATTATCTGGCAAAAATTCCCCGGGCAGCCGCAGTGGCTGAGAAAAAACAAGCTCTGCCGGGGAAGCCTCCAAATCCTCTTTTGGTGCAGAATGCAACCCCAATAAAAACCACGGCAACCGGTCTACCCAATTTGCATCCGTAAGCAAAGCCCTGAGTGCCGCTTTCAGTGACCTATGAAAACGCTTGCATAACCCATTGGCCTGTGGGTTGTATGCGGATGTGCGATGAATTGCGACACCCAGGCTGCGGGCCATCGCGGACCACAGGTCGGAAACAAACTGAGGGCCCCTATCGGACGTGATGTATGACGGGATTCCAAAACGCGCCACCCATGTTGTCAAAAAAGCGTGCGCCACGTCCGCGGACGTGGTTGCCGCCAGCGGGACTGCTTCTGGCCAGCGTGTGGTGCGGTCCACCACTGTCAGGAGGTGCGTGCACCCCTGCGACAGCGGGAGGGGGCCCACGAGGTCCACGTGAATGTGGTCGAATCTTTTAGCCGGTATACTAAACAGCTCCAAAGGAGCCTTCGTGTGTCTGTGTATTTTGGCTCGTTGGCACGCTACACAGGCTGCAGCCCACTCTTTCACTTGTTTGCGCAGGCCTGGCCACACGAATTTCGCTCCCACCATTCAGACTGACGCGCGCACTCCTGGGTGCGCCAGAGTGTGAACTGACTCGAACACGCGGCGGCGCCACACCGCCGGGACCACCGGGCGCGGGCGTCCTGTGGAGACATCGCAGATTAGGGGGGGGCTGCCGTCTTGCAGTACTCTGCTCTCCAGCCTTAACCCTGCTGGTCCAGACTGGAGCGCGCGCATGTCTGTATCGCCAACCTGCTCTGCGGCCATGGCTGTATAATCTATCCCTACACAGACCGGGGCCACTACCGTGCGCGAGAGGCAGTCCACCACCACATTCAGTTTACCCGACACATGCTGAATATCGGTCGTAAACTCCGAGATCGCGGCCAGCTGTCTCTGCTGCCGGCCCGACCAAGGTTCCGAAACCTTGGCCATCGCGAACGTCAGCGGGTTGTGGTCCACAAACGTGGTGAAGTTGCACCCTTCCAGCCAGAACTGGAAGTGGTGTATGGCCAGGTGGAGAGCCAGTAACTCTCTGTCGAACGCGCTGTATTTACGCTCATTGTCGCGCAAAGCCCTGCTGAAAAAAGCGAGCGGCTGCCAAGAACCGGTGACACGTTGCTCCACAACGGCCCCTATGGCCACATCTGAGGCGTCGGTGGTGAGCGCTATCCGGGCCGCCGGGTCTGGGTGCACCAACAGTGCGGCGTTTGCCAGGGCTGCTTTAACCTTAGAGAATGCCTGCTCTCGCTCCGGAATCCATTCGACTCCATCTGCAGGTTTCCGTCTCTTGAGCACGGCGAACAATGGCTGCATGAGTTGAGCTGCGTGGGGGAGGAAACGGTTATAAAAGTTAACCATCCCCAAAATTTCTTGCAGCGCCCTGACCGTCTGAGGCAGGGGAAAATTCGCTACAGTGCGCACCTTATCGGGCAAGGGTATTGCTCCCTCCGGTGAGACGCGGTGCCCCAGAAAATCAATCTGCGTCACGCCGGACTGGCACTTCGCCGGGTTGATTATTAACCCGTGCTCCTCCAACCTCTGGAAAACCGTCCTGAGGTGGGTTAGGTGTTCATCCTCAGATGCACTGGCTACCAGGATATCATCCAGGTAGACGAACACAAACGGGAGATCGCGCAGCACCGCATCCATCATGCGCTGGAACGTCAGTGCCGCTCCTTTTAATCCGATTGGCATGCGCAGGAACTCGAACAAGCCGAACGGAGTTATTACCGCTGTTTTGGGTATGTCCTCCGCACGCACGGGGACCTGGTGGTAACCGCGGACCAGGTCTATTTTAGAAAAAATGCGTGCTCTGGCAAGGTGAACAGAAAAATCGTGAATGTGGGGAATCTGGTTGCGGTCGTGTGCTGTGGCGTTATTCAACCTGCGGAAATCCCCGCACGGTCGCCACGACCCCTCAGCCTTAAGGACCATGTGTACCGGGGATGCCCATGGGCTGTTTGATCGCCTGATGATGCCCAGCCTTTCCAGGTTGGCAAACTCCTCGCGCGCTATGGCCAGTTTAGCTGCGTCCAAGCGCCGAGGTCGTGCGAAAACGGGCGGCCCGGTGGTGGTGATAAAGTGCTCCAACCCGTGTTTACCGACGGCCGCCGAAAACGTTGGGACCGTGAGTGCTGGAAACTGAGTGAGCAGTGTGTGGAACTACCGCCTGGAGCTGTGACGTTGGCTTGTGTTACTGGCCCGGCCCCTCGAGCTGTACAGGGGAGAGAGTCAAAGGACAGTGCATTAACCAGGCGCCTGTTAGCAACATCAACCAGTAAACCATGTGCACAAAGAAAATCAGCCCCCAGGATATGGTAATTCAGTGTTGCTATGACAAAAGTCCACTTGTATGTACTGTCGTGTAGAGATAAGATCAGTGTTCTCTCACCAAAGGTATTAATTTCCGAGCCGTTTGCTGCCAACAGCCCGGGGCCGCTAGGTCCTGCCAGCCGGTCGGTGTAGGTCGGCAGGATGATGCTTTTCTGGGCTCCGGTGTCCACGAGGAAACGCCTCCCTGAGCGCGATTCCTTCATGTAGAGCAGCTTGTTCTCTTCACCGGCGGTTGCAGCTGCTACCGACTGCCGGCCTTGGCGTTTCCCGAGCTCTTGAACTGGCACGGTGGCGCATATCTGCGTGCGTTCTCTCCGAAGCGGCGGTGGTAGAAACAGAGCATGTCTCTCTGGCGCCCCTTGGCCCCCGCTGCCGCTACCGTCGGTGGCTCCTCGCCTCCTCTGGTCGTCTCGCTGGGGTCCGACGCAGCCGCGTTAACTGTGAGGGCTCTGGTGGTGAGGATGATCCGGTCTGCCTCCTGGGCTAGCGCATTGTAGTCACACACGGCCAGCGACGGCAAATTAGCCAGAACCGCTCTCGCCTCTGTTGGGAGATTCTGGAGGAAAAGGTGGGCAAACAGGAAATGCCCGTCGTCCGTGCCCATTAACGCCAACATCTTCTCCATCAGATCGACAGCCGAACCATCTCCCAACTCGGAACGCCTCAGGAGCCTCTCTGCTCTCTCACAGTCCGAGAGCGTGTAGCGTCGGGTCAGCGCAGTCTTGAGAGCTTCATATCTGTTGTGGGCTGGGGGCTGGTCAAGCAGGCTCGCTACCTGTTGGGCTGTGTGAGCGTCCAGCGCTGCAACCATGTAGTAAAACTTGGTTTCATCTGCCGTTATTCCCTGGAGGGCAAACTGAGCGTCGGTGTGGTGGAACCAAGAGCGCGGGTTGTGCTGCCTAAAGTCCGGTAACTTGACTGAAACAGCACACGCATTGCTGGGGGTTCCCGTCCGGGCCGACTCCAGGGTTCCTGCCTCGTGTTCCATCATACGTCCAGGGTCACCAGTGTGGAGAGTGTGAAATGAGGAGGCAAGGTTATGAGCAGACGAAGTTTATTACACTCTCCCATCAGTCATACACAAAAAGCATAAACAGCTAAGCACAGCTTCTCCTTTTATATCCTCAGCTCGTCTCACACCTCCACGACACTCCACATCACAAAGCATGACATTTCACATCACAATACATTCACCCTTGACCCCTCCTTCTTCCTGCCAAACTCCCCATGATCGCCTTGCCATTGTCCATCTCTCTCTATTCTCTGCATCCTGACTGGGACGCTGTCTGCCGACTCACCCAAGCTTCTACAAGGGCAGTGTTTTTCACTCGAGGGTCCCTGGAACGTTCAGATTTTTGTGGGAAAATTTCTAATTTCACTTAATTGGTCCAGAAAAATTAAACTAATTTGTCATTGTTGTGCATGGGTGCCGAGAGAACCCATGCACAATGACAGCAGATTATTTGCAATTTGTTTGGACCAATTAATAAGTGAAATTAGAACATTTCAGAAACCGGAACATTCCAGGGACCCCTGGGATAGGGGATGCCCTTACCCTAATTCTACCTTAACAGTTTCTACTTCTACTGGGAAATCCGCCTCCCTACATATTTACAAGGTTTTTGCTTTTAAAATGGTGAAACAGTGATCCTATTGTACATTAAAAATGGAAGCTTTATGCAAATGTACAGGACACAAGGAATCACCTTTAAATCATCGTCTTTAAATCACCTTTAAATCCATCCATCCATCCATCCATGGATGGATGGATGGATGGATGCCTTTAAATGGTGCCCATGGATGGATGGATGCCCATCGCCTTTAAATCATCACCTTTAAATCACCTTTCACTCATCGGGAGTGAGTGGGATCGTCACTTCCTTGTGGTAACGTATCGTCACTTCCTGTTTTGCTGTCTGCCTGTGTGGTTTGCTCTCCAGCCACTAGCTAGCCACTAGCTATGGCTACTAGCTCTCTTTCCTCTCCTCCTCTGGTGTGCTCTCTCTGTCAGATGTTTAGCTACATCTCTGCCTCTTTTAGTGATAACGGTAAATGTAATAAATGTTGTCTTTTTGAGGCGCTCGAGGCGAGGTTGTCTGATTTGGAATCCCGGCTCCGCTGCATTGAAACACCGTCTGCGCCAGTTAATCTCGACGGACGCCCCTTAGCTGCAGCGGAGCTAGCTAGCTTAGGCCCCCCTGTCAGCGGTTCCCCGGCTCTCCTCAGCAGCGAGGAGACTGGGTGGGTGACGGTGAGAAGGAAGCCTAGTCGCAAAGCCCCGGTACACCACCAACCTGTTCACGTTTCTAATCGTTTTTCCCCGCTCAGCGACACACCCGTTGAGGAAAAAACTCTGATCATTGGTGACTCTGTAGTCAGAAACGTGAACCTAGAAACTCCAGCGGCCATAGTCCAATGCATTCCTGGGGCCAGAGCAGGCGACATCGAGTCAAATCTGAAAATGCTGGCTAAAAGTAACTGTAAATATTCCACAATTGTTATTCACGCCGGCATTAATGACATCCGTCTCCGGCAGTCGGAAGTCACGAAACTTAATATAGAATCGGTGTGTGACTTTGGAAAAACGATGTCTGCCATTGTAGTATTCTCTGGGCCCCTCCCCAATCTGACCAGTGATGACATGTTTAGCCGCTCGTCATCCTTGAACCGCTGGCTGTCTGTGTGGTGTCCTAAAAATGACGTGGGCTACATTGACAATTGGAGCTCTTTTTGGGGAAAACCTGGTCTTATGAGATGAGACAGCATTCATCCCACTTTGGATGGTGCTTCTCATTTATCTAACAATCTGGCATCTTTTTTATCCAAATTTCCAAAACCCTGACTACTCAGAGTTGGGACCAGGAAGCAGAGTCGCAGTCTTACACGCCTCTCTGCAGCTCCTCTTCATCTGCCACCCCTCAACTTAGCCCCTGTCTTCCCCATCAGAGAATCGTTGTCTGCCCCCTCCAAAGTAAATAAAAATATAATGCATAAGCATCCCAAAGTGATAAAGCAAAATATTGGTAAAACTAAAATTAAACATAAAGCCTCTAAATTGAATGAATTGGCCTCTGTTCCTCCTCATAATTTAAAAATTAAATGTGGTTTATTAAATATTAGGTCTCTAACTCCCAAGTCTCTGTTAGTCCATGATCTGTTAATTGATCATCAGATTGATATAATTTCCCTTACAGAGACTTGGTTAGGGCAAGAGGATTATGTTGGTTTAAATGAATCAACTCCCTCTGGTTATTTAAACTGTCAAAATCCCAGAAGTTCTGGTCGTGGAGGAGGAGTAGCAACAATTTATCATTCCAAATTACTAGTTGATGTAAAGCAAAAAACATGTTATAATTCCTTTGAGGGCCTGGTCCTCAGTATTGGGCACTTTAGCAATTTTAGGTTAAACCCAATTTTATTTGCCATAGTTTATCGTCCCCCATCAACCTACTCAGAATTTTTATCCGAATTTGCTGATTTCTTAGCTGATTTAGTGCTGAAATCTGATAGAATAATTATAGTAGGGGACTTTAATATACATGTGGATGTAGATAGTGACTGCCTTAATGTGGCATTTAATTCAATATTAGACTCGATTGGGTTTTCTCAGAAAGTAGGAAATTCTACTCAATACCTCCACCATACATTGGACCTTGTTCTGACATATGGCATAGAAACAGAAAATCTTGTAGTGTCTCCTCATAACCCTGTACTGTCAGACCATTGTCTGTTAACCTTTGATTTTACTATTTCTGACTATTTGGCTCCTAAAGAAAAATATTATTACAGTAGATGCCTCTCAGATGATGCTGTTACCAAATTTATGCAGATTGTTTCCTCTATGCCATGTGTCAACACAATGGAAATAAGCTATAGACAGCTTGCTCCTTCTGTAATTGATAACATGGTGGATAGTGTTTCAGCTTCTCTGCATCAGACTCTAGACTTGGTGGCCCCCTTAAAAAAGAAAAAGTCTAATCAGAGATTTCTAACTCCTTGGTTCAACACAGAAACTCGTAGCTTAAAACAGAAGACTCGTCAATTAGAAAGAAAATGGCGCTCCACTAATTTAGATGAAATCTATTTAGCTTGGAGAAATCATCTTTTAATTTATAAAAAAATCTCTTAGAAAAGCTAGAACGAGTTATTACTCTGCATTAATAGAAGAGAACAAGAATAATCCCAGGTTTCTTTTCAGTACTGTAGCCAGGTTGACAAAGAGTCAGGACTCTGTCAATCCTAGCATTCCTTTAGAGGTTACTAGTCAGGACTTTATGAACTTTTTCAATAATAAAATTTCATCCATCAGAGATAAAATCAATCAGATTCTTCCCACAGTTAACTTAAATACTGTAACTACTACAACTCCTTCTATTGATGTCTGTCTTGATGAGTTTACTCCAATCGACCTTTGTGAGTTAGACAAAATAGTTTCCTCATCCAAACCTTCAACTTGTCTTTTAGACCCTATTCCTACCAGGTTATTTAAAGAAGTCTTCCCACTTATTGGTAGCTTTATTCTTCATATAATCAATTCTTCATTAACTTTAGGCCATGTACCGCAGGCTTTTAAAACGGCTGTAATTAAACCCTTACTCAAAAAGCCAACGCTAGATCCAGGAGCTTTAGCTAACTATAGACCAATCTCTAATCTCCCTTTCATTTCAAAAATCTTAGAAAGAGTTGTTGCTACGCAATTATTTGACCACCTGCAGGGAAATGGTTTACTTGAAGAGTTTCAGTCTGGGTTTAGAATCCATCATAGTACTGAAACAGCCTTAGCGAAGGTCACTAACGACCTCCTCATTGCATCTGATAATGGACTAGTTTCTGTACTTGTCCTTTTAGACCTTAGTGCAGCTTTTGATACTATCGATCATAATATTCTACTTGATAGATTAGAACACTATGTTGGACTTAATGGAACTTCGTTGCAGTGGTTTAGATCTTATTTATCTCATAGGTTCCAGTTTGTTCATGTAAATAATGAGTTTTCTTTCAACTCAAAGCTCAGTCATGGAGTTCCACAGGGATCTGTGCTAGGCCCGACTCTTTTTAGTTTATATATGCTTCCGTTAGGCAACATTATTAGAAAGCACTGTATACATTTTCATTGTTATGCTGATGACACACAATTATACCTGTCAATGAAGCCAGATGATAGTAATCAATTAGCCAAGTTAGAAGCCTGTCTTAAGGAAATCAAAGCTTGGATGACTTGTAATTTCCTGCTATTAAATTCAGATAAGACTGAAGTCATTCTTGTTGGTCCAAAAAACCTTAGAAATTCCTTTCCAAATCAAACTTTTAGTTTGGATGCGGTTACTCTTTCTCTTAATAGCTCTGTGAGGAACCTTGGAGTTATTTTTGATCAGGATTTGTCCTTCAATTCACATATTAAATTTGTTTCTAAGACTGCCTTCTATCATTTGTGTAATATTGCCAAGATTAGGAGCATCTTGTCTCAGAGTGATGCTGAGAAACTGATCCATGCTTTTGTTAGCTCGAGATTAGATTATTGTAATTCTTTATTATCAGGCTGACCTAAAGCATCTTTAAAAAGTCTTCAGCTGATCCAAAATGCTGCAGCAAGAGTTTTAACAGGTACTAGAAAGAGAGATCATATCTCTCCGGTTCTGGCCTCCCTTCATTGGCTCCCATAGAGTTTAGAATTAAGCTTAAAATCCTTCTTCTTACTTACAAAGCTCTAAACAATCAGGCTCCTTTTTATTTAAAAGATCTGATACTACCGTATTATCCTAACAGAGCACTACGCTCCCAAAATGCAGGATTACTTGTAATACCTAGAATCTCCAAAAGTACAATGGGAGGCAGAGCCTTCAGTTATCAAGCTCCTCTCCTGTGGAATCAGCTGCCAATCTGGATTCGGGAGTCAGACTCGATCTCTGTCTTTAAGAATAGGGCTAAAACCTACCTTTTTGATATAGCCTACAATTAGGGAGGGATCATGTGTTTCTGAACCCTCCCTTAGTTATGCTGCTAATAGGTTTAGTCAGCCGGGGGACCTCCAGTAATGCACTGGGCCTCACTCCTTTTCTCACTCTCAATGAAATATTTTTTTTGCTGGTCATTAACATTTGTTTGTTCTCTCCCATAGATTGAGTCCCCATCGTGCTGTTTGCTCTCTACATGTCTGTTCTTTTCTTCTTCTCTATCCCCTCACCCCCCAGCCAGTTGCAGCAGATGACTGCCCCTCCCTGAGCCTGGTTCTGCTGGAGGTTTCTTCCTGTTAAAAGGGAGTTTTTCCTCTCCACCGTTGCCAAGTGCTTGCTCACAGGGGATCGCCTGATTGCTGGGGTCTTTCTGCAACTGTGGGGGTTCCCCCTACAGTTGATAGCGCTATGAGATGACTGTTGTTGTGAAATGGCGCTATATAAATAAAGTTGAATTGAATTGAATTGAATTAAAGTGAGTATCCTATACACACTTCCATTATTGTATATGTATATGTGTATGTGTATGTATATATGTATATGTATGTATATGTATATATGTATATGTATATGTGTATATTATCCTATACACACTTCCATTAATTCCATTCTCAACAAGAAGAAGGTTGCTTTTAGGAGCAGAGACAGGGAGGCCATGAAGGCAGCACAGCAGGAGGTGAAACACTGTGTGAAGGAAGCCAAGGACAGCTATAGGAGAAAGGTGGAGAAGAAGCTGAGGGAAAACAACATGAGGGAGGTCTGGGAAGGTGTGAGGACCATCACAGGTCTCAACACAAAGACCAGAGTTGTTGAGGGGACAATAGAGAGGGCAAATGAACTGAACGATTTTTTTCAACAGGTTCAACCAGCCTTTGCCCTTGCCCCTCCCACCCCCACCCTCATTACAGCCACGCCCCCCCTCCACACACCTCCCCCCAAATATTGCAAACCCCCCCCTCCTCTTCATCAGTACGACCCTTGCCATTTATTACCACAGAACAGGTCAGAAGGAAGCTCCGACTCAGGAAAGCTGCAGGCCCGGACGAAGTGTGTCCAAGAGTATTGAAGACCTGCGCTGCAGAACTGGGGGAACCACTACAACGGATCTTCAACCTCAGCCTGCAGATTGGGAGAGTGCCCACTCTTTGGAAGACATCCCGCATCGTTCCAGTTCCGAAAAAGAACCGGCCCAGCGAGCTGAATGATTACCGACCAGTGGCACTCCCCTCACATCTGATGAAGACGCTGGAGCGGCTCTTCCTCAGCCTCCTCAGACCCCAGGTGCAAGACGCCCAGGACCACCTGCAGTTTGCGTACCAACCAAGTGTCGGTGTGGAGGATGCCATCCTCTACCTGCTTCATCGAGCCCATTCCCATCTGGATAAGGGAAGTGGCACAGTGAGGATCCTCTTTTTGGATTTCTCCAGTGCCTTCAATCCCATTTGGCCCCCCTTGCTTCAGGATAAATTAAGCAAGATGGGAGTGGACTCCCACCTGGTGGACTGGATCTCTGGATCTCTGGATCTCTGGATCTCTGACTACCTCACTGGCAGACCACAATATGTCGGGCTGAAGGATATTACGTCTGACACCGTTGTCTGCAGCACTGGAGCCCCCCAGGGCACAGTATTGGCCCCTCTTCTCTTCACCCTGTACACCTCGGACTTCTGCTACAACTCGGAGCTGTGTCATATTCAGAAGTATGCCGACGACACAGCCATTGTTGGGTGTATCAGAGATGACAGAGAAGAGGAGTATCGGAGACTAGTAGGGGACTTTGCTGCATGGTGCCACACTAACCACCTACAGCTCAACACCTCTAAGACGAAGGAGCTGGTTATTGATTTTGGGAGGTCTAGACCAAGACCTCAACCAGTCCTGTTAGAGGGAGCTGAGGTGGAGGTTGTGGATTCATACAAATATCTCGGGTTATGGTTGGATAATAAATTGGATTGGACAACATACATTAGCCACTTGTATGGGAAAACACAAAGCAGGATGTACTTCCTAAGGAGATTGCGGTCCTTCAACATCTGCAGCAAACTTCTGCGGATGTTTTACCAGTCGGTGGTTGCCAGCGTCCTCTTTTACTCTGTGGTGTGCTGGGGGGGCAGTATGTCCAAGAAGGATGCGTCCAGACTGGATAAACTGATCAGGCGGGCCAGCTCTGTGGTCGGCGCGAAGCTGGACACCCTGGTGATGGTGGCAGAGAAGAGGACTCTGGATAAACTGTTGGATATAATGGACAACGTCAGCCACCCTCTGCACACCGTCATCAGTGACCAGAGGAGCCTGTTCAGTGAAAGACTGCTCCTTCCCAAGTGTCGGACCAACAGGCTCAAGAACTCTTTTGTCCACCATGCCATCACACTCTATAACTCCTCACGTGGGGGGGGGGGGCATAGAGTACAGAGGACAGTAGGGCATTCATAGTGAAATAACCTTAACTTAACCATACTTGTACAAGCCATATTTAGCCTTATATTTATACTGTGTATATTATGTTAAGTGTTTATTAAGTGTTTATTTTTTTTCTTTTTTACTTTTCTGATCTGTATGCTCCTTTTATGTGCTGCTGGAAATTTTAAATTTCCCAGAGGGAGTCATCCCAAAGGGATTAATAAAGTTAAGTCTAAGTCTAAGTCTAAGTCTATTACAAGTTGGAAACTCAGCAACAGTTCTGGAGGACTCAAGTCAGGCTTTGGCCTCGAGGTCGAACTCGGGACTGGTTTTTCCTGGCCTCAGCCTTGGTCTCATCCTCGAGACATATAGCCTTGGTAACTTGGCTGAGGCCTCTCGAGGCCATGCAATTTCAACATTATTTTTTAAATTTTTCTAGATTCAATTCTCCTTAAATGATTTTCAGATATTACTTTTTGATTGATATAAATCAAAATCCACCTTGTAATTTTGGGAAATGTAACATTTTTCATAATCTGACAGTGCCTCCCTCCTGCTGCCGATGATTTGGTATCACCCAGCCTGCTCCTCGCCTGTTGGTCACTGACTAAACCAGGTTTGATAGTTTCAAAAATGAACATTACATTCCTTGTTATAGCAAAAACATTTATAGTTTGTCTTCAGAAAATCTCCTCATACTGACAGTGTCCTGCCCCTCCTCTGACAGGTGTGTGCCAGTGTCTTGCTGTGGTGCTCTGCTGAGTTCCGGAGGAGTGGTGTGTGGTCAGACTTTGCACCTTCCTTGTATCCCCAGTTGTGGGTGTGCTCTGACCATTTTGTAATAGGTTTGTAGAAATAATTGACTAATAATATTGTTGATGAATCTGTGATGCTCTGTGGACATTTTCACAGATTCACTTGCTCCCTGTTCTAATAAGCTCAGCTGCTGCTTGCAGCAAATACACAATGAGCAGTGTTGCCAGATGGGAAATGTTGAAGTATCGTACCAGCGGCTTAAAATTAGCCTATTTTGAGGAAAAGTATCATACACACCCAGTTTTCATTCTGACATGGCTCCGGACCATCTGCTTCAGTAACATATTATCACACATCATGCATATTATGGCCTATAATGCAGTTTTACCTTTAAATAATCGAACAGATCAGTTGAAAAAAAGCACCTCTACCTGTGTGGAGTACAGGATGAGCCTCTGGCCTGCACTGAACAGCCCAAAATACTGTATCAGTCATAATTAACAATCTTCAATATGTCTTCTGCTGAATCATGATATATCAAGGTATTGCCTCATAAATATTTTGAGACGTAATCTGTTTATACATTAGGGATAAACATCAATCAATCCATCTAAACTACTGCTAAAATGCCTCTGATAATTTAAGTAGAAACCTGTTGTAGTTTTATTGAGAACCATAATCCAGTGACATTTTTGCAGACATTTGCAGGCTGCAGCAGCAACAGAAAACTTTAGTGCTAATGCCAACAACAGGTTTGAACTGTGGGGGGTGGGGAGCAGGTGGCAGGTGGCAGATGGGGGGGCAGAACCTAGTAAAACTGGGGTCTGCCCCCCCCACCCATTTCGTTTCTCAGCCTGCTGGTTGTGTTGCTTGCTTGTTGAGGCTGCTGTGCCTGCATTAGTGCTGTAACGTACGTGAATGATTCGATCAAGTGTACTAGTTTTTTATGGGTGAACGTACTTTATGAATTACTCACCGGAACTGTAGTGGAAGCCAGGGATCACCAGCTGAATCACCCGCCTGAGCCCGCTCAGTTCATCCGACTCTCAGTTCAGTGAGTGGTAGACATTTAGAGCTCCAGTACAACACTGAGTGATTCGGTGTAGCACGGATCTTTTTAGCTTGACTCAGTTTGTTTCAGTGAACTGTGTAATTAGCAGCCTCCTCCAGTTGATGCTCCAGCTTAGAAAAATCCTTTACGCTTCGGGATTTTTTGAGCAATTCATTTTCTCTAAGCTCTTTCCTCTCAATAATTTTATGAGTGCCACTTTCAAACTTTTTTCCGGACATTCTGACCGAGTTAAAGGGCACCTGTAGCGAATTTTAATCAAAAACTATTTCAGAGGATCAAATATGATACTAGTGGTTCCGTCCAGCTATTTTGGTCATGATTCCTTCTCAAATACGCGCGAGTTTCAAGTCACTGGTCTGTCAGTCAGTCATGGTCAGCGACATCTTGTCTCCTCCATGGCCAGTTTCAGCATGGTAGTGACGCACAGACGTTGCTTTGTGCGAATGAGTGGGCTGCAGTATAGCAGTCAGCAAAGTTTCAGCATCAGAATTTTATGTAATTTTTTACAACCATGTACAAGCAAATCTACCCACATATAATTTAATGAAATAAAATTCTAGTATATCAAGATTTATTCAACGTGTTCAGAAGTTACTTGACTGGGAACTTGCCTGTTCATCAGGTCTCCTTCAGCTGCCCGTCCCCGGAGGTAACTGCAGATCATGCCATCAATGAAGGCCATTTACAAGGACGGTTTGTGCAGTATATATCCGTGCAGATTTTGAAGCGTTTTCAGCTCAGATCTCGACCCACTGAGCACCTGCTGAACGTATTTGCTCACCCACGGTAAACATGTTACTCTTCCACAGTAAAGCCAGAAACAACGAGTGTACGTCACTTCCGGCCGGTGATGGCTGCCCCCCATTGGTTTTGACCGAGCAGTTTTCATGGGATAAAATTATTCAGTATACTGACTCTCGGGGTTATTTTTACTGAATAAACTGTTATGACCCGAGCGTCGGTTCTGATCACGCTCGGGCTAAGCTATGTCTCGCTGCCGGCCTTGACAGCTGCGGGCGGTATTCTGGCCTCTCCGGGCTCTTATTGTGAAAGTGCTCGGTGGGGCTTCCGCCTGTCAACGGTCGGTCAGCTGTGTGTCATCATTGTCATTAGTACCTTGTCAATTTAAGCCCAGCACTGGCGTCTGTAGGACGCAGCAGTGTCTGATCGCCAACCTGGTCATTTATCTGTTCACCCACCGTCACGTTGCGGATGCCTGGACTGTTTTCACACCTCGGCTGCCTTGGGCTTGACCGTCTTTCACCGGTACCAGTAAGTGCGCTACATTAGCCTTATTCCTCCCGGCGTGTATTGATCTGTAAGTCCCTGCCTTAGCAGCCAGTGTGCTATTATTACCAAGCCTGACTGTGTGTGACTGTCTCCTGCTCTGGACCTATAGTGTGCTGTATAGCCCTATGCCTCCTGTTATTTGAAGACCCCTGTCATTATTCTCAGCAGCTTGTGCTAACACCTTTTCACCGTAATAAACTCACTGAAAAACTCACTGGTGACTCTGTGTGCGTCTTATGCTGGCTCGTGAGGGCCAGCGCATGACAGTACACTGCTGCCCAAAAACAGCGTTTACAGTGACGCCAACCTGAGACGCTATTCACCAGTGAGTTTGAGTTTTGGACATTGCTTTTCCCTGTCGGGGTCCTGTGTATGTGAGCAATGCCGTCACCGAAGAGCCACGTGCTGACGGGTGTTTTGGAAGCCGTGGATGAGCTGCTCATCTCCGCTTCCCTGTTGGACTATGACCACGGCATACATTGGTACCTGGACGCCGCCGAAGATGTTCTCTGTAATCTCTCTCCCCGCTACGCCAACCACCCGGAAGTCAACGCGAGGAGGGAGGACATCGCTGCACAACGCGAATTATTCCTGATGATGGAGGAGGAACGCGGCATGAAGCAGGTGAAGAGGCACTCCTGCTCTTCGCCTATGGATCCTGATCCTGCCTTCGATCCATTTCGGGAGTTCGCACCATCTGGGGGCCGGCGAAGGCGTCGGCGTCACGGCCGGGTGCATCTTCGGCAAGCTCCTGCTCCGGATCCAGTTCCGGGCCGCCGGGATGACCCCCTCAACCAGCCAGCTGCTGAGAGTGAGCTGAGTCCTGTGCCGGTGGGCTCCGTTCTTGGATCCTTTTTTACCATCCAGCGAGCGAGGGAAGGAGCAACGTCCGCTACAGCTGATAACATCCTCCCCCCGGGAGACAGGCAAGTCCAAGTTCACTTTCCTAGTAATAATAGTGATCTGTCTTGTCTGACTCCTGGGGGTGAAGCTCAGGGTTCGCAGCTCCCTAAGTTTCTTTCCCCAGCTGTAGCCGCTTGTATTAAACCTGCTGCCTCTGTGTCTCCTCCTGAGGAGCGGTCCTCGGCGTCAGTCCCACGCCGTCGATCGAGGGGGAGGCCTGCAGCTCTGGGAAATATCCCGGCCCTGCAGCCTTGCTTTGGACAGAGCAGAACGGACTGCAGTGAGGAGCCAGAGCCAACGAGAGAGCGTCCCCAGGGTTCCTCAGGGATGCAGCCCGAGTCAGCAGGTCCAGGGTCCTCTGCCCCCACGTCATACGGGTTATTGGCGTGGACGCCAGCGCGTGAGGATCCAGCTGCAGAGACCATCAGGCCGGCTGTGGAACCCGACACAGCCGAGTGGGAGCCCGACGACGAGTTTCTTCTTGAACCTGGATCGGCGAAGTCCTGGACGGCTCCAGAGCCCGAGTGCAGGCAAGTGCTCTTTTTTGTTTTCCTGTATGGTGTGTTAGAGCATTTTTGCCTGCCTCATGGGGAGGGGAGTGAGGGGCAGCCGGCCGCTGCACCCGAGCTCGTCTCGCTGGGCTCTGGCGCTGCCGGTGGAACTGATCCCGGTCCTCTCCTGTTTTCTGAGCACCTCCACAGCGTTACCGGTCCGGAGCCAGTCAAGGTCACGGGACTGGGGGTTCCAGGTTCGGAGATGGAGGTCGTCGCCGGAGCAGTCCTGACCCAGTCGAGGTCCGACGTGTGGGCCGAGGTGACCCGGTCGGGGTCCGACGTGTGGGCCAAGGAGACCCGGTCGGGGTCCAACGTGGGTGCAGCGGTGACCCAGTCGGGGTCCAACGTGGGTGCAGCAGTGACCCAATTGGGGCCCGTCCTGACCCAGTCAGGGTCCGACGCATGGGCTGAGGTGACCCAGTCGGGGTCCAACGTGGGTGCAGCGGTGACCCAATCGGGGCCCGTCCTGAACCAGTCGGGGTCCAACGTGGGTGCAGCGATTACCCAATCGGGGTCCGACGAGGTTCAGTCGGGTTCCGACTCAGGTGTGGCTGTAACCCAATCGGGGTCCGACGAGGTTCAGTGGGGGTCCAGTGCAGGTGCGGCTGCGACCCAATCAGGATTCGAGGGGGTCCAGGTTTTTGGTTGTCCCCCTCTCAGGAGCCACCAGCTGGGGGCCATTAGTGGGTTTTGTTTGGCAGATTGGCGCTCTCCTGTTTTGTCGTTTTCAGGTGAGCGGCTGCATGCAATCCCTCCACGGTCCTGTTGGTTGTGGGATGTGGGCCGGCCACCCGAGGAACTGCTTGGAGCGTTCGGCGTCTTGGGTTGGCCACCCAATAAACTGTGTGTGTTACGGGGTGACCTGGTTCGGCCACCAGAGGACTTATTTCTGGGGGCATGGGACTGGGGCAGGCCACCTGACTGATCATGTACTGTGGGATTTTCTGTGGGCCCATATGGTGCCAAGTCATGTTTAGTACGTCTAGCAATTTTTGTTGTTTATCAAAGTCATAGTCTTTGTCAAGTCCGAGCAATTTTTGATTGCCTCTTGTTTCCTTGTAAGTCATAGTCTTAGTCAAGTCCGAGCAATTTTTGATTGCCTCTTGTTTTTTTTTTTCTCTTGTAAGCCAAAGTCATAGTCACAGTCAAGTCTGAGCAATTTTTAGATTGCCTCTTGTTTTTTTTTTTCTTATAGCCAAAGTCATAGTCATAGTCAAGTTTGAGCAATTTTAGATTGCCTCTTGTTTCTTTTTTCTTGAGCCACAGTCGTAGTCTTAGTCAAGTCGGAGCAATTTTTTGATTGCCTCTTGTTTTTTTTTTGAAGGCCATAGTTTAGTTATAGCCAAGTCAGAGCAATTTTGGATTGCCTCATGTTTTTTTGGGGGGGGGAAAGCCACAGTCTTGCCATAGCCAAGTTAGGTCAGGGCAATCTGGTTTGCCCCATGTGTTTTGCAGTACTTAGTTTAGTTCTGTCTTTGTTGTTTTGTTCTTCACTCCTTCTTGAGGGGCTATAGTATGGAGGTTTCTGTTCATAGTTTCCAGGGGTTTACTTGTATTTTTGGTCTTGTGTGTTTGTTTTTTCATAGTCGCCGTGTTTAGCACGTATTTCTTTTGTGTCCATAGTTGCAGTCATGTATTCTTTTTATAGTCATGTTTTTCCACAGTTGGTCATGTATTTCTTTCCTTTGTTTTTTTTCCCCAGAGTCATGTGTTTGTATTTATTTCTTGTTGGTTTCCATAGTTATCGTGTGTTTCCATGTATTTCTTGTATGGTTTTCTTGTCTGGTCTTTGTCTTGTTCTTGGGTTGGTTTCTCTCCCTCCGCACCTGTCCCCCAACCTCCCACCCTGGGGGGGCGGGGGGGGGGCAGGGTGGTTCCTTGGGGCGTTCGGAGTCCGCCCGTGGAGGGAGGGTACTGTTATGACCCGAGCGTCGGTTCTGATCGCGCTCGGGCTAAGCTATGTCTCGCTGCCGGCCTTGACAGCTGCAGGCGGTATTCTGGCCTCTCCGGGCTCTTATTGTGAAAGTGCTCTGTGGGGCTTCCGCCTGTCAACGGTCGGTCAGCTGTGTGTCATCATTGTCATTAGTACCTTGTCAATTTAAGCCCAGCACTGGCGTCTGTAGGACGCAGCAGTGTCTGATCGCCAACCTGGTCGTTTATCTGTTCACCCACCGTCACGTTGCGGATGCCTGGACTGTTTTCACACCTCGGCTGCCTTGGGCTTGACCGTCTTTCACCGGTACCAGTAAGTGCGCTACATTAGCCTTATTCCTCCCGGCGTGTATTGATCTGTAAGTCCCTGCCTTAGCAGCCAGTGTGCTATTATTACCAAGCCTGACTGTGTGTGACTGTCTCCTGCTCTGGACCTATAGTGTGCTGTATAGCCCTATGCCTCCTGTTATGTGAAGACTCCTGTCATTATTCTCAGCAGCTTGTGTTAACACCTTTTCACCGTAATAAACTCACTGAAAAACTCACTGGTGACTCTGTGTACGTCTTATGCTGGCTCGTGAGGGCCAGCGCATGACATAAACACATTTTTTGATTTATAAGTAATACCTAAAGCAGGATTAATGTTGTTATAATGACCAGTACAGGTTTCCTTTAATTACTTCTTACTCTTACTGGAGCTTGCATAGTCACATGTCAAAACATTTCCTCTGATAGGCTATTGTTATGTGGTACCCACGTGAGGCACTTGTAAATTAAACCAATCAGCAGCCTCAGATGAATATAAAGTGATGGACATACAATTTGACTAGTTAACAACAATGTGATCTTTTTTGTTGGCTCATCATAGGCCCTGATCTTCTAGGCCCCTGGGCTTCAGCCCAGCCTAGCCCATTCATTAAGGCAGCCTTGAATGTCGGGACAACGCCCATCCCGCTTGGGACCAACATATTTAGTCCAAAAAATGGGACATCCCGGCTAAAACGGGATGGTTGGTGTGATATCCTACCGTGTAGCAATGATCACACTTGAGTTGTTTCTTTGGCTAACTCTGCCGTTTATTCTGCAACACACATAATAGACTGAACATGGATTCTGCGCGGGGTTTTCACACTCTTATTCTAATGTGTCCCCTTCATAGTAGTGCTGAACAATACAGGTAGTTCCCCCTAGAGGCATGTGCCAGTAATGTTCTATTTTAGACTTGCAGTCTACCACATCCCTCCCCTCTAGATTAAACTACTCTTAATTACACTAGCCAATTACTAGACATCCTGGAACTCCAATTTAACCCTGAACTATCACAGTTACTTTTTAATTTCTTAAACACATGTGTCATACACATAATTTCTTTCTTTTTTTTTTTTTTTTTTCACATGTATAACACACATAACAGTCTAACTGGGGATTTGGTTTGACTACCGCATCCCAGTGAGGTTCCAGGACGCATTCTTGTCCTGTGGCTGGGGAACTCACTACTGACTAAGTATAGTCCTTCAAGTAGTCTGGAGCTCTCCGAGCTCGCTGAGATCTTCTCACGGCGGGTGAGCCAACTGCAGGTGAAGACTCAGACTGCTCCACTGTTTCGGCTGCTGCAGTGCTGCCCGTAGAATCTGCAGAGACGGTTACCTCAGGTTTCACCTGAAGTGGTGGTTCGTTGATGCTCTCCTCAGGATGGGTGTCAGACAACACCTCTGGTGCCATCGGCAGGGGAATGGAGCTCCTACCACGAACTTGGTCGATGTGTCGCCTCACCACTTGTCCATGACCTAATGTCACCTTGAATGACACAGGGCCTGTCTTTTCTGTTATTTCTCCTGGTACCCAGGCTGGTCCTGAGCCAAAGTTGCGGGTGTAGACCACGTCTCCTTCTCTCAGTATTCTCTCTCTAGCATGCATGTCATGATAACCTTTTTGTTTCTCTTGTTTATCATGCACTTTGTTTCTGAAGTCTGGATGTATTAAGTCAAATGTTGACCTCAACTTCCTTCCACACAACAGCTCAGCTGGTGACTTGCCAGTTGTAGATTGGGGTGTTATTCGATAGCTGAACAGAGCTCTCGACATTCGGGTTTCAATAGAGTCTCCTGTCATCTTTTTCCTGAGTGACTTGAACGTCTGCACGGCCCTCTCGGCTAAGCCGTTAGAAGAAGGATGGTATGGCGCAGTCGTGATGTGACGTATGCCATTCTTTTCAGAAAACTCTTGGAACTGTTCACTCGTAAAACATGTACCGTTATCTGATACTATGATTTCAGGTAGCCCATGTTGGCTGAAACTCTTTCTAAGACATTCAATGGTAACAGTAGAAGTAGAGCTACTCACAGAATATGCATCGATCCACTTTGAGTATGCGTCAACTATGATCAGGAACATTCTTCCCATCCATGGACCTGCGTAGTCAATGTGAATTCTTCTCCATGGTTTATCTGGAACTTCCCAGGGATGTAGTGGGGCTGCTGGAGGACTGTTCCTGTTCTCCTGGCATGCCGCACATGACTTCACAAGCGCCTCCACCTCTGCATCCATGTTGGGCCACCACATGTAGCTCCTCGCCAACGCTTTCATGCGAGTGATGCCAGGGTGTGCTTGGTGTAGTTGTTGCAGTAAGGCATTCCTACCAGGTGGTGGAACAACCACGCGTCCTCCCCACAGGATACAACCTTCCTGGGTGCTGAGCTCATCCTGTCGTCTGGCATAGGGAATGAACTCAGGACTGTTCATCTTCGGCCATCCTCGCAAGATGTATTCTCGCACTCTTGCTAGAACAGGGTCTTTGTCTGTCCACTTCTTTATTTGTTGTGCGTTCACCAGGGGCACGCCGATATCTTCAAACAATAGCACTCTCTCCTCCTCCTCAGGCGTGCTGTCTCTTCCTCCATCCAAGGGTAGCCTACTCATCGCGTCAGCATTCGTATGGTCCCGTCCGGCTTTGTAAACGATGGTGTACTCATACGCTGCTAATGTAACGGCCCATCTCTGAATTCTCTGAGATGTCATCTGGGGTATGGCTCTCATTTCACTGAACAGTGAAATTAGTGGCTTGTGGTCAGTCACTATAGCGAACTGTCTCCCATACAGGTATTTGTGGAACTTTTTTACACCAAATACTACTGCAAGGCCCTCCTTGTCTAGCTGGGAGTAGTTTTTCTCAGCTGCACTAAGAGTTCTTGAGACGAACCCTATGGGTCTCTCTGAGCCATCCTCCATACGATGAGAGAGTACAGCACCCACACCGTAGGGTGATGCGTCACACGCCAGGATGAGTGGTTTGTTTGAATCATAGTGCACTAACACACTACAGGACTGAAGTAGCGCTTTGGACTCTTCAAACGCCTTCTGCTGCTTGACCCCCCATGACCATTTTTCTTCCTTCTTAAGTAAGGTATGTAGTGGTGCCAGCAGCGTGGAGAGCTTTGGGAGGAACCTATGGTAATAGTTCAACAAGCCCAGGTAGGCTTTTAACTCAGTAACCTTTTGTGGCTCAGGCGCCTCCGCAATGGCTTCCACTTTGTCTGTTAGAGGGTGTAGACCACTGGCGTTGATCTTGTGGCCTAGGAACACCACCTCTTTTCCCATGAACTCACACTTGCTTCTTTTCAACCTCAGACCGCTTTTCTCCAACCGTTGAAGCACTTCCTTCAGCGTTTTCAGATGTTCTTGTTCATTTGGTCCTGTACAAAGGATGTCATCCAAATAAATGGCAACATTCGGAATTCCACCTAGGATGCCCTCCATAGTTCTCTGGAATATAGCAGGACTGGAAGCTACTCCAAATGGTAAGCGTGTGTAGGTATATAAGCCTTTGTGTGTATTGATGGTTACATACTTTCTTGATTCTTCTTCCAGGACTACTTGTTGGTAGGCGTGACTCATGTCTAATTTCGTGAAGTGTCGGCCGCCATTCAGCTGTGCGAAGAGGTCCTCCACTTTAGGAATTGGATACTGATCCACCCGTGATGCTCGATTGACAGTGAGTTTGTAATCTCCACATATTCTAATGGAGCCATCCGGCTTTCTCACTGGGACTATGGGTGCCGCCCATTCTGCAACCTGCACTGGCTCAATGATCTTGTCATCCAGCAGCCTCTGTAGCTCGCTTTCAACCAGTGGCTTGACTGCATAGGGTACCGGTCGGGGTTTGCAGAATCGTGGTTGGGCCTCCTTGTCCACATTAATCTTTGCAGTGACACCTTTTAGCTGTCCCACGCCTTCTTTGAACACCTCAGCGTGTCTTTCGAGGATCTCCTCCAGCTGCAATTTGGGCTGAGATTCCACTTTATTCACCAACTGATCCATCATGGCCAGTTCTTGTAGCCAACTTCGCCCTAGTAGATTTGGTCCTTCGCTCCCAACTACTACTACAGGTAAGTCCTTTTCTTTGTTTTCGTGCTGCACCTTCACTTGTGCCATGCCTAGCACGTCTAGCTTCTCTCCTGTGTATGTTTTTAATTTTAATGAACAGGGATTTAATTCTGCTGTGTCTGTTTTCTTCCACAGTTGTGTATATTGCTGTTTACTTAATATGGTTACTCCACAGCCTGTATCAACTTCAAATGTTACTTTCATTCCATTAACATTCATGGTACGCGTGATGGGCGCTACCTTGGTCAGCTCCTCTGACGTGTTGTAAATTGTGTGAAAACCCATGTCTTCTGTATCACTTTCTCCCTCCCCTCTCAGTTGATTCGCTCGCTGTTCCTTTCCTGGGCCCTTTTTTTTTTTCTTTTGCCCATTAACTGTTGCTTTCAGCACCTGTGCGCTGTCCACCTTTATTCTACATGCTTTCTTAATGTGCCCTCGCTTGCCACAATTATGACACAGCTCAGTGGCAAATTTGCACTCGGCGGCATTGTGCTGGCCTTTGCAGCGATAACAACTGGGGAATTTGTGATGATTTTTATCAGTTGACACTTTGTGGACACCTACTTGGGTCTTAGGCACACGAACATGCGTTGCTGCGTCCTCTGTTAGCTTCCCTTGCATTTCTCTCACATCTTTAGATGCTGTTTCCATCGCTTGGCATAATTCCAAAGCCTTCACAAAAGTGAGTTTTGTTTCAGATAAAAGTCGCCGTTGCATACGGTCATCATTCACTCCACACACAAGTCTGTCTCTTAACATTTCTTCCAATGAGTCTTTGTAATCACAGTGCAGTGTTAATTTCTTCAGTTCTGCCACATACTCTGCTATGGACTCAGTGTTCCTCCTTATGCGTGAATTAAATTTGAATCGTTGCACGATTTCACTCGGTTTGGGGCTGAAGTGCTTCTGAAGCTCAGCAGTAAGCTGGTCGTACGTTTTATCTTTCGGTAATGCAGGGCTTAATAAATTTCTCAACAAGCTGTAAGTAGTTGCACCAACTCCACTCAACAGTACAGCCTTCCTTTTGTCTGGCTCCTCAATCTCATTAGCTTGGAAGAAAAAGTCCAACATTTCACTATATTCTTCCCATGACTGAGTCGAGTTATCAAAAGGGGTTACCGTTCCGATTACAGCCGCCATTGCTCGTCGTGGTGGGGAAACCTCGTTTTTCCTCCTCTGAACTTGCACTCGAACTACTGGAGTCACTTGAGTTCGCCACACTTGCAATGTTCTCTGTTTCTCGCCGCTGATTTTTTCCTTTTAATCCTCGTCGCCAATTGTGTGATATCCTACCGTGTAGCAATGATCACACTTGAGTTGTTTCTTTGGCTAACTCTGCCGTTTATTCTGCAACACACATAATAGACTGAACATGGATTCTGCGCGGGGTTTTCACACTCTTATTCTAATGTGTCCCCTTCATAGTAGTGCTGAACAATACAGGTAGTTCCCCCTAGAGGCATGTGCCAGTAATGTTCTATTTTAGACTTGCAGTCTACCACAGTTGGAAACCCTATGTTTAGTCCTCCTTGCCATGTTTTTGCCTTTGACTGCAGTCAGTACCATCAGCTGTCCATACAGGCAAGACAAAAAACGATGGAGTAGTAACCCAAGGTTTGCTGTTCTGATGGCAAAATGTCAGAACACCAGCTAATTAGCCTTTGGCTTTGAGGGTTATTACAAGTACCTGGGAGTCTACAAATCAACTGCTTATTGTTAACAATGAGGATAACAATAATGCCCCTTTTCCACTAGTACCTACAGGTACATCTCAAAAAATTAGAATATCATGAAAAAGTTCAATATTTTTTGTCATTCATTTCAGAAAGTGAAACCCATATATTATATATATATGTATATGTATGTATTGTATATATTATATACAATGCTCTGCACTGTGTGTCTGTGTGTGTGTGTATATATATATATTTTATAGTAATATGTACATATGTATATTAGCTGCTCTTGCTTGCTTGTTTTTTTTCTTGCCTTCTGATTGTTGCTCTGAGTGTTGCTATCCCTGTGCTGTTGCAATCCTGGAATTTCCCCGTTGTGGGACTAATAAAGGCTTATCTTATCTTATCTTATCTTATATAGAGTCATGACACAGAGAGTGATATATTTCAAGTGTTTATTTATTTTAACTTTGATGATTATGAAAACCCCAACTTGTGTCAGCTGTGTTTTCCTCTCTAAGAAGGTTTCTGAGTTGGAATTGAGACTCTCTAACCTCGGGAGGCTGAAAACCACCTGAACACTATTATTTTTGGACGGACATCGGCCCCAGCGACGGACTTGCAGCTAGCAGAGACGGCTACTTACCTGGGTGAAATTAGCACATCGCCACTTCCACCCCTGCTGCAGTCACCTTAGCTGTCCAGGACTCCAGCATCAAACACTGGCTTCAGCTCGGAGCTAAACCCAAAGCCCCGGGTGGTTCGTCACAGCCTCAGTGCGCACCCTGGACCATGGTTGGGCCAAATAGCAAACGTCGGGGATTGACCAGACATGGCTGTGTCTCCTCCCTTCCCCTTTTGCTGGAAAACAGATTCGAAATCCTTTCCCTGGAAGATTTCCCCCACCTGGACGTCGATCTTCCTCCCATGGCTGCCCCTACTCCTTCAGCAGCGGTCCAAACCCGCAAGCCCCTGATCAAAACTACCTTAGGTGTGCCAAACTATACACTAGCTCCAAAAAGAGGAGAGCGCATCCCCCTGCATCCCCCCCGCATCGGCACCCCACCGCCACTGCTGCAACAACGGCAAAATTATCCAGCATTTCACAAGCCACCGACAAAGCCCCCCCCCCCCCCCCCCCCCCCCCCGCCCCCAGACGACACTGGTAATAGGTGATTCAATAATGAGGAATGTCAGAAGCAGGTACTGTGTTACAAAATTTTTCCTTTGGCTAAAGTGTCAGACATTGAGGCTCTTACCCCTGACCTATTAAATGAATACCCCCACGCTAAAACTGTTATTGTGCACGTTGGATGCAACAACATCCCAGATGAAACATCGGAGATCTTAAAGAGTGACTTCAGGAGCCTTCTGTCCACTCTTATGAACTGTGGCAGACGTGTGTTTATTTCTGGGCCACTTGCTCCTTTTAGAAGAGATTGCAATTATTTTAGCAAAACTCTCAGCCTTAATACCTGATTGTGCTCAACATGTCCTACTTCTAACATTGGTTTTATAGACAATTTCAACCTGTTTTGGAACCGCCCATCATTTATGAAGCCAGATGGCATCCATCCAAATAGACTCGGTGCACGTGTTCTAAGGGACAATCTGTTTTATTCCATTCAGCATTTTTTAGTACGGTGACTGAAAGCTGGTATGTTAACTCACCCCGAAGTACCTGGGTCTGCCAACCAGCCCTTTTTTGCTTCCACTTCTCATATTAATCCTATTAATCCAAATAATTCTCCCTGTTTAGATCAGTCTTCAATTCATAACCCCATAGAGATTGTGTCTGTTTCCCGTTACCCAAAACATTATAATCCAAGACAAATACAACATAATTTGATAAATACATGCCTCTCTGCAGCTCCTCTTCATCTGCCTCCCCTCAACTTAGCCCCTGTCTTCCCCATCAGAGAATCATTGTCTGCTCCCTCCAAAGTTAATAAAATATAAGGTATAAGCATCCCAAAATGATTAAACAAAAAGTTGGTAAAACTCAAATTAAACATCAAATCTCTAAATTTAATGATTTGGCATCCCTTCCTCCTCATAATTTAAAAATTAAATGTGGTTTGTTAAATATTAGGTCTCTAACTCCCAAGTCTCTGCTAGTCCATGATCTGTTAATTGATCATCAGATTGATTTAATATCCCTTACAGAGACTTGGTTAGGGCAAGAGGATTATGTTAGTTTAAATGAATCAACTCCCTCTGGTTATTTGAACTATCAAAATCCCAGAAGTTTTGGTCGTGGAGGAGGAGTAGCAACAATTTACCATTCTAAATTACTAGATTTTTAAATTAAATTACTGGATAGACTAAATCCTTCTTCTCACTTACAAAGCTCTTAACAATCAGGTCCCTTTTTTATTTAAAAGATCTGATACTACCCTATCATCCTAACAGAGCATTATGCTCCCAGAATGCTGGATTACTTGTAATACCTAGAATATCCAAAAGTACAATGGGAGGCAGACCCTTCAGTCATCAAGCTCCTTTCCTGTGGAACCAGTTCCCAATCTGGATTCGGGAGTCAGACTCGATCTCTGTTTTTAAGAATAGGGTTAAAACCTTCCTTTTTGGTATAGCCTACGATTAGGGAGGAATCATGTGTCTCTGAACCCTTCATTAGTTATGCTGCTAATAGATTTAGACAGCCGGGGGACCTCTAATAATGGACTGGGCTTCACTCCTTTAATGTTTGCTCTCTACATGCTTGTTCTTTTCATTTTCTCTATCCCCTCACCCCCCAGCCAGTCGCAGCAGATGACTGCCCCTCCCTGAGCCTGGTTCTGCTAGAGGTTTCTTGTTGTTAAAAGGGAGTTTTTCCTCTCCACCATCACCAAGCGCTTGCTCACAGGGGATCGTCTGATTGCTGGGGTCTTTCTGCAATTGTGGGGGTTTCTCCTACATTTGAATCAGAATCAGAATCAGAATCAGAATCAGAATCAGCTTTATTGCCAAGTATATTTACAAGTAAACACACGAGGAATTTGACTTGACATTGGACGCGCACGTTAGGCGCATCCAATGACGCGTCGCCATACAAGGCGCCTGTCAACAGTGGAGGTAAAGAGGGGAGGGGAGGGGGAGGAAAACACAATAGGAGAGAGAAAAAAACATAGTAATCAGAATAAACGCTCGTATATGAGCCAAATTTTGACTACACAGAAAAAAAACCCTCATGCATTAGCAGACAATAGATACAATCACACAGCAGAGGGAGGGAGAGCAGTGTGTGTATATTTGCATGTCATTGTGTAGTGTGAGTGTAACAGTTGTTAGTGGGCAGCAGAGGGCGCCTCCAGGCAGTGGATAGATGTTATAATCATGTGACTTATAAACAAGACCAGAGATCAGAGTCTGTCTCTCTTTTCCTCTTCCTTGCAGAAGGCACATGGGCATTGTCCTCGAGAGACCAATCCGCTGACGACAACAACTGATTGTTGATGTATGGGTAGACATAAGCCACTTCTCTGGCGTTATCTTATCGAGGAGGAATGTAAACAAGGGTACCAAAACACAAGGTCAAATCTGCACAGTGCACTCAGAGAATAAAAAAAATTCTCTCTCTTCGATTCTGTGCTTCAATTTCATACAGGCTTGAATCATACTTTAGATCATTCTCTGGAGAGCACTCAGCGATCCACAGATGTTATCCACCTACCGAAACATAGGTAAAACATGTCCAGAGAGTTCGTTCTCTCTTCAATGCATGCCAGGTAGTAAATTCCATGTTAATCCTGCCGCTGACAGTCAGTGCTCCCCCCAGCTGGACGAATTGTTGAATTTGTTAAGGGAGCTACGCCGGGGTCCGCATTTGATTAGCTCACCCAGATAATTTCGATACACTAGGAAAACTCCAGGGGCCAAAACAGAAGATCCTGTGATCAGTTCAATCTCAGTCGAATCACACAGACACATGAATTCCAATGCCATGAGTCTCCCTTGGGTTCCCCCTGACCCGCTTCTTCTTTTAAAGGTGACAATCGCATATAAGCCGCTTTCCAGATCCATAATTTCCATTTGGATTAAGATTCAGCCAGGAGAAGAGTGACATTGCAAGCTGGGATCAGAAGGGAGAGGATTAGGAGGGAGAGGGAAGAAAAGCGTCTGCTCTCTCTCAGAAGCGGAAGTAGAGACTGAAGAGACTGAAGTAGAGACTAAAGTACTGTGAGATGACTGTTGTTGTGAAATGGCGCTATATAAATAAAGTTGAATTGAATTGAATTGAATTTTATCAAGACCAAAGTCAGCACAGTCGTCTACCAGAAAATTTTAGAGCACTTCATGCTTCCCTCTGCTGACAAACTTTATGGAGAAGCTGATTTCATTTTCCAGCAGGACTTGCCCCCCCCCACCACCACCACACACACAGACACACACTGCCAAAAGTATCAAAACCTGGTTTAATGACCATGGCATCACTGTGTTTGCTTAGCCAGCAAACTCTCCTGACCTAAACCCCATCGAGAATCTATGGAGTATTGTCGAGAGGAAGATGAAAGACACCAGACCCAACAATGCAGACGAGCTGAAGGTCACTATCAAAGCAACCTGGGCCTTCATAACACCTCAGCAGTGCCACAGTCTGATCACCTCCATGCCACGCCACATTGATACAGTAATTAATCCAAAAGGAGCCTCGACCTAGTATTGAGTGTGTACATGGACATACTTTTCAGTGGGCTAAAATTCCTATTAAAAAAACATTTTTTTAAATTAATTTTATGTAATATTGTAATTTTTTGAGAAACTGAATTTGGGGTTTTCATGGGTTTTCATAATCATCAAAATTAAAATAAACACTTGAATTATTTCACTCTCTGTGTCATGAATCTATATAATATATGGGTTTCACTTTCTGAAATGAGTGACAAAAAATATTGAACTTTTTCATGATATTCTAATTTTTTGAGATGTACCTGTATATAAGATAAGATAAGATAAGCCTTTATTAGTCCCACAACGGGGAAATTCCAGGATTGCAACAGCACAGGGATAGCAACACTCAGAGCAACAATCAGAAGGCAAGAAAAAAAAAAACAAGCAAGCAAGCAAGCAATAGCCAATAATAGTATATAGCCCAACTCACCTCGATATGGCTTTACTTAACTCAGTTCACTTTTGTTTCCATTACACCAGAGTACCGCCTGCGGTGGGTGGGATTTTTTTACAGCAAGGCGACACAACACTCCCGTGATGTAAAACACATGACACAAGCAAAACACAAGATGGCGGATTACAAGGCAATTGCTCAGTCTCTGGCTTTTTGTCAGAGTAAAGGCAAAAAAGGAGAGCCAGAGAAGGCTACAGGCGGCAAGACAACACACTCTGGAAAAGTACTGGAGCATTTAGGAAGGCAGTATAAAGCCGAAGATGTGAGGATACAAACTAGATCACATATGAAGGTAAGCTAATGATTGCTAATTTTAGTTAGCTTTAAGTCCGCCGTACTACATTGTAATGTCGGCAAGTTATCACTATTAGGTACTAAAACATGTATGCTGTGTGTGTGTGTGTTTGAGATGGCTCTCTTGTGGCAAAATTACCACTTCAAACCATGGGTCTGGGTGTTCACCAGAGCCTCTCAGTGGTGGGATGTCACCCCAGCTTCACAAACGCTCAGTGGTTACTGAACTTCAGAATGTCTGTAGAAACGTTTAGCTTCCAGTGCAACAAATTGCTCTGATCTGTGTGAAAAATCACAGCTCAGACTGTTGAGACATCATGGGATGTACTGCTCCAGCCAGTGGTGTTGTGGCAAAAAGTGATCAGCTGCCAAAAATTGATCGCCAGGTGCCATATCATAGTTATGGGGTTTTATTAGCTGTAAAATATATATTTCAACAGGTAAACAGTACTGAGTTAGGTGTCAATAAGATATATTTAACAATTATGATGCATTTTTAAGCCAAAACAAACTTGATCTAGGATTAAAAGCAAATTAAAATAATGCAGTCACAAGGTTACATGGAGAAATACATAGATTTACTGGATATATACATGTAGATACTGTATAAATATATATTCTATGCATCAGCAATGTACTATACATGTATTCGTTTAGTATTGCACTGGGAACTTTGACAATAAACCTTTGTACTTTTTGTAGTTGACATGTTCTAGGACCCAGTAAGCAGACACAGACTCCAAAGTAAACTCAATTATCTTTATTGTGTGTTGGGTGTGTGCGTGCATGCGTGTATGTGTCAATGTTGCAGCTGGGGCGAGCAGAGCACCCTGCAGCCTGGCAACCCTATGAACAAGCAAAGACAGGGAGGATTAGTGTCAGAACTCAGGAGGGAATGTACAGTGATGTTTAGGGCTTACCGTCGATGAGATGGGGAACAGCTCAGGCTTAGTCCGGAAGACCCCGGCCAGGGAGACAGCGTCTACAGGCCCAGTTGCAAATGGAGATGATGGAGGCGTTGTCGAGATGAAGTGGGCGCTTGGTCCGCTGCCAGGAGGGAGAGGTCCACTGCCACGGATCTCCGCCTGTGCACAGGGGATTAGAGCGTAGAATAGTAGTGAAGGAAGTGATGGCTTACTTGTCGTGGGAAGTGAGCACTTCCAGATGAATGACGAGTTTCTCTGAAGAACGATGATGACAAAAAGGAAGACTCTGAAGGAAGACGAAAAGGTGTGCCAGTCTCATCAGACCAGGGAGTAAGACAACTCCGTACTGACCTGCAGGCAGCACAGCTTAAATAGCTTCGTTGATGAGGGAGAGCAGGTGTATGCGCAGCTGTGAAGAATCAGGCAGGCAGAGCGAATCATCACAGTACAACCACCCCACGTGGTGCCTCTCGGCGACCGATCTAACCTACTCGGGTGCATCCGGTGGAAGTCCCTGATGAGTTGAGGATCCAACACGAAGGAGGGACACACCCAGGACCTCCACTCAGGGCCGTAGCCCTCCCAGTCCACCAGGTACTGTAGGCCGCAACCCCAGCGACGGACGTCCAGGATGGTGCTGATCTTCCACACCGGGTTGCCATCGATCACCACTGATGGAGGTGGCGTCTTGGGAGGAGGGCACAGAGGGCTGGAACAGAAAGGTTTCACCTGAGGGACGTGAAAGGTGGGACAGATGCGGAGGGAGGGGGGGAGAGCTAGACGCACAGCCACAGGATTCACAATATGGGTTATAGCACATAACATAATAAAATAAATAATAAAATAAAATAAAATAATTGTTTTTGGTTACTTTTTCTTAAAAATAAGCCATTGTTTTCAACATCACTGATAAATGGTTTGTACTGTTGACTCTTTTGCCACCGGTGTCTTAACAGACAAAATAGAAAATCATGACGCAAACACATAAGTCACTAAATTGTTTATTACAATCAGCAGCAAAATCCAGATTATTTAGAATGTGCAAAATTCAAATTCTAAACTGTAAAAAAAAAAAAAAAAAAAATTAGAATGAGTCACACACGCCAGCCACGCTGTCTCACTGAGAAGCAACTGGATGTGCCGCTCAAGCTGGTCCTGGTTCAGCAGATCTTCAGCCTGCATCTCTGTAAATAGTGATGCATGATCCAGTTTGGGGTGGATCGTTTCCCTCTTGCCTAGACGAAAGACAGAAGTGGGTGGTGGTTAATCAAAGCAAGTTTAAAACATATTTGGGAAATACACTTGTTGCTAAAAGTCAGTGGTGGAATGTGACAAAAAAGTGCTTTGTTGTTGTATTTAACCACAATTTTCATGTAGCTGCACTTCAGTAAAGTAGATTTTACAAGGGCTGGGTTACAATTAAAATAATTTTTTCCTGTGGCCTCAGCAATCAGAATGAGTTAATACATTCAGTTGAATGGAATCTAATACTTTAACTGAGGGTGTGCATCTCTGAGTATGGAGTCGCTCAGGTCAAAATATGTAATTTTTATCAATAAAAGTTTAGCCTCCGCTATGTCACCGCTGTGTCTCTTCTTGCCCTGGCTTCAAGTGTGGGCGGTGTTTTGTACTTGTATTGCTAAAATATAAAAGGATACACTACAATGGGTCTCAAATATCTGTAATGTGTCCTGTTATAGTACTGCATGAGTTTATTGACAGTTTATTGACAATAGACTATAAACTACACATAAAACTAAATTATAATGGTGGCTGAACAACTCCCATTCCCCAAAGTATAAGATACACTATTATAAATATAACTCATAAAGGATCACACAAGTGATCTGGCAAAAAAAATAAACAAGTGGTTCCTAAACAGTGGCTAATATTGGATGTCCCATTCATTTTCAATTATTCTGTAATTAATATTCACACAATCAAATAAATCTCGGTTCAGTCCCTTTCATATTAAGTGGAAATTGTGCTACTGTGGGGGATCCAGTCAGTATGTTCTCTACTCAGACTGAATAGTACGGCAGGAGGAGATGCATAAGAGAGGAGACTGCAAGGCAGTCTATGGTTTTCGCATGAAAGTATGCATTCTCCTCCGGTCTGCATAATAATGCGCTGACAGGCTTGTCATGGGGTGGTCCTCGCGGACCACTATTGAGACGCTATAGGCAGCCGTTGAGTTTGCATATTTATTAAAGAAAGGCACACTATACAAAAAGAGCCATGTGGGGCAAAACACAAATAACAACTACAGCAAGGCACAGTGAACATACACTCAGGATAACGGGAGTAAACTTACTGAGAATAAGGAGAACACGAGCGTGACTGGAGCCGGGGAATAGGGACTCCAGCCAAATGTTGGGGAGACCAGCGTTATGCGTGTGTGAGGTCACAGCCCGGAGTAACCATAGCTGCTCCCTTAAATAGGGCTAGAGGATTAACCAGCTGATGAGGATGTCATCAGCGGAATGACAATCAGCTGTCACCATGGAGCTTGGCTCTGACAGCCGGAAATCCCGCAGAGACGCTGTCAGAATAAGACCCGGGAAGGCCATAAGGAAAACTAACACAGAACGGGAAGAAAATACTGCATGATCCGAGTGCAGATGATATCAGCGCTCAGACCATGACAGTACTCCCCCCCGAACGGCGTACTCTAGGCGCAGCGTAACACCCAAGCCTCCACCCCACCCAGAAGGCTACTCAAGCCCATCCAGGGTGGGTGGAGGGGGAAGGCCCGGAGGGCGAGAACCCCAGGAAGAAAAGTGAAAAACACTAATGACAAGGGTCAAATCCAAGGAAAAAAAAAAAAAAGGACATGGCACAACAGTCTGAGCATGGATGAAGTATAAAAAGGAACAAGGCAACAAGGAAACTGAAATACAGGTACCAAAAGGAAAATACATAGTACCCCAACACCAGGAGGAAAAAAAAACTCAAAAGCTATGATGTAGAGCAGCAATGCCACAAATATAACCCAGTATAAACAGGCAAGGGAAACACAAAAACACGAAAGAGCATCTCTCAAACCACAGAGGAAACGAGAAACTGAAATACAGGCATATTACAAAAGTCCAGCGTACCCTAATAATACCAGACAAAAGGGGGAACGAAAAAACACATTAAAGAGCAGCGATATATACACAGTACAATAAGGTACAAATACACGGCATAGGCAACAAAGGAACATCTCTCAAACAATAGAGGAGGAAAAAAAAAACATGCTACAGAGTGGCGAAATACAGATAGTTCAATACAGTCCCAATAAACGGGCATAGGCAACAACAGGAGCCTCTCTCAAACAAAAGAGGAGGAAGGGGGGGAGAAGAAAAAAAAAAACATCTCAACAGAAAGACAGGCAAACATACGTCCCAATAAACGGCCATAGGCAACAGAGCAAATCTCAGACTACGGAGGGAAAAAAACACACGTTAAAGAGCGGCAACATAAACACAGTTCCAGATAGTCAAAATGACAAAACACGAGAGCATCCCCAAAATTTACAGAGAATAGGGGAGGAAAAAAAAAAACACAGGGATGACGGCAGGCAGAGTACACCAAAACAACAAAAAAACAATCAGTTCTGGTGGTCTACCTGTGTCCAGCATCCAGATCGCTGGCATGGGAAAAAGGATGAGTTCGGGTGGTCTACCCCAGTCCCAGGCCCGGAGAAACAGTACCTCTGGCGGCCGGACCAGGTCGCCGAACCAAGAGTCCAGTTTGTCGGGTGGCCGACCCAGAATGCCAAACCGGCGAAGCAGTTCCCCAGGCAGCCGAGCCGCGTCAATAGGCCACCAGGACCGAACGGAAGAGCTCGGAGGTGGCCTCCCTACCGAGAGAGACAGCGAGGGGAAGCCGAGCCGAAAACGGGGAATCCCAGCGGCACCCAGTGGGGGGCGGAAAGGGATTGGGGAAAAGATGAGGGACCAGTCCGGCGTTGAATGGCGAAGGATCTGCAGCTCCTCCTCCGAACTCCACTTGAACTGGCGCTGCCCTCCCGCTGGATCCCAAGCGAGACCGCGCTGCACCCTCGATGGACCCCGATTGGGCCGGCACAGCACCCACGATGGACCCCGACTGGGCCGGAGCAGCACCAGGGATGACCTCCAACTCCAAACCCGGAACCTCCAGAACAGTGACCAGAACCGACTCATCACCGGTGACCCTGGGAGAAGGCTCAGGAGAAGAAAGAGAACCAGGATCAGGATCACCGGTAGCGGCAGAGCCCGGAGAGATAAGCTCGGATGCAGCTGACGGCTGCACCCGGCTCGTCTCCCCGAGAGACAGGCAAAAATGCTCCAGAATAGAGAGGAGGAAGACAAAATGGAGAACTTGCCTGATCTCGGGTTCCACCGCCGTCCAGGACTTCAGCGATCCAGGTTCAGCAAGTTGAAGGTCCATTTCTGGTTTCCACTCAACTGTGGCAGGCTCCGCAGCCGGCATGATGGTATCCACAGTCTGGGGATTCCCTGACGCTGACGTCCACACCGAAGGCCCGCACGTCGTGGTGGCAGGGGATCCGTGACCTGCTAGGTCGGACTGTTCTTCCGTGGAGACCCGGGGATGCTTGATCATCGGTGCAGGCTCCAACTGGCAGTCCGCCCTCCTCCTCTGCCTGTGTCATGGCTGCGGGGCTGGAGCCAGGCTCTCCAGGGCCGCAGGCTCCCTCCTCGTCCGGTGGTGTAGTCCTGGCACCGGGGAATGCTCAGGGGAAGGAGACACAGAGGTAGCAGGTTCATAATTACTGGCTACAGCAGGTGGAGGAAGCTCGGGAGACTGTGATCCCCGAACTCCACCCCCAGGAGTCAGACAAGGCAAATCACAATAAGGAGGAGAAGAAAGAAATTGCACTTGCCTTTCCTCCAGAGGGCCGATGGTGCCTGCTGTAGCGAGCTTGGTTCTTCCCTTCCCCCTTTCAATGGTGATGGAGGGCCGCCCGGGAAGATGAGAAGGAGCCACTTGCACCCGATCAGGAACGGGAACAGCCGGAGTCGGACTCGTGGAGCTCACAGCAGCTGGGGGGAGCGTCGAGGAAGGGGGAGGAGCAGCAGAGGTGGTCTGGGGATGAGGAACATACAATCCGGAGGAGACTGCTGTCTTACCCCTCTGATGAGACGCAGAGGCTACAGCTGGCTGGGAGACAGAGTTCGTGCGGCTACCCGGAACTGGATCTGGACGGGGTTCTCTCTGAGGCTTGCTATAAGCATGGTGACGACGTTTACCGGCAGAGGGCGAGGCGAAGGTGAGATCAGGAAAACGCCGCTCCTGCGCTGAAACAGAGGCAAGCAAGTCAGCGTATTCGGGGTAATCATAAAGTTCAGGATTCCTTTCCACCAGCCTGACTGCCGCCGTCACATGCTTAATTATTTGGGTTGGATGGGAGGCGGAGCGAGCTGCAGCCACACGGTCCTGGATATTACATAGCTGTCCGCTGTATTTCCACCAAGGGAATCCCGGCTGACGTCCTTCTCCGCTGGGAATGGCCCTTGGTTGGTGTAAACTCCTGGGCTGGATGGGTGACAGGAATGGGATCCCGAGGTGAAGAGCGGGGATGCCTCACCTTTGGCTTCCTGCCAGAGTCTCCCTCCAGACCATGGAGCTTCTCCAGAAGAGCTGAGATCTCCGCCATCCTTGCTACACTGACTACCCTGAAATCACGGTGAGGATGGCAGTTAATCGTCGCCTCAGCGAGGTCCAGGTACCAGCGTGAGCTGCTGGGGATGGGTTGACTGCGAGCGCTGGAGAGGATCCCATCAATCTCAATGAGAGCCATCACTAGATCGTAGCCTAACCTCATGGCATAGCCCTTGGGTGGCACCGCCATCTCCCAGCACACTGGTACGTGAAACAAAAAGGGAAAAACTACAAGCCCAAATTAAGCAAACTCACGGTCACCGGCGTCTCGTTTGGCTGCGACCTACTGTCATGGGGTGGTCTTCGCGGACCACTATTGAGACGCTATAGGCAGCCATTGAGTTTGTATATTTATTAAAGAAAGGCACACTATACAAAAATAAAGAGCCACGTGGGGCAAAACACAAATAACAACTACAGCAAGGCACAGTAAACATACACTCAGGATAACGGGAGTAAACTTACTGAGAATAAGGAGAACACGAGCGTGACTGGAGCCAGGGAATAGGGACTCCAGCCGAACATTGGGGAGACCAGCGTTATGCGTGTGTGAGGTCACAGCCCGGAGTAACCATAGCTGTTCCCTTAAATAGGGCTAGAGGATTAATCAGCTGATGAGGACGTCATCAGCGGAATGACAATCAGCTGTCACCATGGAGCTCGGCTCTGACAGCCGGAAGTCCCGCAGAGACGCTGTCAGAATAAGAGCCCGGGAAGGCCATAAGGAAAATTAACACAAAACGGGAGGAAAATACTGCATGACCCGAGCGTGGACGATATCAGCGCTCAGACCATGACTAGGCTAGGTGACAAAGGGAATTGTCATTGGGGATGTGTGTGTGTTAATGCAAACAGTGACAAAGGGGGTTGTCATGGTAAAGGTATTCATGTTAATGCAAACACCACAGGTTGCAGGGCGTGTTGTATGGTATAAAAAGAGAGGTGCCCGCGACCTGGTGTTTAGGCTTCTGATTCTTGTTAATGTTAGAGAGAGATTAATAAAGTCTGCTCTGCTCCAGACCGCCTCACCTGATTATTCCTCTCTCTACACTACTTTGGTTTTGGCACTTTATCTGTACTTTAACTTAAAAAGCAAAGGATTTGAGTACTTTCTCCACCACTGCTAAAAACAACGCTGTGTGCAACTTGTTTCTTAATGGTCATCACACGTCGTGCTAAGCGTTGCCAGTGTCAAAGCAGATGCTGGTCGGACTCTAGAACGAAAATACACACAGCTTAAGAACATGCACAGCATGAAAGTGTAACATGTAAAAAAAACCCACACCTTTTTAACAAGAATGAACACTAGCTTATTTCGTCAGATGTTGTCGACACAAGCGCAAAATACAAGCAGAGCACAGAATTAGCATTGATGGCTAACTAGCTAGCTCACTGTCTGCATACAGGAGACAAAGTTGTTGTTTGTTCAAAGTAAGCTTTCCACCACTGAGATAAATAACGTAAAAGATGCATAATATCACATCATATCACAACACTCACCATCCTCACAGTTTTTCAACTGCTGTGGTCGGGTCCTCACGTTATTTGCCGGTCGGTGGCCGTAAATTCATTTCGGGTTGCTTCATCTAGTTCCCTCTGGATTCTCTCATCAGCCAAAAGGCACAGAGAAGTCTGTTGGCCCATGGCGTTGATTTCTGTGAAGCCATTCTGTCGTTGTTGTTTATACTGACACTTGCTTGCTCGCGCGCAGATGAATCTTTTGCAAATGGCAGCTGAAGATTCTGTAAAGGACATCACTCTCATGACGTTACGCCCTGACCAATCAGTGGCCTGCAGTCTGTTGACGTCACATTTTCAGCTCAACTTTACACGGTCGATAGCCATATAGTATGATAGTTGCGACACGTTTTGAACTTGCAGCTGCACGGTCACATGGTTCATGGAGCTCCAAATAGTTCCAAACAACAGCATTTCTATAATGGTGTGTGAATGGCAGCTGTGATGATCTGCGGCATAAAAAAACATTTTTTTAGCCATATCTATCTATAAATTCAAGCTCTGTGTGTGTGTGTGTGTATGTGTTCATCAGATATCTCTCAAACCATTCATCACACTGACCTAAGATTTTAAACGTGCTTTGCTGAAGCTATGAGGGTGTGCATCCCCAAATATGGAGTCACTCGGTCAAAATACGTAATTTTTATCAATAAAAGTTTAGCCACCGCTGTGTGACCGCTCTATGTCTTCATCCCCTGGCTTCAAGAAGTGTGGCGGGGTTTCGGATTCACTCCATGCTCATTGGAGAATACGCCACATCACGGCTATGCTGATTAGACAACATGTGGCATCACGACCATGCTGATTGGATAATACAGCATCACGACCTGTCAGTCACCACAACGCTTTGCAAACAAAGATTTTAGAAGTGCTTTGCTGCTGAGGTTACGAGGGTGTGCATCCACGAGTATGGAGCCACTCAGTCAAAATATATACCATAAAGTTGCGTCGGTCTAATGGATATATGCACCATAGAGAAATGGGCAACACTGATGCAAAACTTGCAGCCAAATGGGTCATTCTGCTCTGTGTGTGTGCGCATGTGTGTGTGTGTGTGTGTGTGTGTGTGTGTGTGTGTGTGTGTGTGTGTGTTGGTTAAGCCCGAGGGATCTCAGCACTTTAGAAAGGATGATATCATCGGTGTTCGGTTCCAGAGCCTGAGAGAGGGGAATATTCCTCTCTGTTTAGCTAAGAGAATGGTCTTTTCTTATTTAAGTATTTAGTTGTTTGAAAATTTAAATGCATCAACTGTTTATGCAATATTTTTTCAGTAGGAAAAAAGCCGACAAACTATAAACATTCCACATCTTGTGTGAAGGGCAGAGCAGGATAAGGGGAGGAGCGGAATGTGTTGCGGGATGCTGGAGGGGCCTGACACGAATTCCTCAGGTCAGTCTGCCACTAAACCCTTATCAGAATGTGCTCAGGAAAATCCAAAAAGTTGATGCTACACTTTTGCGAAAATTGATTTTGAAAAAACAGTCTTTGCTCCCTGTGGGTCAGACCAGCACCTGTGTATCAATGTGTGAATGCATGTGTGTGATAAGTCAAAGATTATTTTTAAAAGCATATATAATTGACATTGGAGCCCCACACTAATCCACATGTCATTAGAGATAATCGCCTTTTAATTACATAGGTCAGGTCAGGGGCAGGTCAGGGGCAGGTCAGGGGCCGTGTCGGGTCAAAGGTCACCTGTCAAAACAAAGTTTGATAAGAGGTACCCCCCTCCCTCTCTGTTGTGTTTTCTAGCTCACAGTTGCATTATTTCTCAAAGAGAAACAAAAATGAGGCTGTAGCGGCTCAGGAGGTAGAGCAGGTCGCCCAATAACCGGAAGGCTGGCAGTTTAAATCCTGCTCCCACCACCTTGCTGTTGTGTCCTTGGGCAAGACACTTTACCCACCTTGCCTCCAGTCTGTTCATGGTTCATGACACTGATGTATGAATGTGAATAAATGTTCAGTTGGCATGGATTGACAGCCACATTTTTATCAGTCTGCCCCAGGGCAGCTGTGGCTACAGAAGTAGCTTACTGCTATCATTGTCTGTGGAGTGAATGAATAATGGACTCATTGTAAAGTGTTGGGTGTCATGAAAAGTGCTACAGTATATACGTAAATGCAATCCATTATTAAAAACATAGCTATTACATATTTTTAAACTGAGATTCTGTTGGGGGGACCTACAAAACCTCTCAGCCCAAAGGCCTCATGGCAAGTTAAGGTGGCCCTGGGCACACAAAAGTTGTTGATTTCACACACTGCCATGTTTCAGACCCAGCCACCTACAAACTGGTTGTAAGCTTCTAGAGCAGGGGTGGTTCTAGGATCAGAGCTTTAGGGGTGCTGAGCACCCAATGAGTTCCACCACCAACACACACGTTGTTTTGTTAGAGTTATCATTTTTCATACATCTCGTCCCTCCCTGGCTTCTAGTTAGTGAACATGGTACATGATGATACATAAAAACAGGGACAGCTTGGATTTAATATTTTGCTTATACCAAAATGACAACAACTTCTTTCTCTTGAATTCAAACAGTGCACAGTGGTTAATTGACAATGCAACTATTAAAGAAAAACGCCCACTACTAGCTGTCTTAGATAGGGCTGGACTGGGATAAAAAAAAAAAAAAAATCGGCCCTGGCATTTTTGGTCCAACTTGTTAAGTAGCAACATTCAACCATGGTCTAACATCCATCCATCCATCCATCCATCTTCTACCGCTTTTCCGGAGGTCCGGGTTGCGGAGGCAGCAGTTCAAGCAGAGAAGCCCAGACTTCCCTCTCCACAGCCACCTGCTCCAGCTCTTCAGAGGGGATACCAAGGCATTCCCAGACCAGCTGGGAGACATAGTCTCTCCACCGAGTCCTGGGTCTGCCCCGGGGTCTCCTCCCAGTGGGACGTGCCTGAAACACCTCAAGTAGGAGGCGTCCAGGAGGCATCCTAATCAGATGCCCATGTAACGGACTCGAACTAGTCAGCTACATTAAAATAACAAAATAAAATAAATCTTGGCCGATGCAGAGAAGTAGACGTCAGGCAGGATCTCGATCAGTCAGTAGTCTGTTTATTTCTGAAACAGATTGGGGCAGACAATTTACACATGACACGGGAATGGGGACAAGTGCTGGCATTCCCCTTCCCAGGCTTCCAGCGTGTGAGAAACATAGCTTACAGCTACTTGGACTACATAACTTTAGATCGTATAGTTACAGTATACCACAAGCAAAGAAAAAGTTTAGCACCAAATACATGACAGCATTACATGACAGAGTTACATGACTGATCGTTTTTTCTATTTTTTACAACAGTACATTTAACATTTTAACATACCTGAAACAGATTGGGGCAGACAATTTACACATGACACGGGAATGGGGACAAGTGCTGGCATTCCTACAGAACAATGGACTCGTTAGCGCCTACTTAACTAGCCATCAATCATCGGTATTTATGACACTACTTTGAATATTTTACATCGGTATTGCAAACGAAAATGTAACAGAAAATCTTACAATCAAAATTAGTACAATAACTTAAAGAAAACTACAGTAAATCAATCACATTAATCAATTTCGTTCCCTGAGGAATTACACACAACTTACCCCTTCCCAGGCTTCCAGCGTGTGAGGAAGTTCCCAGATGTGTCACACTAATTATCGCCCCATCAGAAACACTTGACATATTTACAACACGGACATTTTGGGAAGTTCATTACTGCAGGAACATATTTATTCTTAAGACTACTACACCCATACCACCTCAACTGACTCCTTTCAATGTGGAGGAGCAGCGGTTCTACTCTGAGCCTCTCCCGGATGACTGAGCTTCTCACCCTATCTCTGAGGGTGAGTCCAACAATCCTACGGAGAAAGCTCATTTCAGCCGCTTGTATCCGCAATCTCGTTCTTTCGGTCATTACCCAAAGCTTGTGACCATAGGTGAGAGTAGGAACGTAGATTGACTGGTAAATCGACAGCTTTGCCTTAGAGCTTAGCTCCCTCTTCACCACAACAGACCGGTAGAACGTCCGCATCACTGCAGATGCTGCTCCAATCCGTCTGTCGATCTCTCGCTCCATTTTCTCCTCACTCGTGAACAAGACCCCAAGATACTTAAACTCCTCCACTTGGGGCAGGAGCCTGTCCCCAACCCAGAGAGGACAATCCACCTTTTTCCGGCTGAGGACCATGGACTCGGACTTGGAGGTGCTGATTCTCATCCCAGCCACTTCACACTCAGTGGCAAACCGTCCCAGCAAGAGCTGTAGGTCATTGCTGGATGAAGCCAACAGGACAACATCATCTGCAAACAACAGAGATGAGATCCTGTGGTCACCAAGCATGACACCCTCCATTCCCTGGCTGCGCCTAGAAATCATGTCCATAAAAATTATGAACAGGATCGGTGACAAAGGGCAGCCCTGGCGGAGTCCAACTCTCACTGGGAATGACTCGGACCGAGTGTTGGCAATACGAACCAAACTCTCACAACGGTCGTACAGAGACCGAATAGCTCGTAACAACAAGCCTGATACCCCATACTCCCGAAGCACCCCCCACAAAAATCCACGAGGGACGCGGTCAAATGCCTTCTCCAAGTCCACAAAACACATGTAAACTGGTTGGGCAAACTCCCACGAACCCTCAAGAATTCTCAAGAGGGTAAAGAGCTGGTCCGATGTGCCACGGCCAGGACGAAAACCACATTGCTCCTCCTGAATCCGAGGTTCGACCAACGGCCGGACTCTCCTTTCCAGTACCTTGGCATAGACCTTCCCAGGGAGGCTGAGGAGTGTGATCCCTCTAAAGTTGGAGCACACCCTCCGGTCCCCTTTTTTGAAGAGAGGAACCACCACCCCGGTTTGCCATGCCAAAGGCACTGCCCCCAACCTCCATGCAATGTTGCAGAGGCGTGTCAACCATGACAACCCAACAACATCCAGGACCTTGAGGTACTCAGGGCGAATCTCGTCCACCCCCGGGGCCCGGCCACCAAGGAGATTTTTAACCACCTTGGCGACCTCAGCCCCTGTGATAGGCGAGTCATCCCCCTCGTCCCCAAACCCTGCTTCCTCTGTGGAAGGCGTATCAGTGGGATTGAGGAGATCCTCGAAGTATTCCTTCCACTGCCCGACGATATCCCCAGTCGAAGTCAACAGTGTCCCATCCGCACCATACACAGTGTGGACGGGGAGCTGCTTTCCCCTCCTGAGCCGCCGGACAGTTTGCCAGAATCTCTTTGAGGCCGACCGAAAGTCTTGTTCCATGGCCTCACCGAACTCCTCCCATACCCGGGTTTTTGCTTCAGCAACCACCCAAGCTGCACTCTGCTTAGCCTGCCGGTACACCTCAGCTGCTTCGGGAGTCCCAAGCTTGATAGGACTCCTTCTTCAGCTTAATGGCTCCCCTCACCACTGGTGTCCACCACTTGGTTCGGGGGTTGCCACCACGAGATGCACCGACCACCTTGCGGCCGCAGCTCTGGGCCACCGCTTCAACAACAGAGGTGGAGAACATGGCCCATTCAGACTCCATGTCTCCAGACTCCCTCGGAATGTGGTTGAAGTTCTTCCGGAGGTGGGAGTTGAAGACCTCCTGGACAGGGGCCTCAGCCAGACGTTCCCAGCACACCCTCACTATACGTTTGGGTCTACCAGGTCTGAATGGCTTCCTCCCCTGCCATTGGATCCAACTCACCACCAGGTGGTGATCAGTTGACAGCTCTGCACCTCTCTTTACTCGGGTGTCCAAGACATACGGTCGCAGGTCTGATGATACGATAACAAAATCGATCATCGACCTGTGACCTAGGGTGTCCTGGTGCCAGGTGCACATATGGACACCCTTATGCTTGAACATGGTGTTCGTTATGGACAGACTGTGGTTAGCACAGAAGTCCAATAACTGAACACCACTCGGGTTCAGATCGGGCAGGCCGTTCCTCCCAATCACCCCCCTCCAGGTTTCACTGTCGTTGCCCACGTGCGCATTGAAGTCCCCCAGTAGGACAATGGAGTCTCCAAGGGGAGCACCCTCCAGCACCCCAGTCACAGACTCCAAAAAGGGTGGGTACTCTGAAACATCATTTGGTGCATAGGCACAAATGATGGTCAGGACCCGTTTCCCAACCCGAAGGCGCAGGGAAGCAACCCTTTCGTCCACCGGGGAAAACTCCAATATAGAGGCAGCAAGGTGGGGCGATACAAGAATACCCACCCCTGCTCGTCGCCTCTCGCCCGGGGCAACTCCAGAAAAGGCCAGGCTCCAGCCCCTCTCCAGGAGACTGGTTCCGGAACCGGAGCTGTGTGTTGAAGTGAGGCCGACTATATCTAGCCGGTATCTCTCAACCTCGTACACCAGCTCAGGCTCCTTCCCCACCAGAGAGGTGACATTCCATGTACCAAAATCCAGTTTAGAAAGCTTGGGATCAGTCTGCCAAGGTCTCTGCCTTTGACCGCCACCTAATCCACATAGCACCGGACCCCCATGATCCCTCCTGCAGGTGGTGAGCCCACTGGAGGGCGGACCCATGTAACTCCTTTGGGCTGAGCCCGGCCGGGTCCCATGGGTGGAAACCTGGCCACCAGACGCTAGCCTTCGAGCCCCTCCCCCAGGCCTGGCTCCAGGGTGGGGCCCCGGTAACCCCATACCGGGCGGGGTACACTGAATCCTTGATATACAATTTATCATGAGAGTCTGTTGGATCGTTCTTAGTCTGGCCCTTCACCCAGGACCAGTTTGTCTTGGGAGACCCTATCAGAGGCAAATTGCCCCGGACAACATAGCTCCTGGGATCACTGGGGCATGCAAACCCCCCCACCATGATAAGGTGACGATCCATAAGGGGGCCATGGTCTAACAGAGGACAGAAATATCCCACTTTTGCCCTTGGCAAGTGAATCCCTGTGGTTTTGAAGAAAGAAAGAAAGAAAGAAAGAAAGAAAGTTACTTTATTATCTATTTTTGCATAAATATTTTGTCATAATTTTAAAGTTTCAAGAAAAGACTGGAAAAGATAACTCTGTTTATTTTACACCCAGATCAAACAGGTTTCATCAAGGGTAGTCACTCGCCTAATAATAAATGCAGGTTATTTAATTTTAATAGACTACTGTAAGATTAATAACTTAGAAACCACAATATTATCTCTGGATGCAGAGAAAGCCTTTGACCATGTTAACTGGAAATTTCTTTTTAAAGTGTTACATAAGTTTGGGTTTGGTTCTGTCAGGACGTGGGTTGGAGCCTTGTTCTCTTCTTGTGTTATAAATTGTGTTTTTTGTTTTTTAGGACATGTCTCCAACCCACATCTTTGCTTTAAGTTAATTTTTCTGGGTCTTTGTATTTGCTATTGTTGTTATCTTGGTCCTGTCTGTCATTTTGATTTCTATATTCATGTTTCTATCTTGTTTGTATTTATGTGTGTTTATTTTCACAGTATTCTGGGCTGACTTGAGTTCTTGATTGTTCACAGCTGTTTTGTGTTTGGTTAAATTGGCTCACCGGCTATTTAAGGGATGCAGCCCCTCACCTGGGTGCTGCGTCATTACTCTCTGTGTGTACAACACGTTTCTGTATCCTGATCTGACCTGTTTCCCCAACCTGATCTGTGAGTTTTTGTTACAGCCCTACATGCTGTCATTTGTGTTTCCCTAGTTTAGTTAATAAATTTTCTTTTCTGCACTGAACTCCTGCCTGCACTTGAGTCTGAGAAACCCACCTTGACAGAATGACGCAGCCAACGAAGGACTCAGCAGTCAAGTTTGACAGGAGGAGGAAGAGCTCTGGTCGGAAGAATTCAGTGGGGGTTTCAGCCCAGGTCTCCCGCATTGAGGAGCATTTGGGCATGCGAAAGCGCATCCCAGACAGCCCCTTCCAGCCGATCTCCGGATCTGCTTTTCCATCTCCGGCCTTCAGTGCACTGCCTCCTGACATCACTGTCGCTCTGGCGCTGTCTGCCACCACCGTGGATTTTTCCGAGGTTCTGCCCATACTGGGTGGAAACAGGCTGGTTTGGAAGGTGGACCTACCAGCCACGGCTGTGGACGTTTTGGAGCAAGAAGAGCGGAGGCAGGTAATCCTGACATAGAATGATATCCTGTAGGAATACAAGCCCTGGCTCGCTCCAGAGGTATTTTTTTCAGCATGTGAGGAGCAGCCACCTTCTAAAGGGCCAGCGGGGAAGCAACCTACAAGAAAGTGTCGCTCCGCTTGCCACCCGGGTCCTTCACTCGAGGCTTCTCAGAGGAGTTTTGCTGCTGCGGCCCCGCCCTCCTCGAGTGCTTCATCTTCTGCAGTTTCAGTGGCTGGAGAGCGGGACGTCAGCGTGCCTCTGCCGTTTGTTCCAGGACACATCTCTGCTCCACTCCAGCGGGCAGAGATTTTCAGTCAAGCGGGTTCCAGCAGTTCATGGGAGGACTTGCCTGACGCTTCAGCAGCAGCAGAGCAGGAACATGGGCAAGTATCTTTTCATTATTCTCCATCTACAAATGAAAAGTCTTGTCCTGTTCCTGGGAAGGGGACTCAGCAGCAGCTGCTCACCACCACTGAGCTGTCTTTCCCCCTCTCTGTTGTGTACTCTGCTGTTGCTCCCGTTTCCTCACCTGCCTCCTTGTTTCCCTCTCTCCCGAGCTCTACATCCGGGGTCTCTCCAGCTCCTGCATTCACGCCTGGGGACACTGGCCGCTGTGAGGAGCTGCAGTGCCTCATCAAGGAACTGGGGGATTGCTTCAAGCTGTGTCATTGGAGGGGTGAGTGGCAGGACTTGGCTTGGAGAAGGACTCGTCAGCTCACAGCTGCTAAGCCCCACCTGTGGGAGGATATCCCATCCCTCTTCAGAGACTTCGTGCTCTCCAGTGAGTTTTCCTGCATGCCTGAGGTGGATAAGCCATTTGTTTTCATCAAGCCAGAGGTCAGAGGACCCCTATCAGTCGAGTCTGAGGTCATCACCACTACAGCAGGAGACCAGGAGCCAAGGCAAGTACTTTTTCTGCAATTGTGGGGTTTTCCCCTACATTTGAAAGTGCTATGAGATGACTATTGTTGTGAAATGGTGCTATATAAATAAAGTTGAATTGAATTGAAAGTACTTATTAATTTCCACAGCTATTTTAGAAAAGTGTTGACTTACTCCTGGTGATGGGACCCAAGTGCAGAGCCCACCAGCTCTTGGGTTCTCCCCACCAGTCTCTGCTGCTAACAACCATGGTGCCACCTCAATGACTGCCTGTTCTCCTTCCTCGTCCGAGGTGGCTGTGTTGAAGATGGAGCTGCAAGAGGACTACAGTCCGGCCATCAGCCAAAAGGTCAGGAGACCTCCACCTGTCACAGTTCCAGAGGGCGAGCAGTCCGCTCCCCTGTCGCAGTTCCAGAAGGCGAGCAGTCCGCTCCATCCGTTGCAGTTCAAGAGGGCGAGCAGTCCGCTCCACTTGTTGCAGTTCAAGAGGGTGAGGCCGGAGTGCCCCCATTGTTGGTTCCTATGGCCGTCGAGCTCCTGTCTGCGGTCACCGAGGTTGGCGTTCACCTGTCGTCATCAGTCTCAGAGCTGGGGAATCTCCAACAACTGGTCGCTGAACTTAAGACTTGTGTGGTGCAGGTGGTGAAACTAGATCCCTCTCTGCTGTTATCTGTTCCAGAGCCCAGTGCGTTGCTGTCAGATGTTTCTGAGGGCTGTGCACTTCAGCCATCAGCAACGGAACTAGAAGCACTTTCATCACCGGTCACTGAACTAACTGCTCATCTGTCATCTGTTTGTGACTTAAACATTTCTGCATTTGCAGGTCTTGAGTCAGAGATTTCTACACCTACAGTATGTCCCCTGGACCAGAGTGTTCTGCATCTGTGTGTTTGGAACCAGGAATTTCTGTATTTGTGTATCATGAAAATTTCTGAATCTGTGGGTTTTGAACCAGAAATTTCTGTATCTGAGAGTCCTGAACCTGAAATTTCTGTGTCTGAGGGTCTTGAACCTGAAATTTCTGTATCTGAGGGTTTTGAACCTGAAACTTATGTATTTTGGGGTTTTGAACCTGTAATTACTGGAACTGTGTCCCCTGTGCTAGAAATGTCTACACCTGTGTCCCCAGAGCCAAAGACCCCAGTAGCTGAGTCTCCAAAACTGCAAATTTCTGCGTCCATGCTTCCTGAGCCAGAGATTTCTGCTTTTGTATCCACAGAGCCAGAAATGCCTCTGTTTCCTGCATCTGATTTAAGGTTTCCTGGGTTGGTCCCTGAGCTTAGAGTTTCTGTGCTGTTTCCACTGCATGGGATTTCTATGATGCTGTCTGAGCTGGAAGCTCTTATGTGGGTTAAAACTCCCATGTTGTTGTCTCTGGGGCAAACGGTTCCTTTGTGGTCTCCTAAGCAAAGACCCCCAATGTTACCCTCTGGGTTTGAGACTCCCATGTTTTCTTTCGAGCAGAGGGCTCCAATGTTATCTCTTTTACTTTCACTTTCTGAACTCAACAGTTTTTTTTTTGTTGCCCTCTGAGGTTGAGGGTTCTGTGAGTAAATTTTTCATGTCACCTTCGCCTGGGTATTGTGCCCCTACATTAGCTTCTGAGCTGAGAGCTCCTCTGTTAGCTTTTGAGCAGAGAGCTCCTGTGTTAGCTTTTGAGCGGAAAGCTCCTGTGTTGGCTTTTGAGCGGAGGGCTCCTGCGTTGGCTTTTGAGCGGAGGGCTCCTGTGTTGGTTTTTGAGCAGAGGGCTCCTGTGTTGGCTGTAGAGCAGGGGGCTCCTGTGTTAACTGTAGAGCAGAAAGCCCCAGTGTTAGCTTCAGAGCAGGGAGCTCCGGTGTTGGCTTTAGTGCGGGGAGCTCCTGTGTTGTTTTCAAAGCCTGAAGCGCCTGTGCTTCTTTCGGTAGTTAGGGCATCTATGATGTTTCCTGAGTTTGTGTTTTCTCTATCATCTCTTGAGTTTGGGGTTTCCATATTATCATTTGACCTAGAAGATCCAGTGTTTTGTTTTGAGCAGAGGCTCGTGTGTTTTCTCCTGTCTGGTGTCCCAGGGACTTTGGTAGGCCGCCCGATGTATTATGATCACTCCTCAGGTGGCTCATGGACTCGGGTAGACCCCCTGACCTGTTTTGTCCAGTGATCTGGTGGCTCTAGGACACTGGGGGGCCACCAGATTCACCTTGCCTTTTTCTCCAGGTGTCTATGGACCGGGGTAGACCACCTGATCTGGGGTGGGTTGGATTTTTGGTTCTTTGACTGGGGTATCGCGGAGACATTTGATTGTGGACTCTGCGGGGGGTGGAAGTTTGTTTTGGCCCACCTGGCCTTGGACCCCCACCACCCACCTGAGGGGTTGCTTTTCTGTTTTGTTTCTTGATGTTACTTTGGGTCATCGGGAAGCCACCCCTTGAGAGGGGTATACTGTCAGGATGTGGGTTGGAGCCTTGTTCTCCTCTTGTATTATAACACTGGTCAACACCAAATTTATTGTCTAAGTTTTTTTTAACTGATTTAGGACAATTTTGATGTACTGAATCCAAAAATCACATTGGTTTTGCACAATCATGTCAACTTTTTGAATTATGGCCACATGTTCTTTTATACGTTTTTGTTTACATGTACGGGTATTTTCGCTTTATATGATGCAAAATTCTTTTTTATGTTTTGAAATTCTCTGAATTTTGAACAATGATGATGTAACATTCAATTTACATGTACTTACCTTTATAAAAAGGTAAGTACATGCACAGTAATAAGTAAGTACTAAGTAAGTACAGGTTTTTACTTAACACCTGATCGAGAGAAACGGATGTCATTTTCGGATTCAGCGGTGCAAAATTGTCTTAAATCAGTTGAAAAAACACAGACAACTTACAAAAAAATTATTTTTGTAACCCTGTGTAATTTGTGTTTTGTTTTTAGAATGTGTCTCCAACCCACATCCTCGCTTTAAGTTTATTTTTCTGGGTCTTTGTATTTACTATTGTTGTTATCTTGGTCCTGTCTGTCATTTTGATTTCTATATTCATGTTTCTATCTTGTTTGTATTTATGTGTGTTTATTTTCACCGTAGTTTGGTCTGATTTGAGTTCTTGATTATTAGACCTGGGTGCTGCGCCATTACTCTCTGTGCGTTCAATACGTTTCTGTATCCTGATCTGACCTGTTTTCCCGACCTGATCTGTGAGTTTTTGTTACAGCCCCACGCAATGTCATTTGTTTGTTTCCTTAGTTTAGTTAATAAATCGTCTTTTCTGCACCAAACACCTGCCTGCACTTGAGTCTGAGAAACCCACCTTGACAGGTTCATCTTTTATAAACTGGATTAAGATACTATATAGCTAGCTGCCCAATTGCATCTGTCAGAACAAATGATCAAACTTCTCAATGTTTTAATTTTCAGAGAGGCACCAGGCAGGGCTGTCCACTCTCTTCCTCACTGTTTACCATCTTTATTGAACCATTAGCTGCAGCCATATGACCAAATGTTGATATTAGAGGTATCCAAAAAAAAAGAACACAAGATAAATCTTTAAGCTGATGATGTATTAATTTTCATTGAGAACTCACAAAGATCTTTTCTTCAGACAGTGGCACTCACTGATAAATTTTCATCACTATCAAATTACTCTTAACTGAGGTAAATCAGCAGTCTTGCCTGTAGGGCTGCAACTAATGATTATTTTGGTAGTCAACTAACAACTATTTTTTCAATTAGTTGACTAATCACGATTATTTTTCTCATCTCCACCATCTCTGCTTCCTGTTGGAGCTCTAGTGCGTATTTTACCTCACCTGCAGTTTAAGCCTGCACACCTGTGAAAATCATCTTGTTATCAGTCCCTGGTTTAATATAACATTTTATAAGCAGTTTCCAAAGCTAAATGCAAAAAAACAAAAAACAAAAAAAAAACAAAAAAAAACCCGCTGTATTAATTATCACAACTTTAAAGTTATATTGTGGTGACCCACTACAATCTACAGGGACATTCATCCTCACACTCAGAAGGTCCGGAAGAAGCAGAGGACCATTCACATACAGACAGAGAGCCCCTGGGGGGACAACCAGAACAATGGACTATTGTTTATACATCCCTGGATTAAGGAGAAGACGTCCGGGTGCCAGTTGATCAGGCTAATCATATGTACTGACTGATATGTATATCAATATGCTAATGTGCCATGCATTCTGGTGGGAAGACCCCCACCCCCTCCCTCTGCTCTGGGCTGGAGCATAGCAGCACCCACGGTGGCGCCGGGCTGGAGCACAGCAGCACCCGTGGTGGCTCCGGGCTGGAGCATAGCAGCACCCGTGGTGGCTCCAGGCAGGAGCGGAGCTGCACCCTCGGTGGCTTCAGGTAGGAGCGGAGCTGCACCCTCGGTGGGCCTGGGCTGGGCCAACGCTGCACCCATGGTGGGCCCCGACTGGGCCAATGCTGCACCCATGGTGAGTCCCGGGCTGGTGCGCAACGCCCATGGGAGACCCATACTGGAACGCAGCACCCACATAGGATTAAGGCTGGGGTGCAGCACCCACGGAGACTCAGACAGGGGAGGAGGGACCCAAACGATGGGCTCGGGCAGAGGAGGAGCTACACCCACAGTGGACCCCACCTGGGCCGAAGCTGCACCCACGGAGGTCCCGGGCTGGGACAGGGCACCCGCGACGACCTCCACTGCAGGGGAAGCTGGACCCAACACGACCTCAGGCGGCAAGCCTGGACCCACAGAGACATCTGGTGGTACTGGAGCATTACTGGTGACCCTGGGAGGAAGCTCAGACAAAACACACAGACAGGGTCAGGGTCACCGGCAGCGGTGGAGCCCAGTGAGATGAGCTCAGGCGCAGTGGCCGGCTGCGCCCGGCTCTCCTCACCAAGAGCCAGGCAAGATCTCTCCAAAACTGAGACAAGAAAAACGAAGGACAGCACGTGCCTGAGCTCAAGCTCCACCACTGTCCAGGACTCTGTCGAGCCAGGCGATGATGTAACTTCGGGCTCAGTCCTCTGGAGGTCCAGCTCGGATGCTGACTCTGCTGCGGCAGCTTCCACAGCAGGCATGATGACAGTAGGCAGTCTGAATACCCCCAGGCAGAGCGACCCACATAGGTGGCTCATCCGGCGTGGCAGCTGGGGGTTGGCTCACCGCTGGTGCTGGAACTGGGTCCTCCAGGGCCACGGGCTCCTCCATCGTCCGGCGGTACTGTTCCGGGGCCGGCGGACACTCAGGGACCGGGGAAGAGGACACGGAGAGAGTTGGTGAGCAATTAAGTGCTGCAGCTGGTGGGGAGAACTCAGGGGACTGTGTTTTCTGAGCCTCCATACAGGGAATCAGGCAAGGCATATCATCATAAATAGATGAGGAAAAAAATGACACTTGTCTGTTCTCCCAGTATTTGGTGTTATCTGCTGCAGTGGGCGAATAGTCACCCTCTCTGTGACTATGGTGGGCATGGGCCCCTCTGAGGATTGTGGAGGAGCCGTCCCAGTAGTCATGGAGATGGGCGGAGCCGGGGAACCAATGGAGGACCTCTCGGAAGCGCGAGAGGACACCGAGGTTGAGCGGGGAACACCAGCTACAGAGCGGTGAGAAGCTGAGGATCGAGCCAGGGTAGAAAGAGCTGGAGGCTGTACTGCTGAAGGAGGCTTCGGTTTTGGTGCTGTGGAGATAGCTGTCAGAGAGGCAGGAGGCTTCCTCTGGCAGTCCAAAGCGGGATGACATTGCAATGGTGGCTGTAAAGGTGGAGCTGAAGCTGGTGAACCAGGAGAGAGGATGGACTTCTGCCGGGGTCAGCGCTTCCACAATGGCTTTGGTCCGGCGGGAAACGGTCCCATCGTCAGCCTGGGAAATTATTGCTGGAGCGCGGTGACCATGGACAGCAGTCCCGCATATTGCGGATAGTTCCAGAGGCCGGGGTGTGCCTCCAGAATCCCCACCGCTCCATACAAACTCTCCCAGGTTTTCTTGGGGCCGTGAGCGGTGAGAGCTTCATAAAAAAAACTCTGGATAAAGTCCACCGCCCATTCCTCCTCCAGGCTTTGAGACCCCGTAGCCAATCTCCTTTTGTTTGGGTGAAGCCGGCGAGACAGGAACATGATGAGCTCCAGAGCACCGGGGAGTGAAAAAACACAAGAAGAAAAAAAACAGAAAAAGGCAAAACGCACTAACATCAGCAGCTGGGTCTCTACTGGTTAGCGCTTTCTGTCATGAATTGCCCTTTCTGGGCAAAGAAAATGAGACCCAGCCGCTGAACTGCTGTTAGTGTAATTTATTAAAGCAAAGGATAATCACAAAGTTCCACAAGGTGCTCAAAAACCAAGAAACAAACAAGAGGGAGATTACTTACAAAAAGATTTGCCAGAGCGAAGCAGAGCTCTGGTGGAGATGTGGAGTGACAAGCCAAAGCGGTGACAAAATAAAATGAAAAACAGAGCTCTTAAATATGGTTCAAAACCCCATCACATAATAATTAGCAGGTGTGGGTGCCCGAGCAGGCGGGAGAAGGCAATAATACCTAATCAAGTTTAGCTGGGTGAGAGGGAGGCAGTTTGCAAACTGACAGCTGACAGGGCACACCTACACAAAGCCTCACACCCCTGACAGCTGTCAACAGAAAAAAAGACAATACTGAAGATGTAACGGAATAACATACCATACCAAAGTGTGATTATAAATGAGTACAGAAAATAAAAAGTATAACACTAACACAAACCGAGAAATGATAAGCAAACATGAATACATAATCCAAAGGGGCTTAAATAGCAATAGACGAATAAATACACAGAAAAAGCCATGAGATCGAGTCTGGCAGAAATCCTCCAGCCCTCAGCTCATGACAGGACCTCTCTGTGTGTGTGCAAGCCAGGGTTCCAGCACAGGTGCAGGGGAGAAAACGTGTGTGAGAGGAGGGATCATACCATTTGCATGGCAGGGGCGCTTTCATTTTCATTTTTAAAAAGTTTAAACAACAAACTACTCAATATGTTTTGGATGTTATTTCAGCTTGTCAAAGATGAACTAAAATTTTATAATCACAACTTTTCTCACTCCAATTTTAATAGGTGCTGAGTTTAAACTTAGGGGTGCTACAGCACCCCTAAAAAAGGCCTAACACCACCCATGTTCTAGACCACGGGTGTCAAACTCATTCCATGGAGGGCCAAGACTGCAGGTTTTACCTCCACCCAGTGTCTTCAATAGGTGATTTCACTAAATTTCTTTGCACTGATTGCTGATCAGTGTAAACACCTGCTGAAGACACTGGGTGGAAGTAAAACATGCAGAGTCTTGGCCCTCCATGGAATGAGTTTGACACCCCTGTCTAGACCTTTGTAGGATCTTAATCGTTTCAGAGTGTAAACACTGGTACTGTACAGTAATAAATTAAAGAGGTGATGCTAGCCTACTTGTCCATGTCTTTTGGCCAGTTTTGCTTTGGGATGAGATAGGGGGCCTGCTTCTCTGAGTTGTTTTGACTGTTTTGATCATTTCTGAGAAACTATCAATTTTTCTCTCTCAAGCAAATTTGGTCTTTATGTTGTGCTAACGACAGGGTGTGGTGTGCTGTGTTCATAATGTCTCTGCAGGCTGGATAACTTCTAGCTGACTAAATCACAAACTTGTCCTTAGTTCATCTGTTTGATGAGAAATTAAGAAATGTCTGAAGTAAATCCTTAGTTCATTGCAAACGCTTGGCTTTAGAAGTACCAAGTTGCCACACAGTGAGAGGAAAAAAAATCCTGAAAACAAAACATAAAATGCATTGAGAATCGTTTTAGAATCAAATCGGAGACCCTGAATCATAAGTGTATCGTGAGGTGCCTAAAGATCCCCAGCCCTAATTCAGACCTCAGCTGGGGAGAAGGACTGACTTATTGGACCTCTTGCGCTTTTAGTTGGTGACCCCTCCCTTAAACAGGCAGAATTTGTGCAATAAAACATTAGTGTCGTGGAAGATGAAAGCAAATGAGGCAGCGAGCTAAACGACACTCGAACTTTATTCAACTTCCAACATTAAACACAGAAACAAACTTCCCCCGGGATCCTGGGTGCCTCCTTCTATACCACTTTATTTCTGCCCCATGAGACCCAGGGAGCCAAAGACAATGCACACAGTACACAAAGCCTGACTGGCACATTAACATTACAGAACACGAACCTTGCTTCTCACTCCCTCTCACACTCTAGCAAACTCCGGTGTCTCCTGACTCCCCGGGGTGCAGCTAGTCCTTTCTGTTACATCTGAGACCCCCCGGTGCCACTTCCTCCTTCAGTCCTCTATTCCAGCTCCACCCCCCCCCCCCCCGATTTCTGACCCTAGGTGGAGAACCCCCCACTGAGTGCCACCACACAGCTCCCCCCCAAACACGCAGAAAGGGGCCTAACATCCCAGTCCCTTGGGCTTGAGCCGGTGCCCATAGCGGACGTAGCGGGAGGTCGCCGGTCCGGTCCAAACGGTTGAAGCGTCCTCCTGGTGAGGTGTGCGGTAGGGCACGTTGGTCTGTGGAGGGGAAAAGGGTGGTGGGGGGACAGATTTGCTTTGCGAGCGCAGTTCTCTACTGGGGAAACACCAACTTGCAGAACCACCGTCGGTGGGCATCTGCCCTGGGGAGCTTGGGCCAACACCATCTGCTCGTCTGCCAACACATAAGTGGGCTTCAGCCTGTCAATGCAGACGGTCTCCTTATACCCCTTAAGTCTAACACAAAATGCTTTGCCCCAGTTCCCAGCACTCTGAACGGTCCATTGTATGGTGGGCGCAGCAGGGTTCTGTGTGCATTGTGCCTGACAAAAACAAACTTGGCGCTCTGTAAGCTCTTTGGGACGAAGGTGTGGGGAAAACAATGGTGGGCTGGGTTCGGCACGCTAGCAGCCTCTGTATTGTAAAATAAAATTGTGCAGGCGGGTCAGTCCCGAGTGCGGGGTTTTCCGGTAAAAATTCACGGGGGAGGAAAAATCAAGTTCTGCCAGGGAGGCTGCTAGATCCTCCATAGGTGCGGAGCGCAACCCTAACAGGCCCCAAGGCAGGAAGTCGGCCCAGTTTGCATTGGTGAGTGAAGCTCTGAGTGACTCTGCTTTAAGCGACCTATGAAAACGTTCGCATAACTCGTTAGCCTGGGGGTTGTATGCGGTGGTGTGGTGGATTTTGACCCCCAGGCTCTGGGCCATCGTGGACCAGAGATCTGAAACGAATTGCGGACCCCTGTCGGAAGTGATGTCCAATGGGGATAAATGCAGTATATCATTAATGCAATATTTAGCAGCAATCATGCAGTAGAGAATCATAACAGTTTTATGTATTTCATACATTCAACTTTTATCCAGTTATTGAATAATGAAAATAATAATGGGCACCCAGAAATAAAACAATACTAGCACCTTTCTCCCGCTTGTACTTTAAACTGTTCAAATAGTAACAAAAATTCATTCCCTAAATAAGATTTCATTTAATGCCAATATTTAAACTGTTACATGAGTCTGTTTTCAAGATCTTGTCCAATTGCAGAACACAGTTACATAAAGAGAACAATAAAATTAATTTCTTCAAAGACTGCAGTAGACAATAGGCCTAGAATAAAAAAAAACAAACTCATAAATGAAGGACATCCAGCCAAAAGATGTGAGTCCTTTCAGTTCAGCAAATCAAGGTCAGTAAAGGACATCAGGACTTCCTACAAGGCACAACCACAGACTGACAGGATGGGACATACAGTACTTCTAATCTGCTAAATCAAATACGATGGTGTCATAGGATCAAGCCCACACTTTATGTCCATTTATTGTTTTTTTTTTGAATTATTTATGATTATTTCATGTATCCATACAAGTCATCATCTATTCATCTGTGATGTATATGTTATTAAGGCAGTTTTTCTTTCCATGGGTAATCCCTTTTTTCTTTTATGCTGTGTGTTTCTGTCGTTTTGGTTGTTGACTGTCATGCTGCTGTTACACTGTAATTTCCCAGTTTGGGTTCGATCTCAGCCCCCGACCAACAGTGATCTGTGTGGAGTTTGCATGTTCTCCCCGTGTCTGCGTGGGTTTACTCCGGGATTTCTCTGGTTTCCTCCCACATGCCAAAAAACATGCAAGTTAGGATAACTGGCATCAAACTGGGGATTTTAAATTATCCTTAGGTATGACTGTGAGAGTGAATGGCTGTCTGTCTCTCTGTGTTGGCCCTGCAATGGACTGGCGATATGTCCAGCGTGTACCCTGTCTCTCGCCCAAAGATGCTGGGATAGGCTCCAGCGCCCCCCCTCCCCCCCATGAGCAAAAAAGGATTAAGCTGAAGAAGATGGATGGATCAATAAAATCTCTCTCTCTCTCTCTCTCTCTCTCTCTCTCTCTCTCGCCCTCTGTGTTCCCCTGAGTCCTCTGTCATTGTCTTCCGTGTCATCCCTTGTCTGGTCCTGAGGTGTTATGTGTACGTGTTTACCTATTGTTCCAGCTCCTCATGTTTTCCACACCCAAAGCCATTGCCCTCTCTGTATTACTCCTGTATTGTTGTCCTGTTTTATGTCCATCCCCTGTCTGTGTTTGTCTGTACAGCCCCGCCCATCCTGTGCTCCTCACCTGCAGCCACTTCCCTGCTTTCCTTGATTGTTTCCCCAGCTGTCTCTCATATATATGTGAGTGTTCAGTGTCTGTCTGATGTGGCGTCGTCATCTAATATTCCTGGCCGGTTATCCTAGCATCTTGAATCCCTGTAAGTTCAGTTATTCATTGTGTCCTCAGTTGTTTTACAGCCTACATGCTGCTTTTTGTTTGTTCATTTATGTTCATTAATAAACCATCATGTCACACTGGAACACTGCCTGCCTAAAGAGTCCTCCTTACCTGTCCGCCGGAGGGTTACATGATAGTCGGACTGATTCTTTTATGGCTTTAAGCATACCACCTTAAACCCATTTCGGTGACAGAAACTGTCTCAGCATAGACACTTTATGTATCCTTGTTTTCTTCTGAGCTCTTATGCCTGCCTTAAATGAATGGAAGCCACATGCAATTGGGAATAATAAACGGAGAGCTTAATAATAAAATGCTTTATTTTTGTCCAGATTTCTTTATTTCTATGGTTCTAGGGCAGGGGTGTCCAAGCATGTGCCATGGAGGGCCAAGACCCTGCAGGTTTTCTCTTCTACCCAGTCTCTTCAGCAGGTGTTTTCACTGATCAGCAGTCAGTGGAAGAAATTCAGTGAGATCTGCTGCTGACCACACTGGTTGAAGGTAAAGCCTGCAGGGTCTTGGCCCTCCATGGCACATGATTGGACACCCCTGTTCTAGAGTATGGATTAATAAAGTTAACTTGTATAAACTCTTCTTTATATATATATATATATATATATATACATACAGTATATATATATATATATATATATATATATATATATATATATAGAGAGAGAGAGAGAGAGAGAGAGAGAGAGAGAGAGAGTATATTTTTTTCATTAAGGAAAACCATCAGGTTGTAGAATGATGCACAAGTGCCCAGTACTTGATGAAAACGCCAATTTTAGCCTATATTCCCTTTTCCTATTATAGGTGTGATATTAAAAGCATCAAACGACAATGGAGCATCTATCAAAAATGTTGAAAAAGCCACGAAGGCAGGGTATTTCTCTAAGCCTAATAATTCCATTATGATCCCGCTGAAAAAAAAGCCCTGTCAAAGCAGGGAGCATTGACGCAAGCATGTCTTGACGTCAGTAGCTGCAGTGAATGAGAGATGGGAGGGGGGAGAGGGAGAGAAAGAGAGCGAGTATTTGGCTTTAGAAAAATACCACAAAACGTCAGCGCCGGTGGCATGAATGCACAACTATCGCTTTTGCAGCAGTTGGAAGGGTCAAATATCCAAAGTATTCCAACAGATATGCAAGCATGCACACGCTAAAATAGCAATGTAGGCGCCAGCGGGAGAAACCAAAGCAGATGTAGTAAATGGAACATGATCCCCTGACCCGAGTGTGATCATAAATAAATCAGCATACGCACGAGGAGGGTTAACTGGCGCGCCGAGCGCACCTATGCGACTTTCCAGAAATGAAAATGACTCTGAAAGCAGAAGTCGCCGTCAAACTGACAATGTACGTAGTTCCATTCAAAATGTCCAAACGCGCGCAATCCTTTTACTCAACAGGGGGACAAAAATGTGCAGATGTTGTTATTTTCCGTCATCTGAGCTCAGTGGACCTGAGGAGTAAAACTGCCATCGAGCTATTTGCAAAACCCAGACCGGTGGCGTCATTGCCTCCTCTGTGGAGCGCGCGCAACACCGCGGCTCTCTCGCGCTGCCTCATTTATTCACAGCTTTTTTTTTTTTTTTTTTTTACTCTCAAGTTGCTCAGTGGCTCCCGCGCGCTGGAGCCAAAGTAAGTCGGAGACTGGTCCCAGTAAAACCATGCGCGTTTGCTCGATTTATGCTACTCTGCCACTTGGATTTTTGGGGGGTTTCGTGCAAGACGTGTCACAGTCAAACACCGAGCTCTCCGCGCGCCGCTGGACTGATGGCTTTGTGAAAGGTCAGGTACCGGATCGCACGCTCCCCATCCACCGCCTCTGTGGCGCGCCGGCTACAGTGTCACGCTGGGAAGGAATCCTCTCCCTGCCGACAGATGCTGCCGTGGAATGTTCTGCACTCGCAACATAGTGTGTGGCGCACATGTTGCCAAGGAGGAACGCGCTTTGGTGTGCTCTAGCGGACAAACCACGTCCAGACAATCTTCGTTTGCATTGGCCTTTCCTCCCGAAGACGCTCTAGAGTTCCCGTCGTGTCGGCTGTGCGTCATCCAAGGCTCATTAGACTTGTAGTCTGACGTCGCCGCGCGCCATTCAAGAAAAATACCCCGTACAACGTTGGAAATGTAAAACGTTTTGGTTTTTTTTTTACAAACACGTCCGGAGTGACGAAGATCACTTTTCTATTCTCACGTAGACGTGGATCAACAAGTTGCCTTTAGTGCGTAATTTCCATCTGAGCGTAAATCCGCCACACACGTGATCGGCAAATCACTTCAGCTGCAAATATTTCTCATTTGTCAAGAGAAATCAACCCAGGACTGTCTTTGGAGAAGCATCCTGTCTGATTACGGCGGGATTCGCGGCTTGACCAGCTCCTTGCCTCCGGATGCTCAGCCGGTCACCGCATGGTAACTTTGCGCACACAGCTCGCTACAAAGGGCGCACATAGAACAAGAATCTGAATGAATGGGACTGAGATTTATTCGCATTTCCCAAAGACTGTTACATGTGTTTTATATCCTGCCGGCTGAAGCGGTCTCACCTCGTCAGCGGATAGGAACTCCCCGGTAGGATAGAGCGATCACTGGAGCAGGAAGCAGCAAATGTCGAAGAAACGGAAAAGTCCTGACGACCGGGGCTTCGAGGAATCTCCTTCTGCGGGAAGCAGCGATCAAGGTAGGAGTTGTTGCCTTAGAAGTCACCTAATGCACAAAATGATGTTCACACATCCTTTTGAATTAAGGCACCTACGCTTAGCCACATAGTCCATCTACAGCTTCCTTGGTAGCTGAAAACTCCTTTAACATCCAGTGACAAGACAATGTTGCCATGCACTGACTTCCACATTAAAACCAGCATTTTTATCCATAGAAACAACGTATGTTGCAACGGATTACTTTTCCTAATCTCCCATCAATCCCCAGCGGAGGTGTATTTGTGCAGTATTTGTTTTGGCAGCAGCAGGATCCTTTATTAAGAATAGGAAATTCGGTGTTACAGTGTCTGTTAATCATATCAGCAAAGGAATACTTAAACTTTATTTTGCACCTGAAAAGCATTTGGAGCAACCAGTTTTGGGAGGTTGGATTGATTTATCGATTTATTTTCATGGTCATTGAGTGATGGATGACTGTGTTTGAGTTTTTGTTGTTGCTGAAGTGTCCATATGGGAACCCAGGGGCCCTGCATTTTCATGCTTAAAATATGCACACACGACTTAGATTGATGTGCGTTTTTGTGACCTGCCAAGAGACTACGGGTGTAATTTAACAAGTTTGCTAAGTCTGGCATATTTACATCTACATTGATGTTCATTAATATGCATTGTTCCTTTCAAATAAATAAATAGATTGTTGCTTAATACAGTGGATAAAAATGTTCTCACATTTGTTTAAAATCAAGCATTTTATTGATACTTTAGTCATTTTGTTTTCTCCTGGTTACAGTTTTCATCATCTTTAAAATAACTTTCCTGGATTCATCCATTTGATGGCCTGCACAGCTTAATTTTGCACATAAAAATTTTACAAAAGATACGCCATACTCTTAATTTTATAGCTGTTCTCTACTATTTTCCTATACACTATTGTGACCACTGTGATGGACTCTCAAATTTTTACGTGTTCAGGTACTCTCTTAATGTGAAATTGCCGGTCAGAAATTTAGGTTACAGCCATATGTAAATGCATCAGGAATTCAGGTATCTTTGTGTTGATTCTTTTTATTGTAAAAGACAACATTAAAGTTACAGTCACTTTCATAAAATTCCCTCATGTTGTTCTGAGCAAGAGATGGAATAACAGTAATAAGCAAATTATATTTATCAAATACAATCAATGTTACAGGGCCCATAACTTGATTTACTTGAAAATTGTTTATTTTTAAATTAACTGACTTTTCAACTGTTCATTCAAGTCCTATATGAAAAATAAATTCTATATTTCACTTCTTACAAAAGCTCCAATTTGTTTATTTGTGAAATTCAATATGTTGGTTAGTGTTTCTGTTAAATGAAGGAGGAACCTCTTCATTTAAAGTTATTCTGTAAATTTTAAAGTGATCACACTTTCACAGACCTGTGGCAGTTGGCACGAACCCTTGAAGTCATGAAGTCTGAGTATTTTCTTCTGTGATTTGATAGCATCTGGTTAGTTAAGCAGTGGGAGTTTAGCTCAACACCACGTTTAAGCAATTTTGAGATACTGGAAAATCTGAAGATCTAACCCAAAGTAACTGGCTTCATTCACATTATAAAGCCTAATTTTGTGACTTCATTGTCATTTTTTTTTTTTTTTACAGTTTTTCTATCACTTTGGTGTGTTTGAGAACAGAATTGAAGTTTGCACAATGCAAAGTGCATTTCTCAAAACAAAGTGTGCAAACTGTACAACACAGTATGACCTGCAAACGTGTGGTTTGGTGATGTCACTACCACCAGAATGAAGAGTCCTTCTGCCATCTTTATGAACAAGGCCCTCAAAGTGTTCAGCCATGTTGTCATCAGAACAGTTTATGCTGCAATTATTTTCTAATGAAAACTGTGATGACTTTTGGTAAGAGTGACTGAAAATGAACAAGGCAACACTACTATGTTGCAGAGCAGTTTAAAAACTATAGTCACACTACTGTGTGAGGTGATTCAGAGTTTTTACTGTACTGTTTTTACTGAATTATGCTTTCTGAAGTTTTACAGTAAGTATACAGTATTTCTGCATGTACAGTACAGTGCACATTTTTTGAGTTACCTACCTATTTTCCTGACAGAATGTTTGGATAATGGAGGATACAGTGGTTCTCCCAGTATTTGGCTGCACCCTCCGATCAACCTCAGCCATTGTAAGACCATGATTTAGAACATGGTCAACAACTGTGGCCCTAATTTTATCAGGAACAGGCCCTATCTTCCTCTTCCTCATATTCTTCCCCTTGCGTCCTCATGCCTCTTCTTCCGAGCTGTTGCCCCTCCTCATTCTCTTGATGTCTTTCCATTTTTTTGTATCAGAAATGGTAACTGCTCTGTGAAGATGAAAATGAGCTTTTTAGATAACTCTGGCTCATTTACAGAATTGTTTTCTGTTTATTGATGAGCACTGTCCCTTTAAATAAACTAATAAATGAATGAAATGAAGGCTTTGTGCCAGTTGCCAATTGAAGGTTCAGAGAATTCACTTCTGAGCTGTTCTTGAGAACTGGAAGGTCATTGGTTGATCTAATTCTTACATTTCCCCTCAAAAGTGAAAGTAAAGCTTCACCTAAAAACAATCAATTTAATGCATATTTACAAAAAAGTGATAGAAATGTGTAAAATCTGCTCCACGTAATGATAACAAGTTCAACACTTTTGATGCAATGACTCAAGCAACGAAAGAATGCCTAAATGTTTTGGGGTGAAGAACTATTCAACAAAAAAACCTGTTTAATGTATTTTGACCGACATGACAAGCGCAAATGATAATGTAAAAAAGAGCAGACAATTGTACATAAGCAACTGCATAATGGACAGAAGTATTTGCTGTTTGTTCAGAATTGTGAGAAACTGCTTTTATGATGAGCACCAGTGACTAGGTGATGTGGAGGTTGAGTAAATAGTTTTGAAGATTTCAATTCTGTTCTGAGAAATGCACCAAAGCAATGGAGAAAAAAGTAATGGTTAGATTTGTGACTGTTTTCTTTAAAATTTGGGTTCTCTCTCTCGCAAGCATGCACACACACACACACAATATTAGAAATTTGTAACTTTTACCTCATTTTTTTTCCACTTTTTAAAACACATAAATTTGCACCTTTTTGTTTCACTCAAACTTTACATTTTTCACTCCTGTAATTTTTTCTTGTAAATTTGACTTTTAATTTAAACATTTGCACCTTTCACCATAAATTTATGCCTTTTTTATACGTTTGTGAGTTTCACTTGCAAATGTGCAACTTTTTAACAAACGATTTTTGACTTTCTAATAATAAACTCATTACTTCTTTCATATTTTCTGTTTGTGGATCTTTGCTGCCATTTATTTGTCTGTCTGTCTGCAGGATTACAAAAAACTACCCATCCAATTTCAATGAAATTAGGTGGAATGCAGGAGCTGTGACTACAGAAGAATCCATATTCTCATGTTCACAGATACAGCAGAGAAAATAAATATTGAACACGTCAACATTTTTCTCATTAAGCATATTTATGATGGAGCCATAGACCTGAGATTTTCACCAGGTATCAGTAACAACCCAAGTAATCCATACATACAAAGAAATCAAGGCAACTATGTTCACAAAACAAGTTATATTTAATAAAGTGGAATGACACAGAGAATAAGTACTGAACACATGAAGAAAAAGAGGTGCAAAAAGGCATAGAAAGCCAAGAAACCAGCTGAAATCCATCAGAATTTAGGAAGCCATCCCATCCCCCATCAGTGCAAATTAATTTCATCTGGTTAAGTCCTGACTGACAGCCTTTAACCCTTTAACTGCCTGCTAGACCAAATGGTTTAGCACATTCTGATTAAATATATTTCAATGAGAAGAGTGTCAAACTCAACCTGACCGAGCCATCTCTACCACTTGGTTGAGGTATGTTATGCTAAAAAAATTCCAACAGGTGTCACTGTTTCTGCGAATAGCAAGCTTCTTCATTCATTCTCCAACCAGGAAGTAAAAAAACAAGAACACCAATCAAGACATTTTGACTGTTTTTGGTGCAGCTGGAAAAGGTAGAAATACATTTTTGATATAGGATAGTGTTTGAAGCCTTACTGAACAGAAATATGTTACTTGATACCACTAAAAAAAACTTAATTTTAGTATCTAATAATTTTTTAAAAACATGCTCAACCAAATGGTTGATTTGTCACTTTATGTAAGTGTAACAAAATTAAGCCAATGTAATTATAATTGAATATTTACTATAAAATCAAAACTTCTGTTTATCCATTGTTGTAAATATGAAACATTAAGTATTTGTATATAGTGAATATGCTAAAAGAATTTTTTAGTAAGTATCTTTTGACACTTTCCCAGTTGATCTTAGTAAATATGGTAAAAAAAAATCTAGAATAAGAATATGGAAGTCATGAATATCACAAGTCATTTTGTTTTAGCTAAATGACATTACCACTGATTGTGGTTGTTGATTAGCATTTCATTTTTTTGACTTGTTTTACAACTACTAGCTGGACAGTAAAATATTCTATGGTGCAAGACCACACAATCTTCTGGCCCTTGTACCTGAAAATCCTCAAGACTGATGCTAATCTGAGTGATGATGACCTATTAGAGGATCCTGATTATCACCCGACACAGGCAGAAGGTACAGGTGACAGTTCTTTTGAATCCCTAGATCAGGGGTCGGCAACCCACGGCTCCGGAGCCGCATGCGGCTCTTTCATCCCTCTGCTGCGGCTCCCTGTGGCTTTGGAAAATAAATAATGAGTATTTAATTAAAATGTATTTTATTTTAGTTCATTAGTTTTTAAAATGTAATTCTAAATTTGAAGATTATGGTGATCTTGTAAAATCTAAAAAAAACCGTGTTAAAGTTTAATCACCGTCAGCGAAAATCAACACGATTACATAAGTGCTCGGCGCTTCCCCAGAAGTCGTCTCCCGCGATAAACCCGGGTGTGTTGTGTTCAAGCTACTGCTGTATTGCAGTAGCTTGACAGCCCTGCGATTGGATAGTTGCAAACGATTGGACCAATCAAATGGCTCGTTGTATGCTTTTTCAAAGATTCATGGCGGTGTGTTCTCAGGGATGTGATTTTCTGCTAATTCGCCGAATTCCGCTTTATTTTATCTTCCAGGAAGATAAAGTATGTTAAGTACGTTAGCGGCTTGTGGTCCACGAACGCAGTGAAGCTGCGCCCTTTCAGGCAGGACTGGAAGTGGTGTATGGCCACCGGTAATCGATATGGCCAGGTGGAGAGTCATTAACTCTATAACGGCTGTATGAGCTGGGCTGCGCGAGGGAGGAAACAGTAATACAGTGATCCCTCGCTACTTCGCGCTTCACCTTTCGCGCCCTCAGTGCATCGCGGATTTTTCAAAAATATTCATCAAAAATTCAAAGTTGAGAAAAAATGGGCGGGCGCTAGCAGAAGGCAGGGAGACTACATTAGAACATCAGGTCCGCACAACTCAAAATCCACCTCTCTGTTCGCTGTTCTCGTGTTGGCTCGGCTCGGGAATCTCGCAAGCTGATTGGCCGAGACTTTTTTTTTTTCAAAACTTTATTGAGAACAAAGTGAAAGTACAGAATTATGACATAGAAAGCGCCCATACCCAGCGAAGGAAGACCGCATTCATTGTTCTTTATCGCTCGTGTTGCTTAGTCTCGCCGCGTGGAACTTTTCGCTGTTCTCTTGTGCCTTTTTGTGTGAAATAGTCTTCCCGTCGAGCCACTACGCCGCCTCCTGCAGCTTCTCCAGCTGCCCTCGACGATGCTGCGCCTCTAGCACCTGACGATGAGGCGTCACCTGAGGAGCAGTAAAGCTCTCATTAACCTGTGCAGTAAATCATCTTCATCTTGAGTTACGTATCTTGTTATAAGAATAAGAGTTCTAAAAACATATTTATGTACACTTTATTTACATCTACGTATGTATGTACACTTACACACACACACACACACACACGTATCATATGAGAGAGAGAGTGAGAGAATGAACGTACATATTATTTATGGGTGACGTCATTAGGGGTGACGCTACTTCGCGGTTTTTCACTTTTCGCGGTCGGTTCTGGAACCCATTAACCGCGATAAGTGAGGGATCACTGTAAAAGTTAACCATCCCCTTTCATGATTCCAAACAGTTTGAAATTGACAGTGCACAGTGGACATTGACTCATAACTTTTGAATATTTCTAAGACTTGGCTACATCAGTGACTGTGCAAAATGAACTGCTCAAGTCTCAATGGAGATTGAAACTGGTGATCTGAAATGAATGCTGAAATTATAAAAAGTAATGGTATGTTGGAATTTTATTTCTATTATGGAATAGATAAAATTAACTGATTTTGATTTGATCAAGTGTTAAAGCATGTGATGGATAATGCTTGTTGGAATATTTTAGGAATGCTATCTTCTTGGAACATAAGTCAATATTATACATTAATAAGTGGCATTCAGCTGTTTGTTTTATGTCATTTAAGCACAGTTCTGGTACTTAAAAATCATAAAAACCCAGGAGCTTCGGGGGGGCTTTGCCCCCCTTGCCCCCACCCCCACCCCACCGGGGCTCTGCCCCAGACCCCGCTGGGGGAATATGTCCACCAGACCCCCTGCTGAATTTTCAGATAATTGCCCAACCCCAAATCACATCGCTGGTTCGTGTTGGAATTCTGAGCTTTCAGTATTGTTTTCAGCGGAATTATGAGATTTTTATCGAAGGATCAGGAGTCATCAGTGCTAGAAATAGCACTCTCCTTTCAACCCAATGTCAACCTTCAACCCAATGTCTTTTTTTTTTTCGGAGTTCAAAATGTTTTTGTTGCATGCAGAAATGTAATTTTGTTTTCTCTGCAGGAGTTCCCTGATTTCATAAATGCAACACATTATAGTTTGTTTATACATAGCATAAAGGGAAAAAAAAGTTATATGCAGTGTTATTTCATTTTAAGTGTCAAAAGGGTTTTTGTGGCTCCCAGTGTTTTCTTTTCTGTGGGAAACGGGTCCAAATGGCTCTTTGAGTGGTAAAGGTTGCTGACCCCTGCCCTAGATGAAGCAGACGCTCCCTCAACAAGCAGATCTTCCATGCAGCTGCCTCGTAAGAAGAGCAGAAAAGGCAAACGGACCCTAAAAACAGTTTCCTTGGAGGAACCAGGGGACAGCACTGACCCCAGTTCCCAGTCAGGCCCAAACAAAAGCACGAGAAGAATCTGGAAGCATGAAGACATTGATGAATTCCAGGTTCCGGGTTCAAGATTTGAACCCCCTGAGGCTGTACAACACACCCTTTCAGTCTTCAAAATGATCTTTACTGATGATATGATTGAACATATGTGACCCGTGCTGGCAAAATGAGTCACTGAGGAAATGATCAAAACTGAGGTAACATTTTTTCCATATTCTGTATTGAAAGACCTTCAAAATGGTATTTTATTTGTAGGAAGTGTGCAAAAACAGACCCGGAAAAAGCCGATTTGTTTATATTTTGGCTAGGTTAAAAACTTGCGTTCCATCAGTCGGGAGTTACGTCTTCCGCCAAAACATATGTATTTTTATAGGGTGTGGCAACCTGGGGAGTGCATAATAGTTTACCACCTTAGACAGGAACAAAGGATGTGAAGTTAACCTTTTGTGTGTGAGAAGTTTCTAGATGCCCTAGTAAGATAACAGGGAGGTGTCAAGGATGAATGGACTGACTGCAGCCAGGGGAGATTATCTTTTGTGTGTGATGAATGGACTGACTGCAGTCGGGGGAGATTATCTTTTGTGTGTGAGAAGAGTCTAGAAGGATGTCATGTTATTTAAGGGAAGAGTTCCTACTTGTATGCCATTCTGTCTATGCTCCTTGTGTGAGTCGTGTAATAAACCGCTTGAACCAAATCAGCCTCATTTTTTACACGCTCCACACTGGTGACCCAAGACGAATCATGGAATACGACGGAAGATCCCCGGAGCCAACCTCGACTGGAACCCCCAGCTTCGCGTGCGCTGTAGCGATCAAACTACCTGATTTTTGGCAGCACAACCTGCGCTCCTGGTTCCACCTAACCGAGGCGCAGTTCGCCCTCCGAGGGATATCGGCGGATGATACGAAATTCTACTATGTGGTCGCAGCGCTCGATGCCAGCATGGCTCAGCATATCGAGAGCCTGCTCGATCAGCCACCAGCCGACGGCAAATATGACGTGCTGAAGGCTGCCCTCATCCAGCACTACACGCTCTCGGATGGTGAGAGAGCAGAGAGGCTTCTGACGCGGACCGAGTTGGGAGACTGTTCGGCCGTGGACATGATGGAGAAGATGCTGAGGTTAAAGGGCACGGATGACGACCACTTCATCTTCACCCACATTTTCCTCAGGAACCTTCCGACAGCGGCGAGAGCGGCCCTGGCCAATTCGGCGTTGCTGGCCAAACGGGACTATCGTGCACTAGCCCGAGAGGCAGACCGGATCATCGTCGCCACCAAGGCTTTCGTGACCATTGCGGCAGCGACGGAGCCCGGCACGTCGACACGAGGAGGCGAGAAGCCGCCGATGGCAGTAGCAGAACCACCGACGGCAGGCAGCAGCGGGGGCCAAGGAACGTGGAGGTGACACGCTTTGCTTCTACCATCGCCGCTTTGCAGAGAGGGCACGCAAATGTATACCACCGTGCCAGTTCAAGCGCTCGGGAAACGCCAAGACCGGGGGTCGGTAGCAGCCGCGACCCTCGGGGAGGAGAACAAGCTGCTCTATTTGACGGACGCACGCTCGGGGAGGCATTTCCTCATGGACACCGGTGCACAGAGGAGTTTCATCCGGCCGACCTACGCTGACCGGCTGGCAGGAGCCAGCGGCCCCGAGATGGCAGCAGCAAACAGCTCAGACATTAAGACCTTTGGTGAGAGGACTCTGCTCTTGTCTCTACACGGTCGTACATTTGAATGGACTTTTGTTGTAGCAGCATTGGATTACCATATACTGGGGGCTGATTTTCTATGTGCACGTGGGTTGTTGGTAGATATGGCTAACAGGCGCCTGGTTAATGCACTGTCTTTTGACTCTTTCCCCTGTATAGCTCGAGTGACCCGGCCAACAGCACAAGCCAACGTCACAGCAGCATGCGGTAAGTTCCACACACTGCTCGCTCAGTTCCCAGCACTCACAGTCCCGACGTTTTCAGCAGCTATCGCTAAACATGGGGTGGAGCATTTTATCACCACCACCGGGGCGCCCGTTTTTGACCTCGGCGCTTGGACGCAGGTAAACTGGCCATAGCGCGCGAGGAGTTCACTAACCTAGAGAGGTTAGGCATCATCAGGTGCTCAAACAGCCCATGGGCTTCCCCGCTACACATGGTCCCTCAAGCTGAAGGTTCGTGGTGACCTTGCGGCGATTTCCGCAGGTTAAACAACGCTACAGCGCATGACCGCTACCCAATTCCCCACATTCAGGATTTTTCTGCTCACCTCGCAGGAGCGCGCATTTTTTCTAAGATAGATTTGGTCCGTGGTTACCACCAAGTCCCAGTGCGCGCTGAGGACATACCCAAAACAGCGGTAATAACTCCGTTCGGTTTATTTGAGTTCTTGCGCATGCCGTTTGGGCTTAAAGGGGCAGCACAGACGTTCCAACGCATGATGGATGCAGTACTGCGCGATCTCCCTTTCGTGTTCATCTACCTGGACGATATCTTGGTAGCCAGCACGTCCGAAGACGAACACGAAACCCACCTCACGACGGTTTTCCGTAGGTTGGAAGAGCACGGTTTAATAATCAACCCAGCGAAATGTCAGTTTGGGGTGACGGGGATTGATTTTTTTGGGGCACCGCGTCTCTCCCGAAGTAGCGGTTCCGCTGCCTGACAAAGTGTGCGCAGTGACAGATTTTCCCCGACCACAAACGGTCAGGGCGCTACAAGAATTTTTGGGAATGGTGAACTTTTATAACCGTTTCCTTCCCCGCGCAGCGCAGCTCATGCAGCCATTGTACGCTGCGCTCAAAAAACAGAAACCCGCGAATAAGGTCGAATGGACCCCGGAACGAGAGCAGGCGTTCTCAGAAGTTAAAGCAGCCCTGGCAAACGCCGCATTGTTGGCACATCCAGACCCAACGGCCCGCATAGCCCTCACCACTGACGCCTCAGATGTGGCCATAGGGGCTGTTGTGGAGCAGCGCGTCGCCGGGGCTTGGCAGCCGCTTGCCTTTTTCAGCAGAACCTTGCGCGACAATGAACGTAAATACAGCGCGTTCGACAGAGAGTTGCTGGCTCTCCACCTGGCCATTCGCCATTTCCAGTTCTGGCTGGAAGGGCGCAATTTTACTGCATTCGTTGACCATAAGCCACTAACATTCGCGATGGCCAAAGTTTCAGAACCTTGGTCGGGCCGGCAGCAGAGGCAGCTGGCTGCGATCTCAGAGTTTACTACTGATATTCAGCATGTGTCGGGCAAACTGAATGTAGTGGCAGACTGCCTCTCGCGTGCCGTTGTGGCTCCGGTCTGTGTAGGGTTGGATTACGCAGCCATGGCCGCGGAGCAGGCTAGTGACACGGACGTGCGCGCGCTCCAGTCTGGACCAACAGGGTTAAGGCTGGAGAAGAGGACGCTGCTTAACTGCATTCCCCCCTTAATCTACGATGTCTCCACGGGTCGCCCACGGCCTGTGGTTCTGGCCACGTGGCGCCGCCGCGTGTTTGAGTCGGTTCACTCTTTGGCACACCCAGGGGTGCGCGCGTTGGTCAAAATGGTAGGAGAGAAATATGTGTGGCCGGGCCTTCGCAAACAAGTGAAAGAGTGGGCGGCAGCCTGCGTGGCGTGCCAACGAGCCAAGGTTCACAGACACACAAAGGCTCCTTTGGAGCCGTTTTGCATCCCGGCTAAGAGGTTTGACCATGTCCACGTGGACCTCGTAGGCCCCCTTCCGCTATCACAGGGGTACATGCATCTCCTGACAATGATGGACCGCACCACGCGCTGGCCAGAAGCGGTTCCGCTGGCGGCAACCACGGCCGAGGAGGTGGCGCGCACATTTTTAACAGCATGGGTGGCGCGTTTTGGAGTTCCGTCGGACATTACGTCCGACAGAGGCTCTCAATTTGTTTCTGAACTCTGGTCAACCATGGCCCGCAGCCTAGGTGTCTCAATTCACTGCACAACCGCGTACAACCCGCAGGCAAATGGGTTATGCGAACGTTTTCATAGGTCGTTAAAAGCAGCTCTGAGGGCTTCACTGACGGATGCAAATTGGGTAGACAGGCTACCATGGGTTTTATTGGGGTTACGTTCTGCGCCTAAAGAGGATCTGGAAGCTTCCCCAGCAGAACTCGTTTTTGCACAACCACTCCGGCTGCCTGGGGAGTTTCTGCCAGATAATCCTGCGCCAGGCAGCTCCCCATCTCGGCTGCTGCAGCGTTGCATAGACTGAAGCACGCTGCCGGGCCCTGCCCACCACAGTTTTCCGCGTGTTTTTGTGCCTAAAGCTTTGAAAAACGCAGAGTTCGTGTTTGTCAGACACGACGCCCACCGCCCCCCACTGCGCCCACCTTATGATGGACCGATGATGGACTGTATAGAGTGCTGGAAACAGGGGATAAGCATTTTTTGCTAGATTGGGGGGGTAGGAGGGAAAAAATTGGCATAGACAGACTCAAACCTGCTTTCGTTGTGGCTGACGAGTAAGTGCTGTTGGCGAGGGCCCCTCGGAGTGGAAGACCCCCACGGGGCGCTTCCCAGAGAAAAGATTCTCCAGAGCACCCACACAGACAGTCAAAAAGTTTTCACCCCCAGACATCAGCCCCCCAGCATGGCAGCGCCACGGAGGCAGCGAATCCTGGCTACAGCAGATACGGCAGAAGACTGAAGCCCAAGCAGCATGCGGACTGATGTTGATGGTTCTACAGCATGTGGACTGATGTTAATGGTTCTATCACAGCATGTGGACTGTTACCCTTTTGTCCTATCTAAGTTGCTGGGGTGGTGGTGGTGTGGCAACCTGGGGAGTGCATAATAGTTTACCATCTTAGACAGGAACAAAGTGAAGTTAACCTTTTGTGTGTGAGAAGTTTCTAGATGCCCTAGTAAGATAACAGGGAGGTGTCAAGGATGAATGGACTGACTGCAGCCGGGGGAGATTATCTTTTGTGTGTGATGAATGGACTGACTGCAGTCGGGGGAGATTATCTTTTGTGTGTGAGAAGAGTCTAGAAGGATGTCATGTTATTTAAGGGAAGAGTTCCTACTTGTATGCCATTCTGTCTATGCTCCTTGTGTGAGTCGTGTAATAAACCGCTTGAACCAAATCAGCCTCATTTTTTACACGCTCCACAAGAGTACGATTTCTAAGTTTTACAGTGATACCAGGCACTCATGGGGGTTTTCCTGGGACTTGCCGCTAGCAAACAAAGAGTCATGATTTATGACTTCTGCCTGTAGCTCGTAATGACGTGGTGCGCGTTCCGACTCATTTTGCCAGCATGGGTCACTATTGCTCATCATCCAAATTTGTACATTGTTCAAGTGTTGGGAGATCCAGTTAAGACTAGCCCTGAAGAAATTTAGGATTTCTTGGCCATCCCTCATCCTTGCCCACAGTTTGAACCAAGTCAACAAGCCAGCATCCAGAGTTGGCCAACCATCATTCAGGTCTCCACCACCACAAAAGAAAGGCTACACCCCAAGACCCTCATAACCAAATCCACAACCTGATGTGCATTATGATAACTTGGTACACTGGCCGCTTCACTCTGACAAGAAGGGATGATGCAACCTTTGTCTTAAGGGTGTATCAAGGTGGAAATGTAACAAATGCAACATTTTCCTGTGTTTGAACATAAACCAGGAATGTTTTCTAGCATATCACCATAGGTAAAGTGGATCTGATGCTCACAAAGCATTTGTGCTGTTGCACAGCCACATAGATGAGGTCCGAAATGTAATGTTTTAATATGTTTGGCAAAGTTTTCCTGTGTTTTCAGTGTTTTTAGTTAAACTGGATATCAACTTTATTGATCCAACAGAAATATGGATCTTGTGTCCCAAAAACATTAGTGCTGTTGCACCACCACAGATGAGGTACGTATGTTGAGATGCTGAAGTAGGAAATGCAGCTGTTTTATGTTTCTGAGTGCAAAAATGAATGTTTTGTACTGTAGCATTCAATCAGAAGTTTACTGATTATGAGAATTTTGTGCTGTTGCATCTTAAGACAGTTGCCATTAAGATGATAAAGTTGGAAATGCAATCTTTCCTTGTTTGATGCAGTATTTTCCTTTGCTGAAATGAAAACCAGTACTGTTTTGTGGCATACTACCAAAAATAAAGTGCATCAAATGCCCTGGATGTTTTTAGTTGTCTATTTCTTTATAAGTTAGCATTTTATTTGACTTTTTCTAATGTTTATGGTATTTGTATGAAAGTTCATATCTTAACCATGAAATGAAATCTCAACCATTTGGTAGAGGTCAATATTTTAAAAAATTACAGGGACTGTTGATTAAAAAAAAAAATAAAAAAAATCATTGATTGTGGTTAATACTGACCCAAGGGAAAAAGAAATGAAAACAAAATTTTTTTTCCATTGCTTTTTTCTTGGTGGGGTTGTTAAAGGGTTAAAAAGGTCTGTGAATATCAGATTGTCACACCACAAAGAACTCATGATGGGTGGAAGCAAAGAGCTCCCTCTAGACCTTCACACCCTTACTGTTGCAAAACATAATGATGGCACTGGTTACAGGCACATTTCTAAACTGCTGAATGTTCCAGTGAGCAGGAGCCATCATTCAGAAGTGGAAAGAACATCATTTTACCATAACTGGCCATGACCAGGAGCTCCTCACAAGATTTCTGACAGAGGAGTCAAAAGAATTATTAGAAGAGTTATCCACAAGAGCCAAAGATCACTTGTGGAGAGCACCAGAAAGACCTGGAGTTAGCAGGTACTGCTGTTTCAAAGAAAACAATAAGTAATGCACTCAACTGACATGGGCTCTATGCCCGCTCACCTTGCAAGACTCCATTGCTGAAGAAAAAGCACGTTAAAGCTTGTTTAAAGTTTGCTGTACAACATTTGGGCAAACCAGTAAAATACTGGGAGAATATAGTCAGGTCATATGAGACCAAAATTGAACTTTTTGGATGTCACAACACACAGCATGTTTGGAATAGAAATGGCACTGCACATCACCTCAGAAACACCATACCAACAGTGACGTTTGAAGGTAGGAGCATCATGGTGTGGGGGTGTTTTTCAGTACATGGTACAGGCAGACTTCATATAATTAAAGGAAAGATGAATGGACAAATGTACACAGACATCCTTAATAAGAACCTGTTGCCATCTGCCAAGATGCTGAAGATGAAATGAGGGTGTACATTTCAGTAAGACAATGATCCCAAACACACAGCCAAGGAAACTTTCAACTGGCTCCAGAGAAGGAAAATAAAGGTGCTTGAATGGCCCAGTCAGTCACCTGACCTGAATTCAATTGAAAATCTCTGAAACGAACTGAAGATTGGAGTTCATAGAAGACACCCATGGAACCTTCAAGATTTGAAGACAGTTTGTGTGGAAGAATCAACCAAAATAACTCCTGAGTAATGCCTGCACATAGTTTCTCCATACAGGAGGCATCTGGAAGCTGTTATTACAAACAAAGACTTTTCTACTAGATATTAAATGAATTTTACCAAGCGTGTTCAATACTTATCCCTGCGTCATTTCACTTTGTTCAATATAATTGTTTTGTGAACACAATTGTCCTGATTTCTTTGTATATAGGGATTACTTGGGTTGTTACTGATATCTGGTGAAAATCTCAGGTCAGTGGCTCCATCAAAAATATGTTCAATGAGAAAAATGTTGACATGTTCAATACTAATTATCCCCGATGTAAGATAAGATAAACCTTTATTAGTCCCACAATGGGAAAATTCCAGATGTGCATCTCAATAAATAAGAATGTCATCGAAAAGTTGATCCATTTTAGCAATTCAATTTGAAAAGTTAAACTCCTATATTATATAGATTCATCACACACAGAGTGGTATATTTCACAGTGGGCAGTGGTGGCCTAATGGCTAGAGATGTGGAATGGTGAGCGGAGGGTTGCTGGTTCAATCTCATAACCGGCAGGATCAGATCTGGGTGGGACAGATAAGGTAGCAGTGCTTGCCCCACCCTCCTTAACCCCACTGTGGTGCCCTTGAGCAAGACCCCAAAAATTGCTCCAGTGGAGTTGCTCAGTGGCCACAGGTCAGTCTGTGGTTGTACTGGGCTGCTTCCAGGTGTGAACATGTAACTGTGTGATTGTAAACAGCGCAACCTTGAAAAAGAGAGGTTCCCTCTCAGTGGAACTACCCTGTATAAATAAAGGTTAAAATTCTAAGTGTTTATTTCTTTTAATTTTGATGATAATAATAATAATAATAATAATAATGGATTACATTTATACTGCACCTTTCAAGATACCCAAAGCACTTTACGAGTCCATTATTATCCATTATGGCTTACAGCTAATAAAAACCCAAAATTCAGTTTCTCAAAAAATTTGAATATCGCATAAGAGCAATTTAAAAAAGTGGATTTTTAATAGAAATGTTGGACAACTGAAAAGTATGTCCATGTACACACCCAGTACATGGTTGTGTTTTTTTTTTGTTTTTTTTTGCACGAATCACAGCATCGAAGCAGTGTGGCATGGAGGTGATCAGCCTGTGGTACTGTTGAGGTGTTATGGAAGCCCAGGTTGCTTTGATAGCGGCCCTTCACCTCATCTGCATTGTTAGGTCTGGTGTTTCTCATCTTCCTCTTGACAATACCCCATTGATTCTTTATGGGGTTTAGGTCAGGAGAGTTTGCTGGCCAATACGAGTAAAGCACAGTGATACCATGGTCATTAAACCAGGTTTTGGTACTTTTGGCAGTGTAGGCAGGTGCCAAGTCCTGCTGGAAAATGAAATCAGCATCTCCATAAAGCTTGTCAGCAGAGGGAAGCATGAAGTGCTCTAAAATTTCCTGGTAGATGGCTTTGTTGACTGGACTAAATAAAACACAGTGGACCAACACTAGCAGATGACATAGCTCCCCAAATCAGGTACCAAATCCTATCATTTGGAAATCAAGGTCTCAGAGTCTGGAGGAAGAGTGAACAGGTACAGAATCCAAGTTGTTTGAGGTCCAGTGTGAAGTTTCTACAGTCAGTGATGATTTGTTGAGCCATGTTATCTGCTGGTGTTAGTCCACTGTGTTTTATCAAGTCCAATGTCAGTGCAGCCATCTAACCAGGAAATTTTAGAGCACTTCATGCTTGCCGTTGCTGACAAGCTTTAACGAAATGCTGATTTCATTTTCCAGCAGGATTTGGTACCTGCCCACACTGCCCAAAAGTACCAAAACCTGCCTTACATTCAGTTGACAAAACAGTTCACCGAACATAGTTTGCAAGGCAAACTGACCTAAATGAACAGGCAGTTCTCGGCAAACAGTTTTTCTGTTTGGCTCGCACATTCTGTAGTTGTGTAGATCTATGGTCCTCTGTCAGCCGGTAGAAGACCCTAGTAACTATGGCGTAGACTGTAGCCTACTTCAGCTTCATGCCTCTCTTACTTTGTCTCCAAACCGCTCAACCTGAGCTCTCCTTCTGATATACTAATTTCTAATTCTGTCCCTCCTAGTCACTCCCAATGAAAATCTTAGCATTTTCAACTCTGCCACCTCCAGCTCTGCCTCCTGTCTTTTTGTCAGCACCATCGTCTCCAAACCATACATCATAGCAGGTCTCACTACTGTCTTGTAACTCTTCCTTTTCACTCTGGCCGCGACCCTTTTATCACAAATCACCCCTGACATTCATCTCCCCTCACTCCACCCTGCCTGCACTCTCTTCTTCACCTCTTTTGTGCATTTCCCATTGATTTGGATGGTTGACCCCAGGTATTTAAACTCATCTACTTTCACTACCACTACTCCTTCCATCTTCACCGTTGCACCTGCCTCCCTCTCATTCACACTCATGTATTCTGTCTTGCTTCTACTGACTTTCATTCCTCTTCTCTCCAGAGCATACCTCCACCTTTGCAGGTTCTCTTCCACCTGCTCCCTATTCTCACTACAGATCACAATGTTGTCTGCAAACATCATGGTCAATGGAGACTCCTGCCTGACCTAATCTGTCAGCCTGTCCATCATCATGGCAAACAAGAAGGGGCTCAGAGCCGATCCCTGATGCAAACCCACCACCACCTTGAATCCATCCATCACTCCTACATCTCACTGTCCTCATACATGTCCTGCACCACCCTCACATACTTCTCTGCCACTCCTGACTTCCTCATACAGTACCACACTTCCTCTTTTGGCACCCTATCATACAGTGGTGTAAAAAAGTGTTTGCCTCATCCTGATATCTCAATTTTTTTGTATGTTTGTCACACTTAAATGTTTCAGATCATCAAACAAATTTAAATATTAGACAAAGATAACACAAGTAAACACAAAATGTCATTTTTAAATGAAGGTGTTTATTATTAAGGGTAAAAAAAAATCCAAACCTAACTAACTAACTAACTAACCTGCACTTATATAGCGCTTTTCTAGTCACAAAGACCACTCAAAGCGCTTTCATTAATACTAACCCTCTATTCTAAGGGCCTATAGGAAACAGATATCTAGGGACAATTTAGAACAGCCAATTAACCTAACATGCATGTTTTTGGCATGTGGGAGGAAACCGGAGAAATCCCGGAGTAAACCCACGCAACACGGGGAGAACATGCAAACTCCACACAGATCACTGTTGGTCGGGGGCTGGGATCGAACCCACGATCCCCACAATCCCCCGGCCAAGGGTAAACTGTGCTGCCGCAGTGCTAACCACTGCGCCACCGTGCAGCCCAACCTGCATGGTCCTGTGTGAAAAAGTGACCCCCCCGCCCCCGTTAAAACAAATGGACTGTGGTTTATCACATCTTTGGAAAGCTGAGTTCAATTTCTCTAGCCACACCCAGGCCTGATTACTGCCACACCTGTTCACAATCAAGAAATCACTTAAATAGGACCTGCCTGACAAAGTGAAGTAGATCAAAAGATCTTCAAAAGCTAGACATGTTGTGATCCAAAGAAATTCAGGAACAAATGAGAAACAAAGTAATTGAGATCTATCAGTCTGGAAAAGGTTTTAAAGCCATTTCTAAAGCTTTGGGACTCCAGCGAACCACAGTGAGAGCCATTATCCACAAATGGCAAAAACATGGAACAGTGGTGAACCTTCCCAGGAGTGGCTGGCCGACCAAAATTACCCCAAGAGCGCAGCAATGACTCATCTAAGAGGTCACAAAAGACCCCACAACAACATTCAAAGAAATGCAGGCCTCACTTGCCTCAGTTAAGGTCAGTGTTCATAACTCCACCATAAGAAAGAGACTGGGCAAAAATGGCTTGCATGGTAGAGTTCCAAGACAAAAACCACTGCTGAGCAAAAAGAACAAAAAAGCTCATCTCAGTTTTGCCAGAAAACATCTTGATGATCCCCAAGACTTTTGGGAAAATACTCGTGTGGACTGACGAGACAAAAGTTGAACTTTTTGAAAGGTGTGTGTCCCATAACATCCGGCATAAAAGTAATACAGCATTTCAGAAAAGGAACATCCTACCTACAGTAAAATGTGGTGGTGGTAGTGTGATGGTCTGGGGCTGTTTTGCTGCTTCAGGACCTGGAAGACTTACTGTGGTAAATGGAACCATGAATTCTGCTGTCTACCAAACAATCCTGAAGGAGAATGTCTGGCCATGGGTTCATGACCTCAAGCTGAAGCGCACTTGAGTTCTGCAGCAGCACAATGATCCAAAAGACACCAGCAAGTCCACCTCTGAATGGCTTAAGAAAAACAAAATGAAGACTTTGGAGTGGCCTAATCAAAGACCTGAGCTGAATCCGATTGAGATGCTGTGGTATGACCTTAAAAAGGTGGTTCATGCTCGAAAATCCTCCAATGTGGCTAAATTATAACAATTCAGCAAAGGTGAGTGGGCCAAAATTCCTCCACAGTGCTGTAAAAGACTCATTGCCAGTTATCACAAATGCTTGATTGTAGTTGTTGCTGCTAAGGGTGGCCCAATCAGTTATTAGGTTTAGGGGACAATCACTTTTTCACACAGGGCCATGTAGGTTTGGATTTTTTTACCCTTAATAATAAACACCTTCATTTAAACACCATTTTGTGTTTACTTGTGTTATCTTTGTCCATCCATCCATCCATTTTCTACCACTTTTCCGGAGGTCTGCTTCACGGAGGCAGCAATTCAAGCAGAAAAGCCCAGACTTCCCTCTCCCCAACCACCTGCTCCAGCTCTTCAGAGAGGATACCAAGGTGTTCCCAGACCAGCTGGGAGACATAGTCTCTCCAGTGAGTCCTGGGTCTACCCCGGGATCTCCTCCCAGAGGGACGTGCCCGAAACACCTCAAGTGGGAGGCATCCAGGAGGCATCCTGATCAGATGTCCATATCACCTCAACTGGCTCCTTTCAATGTGAAGGAGCAGCGGTTCTCCTCTGAGCCTCTCCTGGATGACTGAGCTCTTCACCCTATCTCTATGGGTGAGTCTAGCAATCCTACAAAGGAAGCTCATTTAAGCTGCTTGTATCCGCGATCTCATTCTTTCAGTCATTACCCAAAGTTCATGACCATAGGTGAAGGTAGGAATGTAGATTGACCTGTAAATTGACAGGTTTGCCTTAGAGCTTAGCACCCTCTTCACCACAACAGACCGATACAACGGCCGCATCACTGCAGATGCTGCTCCGATCTGTCTGTCAATCTCTCGCTCCAGTCTCCCCTCACTCGTGAATAAGAATCCGATTTACATAAACTCCTCCATTTGGGGCAGGAGCTTGTCCCCAACCTAGAGAGGACAATCCACCTTTTTCTGGCTGAGGACCATGGACTCGGACTTGGAGGTACTGATTCTCATCCCAGCCACTTCACACTCAGCGGCAAACCATCCCAGTAAGAGCTGTAGGTCATTGCTGGATGAAGCCAACAGGACAACATTATCTGCAAACAACTGAGATGAGATCCTGTGGTCACTGAACATGACATCCTCCGTTCCCTGGCTGTACCTAGACATCCTGCTTATCAAAATTATGAACAGGATCGGTGACAAAGGGCAGCCCTGGCGGAGTCCAACTCTCACTGGAAATGAGTCCGACCGAGTGTTGGGCCAATACGAACCAAACTCTCACAATGGTCGTATAGAGACCGGCTAGCTCGTAATAACAAGCCCGATACCCCATTCTCCCGAAGAACCCCCCTCCCCCCACACACACAAAAATCCACGAGGGACGCACTCGAATGCCTTCTCCAAGTCCACAAAACACATGTAAACTGGTTGGGCAAACTCCCACGAACCCTCAAGGATTCTCGAGAGGGTAAAGAGTTGGTCCGATGTTCCACGGCCAGGACGAAAACCACATTGCTCCTCCTGAATCCGAGGTTTGACCAACGGCCGGACTCTCCTCTCCAGTACCTTGGCATAGACCTTCCCAGGGAGGCTGAGGAGTGTGATCCCTCTAACATTGGAGCACACCCTCCGGTCCCCCTTTTTTTTTTAGAGGTGAACCACCACCTCGGTTTGCCATGCCAAAAGCGCTGTCCCCGACCTCCACGCAATGTTGCAGAGGTGTGTCAACCATGACAGCCCTACAACATCCAGGGCCTTGAGGTACTCAGGGCAAATCTCGTCCACCCCCGGGGCCCGGCCACCAAAGAGATTTTTAACCACCTTGGCAACCTCAGCCCCTGTGAAGGGCGAGTTGTCGCCCTCGTCCACAAGCCCTGCTTCCTCTGTGGAAGGCGTGTCCATGGGATTGAGGAGATCCTCGAAGTATTCCTTCCACTGTCCAACGATATCCCCAGTCAAAGTTAGCAGTGCCCCATCTGCACCATACACAGTGTGGACAGGGAGCTGCTTCTCCCTCCTGAGCTGCCGGACAGTTTACAAGAATCTCTTCAAGGCCAACCGAAAGTCTTGTTCCATGGCCTCACTGAACTCCTCCCACACCCAAGTTTATGCTTCAGCAACCACCCAAGCCGCACTCCGCTTGGCCTGCCGGTACACCTCAGCTGCTTCGGGAGTCCCACAAGCCAACCAAGCTTGATAGAACTCCTTCTTCAGCTTAATGGCCCCCCTCACCACTGGTGTCCCCCACTTGGTTCAGGGGTTGCCACCACAAGATGCACCAACAACCTTGCAGCCGCAGCTCTGGGCAGCCGCTTCAACAATGGAGGTGGAGAACATGGCCCATTCAGATTCCATGTCTCCAGACTCCCTCGGAATGTGGTCGAAGTTCTTCCAGAGGTGGGAGTTGAAGACCTCCTGGACAGGGGCCTCAGCCAGACATTCACCAGCACACCCTCACTATACATTTGGGTCTACCAAGTCTGAATGGCGTCCTCCCCTGCCATCGGATCGAACTCTTCACCAGGTGGTGATCAGTTGACAGCTCTGCACCTCTCTTTACCTGAGTGTCCAAGACATACGGTCATAGGTCTGATGAGACGATAACAAAATTGATCATCGACCTGCGGCCTAGGGTGTCCTGGTGCCAGGTGCACATGTGGACACCCTTATGCTTTAACATAGTGTTTGTTATGGGCAAACTCTGGTTAGCACAGAAGTCCAACAACTGAACACCACTCGGGTTCAGATCGGGCAGGCCGTTCCTCCCAATCACTCCGCTCCAGGTTTCACTGTCGTTGCCTACTTGTGCATTGAACTCCCAGTAGGACAGTGGAGTCTCCAAGAGGAGCACCCTCCAGCACCCCAGTCAGAGACACCAAAAAGGGTGGGTACTCTGAACCATCATTTGGTGCATAGGCACAAATGATGGTCAGGACCCATTTCCCAACCCAAAGGCGCAGGGAAACAACCCTTTCATCCACCGGGGAAAACTCCAATATACAGGCAGCAAGGTGGGGGATACAAGAATACCCACTCCTGGTCGCCGCCTCTCGCCCGGGGCAACTCCAAAGTAGGCCAAGCTCCAGCCTCTCTCCAGGAGAGTGGTTCCGAACCAGAACTGTGTGTTGAGGTGAGGCCGACAAAATCTAGCCGGTATCTCTCAACCTCATGCACCAGCTCAGGCTCCTTCCCCACCAGAGAAGTGACATTCCATGTCCCCAAAGCCAGTTTAGGAAGCCTGGGATCAGACCGCCAAGGTCTCGCCTTCAACCACCACCTGATTCACATAGCACCGGACCCCCATGATCCCTCCCACAGATGGTGAGCCCACTGGAGGGCGGACCCATGTAACTCCTTTGGGCTGAGCCCAGTCGGGTCCCATGGGTGGAAACCTGGCCACCAGGCGCTAGCCATCAAGCCCCTCCCCCAGGCCTGACTCCAGGGTGGAGCCCCGGTAAACCCAAACCGGACGGGGTACACTGAATCTTTTTTTTAGCATTCATCATTGTTTTGTTTTTTTTTTTGGTTACTTATTTGTACCCGTAGGTAGATTTGGTTTGCAGTCTGGTGACAAGCCACCGGCTGCCGGTCGCTGCGTGCGCGAGCGCCCTAAACCTACATGTTTTTGGTATGCAGGAGGAAACCGGAGAAATCCTGGAGTAAACCCGCGCAACACGGGGAGAACATGCAAACTCCACACAGCTCACTGTTGGTCGGGGGCTGGGATCGAACCCACGATCTCATGATCCCCGCGATCCCCCGGCCGAGGGTAAACTGTGCTGCCACAGTGCTAAACCACTGCGCCACCGTGCAGCCCTCATCATGAGAGTCTGTTGGATCGTTCTTAGTCTGGGCCTTCACCTAGGACCAGTTTATCTTGAGTGACCCTACCAGAGGCAAATTGCCCCGGACAACATAGCTCCTGGGATCACTAGGGCACGCAAACCCCCCCACCACGATAAGGTGATGATCCATGAGGGGGTTGTCTTTGTCTAATATCTGAATTTGTTTGATGATTTGAAAAATTTAAGTGTGACAAACATACAAAAAAAAAAGAGAAATCAGGATGGGAGCAAACACTTTTTCACACCACTGTATGCCTTTTTTAGATCTACAAAGACACAGTGCAACTCCTTCTGACCTTCTCTATACTGTACTTCTCCATCAGCATTCTTAAAGCAAACATTGCATCTGTAGTACTCTTTCTTTGCATGAAACAATACTGCTACTCACTGATGGTCACCTCTCCTCTTAACCTGGCTTCAACAACTCTTTCCCACATCTTCATAGTGTGGCTGATCAACTTCATGCCTCTGTAGTTACTACAGCTCTGAGCATCACCTTTGTTCTTGAAAATTGGTACCAAAACACTTCTTCTCCACTCCTCAGGCATCATCTCACTCTCCAAGATTGTGTTAAACAATCTGGTTAAAAGTCCACTACCATCTCTCCTAAACATCTCCATACGTCCACAGGTATATGTCATCTGGACCAACCGCCTTTCCATTCTTCATTTTCTTTAAAGCTGCCCTCACTTCCGCCTTGCTAATCCTCGGGACTTCCTTGTTCATCATCTTTCCTTCATCCATCCTCCTCTCTCTCTCTCTCATTTTCTTTATTCATCAGCTTTTCAAAGTACTCCTTCCACCTTCTCAACACACTCTGGTAATTTGTTAGTACATTACCATTTCTGTCCTTAATCAACCGAACCTGCTGTACATCCTTTCCAGCTTGATCTCTCTGTCTAGCCAATCGATACAAGTCCTTTTCTCCTTCCTTAGTGTTTAGCCTCTCATACAATTCATGCTTTTTCCTTTGTCTTTGCTACCTCTCTCTTTGCCATGTGCCTAGATTCCAAATACTCTTGTCTACTTTCTTCATCTCCCTGACAATCCCACTTTTTCTTTGCTAATCTCTTCCTTTGAATATTTTCCTGTACTTCCTCATTCCATCACCAAGTCTCCTTGTCTTCCTTCGCCTGTCCACTGGATACACCACATACCTTTTTACCCGTTTCCCTCAATACGTTTGCTGTACTTTCCCAGTCATCTGATAATTCTTCTCTACCACCCAGAGCCTATATCAACTCCTTCCTGAACTCTGTGTGACCTTCTTCCTTTTGTAACTTCCCCCACTTAATCTTTGGCTCTGCCTTCACTGTTTTCCTCTTCTTGCTTTGCAAAGTCATCCTACAGACTACCATCCAATGCTGTCTAGCTACGTTCTCCCCTGCCACCACCTTGCAGTCCTCTCTTTCAGGTTTCTCCTTCTGCATAAGATGTAGTCCACCTGTGTGCACCTTCCTCCACTCTTGTAAGTCACACTATGTTCCTCTCTCTTCTTGAAGTATGTGTTCACCACAGCTATTTCCATCCTTTTAGCAAAATCCACAACCATCTGTCCTTCCACATTTCTCTCCTTTAGACCATATCTACCCAGGACCTCCTCATCACCTCTGTTCCCTTCACCTACATGTACATTAAAGTCTGCTCCAATCACCACTCTCTCCCCCCTTGGAACACTCTCTACCACTTCACCCAACTTGCTCCAGAATTCCTCTTTCTCTTTTACCTGACATCCAACTTGTGGGGCATATGCACTGACAGCATTCAACATCACACCTTTGACTTCTAGTTTCAAACTCATGATTCTGTCTGACTCCCACTTTACCTCCCGGACACTCTTCACATACTCTTCCTTCAAGATTACTCCTACTAAATTTCTCTTCCTATCTACACCATGGTAGAACAGTTTAAATCTACCTCCAATGTTCCTAGCCTTGCTTCCCTTCCATCTGATTTCTTGAACACACAGTATATCTACCTTTCTTTTCTTCATCATATCAGCCAATTCTCTGTCTTTACCAGTCATCATCCCTACATGTAACATTCCTACTCTCACCTCCACACGTCTACCTTTCCTTTTCTCTCTCCCTCCTAACACACCTTCCCCCTCTCCTCCTCCTTGATCTTCAACCAACAGTAGCCCAATTTCCACCGGCACCCTGTCAGTTAACGGCACCAGTGGCGGTCGTTGTTAACCCAGGCCTTGACCGATCCGGTTTGAAAGTCTCATTTGTTATGATCCGCATGTTTGATTTGGCAAAGGTTTTATGTCAAATGCCCTTCCTGGCACAACCCTCCCCATTTACCCAGGCTTGAGACCAGCACTAGAAGTACACTGGCTTGTGCAACCCCTGTGGCTGGTTTTGGCCACCATTTCTATTTCTATTAAAAATCAGTTTTTTTAAATTCATTTTATGTAATATTCAAATTTTTTGAGAAACTGAATTTGGGGTTTTCATTAGCAATAAGCCATAATCATCAAAATTAAAAGAAACAAACAACTGAAATGTATCACTCTGTGTGTAATTAATCTATATAATATACTCACTGCCAATGAAAATACAACACAATTTTTTAATAAATATTTTTGGGTCCACCCTTTTTGAGCTTGAATAAAACACAAGTTATGTACCCATGTAGACCCGACGCAGCTGTGACGGCGTTGACACAGCGTTGATGTGCGTTCCTATTGCATCGCCCGACGTGAAACTCTCCAGAGAAGGAGAGGTGCACGTCAGTGACGCAGGCCATAAGCACCATGATTGGTCCACTTTGTCTCCTCCTTCACATTTCCTGGTTTTCGTCATTGCTTGTATGACTCCCTTCACTTGTGTGTCCTCACCTGTTGTCCATTTATTTGATTGTAAATTAAATTCACTCTTGTCTTTCCCCTCCTTGCAGCATCATTATACTGTATGTTGTGGTACGTTTCTCCTGTTTTCCCTGGCTCTTCGCCCCTGGTTTGTCATCTTTTACTTATCAATTTCTCTTGGTCTTTAGTTTATTTCCTCCTGGTTTTCATAAATGCCTGTTTTCTCCTGATTCCTGCCTGCATATGGGTCCTGCCTTGCCTGCTCTGAGCTCCAACCATGACAGGATGGCAAGGCGGCCCTTACTTTTACCAGTCCCTCCAGGATTTCACAGGTTGTTTTCATGATTGTTGCAGCCTAAAAAGCCTCATTTTGCAGCACTTGTTCTAAAAAAGATTTAAGAAAATTTGCAGTGTTTTTTTTTGAGGTTTTTGCACTGAGAATTGTGGGATGAAGTACAGATTTTAAAGCAGTTGCTTTTTTCCATAGTTTAGTGATGCTATTTTATATAACACCAGCACAAGATTGCCAAAAACAGTGATTTATTTGTAAATTAGGCAGAAACTTCTGCTATGCAGGAAAAACTATTTTGTGCAACAGCAAATATAGAATTTTGCACAGTTAAGTGAGAATTAAATGCTCAGTAAATTTGTCAAAAATGACCTACTCTCTCTTGCTGTGAACTTGAATAAAAAAGATTAATAAAAGAATTAGGCATTACAACAGCTAAATTGCATTGGAAGCATGTTAGACTATAGAACAAATTATGGCAGCACCAAAACTTGAGGTCATCTATGCTGAAATCCACAACGAACCAGGTGTGGCTCCTCTATTGACATCCCCTTTTCTTCAGAATTGTTTCAATGCAGGATGGATCCTGGAGAATGGAATGTTTACTGCAGTGCAGGTGGTGACCTAGCCTTCACAGATCTTAAGAAGATTTGAAAAACAGCATATATTTCACAATAAAAGTAATAATTTTTCTAAATCCCCACACCACAGTAGGGTTTAATAATTTTATCTTTTTCATTGTTTATATTTTAATTTTTAAAAAGGGTTTCAGTTCATTTCCAGGGAAGATTTGTTCATTTCAGTTTAGTTCTACTGAGTAAAAAAAATGGTTAACTGAAAAAGCAGCCTTTATTAGTTCTGTTATTTTTTATAGTGTTGTTACTATTATTTTTTTCCTTCCCCTCTCTCAAGTGCTAGAAGTCCAAAATTAAATGTCATTCAATACAAACGCTACTTGATGGCAGCTGCCTCTGTCATGAAGAGCTCCTGAATACATATGCCTATTAAGGACATTTTCATTTTATTCGACTTTCACAAATTATAGCTTGACAGACATGTGGCGGATTTACACACACACATGCTTGCATAGTTTGTAAAATAAATGCCACCATGAAGGTTGGATTATAGTTTGACAATTGTTTAAATGTATATAACTTGCCCTGACTCTCTCAGTGGTTTATGTTCCAACACAACATTGCACATAGTACAAAATAGTTTACCCACATTTTCATGAAGAATATTCTGAAACTATTTAGCACTGTCTTTAGCAGTGATTATTGATGGTAAATGAGAGACGTTATCATGCATATTGGCATCTCTATTGTAAATAAGCAAGATGATGAAGGTGATTTGTGACAGGACAGCAGCTAGAGTGAAAGGGAAGCGTTACAAGACTGTAGTGAGACCTGCTATGTGTGGTTTGGAGACAGTGGCGCTGACAAACACACATGAGACAGAGCTGGAGGTGGCAGAGTTAAAGATGTTAAGATTTTCTTTGGGAGTGATTAGGGACCGGACTAGAGATGAGTATATCACAGAGACAGCTCAGGTTGAGTGGTTTGGAGACAAAGTTTGTTTCAATCTCCTGAAGTGCTGCCCCTTTAAGACATGCTCCCCACCTCCTTGCCACTAATTAGAACCAAGCCTTCATAAACTGAAGGCAGAAGACAAAATGGTGGCCAAAGGAACAAACAGAGGTGGCAAGTCTGTCTGTAAATTCCATTAAGTTCCGTGCCTATCCCTGGCATTTTCCAAAAGTATTCTGGATTTAGAACAAATCTCTACACCTACAGAGAACTGGATTTTGCACACGTGCCCAGGATTTATTCACCTGCTGCCAGCTGCTTGGTTCTCCAAGGAGGTAATTGAGGGTAGTACCCTTCACTAACCTTAAACTCAGCTGAGGTAAAACAGTTGACGGTGAGAGAAGAAAAGGTGGGTTGTCTCTTGTTAAAAGAAACTGTGCTGAACAAAGGGGCTGAATTGAACTGAACACAGCAGGGTTGAACTATTGAACTGAACAATGGAACTTTACTGAGCTGAACCAAAAAGGGTACAGAGAACTGAACTGATTAAAAGGACTAAATTGAATTGAACTATGTTGAACTGAAAAGGTGAACTGAAGTAAAAGAACTGAACATTTGAACTGTTTATGGGTTGAGATTTTTGTTGCCTTTGATATAATTCTGTGGTTTTCACTGAAAGGGACATTTGAGTTGATGGTTTGAGTTGTTTTGAAATATACTGCTTTTTTTTATATTGACTGGCTAAGTGTGTTTGTGAAGTTGAGATATTTGAGTTACTTAAGGGTCCATGGTATTTGTTTTATCTACTTGCATCCTTGTGGGGCATTGTCCCAAGTTTAAAACAAGTTTTTTTTTTTTTCTTTTTTGTCGAAGTTTGCTTCGGCTGGCACCCCAAAAGTTAAATTAGATGGGCAAACTGTTACACAAAAAAATGGCACCCCAGATATAAAATTTAAAATGTATAGCAGACTCTTATGTGCACAGAAGAGTTGAATACCACAAACCTGGTGGAAAACTCAACTAAAACAAGCACAATCAGTGAAGGACAATAATTTCTCTCTCTTTTTAAACTTAAACTCTACCCTCCCTCCAAATGATTTCCTAAACACTGGATGAAATGGCATCAAAAAAAATGGAAAAGGTGGTGTTCAGGCATGACTCTGCTCCCTCTACTGGAATGGAGGATTTTTGGCATGATGCCTTACTCTTACTGGAGGAGGAACCCCTTGGACAACAGCCTCCCCCTACAGCAAGTCAAAGGAACTTACAACAGACCAAACATCCAGAAATTGAAAAATTGAAGGACCAAACTCGGCACTCTTTAGTGGGCATGGAATTAACACTTAATGATGATCTCCCTGCACCATTGCTGTTACCTCTAGAAGGTGATAAAAGAATAATGTCATGAGCCGAGCCGGCTTGGTTTTCCCCGGCTCGGTCTTGATCTTTCTGTGGGTTTTGGCTTTACTATTTATGTGCATTTTGTGTATTCATTCCATCATCTTTGCCACTGCCCGACCGGCAGCTGTTAGTCAGCCTCTGATCTTTTTCCCACACTGCTGACAGTCTGTCAGTCCTACCACGCCCCCTCACCCTCCATAATTCCACCTGCTGTCCCAGCCCCGGTAATTATCTTTCCCGTCCCTCAGGTGTTTCCAATTTGTGTGGCCAGCGGCGTTTGGATTTAAGCAGCTCGTCGCTAGACAAACGCCACTGGGTCATTGTACGAGTCACAACATCGTCCTTCGTCGTGTAACCGTCACGTCAGGAAGGATTATTGGACTTTGCTCACAGAGAGAACTGGACTCTTTGGGACCGCTCCAACTCGTGAGTAAACTGCTAGCGTTTCTCTGTGTGGTTAGCTGCTATGCTGACCAGAAGCGTTACTGCAGGGGGAGAAACGCTTAGGCTTAGGCTGTGCCCAGTTGGCGTTTCCCTGAGTTTGGTGAGCTATCCGCTGTCTTCCCTGCTCTTCCGAGCGCTCCCATACTGTATTATAATTCACTTGTTCGTCTGTATCTGTGAACACTGGTTGTCAATAAATGTGTGTGTGGTGAACTCCTGCATTTAAGTCCTTCAATCTTTTCATCCTTCCTCTCCTCCGTTCGCAATGGAAAAGTGCACGGAGAGTTTATGACAAATGACTCAAATAAATGGAGGACAGCATAAAGAGCTACAGGGATTAAAAATATTAATATCAGAGCTAAAAACAGAACAAAGACAACATCCAATTATGACTAAAAGATTGTTGGAACAAGTTATCAATTGTAATCAAGAAAAGGAACGTCAGAGCTGGAAAGAATTGCTGAAGAAACAAGCAAATTATGTGAGATGTCAACTCGCAAACCTTATCAAATGGCAACTACAGCAACAACATATGGAGATCCTAAAGGACGTACATGCCGTAATGAACCCCATAGTTGCCTCAATCACTCATCTGCAGGAACAAACAAATGGTAATAGTCTCAAGCTAGAAAGCATTGTCGATTAAATTAAAGCAGTCAGCAACAAATCCTGCACCCACCTCATCCAACCTTAACTACTACTGCAGTTCAGACAGCCTACTTGGTTGAGTCCCTTAGGTTGCCTTCAATGATAAAAGCACATCTTCAATCAACCATGCCACCTGGGACTTTGCTACAGCCAATACCTTCACCAGTTGAGACTATGGAACTGGGGGGAGGTTATTTGAAAAGGAAAAGCCCTATTAAAATTCAGTTTCCATGTTTTGGGAGAATGGATGACTGCAGTGATCCACTATGATATTTAGAGCAGTGTCATGATTATTTGTCCTTACATCTACTCACTGATGATGAACTTCTCGCCACTCTGAGGAATGTCTTTTGTGGAAGGTAACCAGATTAGAAACACATACATGGGAGGACTTTCAATCCAAGTTGTTGGCAGCTTTTTTGAGGACTATATGGATGAACTACAAGAAAGAATAAGAACTCAACTACAAGGAGAAAATGAAAGTATTCGGGGCTTTGCTTATTGATACAGATCACTCTGTTGTTGCTGGAAACCAGACCTCACAGAGGCCAAAATGATTCAGCTTCTCCTTAAAAAAACATCCAACCACATTTGGCCTGTCAACTAAGGAGCAGCCGGGTGACCACTGTGGATGAGCTCGTTAGATTGGGACAGCAATTGGAAAAGGATTGGGAAAAGCAATTTCAACAGCAGAAGAAGCAAAGTTTGGGCCCAGCCCAATCCAAACCAATTGTTACACCAAACCAGTCAAAATCACAACCACCCACTAATGAGACATCCTTTAAACCTGCTGCGGCCTTCTGTTGGCGATGTAAGGGATCCCATCCTCCTTACTCCTGTCCCCTATACAACGGTAAAAATACCAAATCATCTCCCCAGCAGCAAAACCCTCAACCTCGACCAAGCTCCTCTTCTGGAAGCAATCCAACCATGCACATAACACCTACCCAGCTGAAACCAGCTGCTTTTCCTTTTCCTTCCACTCTGTTCTCTGTTAGAGGGGAAGCTTGCAAAGAACTACCTATATCAGATGAAGAGAGATGGAAGGCCCAACAACAGGACACAGAAATACAAAACCTATACCAGTCCATACTGGATAATGGAGAGCTCACTGTGAATGATTTGGTCAAGTTCACTATCTTGGAGGACAAGGTCTACAGAGTCTTAAAACTTCCTCATCGAACAATCTATCAAGTCTACATACCAAAAGAACTCCGTGAAACTTTCCTACGGCAATTTAATGAGGCTCCAATATTTGTACATCTTGGCAGATATAAGACCTATAAAAGAAAGCAAACTTTAGTATACTGGCCAGGAATGAGCTTTGGAAGTAAAGAATTATGTCAAAAAATGTCAGTTTTGTCAGAGGTACAAACCTGAAAATCGAAAGGCAGCAGATAAGCTCCAACAGACAATAGTGGGACGGCCCTAGGAAATGCTTGGGGTTGTAATGTTACATCTGAGTTCCAATCTACATGGGCAGTCTCTGTGAACAGGAGACCTCCAACTCATCCTGTTTCCTAAATAAAGCATTGAAGCGCCACATTCCTTGCTTGACTTAAGACCCCAGGATCTGCTTTGTGCCAGGAAGACGCCTGCACTGTTATCATAAATCCCCTAATAACACTTATCCTCAGACAGTTTTATGTGCCAAGAGCCTTTTGATACAAACCAGAATAGTCAAAACACCTTCCTGGAGCATTCTACCATTTTCCAAAGCCCAACAGTGTCCCTTTCTGTTCATCTCAGGAACATGTTTGCTCATGCTCTAATCAACATTGGACTGTTTTATCTGCCTAAAATAATCTTCTCTCTTCGAGAATTTGATATTTTTCCAGGAAGTACTGCTCAGAGCACTGTTAAAGATGACCGCCCCTGTGATGAACACTAATGGTTTGAAATGTTTCATTAATCATTGATTTTAAATGTATTGCATGTCTGAAAATGTTTAAACGAGTTATAAAAGTGCATGCTCACTGGAAGTGGTCATGAAAGTTAGTCATGAATCACTGAAGTTAGCTTAGATTTTATATACAGTGGGGAAAAAAGTAGTCAGCCACCAATTGTGCACGTTCTCCCACTTAAAAGATGAGAGAGGTCTCCAATTTTCATCATAGGTATACCTCAACTATGAGAGACAAAATGAGGAAAAAAAAAATCCAGAAAATCACATTGAAGGATTTTTAATGAATTAATTGGTAAATTCCTCGGTAAAATAAGTATTTGGTCACCTACAAACAAGCAAGATTTCTGGCTCTCACAGAACTGTAACAACTTCTTTAAGAGGTTCCTCTGTCCTCCACTCGTTACCTGTATTAATGGCACCTGTTTGAGCTCTTTATCAGTATAAAAGACACCTGTCCACAACCTCAAACAGTCAGACTCCAAACTCCACTATGGCCAAGACCAAAGAGCTGTCAAAGGACACCAGAAACAAAATTGTAGACCTGCACCAGGCTGGGAAGACTGAATCTGCAATAGGTAAGCAGCTTGGTGTGAAGAAATCAGCTGTGGGAGCAATTATTAGAAAATGGAAGACATACAAGACCACTGATAATCTCCCTTGATCTGGGGCTCCACGCAAGATCTCACCCCGTGGGGTCAAAATGATCATGAGAACGGTGAACAAAAATCCCAGAACCACACGGGGGGACCTAGTGAATGACCTGCAGAGAGCTGGGACCAAAGTAAAAAAGGCTAACATCAGTAACACACTACGCCACCAGGGACTCAAATCCTGCAGTGCCAGACGTGTCCCCCTGCTTAAGCCAGTACATGTCCAGGCCCGTCTGAAGTTTGCTAGAGAGCATTTGGATGATCCAGAAGAGGATTGGGAGAATGTCATATGGTCAGATGAAACCAAAATAGAACTTTTTTGGTAAAAACTCAACTTGTCGGGTTTGGAGGAGAAAGAACACCATACCTACTGTGAAGCATGGGGGTGGAAACATCATGCTTTGGGGCTGTTTTTCTGCAAAGGGATCAGGACGACTGATCCGTGTAAAGGAAAGAATGAATGGGGCCATGTATTGTGAGATTTTGAATGAAAACCTTCCATCAGCAAGGGCACTGAAGATGAAACATGGCTGGGTCTTTCAGCATGACAATGATCCCAAACACACCGCCCAGGCAACAAAGGAGTGGCTTCGTAAGAAGCATTTCAAGGTCCTGGAGTGGCCTAGCCAGTCTCCAGATCTCAACCTCATAGAAAATCTTTGGAGGGAGTTGAAAGTCCATGTTGCCCAGCGACAGCCCCAAAATATCACTGCTCTAGAGGAGATCTGCATGGAGGAATGGCCAAAATACCAGCAACAGTGTGTGAAAACCTTGTGAAGACTTACAGAAAACGTTTGACCTCTGTCATTGCCAACAAAGGGTATATAACAAAGTATTGAGATGAACTTTTGTTATTGACCAAATACTTATTTTACAGAGGAATTTACCAATTAATTCATTAAAAATCCTTCAATGTGATTTTCTGGATTTTTTTTTCCTCATTTTGTCTCTCATAGTTGAGGTATACCTATGATGAAAATTGGAGACCTCTCTCATCTTTTAAGTGGGAGAACTTGCACAATTGGTGGCTGACTAAATACTTTTTTGCCCCACTGTACATCAGCCTATAATATGAATTTCAACGTTAATGTGTTTTTCTTCTGAAAATCTTACGTAAGTCATATGACTGGTATCAGCCAATCACCAGGCCGTCTTTGTTGGATGACGCCCCCCTCTCATTCTATTGGCTGGTTACAAAGGACCACTTTCTTATTGGACCATAGTCCATTCAAATCTCCCACGATAGCCGATAACTGGTTCTTCCTGCTGCCAGTCATATGTTATGACCAAAGAATTGCTCTCATTTAAAAGTGGGAAACGACCTAGTAGTTCAGAGTGTTCTTTCAATTGTTTCAGTTGTCTTTCAGTTCAGTTCTTTCTATTGTCTTTCTGAAGTCTTTTAGATAGATGTACTTTATTGATCCCAAACTGGGAAATTACAGTGTAACAGCAGCATGACAGTAGACAACCAAACACAGAAACACACACATGACAAAGGGATTACCCATGGAAAGTAAAACTAACACGACTATAAAACCTATATGCATCATAGCTTAATATATGATGACCCGTATAAACACATGAATCATCCTGTTGCACAAAGGACTATCAGGAACAGAGTGAAATGTGAGGTACCAGTTAGACCGTAAGGTGCAGTGTGGCAGCATTATTATGACCAGAATACAACATCATAGTGAATTATTGTACAGTGAAAATGCATGTGGCAGGAAAGATTTCCTGTACCTGGCCGTTCGACAGCGAAGCTGTAGTAGTCTACTGGAGAAAGTGCTTCGCTGTCTGTCCAGTGTGTGGTGGAGGGGGTGATCAGGATTGTCTGATTGATTGCAGTTTATTTAGTGTTCTCCTCTCCACCACTGTCTCAAAGGTCTCTGGTCTGAGACCAATTACAGAGCCAGCTCTCTTGATAATCTTGTCAAGTCTGTTGGTGTCTCTGGCCCTGATACTGCTACCCCAACAGACAGCAGCAAAGAAGATGGCGCTGGCGACAACGGTCTGGTAGAAAAGCTCCAACATTCTGCTGCACACGTTGAAGGATCTCAGCTTCCTCAGGAAGTAGAGTCTGCTCATCCCCTTCTTGTGTGCAGCATCGGTGTTGGCTCTCGAGTCCAACCCACTGCTGATCCTGACACCCAGATATTTGTAGTCCTCAACCACTCCCACATCCTGCCCCCTAATCTGCAGTGGCTGAGAAAGCGTCTTCCTCTTCCTGAAGTCAATCACCATCTCTCTGGTCTTGCTGACATTCAACCTCAGGTGATTCTGCTCTGTCTACTCAACAAATCTGTTTACCAGTGCCCTGTACTCCCCCTCCTCTCCTCCTCTTATACACCCCACAACAGCTGAGTCGTCAGAGAATTTCTGCAGGTGACATGACTCTGTGTTGTACTGAAAGTCAGTGGTGTATAAGGTAAAGAGAAAAGGAGAGCGCACAGTCGCTTGTGGAGCTCCCATATCACTAGCCACCACTCCAGACAAGACATTGCCCAGCTGGACAAACTGTGGCCTGCCTGTCAGGTAGTCGGTAATCCAGGAGATCACAGAGCTGTCAACCCCCATCACCTGCAGCTTCTCACCCAGCAGCAGTGGCTGGATGGTGTTAAAGGCACTGGAGAAATCAAAAAAAGTAATTGTCACAGTATCTCCTCCACCATCCAGGTGCAGATGGGCTCGTTGCAGCAGGTAGATGACAGCATCTTCAACTCCTAAATGCGGCTGATATGCAAACTGCAGAGGGTCCAGCCACGTCTTCACCTGTGGCCTCAGGTGGGCCTAAGACCAGTCTCTCCAGGACCTTCATCACATGAGATGTGAGGGCAACTGGTTGATAGTTGTTCAGGTCTGATGGAGATGACTTCTTGGGAACAGGAACCAGGCAGGATGTCTTCCATAGCACCGGTACTCTCTCCAGACTCAGGCTCAGGTTGTACAGGTGTTTCAGTACCAGAGCTAGTTGGTTGGCACAGGTCCTCAGGGTCCTGGCGGAGACACCATCAGGGCCCGCCGCCTTCCACTGATGGAGTCTCTCCAGCTGTTTCTCCACCTGGTCTGTAGTCACCGTGAAGTGAGGGAGGGTCCTGGTGCCCCCCAAGGAGGGGGGTGGGGATGGAGAGAGGTTCTGCACAAGAGGGTGGGTGGAGAGGGGTGTGTGGGGGTCTGGTTGTGTTGCTGGGGTGACAGGCTGTGAGTTGAACCTATTAAAAAAACAGATTCAGTTTCTCAGCTCCCTCCTGGCTCCCAGATGGCTGCCTGGCTCTCCCCTTGCACCCAGTTATTTGTTTCATTCCCATCCACACATCTCTAGCGTTGTTTTGCGTGAGTTTGTCTTCCAACTTCCTCCTATAATTGTCCTTGCACCTCCTCAGCATCTCTCTCAGCTCATACTGAACTCCCCTCAGCTTCTCCTTGTCTCCAGCCCTAAAAGTTCTCCTCTTTTTTTTTTTCAAAAGTGCTTTCAGGTCGCTCGTGACCCATGGTCTGTTGTTGGAGAAGCAGTGTACAGTCTGAGCTGGCATGGTCATGTCTTCACAGAATCTAATGTATTCTGTGATGCAATCGGTCATATTGTCTATGTCCACCCGATGTGGTTCACAGAGTATGCCCCAGTCCGTTGTCTCGAAGCAGTCTTGTAGTGAATCAGCAGCCTCCTGTGTCCACCTCCTCACAGTCCTTGTATAAGCAGGTTGCCTTTGCACAAGTGGAATGTACTTGGGTGTTAACATGACCATGCAGTGATCTGATTTGCCAATGGGGGGTAGAGCTGTGGCACTACATGCATCTCTGACATTGGCATGCAGTAAATCCAGTGTTTTGTTTTCTCTGGTGGGACAGTCAACAAACTGGTGAAAGTTTGATAATGTTTTTCCTACTGAGACATGGTTAAAATCACCCGTGATGCTATAAATGCATCTGGGTGCTTCTCCAGTAATGTGGCCGCAGTGGAGCTGATGACATCACAGGCCACCACTGCATCAGCTGACGGAGGGACATAGATGATAATTACTAAGGCACACTTCATTTCTCGCGGCATATAATAAGGTCTCATACTCGCAGCTAGCAGTTCAATGTGCAGCGCTTTTCCTTCACATAAATATGTCCAGGATGACACCAGCGTTCATTAACAAGAAGTGCCACTCCTCCTCCCCTCTTTTTCCTGCTGCTTTTCACGTCTCTGTCCCCCCATATAGTCTTGAAGCCAGGTATCGCTACGTTTACATCCGGGATCTGTGAGTGTAACCACGTCTCCATAAAACACATTATACTACACTCACGATACTCCTTTTGTGTCCTGACCAGCGCTGTAAGCTCATCTGTTTTATTTCCCAGCGATCGCACATTCCCAGTGATGACCGTCGGTACAGCCGGCTTATGCTTCCTCCTCCTCACCTTCGCTCCAGCCCTTCGCCTGCGGCATCTCCTCTTCAGCTCAACCGGGATGAGGGGCTTCACTGCCGGCCGCAGCGCTCCAGGTGCCGGCCTCCTCAGCGCACTCAGCTGTTTGTGTCTGCCCCCACCTCTGTTGATCTCCATTGCCTGCGGAAGAGAAAAAAAGCTTGAGAAAGACCGGGATAAAGTAGAGAAAAAATTGGTCCAGTCTTAATCCGAGTCTTCCTACAGAGCCCTGGTTATTAAGAGACGCACTATATACAGGAATACGCAGATGGAAACACAAAGACACCAGAGAGTTGCTGCTGGTACAGCCGCCCTGAATTCTGTCTCTTTTGTGTGCATCTTTTTTCTCTGGTATCTGAGGAGAGATCATCCTTTCTTGTTGAGCTCAACCCCTTTTACTTGGAGTAAAACTCCAAAACTCCGTTTTTCCCTCTCCTCAGACGCTGTTTTATTCTGTTATACTTTTTCTATTAATTTTCCTTAATTCAGCATTAAAGTGGACTGATAGTGATTTTTGAACTTTTTTTTCTCAAGACTGTCTCACCCATGTACCACGACATCAGAAGAACTAGGATTTCATGGGTGGAACTGTTTTACATGCATTTTTCCTTCAGTCTTGTGGTTTTTGTCAGATGGTGGACATCCCAAAGTCGTGGGCCAGGGAAATCTGTTGCCCAGGAGAAGACTTCACCTTCCCAGGGGGACATCCGGCCACTATGCTGCCTGCTACACTGAATCCCCTGCTGCTGAGTCTAAGTGGACCGCTGCACCGACTGGAAAGGACTCCCGACCAAGTCCAGGCTTTCATGGATGCCAAAACAATGCTGGCGGATGCCACGTTATTAGCCCATCCGGATCCGTCTTCATGGAAAGCATTCACTACGGACGTGTCTGATGTTGCTATAGGAGCAGTGGTGGAGCAGTGCGTCTCCAGTTCGTGACAGTTGCTCGCATTTTTTAGTCAAACTTTGCGTGACAACGAATGCAAATGCAGTGCGTTCAACAGAGAGTTGTTGGCTCTACACCTGGCGACACACCATTTCCAGTTTTGGCTAGAAGGGCGCGAGTTCACCACATTCGTGGACCATAAGCTGCTGACGTACACAATGTCCAAGGTCTCGGAACAGTGGTCGGCCCGGCAGCAACGGCATTTGGCCACAATCTCGGAGTTTACGAGCAGTATTCAACATGTTGCCGGTAAGCTCAACGTCGTGGCTGACTGCCTGTTGAGTGCATTAGTCTTCCCAATCTACATGGGAATAGAGTTCCCTGCTATGGCCGCAGAGTAAGCCGGGGACGTGGACATTTGCACGCTCCAGTCAGCACCTACTGGGTTAAGGCTGGAGAGCAGGGTGGTGCAAGAAGGGTGCCCTCCCTTGCTCTGCGACGTCTCCACCGGCTGCCCACACCCGGTGGTTCCGAGCTCTTGGCGCCACCGCATTTTTGAGTCAGTCCACTCCCTTTCACATCCAGGAGTGCAGGCTTTGGTGAAGCTAGTGGGGGCGAAATTCGTCTGGCCATGCTTGCGCAAGGATGTGAAAGAGTGGGCTGCAGTTTGTCACGTGCCAGCGGGCCAAAGTGCACAAGCACACCAGAGCCCCCCGCAAGCCCTTCCAAATCCCGGCCAGGAGGTTCGACCATGTCCACGTGGATTTGGTGGGACCCCTCTCGCCGTCGCAAGATTTCATGCACCTTTTGACAATCATGGACCGTACCACGCGCTGGCCTGAAGTGGTTGCACTGGCTTCTAATATGTCTGCGGAAGTAGCCTGTGCTTTTTGTCAGCTTGGCTTGCACGGTTTGGACCCCCGTTGGACATCACTTCCGACAGGGTTCCGCAATTCGTTTCAGAACTCTGGTCCGCTATGGCCCAGAGCTTGGGGGTCAAAATTCACCGCACTACTGTGTACAACCCCCAAGCTAACGGGTTATGCGAGCGTTTTCATAGGTCACTTAAAGCAACGCTCAGAGCTTCACTCACAGACACAAATTGGGTCGACCGCCTGCCCTGGGTTCTTTTAGGGTTGTGCTTCGCACCTAAGGAGGATTTGGCAGCCTCCCCGGCAGAACTGTGGGTTTTTTTTTTTTGTTTGTTTTTTTTTTTTTCAGCTGCTGTGGATCCCTGGAGAGTTTTTACCAGACAACCCGCGCCCGAGGCTGATCCGCCCGCGCAAGTTTTGCACAGCACGGAGATTTTTATCGTACCGGGCCCGGCCCACCATTGTTTTTCCTGCACTTTCGTCCCCAAGAGTTTACAGAACGCCAGCTTTGTTTTTGTCAGGCACGATGCGCACTGGATCCCGCTGCGCCCACCGTACAACGGACTGTTCAGGGTGTTGGAACCTGGGGCAAAACATTTTGTGTTAGACATGGGGGCCATGGGGAGATCGTCTGCATTGACAGGCTGAAGCCCGCTTTTGTGTTGGCAGACGAGCAGGTGGTGTTGGCCCAAGCTCCCAGTGCAGATGCCCACTGTTGGTGGCTCCGCAAGTTGGTGTTCCCTCGGTAGGGACCTGCGCCTGTGAAGCTGATGTCCCCCCCCCCTCCCTTTTTCCCTCCACAAACTGATGTGCCCTCCTGTACACCTCGCCAGCAGGGTGTTTTGACTGGATCGGTGACCCCCCCCCCCCCCGCTACAGCCGCTATGGGCGCCAGCTCAAGCCCAAAGGACGGGGGGGGGGGTTGTTAGTGCCCCTTTTGGGTGTTGGGGAGGGGGCTCTGTGGTGGTACGGTTGGGGGATTCTCCACCCAGAGAAGGCAGCTGAGGAAGTGGGGAACAATGGACCGAAGGAGGAAGTGTCACCGGAGGGTATTGGACAGGACAGTAAGGACTATGCGCCCCCTGGGGAGAGGAAGAACTGCCGGAGCCGCAGGAAGAGGAAAGGGTGAGAGAGCGGTGCCTGCGTTATGTATGTTAATGTGCCACACAGGTCTTTGTTCCAAACAATGTATTAATGGTCGGAAGTTCTGAGTCTCAATGCATGGAATTAAAGGTATAAAAGAGGAACGCACATAGACCCGGGAGCTCTTTTACTGTACTGTATGTTGGAGAAAGAATAAAGTTTGTGTGTTGTTCAGCTTGTTGCCTCGCCTGTTTCCTTTCTCCACAACGTCAAGTATGTCATGATTGTGATAAACAATCAGCTCATGTGCACGATGCAGCTTATTATAGAGATATCAACAGTTTTCATGATTTTTAAGACTTAGTATTACCTATACTGGAAACGGGGTGAAGAGTTGGGGAATACATGCAGGAAACATTGCTGTGCTGGAAATCAAACCATGGATCACTGTGTTTGAGCATCCTTCTCTGGTATGTGTCGTTCCTATCTAGCCTTGAGATTTTTTTACCAAAAGAATGTTCTAATTAAAACTGTTAGCTGTGAGGTCTATGAAGTATCACTAGTGTAATTTTATAATGTAGGTTACCTGTTCGTGTGTTACTGGCCTTTTTCCTATAACATCAATATATGGATGCAGTCTAAGATGCCTCAGGGCAGCAGATTTCCAGTGAAGACATGACATGTCTTCTTGAATCCATCCTTTCTTTTAACATTTCATCCTGGTACAGCTCCCTCTTCATTAAGCACAAAACAAAGCTTTCCCGTATAGTTAATCAGGCTAGCAAAATCAATGGCTCACCACAGACACCGTTGTCTGAACTGTATCAGCGCTCTGTGATCAGGAAAGCCACCCTGGTCACAGAGGACCCATCTCACCCCCTCCATCACTCTTTTCAGTTACTGCCATCAGGCAGACGATATAAAGTTCCATTAGCCCATAAAAACATTTACAAGAAATCATTTATTCCTTCTGCAGTAACAATCCTAAACAAAATCAAATAGTTATCGTAGCTATCAATGTTATCAATATTAGTTATCAGCATTTATCTATTAATCACTATTAATTTTTAATAGTTATTAATATTTTCTGCCACATGATTTTTATTTGCTGTTTCCTTTTTAATCATGTTTCCTTTTTTAAACTGTTTTTATCCTGTGAGTTTGAACATGTTTTTGAGAGTGCTGAATGTGTAATATTGTTGTAGCCATGTCGAAGAAGAATACTGGCACAGACAATAAAGTTATCTATCTATCTATCTAGCTATGTTTTTATTGTCATCTTTGGCTCTGAATGTTTTTGGGCCAGTGCCCAAATGAGTTTCCCCTGGCTAACAGAGAAGAAGACCAGGGCACTTCCTTCCCCCACTGTGCCTGGCATCTGTCACTACTTTGGGGAAGGGGAGGGTGGGTACACACCGACTGATCCCTCCCCACTCAAGACTGTGCCATCCTCAGTGTTTTTATGCAGGTTTGATACATTTTGGTGTGCTGATATGGGTGTGTTGCAAAAGTGAATGCAGATTTTGAACTACATTTAAATAATCAGAAAAGCTGTGATGCTTGTTGAACTGAACTCTGAAACTAACCCTGGATCACTGCAGCGCTGTGCTGGCGCTGTACTGCTCCATTCTCTGAGTGCTTTAGCTTTTTTTTTTTTTTTTGGGTTGCTCAGACATCCACGGTGAGACCAGGAGAGACGGTGTAGAAACCGGGGCATTGAGATTCATATCAGTACCACAAAGTGGTTTTTGTCTTGCTGGTGTGCAGCCTGGGTCTGTCAATTACAGGGCCACTCCTGGGTGCCCACTCTGTCCGCCCACCAACCAACGACAGCTGGTTAACAGTCCCTATCCGTGCAAAAGAACACAGCTTCTACTCGCAGGGTTCAATCAGACCCTGTAATGGATATTTTGCATTGGACAATATTACAATGAAAATATGATTGATTTAAAAAAATAGCCCAGTGTTAATAATAAAAACAAGTATGGACCTGTTAGGGGATTTGCAGTCTGTGGCTTTGGAGTGACAGTGGGCTCTTTTCCCATGACACTGTGGATTTGAAAACACACACACACACACACACACACACACACACACACACACACACACACACACACACACACACACACACACAGAAGAAAATGCAAATTTGTTAAAAAAAAAATGTTGCAAATGTACTAGAAAAAAGGTCTCCAGACACTTAATGAGATAAGTGGGACGTTAGGAGGAAAAACTGCACATTTATAAGAAAAAAACCTTTTCTTATAAACAATTTATCAGAAAAGGTGTGCCTACAATAAAAATCACAAATCAAAATCTGAAATGTTAAATTTACAAGAAATAAGTTTTACATTTTGAAAAATGATGCTAAACGTACACAACAGTCTAAAAGTTATGAGACGGGCTATTCTTAATCTAAAATTATTGGTCTTAAAAAATGCCACTGGATGTATTGTAAAAAGAAATGTACAGGAAACATTTAACTAATCTGGCTAATATGTCACTGAATTAAAATGATGTTATTATGTTGGGTGGAGTCACTTTATCAGATGTGTCATCTAGGTATACCTGCATCACAGCCATTAGAGCAAATGGTTGTTATATGTGCTCTGCACTCTAACAATGATGGCACTCCCACCTCAATAACAATACGTCATGAAGAACATTACCAAATGTCCTCTGTTCACATGACAAAGGCCTTGGTCCTGAGAGACGGGACATCAGCCGAACAAGGCCAACTAGAATCTGTCAATGCAAAGATGGATCTATATTGATGGATTCTCCTCATAGATTAAACCGAGGCACCACAGAGTGTTTGGTGTATAAACCACATTCAGCCACATACAAACATGAGTCTTATGCACAGGCTTGGCATTAACACTAGTCCTCAAATGGCCAGAAAATTCAGCTGCGACCAGCAGCACAGACACTCGTTACTAGCTACACTGACAGGTGGCAGCTTCTGTTGCAAAGTCTTTGTAAAACTCGAGTGAAATAATAAACCCATTTCATCGAATTAAGAAAAATAGAAAATGTACGATAAAATCACCAATTTAGCCACAAATTGATCATGAGCAAGATGCAAACACAGTGGGGAAAACCCCCCCCCCACAAATTTCAAAGAATAAAAATCCAAATTTGTAATGAAAATGAAGTAAATTTATATTTAAGAAGCTCCAAAATTATGATTTAAAAATCATACTATACCGTCAAAAATTTTGCAAAGTTATGGGGCAAAATACAAATTTACAAGTAAAAACACAAATTTTGTAATGAGAAAAGATGCAGATTTTCAAGAAAAAAGTCAAAAATTCACAAGTAAAAAGGGGCCATTGACTGCACTTTTTTTTTTTTTTTTACATTTTAACAGCTCACATATGTCTTAACACAATGTATGTGACGTTTTGGTCAAATTTTCTTTAGTTATTATTGCTGCATAAGTGTAAATCATCTTTTGCATCCTTCTGAGAATGGCTGGGTTCAGTGCATGTCTCTTTAAATCTCTAAGGCTCTCATTTAACTCTGCCATGCCTCTTACATCACTATTGTTAATCTTGGCTAGCTAGAGCCTAGCTCGGCGCCAACTAATGTAAATTTGCCTTTAAGAATGAATGGAAATAATGCATCACTGGTGGACAGGGGTGTACGGTTTCATTGGAGTAAAATAAGAAAAGGAACATTCATGAGTGAGCCAAGACTAGTGCTTAGACTGCTAGCTTCAGCTAGCCACCTTGGGGGCACTAGCAGTTCAATGTAGCATCACAGTGAAAATATGACAAAAACAAACAAAGAAAAAAAAAACAAGCCAGAATGATACAAGATATATTATCGACTATGGATTAGTGAACCAGGTGGAAACAGTGGCGTCTCTTAGGGTGACTGAAATCTAAAGAAAATAATAGTGCTGGGAATATTAACACATTAGCACAGTTAATTACGGCGGTACAGTTAACAGATTAAAAAATATTAACACAAATTATATGGCAGTTCCTGTTATAGCAGAACTTGAAACGTGGACCAAACGTTCTGCCTGGACAGTCTTTGGCGTAGCACTCGGTGTCAGTGCACGGATTTTATTTAATTCTGGGTGTATCGTTGTTATACTGTGTGGACATGTGGACCGTAGATTACATTTCATTAGACATTCAAACAACTGACCATGGGGAATGAATCTTCAGCAAGCAGCCTGCTAACCAGAAGTTAGCGCGAGCCTCCCACTGCAGCACGGTTTTCTAAATGTTCACTCATTCCCTATGTAGTGCATCAGATATTTTGTAGTTCTGCCTGAAATCTTAAATGATAGTTTTACTTACTGTAATCTATTTTGAAAAGTAGTGTATAACTTATGGTCACTACCAATGGCACTGGTCACTATAATGCAATGTGCAGCCAATGAAGCAGTGACAGAGCGCGTCACATCGTAACGTAAACTACCTTAAGGTATTTTCATTTATTAATACAGTAAAATCAATGTAATTTGATATATATTTACTAGAAAATACATGTGATATTCACTTTTAACACCATTAATCTGTTTCATTTTACTGTCTCACCATGGTGATGTCATTAACATCATAAGAAAATTAGTATTTTTTTTTTTATTTTTCCCACTGGATTAGTAAATTTAGACAATATCAATATATAAAGTATTTGGTTAGCTCCTGCCCCCAGTGGAGGGGAGAATGAAGCAAGAGACTAACCGAGTGATTGGAGCAGCCTCTGCAGTGATGCGAGCTAAGCTCTAAAGCAGAGCTGTCGATTTACCGGTGAATCTACGTTCCTATCCTCACCTATGGTCATAAACTTTAGTCATCCAGGAGAGGCTCAGAGTAGAACCACATTGAAAGGAGCCAGTTGAGGTAGTTTGAGCATCTAATCAGGATACCTCCTAATTGAGGTGTTTCGGGCATGTCCCACTGGGAGGAGACCTTGGCGCAGACCCAGGACACGCTGGAGAGACTATGTCTCCCAGCTGGCCTGGGAAAGTTTTGGTATCCTCTTTGAAGAGCTGGAGCAGGTGGCCAGGGAGAGGGAAGTCTGGGCTTCTGTGCTTGAGCTGCTGCCTCTGCGACCTGGACCTCTGGAAAAGCGGTAGAAGCTGGATGGATGGATGGATGGGTTAGGATACTGTGTACACTCTTTGAGAGCAAGTCTCACTCTTTTACCCTCTGTCTCACACCACAAACTGTATTTGTCACTAAAAATAAAGAAAATACTGCCAATATCATGTTGACTTCTTTCAGCTTTTTACACTGTTCAGTCTGATTGCCATAGCAGGCAGACTGAACATGTTCTAAAACTTCTGAGGTGAAGAAATGTATGTGTTGAAAAAAATAACTATGTACACTCACTCCACCCCTACCCCCAAGTTTCCCCTCCAATTAGTCGCAGTTAACAAGTTAACTGGTTAAAATACATTTTTATCTCATGTACTGCTTTTTTTTTTTTTTTTTTTTTTGTCTTTCGGCTGCTCCCTTTTGGGGTTGCCACAGCATATAATCACCTTATGCTGCAATGATCCACATGTTGATTTGGCAAGGGTTTTAACACCGGATGCTCTTCCTGACACAACCCTGCCCATTTTATCCGGGCTTGGGACCGGCACAGGGAGTACACTGGGTTGTGCACCCCCTGTGGCTGGGTAATCAACATTCCCCTCCTCCATTCCATTATTACTGAGCACAACGCTTGGACTTGAACCCCAGCCTCCCAGTTGTGGAGCGGATGCTCCACCTCTAGTCCACCACTCCGGTATCTCGTGTACAGCAATTAATTTTGGAAAATGTGCACAATTAGTTAGTTAAAAAATGTAACTGATTTCCAACACTAGAAAATAACAATATAAATGCGAGCTTCCTGGTACCACTGTTAACTCTTAAGCTAACACCTTTGGCTCCCTGCCCATTTACGTGACAGACACCTAAGCTGGCCAATAACAGAGCAGCTGGGGGGTATCAGTATTAGTGACGTTTACCTTTTAGTGATGTTTCCCCATTTCTTGACCTACATGAAAATGCCTAGAAGAATTAAAAAACACTGCTTCTTGGAGAGATAAACAGATAAAGGTTGTGTGTTTTTGTAAGAGAAGTGTTTTGATATTTTTCAATAATCACGTGACCAGTAGATGCATTTCAGAAGGTTAAAACCCACAAAAAACAAATTTTCAGCCGATGACCCGTTTAAGATGAAGAATCTACTAATAGTGAGAAATAAGTTTCTTGTACAATTTAGCATTTACTGCTTTTACAAAGCGTAGTTTAAAACGTCACCTTTGTTTTAAAGAGGCTTAAGGATAAATATGTTTTGTGACCCAATGAAGATTTTTTTTTCCTAAACTATTTCTTAGTGACTTAAATGTTCATTGCATGTCACAACAGCATATTGAGATTTATAGAAAGAAACAATTCAAACTTTATTTTACAGCATGTCTTCACATTTTGTTTTGGTTGTGATAACTTTAGTTTTGGGTCCTCTCTTTAATCGGACTAGTGCATGCCCATAGAAAGCAAATGTTCTCGTCTGAAAACAGGTAGGCCAATTAGGCTTTCCAGGCCCAAATGTAGGCTGTGTTTGAAAGTGGAATACAAAGAAGTGTGGCCTATATGTAGGCAATCACATGTTAGATTTTGACAAATATAAAAGGGACTGAGCAGCACTAAGATTTATTTGTGTGAATATTAATTACAGAATTATTGAAAATGAATGGGACATCCAATATTGGCGACTGTTTCGGAACCCTTGCTTATTTTTTTTGTCAGATCACTTATTTGTCTGATCTTTTATGACTTATATTCATAAGTGTTGTATCTTGCACTTTGGGGAATGGGAGTTGTTCAGTTATCATTATAATTGTTTTAGTTTATATGTGCAGTTTATAGTCCATCGTCAATAAACTCATGCAGGACTATAACAGGACACGTTAACAAATATTTGAGAGAGCAGAATGACCTGTTTGGCTGCAAATGTTGCATCAGTGTTGGCCATTTGTCAGTAAATATTTAAATAAAATAATTTATTTTGTTATTTGGGCGTTTTTGTGTCCAGTTCGGTGATGGTCGTCATTTAATCAAACCGTACATGTGGCGGCATATGATATGCAGTTGATCTGGGCATTCTGCTCCACAATCATGGTGGTATTATTATTAACTTTTAGATAGCTGTGTGAGCACACCGAGAGGAGCATCATTAGTGACGGTGAGTCGTGGTCCTGCAAAGGGACTCCTGTCTACTGTTGACCGGGTGGGCTGGGCTTGCTTCCCTGTGAAGGACTGCGTTCCACCCATTGCTTCTCCAACACCGGTGTTCTTTAGGCAGACCCCGGGCCCCCACTGGTGCTGGCATTCCCCGAATTATTCCTTAAGACTCAATCATGGCAACATTATAGCATAATTTTTTAAGCATTACATCTTCACTATTATTTCTTTCTTGTCAAATTTGTCGCTTTTCATTTCCTTTTTTTGTTTGCGAAGCATTGACTCGCTCCCTTAAATGTGATTTTGAAATTGTACTCAAATAGTTTTTAATGTGTGCTGTTTCTCTTCTCTTTTTACCTTTTAAACTTACTCCCTTCTTGTTTCAGGGACAACAGTTTCTGAAACCTGACCGGAATTGCTTTCTATATGTGCTGTTTTTCTTTTAATATCTTCCTGCCTGCCTCAGGGACTACAGATGGCAATTAATGAGAACGCTATAATCTGGTACAGAGTATCTTTACCTTGCTTAATGTTTTTTTGTTTTTTTTTACTGTACATGGTCCCTGACAAATCAATAAACTAAACTAAGCGCTGTGGAGATTGACTGGTTGTGATGCTGCGTATTATCCAGTCAGCACTGCCATGATGCTATGTATTATCCAATCAGCACAGAGTCAAACCAAAACCCCCCACACACTGAAGGGCATGAAGAGACAGAGCGGTGGCTAAACTTTTATTGATAAAAATTGCATATTTTGACTGAGTGACTCTGCAAAGCACTTATAAAATCTGAGGCCAGTCTGACGAACGGTTCAAGAGATATGCGTGGAACAGACACACAGAGATTTCGTGCATTTATAGATGGGTAACAGCCTGTGTTATTTAATTGCTTATGGAGTATAGAAGTAAAGAAAATGTCCATTATTTCCTTCAAATATTGCCTTTGTGAACTTTGTCCATCCATCTTCAACCACTTATCCAGGAATCCGGGTTACGGGGGCATCAGTCCAGGCAGAGTAGCCCAGACTTCCGCCCAGTTCACATAACACCATAATCCCCATGGTCCCTAATGCAGCTGGTGAGCCCATTGGAGGGCGGACCCATGTGTCTCCTTTGGGTACACTGAATCCTTGATGTAATGTTTTTCATGGAGATCCACTGTGCCGTTCTTCGTCTGGCCCTTCACCCAGGACAAGTTTGCCCTGGGAGACCCCAGCAGGAGCAAGTCACCCCCGACAGTGCAGCTCCTGGGATCATTCGGGCACTCAAACCCCTCCACCACGATAAGGTGGAGGGGTTTTTGTGAACTTTGTAATGACATTTAAAACAAATGTATGAAATACCTTACAAAAAATGTAGATGTGAGTGTTTTTCAAGATTTTCAACTGCAATGTATACAAAGTTTGAAGGAGGATTGTTTTCTCATTTACTTTATAAGCAATTGGTAAAACTTTCTGGCCAGGCACCAAACTAATGTAGTCAGTCTTCCACGAGTGTCCCGTGACACTAGATGGAGCTAAAGCATAAAGATGAGCCGCAGGCACGATGATCAGCAAATTCACCGTGGAGCATATTTCTTCTATTTTAACAATCCAGCAAGTTCTGAGAGGACTTCTGAAAAGATTATTAATAGTTTGTGTAAATGGTCAGATTTGAAGTGGAAAAATAAATAAAACCTATTTAAAAATACAAAGTAAAATCTTAGTTGGTTTTCTACCACTAGTAGACTATCAAGTTTTTAGTGTATCCGTTTATGTGCCGAGTTTATCAAGTCAGTGTGTGTTTTCCCCACTTTAACTCCGTGTCTTAAGGCATAACACTGACAAATTAATGAAATCAGCTGTGCCTCATTATTTGCTTTATTTTGTCTCATAGCAATGATTTTAATATGTGACTGCATCAGAAATGAACTGAATAGGAAAAATAAGACTTACAGCTAAATGCTTTTTTATCAGTTGGTTCTAGTTTATATTTTTTGAAATTTATTTAATAATTTAAGTGGTAAAAGCCCAGCAAGAAAATATTTCAAATTGCAGTTGGAAAATAAATGAAGGATTTGTGAGGAAAATTAAATTTACCTTAATGTACAATATAGACAAATTCAGAAATTTGGAAACACACAGTAAAAATAATCATATCAGCAAAAGGATGATTTTATTATTATTAAACTTTATTTCAGACACACAAAGGGTCCATATCAAACAAATTAAAATACATAAGAAAATGAAGTGTTATCTAGGTGAATTATTGCATGTAAGAATGAAGACTGAGTGTGTGAAAGGGGGGAAAAAATTTTTCACTCTTCTTGTAATATCCTAAAGAATATTTTGCAGTTCAGTATGATTTAAAGAATAAATTAACCATTGAAGTAAACACTTAAAAGTACAGTGTGTAATAGTCAGTAAATCTAGCAGTCACATTTCAAAATGCGAACAATTCACATTTTATTAGTCATCACTCTCTTCCAAAGCATGTAGGAGAACATGTAAGAAGGCTTTTGTGTAATTAAAGCTGACTAAAAACTTGCACATAAAGTGTGGTGGTCTAAGATGGCCGCCTACATGGAGAAGGGCCCTCTTCTTGTGTATTAAAAACTTATATTAAGGCACAACAAATGCAATAACCTTACTTAGGAGTGATTATAGAGCAATGTAAATAAACTTAACATTTTATAATACATGAAATTTCAGAATTCAGACTGCCCCAAAATTTTACACACTATGCTTTTAAATTGACACTCTGGCAAAAATCCTTCCCCCCCCCCCCCATTGTTGACATGTCTGTAACATGTTTTTGACTTACAAGACATATCAACAGCAAAATCAGTCTGTGGTTTTCTGCTGTGAATGTCCAGTTAAGCCCCCCCCCCCCCCAAAAAAAAATGCAAGTTTGGACAGAGCGTTTCTAGCTACGTAAGGATTCCTGCTTAGCCTGATTGGTTATAACATTAACCAAGCAGGCTAAGCACTGAGCATGGCTACAGATCTGAGTTCACTACCTCAGGGGGGAAAAGGGAGGAGCAAGTACGATTCAGGAAAGCCAGTGGTAGCTGATGCGCACACTGAGGTCGTGGTTCCACGGCAGCGGATGGGCGCGAGCACCAGACCGCTGGCCCCCAGTGGACACCTGTTGGCCCCCAGGCGGGCCGCCGAGAGCCAGCTCGCTTTGGCGGTGGACAGGGCACTGCACCCGCCTGCTCGCCTCCGTTACTCCCAAATGGGGGAGACTTGGACAGCGAGCCAGCCAGACGGGACGCCGGTGTTGTGCTGAGAAATGCATGTCTGCTGCGGAAATCATCTCCCTTCACCAGGAGCTTGTTTCTGAGGAGCGATGCTGTAAAACCACACACAAACGACAAATATAACACTGCAGCCAGTGTCGTAACCCTTTATACGATTTTACAAGTTTAAATAAAAGGGGGGAGGGGATGCTATCTGTGGCAGACATATATTTCTCGGCACAACACCGGCGTCCCGTCTGGCTGGCTCGCTGTCCAAGTTGTACAGCTACAATGCTCTGCACTGTGTGTGCGTGTGTGTATGTATATGTATGTGTGTGTGTATATATATATATATATATATATATATATATATATATTTTTTTTTTTTTATAGTAATATGTACATATGTATATTAGCTGCTCTTGCTTTTTTTCTTGCCTTCTGATTGTTGCTCTGAGTGTTGCTATCCCTGTGCTGTTGCAATCCTGGAATTTCCCCGTTGTGGGACTAATAAAGGCTTATCTTATTTCTCAGGCAGACATGCATTCCTCGGCACAACACTGGCCTTGCAGCATCCGCTACTCGTGGGCGGGAGTATGGGTGGAGCTAATTAGAATATTCATAGATCTGTGCATACTTAAGTAGGTGGAAGATGTAAAAGCTCTTTCCAAGCAATTCTAAGGCAATGAAAGGTTGTTTTTGTGTGTGTGTTTTTTTTTTTTTTTTTTTTTTTTTTTTGCGTATAAAAAGCCACAATATACTGTTTTGGGCAATACACATTTGTTTTTGAGGTGGTTTTAGAGCTGCCGGAGTGCATCTTTAAGATAATTTGGTTCATTTATTTGGAAACATCAACCTGCATTTATTGCACATGAGACGTAGACTGAAGTGTTAATATTGAGCTCCATGATTTTTAATGGGAAACTGATGTCGTTTTGGAATTTGTTTTTGCTTGTCTTGTACACAGCCATTATAATGGAAACAAAAATGCTTTGCAAAGCATAGGATGTGGAACAGGCACAATTGTTATATATACACTGTGTTGTTTTATAAAAAAAAATAAACTTAGTGTGCCACTTGTTACATTTCTTTTTATTTTACTCACCTCAGAGTTAAAATACCTCCCTGTCGTGTTGGACAGAAAACCACATCAAGCCCCACAGTCATACAAGTAAAACTATTATGTTTTTGAATGCGTCTACTTGTCATGCCTATAATGCTTGCTGAAGGAGGAGAGTCAAAGAGTGTGAAATAACTCGGCCATAATGCTGCATTTGTTTACTCAAACTTCTCCTGACCAGCACTTTTGTTTGCATGCCAGCATGTGTGTGTGTGTGTGTTCAGGCGGAGTGGTCACATTGCACAGGAAGGGTGTTTGCTTTCTGTAAAGGTAGCAACAACTCATCATCACGCGTGTGAGGCAGCAAGCAGAGCGACGGTTTGATGGCGAGCTGATGAGGTCATGGCTAATGTCTCCTGTTTGCGTCATCATCTATAGGCTGTGGCTTCTGCCAACAGGGCTGCAGCTGCTGCTCGGGATGCTGTAGCTGCACAAGAAGCCAAAACCTGAGTCGTGTTTGAGCCCCTGTATCGATTAAAGGTTAAATTCACACAAAGGAGAACATACAGACATAGTGTGAAGTGTGTAAGTGAAGCCACATTTGCGATTTTGTTAACAGCTAAGCTTATCATGAAATCACGTGTGACTGCCCTCATGTGCACGTTTGACCCCCTGTTTTGCATGCATTCAACAAGATTGCGCCGTGAAGCACTTTAACACGACCCAATGACATCAACAAAGCCTGCGGTTGCTGCTTGTTTTTGTTTTTAACGCCCCTGTCCTCCCCCAAAGACCCCTCTGACCACATGCTCGTCATCATAGCCATCCTCCAGAATTACCCATGTGATAATCTAGGTCAGAAATGGTGGCAGTGGAAACACAACCCTATAATCTGCATAGGCAGAATTGGGGTTTGTGGGAGATGAATGAGAGTGTCTGTGTATGCCCTACTGTACGCATGTTTGCGCACATACATTGTCTTTTTTTTAAAATATATTTTTAATCCATTCAGTTGATGCTTAAACAGATTTCAAAGCCAGTTCTCATTTTTCCCCTTTTGTGCTCAACACCCACTGATTTCTGGAACTGTCTTACTGGGGTGTAGCTGGATTTACTTTTTACTTAATTAACCTGATGCTGATGTGGTGGATGCTTAAACATTGAATGAAAACATACTTTATAGAAAACTGAAATAAAAAATTTAAGTTAAACCATTCACTCCCTTTGAAAAATCCATGTAGGTCTACGCTAGCATGTGCTAATTTAAATGTCATTGGTGCAGGATGTGCGTGTAACGTTCATAAATTATATTTTACGGCGTTGGAGTGTGTGAGTGAGACAAACGTTCAGGCAGGCGTAATTTGTGCCAGCTCTGTGACGTAGAGGACATGCGGCCCGAGCGAGCGCTGTGAGAGGCAGTAACAGCATCTCCTGCTCCAGCCTGCCCCATCTCTGACTTCATTGGCTCCAGCTCTGACGCAAATACCCCCTCCCTCCTCCCCTCAAAACCACCACCCCTGCACACTTCTTTCATCACGTTTTTTTCTACCCATTCAATTTTTTTTTTCTTTGATTCATGTGCCTTCTGCAGCTCCCTCCACTGCAGCGCTCCACATCAAGTATCTGCACCACCTGCCCAGTCTGAGCTCTACGTATTTCCCCCTCACGCATTAATGGAAACCTTATCGGCATTTCTTTTTATTTACTTGTCCCCCATATTACTCAAATGAATCCTTTATTGCTTGTGAAATTTAGTTGTGCATTGATAAAGGGGTCTGAATCACAGCTGAGAGCATTAGAGGTGTTATAAAGTCACATTAAATTTGTCAGTGCGGGGCACACGGGCAGAAACGGTCTTTCAGAGTCTCCGTCGACTTCAGCTCAACTGCTGTGTGACAATGGAATAGAATGGGCTTTATTGTCATTGTACAGTTGTACATCCCAACGAAATTGTGGTTGATGATAGAAATTATTTTGATGTTTCCACATTAAATTTCATGTTTTGCATTCAAAGGGATACATTTGTGCATGTATCCTTCTTGGCTCATTCTTTCTGATGGAAATTAGTTTTTTAAAAATTAGGTGGCAAAATATAAAATTTCCCCCTTTCTAGCAATTGTAGAAAATTACTGAGTTTGACCTAAAAAGAACTGTCTATAATTGAACTATTTTGCCACAGTTGTAGCATAAAGAAAATTTGAGAGGTCTGCTCGTCTTGCTGTAAATGTAAGCAAAGGAGCCACGGCAGTGCTGTGAATTTACAAATGCTTCGTTTTGCAGCCAAATATGCTTTTCTACTTGGAAATCTGCTCCAAAAAACTCGTCATTAATGGTTGAATGTTTTTTGGGTTTTTTTATCCTTTTTATTTTACACCTCTGCCTTCAGGTCATAGTGACTCACAAGAATAGCCATCAGCCTCAGGGGGTGTCTAACCTCCAGGGGTAACATTTTTCTAACATGTTTTTTTTTTTTTTTTTATCCCCCACTGGTCAAAGTCCAAAGGGGTCAAAGAGCCCTTTGGCTGGAGCCGAATGGGGATTATGGTATGGGTCAGTCAATCAGTCAATCAGTCCATCCATCCATCCGTCTGTCCATCCGTCTGTCCCACTTTTGTGGAATCAGCTCCTTCTACAGTTCTGTTCCAATGGTTTTGAAACTTGGTACCATGGCTTTACTCAGCTTGCATTATAAAACAAGCAGGATTTCCCTTATTCTCAGACCGCAGTGACATTTGTGTTTGTATTGATTTCTTATTTTTTCATCAACTTGATTAGGACAAAGGGCATTGTTGGTAGAATATAAAAAGAGGTTAGTAATTTTTTACCCTTTGTACCTACAGCAATTGATTAGTTTTTCTTTATCCCCCACCATCGAAGACCAAAGGGGGATTATGTTATGGGTCAGTCCGTCTGTTTGTCCCACTTTTACAAAATCAACTCCTCCTACAACTTTATTTCATTTTTTTTTTTTAACTTGGTACCATGGCTTGATATACTCTGATGATGGGCATATTGCAATTTCACTCTCACTGGATGACCTTGAGGTCAAAAATCAAAGGTCAGATTTTTCCTAAATCTTCTAAAGACAATAACTACTGAAAAAAATGATGTAGGCTTTTCAAATCTTGGACCATTTACACCCTGACCTAACTATGGGTTTGGAGTCAAGGGGTCAGAGTTCAAAGTTAACATTGCAGTTGCACTATGGTAAAAGCTATATTTACTATTTCTATAAAACGGGTAAAGCTAGGGCCACCAAACCTGGTATACAAGTTCACCTTGGGATCCTGACCTCTGACTATGGATTTGGGGTCAAAAGGTCAAGGTTAACATTCCATATATCTTATTACTGTACAATGAGTAAAGGTAGGGTCACCAAACTTGATACACAGGTTCACCCTGTGACCCTGAAGTGTGACTATGGTTTTGAGATCACAAGGTCAACAGTCAACATCATAATGGCTTATAAACTATATCTTAACAACAAAGAGAGCTAGGGTCACCAAACCTGCTACACCTTGGGATCCTGACCTCTGACTCTGGGTTTGGGGTCAAAAGGTCAAAGGATCGGACCACCAAACCTGGTACACAAGTTCACCTTGGGATCTTGACCTCTGACTATGGGTTTGGGGTCAAAGGCTAGGGCCACCAAACTTGGTACACAAGTTCACCTTGGGATCTTGACCTCTGACTATGGGTTTGGGATCAAAAGGTCAAAGGTAAAGGTTCACATTCCATTTACACTGTTACTATCAAACAAGTAAAGCTAGAACCACCAAACCTGGTACACAGGTTCACCTTGGGATCCTGACCTCAGACTATGGGTTTGGGGTCAAATGGTCAAGGTTAACATTCCGTATGTCTTATTACTGTACAACGAGTAAAGTTAGGGTCACCAAACTTGGTACACAGGTTCACTCTGAGACCATGACCTCTGACTACAGGTTTAGGATCAAAAGGTCAAAGGTCAAGGTTAGCACTCCCTATGCTCTCTTACTATACAACATATAAAGCTCTCTAGGGTCACCAAACTTGCTACACAGGTCCACCTCGAGATCCTTCCCTATAACTATGGGATGTATACTTTGCACTTGTAGCGCTGTGCACTACAGTGGTCTACTGTGCTGTGTTCTGCTGTGCTGCTGAGGCATGTATAGCAAGCTCTTTTATACATGTTATACAGAGAGAATACATGGCACATTAGCATATTGATATACATATCAGTCAATACATATGATTAGCCTGACCCACTGGCACCCGGACGTCTTCTCCTTAATCTGGGGATGTATAAACAATAGTCCATTGTTCTGGTTGTCTCCCCAGGGGCTCTCTGTCCGTATGTGAATGGTCCTCTGCTTCTTCCGGACCTTCTGAGTGTGAGAATGAATGTCCCAGTAGATTGTGGTGGGTCACCACAGGGCTCCCCCCCCAGAACACTCAGAAGGGGCTGTGACTCCCCGCCCCCGTCGTTTGGGCTCCAGCTCCGGTAGAACTGTCCTGCTGTAGTGGAGGAGGGAGAGAGGTGAAAAGGACAGTGTGCTCCGCTCCGAGTTCCAGCACGTTGAACGGCCGTGGATCGTGGGCGCACAGGCCGGTGTGCGTCATGCGTAATGGAACCAGACGGCGATCGGCCAGCTTTAGGGAGTGAGGTGCAGGAAGAGCGCTGTGGAGGAGGAGGAGAAGGAGGGGGTGGGAGTAAGTGAGTGCCGGCCCAGGACGTCAAAGGTGTCTGGGCTGTGCAAAAATTGCGTGTGGAGCCACGATGGTGAGGGACTTTCCTGTTAAACCTGGCGGTGATCCACAGCGGCAGTGAAAAAAAAAATTAAGTCTGACTCCTCTCGCGGCTCGATCCAGCGAGGATGTGGGGAAGGTGAGCAGCCAAATTCCCCGAGGATGCGTAGCGGCTGTGAAACATCTGCAGCTGTGTGAGGGACCTGGCGGTTTGGCTTTTAGGTGCGGAAGCAGCCCTAAAGCCATCAGGGACAGCGATCATCTAAATTCCCCTTGTGCACCGTGGCTGAGAAACCCTGAAGGTTCCATGAGCAGCCCTGAAGGTTCTGAAACCCTGAAGGTTCCGTGAGCAGCCCTGAAGTTTCCGAGGGTGGCGATCGGCCATGTTTCTCGGGCATGTGCAGTGGCAGAGGATGCTGTATCAGTCTGTGGAGCCGGTTTTGTGCCGTGCATGGCGCGCGCTTGGCGCAGTGACCACATAGCTGGCAGTTGCGCTGTCCTCGTAATCCTGCGGTGCGCGTGCGGGGCTTCATTGTCGCGAGCTGAGTCAGGGTCGGGAAACTTGGTGGAAATCATCGCAGTTGGCGCCGATGTCCTTCCCCGTTCAGGCTGCTTCGTTCGGTTCGCTCGTGTCGCCGTTCATGGTGCGTGTCGGTCCAAGTGCTGCCCGCTCCGGGAAGCGCACTCCGGTGAGGATGGAGAGGTTGCAGGCGTTCTCTGGTCCTCTGGGATCCACAGCGCAGTGAGAGGGAGCAGACGGTCATTCTCCCTTGTCAGTTCACCAGTGTGGAGGGAAAAGATCAGGCAAGGGGCGCACCATGACACGTCGGGGTCACCAGTGTGGAGGAATAAGTTCAGGCGATGTATGACGAGCTGGAAGGTTATAGAGTTTTATTTCCTCCATCAAAATGAGACGCACTTGTAGCGCTGTGCGCTACAGTGGTCTACTGTGCTGTGTTCTGCTGTGCTGCTGAGGCATGTATAGCAAGCTCTTTTATACATGTTATACAGAGAGAATGCATGGCACATTAGCATATTGATATACATATCAGTCAATACATATGATTAGCCTGACCCACTGGCGCCCGCACGTCTTCTCCTTAATCCGGGGATGTACAGTATAAACAATAGTCCATTGTTCTGGTTGTCCCCCCAGGGGCTCTCTGTCCGTATGTGAATGGTCCTCTGCTTCTTCCGGACCTTCTGAGTGTGAGAATGAATGTCCCAGTAGATTGTGGTGGGTCACCACAGGCCTATCATAATTTGGTTCTGTCACAGTAATTATATTGAAAAGCTGAAAACTGCTCTGTCAGTAAGTATTGGGATCTTCAAAGAAAATGGAGCTCAGGCAGAGAAGCCCAGACTGTTGGAGAAATAACGGGTTGGGTTTTTTTCAGTGTAAATGTGAAAAGTGGCGTTAAATGAAATTGCAAGAAGAATATATTTTTCAAAGATTAAAAAGCACTGTTTTTAGTTATAGATACAAGCAACTGTTTTGTAACAGGATACATTTGTAAGTATAATTACTGAACTGACTCTCATGGTGTAACTTGTGTTGTTAGAGAAGGAACTTTGCTTTACCTATGCTTTAATTGCTGACTTAATTTTGATTGTCAGTCTTTGACTTAGCAACATTTCTGTTTTCCTATTCTTGTATATTAGTTATTGTGAGCACAGTGTTGTGCAGAAGCAAAAATAGGTACACATTTTTGTGAGCCTGTCCTCCAACAGAATTAATCATATTTGTATGTTTTTACATTAAGCAACCTCTAGTGGTTGTGGAAATAATGACATGAAGAAACATTGCAGAGGGTTACAGCTGCGAGTGGGCTAAATAGCCCCTCCTATTTTCCTAAAACTGAACCAACGAGCCATAACTGGGGCAGCAGTGGCTCAGGAGGTAGAGCAGGTTGTCTAATAATCGGATGGTTGGCAGTTCGAATACCACTCTCCCCAGAAATCCTGCTGTTGTGTCCCTGGGCAAGACACTTTACCCCCAATTGCTCCTGGTGGGTCTGGACAGTGCCATGTTTACAGCTATGCCGCCATCAGTGTGTGAATGGGTGGATAGCAGGATCTGTAAAGCGCTTTGGTTATCTAGAGATGAGAATATAAGCATTTACCATCACCAAAATATTTTGGTGCCTAACTATCTATTACCCTAACCTTATAGCCATCTAAAACTATATTTTTTGTGTAAAGAAAGTAAAATATGAACTTGGAAGTGAGTCTCAAGCAAAAAAGGTGAAAGTAAACACAGACGGCAGTGACTGAAAGTCCAGACAGGATGCAAATGAGACATCAGGGTAAGAGTGCAATTCTTAGTGCCATCCTCCTCCCCAAATTGTCTCCTTATGCAGATTTCACGGCTTTTGAAATTGGAAACAGCGTCTTGGAAATGTAAAATATGAGTGTATTCTGAGGTGAGGACTTGCTACCACCTCTTATGTATCAGTTGGAAGATTTGCTGGACTTTACATAGACTTTACTGATTCTGAATTCACCATATAAATGCACAGTGTATTCAAAGTACCTGAATGTCTCAGAAAAATCAGTTACGCCAGTGGTTCCCAGCCTTTTTTTTTTTTTTTTTTTTAAACCATGGAGCCCCTCTTGCTTGTGTCCAAAATTAGCCAGGCCCCCCTCCACCCCTGATCATGCAAAAGAATAAAGTGATTCATTAAAAATCAAATGCACAACAAAATATGTTTTACTCGTATGTTTAAGTAAGCTGCACCCAAATGGTCAATTATCTGGATTTTCATTTGTTATATTAACAATCAGTTTTCAAATTTGGTATTCAAGTATTTTCCTTTTCCCTCTGCTTGATTTTATTAAAAGATAAAAAAATAATAGTTACCTTTACCAAATTTACCAGAAAAAAGAAAAAAAATGTAGCAACTTATGATAGTAAAAAAAATAAATAAATAAAATACTGGTGGCTGCTAGTGGCCCAGCCTCTTTGTTGTTGAGATATAGTTTATATGGCATTTTGACCTTGACCTTTGACCTTGCAATCCTAAAACAGTCACAGTTCAGTGTTACAGGGTAAACCGCAGTGTTTCCTCTGGCTTAAAGACCTTGGTGCGATGGCAACATATTTTTCCGGGGGGGGGGGGCATGGCACGATCGTAACTGAAATATATTAATTTTACACTATTTCTTTTTTAAAATTTTGCACAGTAATATTGCATAATGGAACTTACCATTTGAAGTATTGTACTACCAAGGCTTGAATGTTGGCACACTGGGGAAGTTGGGGTCCCACCCAGATGTCCTGTGTTTGGACTTCTTACTGGTGTCATCCTTCTCTCCTCCCTCTGCTCTCACCTCTCCTGGACCCTCTGCCTGAACACTTTCTTCTCCTTGGCTCCTCTCTTCTGTCTCATCTTTCCCTCTCTGAGCCCTGTCTAATTCAGGTTCTCCCTCTGTCTATAGTGGTATACAAACAGGTTAGAAAATGCCAAGTGTCACGTTTTGTCCCGCAGGATTTTTTTTTTCATGGTTTACATAAATAACAAACGTGGATTTTTATTCTAGTGTTTCTTTTTTCCATTGACAGAGTAGGAAAGGGAAGGAAAATGAACATTCGTAATAGTAATTTACTCATGCATACTTAAATTATATGATCAGAGGTGGGTATAGTAGCCAGAAATTCTACTCATGTAAAAGCAGTGTTATGAAATTAATAATTAAAAGAAGACAACCAACAATTTCTAGCTGAGTTAAGGGTACAAAGAGCACCCACTTAAAAATGAGTAATGACTTCAGTCTTGAAGGTTTGAGGTTTTTCTCCAAAATTTATAACAATTTTCTTATAGTTTTCCACTTTTCTCTATAAATTTGTCTAAATTTACAGCCATTTTCCTGAAATTTGTAATTTCCTCTTGTAAAATTATGACTTTTCTTGTACATTTGAGACTATTATAAATTTGTGGATTATTTTATGGATAATTTTTATCTTTTTTTCAATCGCACTCCAATCCAACTTTATTTATAAAGCACTTTTAAAACAACAGCTGACACAAAGTGTTGTACATCAACGATAAATAAAATGTAAAAACATAAAACATAAAAACAATAAAATACAGCTAAAGTACAAAACGGCATAAACAAAATAACCATACAATAGAGACAATAAGAACAAATAAAATCAATGTCTTAAACTGGGTCAAAAGCCAAAGAATAAAAATGGGTTTTAAGAGTTTTAAAACTGGACAGTGAAGAGGCCTGTCTGATGGACAAAAGCTGATTATTATAAAATTACTGGGTTTTTTTTAATAAATTTGAAACAGAATATGGCAAAATTTTTACTTTTTTCCTCATACAATTTAAACTTTTGATTATAATTTTGCAGAGCCAGAACAGAACAATAATTTTAACTCTGAATTCAAAGAAATATAATTATTAAAATTATATTTAAAAAAATAAATCAACTAAAATGACCAAAGATGCAGTTATTTCTGTTATAATATTTCTCTATATTTATAATTTTTTAGAACTCTCACCAACAAGACAGCACGAAAAACCTCCCTTATTTCGAAATTCAAATGTTGGCACTTTAGTTTGTCTGAAGGCTGCTGACGGATTAAAATCACTGACTTCATGGATTTCGGTCATCTTAACTTGTCAGGTACATAATAATGAACATACATTAGTTAAGTGAAGTAAATCCTCAGCAATTCATCAGTCACTCTTGCCTTTCCCTGCAATGACACCTGTTAGCTAAGTGACTCTTCCATTATTGTTCCCGATACCAGTGGGTTAAAACCACTATAAATGCCTCCACTGCTTACATACAGTACCTCTTGTGCTTTTTTCCAGGTTTAAAGTACTTTAATAAGCTCATGCTGCTCTCGGACAGCAACGCTAGGGAGACACTCTGCCTACAGACTGAAACTGTCATGCAGGTGCTGGGCGGGTGAAGCACTTCCACGCGGATAACAATCACACGCATTGTTTGTGTGAGCGCTTGCGGAGCGTCATTCTTTCATATTTTTTTTTTTTTAATTAATATAGGCATGGCGGCATATTTCCAAGGGTAGCAGCCCGCCACACAGAAATGTTACCAGAGGAAACCCTGTAAACCAGTGTACAAAGTTTCGTGACTGTAGATTTAGTTGTCCTATAGTAATAGGGAAAAGGGAATGCTAACCTTAACGTTTGACCGTTTGACCCCAAACCAATAGTCAGAGATCAGGGTGAACTTGTGTGTCAAGTTTGATTACCTTAGCTTTCTTTATTTTTGATATGGTTTAAATGGCATTTGACCCTTGTAATCCCAAAACCATAGTCAGAGGTCAGGGTCACAGGGTTTAACTGTGTACAATGTTTGGTGACCCTAGCGTTACTTGTTCTACAGTAATAGTTCAAAGGGAATGTTAAGGTTGACCTTTGACCTTCTGATCCCAAAACCCTTAGAGTTCAGGGTCTAAAAGCCTACATCATTTATTTCTGTAGTTACAGTGGTGTGAAAAAGTGTTTGCCCCCTTCCTGATTTCTCATTTTGTTGTATGTTTGTCACACTTAAATGTTTCAGATCATCAAACAAATTTAAATGTTAGATAAAGATAACACAAGCAAACACAAAATGCAGTTTTTAAACGAAGGTGTTTATTATTAGGGGTAAAAGAAAATCCAAACCTACATGACCCTCTGTGAAAAAGCGACCCCCCCCCCCCCCCGCATTAAAATGTAAATTAACTGTGGTTTATCACATCTTTGGAAAGCTGAGTTCAATTTCTCTAGCCACACCAAGGCCTGATTACTGCCACACCTCTTCTCAATCAAGTAATCACTTAACTAGGACCTGCTTGACAAAGTGAAGTAGACCAAAAGATCCTCAAAAGCTTGACATCATGCTGCAATCCAAAGAAATTCAGGAACAAATGAGAAACAAAGTAATTGAGATCTATCAGTCTGGAAAAGGTTACAAAGCCATTTCTAAAGCATTGGGACTCCAGTGAGCCACAGTGAGAGCCATTATCCACAAATGGCGAAAACATGGAACAGTGTGAACCTTCCCAGGAGTGGCCGGCCGACCAAATTTACCCCAGGAGTGCCGCAACGACTCATCCAAGTCACAAAAGACCCTACAACAACATCCAAAGAACTGCAGGCCTCACTTGCCTCAGTTAAGGTCAGTGTTAATGACTCCACCATAAGAAAGAGACTGGGCAAAAATGGCCTGCACGGCAGAATTCCAAGACGAAAACCACTGCTGAGCAAAAACAACATAACGGCTTGTCTCAGTTTTGCAAGAAAACATCTTGATGATCCCCAAGACTTTTGGGAAAATACTTTGTGGACTGACGAGACAAAAGTTGAACTTTTTGGAAGATGTACGTATGTCCCATTACATCCGGCTTAAAAGTAACACAGCATTTCAGAAAAGGAACATCATACCAACAGTAAAATGTGGTGGTGGTAGAGTGATGGTCTGGGACTGTTTTGCTGCTTCAGGACCTGGAAGACTTGCTGTGGTAAATGGAACCATGAATTCTGCTGTCTACCAAAAAAAAATTGTGAAGGAGAATGTCCGGCCATCTGTTCGTGACCTCAAGCTGAAGTGCACTTGGGTTCTGCAGCAAGACAATGATCCAAAACACATCAGCAAGTCCACCTCTGAATGGTTTAAGAAAAACAAAATGAAGACTTTGAAGTGGCCTAGACAAAGTCCTGACCTGAATCCAAATAAGATGCTGTGGCATGACCTTAAAAAGATGGTTCACACTCAAACCCTCCAATGTGGCTAAATTACAACAATTCTGCAAAGATGAGTGGGCCAAAATTCCTCCCCAGCACTGTAAAAGACTCATTGCCAGTTATCGCAAACGCTTGATTGCAGTTGTTGCTGCCAATGGTGGCCCAACCAGTTATTAGGTTTAGGGGGCTATCAATTTTTCACACAGGGCCATGTAGATTTGGATTTTTTTCCACTTAATAATAAACACCTTCATTTAAAAACTGCATTTTGTGTTTACTTGTGTTATCTTTGTATAATATTTAAATTTGTTTGATCTGAAACATTTAAGTGTGACAAATATACAACTAGAAAAGCACTCATAGAGCGCATACCTCCGCCAAGGATCCTTCCGTTTCTTATGGATCGCCTCCAAAATGTAATGGGTTTGTGTGTAGGCCCATAGCCACTTGTGGTGAAAATTGCATCAAAGTCTGTCCATCAGTTTTGGAGTATTGTTGCTAACACACTGTGAGAAGATAAGAGCCTTGGCTGAGGTATGCATTGTCAGATCATCACCAAAATATAATGGGTTCCTCTCTAGCCCAAGAACCACCTCTGGTGAAAATTTCATCCAAATCCATCCAGTAGTTTTTGTGTAATCCTGCTACACAAATACAAACAAAGCCCTTGGTGGAGGTATGCACTCTCAGATCATCACCAAAATGTAATGGTTCCTCTCTAGGCCAAGAACCACCTCTGGTGAAAATTTCATCCAAATCCATCCAGTAGTTTTTGTGTAATCATCTGTTCCCCGTGCCATTACACACCTTTCCTGAAAATTTTGTCAAAATCCGTTCATAACTTTTTGAGTTATGTCGGTAACAGACAGACAGACAAACAGACAGACAAACCCCAGTAAAAACATTATCTCCTTGGCGGAGGTAACAAAATGAGAAATTAGGAAGGGGGCAAACACTTTTTCACACCACTGTATTGTGTTTAAAAAAATTGAAGGGAAAAACTGTTTTCAAACTCATCTGAAATTTTTCAAAGATGTACACTACCATTCAAAAGTTTGGGGTCACTTAGAAATTTCCTTATTTTTGAAAGAAAAGCGCTTTTTTTCAATGAAGATAACTTTAAACTAATCAGAAATACACTCTATACATTGCTAATGTGGTAAATGACTATTCTAGCTGCAAATGTCTGGTTTTTGGTGCAATATCTACATAGGTGTATAGAGGCCCATTTCCAGCAACTATCGCTCCAGTGTTCTAATGGTACAATGTGTTTGCTCATTGGGTCAGAAGGCTAATGGATGATTAGAAAACCCTTGTGCAATCATGTTAGGTCTGCAATGCTGTAATTGCTGCAAATGGAGGATTCTTTGACAAAAGCAAAGTTTGAAGGAAAAAATTATTATTTCAAATACAAATCATTATTTCTAACCTTGTCAATGTCTTGACTATATTTTCTATTCATTTTACAACTCATGATGGTAAATAAGTGTGACTTTTCATGGAAAACACAAAATAATTGTCTGGGTGACCCCAAACTTTTGAACGGTAGTGTACCTAGTTTCGAGATTGAGGGGTAAAAACTCAGAAAAGTCACAAATTTTAATAATTTAGCAAATACAAGAAAGGCTCAAAATTTACATAGCAAAAATTGTAAATTTGAGAAAACAATGCTAAATTTTTTGAAAACAAACAAACAAACAAAAAAACCTGCAAATTTAGGGAAAATACATTTACATGGGGGGGGGGGCTATATTTATCCACCTTATTCCTAGCCCCTATGATGCCTTGCATGAATTATGGGCACAACTTCTGGTACTATTTTGCTTTTCCTCATTAAAACCCTTTAGCATTCCAGCTAGTTTGCAGCCAGTGTGAAACTAAGTGGAATGCTGGCTGGAACGCCAGAATTTTAAGGTTAAAAAAAAAACAATGACTTTGTGTTCCCACATTTTTGATGGCAATCTTTTGCACCTCAAAAAGAATAATATCATCATACCACTTGCCACAACTATCAGGTGATGGGAAGATGGCCTTAAAAAGTGGCCTAGCATTACATACAGTAGCTCCATTAGTTAGCTCCATTGCTAAGATGGTAACACTGTAAACAACACAAGACCTCAGTATCTCCACTGCAATAAAGTCAGTCACATTTTGTTAAAAAGTGATGGACATAATATAATTTACCTTAGAGCAGATGTAAAATCTAGTCAGAGCCACAATGAATCATAACACTGTGTGTTGTGTTGGGATTCGGCACCTTATTGTGAATTGCGGTGTAGTGGCAGGCACTTCCTGTTCTGCCACTGCACCACCCATATATAAGGCAAGGCCACCATCTTGTGGCCTCTTACGCCGGATGCCCATGCTGGTGCCTGCCGTGCGCTGTCTGAATGTAGTTCCACAATAAAGGTGTGTTTGCCAACCATCATCCTGCCTCATCCTATACCCAGGTATTTCCATACATAACATTTGGCGATCGAGGATTAACTCATGGGGGCATGCATCACCTCTGTAAAAATTAATTTTAGACAGTTAGCAGAATCTTTTTAGTTAAACAACCAATAATCACAGAAGAAATACAATTTCTCAGCTTAACTTTTTTTTTTAATCACACAGGTAGTCAACACAGCCGGGTCTCAGCAGCACAACCTGTTTCCAGACCCAGAACAAAGACATTCTCTCCTACATATAGCTTCTGAATTGGTGGGTGGTTCCCAACAACTCTCCAACAATACATGTCCATTTATCCAAACTGGTCTTCTCACTTCCAAATAGCTCCCACATCCTTCCTCTCAGCGTCCAGATGTCTCCTCTTTTAGTCCTTTATGGCATCATCCACATTCTGTTGTTTAGGACTCTTCACGCAACCCCCATGCCCATATATGGAAGCAGGAAACGGAAACTAGAGATTTTGTGGGATTGCATGTATGCGTGTGTGTGTGTAGAGCTGAAGCACTTTTTGTGTGTGTGTGAATGTATGTTTGTAGCTTGTGTGAGAGCACTTTGTGTAATATCTAACTAACTAATCTTTACTATTTATTTGTTATAACAATTTCCACTCTTGACTCCATTTTCATGGAGTCAATAACTATGGCAGGCTTAATAATAAACAGGCACCAGACACTTGATATTATTTTAATGTGAGATGAGTGAAAAACCTGTAGGCAGTATACACTACCGTTCAAAAGTTTGGGGTCACTTAGAAATTTCCTTATTTTTGAAAGAAAAGCACTTTTTTCCAATGAAGATAACTTTAAACTAATCAGAAATACACTCTAATATCTAATATACATTGCTAATGTAGTAAATGACTATTCTAGCTGCAAATGTCTGGTTTTTGGTGCAATATCTACATAGGTGTATAGAGGCCCATTTCCAGCAACTATCACTCCAGTGTTCTAATGGTACAATGTGTTTGCTCATTGCGTCAGAAGGCTAATGGATGATTAGAAAACCCTTGTGCAATCATGTTAGGTCTGCAATGCTGTAATTGCTGCAAATGGAGGATTCTTTGACGAAAGCAAAGTTGGAAGGAAAAAATTATTTCAAATACAAATCATTATTTCTAACCTTGTCAATGTCTTGACTATATTTTCTATTCATTTTACAACTCATGGTGGTAAATAAGTGTGACTTTTCATGGAAAACACAAAATAATTGTCTGGGTGACCCCAAACTTTTGAACAGTAGTGTATACTTTCATGAGTAATCATTGTAATGCAATTTCTTTATTCATTCAGTACATATTCACAGGTGAAAATTCTCATCTCAGACCCCACTGCCCTTGGCAACCTTTTTTGGAAACTTTATTAACAACCGTTATATCAAGAAAATAAGCATATGCAAAACAAAACATTTCATTTAAAACATTTGTGTGTTGTGTCTGACCTTAATACCTGCCACATAAGAGCTTCAAACCTTCTAATTCTATTCTAACTACATGACCGCAAATAGCACAATATTTTGAGGATACCTGCAAGAAAACAAAGGAAAAGGAAGGGGCTAGAGGTTACTAGCACATGACCCACCGCAGGAGGGTGCCTTTAGCGCACCCCCTTTTCATGTAAGATTATACGTATGTGAGCAGTTTTGGATCTGTGTACAGTAAATAGAACAGTGGATAGCAGAAAGACACAATATATACATTTCAAAGAATGGCCTTTCCATCACTGTCAGCACCAAATTCACAGTGGTTCTTGTTGTGGAGGAGAGACCTAGACTCCTCTTGGGAGTGGACCTGGGCCATCATCCTCCTGGATTGGCTCCTTGGGATAGGGCTGTGATTATACATCTCTCTAGCAATGTTCTCAAACATGGGATGCAGCAACACCCCACTCCAAGTATCACTGCTAGTGAGATGACTACAGTCAGAATTACTGAACGTATCACACTCACCCAACGCCCAAATATTGACTGCAGCCATGCAGTAAAGGCATCTTCCTCATAACCTGTGTTTTACCCAAATTCTATCCTAAGGCCTTCTAAGGCTTCTATAGCATGTGTAATGCTCCCATCTGGGCTTGTGTGATTAGGGATAAAGGTACAGCAGATGGAGCCAAAAATTTGACACGCTCCCCTTGACTGCTAAAAGCATGTCAAGGGCAATACGGTTCTGATAGGTCATAAGGGAGGTTGCCTTTAATTGCTCATGCACTCCTTTAAGAGCATCTACAGTATAATTTAACATTCTTTGTTCATTATAATACGAGCATTCAATCCAAGATTGCATTTTAATAGATTCTATTGTGGCTCCTAACCACGGGATAACATGTACCAGGGCTGCAGCATAATGGTTTCTGCCTTTGAATTCATCAGGGACTCCTCTAACCATGCCCATCCCTTCTACATATGGTGTAACTCTCCCTAGGGTGTCCTCAATCTTTACCATAATCAAAGATACATCTCTCTTTGGCCTATTGTGATTTCTAGTAATTGGTCCCAATGGCAGGATCATAAAAGGCATTACCAACTGAACTGGTGCACAAGTTCCTTTCCACTCCTTGGGTAGGGTTGGCCACAACCTCATTTGTCCACACCAAAACCAAACATCAACTCTTGGTGGTATCATATTTTCCAGTCCATTGTTGTAAGTATCCTTCACTGGTAAGGTGGTTAAGTAGGAAGTTAACTTCTCCACTGATGGGGACCCTGATGTTCTTTCAAAACAGGTATAATTACCCTCATAAGATTGGAATGGTGGGGGATTCATTTCTATTGTTGGAGGAAATAAATGATGGAGGGTGATACAGTTCTTAGTTGGAGTTTTAGTGGTGAACAAATGGAGCAAACATTTGAAAACCATAGGATCATTATAGGGATTGAGGGGAAACGGGACCGTGGCTAGACCTGGCCTAGCTGCTGCACATGCATAACAATCCACTTTATTCTGAACCACCGTCTTAACTGAATATTGAACACAGGTTAACCACTCATCTTGGTTGATATAGCTGGTTTCTGTTGCAATTCTATCTTTCATAGTTGTGATGTTCACATATGCCACCACATCAGATCCAGGTTTCGATTCAACTTCATGAAGAGCTAGTGTAGTCTTTTTAACGGGTATGACTTTTATCAATCCTTGTAGTACAGTTGGATCCTCTTTGTTTGCTCCTATAAATGCATCCATATATAAATAGAATGGAGAAGTCTGGGCTGGAGGAATATGCAGACTAAATCCCGATGTTTTTGCCTGCTTCGCGATAGTCTTAGGCTTAAAGAATTTTATACTTTTACACCATATATCATCCTTCCGCGGTGAGGCACAAATAGAATTTTTTTTAAGGCTAAAGACCATCGTGCAGTTCCACAACCTTTCTCTTTACTTCATTTTGCTTTTATATTGGGCTTACCCTTAATCAAACACATCAAAAGTGAATGTTCTCCCCAATTAAAACTCCCAACTGTGCAATTGGCTATATCACACAAATCTAATAGCACTACTGTGCGGTTGCCTGGAATTATTGCTATGTCTATTTTGGCTCCATAGGGGTCCACACTCTGAGGTGTGGCAGAACATACAAGTCTATCCTCCTGTATTTGCTTAGGTTGTTGGAATTTTCCCCAGAAAAAAAGGGAATAAAATAATCAAAGACAGGAGCAGCAGAGCACAAAGAACTGCTCTTGTACTGACATTAGGTATGGTCTGCATTTTTATTTATTTTCTGAGTTTGGCAAGTTGTCTATGGTTTGGAGGAGTGGGCGACTTGGTTCTGTGGCTTTTGCACAGTGAGTTACGTGTATCCAGTTACTCATACTTCCTTTATTCCAGACTTGCACTGCATGTGATGTGGCTTTTTTCACTTCAAAAGGTCCTTGCCACTTAGGAGAGTCCCAATAGGGCCTTATTACTTTTTGCCACACCCAGTTACCAGGTTCCAATGGGGCAGCACTCCCCTGGATGCTCCTGTTGAGAATGTCCAGAACCTGTTGAGAGAGAGCTTCAGATATTTTCCTTAGACTCTTAATGTATTGTGACAGTTCTACAGCTTGACTATTCCTAGGAGTCAAAGGTGAATCAACAAATGGTCCTGGCATCTTTCTCCGTGTTAGCAACTCATGAGGAGTCAGACAGAGCGTCGTGTTGGGGGTGGATCGCTGTGCCATCAGTGCTAATGGCAGTGCATCGACCTATATCATGCCTGTCCCCATGCATTGCATGGCTAGCATTCTTTTTAGAATCCTATTTGCTCTCTCTACTAGCCCTTGGGAGGATGGATGCACTACTGAGCCAAATTTATGCCTTAAGCCTAAGGCGCATTCAACTTCCTTCAAATATTTATTTGCAAAATGACTGCCATTGTCTGACCTGATCACCCTTGGAAAACCATGTCTGGGAATCACCTCTTCTGTCAGCCATTTAATCACTTCTTTTGCACTTTCTGTTTTACATGTTTTTGCCTCAAACCATCTTGAAAATGTATCCACACACATCAACAGATATCTGTAGCCTCTGCATCTGGTTTCTGGGCCCATGTCTGTGAAATCTATCACTATGTCCTTCCATGGCCCCTCAGGGGCTGGAAAAGCTCTCATAGAGGCCTTTAATGTGCATTTGGGATTAAACTTTTGGCATGTTTCACACTCAGAAACCACTAATTCTGCCACATCTGACAAATGAGGATGCCACCAATGTGCTTCAATCAGAGTTGGTACTTTTGTTTTTGAAACATGACCTTTTGAATGTGCCTCTTTGCACAGCAGCAACAACACCTTAGCAGGGGCTACCAATCTTCCATCCGCAGACCTCCACAGGCCCTCCTCATCTTTTTTTGCTCCTTTCTCTATCCACCTGCTCTTTTCTTCAGGACTTGTTTTCTCCTGCAACTGCCTAATTTCTTCTATGCCTAGTTCCAGATACTATGCCTAGTTCCAGATACTCCTGATCCTCTATCTGAATCATCATATTTGCCTGTGTAATATAGCCACCTGCTTGTTTAGCAGCTAAATCAGGAGCTTCTTTTCCTTTGGCCATAATTGCATTTCTTTTTTGATGCCCTTTACACTTCAGAATCGCTACCCTCTTTGGTTGACCCATGGCCTCCAACAGCTCAACCATTTCTGTTCAGTGTTTAATTGGTGTGTTCCTTGAAGTGAGACATCTCTTTCTTCTCCAATGTGGGAAATCAACAGGTGCAGCCTGGAGGGCATAAGCTGAATCAGTGTATATGTTTACCTCTTGTTGTTTTGCATATTGACGTGTTTTGGTAAGCACTACAATTTCAGCTTTTTGGGCAGAGGCAGGCTGGTCTACCATTCGTGCCTCTACAGTTTGAAATGCACCTGTCCGCTCATCAAATTTTATCACTGCGTATGAGGCACTCAGAGACCCATCTGCTCTCCTGTAGCAACAGCCATCACAAAAAAAAGGTTAAAATTTGGATGTTTGATAGGTTCAGATTGAAGATTAGCCTCCACAGCTGCTAGACAGTTGTGAGGTTCACTGTAAACATGTCCTCTGCCATGTTTGTCCCTTCACTTGTGCAGGATTCTTTTCAACCTTTGTGTTCTTTTAGATGAGTGTGAACAGTACACTTTGTAGGTAGGAGGCTACTCCATGTGTGGTGTGTACAATCACAGTGTGCTGCATTGTTATGTGAGAGGTTTTTTCTAATGCCTTAGCTATTGCTGCGACATGATGTGCGCAAAGTGGGTGTCCTTTCTCGGTTATCTAATATTGAGCTGTAATACATTAGCACTGACCTTGACCCTGTATCTTCCCCCTTCTGATACAGTACGGCATTCATAATGCCATTCTGTTCAGAAATATCTAGATGAAATGGCAAAGTGTAATCAGGTGGTTTGAGTGAACTTGCATGTGACATCAGTTGTTTTAGTTCAGTGAAAGTACCCTCAGCTGAAGTAATCCATCACAATGGTGACGTGAGATTTTTGTGTCCTGCTTCCTTAAGAAGGTCGCGCAGTGGTTGAATAAGCGCAGTGTAATTTGGAACAAAATTTCTTCTGTATCCGGTAAGACCCAAAAATGACATAATTTCCCTCACAGTGCATGGTTTAGGGTGTGAGAGAATTGATGACCTTTGCGACGGTGACACTGAGGAGTTGCTGAATGTGATTAGCCTGCCCAAATAGTGAACTCTGGGGCGACAACACTGGACTTTTTTGCGGCTCAATTTGTAGTCTTTCTGGTAAAGATGTTTCAGGAGGAGCTCCGTGGCTGAGAGCACAGAAGCAGCAGTGGCAGGCCCCACTGCAGAATAGCAGATAGCAGATCTGTTGATCTGCTATCTGCTATCAGCAGATATCTGCTTTATCTGCTATCGGCAGATCTGATCTGCAGATAGCAGATCATCATCAACATACTGCAACAACAATGTGCCAGGGGGCAGGAATAAATCCTGCAAATGTTGATCCAGTACATGATTAAAAATGGCTGGTGAGTCAACAAAACTTTGTGGTAGTCTACTGTAAGTGTATTGCTGACCTTGATAGGTAAATGCAAAAAGAGGCCTGCTGTCTGCATGTAATGGAATGCTGAGCATTAGAAATGTCCACTACTGTAAAAAACTTGTGTTGTGGGGTAATGTTATTCAGCAGCAGGTTAGGATTTGGAACAGTGTAATTTGTAGGCAGCACCACAGAACTGATCGGTCTCAAGTCATGGACCATCCTGTAGTCCTTTTTTCCAGGCTTCTCTACAGGAAAAATAGAAGTATTCTATGGGGACTGTGTTGGCACTAGAACCCCTGCCTGAAGAAGACCCTGTATTGTTCCTGCTATGCCTGTTTCCTTCTTGATTGTGAGAGGATACTGGTCTTGCCATATTGGCTGAGTATTTGTTTTGAGTGAGACTTTTACTGGTGTACAGGTAATCAGACCAACATCTGCAGAGCCATCTAACCATAGAGAGGGGGGCAAAGCATCAAACAGTGCACCAGAATTTGAATGGGCAGTTTTTTCTCTGCCATGTGTTCTATCAAGATGTAATGTTTGTGGAGTGGTCTGTATTGTTATATTGCATGAAATGTGAATACAATCAGCAGATGGTGAATAATGTAGATCCCTACACTGAGTGACAACCCAGTCAACTTAAGACACTTTTTCACCATTGGTCCCCGTGCCCTTGTCTCCTCCCCTGCAGACACCTCCAGTGTCACATGAGGTGCAACAGTGCCTGAGAGGGCATACAGAGGCAGTAAGTCCTTGTCCAAATAAACTGCAGAAGCAACTCCTTGTGGACCCCCATAAATGTCTTTGCACACCAAGTCCTGCACCCCCACCAAAGTCTCCCACTTATCATCATACAGTTCTTAATCATCATGTGAATAGTTCATTGTGCAGTGGAGTGGATCATGCGGGGGTCATATGGTCGAACAGAGTCTATCCTTGGGGCCCAGGAAATGAATTTGTCTACCAGTTGATTTTTGTCAGGGCTCACATCATTCAGTTGCAGCCACCACACAGTTGCAGTAGAGGTTTGAGTCTCCTCTGTGTCTGTTTCCTGTGCTTGCAACTGAGGAGCATTTAAGGAAGTGAACAAATCTGATGTGCACCGGAGTATGGTCCCATCTGGCAGACACACAACAGTTCCATAGAAGCAAATATGTGCTCTCACTTTCAGATGCACTTCTCTTCCCAAGAGGTTTACTGTACAGTCCGGAGAATACAGGAAAGAGTGGTCAAAATCCAGTCCAGCCAATGAACAGTTCAGTGGTACTGAAAAGGGGAGACGTTTCAGGGTCCCAGAGATGCCAACAACTGATGTATAGTTGGTGGACGGGGGTAGAGTAGTTGATATTGATGAGAAACGAGCCTCTGTGTCCACCATAACTTCATAAGTTTTGTCTCCCACCTTGAGGGACAGCATTGGATCCATAAGTGCTCCGTCTTCAATGTGGCTCCCTAGGCGCCATCATTGTTGGCTGGGCATCCTGTTCTTGTTGGGAGCCATGTGTGATTGCTGTGGTGCAGAGGACTAGTCAGGCCACACCCCTGGTGCTGGGGGTGGAACAGGTGTATAGTTTATCCAGGCATGTCCTCTGCCAGAAGGTGGAGCTCTACAGTCACAAGCCCAATGACCTTGTCTGCCACACCTAAGGCATATATCCTGTGGCAGGCCAGGTGGTCTTCTATTTCCTCTGTATACACCTCTTTCACGCCCTGGTTGTGGTGGGAGAAGATACCGTTGTTGGGGTGTCAACAGAAAGGGTTCAGTTGGGACTGGACCAATAATGGCCTGAGGGGTTGCCACTGTGACGGCCGGAGCCTGTACAGTAGTTTTTTGGTTTTTGTCTTTATTCACTACTTCCCTAGCTGCTTTCAACTGGGTTTTTACCAGCTGGTTTGATAAATCTGCTGTTTCTTTTTCCATTTTGTTTTTTATTGTATTGTTTCACATAATGATGCAAATGTGACAGCCATTCTGCCCAGGGGTGGGTATTCAATCCCACTACCCCCTCAGCCTACTTGGTAGAGCATCCGCCCCACAACCAAGAGGCTGGGGTTCAAACCCTGGCTGGGTCATACAAAGACCAGTTAAAAATAGTACTTTCCACCCTCTAGCTTGGTGCTAAAGATAATAGAATGGGGAAAGGCAGGCAGAGAGGAGTGGTGACCCCTGTTCTTTATAAGCTATAGAAAGGAACTTGTTCCCAAGGAGACTCGATCAAGACAGAGTACAGCTCTCACAGGTGGCGGTACTGTTGTCTGTATCACATTGTGGAATACCACTGATGTGGTAGCATTGTTACGTGGGTTTTCCCCAGTTATGTCAGTCCAAAGTGCCAAACACCTATCCACATAAGCTCCTGCTTCCTCTTTTTTCATTGGTATGTCTGTTAACTCTACACTAGTTAGATCTACAGGGAACATCGTCCTCATTACTGCAAAAATCTCATCACTGTGTTTTTTGAATGGAGCCTCATCAGGCTCATCAGTGGTGCCAGCCTCTTCCTCTATGTTCTTTAGCATAGAAGCTGAAGTATGAGTAGCCACTATCCTTCTAATATCTGCCAAGCACAAACGGCAACCAACTATGAGAGAGGCCCCTGAAGTTAGCGGAGGCAATGTACCACAAATGCCTTTAAGGTCCTTAAATGACCATTCTACATATTGTGCCGCTCCAGTTTCAGTAGCTATCATAGACATTTGTTTATACTTTCCTTTAGATATGGCTCCTGTTTGTAAACATGTGCGCTGAGGTGCCCCTTCAGTCAGATTTTCTATTGTGGATCCATAATCATCAATTTTCCACTGTTTTCTTTGTGTGCCTGTAGGTGCTTTTTTGTCTGTGCAGTCAGATATTTTTCTAGGGGTGGCTCCCTCACCAGTACTTAACATGTTTCCTAGCCTAGTTAAAGTCTGGCTCAAGTGTTCATTAAACTCAGGCAAATAGGCATCAACAGGGTCTTCATCTACTTGTTGGTTTTTGGAGGGGTGGAGGCAGCAGGTATCCCTGTATTGACAGGGGATTCCGCCTTCTGTCTGTTATATTCCTGTTCAGCCTGACTCATAGGTTCCATGGGAGTGTACTGATTGTTAATTTGGTGCACCTTATCTCCAGCTGTCTTGCTATTATTTTTGGATAACATTGGCCTCATGTGTAAAACTCCTGCTACTGCCTGCATTGTATCTTTGTTCCCTTTAACAAAAGCAGTAAGAGACATTTGTTTAGATACTTTATTTCGAACAAAAAAAGCAAAAACAAAACAAATGACAAGTGCAATAAAAGTGACAGTGTACAGTGTTCGAAAGGGAGGAGGAAGAAGTTAACACTTATTTACTCCAACTCCTCTTTTCCCTAAATACAACCCATGTGAAATATATACATATTACCTCAATTAAGAACCCCAAGTAGACAGTTAACTATATTTTATACATATCAACATTAACACCCATCCATTCCTACATACATACAGTCCATACATCTATACCCAGCCCCAAACACAGATATACGCAGTACCGTCCCACCTACCATACCATAGTATCACAGAGTGAGTTTAGTGCATTTTACATATTAATACTACACCTCTAACATACATCCTTTTAGCAAATAATGTTTATACCTATTTTTGAATTGATTTCTGTTTGTACATAGTTTCAGTTCCAGCTCCACTCTGTTCCACAAATCCACCCCACAGACAGATATGCATATACTTTTCTTAGTTATTTGTACCTTAGGTTTTGTAAAGTTTAAGTCTCCTCTCAAATTATGTTCATTGTCAGTCTTTTTTTGTACATTAGTTGGGAGTTGACTATTGTACATTACTTGTGCTGTCTTAAATTTAACTAAATCCATGAACTTCATGGCATGTGACTTTAAAAACAGAGTTGTTATGGTCGCTATATCCTACATTATTTATTATCCTTATAGCTTTTTTTTTTTTTTTGTAGTGTGCATATTGGCTGTAGGTTGGTCTTGTAGGAGTTTCCCCAGAACTCTACACAGTAGTTAAGATATGGTAAAAACAGTGAATTGTACAGTAAGAATAATGATTTATAGTCCAAAATGTGACTTATCTTCCCCAGTATCCCTATACATTTTGCTAACTTGGCCCGGATGTGACTGATGTGAGGTTTCCAGCAGATTTTATTGTGTAGAGTCACCCCCAGAAACTTATTTTCCTGTACTATTTCAATTCTGGTATCATCTATCATTACCATTATTTCATGATTTATTTTATAATTTCCAAACAACATAATCTTTGTTTTTTCAGATTTTGAGATAATTTATTTATGTTGAACCACTGTGTTAACTTTTTCATTTCTGTTGTGACCACCTCTAAAACCTGCTGAAAATTATCACCAGTGCAAAGGATATTTGTGTCATCCGCAAACAAAACAAATTTCAGAATTTTTGATACTTGGCATATGTCATTTATATATAAGGTAAAGAGTTTGGTCCCAAACCTGACCCCTGGGGCACCCCACAAGTGATGTCCATGAATGGTGATTTGCGCTCACCTATTTGTACAAACTGTTGTCTGTTTCTTAACCCTTTGCACTCTGGTCAATTTCCCTAAAAACGCCAAAAAATAACGTACCCAAAGTAAATCAAAAGCTGTTCTTCAACCCTTTGCAGCATCTTCATGGGGTTGGTCTCAATTAAAAGTAAACACTTTGAATTTTTTGGCAAAACAGTCATAATCTCTCTAAGTGCTCCTGCCACTGAGTAACAGTCATCTAAACATACTGAACTTGAAGAAAATAAATTTTGCCTGGGTGTTTTTTGGATACAAATGCTTGCAAATAACACACAGCTGTCAGATACTGGCTGGAAAATGCAACAGAAATGTAGAACCAAGTGTTATCCAGCTGAGGTCAAAATTTTGTAACAATACCACAAAAAATGAATATATTACACAGCTTTTTCCTCAGGTAGTTCCCAGGCGTTTTTGAACTGTGCCAAATTGTGCCAAATGGCACAGTTTGGAAAAACGTCTAACTTTTGAATGATTCAATATAGAAGCTTCATCTTGGGCTCTAATGAAAGGTGAAGGGCTGTGTGTGTGTGTGTGGGGGGGGTTTATTCATTCATGAATGAATGAATGAACAAACAAGCCCCCACACACAAAGAAGCATGCCACGTAAAAAATGTGTGGCTTTTTTTTACAAGAAAAAATAACCTACAGTGCACTAAAAATTATACTAGAATATCTGTAATGTAGAAGATAACAACTCCCACCCACCCACCCCACTACAGAGGACGGACATTGCCCATCGCTACATGACGGAAAGCGGTGACGGTGCGCCGCGGTCTACTACGCACAGTTGCACTAAAATATCTGCAATATATCTGCAATCCGCTACAGAAGAGTAGCAGGGGGGGGGGGCGCGTTCACAACATGACGGGGGGGGCGTTTGCAACATGACGGACCCGGACCAGAGCGGTCCGGGTCCGTCATGTTGCGATAACGCACAGTTGTAATTTACCAATCGGTCAAAAGTCATTTGGATTACAATTTTCAGGGATAAAGAATAATTTAGCTTAACACTTTCCTGTCCACAACAGCAATGTCGCTGGCGAACTTCTCTTCCTCATTGTCAGACGAACATGACGCTGGTCCGCTTGTTACGGACTCGTGGTTCTGGTCACGCGACCCGGTCAAACCATAATTCCATTATTGCGGTTTTGCGCTTCCATGATTGCAGTTTTGGCAAACGATTTTTCAAAACAAATAAGAACAGTAGTTAGAAAAAAAGACTGGCGAACGCCTGTGTCACCCAGCCTTACACAAAACAGCTTTCGAACTTCTGTGCTTCAATTGGCTGGCTGTATTCGCAGCCATTGGTAGGCGGGTCCTTCTTGCTAGGTTTTCAGTCATTGGTTCTTCAAGGTTTCAGAAACCCAATTCAAGGCTCTTATTAGTCGAATGAGAGGTCAGTCACATCTAAACCAATCAAAGCACTCCTTTGGCTTTCTGCTCGCGGCTGTGTCTGTAGTGGAAGAATGGAAATGCAGCTTTTTTTTTTCCAGTGCGCTCTAGGACGCAGCGCCATTGTGCGCCCTCGTGCGCTCTAGGACACAGAGACGTGTCCGCCTGCGGTATACCAGAGTGCAAGAGGTTAAGTAACTTTCCACCCAACTCAGTCCGACCCCTTATCCCATACCTTTCCAATTTCCTCAGTAGAATTCTGTGATCAGTGGTGTCAAAAGCTTTCTTTAAATCTATAAATACTCCTACAGCAAGCTTTTTTTTTTAATCTTTACAACTAGTGATTTCTTCTATGAGTTCAATCGGTGCCAAAGATATAGATTTGTCTGCTCTAAAACCATACTGAGTGTCTGTAAGGAGGTTGTGTTTTTCAATGAAATTATCTAGTCTTTTAGTGAAAAATTTTTCAAGTATTTTGGAGAATTGTGAGAGTAAAGAGACCGACCTGTAATTTGTAAAATGGTGTTTTGTATAGTGGTATTACTTTTGCTATTTTCATTTTGTTTGGAAATTTACCAGTTTGAAATGACGGGTCACAGATGTGGCTGAATGGTTTAACAATTCCTTCAATCACTTTTTTCACTGTTGTCATGTCAGTTTCATTCCAGTCAGTTGATTTTTTGTTCTTAAACTTAGTCACAATAATTTCCTTTTCAGTTACTGCACCCAAAAAGATTGTTTGGATTTCTATCTTCTATTTCATTTATTGACCCACCATCATTTGTTTCTTGTGTCACTATTGTTTTTGCCAATTCTGGACCAACATTTACAAAAAATTTGGATAATCTGGATATTTGCATTCTTTGATCGGTTACTAATAATCCCATTTAGCACTTGCCATATTCCTCTTAAGTTATTTTTATTATCCTCTAATATTCTGTTGTAGTATTTTTTCTTACAACTCCTCATTATATTAGTTAGCTTGTTTTTATATATTTTATGTTTGATCTCGGTCTCTACCTTTCTACACTTAATGAATTGTTTATATAATGTATTCTTCTTTTTACATGCATTTAATAGCCCCTTGGTGACCCATGGAATATTTTTGTTTTGTTTGTCACTGTATTGTTTTATAGGACAGTTTTTGTTGTACAATGATTGAAATATTTGTAGAAATTCATCATATGCTTTATTTACAGTGGTACCTCTACTTACGAAATTAATTCGTTCCGGAAGTATTTTCGTAACGTGAAAATTCCGTAAGTAGAGACGCGTTTTACATGTAAATGCCCTAATCCGTTCCAAGCCCCCCAAAATTCGGACATAAATTTTTTATAAATCATAAAAATGCATCAAAACATGTAACAAATACATGTTGCAATTAGATTACTGCACAATAAACATAAAATGAGAGTTGTACATAATTTAAAAAAACAAAGAATAAAGTAAAGAATAATAAAAATTATGTTCATTTACCGTTTAACTGCTACCGTCGTCGTCGTCACCTTTTGCCTTCTTTGGTTCATGTTCTCTCTCATCAGTGGTTTTTGCCTGACGTTTTGTGAAGAACCGATCCAAGGACGTTTGCTTTTGTCGGCTTTTAACAATCCTTCGGCTTCCTTTTGTTTTAATACCGTGCCGATCGTAGATGTATTACGGCCATATTCTTTGGCGAGATCAACCAAACGCATCCCTTTTTCATACCTTTCTATTATCTCTTGCTTTGTATGGACAAAAAAACTCTCTTCTTCTTCTTTTCTCCTTTTCCACTTATCTCCATCACTTTCTTGGGGCCCATAGTGAATAAAAGTTAATACTGTACTGTACACACACGTAAAACTGCCCGAACTTCCCGAACACTTCGTGGCCAATGGGATACCAGGAAGATGCTAGGCGATAGCCAATGGCAGAGCAGCTACAAGTATGTTTACGTTCGGTAAACTACGGGAGCTGCGAGGAGCGCGTACTTTTTTGCCTTTCGTATCCTGAAATTTCTTTCGTAACAAGAGGCAATATTTTCCCGTTGAGGCGTGTCGTAACCTGAAAATTCTGTATGTAGAGACGTTCGTAAGTAGAGGTACCACTGTATATCTTTTTCATCATAAACTATCTTCCAGTCTTGTATTAATAATTCCTTTGCCAGTAAACACATAGATTCAGTCACTGACAATTTTTCAACAACCTTGTATTGCAAGCTCTTGTCAACATAAATTGCAACTGCTCCTCCTTTTTTCCACTTTTCTATTCATTTAATTTAATTCATAGCCATCCAATGTAAAATCCACTCCTTTCTCTTCACTGATCCAGGTTTCTGATATTGCCACTATATTGAATGGCTCTTTAAACTGATGTAAATAATCTTTAATGTTATTAAAGTTAACATAGAGACTTGTGCTGTTGAAGTGGATTGTTGAAATATTAAAATCAGATTTGACCATTGTGTTAAGCTGTTCATCCGTGTAGTAACTACAGTTATTATTGATGGAGGTAAATAAATTATTGTCAGGGCCTATGCCATATTCCATGTCCTGTGGGTTGTGATCCAAATATTCAAAAACTTTCAGTTCCTGTTGTTCCTGTTTGTTGATCTTTTGTATCATGTTTAGAGAGCATGTTTACACACTCTGTGTATGGGCTTGTCTGTGTCAGGGTGGGGGCTGAAGGGGCTGATGGAGGCAGGGCCACGTCTTCATATTGGGGTGGTGACTCTGATACTACTTGCTGCCCCTGTGTTTGTAATATGACCCTTCCATTATCACAGACTACCAATTGACCTCCGTGCAACACAGCCATGAGTTTAGAAATATAACACATGGCCCTAATTTTCCTCCTCTGAATTTTTCAGTTTTTTATGTACCAGTCCTCACCTGGGATTTCCTCGTGGCATAATTTCCTTAGCAGTATTATAGCTTTGTATAATTATTTGCAGGATCTCTGCCAGATTAGCTGGCGAGGGCATAGGTTTTGATGAACCTGGCAAATATCCTAGATCCTGTAACTCAGCCACCCATTTTTTAAACTTTCTTACCTCCTCCTTTCTATCTTTCTCAACTGTCTGTCTCTCAATGACTTTCTGTGTTCTATCTACTGTTTCACCAACAGTAAATGCTGACTTTCCCGCTGCCATGACCACAGAATTTCCTTTGAAGTTAACTTGGAAGCTTCATTTAGTTATAAATTAGCTTAATAAGTTAGGACTTTAATTCGAAGGTAAATTTATGAAAGAATGCAATTCTTGTAGTTGACCACAAGATGGAGGCAGTTCCTTCTGCACTCAAGGAGGAGGAGACACAGTGACGTCACTTGGAGGTGGTCTGTCTCAGCTCCAAGATGGCGCCCAGGATTGACTCACCCTGGTGACTTTCAAAATGGCATTTGCACTGCTTATGGACCGCTTTCTGGGTGGTGCGGTGGCACAGTGCTAACCACTGCGCCAGCACAGCAACTCACCCTTGACCATGGGATCCCTGGTTTGATCCCAGCCCCTGACCAACAGTGATCTGTGTGGAGTTTGCATGTTCTCCCCGTATCTGCGTGGGTTTACTCCGGGATTTCTCCGGTTTCCTCCCACAGGCCAAAAACATGCAGGTTTGGTTAACTGGAGACTCTAAAGTGGCCCTAGGTGTGAATGTGTGTGTGAATGGTAAAGGGATAGTGCTGTACCATGGCTGTTTCATCCATCCAGGTGGATGCCCTCAATTTCCCCTCTGGGGATCAATAAAGTATACAAAATAAAAAAAAAATCAAAATTAATCTGCACATGTGCAGTTCTCATGCAACGGGAATGCCGTGTGGCTGTCTCAGTCAAGCGCAAATGTGAACGTGCAATGTGGCCGTGAAGCCTATTGACCTCAACCTACGCCTTGTTCTTTCAAAGAAACCAAAGAGCTGCCTCCCTTAATTCAGTTTTATTAATACAAGGATAATCTTACAACTTTAACTTTGTGCTCAATGCAGCGTTGTTCCTCAAACAATCTCCTCTCAGTATCACTCAGGAGAGTGGGTGAAGCAACCCCCTCCCCCTTTGTGGAAAAACACACAGACTTGTCTATGTTTCCCACACGACAAGAAGTGCGCCGTTTTAGTTAAAAAAGAGTTGGTAGATATTTACAGCCCTGCGGTCCAAACTCCAGATTTCAACCCCTTTCTAGAAATTCTATCCTGTCCAAGCTTCGACTTGCAATCCTAGTGATTCAAGCGGGACAGGTGTGACTTAGAATGCCAGTGGAAATTGAAATCTTTTGTTTCTGGTAGACCAAAAAATATTAACATTCCCCGGGGGGCTTTCGCCTTTATTTCTAACCCTCAAAATACACTCCCTCTTATTGCAGACGACCAGAAATGGGAATTCAGGATCAGGGCTAGTCCCTTTCACCCTACGCCACTCTTCGTGTCTTAAATTGAGATATAAGAGGTAACCACCCACACATTTGTCCTCACACGATTTACAGAATCAACATAGTTATTTGTGTGTGTATCTGTCCCTGCCACTCAGTAAAACCAGTTTAACTATTATGTAGAGGCTATTTACATTGAGCTCCGTCCAGTCATCAATACCAGTAATAGCTTATCATTAGGGGTGGGTTCAAAAGATCAATATATCGATATGGATCGATCCACGTTTGACTGAGCCGATATCGATCCACAAAATCCGCGGATCGATCTTTTAATATTAATATATTTTAATATATTTTTACGTTTGTGAACGTCTGCTGAGTATAATTGGGTCGAAACCGGGTCAGTGAGCCAGGAACAATGGCCGAGAACCATAAACAACCGACGCGCTAACGGAGCTTGCAAGCTAACGAATATGCTAGTTCTTCTTCAGTGGTGTTAAAATGGTTCTCATCCGGCAAGAGTTTCCTTCCGCGCGTGCACACGCCTTTCGTGTTTACATGACGCGGAGTTAATAACGTGCGTGTCTCTTAATTTAGCAGCAAAAGTCACCGTAAAGACTGTCCTCAACAGCTTCTTAATATTTTTCATAAAGCGGGGATAAACGGACTTTTACTCCGTGCAGCGCTGTGTTGGAACATAAAGTTGACGACTGATAAACGGAAAATGCGCGGAGACTGAAACCTGTGAAGCAGAGGGAGACTTGGAGCTGCTGAGACTGTAAGTATAATATCATTTGTTTGTTTTAACGTTTGTGTCGTCAATTAATAATTTATCTGGCATGATGGTGGTTTCTTTTACAAACTATGGACACAGAGAGAAGTGTTGGTTAAGCGCTGTGAATAATGCTGTGAATAATGCAGAATTAATAATGCAGAATTAAGGTATATTTTATGAGATTATGGACTTCTGCCACTTAAGAGATGTGAAGAGAATAAATCACAATAAAATTAATAAAGGCTGCAGTACAACAAGCTATTTTTACTCAGTAGAACTAAATTGAAATGAACAAACCTTCTCAGGAAATGAAGTGAAACCCTTTTCAAACACTGAAAGTTAATTTGTAGTTAAAATATAAAAAAACCCCTAAATTATTAAACCCTACTGTTGTGTGGCGATCTAAAAATATGAATGTTAATTTTTACTGTGAAATCTATTCTTTTCATCTGCCTTCAGATGTGTGAAGACTGGAAGCTTCATCCTCACTGAGACCTTCTGAAGGTCAGAGGTCATCAGTGGAGGAGCATCCCTGCTTCATGTGGATTTCAGCACAGAAGAAGACCTTCAAATTCAAGATTCAAGGAGGTGCTGCCATCATTTTCTCCACACTAACATGCATTCAATGCAATTTAGTTGTTGTAATGACAAATTCTTTTATTTCTTTTTTTAAAGTTCTCAGCAAGAACACAATATTGGTCTTTTTTTTTTTTACAATTTTACTGAGCATTTAATTCTAAATAAATCACTGTTTAACAGGGAATTTTTTGCAATCCTGTGCTTTTCTTGTGGTGTTACATAGAATAGCATCACTGTAAACTATGGAAAAAGCAGCTGCTTTAAAATTTGTACTTCCTCACACAACTTTGAGTGTAAAAAAAAAACTCTAAAAGTGCCATAACTTTTTGGAATCACGCAGGTAGTCAACACGGCCAGGTCTCAGCAGTACAACCTGTTCTCAGACCCAGAACAAAGAAATCCTCTCCTACATATAGCTTCTGAGTTGGTGCGCGGTTCCCAACAACTCTCCAACAATACATGTCCATTTATCCAAACTGGACTTCTCTCTCTCTCTCACACAGAGAGAGAGAGAGAGAGAGAGAGAGAGAGAGAGAGAGAGAGAGAGAGAGAGAGAGAGAGATCAACACACCTTTATTGTCACAAATTCAACAGAAAAACACAACTAAAAGAAGCAATGGAAAAGAAAAATGACTCACTGACAAGAAATCAAAGACACAAGTAACCAAACCAGGAAAACTAAAACAAAAAACTTGCTTCTTACATCAGGATTATACCATAGGTAATTTCCCCCTCCTTAACACAACACAGGATGTGCTTAAAGCACCACATAGCCTCAAAGGTTTCAACATTTTGCATCAGATGATAGTAATTGTAATCAATCATTATTCGAGCCTTAATCATGCCAACCAGCATGTCTTTTACATTACAATCCAGTATTTGTTCAATTTTTCTTTTCCTACTAACATAGATAGCCATTTTAGCCGGACCCAGGATGAAATTTAAAAGTTCACTCTTTTTCTTAGTTCTCTGCCTATATGGAAAACCCAAGATAAAAATCTGCAGGGAAAAGACTTCTCCAAACAGATAAAACAGCTTCCCCAAAAAAACAAACAACAAATGCAGTCTGTTACAGTCCAGAAAACAATGAAACACAGTCTCTTTCTGAGGACAAAAAGGACAAACCTCAACAACATTTGGGTTTAAAATGGAGATAAAAGCATTTACAGCCACAGCACCATGTAAAACTCGCCATTGTAGGTCTCCAACCTTCTTAGTTAATGGTGGTTTATAGAGTGCTCTCCAGGCAGGCCTCACCTCTGAACCCAAACCCAAGTGTTTCCTCCATGGTGTATCAGCTCGACCTTTTAACTTATTTACATTTAAAACTTTCACCAAAAGTCCATACATTTTTTTACCCGGAGAGACACAAATGTTAATGTGTTCAGAGTTTAAAAACACACCAGTGCCATCTTTAAAATCAGGAGATAAAACACTAAAAGGAAAAGGCTCATCAGAAGTTCGCACAGAGTTTTTGCAGTGTAAAACAATAGTGTTCTTCTGCAGACAGGCAGTCTCTCCAATCTTTCAGCAAATTCATTATAGTTCTGACTGAAGAAACGCCAAGAGCAGAGCACAGGGCAACAGCATTGTCCAAGTTAGGACCACATAAATTTACCAAGTGTCCCAGCGTTGTGACCTTTGCAGAAATGAACTTTTTTAAAACAGAAGGTCCTAAAGCATTGCCCACATCAAAACGGGTCCCGAACACAAGTGGTTCCTTTAAAAGCCAGAAAGGTGACAAGGAAGCCTGGGGAGAGTTCTTTTTAAAAAGTCCCCAGATTTTAAAAGCACTTTGGTAAAACTGGGGAAGTTCTGGGAGTTTTGGGCTCCTTAAGTCCATTAAAAACAGCGACTCCTCTAGTCCAAGCCCTCCACAGCGAGCCAGGACAGCCCTGGCAATAGGTCTCCACACAAGGTCCAGGGGGCCACTCAGCAGTCGCTGAATGAACTGCAGGCGGAAGACAGCCCCCCTGCTGGCCAGATGGATGAGCCCTTGACCACCTTCTTCCCTCGGTAAAAACAGGATGCTCTGTGGAACCCAGTGAAGACGGTCCCAGAAAAAGTCCACGACTATAGACTGCACTCTGGCCAGCAAATTGGGTGGAGGGTCCAGACAAGACAGTCGATGCCACAGCATCGAAGCAATCAATTTGTTGATGATTAAAACACGACCTCTGAAGGGCAAGTGTGGCAGAATCCATTTCCATTTTTTCAGTCTTCCTTCAACTTTTTCTAAAAAACACTCCCAATTTTTCCCAGTAAAAGTCTGATTTCCTAAGAACACACCAAGATATTTAAAACCACCTTGCGTCCACGAGAGGCCACCAGGTAGGGCAATTTTTTGTGGTCTCCCCCCCCCACCACAACAGCTTCACTCTTACCCCAATTCACTCTCGCTGAGGAGCACTCACCAAAAAGATTGACAGTTCTTAAAAGGTAGTCTACATCATTTTGATTTCTTGTAAAAACAACGTCATCAGCATAGGCAGACACTTTAAAAACAGAGTCAGAGTTGGGGACTTTAAAACCAGTGAGGCCTTGCCTTAGTTTACAAAGGAGGGGCTCAATGGCAAGAGAGTACAGCATACCTGAGAGGGGGCAGCCCTGTCGGACACCCCTCTCAACTTTGAAAGGAGCACTCAAACCACCATTAATCTTAAGAATACTCTCAATGTCTCTATACAAAGCCTGGATCATGGCGATGAACCCTGAGCTGAAACCAAAGGCCTCTAATGTCTGCCAAAGGTATGGATGTTCAACTCGGTCAAACGCCTTTTCTTGGTCTATTGAAATAAGACCAAGTTCTTTGACCAATGAGCTGGAGAGGTCCAAAACATCACGAATTAAAAAAATGTTGTCTGTAACCAACCTACCAGGTACACAGTAGGTCTGGTCTACATGTATGACCTGCTCCATCGCCTTCCTCAGTCTGGTAGCCAACACTTTGGAGAGAATTTTGTAGTCGGTACAGAGGAGGGCCACCGGACGCCGGTTTTTAATGTCTTTCAAATCGCCTTTTTTTGGAAGGAGGGTGAGGACTGCTCTCCTACAACTTAGGGGCAGGTGACCCTTTCGCAGACTGTCAGACAGTACTTCCAGCAAGTCCTCACAGATCTCAGACCAGAACGCCTTGTAGAACTCCGATGGTAGGCCATCTCTCCCTGGGGCTTTTCCACACTGAAGAGACTGGACAGCCACTGCCAGTTCTTGCAGAGTGATCCTGCTCTCCAGCTCCGCATTCACGCTAGCCATCACCTTTGGCAAGTCCGTCAAAAAATGACTCTGTGCATCTGGATTCTCAACAAATTCTTTCTTAAAGAGATCATTGTAGAAAGCAACTGCAAAGCGACGGATCTCCACAGACTCATGGATCGGCCGCCCGTCCTCGGAGCTAAGAGAGTGGATCATCCTCCTCTGACCATTCTTCCTCTCCAAACCAAAGAAAAAATGAGATGGAGCGTCCATTAGTGCGATGTTCTGGAACCTACTGCGTACCACAGCGCCCCTGGCAGCCACACCCAGTAGGTCAGTTAAAACAGACTTTTTGCCATTGAGGGCCTCAAAATGTCCTCTTTCTCCTGTGGAGCCTGCCAAAGACTGCAGCTCCACTACTTCTCTCTCCAGGTCCCTGACAGACCTGGCCAAGTCTCCAGAGACATTGCGAGTATACTGTAGGCACAGATTCTTTATTTGGCTCTTCCCTACATCCCACCACTGCTGCAAAGAACTAAAATTTGATTTTGTTAATTTAAAATTACTCCAAAAAAACATAAAAACAGTTTTAAAACGGTTATCCGATAAAAGTGACGAGTTAAAATGCCAGTATGCACTACTGCACTTTATATTCTTGATAAAAACACAACACTGAACCAGGGAATGATCTGTGAAGCCAACAGGGACTATAAAAGCACTTTTAAAAATACTAAAATGGTGCTTAAAACTGTAAACCCTATCCAGTCTAGCTAAGGACAAAATATTGTCCTTTCTATGGCTCCATGTGTACTGTCTAGCCTTGCCATGAAAATTTCTCCACACATCACACAGATCATGAGCTTCTATGAGACCTTTTAAAACTCTCTTGGATGCAGCATGTGGCTCTGGGTGATTCCTATCCATAAGAGGATTTTCTGTACAATTAAAATCACCTCCCACAAATAAAGTCATCATTACTGCAATTTTTGATCGTGTCATCTAAAATATTTAAAAAGGCCAATCTTTCTGTGCCTACGGTTGGAGCATACACATTTTTAAAAACAACTTTCACATTCTCAAAAACAGCTCGAACTTTTAAAATGTGGCCTGCAATTATCTCATCAATGTCATAAGAAAGTGGAATAAAATCTCGAGAAAATAAAATACCCACTCCACCACTGCTGCTGCTTTTATGACTAAGAATAATTTCACCTCGAAATTCCCTCCTCCAGTCAGCAGCATTGTCCTCAGAACTATGAGTCTCCTGAACAAACAGAACATTAATTTTCTTGCATTCTGCAAGAGTAAAAACACACGCTCGCTTGGACATTTCTCTTGCTCCATTGATGTTGAGTGTGCCAAAATTAAAACTGCACATGCATATAAAAGAGTAAAACCAATACAAAAACAGAAAAGAAAGAACGAGCGATAAAAGACTAATCATCCTGGGCAATTTGGTTCTTAACTTTTAGCACAAGCTTTTTTAGTCTGTAGACCTCCTGATCAGTAAAACTTTCCTGCTCAAGCTCTCCCCTATTTTTCATGTAGGCCCGAGCAGAGTCAACAAAACGTTTTAGATCGGGGAAGAAGCTTTCAACTTTAACCATTCTGGATCCCTTAGTGTCCTGCAAAAACTTCTGTATTTTTGTGAAGGGGTAACCACCTCCACTGGCCACATCATCACTGCTTTCACAATCACTCTCTATCTCAGACCCAGCATAAGAATCTGGCTGAGATAGAGAAACCTCAGAACTGTCTTTGACAACCCTTTTCACTTTGCTCCTCTGCTGTTTGGTTTCCAAATTCTTTCGCTTGATTGAGATTTTACATAATTCATCATCTATTTCAATGTCATTCTCGTCCTCCAACACTGACTCAGCCACCCTGGTAGCTGTGTCTTCCTGCTTCTCGCTCACCCTGTGCTGTGGTTTTATATTAATTTTTCTAGTCCCACCATCTACCTGGGCCTCATTTGGCTCATCTGTCTGACCCTCAGCGTGGTCCCTCTCGGTAATCTCACCCTTGTCCACAATGTTGGTCTGTGCAGCAGCCCTGCGATGTGCTTTAACTTTTGCTGCCGTTTCATTTATGATCGACAGGCCGGCTGCGGAGGGCGGCAAAGCCGCCCCGCCGCCAGACGGCCTCGCAGCCTCGGCCGAAGCCCCGCCGCCAGACGGCCCCGTGGCCTTGGTTGAAGCGCCCAACGGCACGTTAGCGCCGTCAGCCTCAGAGAGCGGCAAAGCCGCTCCGCCGCCAGACGGCCACGAGGCCACACTAGCAGCCTCCCTCGAGTGATCACCCCCCACTCCCTGAGGGCATGATCGAATCAAGTGTCCCTCCATTCCGCAGCCGAAACACTTCATATTATCGGAGGTGACGTGGATGGTGTAATCAAAGCCGTCAATCCGGTATTTAAATACGAGTTTTTTTTTTTTTTTTTGTTGTTGTTACTTATTTGTACCCGTAGGTAGACTTGGTTTGCAGTCTGGTGACAAGCCACCGGCTGCTGGTCGCTGCGTGCGCGAGCGCCCTAAACCTACATGTTTTTTTTTGGTGTGCGGGAGGAAACCGGAGAAATCCCGGAGTAAACCCGCGCAACACGGGGAGAACATGCAAACTCCACACAGCTCACTGTTGGTCGGGGGCTGGGATCGAACCCACGATCTCATGATCCCCGCGATCCCCCGGCCGAGGGTAAAACTGTGCTGCCACAGTGCTAAACCACTGCGCCACCGTGCAGCCCAGGTTGAGGCTTTCCTCGCTATTCTTTAAAATCATGAGCACCTGTCGCCTAAAAGAGATGACATGCTTTAAACGCGGGGACTTACAACCGAGAGGGATGTGCTTAATCGGGGACAAAAGCTGCCCGTGTCTCGACAGCTCCTTCTCCAACAGCTCATTCTTTAAAAATGGTGGGACATTTGAGATCGTAATTCTCTTCGTGGGATTTACCAGAGACAGAACAGGAACCAGTGTGTCTTTAATCACAACCCCGCTCTCCACTACCTGGTTAACTTTTTCAATACTATCCAGGAAGATCACTACGGCACTATTCATTCTAGAAGCTGATCTAACGCTTTCATAACCGACCAGCTCCCCCACAGCCAGACTACACTCCTCCACTGAGCTGCTGACAGCCGGAGTCAGTTTGACAGCATGCCGGCGTGTCAGCTTCTCAAACCTGGAGCCTCGCTCCAAAACCATGCTGACCAGCAGAGCTGGCAGCAGAAACCCCCCTCCCAAAACGCCTACCCCACCCCAGCTACAGAAAACAACAAAAATTAAGATTATTTAACAAAAAACACCTTAAACACAAAAAGAGAAAAATTTGAGATAATTCACTCACGCTGTCACACGCTCTCAGCTCGCATTCACGACCACGCCCACTCAGAGAGAGAGAGATATTTTTAATAAACACACTTGTCCATCATTCAATACAATTTCTATACCATGCTATATTACACAGAAAATTATTCCCCCAAAAGCTGCCCATCACGAACTAAACAGAGGACATCCTCCAGGGACCAGAGGGTCCTTAAACCTTCCACATTCCCATTCCCCATAAAAAACTGAAAGTCCAGCCTGATTCTGGCTTTAAGTAGCCTCACAAATAAAATTTTGACATCAACATCATTCTCAAGTTTTCTTCTCCGGCTCACATAAATAGCCAACTTTGCCTGCCCTAAAACAAAGTTCAGTAGTTGACACTTCTGCTTAAAACGATGATTGTACATAAAACCACAAATGAAAACCTGCTTAGAGAAAACTTCCTTAAAAATGTGAAAAAGTTCTGTGAGAAGTTCAAAGAGGCCACTCAGGCGCTGACATCCAGTAAAACAATGAAAAACAGTCTCCCTAGAGGAACAGAAAACACACTGATCACTGACACTGCTGTTAATCACAGAAACAAAAGCATTGACAGCTATAATGCCATGCAGGACCCTCCACTGTAAGTCTCCATGCCTCTTAGGGAGAGGGGCTTTGTAAAGAGCCCTCCAGGCAGGCCGATGCCCTTTTCCTAGTCTAAAATAGGCTCTCCATGGAGTGTCCACACAGGTGTTCAATCTGTCTTTGAGTGCCATCACCACCAGTTTGTAGAGTGCCTTACCACTGGCTCCTCCAAAGTCCACACCAGTGGGAGCACAGAATACCAGTAAGGAGCAAGGAGAGAGGTCAAAGTCCATACAAAGCGTGAGAGAGGGAAAAGGGTCCGTGCTTTCTGGCTGCAGCGTGCCATTGCCAAAGTCCATGAGTAGGGAGCGCTCAAGTCCATGAAGCTTCTGTTTCCAGTGTGCAAGAAGACCATCGATGAAATGATTTGATCTGACACCAAGATGAGCTGCTAAAGCTGAGGCGTTGTTGAGGCCAGGACCAGCCAGTTCCACCACTTGCTTCAGAGTCCACCATAACAGACTGGATTTTTGACAACAAATCAGCAGGGGGGTCCATGCACATGAGGCGGTGCCACAGGGATGAGGAAACTAGATTATTTAAAATGAGCACTCTTCCTCTAAAAGATATTCTTGGCATTAGCCACTTCCACTTGTTTAGTCTCCCGTTGATTTTCTCTATGACCCCATCCCAATTTTTTTGCTCAAATTGTTGATTTCCAATAAAGACACCAAGATACTTAAACCCATTGCCAAAGTCCATGAGTAGGGAGCGCTCAAGTCCATGAAGCTTCTGTTTCCAGTGTGCAAGAAGGCCATTGATGAAACGATTTGATCTGACACCAAGATGAGCTGCTAAAGCTGTGGCGTTGTTGAGGCCAGGACCAGCCAGTTCCACCACTTGCTTCAGAGTGAGAACATTCCTGAAACACAGCCTATCAAGGAAGGTCCTTCCAACTCCCGGCAGGACACCAAGGCGATCACCAAAAACCAGCGGCTCCCTCAACAACCAGTGGAGGGAAACGCATGGCCCTCTTTGTTTTTTAAAAAGAGTCCATACTGAAAAAAGACTGCGGTAAAAACTGGGCAAAGACAGTGCACTAGAGTTCTTAAAATCCATTAAAAACACAGGGAGGTCTAGCCCAAGCCCAAGGACTCTCTGTAAAATAACACAGGCCAAAGGCCTCCATACCAGGCCCTGGGGGCCCGTCAGCAGTCTCTGTATGAAAGTCAGTCTAAAAGCAGCACCTCTACTAGCTAAATGAACCACTCCTTGCCCCCCTTCCTCTTTGGGAAGAAATAACAGGGCTTGAGGGACCCAGTGGAGTCCACCCCCCAAAAAAAGTCCACCATAACAGACTGAATTTTTGACAGCAAACCAGTAGGGGGGTCCATGCACATGAGGCGGTGCCACAGGGATGAGGAAACAAGATTATTTAAAATGAGCACTCTTCCTCTAAAAGATATTCTTGGCATTAGCCACTTCCACTTGTTTAGTCTCCCGTTGATTTTCTCTATGACCCCATCCCAATTTTTTTGCTCAAATTGTTGATTTCCAATAAAGACACCAAGATACTTAAACCCTCCTTTTTTCCAAATCAGCCCACCAGGCAGCGTAAGCTGATTTTCTAGTTTCTCCCCCACCATCAGAGCCTCGCTTTTTCCCCAGTTTATTTTTGCAGAGGAAAGTTGGCCAAAAAGATTGACACTCCTAACCAAAACGTCAATGTCACTCTGCTTGTTCAGCAGAATGACTACATCATCTGCATAGGCCGACAGCTTGAATGTGGTGTCACAGCCAGGAAATGTGACTCCTGATAGGTTCCTTCTCAAGCAGTGAAGCAAAGGCTCTATGGCGAGGGAGTACAGCATCCCTGAGAGAGGGCAGCCCTGCCGAACCCCCCTCTGGACTTTTAAAGGGGCAGACAGGCCCCCATTTATCTTCAGCACACTCTCAATGTCACTGTACAAGACCTGTATCCTGGCTATGAAGCCTGGGCTGAACCCAAAAGCTGCTAAAACTGTCCATAAATATTGTTCAACCCGGTCAAACGCCTTTTCCTGGTCAATTGAAATCAAACCAGTTTCTACCGCCAATGAACCAGAGACCTCCAAAACATCCCGAATTAAAGTGACGTTGTCACTAATCAGCCTGCCAGGCACACAGTAAGTCTGGTCTACATGAATGAGCTCGCTCATCACCTTTCTCAGTCTTCGAGCCAGAGCTTTTGAAAGAATCTTATAGTCTGTGCAGAGCAGAGAGACTGGCCTCCAGTTCTTTAGGCTCTGTAGGTCCCCTTTTTTCGGCAACAGTGTGATGATGGCCCTCCTGCAGGTCGTGGGTAGGGTCCCCCTTTTCAAGCTATCTTGGAGAACCTCCAGCAGGTCTGGACCAAGCAGGGGCCAGAATTCCTTAAAAAAGTCCACAGAGAGACCATCTATGCCTGGTGATTTTCCATTCTGGAGGCTCATTAGCGCCGTATGCAGCTCAGACAGAGACAGTGGAGCATCCAAGCCGGCAACAAGGTCCTCTGAGAGCACTGGAAGACCATCAAGGAAAACCTGGCCCAGTGACGTGTCCTCCCTCCACTCTGCTCTAAACAATTCACTGTAAAAGCTAGCAGCATATTTCCTGATCTCTGCTGCTGTGGAGATTGTTCTCCCGTCATTGTCCAACAAGGAGTGAATGAGTTTTCTCTGTCCATTTTTCCCCTCCAGTCCAAAAAAGTACTGGCAGGGCGAGTCCATCAGAGCTACATCCATGTAGCGTGAGCGGACCAGAGCACCCTGTGCGGTGACCCCTAGCAAGCTAGCCAAGGCTGACCTTTTTGACTTAAGAGCCTCTAAGTGCTCCTGTTTTCCTGTAGAACTGAGCAACTCCTCTAGCTCTACCACACCCCAGCACACACACACTCAAACCACTAAATACTAAACACACACACCTCAACACACACGATAGAGAAAAGTTAGAAAAAAACAAAGTTTAGAGTACTCACTCAACGCCACTCCACACCCCAGAGAGAGAGAGATTTTGATTTTTAAAAGATCTTTAATAAACACACTTGTCCATCAGTCAATACAATTTCTATATCATGCTATGTTACACAGAAAATTAATCCCCCAAAAAACGCCCCAAAAAAAGCTGTCCATCATGAACTGAACAGAGGACATTCTCCAGGGACCAGAGGGTCCTGAAACCTTCCACATCCCCATTCCCCATAAAAAACTGAAAGTCCAGCCTGATTCTGGCTTTAAGTAGCCTCACAAATAAAATTTTGACATCAACATCATTCTCAACATTTTCAAGTTTTCTTCTCCGGCTTACATAGATAGCCAACTTTGCCTGTCCTAAAACAAAGTTCAGTAGTTGACACTTCTGCTTAAAACGACGATTGTACATAAAACCACAAATGAAAACCTGCTTAGAGAAAACTTCCTTAAAAATATGAAAAAGTTTTGTGAGAAGTTCAAAGAGGCCACTCAGGCGCTGACATTCAATAAAACAATGAAAAACAGTCTCCCTAGAGGAACAAAAAACACACTGATCACTGACACTGCTGTTAATCACAGAAACAAAAGCATTGACAGCTAAAATACCATGCAGGACCCTCCACTGTAAGTCTCCATGTCTCTTAGGGAGAGGGGCTTTGTAAAGAGCCCTCCAGGCAGGCCGATGCCCTTTTCCTAGTTTAAAATAGGCTCTCCAAGGAGTGTCCACACAGGTGTTCAATCGGTCCTTGTTGAGTGCCATCACCACCAGTCTGTAGAGTGCCTTACCACTGGCTCCTCCAAAGTCCACACCAGTGGGAGCACAGAATGCCAGTAAGGAGCAAGGAGCGACGTCAAAGTCCATATAGAGCGTGAGAGAGGGAAAGGGGTCAGTGCTTTCTGGCTGCAGCGTGCCATTGCTAAAGTCCAAGAGTAGGGAGTGCTCAAGTCCATGAAGCTCCTGTTTCCAGTGTGCAAGAAGACCATCGATGAAACGATTCGACCTGACACCAAGATGAGCTGCTAAAGCTGAGGCGTTGTTGAGGCCAGGACCAGCCAGTTCCACCACTTGCTTCAGAGTGAGAATGTTCCTGGAACACAGCCTATCAAGGAAGGTCCTTCCAACTCCCGGCAGGACACCAAGGCGACCACCAAAAACCAGCGGCTCCCTCAACAACCAGTAGAGGGAATCGCATGGCCCTCTTTGTTTTTTAAAAAGAGTCCACACTGAAAAGAGACTGCGGTAAAAACTGGGTAAAGACAGTGCATTAGAGTTCTTAAAATCCATTAAAAACACAGGGAGGTCTAGCCCAAGCCCAAGGACTCTCTGTAAAATAACACAGGCCAAAGGCCTCCATACCAGGTCCTGGGGGCCCGTCAGCAGTCTCTGTATGAAAGTCAGTCTAAAAGCAGCACCTCTACTAGCTAAATGAATCACTCCTTGCCCCCCTTCCTCTTTGGGAAGAAATAACAGGGCTTGAGGAACCCAGTGGAGTCCACCCCCCCAAAAAAAGTCCACCAAAACAGACTGAATTTTGGACAACAAACCAGCAGGGGGGTCCATGCACATGAGGCGGTGCCACAGGGATGAGGAAACAAGATTATTTAAAATGAGCACTCTTCCTCTAAAAGATATTCTTGGCATTAGCCACTTCCACTTGTTTAGTCTCCCGTTAATCTTCTCTATGACCCCATCCCAATTTTTTTGCTCAAACTGCTGATTTCCAATAAAGACACCAAGATACTTAAAACCTCCTTTTTTCCAAATCAACCCACCCGGCAGCGTGAGCTGATTTTCTAGTTTCTCCCCCACCATCAGAGCCTCGCTTTTTCCCCAGTTTATCTTTGCAGAGGAAAGGTGGCCAAAAAGATTGACACTCCTAACCAGAACGTCAATGTCACTCTGCTTGTTTAGCAGAATGACTACATCATCTGCATAGGCCGACAGCTTGAACGTGGTGTCACAGCCAGGAAAAGTAACTCCTGATAGATCCCTTCTCAGGCAGTGAAGCAAAGGCTCTATGGCGAGGGAGTACAGCATCCCTGAGAGAGGGCAGCCCTGCCGAACCCCCCTCTGGACTTTTAAAGGGGCAGACAGGCCCCCATTTATCTTCAGCACACTCTCAATGTCACTGTACAAGACCCGTATCCTGGCTATGAAGCCTGGGCTGAACCCAAAAGCTGTTAAAACTGTCCATAAATATTGGTGTTCAACCCGATCAAACGCCTTTTCCTGGTCAATTGAAATCAAACCAGTTTCTACCGCCAATGAACCAGAGACCTCCAAAATATCCCGAATTAAAGTGACATTGTCACTAATCAGCCTGCCAGGCACACAGTAAGTCTGGTCTACATGAATGAGCTCGCTCATCACCTTTCTCAGTCTTCGGGCCAGAGCTTTTGAGAGAATCTTGTAGTCTGTGCAGAGCAGAGAGACTGGCCTCCAGTTCTTTAGGCTCTGGAGGTCCCCCTTTTTCGGCAACAGTGTGATGATGGCCCTCCTGCAGGTCGTGGGTAGGGTCCCCCTTTCCAAGCTATCTTGGAGAACCTCCAGCAGGTCTGGACCAAGCAGGGGCCAGAATTCCTTAAAAAAGTCCACAGAGAGACCATCTATGCCTGGTGATTTTCCATTCTGGAGGCTCATTAGCGCCGTATGCAGCTCAGACAGAGACAGTGGAGCATCCAAGCCGGCAACAAGGTCCTCTGAGAGCACTGGAAGACCATCAAGGAAAACCTGGCCCAGTGACGTGTCCTCCCTCCACTCTGCTCTAAACAATTCACTGTAAAAGCTAGCAGCGTGTTTCCTGATCTCTGCTGCTGTGGAGATTGTTCTCCCGTCATCGCCCAACAAGGAGTGAATGAGCTTTCTCTGTCCATTTTTCCCCTCCAGTCCAAAAAAGTACTGGGAGGGCGAGTCCATCAGAGCTACATCCATGTAGCGTGAGCGGACCAGAGCACCCTGTGCGGTGACCCCTAGCAAGCTAGCCAAGGCTGACCTTTTTGACTTAAGAGCCTCTAAGTGCTCCTGTTTTCCGGTAGAACTGAGCAACTCCTCTAGCTCTACCACCTCAGTCTCCAGAACTTTCAAGGACTGGGTCAAGCTACGAGTGACATTTTGAGTGTACTGTTGGCAGAGTTGTTTTCTGTGCCTTACCAAAATCCCACCACATTTGGAGAGAACTAAAAGAAGGTTTTTGTTCCCTGTGTGACTTCCATGCATCATGAAAAACTCCTTTAAAAAACACATCATTTAAAAGTGTATTACAGGGGTGTCCAACCATGTGCCATGGAGAGCCAAGACCCTGCAGGTTTTACCTCCAACCAGTGTCTTCAACAGCAGATTTCTGTGAACTTCTTCCCACTGATTGCTGATAAGTGAAAACACCTGCTGAAGAGACTGGGTAGAAGAGAAAACCTGCAGGGTCTTGGCTCTCCATGGCACATGGTTGGACACCCCTGGTGTATTATTAAAATGCCAAAAAGCACTCTTACACTTTACATTTTCAATAAAAACAGAACAAAACAGCAGGCAGTGATCGGTGAAACCAACAGGACAGATACAACTATTTTTAAAAACACTCATTTGATGTTTAAACCCATAAAAATAGTCTAACCTTGCCATAGATAAAAGGTTATCTTTAGCATGGCTCCAGGTGTACTGCCTCTGGTCCCCATGATGTGATCTCCACACATCGGCCATTTCATGTGTCTTCACCAGTTCTCTCAGCCTATTGGCAGAAGCAGGGTGAGGCTCCCGATGGTTCCTGTCTAGTCTGTGGTTTAATGTACAGTTAAAATCACCCCCCAGAAATAAAAAACTATTTGGATTACAGGATCTAACCGTATCTGATCGCACATTAAAGACCCTGATCCTCTCTGCTCTCTGTGTTGGCACATACACGTTTATAAAAACCAAGTTCACGTTTTCAAACTGTACCTTTAGCAAGAGTACATGTCCTTTCACCACTTCTTCTGCCTCATAAGAGACAGGCACACAACCCCTAGAGAAAAGTACAGCCACCCCTCCACTGTTATTGGATTTGCGGCTAAAAAAAATGCAGCCACCCCACTCTTTTCTCCAATGGCTCTCAATGTCTACAGTGCTGTGAGTCTCCTGGACCATCAGCACGTCAAGTTTCTTTAAATTAAAAAGCTTGTATAAAGAGGCCCTTTTTACATCATCCCTGGCCCCGTTTATATTAAGAGTGCCAATTCTAAGGTGGGGCATTAAAAACGATAAAAATAAGGTACAGTAAAAAAACACACACATAGCATAAAAGGGAAGAAACAAACTAAGAGTCAACATGACTGTTAGTAATTTGTGATTTCAGTTTAACAACCAGTTTCTTTAAACGATATATTTCCTGATCAGTGAAAGTCTCATTCCCATCATTCAGTTTCATAAACTTGCGAGCTGATGCCACGAATAACTCCAGATCTGGAAAGTAATTTTCCACTTTCACAGCTCTGCTCCCCTTAGTCACCTGGAGAAATTTCCTAATTTTGGTAAAACAATAGGAGCTTTGCTCCTCCTGCGTCTGCGTCTGCATCAGTTCAGACTCAGCTCCACTTTCCTCAGAAGCGCTCTCATCCAGTATTTCTAAATTCCCAACCCTACTAGATTTAGCAGAGCTCTGCAAGTTTTCAGCACTTTTTCTTTTTTGTGCAGCTTTAAAAGGATCCTCCTCAACAAAATTACATCCCTGCATTTCTTCGTCAAATGCAACGTTTGTCATGCAGTGTTTACTCTGAGTGTCCGCCACAGCCTCAAACCGCTCCTCCCCCGCCTGCAAAGTCTGTTCATTCATGTTCTTTCGTTTAACTGCACTCATTTCGCCCTCCACCTCTTTACTCCGGGTGACAGGCTCGTCACAATGATCGGAGCTGCCGCCAGAGAGAAATTCCCCACCATCACTGTTTGGGGGGGCAACTACCGCGCCCGCCGCGGCCACCCCAGCAGAGGCGGCCGCGGCCGCCCCAGCACAAGCGGACGCGGACGCTCCCGCAGAAGCGGACGCGGCCGCAGCCGCGACCGCCCCAGCAGAAGCGGCCGCCGCAGCGGCATCCGCCACAGCGGCATCCGCCACACCACATGTAGCGCTACCCTCCGGACCACCAGAAACAGCGGCGTCACCTTTCTTACTGCCAGTGTTCTTTGTGTTCACCTTTTCAGGACATGATCTAATGAGATGACCCTCTGCATCACACGCAAAACACTTCATGGTTTCGGATGTTGCAAAGACTAAGTAGCTGAAGCCCTCAATCCTGAAGTTAAGACACGTTCAGTTCTGCAGAGCTGTCTTTTAACACCATGAAACACTGCCTCCTGTGACACACGACATGCTTCAGCAGGGCTGATTTACTACCCAGAGAGACCATTCTGATGGGGGAAACAACTTGGCCAAAACGGGACAATTCTCTTATCAGCTGATCGTTTTTAATGAAAGGAGGAGCATTAGAGATGGTGATCCTCCTGGAAGGGTTCACCAGTGGTAGAACAGGAGTAAAAGTGTCATTTATGACAACTCCCTGTTCCACCACCTGATCAGCTTTTTCAGTGGAATCCAGAAAGATGACAATTGCGCTGTTCATCCTTGATGCTGACTTTATACCGTCATGCCCAACCACCTGTCCTACAGCGAGGCCAGCCTCTTCCACAGAACAGGGAACTGTCGGCAGGATTCTCACGCCATGCCGCCGGGTCAAGCGCTCAAACTCCACACCACCGTCAAACACCGGCATGATGCCGGCCGGGAAAAACGGGCAGCAGAAGCTACCGTTCCCCGACACACTCACTCCAACACTCACACCCCAGCACACACACACACTCAAACCACTAAATACTAAACACACACATCTCAACACACACGATGGAGAAAAGTTAAAAAAAAACAAAGTTTAGAGTACTCACTCAACGCCACTCCACACCCCTGCTCCCACAAACGCTCACGCGTGAGTGAGTGAGTGAGTGAGTGAGATTTTTTTAAAAAAAGGGCTTTATTGCACATTTCAAAATTGCAGAAAGACCAATATCAGTTGTCCAAGTGTGTCACATCTCAAAAGTGCAAACATAACTCATCCCCCTGACCCACTGAACACAAAACATTCCCTACAGCCCATCTATTGATGAATGCCTCCAGATTGTCTACCATTTGATAGTAAGAGAACTCCACCCGGAGTCTGACTTTCAACAAGACCTTGAAAGCAGACACAGGATCCACATTGCCAGCATTGCTTGCCCAATTTTAACTCGTCAGCCAGATGGCAAGCTTAGCAGTCCCAGATAGGAAGTTCATCAAAGTGTGGGCAGCCTTCCTTGCCACTTTATACTTGGGACCGTAAATGAACAGACCAAAAGAGAATCGTTCACCCAAAGCCCGAAACCACTGGCGCAAAATGTCAAAAAGTCCAGATAAACGAAAACAGTGGACGAACAAATGGTCGAGGGTCTCAACTTGGGAACAAAACAAACATTCCCCCCCACAGTCGGATCAAGGTGTGCCCTGTATTTATTTGTGGCTATTGCCCCATGCACAATCCTCCACTGGAGATCTGCTGTGCGTTTCTCAATAGGTTGCTTGTACATGCACCACCAGCTGCCCTTTGGGGAGACCCCTGGCCCCAAACAACCCGCCCACCTCGACTCCGTGACATCCTTCAGAGAGCGCAGATTCAGAACCTTCACACAGATGTGATACACCGCCCTTGTCCCGACAAACTGGAACTTACCCAGGCGAGGAATCCTGAAGGTCAGTAGGTGATCCTCTCCTCCCTGCCACTCCCCCACATCTGAGAGAGAGAGAAGTGCAAACTGAAATGTTCCCCCCCACACCACACAGAGCATTCCCTGCAGCCCACCTAGCAAAGATCCAGTTCTGTGACAGTCAATTACAGTCAATTAAATGTCATATACAAGTCTGTTCAAACAATATCCCAAAAATGTGTGAAACAGGCAGAGGATCGACCGCCATTCAGTCCTCCTGTCGGGCACGCTTGACCGGCGTTCCCCCTGCTGCTTTACGCAGGGCTGTCAGGTGTTTCGTGAGGCGATAACGTTTCCTTTCATCCAGGAGGTCCAGACCAACCTGCCTTCTTAGCACATCCACAGACTTAATGAATTTATCAGTGTCACTGAAGTAGTCTGCGACCCTAATGGCTTTGTTGTAGGTTTCATCCAGAAAAGCATTGATTTCGTCCAGCGAGTACAAACTCGTGTTTGTACTGCATTTTGCCTCAATAGACCCAGTATTAGACACAGCGTCGTTATCAGATTCCATTTCCTTGGCAGCACAACTCAGCTGACTGCTTGGTTCTCCCGGGCCAGTGGATTCATCATGGGCCACATTTTCCTGGACGCCACCCTCAGCAGCTGACTGTCGCTGTTCCATCCCCCGCTGTGTAACGGTAGCAGCCTCCGGAAGCACAGCCGCTGATGTCACACAGCGAGATTCTGACGCACCATCAGGTCGGTGCTCCGTCCCCTCCTCCGAAGCGGCAGCAGCTGGCGGAGGCGCAGCCGCTGACGTCACACAGCGAGATGATTGTGACGCACCATCAGGTCGGTGCTCCGTCTCCTCCTCCGAAGCGGGAGCAGTTGCCGGTGGCCCAGCTGTTGACGTCACACAGCGAGATGATTGTGACGCACCATCAGTGACCCTTGTGGCACCATCGCCGTCAACGCTCCCGGCCGCAAGCTGGGCCACGGGCGGCACAGCCGGGCTGTCCAGACACAGCGGCAGGCTCCAGAGCAGGGACAGCGGGAGCGGAGGCCGCGCCGCCGTCCGCAGCTGCGGCGCGTGCGGAGGGCTCGCCGCCGGCACCATCCGCGGCCCCATCATGGCCCTCCGCCCGCTGCCTGTGCGGACAAGCGAACCGTTTATGGCCCACGTCTCCACATTCAAAACACTTCATCTGTCCCGAGCTCGTATACACCATATAAGATCCGTCCCTGTGCTTGACCCTGAAGGAGACTTCCAGAGTCTGAGTGGGCGAGTCGAGAAACATGAACACCTGTCGCCTGAGTGATTTCACATGTTTGAAATTGGTGGCCTTGCATCCCAAAGTCAGAGTTGTAAATGGGCCCGCAAACTTCCCAAATCTGCGGAGCTCCGTCGCCAACTGCTCATCAGTGATGAAAGGTGGAACACCTGAGACGATGATTCGCGTTGATGGGACAGATAAGGGGGACACCTGTACATACGTTCCCCCGATAACCACACCGCTTACAATCAGGGTGTGGACATCGTCTTCAGCCGCCAGAAACACAACCACAGCTCTATTCATTCGGGATCGGGAGAGGGAGGGAGAGAGAGGGAGGGAGAGAGAGGGAGGGAGAGAGGGAGAGAGGGAGAGGGAGAGGGAGAGAGAGAGAGACAGAGAGAATGTTTGTAGCTTGTGTATGAGAGCACTTTGTGTAATATCTAACTAAGTAATCTTCACTATTTATTTATTATAACACCTCACGTCATCTCTTTCTCGAGCTCCTGGGCGAACCACTGGTTTTATGGCCGCATTGATGGGAGGCCTATCAGAAGTATGTTACTGCACTGAGCCTCGGGGAACTCGATAAGGTGAGAGTGCGGGGACTTCTTGTTCACAACTGGGTATGAAGGGCCGGAGGGTCCTGCAGACGCTCAGCAAGGCGGACTCATGTGAGGATACTGTGAAGCTGCTAGCTAAACGTGTCTCCACCCCAGACAATGTGACTGTCCGGAGGATTTGTTTTCGGCAACAATATCAGCGGGTCGGTGAGCCATATCGGCCAATATGTCATTGACTTGAAGCAGCTAGCCAGTGACTGTCGCTTTGGACCTCTTGAAGATGAAAAGGTATGCGATCAACTAGCAGAACACATGTGTAATGCTGAGCTGCGTGCTAGGCTGTTAATGGCGCCTAATGACTTAGCGTTAGCTAAAGCTATGGAGCTAGCTCTCCGGTGGGAAGTCATTGCTAAGTTAGCTGTGGAGCTAAATTGGCGCCAGCCACAAAAGAAGCCAGAGCTGCTTGCCTCAGCTAATGTTGCGGACCCTGTTAGCGAGGATAGCTCGGACGAAGATTTTTTGGGAAGTTAGTGCTGCCAGCCGAAGGTCTGCCATGGGAAAACCCCTTTGCAAGGATTGTGGGTCTGCAACACACTGACATAAAGCTAAGAAATGCCCGGCTAGAGGGAAACGTTGTGGTAAATGTGGACGCTGGAATCATTATGTGCTGTTTGTTTTGCCCGGGGAGCCCATGGGAGAAATCACCCTGCTCACCCCCGACAGACGCTGGGAGCGAGCAGTATGAAGCGCTAACGGACGCCACAGTGGTCAAGTTGACCAGTTTTCGCCCATGGTCACCCATGCCAATGAGCGACACCATGTTAGCCCCAGATCCCTCCGGTTCCCAGCCACAGTTGGGTGGGGGGTCTGCAGCTACAACGGTGAACACTACAACGTTTATAGAAGAGAACGGGGCCAGACCGACATGCATGGAGTTACCGCATGCTCAGCAGCAACACATTGGGCCGAGTAAAATTTCACTCCAGGTTATGGACTTGGTTCGGGGTGAAGGACATCCACGGCGAAGATGGAGCGAACGACAGCCAGAAAAACATCGAGGGCGCAGCGTGCTTTAGGTTGTCTGACAGCTCATTGAGGCACGCCAATCAGCTTCGGTGTGTCCGGGAAGATGCTTCAGGTGGCGAGGGTGAACGGGAGTCGGTGATGGCGGTGTGGGATCCAGGCTCTGTCATCCAGAGGGTTGGCTATTGCTCTGGGGGTCTGCGGTCTCCAGGGGCACGCATGCTGAGGGGCTGCCCTGGACCTCCCATGCAAGTTCCAGTTTTTTCAACCAAATGACTGTGCAGTAGCACTTTGTTTATAGTTCTGATGTTCTTATGTTTATGTATGTTGTAAAATGGGATTCCTTTGTGTGTTTTATTTAATTTAGGAACCCGGCAGTGATTTTAGTTTATCAGGTGGCAGAATAATCCACTGTGCCGTGTGGGCAGGATGGTAGTCCACCCGTCTGCCCTATTTTAGGTTTTGTTGTGTGAATGTGTTAGGTCATTTTGATACATTGGTTTTTGTTATATTAGTGCGTGATTCGGGTCCTAAATTTGGGGAGGTTTTCAATGGTGTGCATGGTTTTGGACTTTTCTAAGGGGGGGGAGAGAATGTTGTGTTGGGATTCGGCACCTTATTGTGAAGTGCGGTGTAGTGGCGGGCGCTTCCTGTTCCGCCACTGCACCGCCCATATATAAGGCAAGGCCACAATCTTGTGGCCTCTTATGCGGGATGCCCATGCTGGTGCCTGCTGTGTGTTGTCTGTATATAGTTCCACAATAAAGCTGTGTTCGACAGCCATCATCTTGCCTCATCCTTCACCCAAGTATTTCCATGCATAACACTGTGCTTGGGTGTTTTAATGTCACCTTGACATTAAAATGCTCATGCTGCTGTCATGCCATGAATGCTCGCTATTTAACTTAACACATAGACTTTTTCTGACAATTGTTCAAAATTTTATTGATCAATATTTTGTGATAATTTAAAAATTGATTAATGCATGCTGAAGCTGCTAATATCCAGTCCATATCACTTCACTGCAATATAGAGCAGCTGATAAACTGATGACATTATGTAGTAATAATGACCCATCACTCTTTATTTTCTCTGAGCTCACTTTTCTTTAAAAGATTTTATTTGCAAGTTAATCTGAAAAGTTTACACATCAAAATTTTAGAAAATGACAATATTTGTCACACAAAAAACTATTTAATATTTTTCCTCAATCGTTAAACCTTTGGAAGCAAACTGGTAACTATTTTTATTTATTATTTAACTTCACATGGCCTTGCACTTGGTGACATATATCCATATATGACAAATAAACATAAGATCTGTGACATTTATACAAGTGAAAACATACCTGATCCTCTTGTCTGTCCTGTGTCTGTACTACCAATCACATGAACAGTTCATGATCTGCGCAATGCTATTGAAGGCACAGATGTGGCTGTGCTTGGTTGTGAGTAGTGATGGCAAAGTCAAAACAGTGTTTTAGTACGTACTGAAACCTAGTCAAACCACTGTTCCGAGGTCTGTATCAGAAAGACGATGTCACGTGACTGTTCCATGTCACGTTCCATTACGTCACCGACTGTTTTGAAACGTCACCGTTGTTTTATGTGGTGATTTTGTTTTCCTGTTTCTAAAATGGATACTACCATTACACAATATGAAAATGCCGATTCTATGCACAATATATGTATTATATAAATACTTTATATGTAAAATACTAATTTCTCGTGTCCTTGCCTGACCGGCTGCTGATTCATCACCCCACATGCCTCAGACATTTAAAAGCTCCTCTAAAGTGCAGTTTGTTTGCAAAGTCTTGCCTCTCTGAGTGTCTTGTACTGAGCGTGCTTTTGGATTTACACTATTTGGAAATGGATGGGGGTAGAAAGCGTCCCAGATCAGATGTCTGGGATCACTTCGACCTTCTTGAGGGGGGAAAAAAGTTAAATGTATGCATTGTATGCAGCATCTTGCATTTTGTAATAATACAACAGCTACAGTCATGTGAAAACAATAGGATACCCCATTAAATATTCAGTTCTTTATAAAGAAATGTTCACATATCTATGTCTAACCTTGTTTTTTTTATTTGCATTTTTTAACATTTATTTTAGCCATTTTAAGTGGGAATGAATGTGGGGGTGTCCTAAAAAGATGGGGGGGGGGGTCCATCCATCCATCCATCCATCCATCTTCTACCACTTTTCCGGAGGTCCGGGTCGCGGAGGCAGCAGTTCAAGCAGAAGCCCAGACTTCCCTCTTCCCAGCCACCTGCTCCAGCTCTTCGGAGAGGATACCAAGGCGTTCCCAGAGCAGCTGGGAGACATAGTCTCTCCACCGAGTCCTGGGTCTGCCCCGGGGTCTCCTCTCAGTGGGACGTGTCTGAAACACCTCAAGTGGGAGGCGTCCAGGAGGCATCCTAATCAGATGCCCATACCACCTCAACTGACTCCTTTCAATGTGGAGGAGCAGCAGTTCTACTCTGAGCCTCTCCCAGATGACTGAGCTCCTCACTCTATCTCTGAGGGTGAGTCCAGCAATCCTACGGAGAAAGCTCATTTCAGCCGCTTGTATCCGTGATCTTGTTCTTTCGGTCATTACCCAAAGCTTGTGACCATAGGTGAGAGTAGGAACGTAGATTGACTGGTATATCGACAGCTTTGCCTTAGAACTAAGCTCCCTCTTCACCACAACAGACCGGTACAACATCCGCATCACTGCAGATGCTGCTCCAATCCGTCTGTCAATCTCTCACTCCATTTTCCCCTCACTCATGAACAAGACCCCAAGATACTTAAACTCCTCCACTTGGGGCAGGAGCCTGTCCCCAACCCAGAGAGGACAATCCACCTTTTTCCGGCTGAGGACCATGGACTTGGACTTGGAGGTGCTGATTCTCATCCCAGCCGCTTCACACTCAGCGGCAAACCGTCCCAGCAAGAGCTGGATGGGGGGTATCCTCACTTATTCCTCACTATATTTTACAGAAAATTAAAAAAAAGTCTTTAATTCATTTTTAATTGTTTAGTTGTATTACATGAATCTCCCACTATTTTAAACACTGATATCAAATATCCATATATCCAAATATGTAAAAAAAAAAAACCAAAAAAAAAAAACGCGACCCAAAAACGATTAAGTGGAAGAAGATGGATGGATGGATGTGGAGACACAGACAAAGCATCCTGATGCATAAATTCCTAGCACAACACAACTGAGTGCTGAATCAAGCCATGGCCAGCATAGTGTTTGTGGTATGTATTCATGGTCTTTTAATATACATATGAGTAGATATTTATTATTTATAGACCTCTATTATTATTTACAATAAATATAATTATGCATTTGATCACTGAAAGAAGCCATATTGTTGTACATCTACATATAGTTACATATTTTACATATAGTTACATATATTTACAATAGTTACCATACAATACATCAAGTTGCATGACAGCATTCCTCCTGAATCAGTCTTTTTGTTGTTCCTTGACAGGAAGGCAAAAAAAATTAGACGAGGCACTAGTTGACCTTATTGTGAAGGACTCACAACCTTTTTCAATTGTGGAAGATGAGGGTTTCAGGCACTCTGTCAATAAACTTGACCCCAATTACATCCTTCCATGCAGAAACACATGAAAACACTCAACTGTTTGAGTGTAGTATTAACATTTGGCCACCAGATGTCGCTGTGGGGAGATGTTTCAAATGTTCCAAAAGATCGATTCTTTTTCTGAATCAATTGTTACAAATGATTCGATCTCTCAAACGTTCCATTTCTGCCATCACTAGTCGTGAGGAGCCTCCATTTATACAGTCTATGGCACAACCACAAACAGCGCAACAAGTTCCAGAACTACGTGCAAACATTCAAAAGTACAAAAACGACAAATGTGTAAATTAACTGCCACTTGACTACAACACAGGTATGTGGGATACAAAGCCACCTTAATGAATGGGTTAGGTGGGGCCTACGAAGATCAGGGCCTATCATGAGCCAATAAAAAAAAAAGATCACGTTAATTGGTCAAATTCTATGTCCATCACGTGATATTTGTGTGTCGTGGCTGCTGACTGGTCCATTTTACATGGGCCCCCATGGTAACAGCCTATCAGAGGAATTGTTTTGACATGTGACTATGCGAGTGCCAGTGAGGGGTAAGAAGTAGTTAGCTTGGTCAAAATGTCCGGAAAAAAGTTTGAGTGGCACTTATAAAATTACTGAGAGGAAAAGAGCTTAAGGAAAATGAATTGCTCAAAAAATGCCGAAGAGTAAAGGATTTTTCTAAGCTGGAGCAACGAGTGGAGGCGGGGCTGCCAATTACTGCACTGAGGAGACAGGTGGGCCATTAAAGCACTCACCTGGAGGAGAAGACCACCAGATCCTGCCAAAAAAGAGCAGGCCAATGAAGAAGGCAAGCTGAGAGATGGAGACCAGCACAAGAAAAGCCAGGTCACTTGGAAAGGACATCATTGCTTACATCAGACAGCTGTGTGTGGGACAGTTGACTCAGAGCTTGGTAAAAAGTAGACTAGATCAAGCATGCTCCTTAAACAGACTGTGTAACCTCACATTGATGTCCATAGAGTAGGATGTTATTCGTGAGCTGGACTTAAAGGACATAATGAAAGATTTTTCATTAAAGAAGGCCAGAAGAAAGCACTTTACAAAAAGGTAAGACATGCTATTTGTAGCTTTCCAGTCCCCTGTGCAAGTTTTTAATTACCTCCACCAAGGAGGTAATGTGAACGGGGTGGTTGGTTTGTTTTTCTGATTATTAGCAGGATTACGCAAAAACTACTGTATGGAGTTTGATGAGATTTTCACCAGAGGTAGCCATTGGGCCAAGGATGAAGCCATCAAATTTTGGTGATGATTTGAGTATGCATACCTCCACCAAGGACCTTGTTTGTATTTGTGCTGCAGGATTACACAAAAACTACTGGATGGATTTGGACTAAATTTTCACCAGAGGTGGTTCTTGGGCTAGGCAGGAACCAATTACATTTTGGTGGTTGGAGAATACCTCCGCCAAGGCTCTTCTCAGTGTGTTAGCAAGAATCCTCCAAAACTGCTGGATAACAGTTAACCGGAGTGGTGGCTCAGTTGGTAGAGCATCTGCCCCACACCCGGGAGGCAGGGGTTCAAATCCCGGAAGACCATGCCGAAGACCATATAAAAGCGGAACTTCCTGCCGTCCAGCTTGGTGCTCAGCAATAATGGAATGGAGGAGGGAAATCTGTGGCGGCGCCTTGCATGGCAGCGGCCCCTCTGATTCTATATATGGGGGGGGGGGGTGATTAACACTGTAGATAGGAAAAACACAATTTTGTTCTACTGTATGTGATTGGTTGAATGACATAAAAGGGTGATTTAATTTGCTTTATAGACTTTGATGCAATTTTCACCAGAACTGGCTCATGGCCTCCACACAAACCCATTACATTTTAGAGGTCATCCATGAGGGATGGAAGGAGCCTTGACAGAGGTATGCACTGTCTAAGTGCTTTTCTAGTAGCTACTGTTGTGCATTGTTTGAATCAGGAACACTTGACTGATATAACTTTGTGTTCTGCTGTCATCATTAGACTATAAGTGTTGATCAGTGTCGTCCTCTGACACCTGGTGTTTAGGCCATGGTGCTGTGTGGGTCTGTGTCTGAGAGAGATTAGATTATTCATTCATTCATTCATCTTCTTCCGCTTAATCCTTTTCGGGTCGCGGGGGTCTGGAGCCTATCCCAGCATCTTAGGGCGAGAGGCAGGGTACACCCTGGACAGATCGCCAGTCCATCGCAGGGCCAACACAGAGAGACAGACAACCTATTCACTCTCACAGTCATACCTAAGGACAATTTAGAATCCCCAGTTTTTGATACCAATAATTTGTGTTTATGCTGAAGGCAGTAGTATGTCACTGTAAAAATGAAAATCTTAGTAAGATAGAATATCCTAAATCAAGGTTATACTTTTGTTTTTCTCACATAATTATTTTGACAAGACAAGAATTTCTTTTTGTTGTGCAGTCTTCTGTAAGATTTTACTTGCTTTAAGATAGTTTTTACTTGTTTTAAGAAATTTAATCTTACTTTGTTGGCAGATATATTTTTCTAATTTTAACTAAAATCATCTTTTGCCAGAATTTTTTGCTTATTTTTTTTTTTTTTTAAGTTTTTGTAAAGGGTATACAGGTCGTTACAGCAATGCAGTGTTTACATTTTCATCACATGTTCCCTTATTTTCTGATATCTGACAACATTGGAAGATTAATTCTTACAACACCCCTTTTTTTTTTTTTTAAAGTGAAAGAAAAAGTGAAATTAAAGAGAAAAAAAAACAAAAAACAAATAACAAAAAAAAACCCAAACAAACCAGTAAAAAACAAACAAAAAGAAAAAGTAAGTAAATAAAGATAAAAGAGCATCTGAGTAGCTTTGGAACAAAGAGCGGAACCATTATTGAAATGGTATTTGTCAAAGATTAGATCTAATGGAAGACACATATGCGGTCCAGGGTTGCCAAAAGTTCATGAACACATCCATGTCCTGTCTCAGTGCGAATGTCAACTTTTCCATCGAGTAAATGTCTTGGATCACGTTAGTCCAATCTTCAGGTGTAGGACAGTCCTTCAACATCCATTTTTTAGTTAGAGCTTTTTTGCTTGCCAATATTAAAACATTGAATAAGTATTTTTCTCCTCGTCTTTCCAGTGAGTCCGGTAGTAAACCCAAATACAAAGTTACAAAAGAAAAGGGAACTGTAATTTTGAATATTTTCCCCAATATTGTCTGTACATTGGTCCAATATTGGTGGATAACTGGGCATGACCAAAACACATGAAAATGATTTGCAGTCTTTTCACCACACAAGCGCCAACAGTTCAATCCCTTATGGGTAAATTTGTTTTGTGCAGGAGTTCTGAAAAATCTTGCCAAGTTTTTCCATCCAAATTCTCTCCACTGCAGGGATGAGGTACTTTTCCATTGCTGTTTATTTAGCTTTTCCCATATTTCCAGTTGTAAAGTGAAATTCCCCTCTTTTTCCCATCTCTCTTTTATATAAGATGTGTTGTCTCCTTTTAAGTCTTGAAGACCTTGGTATATTTTAGAAATGTATCTGATCCCTGGGATCCCTTTATATGCCATTAAGAAGACCTTCAGAACACCTGACTGGGCCCTTTCCAAAACCTCCTTTTTAAGTATATTGTTTATGTGGTGTCTAAGCTGGAAGAACCTGTAAAGGTCTTGATTTATTAGGCCTTGTTTTTTCAAATCTTCAAAACTTCTTAAGATTTGCCCTTTAAAAAAATCATAATATTTTATCAGCCCTTTCTCCTTCCACTTTTTAAATCTGGTGTCTGTTTTATTAGGAGTAAAGTCCTGATCATAGGCAATCCATTGCAGAAGTCGATAGGGCTCTTTAGTTTGATTCTCTCTGACTATCTTAAACCAAATTTTTAGCGGGGTCTCTATCCACGGGTTAGTGTTATTCAAAAGCTTAGGTAAGACATTGTTCCCTATTATCGCCTGTAGGGGGATGTCACTTATTTGGCATTCGATCTCCTTCCATTGTGCAGTGTAGACTGGGTTACATATCTCTACTAAAGTTTTAATTTGTGCGGCTTTAAAGTAGTCCCTGATATTTGGCAGCGCGAGCCCACCTTTGTCTTTGTTTAGCTGTAGGGTTCTATATCTGATTCTAGGTCTCTTGCCCTGCCATATGAATCTTGAGATCCTTCTGTCCAGCTCCTGCCATGTTTTTTTGGGAGGTTCTACCGGTATTGTTTGGAAAAGGTATAGAAGACGTGGAAGTATATTCATTTTGACTGCTTCAATTCTTTGTGCAGTACCCAAGAATGGTATCATATTCCATCTTGCTAGGTCAGATTTTATTTTTGTCACCAGTGGATCATAGTTTAGTGATATAATTTTGTTGAGTTGTTTCGGGATATTGACCCCCAGATATTTCATAGATTCCGACTCCCAGTTAGTTTTGAGTTTGCTTAGTGAATAATGATTTGGGTCATAGTTGAATGTTAAAACTTGGGTTTTATGCATATTTAATTTGTACCCCGATAAATCTCCATACTCTGAAAAAACTGAGGTTAGTTCTGGTAAAGAAGTGTCCGGCTGCCCTAGGTATATTAAAATGTCATCAGCAAAGAGTGCTATTTTATGTTCCTTCTGACCAAGTGTAATACCTTGAATTTTTTGGTTTTGTCTTATCCATTGGCTCAGAGGTTCTATGAAGATTGCAAAGAGCAGTGGAGACAGGGGGCAGCCCTGACGACATCCTCTTTCCAGTTCAAAAGATGATGATAAATTACCGTTAATCCTTATTTTAGCTGTTGGTTTTTTATATAATGCCTGTATAGTTCTAATGAAGTTGTTATGAAAATTGAAACTGGATAAGATTCTATATAGAAAAGACCAGTCAACCGAATCGAATGCTTTTTCAGCATCTAATCCCAATATGACTGCATTTAAGTTATATTTTTTTATATGATGAATTATGTGTAAAGTGCGTCGAATGTTGTCTTGTGTCTGTCTTTGTCTTATAAAACCTGTTTGGTCTAAATGAATTAGGTCTGTCAGTATATTTTCTAACCTTTTGGCAAGGATAATGGTAAAAAGCTTATAGTCCTGATTTAGTACACTGATTGGTCTGTAGTTGGAGCACTCTAGTTTATCCTTTTCAGGTTTAGGTATAACTGCAATGACCCCTTCTCTCCAGGAGGGGGGGATTTCCCCTGTGTGGAGGACATAATTAAATGTTTTCAGGAGGAGAGGAGATAGTTGCTGTTTAAAGGTTTTGTACCACTCTGCTGTATAGCCATCAGCTCCTGGGGATTTGTTAGCTTTAAGTTTCATAATTGCTTTTTCCAATTCTTTAGGATGTATTTCTGACAGTAGTGTTTTATTTTGTGACTCCGTAAGTTGGGGAAGGTTTAATGTGTTTAGGAATGCCTCGGATGCGTTTTTATGTTTTTTGTGGGAGTATAAGTTCTTATAGTAATTCTCGAAGTTTTTAAGAATATCCTGAATTCTGAATTTTATTTCCTTTGATACTGGGTCTCTGATTTTGTAGATTGCTCTTTCTGTTTGATGTTTCCTCAATTTATAGGCTAGCAATTTTGCCGATTTACTGCCTGCTTCATAGTATTTTTGTTTCAGAAATGTAAGTTTCTTCTGGATTTCTATTGTGTAGATCTCATTTATTTGGTTTTTAATTTCCTTAATCTTGAGCGAGTCAGTAGAATGAGTGTTGCCTTTGTGTTCTTTTTCTAGGTTCCTAAGTTCTGACTCTAATGTGGATAGTTTTTCTTGTCTTAGTTTCTTTTGGGTTGCCAGTTTTGCAATAATCTTTCCTCTTATTACAGCTTTACATGCATCCCACAGTATTAAAGGGGATACTTCTCCATTATCGTTATCTTCCAAATATCTGAGAATATCTGATTCCAATTCATCTTTCAGTGGTCCTTTCAGGACACTTGAATTTAACCTCCAAGAAAATGTATTATTTGTGTATTTTTGGATATTTAAGTCCATGTAGATCGGACTGTGGTCGGAGAGATCCATCAGTCCTATTTTACATGTTTTTACTCTTCCAATGTCTCTATTAAACATAAAAAAATAGTCAATCCTTGAGTAAGATGAATGTGGAGTTGAGTAAAATGTATAGTCTTTTACACTGGGGTTGAGTTCCCTCCACACGTCACAGATTCCCAATTCTTTTAGTAGCATCCGAGTCTTCCTGTTTTGGGTGTTATTTTGATGTGGGGAATTACCAGAAGCATCCCAGTATGGATTCAGTCTAAGATTGAAGTCCCCACCACATATCACTAAACCTTGAGCTTTAGTTATCATTAGGTCGAATACATTTTTATAAAATTTCCAGTTAGCCCCTGGGGGAGCATACACATTCAACAGGGTTATATCTTCTCCCTCTAGCCGCCCAGTTACCAAACTGTATCTCCCTTCTTTATCTTTGTGTTCTGATTTTTTTTCAAATGTAATTTTGGTTGATATCAATGTCGCTACTCCCCTCCTCCTCCCTGATTTATATGAAGATGAAGAGATCATTTTAAACCCTTGTCTACTGAGTTTATTGTGTTCCACGTCTGTTAGGTGGGTTTCTTGTAAAAGTATTATTCCTGCTTTGTCTTTTTTCATTTTGCCTAGAATCTTGGATCTTTTAACTGGATTCAGGATTCCTTTTACATTATATGAAATTATTTTGGTTACACCCTGTTTCTCCATTGTGTTGTTTTGTTTAGTATAACTGTGTGGTGGCCCTCTTTTGTGCTACTCAGAAACTGAAAGAACATTAAAAACAAGAAAAACATTAAGAACATAGTGTAAAAAACTTTAAAACAAAAAGCTGTCATAAGAACTTCCTGAGCTGAGGTCTTTTTAAAGACCCTGTAAGAGCCTTGATGGAGTGAAGGCTCTGAGGGAAATTCCTCAAACTCTGTTACGTGTTGAGGGCCCTCTCTTACCACTGAAAGTAGTCCCATGCTTTTAACGTGAGTTTCAGAACCCAATCCAAACTTGTAATGATTTTTTTTTTTTTTTTCCTTTTATGCCTAAACCCTGTGAAATTGTGTGCACCCTCCCACCCCCATCACATCAAACATTCACGCAAAAACAGTATTTGTTAGTATGAGGAGAACATGTGGATTATTGTCACATTTCTATTTTAACAAGTTTTTTTTTTTTTTATTACAAAGACTTATTTGTTTCAAATAATATGATTGTTCCATGAAATGTTTTACCACATGCTGAATATGCATCTCCTTTAATGTTTGTTACCTTGTATGAGGGGGGTTGGATGTGCGGATTGATTCAAGAGAAAAGAAAAAAAAAAAAAAAAAAAAAAGGTCGCTATTCCAACCTGAAAACGGATAGTTTATCCGCGACGCTCTGGTGCTGGGTTTCCCGCTGCTGGTCCGTGGATTTTGAAGGTCTTTGTGTTGTCCATGTTTGCGCTTTGATCTTCTCACTCGGGTCTGCTGCGGGTTTAAATACAGTTACCGGGAGCCCTCTTTTCGCCATGTCAGCTGTTGCTTCTTCCGCCGAATTATAGAGACACGTTTCATCGCCGTAGAAGACCCTTAACTTCGCAGGAAATGGTGTCTGAAAGCGCAATTTCTTCTCTCTTAACACTTTTTTCGCGTCATTGTATTCCCTGCGCTTTTTAAGGACCTCCGGGGCGTAATCGTGTTCCACGTAGACTTTTCTCTCCTGGTGCATAAATCCTTTTTTCTGCCAGGCCAGTCTTACAACCTCTTGTTTTATTTTGAAATTGGAAAATCTTACCAACACCGAACGTGGGGGCGCTTCCGCCGCCGGCCTAGCGGCTAATGAACGATGTGCCTTTTCTATCTTCAAGTCGGTGGTTTGTGGAATATCCAATTTCTCTCTTAGTAAGGATTCCACGCATTCTGCCATTGAGTTAAAACCATTTTCGGTTCCTTCTATCAGACCATGAATTCTTATGTTGTCTCTTCTTTGTTTTCCTTCTTGGTCGGTTAGCTTAGCCTCTATAGCTGCTTGTCTTTTGCGTAGGTCTAGCACAGAATCTTCGAGCACTTTTATTCGATCCTCTGTTTCCAAGATTCGGTTCTCGGCCTGGTCCACTCTGCTGTTTGTCCTTTTCAATTCTTCTCTGAATTCCCGAAATTCGGCCGTAACATCTCGGCGAAATCGTCGTAGCTCCTCAAATAGTGATTTCAGGCTAACCCTTTTGTTAGCTATCACCAGTTCCTCGTCTTCTGAACGGAGATCTTCCAGTTCGGATTCTCCGGCCGATACGTGTCCTGGCCTGGAGAATTTCAGTTTCTTCTGTTTTCCTTTAGACATGATGATTTTGTCTTTTGATTTTCACTCCTCCAAAAATCCGTTAAGTTTGATTTTCAAGGTGTTATCCTGGATTGGGTCTGAGAACTTCAGTGTTAAGCTGCAGTCGCCATGGCGTCCAGACCGGAAGTCCAGAATTTTTTGCTTATTTTAAGTAAAATTATCTGCCAACAGAGCAAGAAAATTTGACTTATCAGACTGCTTAAAACAAGTTAAAACTATCTGAAAGCATGTAAAATTTTCTCACACATAAACTGCACAGCAAGAACAAATATCTTGTCAAACAAAAAGACAAGCATAAACAGCCTTAATTTATTTCATTTTACTTATTTGACTTTTTGCAGTGTAGTTGTGTCTTCTAGGTCACAGTTGCGTTATTTCTCAGAGAAACAAAAATGAGGCCATAGTGGCTCGGGAGGTAGAGCAGGTTGTCCAATAACTGGAAGGTTGGTGGTTTGAATCTCGCTCCTCCCACCTTGCTGTTGTGTCCTTGGGCAAGACACTTTATCTACCTTGCCTCCGGTGTGTTTATGGTTCATGACACTGATGTATGAATGTGAATAAATGTTCAGTTGGCGTGGATTGGCAGCCACATTTTTGTCAGTCTGCCCCAGGGCAGCTGTGGCTACAGAAGTGGCTTACCACTATCATTGTCTGTGGGGTGAATAATGGACTCATTGTAAAGTGTTGAGTGTCATGAAAAGGGCTATATAAATGCAATCCATTATTAAAAACATAACTATTATATATTTTTAAACTGAGATTCTGTTGGGGGGGGGGGGGGGGGGCTACAAATTCTCTCGGCCCAAGGGCCTAATGGCAAGTTAAGGTGGCCCTGGTGGGATATACATGAAATTGAATTTTAAAAATGTTCAAAAACACTATTTTAAATGCCCCACTACTCCACTCTTGCTGAGTGACTTAATACTACCGCCGCCGGAAAGCAGAAGTTGCACCCATAATGAAAAAAGTTGCGCACACACACGAAAAGATAAGATAAGATAAGATAAGCCTTTATTAGTCCCACAACGGGGAAATTCCAGGATTGCAACAGCACAGGGATAGCAACACTCAGAGCAACAATCAGAAGGCAAGAAAAAAAACAAGCAAGCAAGAGCAGCTAATATACATATGTACATATTACTATAAAATATATATATACACACACAGACACACAGTGCAGAGCATTGTAGCTGGATGGAATAAATATATGAATATATGAACACACAGTGCAGAGCATTGTAGCTAGATGGAATAAATATGTAAATATATAAACACCCACAGTACGGAGCATTGCAGCTAGGTGGAATAAATATGCAAGTATATAAACACACACAGTGCGGAGCAATGTAGCTAGATGGAATAATATGTAGATATACAGTATAAAAACACAGTGCGGAGCATTGTAGCTAGATGGAATAAATATATAGATATATAAATATAAACACACCCAGTGCTGAGCATTGTAGCTAGATGGAATAAATATATAGCTATATAAATATAAACACACCCAGTGCAGAGCATTGTAGCTAGATGGAATAAATATGTAAATATATAAACACACACAGTGCAGAGCATTGTTGCTAGGTGGGATGAAACAGCATAACCGTCTATTTAGTTATCCTACATGGTATGATTATGTGCCCATACATATTCTCACCCTCCATAGCGACCGGTATGTTCCTAATTGTATGCCGGAGGGGACCATTGTGTAAGTCTATTGCATCTTTTGCATTCAAAAAAAACTATTAGTTTGTTACGTCTTTTTGCTATCTCTGCGAGCAGCCCTGCTTAGGTTGTACAGTCTGACAGCCGTTGGTAGGAAGGACCTACGAAACCTCTCGGTTGTGCACCTGGGATGATGTAGTCTGCTGCTAAATGAGCTCCTCAGTGCATCCAGTATGTCCTGCATAGGGTGGAACTCGGACTCCAGCAGAGATGACAGTTTAGCCACCGTCCTTCTCTCTCCTATCTCCTCCATCGGATCAAGGCGTTGCCCCAGGACAGAGCTAGCTTTCTTAATCAGTTTGTTCAGTCTCTTCCTATCGGCTGCAGTAATGCCACTGCCCCAGCAGACCACTCCAAAAGTGATGGCTGATGCCACCACCGTGTCATAGAATGACTTCAGCAGCGCCCCTTGTACACCAAAAGACCTGAGTCTCCTCAGCAGGAACAGCCTGCGCTGTCCCTTCTTGTAGAGTGCGTCAGTATTGTGTGACCAGTCTAGTTTATTGTTCAGATGAATACCCAGGTACTTGTAGGATGTCACCATCTCGATGTCTGTTCCCTGTATATTTACTGGTGCTGTGAGGGGCTGCCCATGCCTGCGGCAGTCCACCACCAGCTCCTTAGTTTTCCTCGCGTTGATCTGGAGGCAGTTCCGATGGCACCAGTCCACAAAGTCCTGGATAAGCCCTCTGTACTCAGCTTCATCTCCGCTGGAGATGAGACCAACGATCGCAGAGTCATCAGAGAACTTCTGTAGATGGCAATGTGTTGTGTTGTGTGAGAAGTCCGCAGTATAAAGAGTGAACAGGAAGGGAGCCAGCACCGTTCCCTGGGGGGCCCCCGTGCTACTGATGATCGTGTCGGAAACACAGTCCCGGGTTCTCACAAACTGAGGCCGGTTCGTGAGGTAGTCCAGGATCCATGATGACAGGTGCTGGTCCACCCCTGCGCGCAGCAGCTTGTCCTTCAGGATCATCGGTTGGATGGTGTTGAAAGCACTGGAGAAGTCAAAGAACATGATCCTCACCATATTCCTGGGCTTCTCCAGGTGGGACAGAGAACGGTGAAGGAGGAAGATCACCGCATCCTCCACCCCAATGCCATGCTGGTAGGCGAACTGGAGTGGATCCATCGCTGGTTCCACCAGGGGGCGGAGATGAGCAAGGAGCAGTCTCTCCAGGGTCTTCATCAAGTGGGACGTCAAGGCCACCGGTCTGAAGCTGTTCAGGTCTTTGGGGTGGGAAGTTTTTGGTACAGGTACCACACAAGATGTTTTCCACAGCTGTGGTACCCTCCCCAGTTTCAGGCTCATGTTGAAGATATACGTCACAATCCCACACAGCTGGTCTGCACAGGACTTGAGGAGCTTTGCGCTGATGCCGTCCGGTCCCGACGCCTTCCTCGCCTTGATCTTCCTCAGCTCCGTCCTCACCTGGGTCTTGGTCAGGGTCAGGATGGGGGGCTGTGTGTTGGGAGTGGGGGGGGTGTCGGTGGAGTGGGGAGTGGGTAGCAGGACTTGATTTCTTAGAGGCAGCAGTGGTTGTTGTGCAGACAGGGGGGAGGGCGGTTGGTCAAATCTATTGAAAAACAGATTCAGGTTGTTCGCCCACTCCCTGCCCCCCGTGGCCTGGGGGGAGGTATTCTGGAGCCCCGAGATGGTTTTGAGGTTTCTCCAGACCCCGCTGATGTCGCTCTGTTGCAGCTTGTCCTCCATCTTCTTCCTGAAGCTGTCCTTGCCTTCTCTGATCTTTCTCCTCAGCTCCCTCTGTACGGACTTCAGCATCTCCCTGTTCCCCGACCTGAAGATCCTCTTCTTCTCTCTCAGAAGTGTTTTTATCTCAGGGTTGATCCAGGGTTTGTTGTTTGAGTGACGCCGTATGGTCTTGGTGGGAACGGATTTGTCCACACAGAAGCTGAGGTAGCCCGTGAAGGTGTGAATGAGGCCATCGATGTCCTCACCATGTGGATCGCAGAGCTGCTTCCAGGCAGTGGCTTCAAAACAGTCCTTTAGAGTGTCCATTGTCTCCTCAGACCATAACTCCACAGTGTGCATGGCCGGAGGTTGTCTGTGCACTAGGGGTTTGTACACCGGTCGGAGATGAACCAAGTTGTGATCCGATCTCCCAAGTGGGGGGAGTTGTGATGAGGTGTACGCCTCCTTAGTGTTTGCGTAGAACAAATCCAGTGTTTTATTGTCTCTAGTATGGCATGTGACATACTGGGTGAAAGTGGGCAGAATGGGAGACAGTGAAACGTGGTTGAAATCGCCTGAGATGAGGAGAAGAGCATCTGGGTGTTCTGTCTGCAGCCTGCTGGTTACTGAATGGATGACGTCACGCGCTGTCCCAGCGTTCGCCGTCGGATTTGCATAAACAACAATGCAGATCACGTGTGAGTGTTCTCTCGGGAGATATGTAGGCCTCATGCTAACAGCTAGCAACTCAATGTCTTTGCTGCAGTGTCGTTGTTTAACAGTGATATGTCCCGGTCTACACCAGTTGTTGTTAACATACATTATCACTCCACCGCCCCTAGTTTTGCCACTCTCTGGTGTTCGGTCAGCTCGTATCATGTGAAAACCCTCCAGCTCAATGTTAGCATCTGCTGCTAGTTCAGTTAGCCACGTCTCAGTAAACAAAAGGAGAGAGCACTCCCGGTAAGTGCTATCATAACGGGAGATAGCCACTAGCTCATCTAACTTTCCCAGTATCGACCGTACATTTCCCATGACAACAGATGGAAGGGAGGGTCTGTACCTTATATTTTTTGTCCTCCGCCTTACTCCAGCCCGGCAGCCGCGGCGTTTTCGCCTCAGTTCTCTCGGTATGTCGAGTTTTTCCAGTGGGACCGGGTGGCGGTTAAATGCTAGCAGCTCTTCCCTGTTGTATCGAATCCTGCTATAAACAGTGGCTCCGTCCACCGGCTCAGGAGACATTTGGGACGATCTGTGTGTCCGTGATATAAGTGGGGTGAAAAAAAAAAAGTGATCAAAATGTTGCATATTTATTAGAAAAATCACAATGTCAACATTGATGCTGATGCAGTTTTCTGAGGGAGAAAAAAGACTGGACAGGATATTTAGAGCCCCAAAATTGGTATTAATGACAGCTCTAATTTTAGATGGTTTACATACTTTATTGATCCCCAGAGGGGAAATTGAGGGCATCCACCTGGATGGATGAAGCAGCCACGATACGGCGCTATCCCTTCACCATTCACACACACATTCACACCTAGGGCCACTTTTAGAGTCTCCAATTAACCTAACCTGCATGTTTTTGGCCTGTGGGAGGAAACCGGAGAAATCCCGGAGTAAACCCACGCAGATACAGGGAGAACTTGCAAACTCCACACAAGTTGTTTTAGACATACTTTTCAACTTCCGAGCAGACACAGCCTAATGCCTCTGTGATCTGACCCAGGTTGAGAACCACTGACCAAAAATGTGCACTGTAGTGGAAAACGAATGAAACAGGAATTACTTTGCAAAAATTGCACAAGATTAGTCTGTTGACTCTGCATGTTGCCTACTGACCAGTCATATATTTCTCACATACTCACCTTTAAACTCTGGAACACCATTGGTTGATAAGGGACAGTGACAATGAAGCGCTCTGCACTCTATAAGAGCATGAACGAGGCATGGCTCCCATTAAGTTAACAACCAAATGGTAAAAGTTCCATTACAGAGGACTGCTAAAGGTACAGTGTGTAATATTCAGCACAGTCTAGCAAGTCAAATTTGAAAATGCAACCAATTTACATTTTATCAGTCATCACCCTCTTCTGAAATATATATATGAGAACCAGCAGAAGCCATTTGTGTAATAAAAGTTTGACATAAAAATTTGGAAAGACATTATGGTGGTCCAAGATGGCTGCCTACAAGGAGAAATACCCACTTCCTGTGCATTAAAAACTTATCTTAATTTTTCATTTAACTTGGATTTTAATTTTTTTTTTTTTTAAATCTACAACAGAACTAACAAAAAAACAGAAAAGTAACAGTTGAAGCGAGTAGGTAAGATAAGATGAACTTTAGTTATATTTTGAAAAAGCAACCTCTGTTGGTTGTGAAATTAACTTTATGAAGTGAGACGGTAGAGGGGTAGGGCTGTAATGTGTTTAAACTCAGGCTGTGCATCGATTAAAAAATGTAACTAATTAATCACACATTTTTCAGTAATTGTTATTAATTGCTGAACTTGAGGCAAAGAATCACTGAAAAAATGTAAACTTTAGCAACCTCTATGGGATTTTTATCTATTGAATATCTGTGACCCTCATATTCAACAAAAATAATGCTAGACCACGGGTCCCCAATGAGTTTTCAAACTACCATTTTTAATTTGTTTTTTAAATGTCCTCTTTTATTTTGAAATGGTCAGAGAGGGAGTCGGTGCTACTACTTAAGGTAAATTCCCTAATTATCTCAGCACCTGAAAGAACAAATGGAGTAATTCTCCAATGATTTCCAGAAAACAAGCATAATCCTGACGTTATGTGTCATAGTTATTTTACTATGAAGAGCTGGGTGGTGACGCTCACCTCCGGTGACCTCTAATTTACCCCAGCAAGTGGCAGAATAATCTACCTTGCCATGTGGGCAAGACAGCAGTCCACCTGTCCTCCCTATTTTAGGTTCTGTTGTGTGAATGTGTTAGGCCATTTGGAAATATTAGTTGTTGTTAGTGCGTGCTTTGGGTCCCAAATTGGGGAGGGTCTTCATTGAGTGAGTGGTTTTGGACTTTTATAAAGGGGGAGAAAATGTTGTAGTTATTTTACTATGAAGTGCTGGGTGGTGACACTCACCTCTGGTGACGTCACTGGGCCACCCTATGTAAGGCGGAGGTCAGCCATCTTACGGCCCCTTATCTCGCTTGGAGGTTGGCCGGTGCTGAGTCTGTAACTGTCGTTATCAGTGAGCTAAATAAAGCTGTGTTCCAAGTTACCTTGCCTCTTCTGTACAGCAGGTAATACCAGACATAACGTTGGCAACATCGGATTGAACCATGGAGGCGTGCATTGTCCCTATCCGCCCTTTCCTCGAGGTGCCCGGAGACCCGCCGGTGCCCTGGCCTAGGTGGTTCGAGGCCTTTCGGAACTACGTTGCCGCGCTGGGTCTCGGGGAGCTTGACAAGCTGAGAGCCCGGGGGCTGTTGGTTCACAATTTGGGCATAGAGGTCCAGCGAATCCTGGGAACGCTCGGTGCTGCTGACGCGTATAAAGAGGTAGCAGGGCTGCTAGCTAGACATTTCGACACCCCGGATAATGTGACGGTCCAGAGGATCCATTTTCGGCAGTGACGTCAACAAGCAGGTGAACCCGTCAGGCAGTTTGTTGCCGACCTGAGGTGGCTGGCTAGTGAGTGCTGTTTTGGAGCTCTGGAAGAGGAAATGATCTGTGACCAGCTGGTGGAACACACTTGTAGCACCGCATTGCGAGCTAGGCTACTTACGGCACCAAGCGAGCTCACATTAGCCAGAGCTATCAAGCTAGCGCTCCAAATGGAAGCCGCGGACAAGCTAGCTCTAGAACAATCCTGGCGCCAGTCACAGAAGCCGCTAGAGCCTCTTGTCACGGCAAATGCCACGGACCTGGACAGCAAAGATAGTTGGGACGGCGAGGAGACGGAAGCCAACGCCACTAGCCGGGGGTCGGCCCCAGGAAAGTCCCTTTGTATGGGTTGTGGATCTAAGATGCACCAGAAAAAGGCTAAGGACTGCCCAGCAAGAGGAGCACAGTGTAACAGATGTGGTCGCTTGGACCATTTTGTCAGGATGTGTCGTGAATTTAAACCAGAGAGTCCACGGAAGAAATCGCTCCCCCTACCCCAGACAACCATCCACACAATGTCCCCAGACACAAACGGGTACATGTTTTGCACGGTGAGGCTGGACAATGTGGAGGTGCCGTTGTTGATCGACACAGGAGCGGAGGGTTCGCTGCTGAATTGGGCCACAGTGAAGAGGTTTTTTTCCCCACCACAGGGTTAGAGGCAACCCAGCGCCGTTGTACGGTTATGGAGGTGGAAGGCTAGACACGGTTGGGACTTTGGAGCTGACTGTTCGGTACAAGTCTACGACGGTGCTCGACTTCACATTCTATGTGACAGCATGGGGCAATAACATCACGGACTGTGATTTATTTTACGGGCTGGGTTTCGCCATCAAAGATGATGCTGGAGAAGAGTGGTCAGGCTGTGGCCGGTGGAACCCTCCAATTCTGGTGACTGATGAAGACGTGGTGTGGGATGAAGTACCGGACACCATGGCGGTCAAGCGGGACCAATTTTGCTCAGGTCCAGCACAGAAGGGTCTCAGTGCCGGCGCTCGGGAAATGGTCGAGGGGAGTACCAAGCGTGACGGCGAGACACCTGCGCCGGCAAGTGGCGCCAATGGGTTAGCCCCGGATGTCTCCAGAGTCTGGCCGCAATGGGATGGAGGGTCTGCAGCTACGATGGCACATGTGACACCAGCATTGGAAGAGGTCAGGACAAGACCGATGAGCACGAGGGATCAGCGACTCGGCAACAACGCCTCAAGCCAAGCCGGGTCCCGTTGAGGGTCCTGGATTGGGTCCGGGTGCGAGGTGAGGAGCGCCCATAGTGAAGATGGGCCAGACGACAACTTTAGAAGCGTCGGGAGCATCTGCGCATAGTGGCCAGACTGGATGCAGCGCACTTCAAGCTCTCTAACGGCTCTGTGTGGCATGTGAACCTGCTTTGGCATGTCCGGGAGGAGGCCCTGGGAAACGTGGCTGGACATGGGACGAGGTCGATGGAGAGGAGGAGTGGTTTCAGCGTCCGGAGGGCCAGCCATCACCATGAAGACCCGCTGTTTCCAGGGGCGCATCGGCTGACAGGGTTCCCTGGGCCCCCAGGCCAGTGTTGTCTTTTTCGTTTGAGCACTTGGAATGTAAATAGCATATATTGAAGTTCTGTGGTTGCTGATGTTGTTCAAAAAAAATAATAATGTTATAGAGGGGATAATTTTTTTTTTTTTTTTTTTAGTTTAGGAGCACGGCATGCAGTTTTAGTCATTGATGGACTCTAATTTACCCCAGCAGATGGCAGAGTAATACACCTTGTCGTGTGGGCAGAACGGCAGTCCTCCCTATTTTGGGTTCTGTTGTGTGAAAGTGTTAGGCCATTTGAAAATATTAGTTGTCGTTTGTTAGTGCGTGATTCGGGTCCCAAATTGGGGAGGGTTTTTGGACTTTTTTTGGGGGGGAGGGGATTATATAGTTATTTTACTTTGAAGTGCTGGGTGGTGATGCTCACTTCACTTCCGGTGACATCACCGGCTGCCCTATGTAAGGAGGAGGTCGGCCATCTTATGGCCTTTTATCTCGCTTGGAGGTTGGCCGGTGCTGAATCTGTAACTGTTGTTATCAGTGAGCTAAATAAAGCTGTGTTCCAAGTCACCTCGCCTCTTCTGTATAGCAGGTAATACCAGAATCAGAATCAGATTTATTGCCATTGTTCATGTAGTACACAAACTAGGAATTTGTCTCGGTGCCATGCTGCAACATTAAAAACATGATGAGATAAAGAGATAAACTAAAAAACTAAAGGACTAAAAACTAAAGGACTAAAAACGTGCAATAAGTGTAGAAAAATAAGTAATAATAATAATAATAGTAACTAGAAAAGCACTCGGAGAGCGCAGACCTCCGCCAAGCGCCACAATTCCCCCCATACAGTGTTTGTGTGTACGTTTTCAGATTCCTTGAGCATGTAAACATATGACTAGCAATTGGATTCACAATGGTTATTTGTTTATTTGACAGGGACAGTGCAATAAACACACAATTAATCAATGACAATCAATCTGATAGTGATAGGATTAGTGGTTCAGTAGTAAAAGCATTGCCTCCTTGGCGGAGGTAATAAACTGAAGTGTTGCTGTTGTGTCCATCTCCTCCACTGACGGATGCAAATTGGGTAGACAGGTTGCCGTGGGTTTTATATTATATTGTAACGTGCTGCTCGACATGGCGACGTCCCACCGGGAGGTTCGAACTCACGCCTCCCGCTCCGGAGTCCCGCACTCTACCTGTGTCGCCAATAGGGTCAACCCACTTGGCAAGCCAAGTAGGGTGCTCATATTGAGTTCGCTACAATATTATTTTTTTGGGGGTTGCGCTCCGCGGCAAACGAGAATTTAGAAGCTTCGCCGACAGAGAGCTCGTTTTTGCGCAGCGCCTATGGCTGGCCGGTGAATTTCTGCCAAATGCGCAGCTCCTGTGGCTGGCCGGGGAATTTCTGCCAAAGAATCCGTCGGCGGACAGCTGCCCGTGTGAGGTTTTGCAGTTGCGCGCAAACACAGGCACGCTGGCGGGCCCAGGCCAGCAGTGTTTTCCGCGTCCTTTTGTGCCTAAAACGTTGAACGCGGAGTTTGTGTTGCAGACACGACAACCAGCGCCCTCCATTGCGCCTGCGCACATGTTGAAAATGGCTGTATGTCACAGTGTTGAATGAAAAATGCTTTAAAAAATTCCTGTATCCAGACGGTGAACCGGATCACCCCCAAAATTTAATCAGTTCTTCCTTGTACCATTTCCAACAAAACCTGAACGTTTCATGGAAATCCGTCCAAGATTTTTTGAGTTATCTTGCTAACCGACAGACAGATAGACAGACAGACCCCGGCAAAAACATAACCTCCTCCTGGCCTTTTCGGCCTGGCGGAGGTAATAATGAGTAATACTAGTCAAGGCATTGTAGGGAGCCTGAAATAAGGAAGCGAAGTGATTTTATAAATCAGGTTTATTGTCGGCTTCCAATCCCCAACATGTCTCATCTCAATGCAGAAGCAGAAAAGAGGCTGAGCACAGTCAGACCTTCATACTTATACATCACATAACAAAAGCCGACATCACACATCCTTGTTATCTCCTTCCATTGTCCTCTCATTCCTCCACCTGACCCTGGGGGGTCAGGAAGTCCATTCAGGTCTCCACCGCTGCGTCTCCGTCTCCTCGTTGATCTCTGCCGGTGGTCTAGACCTATTGTCCTGCTCTCAGACGTGAGGTCATTCTACATGTGCAATCTCTAAACATTCCTCTTGTATCTATACATATGTAGGCATGGATATATGAACAATATAAGCCACAGCCCCCCCCCCCCCCCAAACGTCTAAGAAAAGGACAATACAATTAAGTTCACAGCCTATGGTAACATCCATGACATACTATACCGTTATTCACATCAAAAGGAAAAGAGGAAAAAAATATCCTCAGCAGCCACGCCAACCTTCAAGCTATACGGCATGATCATGTTAAAAATTCAGTGATAACAGCAACAGTATAGTCTATGTCATATGTCAGCCCTAAAACTGCTACGGCAAACTTCGACAGCATAGCTTAAAACCCCATGTCAATTTTACATCAGTCTATGTGTCGTCTGGGTTTCAATCTTCTCCCAAATCTGCTGTACGCCTGCCTCGGCATCCTGGCGGCGCCGTCCTGTAAGGAATCTGCAGCTTGGGGAGAAGGGTGGTTATTTGGTCCCTGCAGGGGGGCTGAGGTGTGTCTCTTGGGGGGGTCTACCCCGTCGAGGTGCTCTCGCCACCCGTGCAGGCTCGTCGCTTAACATGAAGGCAGGCTTAAGTCTGTCAATGCTGACTGTTTCTTCTCTGTCCCCTAAATCAAGCACAAAATGCTTATCACCAGGTTCCAGCACTCTATATGGTCCATCATATGGTGGGTGGAGGGTTGGTTTTAAAGCTTTGTGCCTAACAAAAACGAACTCGGCATTTTTCAAAGCTTGGGGAACAAAAACCCGCGGAAAAGAGTGATGTATGGGTCCGGGGAGCGTGTCCGGTCCCGTGCTGCTTAGGGGCCTCAGGGCTGGGAGGCGCCCGGGCTCTGGATGTTCTGGTAAGAACTCACCCGGGAGCCTGAGAGGTTGTGCGAAAACTAATTCTGCCGGGGAGGCGTCTAGATCCTCCTTAGGCGCAGAACGCAACCCCAATAAAACCCACGGAAGTTTGTTTACCCAATCTGCATCTGCCAGTGAGGCCCTGAGGGCGGCCTTTAAAGATCTATGAAACCGCTCGCATAAACCGTTAGCCTGAGGGTGATACGCGGTGGTGCAATGAATTGTCGCTCCTAAGCTGCTGGCCGTGGCTGACCAGAGCTCTGAGACAAATTGAGGCCCCCTATCGAACGTGATGTCCGACGGGACACCGAAACGTGCCACCCAGGTTGTTAAAAAAACGTGAGCGACTTCCGCGGCCGTGGTTGACGCCAGCGGGACCGCTTCTGGCCAGCGTGTGGTCCTGTCTACCATTGTTAAAAGGTGTGTGAACCCCTGGGACGACGGTAGTGGGCCCACGAGGTCGATGTGTACGTGGTCAAACCTCCTGGCCGGGATTCGGAAGGGTTCCAGAGGGGCTTTCGTGTGCTTGTGAATTCTGGCGCGTTGGCAAGACATGCAAGTTCTCGCCCACTCCTTTACGTTTTTACGCAGGCCTGGCCAAACAAACTTCTCCGCGACCATTTTCACCGAGGCGCGCACCCCTGGGTGCGCGAGGGAGTGCATCGAGTCAAAAACGCGGCGGCGCCACGCGGCTGGGACTACCGGGCGAGGTCGACCGGTTGACACGTCGCAGATTAAGGGGGGCACACCGTCACGCAAACCCCTTTCCTCCAGCCTTAACCCTGTTGGTCCAGACTGGAGCGCGCGCACGTCCGCGTCACTCCTTTGTTCCGCTGCCATGGCCGCGTAATCTATCCCTACGTGAATTGGGGCCGCGTACGCGTACGCGTTGGCCATGTGCTCTGCGGCTGCGGTAGTATAATCTGCTTCCGCGTGCCCTGACGATGTCACGGCGCGGGAGAGGCAATCTGCCACCAAATTAAGTTTGCCTGCTACGTGTCGAATGTCTGTGGTAAACTCTGAAATTGCAGCCAGCTGCCTTTGTTGCCGGCCCAACCACGGTTCTGAAATTTTAGACATCGCAAAAGTGAGTGGTTTGTGGTCGAGAAAAGCCGTGAAGCGCCGCCCTTCCAGCCAGAACTGGAAATGGCGGATGGATAAATGAAGCACTAGCAGCTCTCTGTCAAAAGTGCTGTATTTGCGCTCGGTTTCGTTTAAAGATTTGCTAAAAAATGCTAGCGGTTGCCAAGTTCCGTCAACATGTTGTTCCACGACCGCCCCTATGGCCAGGTTTGAAGCGTCTGTGGTAAGCGCTATGCGGGCCGAGGGGTCGGGGTGGACCAACAATGCGGCATCCGCTAGTGCTCTTTTTACTTCCGCGAACGCGCGTTCCCGCTCCGGGGACCATTCAACTGCGTTGGGGGGCTTTTGTTTTCTGAGCGTGGCATATAGGGGCTGCATGAGTTGAGCTGCGTTGGGGAGGAAACGGTTGTAAAAATTTACCATTCCTAAAAATTCCTGCAGCGATCTGACTGTTTGTGGTGAGGGGAAATTTGCCACTGCGTGCACTTTGTCCGGTAATGGGACTGCCTCTTCTGGTGAAACTCTGTGTCCCAAAAAATCAATCTGTGACACGCCGAATCGGCATTTGGCTGAGTTAATTATTAACCTGTGCTCTTCCAGCCTCTGAAAAACCGTAGTGAGGTGTTGTTCGTGTTCTTCCTCAGACGTGCTGGCTACCAGAATATCGTCGAGGTAGACGAACACGAAAGGGAGGTCGCGTAACACGGCGTCCATCATACGCTGAAAAGTTTGTGCAGCGCCTTTGAGGCCAAAAGGCATTCGCAAAAATTCAAAAAGACCAAAAGGGGTTATTACGGCCATTTTAGGGACGTCTTCAGGTCGGACCGGAACTTGGTGGTAGCCGCGGACCAGGTCTATTTTAGAAAAAATGCGCGCACCCGCCAGATGTAGTGAAAAATCCTGAATGTGAGGGATTGGGTAGCGGTCATGTGCTGTAGCATTGTTTAATCTGCGATAATCACCGCAAGGTCTCCAGGAACCGTCGGTTTTCGGGACCATATGCAGTGGCGAGGCCCATGGGCTTTTCGAGCACCGAATAATGCCCAGTTTTTCCAGGCTGGCGAACTCGTCCCGTGCTATTGCGAGCTTGGTCGCGTCTAAGCGCCGAGCTTTAGCGAACACAGGTGGGCCCGTTGTGGGAATGAAGTGTTCCACCCCGTGTTTCAGAATCAGAATCAGAATCAGAATCAGCTTTATTGGCCAAGTATGCACAACACATACAAGGAATTTGACTTTGGCTAAAAACTTGCTCTCGTTGTTCAGGTGAAGGATTTAAATAAGGATTCAATGACAACCAGAGTATGTACAGTAAATTACAGTCTGTCCACGTTTCTATAAAAGGATGCAAATATATACAGGAATATATGCAGTTATTTACTCGGACTAACCACACTTTGCAGAAATATATGAAAAAATATACAATCACACAGTATTTCAATGTGGACTCAGATTCATTTCGCTACTGTTGCCGAAAATTTGGGAACTGTGAGTGCTGGAAATTGGGTGAGGAGTTAGTCAAACTTACCTCCTGCTGTGGCGACGCTGGCCTGCACGGGTGATGGGGACACTCGAGCTGAACAGGGGATAGAAGAAAATGACAGTGCATTGATTAAGCGTCTGTTTGCAAGATCGACTAACAACCCATGTGCACATAAGAAATCAGCGCCCAACAAGTTAAAACTCACCGCCGCTATAATAAAGGTCCACCTATAGTTGCGGCCGTGTATGGACAGAGGCAGGGTTCTTTCACCAAAAGTGTTGATGGTCGAGCCGTTAGCTGCCGTCGCGCCGTTTCCACGGGGTCCCGTTGCCCGGTCTGCGTAGGACGGGGTGATGAAGCTCACCTGAGCTCCGGTGTCAATGAGGAACTGTCTCCCAGAGCGTCCGTCAGTCATGTAGAGCAGCTTGTTTGTCTCGCCGAGAGCCGTAGCTGCTAACGGTTCCCGGCTTTGAAGTTTCCCGAGCTCTTGAAACTGCAGGGGGGCACGCATTTGTATGCCCTCTCGGCGAAGCGTCGATGGTAGTAGCAGAGGTCGTCCTGTTTGTTGCGCCTTGGTCGCGTCGCTGCCATGGTGGGCGGGTTCTGCTCCATTGCCTCTGATTCCCCGATGCTCTGGGCTTCTACGCGGAGATCTGCCAATGCTGCTGTGGCCATCTGCTCGCCGCAGGAGTTGAGGAGCCGCTGCGCTTCTCGGGCTAGCGCGCGGAAGTCCTGCTGGGTCTTCCATCGCATGTTGGCCAGGGTCCCTCCCATGTGCGTCGGAAGAGTGCTGAGGAAGATGTGTTGGAAGAGGAAGTTGTCGTTGTCTGCCTCCCTCAGCTGCAGCATGTCTTCCATGAGGGCCATCGGTCTGTGCCCCTCGTGGCCGTAAATCGCCAGTATCCTCCCGGCTCTTTCCTCGGCCGAGGGAACGAAACTCTCCATGAGGGTCGCCTTCAGTTCCTTGTACTTGTCGTTGGCGGGCTGCTGCTGTATCACGCTCCGCGCGCATCGTGCTGTGGCAGCATCGTGCTGTGGCAGCATCGAGTCTGGCGACGATGTGGTAGAATTTAGTTTTATCAGCCATCACCCCCACGAGTGCAAACTGAGCCTCAGCCTGCTTGAACCACGAGTTTGGGTCATTTTGCCAGAACTCTGGGAGTTTGACGGCGCTTGCTTGGGCTGCCTCCGACGAGTCTGCAGCGCGAGAGCGCCTTTCCTCCGTTCTCACGACAGGGTTGGGGACGGCGCATGCTTGGGCCGTCTCCGACGATTCTGCTGCGGGGGAACGTCTTTTATCCGTTGTCAGGGTTGGCGACGGCGCTTGTTTGGGTCGCCTCTGACGAGCCTGTAGCGGGAGAACGTCTTTCGTCCATTCTCACGTCTGGTCACCAATGTAGGGAGCCTGAAATAAGGAAGCGAAGTGATTTTATAAATCAGGTTTATTGTCGGCTTCCAATCCCCAACATGTCTCATCTCAGTGCAGAAGCAGAAAAGAGGCTGAGCGCAGTCAGACTTTCATACTTATACATCACATAACAAAAGCCGACATCACACATCCTTGTTATCTCCTTCCATTGTCCTCTCATTCCTCCACCTGACCCTGGGGGGTCAGGAAGTCCATTCAGGTCTCCACCGCTGCGTCTCCGTCTCCTCGTTGATCTCTGCCAGTGGTCTAGACCTATTGTCCTGCTGAGACGTGAGGTCATTCTACATATGCAATCTCTAAACATTCCTCTTGTGTCTATACATATGTAGGCATGGATATATGAACAATATAAGCCACAGACATAACATTATTGCTGACTGAGATGTTTTCAGTCTTTTTTTAGGCTATATCAGAGTGAAGGGTCTGCTGGAGTTTTCCTCTGCTCACTCTGAGAGAAACTCTCCCTATTGAGTGAACAGAGCTAATTAATGAGCACTACACCAGGTGTGTGGGTGTGTGCAGGATGAAGTAGCGCACTTAAGGTGCCCTGCGTCCCTCCGAGAATTGGTTTAGTGTGGTGGAAACTTTGCAAGTGTAAACTGTGGAAAAACAATAACTACTCTTGTTTTCAGCTGAGCCAGCTGCTGAGCCAAACCAGTCACAATTGCCAACACCACCTCAGAAAATGACCAACCAGCATACATTTTTTTAAAAAATATGCTAATCGGCCCACATTAATCAAAAAAATGTAATGCATTAAATATCAAAGGCCAAGTTTAAATCTTACCTTTTCCTAACCCTATCACCCTAGCCTTAAAGTGACACTCTGCCAAAAATTGAGGGTTTTTTTTTCTTAACATGTCTGTAACATGTTTTTTATGACTTACAAGACATATCAAGAGTGAAATCACTCAAATGTGTCATGTCTGTATTTTGTTGTGAAATTTCAGTTAAGCCCTGCCCCTGAAACAAGGCACGTTTAGACTGAGCGTTTTTGGTGACGTAACTGTTATGTCTGGAAACAGGACAGCGAAGGCAGGCATTGTACCGAACTTGAACTTTATTACAAGACACAATAGTTGATACACGTGTTGCACAGTGTATGAGCTACAAGCTAACTCCAAGCTAACACAGGCTCTTACTCGTACAGAGGCGGAGCGCCAAAGTGGACAACTCCCACCGTCAGTCCTATTATAGGCACAACGTGATGACGTCACATCGTGCGTGCGTCCCCATGTCTGTGCTGCCTATTGTTAATATGGGGAATATCCTCCCAGCTCCTCTCCCCCCCCCCCCCCCAAACAGACTCAAACAGAACCTGGGCTACCAGGTAGACTGCCGGAAGACCCTACACGGTTGAGTGGGTTTTTCTGCCACTGTGTTGCAACCATGCTCTGCTAAACATTTTCAAAACAGTCATTTCACATTTCACCTTCAGGGACCTCAGTCGAGCCCACGGTGGGCACGCCCCTGGAGGTGCTGGCTGTGGCAGACCTGGGTGCCATCTCGCTGGAGTCATGGCTTGCTCATCAGTAACTCCCCAGCCTGGGTCCCACACCAGCTAGGTTGGCTCTAGCATTGTGTGTTGATCTGAGGCAGCTGCTCTTACCTTTCACAGACGGCTGGCATGCCATCTCAAACCATCGGCCATCTGGACGGTGGCTGCCGTCTTTTGTGTGGTGATTCTCATCTGCGATGACGGGGCCGTCTGTGGGTCCAGGCAGTCAGCTTGTTGGACCCAAACCCAATCAAGTAGTGTGAGCGGCAGTCTGTTCAGCTGCACTCAGCGCTGCTGCTCTCTCGTCTCTGATTCTCGTTGCTGCTGTGGCAGCATGCCGTTCACGCCAGCAGCAGGATGTACCTGTTATATATGGAAATACCTGAGTGATGAATGACGCAAGATAAAGTTGGCGAGCACAGCTTTATTGATGTAACTGGAAGTAGTGGTTACACGGCAGGCACCTGGCATGGGCACTGGTCAAAGAGACCATAAGATGGTGAGCCCACCCACTATATAGGGCAGTGCGATGATGTGACAGAAAGTCCACATCACCACACTGGACTTCACAATAAAGTGCCATGTTTCCCTATATCGCATATCCTCGTGCACCCCCCCTCCCCACACACGCACGAAAGTCCAAAACCCCATACACAATTGAAACCCACCCCGATTTGGGACACGAATCATGCTCTGACTAACTAACCTGCACTTATATAGCTCTTTTCTAGTCACAAAGACCACTCGAAGCGCTTTCACTACTACTAACCCTCTATTCTAAGGGCCTATAGGAGACAGATATCTAGGGACAATTTAGAACAGCCAATTAACCTAACATGCATGTCTTTGGATTGTGGGAGGAAACCGGAGCCCCCGAAGTAAACCCACGCAGCACAGGGAGAAGATGCAAACTCCACACAGAAAGGTTCCAACCCCTGCCAGCCTGGGGATTTGAACCAGGAACCTTCCAGCTGTAAGGCAACAGTGCTAACCACTGCACCACCGTGCTACAAAAACTAATATACTAAATTGACCTAACACACTCACACGAAGCAACCTAAAATAGGGCTGGCGGGTGGACTGCCACACAGCCCGCACGGCATGGTGGATTATTCTGCCACCAAATAACTAAAAAAGTCCTTTAATAAACTAAAAATCAGCCGTGCTCCTAAACTAAAACACAAATACACACATATCTATATAACCCCAAAACATAACATGCAAAACACACAGAACTATTAACAACATTTCACAGCACAGTCACTTGGGTGGGAGAGGTAGAACCGGCATGGGGGGGGGTCCAGGGCAGCCCCTCAGCAAGTACGCCCCTGGAAGCAGCAAGCCCCTGGGACGATGGCTGATCCTCTGGACAGTGGAGCCCGGCTCCTTCACCACCAACACCGACTCTGGTCCAGCCTCGTCACCCGGAGCATCCTCCTGAACACGCTGAAGCTGATTGGCATGCCTTAATGAGCCGTCGGACAACCGGAAATATGCTGCACCCAACTTTGCCACTATGCGCAGGCATCCTTGATGTTTAGCTGGCTGTCATTTGGCCCATCATCGCCATGGATGTTCATCACCCCAAACCAAGTCCAAAACCCTCAGTGGGGCCCGGCTCGGCCTGACGTGGTGCTGCTGAGCATACAATAACTCCATGCTCGTCGGTCTGGCCCTGTCCTCTTTTAAAACCATTGTAGTGACCACCGTTGTAGCTGCCACCATTGTAGCTGCAGATCCTCCATCCTCCTGCAGCCAAGCTCCAGAGGCATCTGGGGCTAGCATGGTGTCACTCGCCAATGCAGGTGCCCCGCCACCACTCTCGGTACCCCCCTCTGCCGTGTCCCGAGCGCCAGCACTGAGACTTTCCTGCACCAAACTTGAGTGAAACTGGTCCTGCTTGACCGCTGTGGTGTCCATTAGCTCTTCGTCCCACACAACGTCCTCATCAACCACCGGAACCAGGGGGTTCCAGCGGCCACAACCTGACCATTCCTTCCTGGCACCGTCTTTAATGGCAAAACCCAGTCCATAAAACAGTCACATGATGTTATCACCTCGTGCTGTCACATGGAACGTGAAGTTAACAATCTTTGCAGATTTGTACCGGACCATTAACTCCAAAGTCCCAGTTGTGCACAGCCTGCCACCTCCATAACCATACAACGGCGCCGGGTTACCTTTAATCCTGTAGTGGGGAAAGAACTTCCTCATCGTGGCCCAGTTCAGCAACAACCCCTCCGCTGCCTTATCGAGCAGCAGTGGCATCTCCACACTGTCCAACTCCACTGCACAATATGTGTACCAGTTTGTGCTGGGGAACACTGTATGGATGGTTGTTGGAGGCGGGCTGAGTGATTTCTTCCGTGGGCTCTCCAATTCAGATACACGGCACACTCTAGCATAATGGTTAAAGCATCCACATCTGCTACATTTTTCCCTAGCTGGGCAGTCCTTCACCTTATTTCGGTGCGTTGCAGACCCACAACTCTTGCAGAGGGGTTTTCCCAGGGCAGACCTTCGGCTGGCAGCATTGGTTTCCGTAACGTCGTCATCCAAGCTATCCTCGCTTTTGCCACGGCGGGAGGGTCTGGCAGCCTCCTTGACTGGTACCAGGTTAGCTCCGCAGCTAGCGTGTCTGAGGTCCAGCAAGGTGATGTAGGTTTGAAAAGCCTCGATCCACCTGGGCCAAGGCACTGACGGTTCACACAGACGCTCGAGAAAGGGACGAAGTGGTGTGATACACGCCTCCATGAGTTAATCCTCGATCGCCAAATGTTATGTATGGAAATACCTGGGTGATGAATGAGGCAAGATGAAGTTGGCGAACACAGCTTTATTGATGTAAATGGAAGCAGCGGTTACACGGCAGGCACCTGGCATGGGCACCGGTCAAAGAGACCGTAAGATGGTGGCCCGCCCACTATTTACGGCAGTGCGGTGATGTGACAGGAAGTCCACGTCACCACACTGCACTTCACAATAAAGTGCCACGTTTCCCTATACCACAGTATCTCAGTTGGCGATGCTCCGCTGGGTCCTGCTGGGCCACGAACTCTCCATCCTGCTGTGCTGCGGCGGCTCCCTGAGGCTGATGCTGGGTGAGGATATGAGATGAGTTTGGCTTCTGCCCCTTCTCTCCTGGTGCTGCTTGTGGTCGCGGTGATAAGTTGCTAGTGTCGGCAACAGGACGCCTGTTGTTGTTGTTGTTGTTCACTGGGGTCCTCTTTCTCCATGAACTCCCTCTCCTGCGGCTCCACAGTGGCTCCTTCAGGCTTATGCCGGGCAAGGGTCGGAGGCGAGTCCGGTATGTGCTTTCTCTATGTGCTGTGTCTCTCTCTGTGCTGTGTTATCTCTCGGTGTTCTGATCTTCGGCTGTGCCCAAGTCTGGGAAATCATACTCTCCCTCCTGCGATGAGGCTGCAGCTCGAGAACACTTGTGCTGTGCAAGGACCAGCTCTGGGTCCCGTGTGACTGCGGACCAGGGCTCCTGTGGCTGCTCTGATTCTGCTGGGTTCTGTTCTGTGCGAGGCAAGGAGTGGCTGTGTCCACGTCTCAGTGCAGTGGACCCGGACCGTCGTTGGTTAGCACGGGGTCTGTGATGGAGAGGCCCAGTTCACAGAACAAATCCCACCCCGTAACGTTATCGCCCTGGCGTATCACCTGGAACCAGAACGCTGGGATTGTTCTGTCGCCATATTGCTCTGAAAAGGTGATGTTTCTGCTGGTGTTGGAGCATCTGTCATCCGGCAGTTCCACCCTGTCAGGTCGCTGGAAAGTAAGCCTCCTAATCATGGTCTCGTTTATCAGGTAGACCCTATACGGGACCTTGAGGCAGCGCAGTGGCTGTCATCATTGATATACTGATGCCGTCCAGCTTCACTACCCACTGCAGTCCTGACCAGTTCTCGGGGCCCACAATGTTGATGTCATCCATGTCAGACGTGGGGTCGATGGGCTCAGCAACCGAGACATTCGTCTGCACCAGCGGAGTTGACTGTGGGAAGTGTGGGCCGGGGCCCACTAGCTGCAATGCTAACTGGGCAGTCTCTTCTAGCTCTAGCTGGGATGCTATCTCCAGTGCTTCAGCCAGCATCAGGCTGTCTGGCACCGTGAACAATTCCTCCTGCAGCTTCCTATTTGTAGTGTGCTCCGCCAACTTGTCTCGCACCAACTCTTCCTCCAAGTGTCCAAACTCACATTTACTAGCCAAATGGCGGAGGTCAGCGACAAACTGCTGGACCGACTCACCCACTCGCTGTCGACACTGACAAAACTTGATTCGCCTTGACAACATACTCTCCGGTTGGAGTGCCAGACACTCTTCCAGATGCGTGTCCGTCTTCAGGAAAAAAGTTGTATTTTCCTCCAGAAGACCCATTTTTCTCCTCTTCACCAATTGTTATGTCTGGAAACAGGACAGTGGAGGCAGTGGTTGTACCGAACTCTAGCTTTATTACAAGACACAATAGTTGATACACGTGTTGCAGTGTATGAGCTACAAGCTAATTCCAAGCTAACACAGGCTCTTGCTCGTACGGAGGCAGAACGCCAAAGAGGATGACTTCTGCCATTAGACTCCTAATATAGGCACGGCGTGATGTCATCACGTCGTGCATACATCCCCACGTCCATGCTGCCTATTGTTAATATGGGGACTATCTAACGGTAACTATATCAAGTTCGTAGAACTGAGCCAATCAGAACACTCTGGCCTAACTGAAGTTAGCCTCCAGGGCCAGTTAGCATTTTTGGACAGCTGCTTTGGAAACTTGACCCAAATTAAGATGAATTTTTACCATTAGACTCATTTTCTTGCTCCACGCTGTGTGTTTATATATTTACATATTTATTCCATCTAGCTACAATGCTCCGCACTGTGTGTGTTTATATATTTATTCCATCTAGCAACAATGCTCCACACTGTGTGTGTTTATATATTTACATATTTATTCCATCTAGCTACAATGCTCCGCACTGTGTTTATATATCTACATATTATTCCATCTAGCTACAATGCTCCGCACTGTTTATATATTTACATATTTATTCCATCTAGCTACAATGCTCCGCACTGTGTTTATATATCTACATATTTATTCCATCTAGCTACAATGCTCCGCACTGTTTATATATTCACATATTCATTCCATCTAGCTACAATACTCCGCACTGTGTGTTTATATACTCATATATTTATTCCATCCAGCTACAATGCTCCGCACTGTTTATATATTTATATATCTATCCCATCTAGCTACAATGCTCCGCACTGTGTCTATATACAGTATATATATATAATTTGTATGTACATATGTATACTCGCTGCTCTTGTTTTTTCTCTTGCCTTCTGATTGTTGCTCTGAGTGTTGCTATCCCTGTGCTGTTGAAATCCTGGAATTTCCCCATTGTGGGACTAATAAAGGCTTATCTAATCTAATCTTATCTTATCTTATTTTAATGACCAATGCAGTTTTATCCACCATCCTGGGCCATTGTGCATACTACTGGGTAGTTCCTTCAACCGATAAGTCTTTTTATCTCAGGATTTATTCTGTTTAATGGAGCGCCAGCCACCATTAGTCTTGTTAGATGTGGGTCAGCCTATTCACAGATCCTGGCATTCAAAGGAGGAGGCACTGTTCCCAGTTCTTTTAAACAAGCAGTGGTTAAACCCAAATTAAAGAAACAAAACTTAGACCCTACAGAACTGAACAATTACAGGCCAATTTCAAAGCTTCCCTTCTTATCCAAATTGCTTGAGAAAGTAGTAGCCAAGCAATTAACTACATTCAGAGAGAGAAATAAAGTCTTAGACACCTTCCAGTCTGGTTTCCACAAAATGCACTCCACCGAGACGGCGCTAATTAGTCTCCAGTGACCTCATGATGGCAGCAGATTCTGGTCAGTACTCGGTCCTGGTGTTGTTGGATCTCACTGCTGCTTTTGACACGGTGGACCACAATATATTGATAAACAGGATGAAGGACATGTTTGGTATTTCAGTATTAGTTCTGAAATGGTTCCCATCTTATTTAACTGACAGAGGGTTTTGTGTTTTATTTCATGAGAAGACGTCTGAGGTTAAAGGACTTTACTGTGGGGTTCCTCAAGGCTCAATTCTGGGCCCTACTCTGTTTTTACTGTATTTAACCCCACTTGGCCAGATTACACTGGTCAACACCAAATTTATTGCCCAAGTTTTTTTTTTTTTTAGCTGATTTAGGACAGTTTTGATGTGCTGAATCCAAAAATCACATTGGTTTTGCTCAATCAGGTCAACTTTTTGAATTATGGCCACATGTTGTTTTATACATTTTTGTTTACATGTACAGGTATTTTCGCTTTATATGATTCAGAATTATTTTTTGTCTTGAAATTCTCTGAATTTTGAACAATGACGACATAACATTCAATTTACATGTACTTGCCTTTATATAAAGGTAAGTACAGGCACAGTACTAAGTAAGTACAGGTTTTTACTTAGCACCTGATCAAGAGAAATGGATGTCATTTTCAGATTCAGCAGTGCAAAATTCTATTAAATCAGCTGAAAAAACACAGACAACTTGCAAAAAATTATTTTTGTAACCCTGTGTTATTAGTCAGTTTAAGGGTGTTTCTTACCATTTTTACACAGACGACATTCAGCTTTACTGCTCTTTTAAAGAAAATGAGCTGAACATTTTATCAAACTTAATCTCTTGCCTGTCTGCCATTAACAAATGGTTAAACAATAACTTCCTACAATTAAATCTTAACAAGATAGAAACACTGATCATCACTCCAGACAGTAAAATTTGTCTGATAAAGCAATACTTAGGTCACCTAGGCTCTTCTGTCCAGCTCAGCCTGCGTAACCTGGGTGTTGTTTTTGACAATGCTATGTCACTGGACTGCCATGGTTGGCAGCTAGTCAGAAATTACTTTTTTCATCTGAGGAATATACGTAGCAAAACTTAGACCTGTAGAAGCATGCTCAAATAACGAGGCTGAGTTTCAGTCATAAAACCAGCTTTATTTGACAGAACGCAGCTTCTAGCATTCTCAAAGCAGGAAAGAGAAAGAATCATACTTCAACACCCTTTTATACATTTCCAGCATCAGAATTCAAGTCACATGGTGTCTTCAGTCAACATACAGTTACAAAGCATCCCCTTGAAGCTTCACCATTGTCTCTCATTTCCTGATGAACCGGAATACCCTCCGGGGCGTCTTCTGTGGGACAAAGAGACAAATCTCACACTTCCTTGTTACCTTCTGTAGATTCGAGTCCTTAGTCCTTGCAGACGTGACACCCCACAATACACATTCAGTCCTGTCTCTGTGGCAGCGTGAGCCCACAATGTGTGTCGGCCACACTACCCCCCCAAACGTCTAGTAAGGCAAAATCTAAATGGCATAACAAAAAGAAAAACACAAAGCACTCCATACATCGCTAATCAATCCACCAACTGCCTAGGTTTTAATCTTCTGCCGAATCTGCTGCAACCTGGCTTGGCTGCACCTGCAACATCTCTCTGCACCTGTGGATTAAAGCCGTTAGCACCTCTCTGTGAAGACTTGGGAGAATGTCTCCTCAGTGGCCTGCCCCGGCGGGGGGGCCTCGCGAGCTGCACCTCCTCTTCAGCCAGAACAAAAGCGGGTTTGAGTCTGATAATGCAAATCAGCTCCCGTCTGCCCCCTAAATCTAGCAGAAAATGCTTCTGCCCAGTCTCCAGCACTCGAAACAGTCCGTCGTAAAACGGCCGCAAACTTGGACGCTGGGCGTCATGTTTAACAAGAACAAACTCTGCATTTTTTAAAGCCTTGGGCACAAAAACGTGTGGGAAACTGTGATGGACTGGGCCAGGAAGCGTGTTTGCTCCTGAGCCGCTCTGCCACGGCTGAGCGGGGGGGCCATTAGGTGCGGGATTATCAGGAAGAAATTCCCCGGCTAAACGAAGCGGTTGAGCGAAAACTAATTCAGCCAGGGAAGCGTGCAAATCTTCCTTAGGTGCAGAACGCAACCCTAATAAAACCCATGGAAGTTTGTCTACCCAATTTGTATCCGTTAGCGACGCTCTGAGGGCTGCTTTCAATGACCTGTGAAAGCGTTCGCATAAACCATTAGCCTGGGGGTTATACGCGGTGGTGCGATGAATCTTCACCCCCAAGCTGCGGGCCGTCGATGACCACAGCTCGGAAATAAATTGGGGACCCCTGTCGGACGTTATGTCCGACGGTACACCAAAACGCGCAACCCATGCTGCTAAAAATGCTCGCGCAACTTCTTCCGCTGTGGTTGATGTCAGAGGAACCGCCTCTGGCCAGCGCGTGGTGCGGTCTACCATCGTCAAAAGATGTGTGTGCCCGTGTGATAACGGAAGCGGGCCGACCAGGTCAATATGCACATGATCAAAACGCTTAGCGGGGATGAGGAAAGGTTCTAACGGGGCCTTAGTGTGTCTGTGTATTTTAGCTCGCTGACACGCTACGCAGGCTGCTGCCCATTCCTTGACCTGTTTGCGCAACCCGGGCCAAACAAATTTCTCCCCCACCAACTTAATCGATGCGAGAATGGACCAAGTCAAAAAACACGGCGACGCCACGCGGTTGGCACCACAGGGCGGGGCCGTCCCGTGGAGACATCGCAGATTAGCGGGGGCATATCGTTTTGTTGCACCCTGTGCTCCAGCCTTAACCCTGTTGGTCCAGACTGGAGCGCGTGCACGTCCACGTCGTTAACCTGCTCCGCAGCCATAGCTGCATAATCTAACCCAACACAGACCGGGGCTGCGCGCGCTCCCGCGTCGCTGCCCGGGCCCGCGGCCATGGCTACAGAGTCTGCCCCTATGGGGCTTGGTGGTGCTACTGCACGCGAGAGGCAGTCTGCTACAACATTGTGTTTACCCGCGACATGCTGAATATCAGTAGTGAACTCCGATATTGAGTCGTGCTGCGCTTGGGAGGAAACGGTTGTAAAAATTAACCATCCCTAGAAACTCCTGAAGCGCCTTGACCGTTTGAGGTTGCAGAAAATCCGTTATGGCACGCACTTTATTTGGAAGGGGAACTGCTCCCTCTGCCGAAACGCGATGTCCCAAAAAATCAATCTGCGCCACCCCAAACTGACACTTCGCTGGGTTAACTATTAACCCGTGCTCTGCCAACCTCTGGAAAACTGCTGTGAGGTGTTTTTCATGTTCGCCTTCGGACGCGCTGGCTACCAAAATATCGTCCAAATAAACGAACACGAAAGGCAGGTCGCGTAAAACTGCATCCATCATGCGTTGGAAAGTCTGCGCGGCCCCCTTAAGGCCAAAAGGCATGCGCAAGAACTCAAAAAGGCCGAAAGGCGTTATGACCGCTGTTTTGGGTACATCCTGCGCGCGCACTGGCACCTGGTGATAGCCGCGCACCAAGTCTATTTTAGAAAAAATGCGCGCCCCCGCCAAATGGACAGAAAAGTCCTGAATATGCGGAATCGGGTAGCAGTCATGAGCTGAAACGTTGTTCAACCTGCGGAAATCGCCGCAAGGTCGCCACGAGCCGTCAGCTTTTGGGACCATGTGTAACGGCGAAGCCCAAGAGCTCTTGGAACGTCTAACAATGCCCAGTTTTTCCAGATTAGTGAACTCCTCGCGCGCGATGGCCAGTTTAGCTGGGTCCAAGCGCCGAGCCTTTGCAAAAACGGGAGGGCCTGTGGTTGTTATGAAATGTTCTACCCCATGTTTGGCCACCGTTGCTGAAAATGTGGGGACTGTGAGTGCTGGAAACTGAGCAAGCAGAGTGTGAAACTTACCACCCGCAGCTGAGACGCTGGCATGTGCAGTTGGCGGGGCCACCCGAGCTGTGCAGGGAACAGAATGAAAGGACAGTGCATTAATCAGACGTCTATTAGCAAGGTCAACCAATAAACCATGTGAGCACAAAAAATCAGCCCCTAACATGTTGAAACTGACTGCTGCTACAATAAATGTCCACTCAAATGAACGGCCCTGTAAGGACAGAAGCATGGTCCTCTCACCAAACGTTTTAATCGTGGAGCCGTTCGCTGCTGACACTGACACCCAGGGGGCTTTAGAAGGCGACAGCCGTTCCGCGTAGGTGGGTGTGACGAAGCTCAGCTGAGAGCCCGTGTCCACGAGGAACTGTTTCCCCGAGCGTGCATCCGTCAGGTAAAGCAGCCTGTTCTCGTTGCCGAGGGTCGCAGCTGCTACCGGCCCTCGGTCTTGGCGTTTCCCTGGCGCTTAAAATTGCACGGTGGGACGCACCTGTGCGCTCTCTTTGCAAAACGGCGGTGGTAGAAGCACGAGCCGTTCTCCGCTCCGCGTCGTCTGGCTCCTGTCGCCGCCGTCGTTGGTGCGTCTGGCGCCGCGGCCGCTGGACCCGCACTGTCTCCGGACGCCGTTCCCGGACTGGCCGCCGCGGCCGAGACCGCGTTCCGCTTGTGGGCGTCGACCAACCTCTGTGCCTCCTTGCTCAACCCATGGTAGTCTCGCCTGGCCAATCGGGGTGACTCTGCCAGGGCCACTCTCACTGCTGGTGGTAGGGTTCGAAGGAAAAGGTGGGCGAAAATGAATTCGCCATCCTCAGAGGCTTTGAGCTGCAGCATCTTCACCATCAGGTCCGCAGGTCTATCGTTTTCGGCCTCCGTCAGCGCCAGGAGCCCCTCTGCTCTTTGTTGGACTGAGGGGGTGAAATGGCTGATCAGCGCGTCCTTCAATGCGCTGTACTTGTCGCTGTCTGGTGGATGATTAACCAGATCTTCCACTCTCTGGACGGTGTCGCTGTCCAGCTTCGCTACCACGTGGTAGAATCTTGTGTCATCGTTGGAGATTCTCCGGAGGTTGAACTGCGCCTCGATTGCGCTAAACCATGAGCGCGGGCTGTGCTGCCAGAAATCGGGCAGCCGGATCGTGGAGGCGGCCATCAGGCTGGCTTCCACCGAGCCCTGCTCGGGAGAATTCTGTCTGCTCATTTTCCGTCGTAGGTCACCAGTGTAGAAGCATGCTCAAATAACGAGGCTGAGTTTCAGTCATAAAACCAGCTTTATTTGACAGAACACAGCTTCTAGCATTCTCAAAGCAGGAAAGAGAAAGAATCATACTTCAACACCCTTTTATACATTTCCAGCATCAGAATTCAAGTCACATGGTGTCTTCAGTCAACATACAGTTACAAAGCATCCCTTTGAAGCTTCACCATTGTCTCATTTCCTGATGAACCGGAATACCCTCCGGGGCGTCTTCTGTGGGACAAAGAGACAAATCTCACACTTCCTTGTTACCTCCTGTAGATTCGAGTCCTTAGTCCTTGCAGACGTGACACCCCACAATACACATTCAGTCCTGTCTCTGTGGCAGCGTGAGCCCACAATGTGTGTCGGCCACAGACCTATGGTCTCAACACCTGAACTGTAAATTATCATTCATGCTTTTATCTCGTCTCACTTAGATTACTGTAATGCCCTTTTTATGTGTTTTAATAAAACTGCTGTTGGCCACCTTTAGGCAGTGCAAAATGCAGCAGCTCGACTTTTAACCTGGATGAAGAAAAAGGAACACATTTCCCCAGTTTTATCATCCCTTCACTGGTTGCCAGTTGCTTTTAGATTTCATTTTAAGATTTTAATTTTGACTTGTAGAGCTCTTAATGGCCAAGCCCCCTCATACATCTCAGCCCTCTTGACTCCTTATGCCACGACACGATCACCAAGATCCTCAAACCAGAGACTCCTGGTGGGCCCTCACATCAAGTTCAGAACCTGTGGAGATCGATCTTTCCAGGCCGCTGCACCACAGCTTTGAAACGCTCTTCCCCTGTCCTTGCACTGCCTTGAGTCAGTTGACTCTTTAAAGAAGGAGTTAAAAACTCATTTGTTTAGACAGGCCTTTAGCTCTCATTGAATGGTTTTTATTTCTTCACTGTTTTCTCTTTGTATCCCTATTAATATGTATATTGTATCTTGTTTCTATTGATTTTAATTTCTGGGTATTTGTAAATTTTAACTTGCTGTGAAACACTTTGTGATATACAGTATATCTGTGAAAAGTGCTATACAAATAAACTTTGCTTGCTTGCTTGCTTGAATAGTGAAAAGATTTGGACATTAAACTGTAGAACAATTAGTTTGTTTTTTTTGTTTGTTTTTTTTTAGAAAAAAGGGCATAAGTTACCATTTTAGACAATGTAGACTTGTTTTTATAGGAGACTTATATCTACCAGTGTGTTTTTAACCACCTAAAATTTGTATTTAATATGTAAAGCAAGTAAAACAGAAATTTAGAAGTAAAATATAAATACAGAAGTGAAAGCAAACAGTCAGGACTGGAAAAAAGGGAACAATTGGATGTGAACATGCTGTTGTGGTTCTGAAACTGTGAAATGCAGTGGAGTCATGATATTCAAAATGATCCTCTGGGCTGTATTGAGAAGCTTGAAACAAATGATCTTCGTTGACGTGGGAATTGTTGAAATGTTCACATTATATTCACAGAAAAGGTAGAGATATAATCATGTTCTAGTAATAAGCACGCTAGGAGTCAAGCTATGCATTTTGTATTTTTTTACAAAAATGAAAATCACATGATTACTATTTATTTTGTTTCATTTAACAAAGAAATTCTGCTTCAGACATGTTTGCAAATACTGGAAATGCTCTGTTTAGTTTAGACGTGGGAGTTGCTTGGATTAAGAGTGCAGGAGGCAGCTCACATGACGCCCACCAACTCACCATTAATGCGTTGTATATATAAATGAATTTGCACACATAGTCAGAGTAATCCAATGTAACATGGACCTTTGCAGGTTAACACCCAGCTAATGACCAGGAATCAGACATTTGTGGTCTCAAATGCACCTCATGCATCTTACTTTATAGTGGTAAAGCACTGAAATGTTCAGCCAAATGTTTGAAATTAAAATTCAGATTTCTACTATATCAACTACAGTTAATCTTAAAAAATGTAGTGACTGATCTCAAAGGAAATAAAATTTTAGAAATCCATTTTATTCAAGAAAACAATCTGAATTGTTAGCACTTTTGAATAAACCAAGTGACACATTTGGGTGTAAACGTATCACTTAGACATTCACCATACTTACTGTGTGGCCATGCAGATGTCAACCATAAATAAATAAAATAAATTCCTAATTAACTGGTTCTGATATATGACTACTGAAAACATAGTGCTTCTCAAGTCTCCGTTGATTAAAATGAACTCATTCTGAAATGTGTAAGACTCTTAAAGACATAAATGAGAGATGAATTACTTTAGTTAAAGTTAACTAGCTGGTAAATTTTAATATTAAAGTTGTCTTTGGCCTCCTAAACAATGTTTCACAAAACTTTTTTAGGAGTTGCAAAGAATTTTTTTTTCTTATTTTTATTAACATACCTGGCGTCTGGGCAGTAGAAGAAATGATTCAACCTATAACTGATACACGCCATATATGTATTGATTATACAGTACATGACTACTAAAAATAAACCACTTCTAAGCTACCACAACTAAGCAAATAATAACTGTAATTTTGCATGCAGCCACTATTTTTTTTTCAACAAAAATATTTAAAGCTAAATTTACACTGCTCTATTTCTTGCTGTATTTTTTTATTTTTAAGCGACTTGAGTGAATATAAATATTTACTCAGATATTAATCCAATGTTGTTTTTTAAATAGTTCGTTTACAATACCTAAAATAAGAGTGTTTGTACCCATATAGGGCAAGATAAAATTAGCCATGTTTTAGTTGCTGGAACATTTTCTTAAGTTTGCACGGTCTGTATTAAACAAAAATGCAGCTGCTCTACCGTTGCGCAAACTGTTTGCAGACAGTAAGGACGCCTATGACAGCCCCAGAAATGGTGAGCGAGAGAGAAGGAGAAAGAACAATAAGATTAATGGCTTTGATGGGCAAGTGATGTCTTGGGACAAAAACAAACAAAGAAAAAACAGGTTTCAGAACACTGAGCGATAAACAAAGATGTCACATGTTCTCTGTGGATGTCTGAGCGAGCAGCCAACCTTTCTTCTGGGCATGTCGAATATACAGCAATCTGATAGTTATTCAAAATGGCAATGATTAAGACGGCGGCGGGCAGGTAATAATGTGCTGTGATTTGTGTTTCCATTAACCTAAATTATGCACATCTCACATTTGTCCTAATGGACAAACAGTGCAATGACGTCCATTGACGTCACATTTGAGATGAGCCGCATTGCAGTCACATGCAGATTTGCACATGCCGGGCTTTGTGTAAATGTGGACCTTTTTTTTTAAAATTTCTTCTTTATTGAATTTTCCGGCAAACAAGAACAGAGGCAGTAATATGCTCTTTGGTTGTTGAACTAGTTGTGAGCCAAGCTGTGAAGATGTGCATAACTCCCTCAGCCCCCCCAGGGACCCTGTATTTTCATGGGCCTGCCTCTGACGTCAATGCTGGCTGTCCTGTGGATTGTCAGAACAGACTATTCAGTCGGGGGGAGGGGACTGGAAGTCTCTGTGGTGTGTGTCTGCCGCATGTGATGTGTGTGTGTGTGTGTGTGTGTATTCAAGCATGTTCCTGTCTGTGTGTATGTGCTTTTGCATGTGATCTGTAAACGTTTCACCGTGTGCCTGTGTGCAGTGTGCAAAAAGCTTGTACAGTGCCTTGAATCTGAAATGTGCTTTAAGTGGATAAGGTCTGTGGGATGTGGGGGGGGGGGTGGTAGGGGAGGAAGGCTGGTGGTGAGGCTGCGTGTGAACAAGAACACACACGTCTGAAGATGTGCAGCTCTTGTGTTTGGGAGGCAGGCCTCAGCCATCAGGAGGATGTTTGTTAAAAACGTCAGAGCTGGGAGAACGGTTAAGCATGGCTGCCGACCACTCAGTCAGCTGTTGATCCCCCACAGGCAACAGTAAAACCACTCTTTCCTCAGCGGCCATATGCTGTTCATGTGACATATAGATCGTGTTTTAGGACGGATCCGATTTCAGCCTCTTTCATCATCACCTTTCTGATTTCCACAAATGTTTCTCCAACACGTTATTGTGATATCCTACCGTGTAGCAATGATCACACTTGAGTTATTTCTTTGGCTAACTCTGCCGTTTATTCTGCAACACACATAATATGACTGAACATGGATTCTGCGCGGGGTTTTCACACTCTTGTTCTAATGTGTCCCCTTAATAGTAGTGCTGAACAATACAGGTAGTTCCCCCTAGAGGCATGTGCCAGTAATGTTTTAAATTAGACTTGCAGTCTACCACATCCCTCCCCTCTAGATTAAACTACTTTTAATTACACTAGCCAATTATGCTAGACATCCTGGAACTCCCATTTAACCCTAAACAATCACAGTTACTTTTAACTTCTTAAACACATGTGCCATACACATAATTTCTTTCTCTTTTTTTTTTTTTTTTTTACATGTATAACACACATAACAGTCTAACTGGGGATTTGGTTTGACTACCGCATCCCAGTGAGGTTCCAGGACGCATTCTTGTCCTGTGGCTGGGGAACTCACTACTGACTAAGTATAGTCCTTCAAGTAGTCTGGAGCTTTCCTAGCTCGCTGAGATCTTCTCACGGCGGGTGAGCCAGCTGCAGGTGAAGACTCAGACTGCTCCACTGTTTCGGCTGCTGCAGTGCTGCCCGTAGAATCTGCAGAGACGGTTACCTCAGGTTTCACCTGAAGTGGTGGTTCGTTGATGCTCTCCTCAGAATGGTTGTTAGACAACACCTCTGGTGCCATCGGCAGGGGAATGGAGCTCCTACCATGAACTTGGTCGATGTGTCGCCTCACCACTTGTCCATGGCCTAATGTCACCTTGAATGACACAGGGCCTGTCTTTTCTGTTATTTCTCCTGGTACCCAGGCTGGTCCTGAGCCAAAATTGCGGGTGTAGACCACGTCTCCTTCTCTCAGTATTCTCTCTCTAGCATGCATGTCATGATAACCTTTTTGTTTCTCTTGTTTGTCATGCACTTTGTTTCTGAAGTCTGGATGTATTAAGTCAAATGTTGACCTCAACTTTCTTCCCATCCATGGACCTGCGTAGTCAATGTGAATTCTTCTCCATGGTTTATCTGGAACTTCCCAGGGATGTAGTGGGGCTGCTGGAGGACTGTTCCTGTTCTCCTGGCATGCCGCACATGACTTCACAAGCGCCTCCACCTCTGCATCCATGTTGGGCCACCACATGTAACTCCTCGCCAACGCTTTCATGCGAGTGATGCCAGGGTGTGCTTGGTGTAGTTGTTGCAGTAAGGCATTCCTACCAGGTGGTGGAACAACCACGCGTCCTCCCCACAGGATACAACCTTCCTGGGTGCTGAGCTCATCCTGTCGTCGGGCATAGGGAATGAACTCAGGACTGTTCATCTTCGGCCATCCTCGCAAGATGTATTCTCGCACTCTTGCTAGAACAGGGTCTTTGTCTGTCCACTTCTTTATTTGTTGTGCGTTCACCAGGGGCACGCCGATATCTTCAAACAATAGCACTCTCTCCTCCTCCTCAGGCGTGCTGTCTCTTCCTCCATCCAAGGGTAGCCTACTCATCGCGTCAGCATTCGTATGGTCCCGTCCGGCTTTGTAAACGATGGTGTACTCATACGCTGCTAATGTAACGGCCCATCTCTGAATTCTCTGAGATGTCATCTGGGGTATGGCTCTCATTTCACTGAACAGTGAAATTAGTGGCTTGTGGTCAGTCACTATAGCGAACTGTCTCCCGTACAGGTATTTGTGGAATTTTTTTACACCAAATACTACTGCAAGGCCCTCCTTGTCTAGCTGGGAGTAGTTTTTCTCAGCTGCACTAAGAGTTCTTGAGACGAACCCTATGGGTCTCTCTGAGCCATCCTCCATACGATGAGAGAGTACAGCACCCACACCGTAGGGTGATGCGTCACACGCCAGGATGAGTGGTTTGTTTGAATCATAGTGCACTAACACACTACAGGACTGAAGTAGCGCTTTGGACTCTTCAAACGCCTTCTGCTGCTTGACCCCCCATGACCATTTTTCTTCCTTCTTAAGTAAGGTATGTAGTGGTGCCAGCAGCGTGGAGAGCTTTGGGAGGAACCTATGGTAATAGTTCAACAAGCCCAGGTAGGCTTTTAACTCAGTAACATTTTGTGGCTCAGGCGCCTCCGCAATGGCTTCCACTTTGTCTGTTAGAGGGTGTAGACCACTGGCGTTGATCTTGTGGCCTAGGAACACCACCTCTTTTCCCATGAACTCACACTTGCTTCTTTTCAACCTCAGACCGCTTTTCTCCAACCGTTGAAGCACTTCCTCCAGCGTTTTCAGATGTTCTTGTTCATTTGGTCCTGTACAAAGGATGTCATCCAAATAAATGGCAACATTCGGAATTCCACCTAGGATGCCCTCCATAGTTCTCTGGAATATAGCAGGACTGGAAGCTACTCCAAATGGTAAGCGTGTGTAGGTATATAAGCCTTTGTGTGTATTGATGGTTACATACTTTCTTGATTCTTCTTCCAGGACTACTTGTTGGTAGGCGTGACTCATGTCTAATTTCGTGAAGTGTCGGCCGCCGTTCAGCTGTGCGAAGAGGTCCTCCACTTTAGGAATTGGATACTGATCCACCCGTGATGCTCGATTGACAGTGAGTTTGTAATCTCCACATATTCTAATGGAGCCATCCGGCTTTCTCACTGGGACTATGGGCGCCGCCCATTCTGCAACCTGCACTGGCTCAATGATCTTGTCATCCAGCAGCCTCTGTAGCTCGCTTTCGACCAGTGGCTTGACTGCATAGGGCACCGGTCGGGGTTTGCAGAATCGTGGTTGGGCCTCCTTGTCCACATTAATCTTTGCAGTGACACCTTTTAGCTGTCCTACGCCTTCTTTGAACACCTCAGCGTGTCTTTCGAGGATCTCCTCCAGCTGCAATTTGGGCTGAGATTCCACTTTATTCACCAACTGATCAATCATGGCCAGTTCTTGTAGCCAACTTCGCCCTAGTAGATTTGGTCCTTCGCTCCCAACTACTACTACAGGTAAGTCCTTTTCTTTGTTTTCGTGCTGCACCTTCACTTGTGCCATGCCTAGCACGTCTAGCTTCTCTCCTGTGTATGTTTTTAATTTTAATGAACAGGGATTTAATTCTGCTGTGTCTGTTTTCTTCCACAGTTGTGTATATTGCTGTTTACTTAATATGGTTACTCCACAGCCTGTATCAACTTCAAATGTTACTTTCATTCCATTAACATTCATGGTACGCGTGATGGGCGCTACCTTGGTCAGCTCCTCTGACGTGTTGTAAATTGTGTGAAAACCCATGTCTTCTGTATCACTTTCTCCCTCCCCTCTCAGTTGATTCGCTCGCTGTTCCTTTCCTGGGCCCTTGTTTTCATACTTTTGCCCATTAACTGTCGCTTTCAGCACCTGTGCGCTGTCCACCTTTATTCTACATGCTTTCTTAATGTGCCCTCGCTTGCCACAATTATGACACAGCTCAGTGGCAAATTTGCACTCGGCGGCATTGTGCTGGCCTTTGCAGCGATAACAACTGGGGAATTTGCGCTGAGTTTTGTCAGTCGACACTTTGTAGACACCTACTTGGGTCTTAGGCACACGAACATGCGTTGCTGTGTCCTCTGTTAGCTTCCCTTGCATTTCTCTCACATCTTTAGATGCTGTTTCCATCGCTTGGCATAATTCCAAAGCCTTCGCAAAAGTGAGTTTTGTTTCAGATAAAAGTCGCCGTTGCATTCGGTCATCATTCACTCCACACACAAGTCTGTCTCTTAACATTTCTTCCAATGAGTCTTTGTAATCACAGTGCAGTGTTAATTTCCTCAATTCTGCCACATACTCTGCTATGGACTCAGTGTTCCTCCTTATGCGTGAATTAAATTTGAATCGTTGCACGATTTCACTCGGTTTGGGGCTGAAGTGCTTCTGAAGCTCAGCAGTAAGCTGGTCGTACGTTTTATCTTTCGGTAATGCAGGGCTTATTAAATTTCTCAACAAACTGTAAGTAGTTGCACCAACTCCACTCAACAGTACAGCCTTCCTTTTGTCTGGCTCCTCAATGTCATTAGCTTCGAAGAAAAAGTCCAACATTTCACTATATTCTTCCCATGACTGAGTCGAGTTATCAAAAGGGGTTACCGTTCCGATTACAGCCGCCATTGCTCGTCGTGGTGGGGAAACCTCGTTTTTCCTCCTCTGAACTTGCACTCGAACTACTGGAGTCACTTGAGTTCGCCACACTTGCAATGTTCTCTGTTTCTCGCCGCTGATTTTTTTCTTTTAATCCTCGTCGCCAATTGTGTGATATCCTACCGTGTAGCAATGATCACACTTGAGTTATTTCTTTGGCTAACTCTGCCGTTTATTCTGCAACACATAATATGACTGAACATGGATTCTGCGCGGGGTTTTCACACTCTTGTTCTAATGTGTCCCCTTAATAGTAGTGCTGAACAATACAGGTAGTTCCCCCTAGAGGCATGTGCCAGTAATGTTTTAAATTAGACTTGCAGTCTACCACAGTTATCCACTCACAGACGGATTTGGGATTTGGTGGCAAAGCGATGCTGATGGAGCGTGCACTCCCCATCCAAACTGATAGAGATCAGAGAGAACCCTGATCCACGTGTTGTCGAGTCAGGAGATTCTACTTGGTCTAATTCAATATTTTAAAAAATTAAGAAAGGACACCATGGACCTGATTTGGAAGTACAATTTGCTTTATTCCTTATTTTCCAATTCCATGTTGTTCTTTACATCATTTATATTTTCCATTTATTTGGTTGCTTTAGTATGGTAAGAGGTTACTTTTGAATTTATGGTTTTACACACAAAATTTACTCTTAAAATGAATGCTTTTATAGACTGATCATGAGTGGTTCGGGGGAGAGTGAAAATCTGACTAAAATACACTTTAGTTACTACAAGAAAGCAACCCTAACTATAAAATTGTGGCTGCATATTGATTCATACTTATTGTGCCATTTCTACTAATCGTTAAAACACAAAGTCCGGTGGCTCATCCAGAATAGTATTTTTTTGTCATGATTGCTCTGCTAAAATGTGTTATTTGGGCTGTGACAGCATCACACTTTAACTACACTATAATCTTGGCCTGAAAATATCGGGATAATGATGTTTGATATCTATCTATAGAAAATGTGAAAAGTCAAACTGATCTTTAACTTTGTCTGTTGTGTAAACTCTTGTTTTTCAATCACAGGGGTCCTTGAGGGAACGTTCAGCGCTCCTCAGGATATTGTCTAATTTCACTTCTTAATTAGTCCAAAAAATTTGCAAATAAGTTGCTGTTGTTGGGCATGGGTGCCTGTAGTGGCTCTTCCGTATCAGTAGGTGGCAGTATGAATGCAATAATAATGGCTACTGTCTTCGTCTTCCTCCTCTTCTTCATGTGTTTTATGGAGGTTAATGACCTTGTTAAGACATGCTAGTGATTGTGGTGACTAGATGAAAAACAGCGATGGATAAATATTTGAAACTGAAAGATTTAGACTCTGAGGCCCTGTGCTGATGGGGCAGCCGCCACGGTCTGGCGCACCCAAGGCTTCAATAGCAGAGTGAAAGGGACACCCAGATGTTATTGTGCACTGTTTTTTGCATCACAAAACGCTCATTGCCAAGACTTTACCACCATACCTATGTAGCTCCTGTGATGGATGATGTTGTGTAGATGGTAAACTTTTTAAAGACCTCTGAAAAGCCACATCTTTATGTGGGGAAATGGGAACGGAGCATAAAACCTTAATGGTCCATACTGAGGTCTGAAGGTTGTCAGGCACAAGCGCATGAGCTCAGAGAGGAACTAAGTGTTTTTGACTGATGAGAGGTAGGGCTTTGCGATATGATGATATATATCGGATGACGATATAAAAATGTCTGTCGTTTCATAGAATACGCTATCGTTTATATCGTGATTTAAAATGCACATACTTTCGTTTATTCAGCAAAGCTCCTGACCACTACTTATCAGCACCCTGCCTCTCCCCGGCCCACATTGCGCACAGCGGAACAGGTGTGTGGTGGCTAGGCTCTCCCATGGTTGCTAACTCCAAACTACTGGTTTGGTCAAATAGCTGCTACTCCTGTTTGCCAGGGATGTGGGACTGTTTGCCATTGTACTGCGTCAGAGAGGATAGTCTGCTAACCTCGTTTTAATAGGAGGTAAGTGATGTTAACACCAATTATAAAACGGCAAATGCTAAATGATGCTAAGCTGTGCTAACTGGAAACATTGTTAGTGTATCAGACAATCATTTCTTTGGTTTAAATTACTGCTGAGTTGCTTAGTTTTGTCTGAAAAAAAAAGTTGTTAAAGCTGCAAAAGTGCTTGATGGTGGCACATGCACGCAAAATAAATAATAAATTAAAATGGGTCAGAGGAGCAAGTTGGTTCTTAATGTAATTTATTTGATTTCTAATCATTTTAATTAGTCAAGCAGTGATAATGAATAAAGTTAGTCATCAGATGTATTTTATTACATTACCTTTTGTGTCTTTGATTTTTCAGATCATGACCAATCTGAAATATTTTTGCTAAGAAGCAAGCAGGTTAAATCAGGCCAGAATGGCAGTCTGCAGGTCTACACTTAAATTTTCATTGAAACTAACAGCTAATTTATATCTGTAGATGACAGTGAAGGGTAATTTTCTCATTTTCAGACATTTTTTAATGTTCTGTAGGTTGGTTTTTTTTTTTTTTTTTTTTTTTTTGCTATTCTCCTGGCTCAGGAAATATTTAACTTACTGATGTTTACTTTTTATTCATATGATATGACTTAGAAGAAAAACCTGAAATTTATGAGAATCAAGTCTTAAATGCACATTAAAAAACTATTTTATAACACTGCAAAATTATGAGGGGAAAAAGGTACATGTAAAGTTTTTTTTTTTTTTTTTTTTTTTTTAAAGACATGGTCCTTTTTTATGTGATTAAACTGTAGAATTTACAGGAAATGTATATCGTGACATATATCGTTATCGTGATAAAAGGTGGCTTGTGATATGACATTTTTGTCATATTGCACAGCCCCAGTGAGAGGTGTGATGATGCAGAGTTGCTTGCACGTGAGTGGTGTGCATGGCTAGCTTACCTGTCAGATATATTTCAGCATCTGAAATACACAAATGCAAGGCAAAGTTGAAAGCCTGTTCACAAGCACAGACAAAATAAATGAATTGCATTCAAAGGTACACCTCTGGCAAAAACATCAGGAAAGTGCCAACCTTGACATGTTCCTGCCAGGATAGCCGCTTTGTGTTCACCTAAAGAGGCCTAAGTTTCACGCGGAGTATAAACTAATTACAAGACTAATTACAAGACTACTGTCATTACATTTGCATATTTTAGACTGAAGATGGTGTTTCTTTTCTTTTTGTTTTTTTTTATTAGATTGCATGTGCATGCATGTGTGTCTGCAGGTGTGTGTGCCTACGTTTCCATCTGTAAATATAGATAGATGTGTGGTTAGATATTATTGGGGGCATTACTGTTTTTATGCAAAGCACTTTGTGATACATTAATTCATTGTATGAAAAGTGTTATATAAATAAAGATTGATTGATCGAGTGATTGTTACGCTGTAATAGTCTACAGTATGTCATTTTGTAATATTTTTGTTTGGTGGGGTTCCCGGAGATTTTTTCAATGTAAAAAGCATTCCTTGGTTTAAAAAAGGTTGGAAAACACTGGTGTGAACAATCAGGTTTCTGTACATATAACTTTTTAACCATTTACCATTTTCCTACTGTTAGGATAGTTTTGTTTTTAATTGAAGACCTACTCATTCAGATGCATTTTTCTCCTTGGTGGTGCAGCAGATGACTGTTGTGGTTTGTGGCTTTATTTCAAAGTTCTGTATTCATAGAATTGTGTCCTGTTATAGTTCACTTTTACTGGCAGTGTTGCCGGATTTTTATAAAATAGAAAAGCGTGGCTATCTCTGAAAACTAGGTTATAAACAAGCAGCTTTAAAAGAAAACAAAATCAAGGGACACAACAGAACTGGCAACTATGCCTGGCCTGTCAGTTTGTCTGGTTTGCCTTTCTTTTTGTGTGCTGTCATGACCGGCTCAAAGCCATGACAAATAATGGGAAGACACCATGGGTTAGAGTGCACAACATAACTTTATTCAAATAACTTAAATTGAAGTGCCAATGAGGTTGGTTAACTTAAGATACCTGTAAAGAAAAATAATGTGAATGGACATAATTAAGGCAGTAGTATCTGGAATGTTGGCATTAGTGTTAGTGCAGTGTGAAGTGTCTGGGGGGAAAAAGAAACTTAACAAAGGGTGTGGAACAAGGCTCAGCAGTTACCCCATTCTTTCTCTGGAGCTCTCTGGCTCTCAGGATCTCTTTTACCCCTTTTCCACCAAGCTGGTTCCGGTGCTTAACTGGAGTCAGAGCCTGACTTGGCACCAGTTCTTTGCTTTCCGACTGCCTAAGCACTAGCTCCAGGCTCTCAAAATTGGTGCTAAGCTGGCTGCAACTCCTTGCTGGGCCAGAGCTGCGAACCACTTGACGTTGGTTACGTACTCTGCCGTGGGCGGGGTTAACTGATGAGCCGAAAGTGCCTCAAAACACTACTGACCGCCATTTTCCATTCCGAACAGCAGAGCAAGCATGGATTCCAAAACGAAGCAGAGTTGGCGCAAAGAGGTTCCTGCCTCTATGGTCATCTGCTGAAGTACAAGTTAAACTGGAGGGGGGCGCAGTCAGACAAAGCCCATTTTTGAGCAAATTACAGAGGGAGATGGCTGCCGCGAGTTACGACCGGACCCTCGACCAGCTGATAAATAAAATCAAGAAGCTGAAGTAAGAATTCAAAGACCATAAGAGATCTTGAGCATAGCAGCAATGGGAGACCCCAAAAGAATCCCCACTTTGATATAATGAACTCTGTTCTTGGGGACAGCCCTCCAACCAAACAACCGGGGCCTTGAACTCGACCACAGCTTCAGCCATCCTAACGGCCATGGATGAGTCTGAGTCAGCACTCCTAAAGAGACAACAAGCTCCTCCATGTTCACAAGTTGGCGCTTCTTCTTCTTTTCCTCCTTTACCTTCTTCTTCTGTGCTGTTCTGTGGATTGCGTAAACACGCTTTACACTACGTAATGGCGTAGCCCTGACTAGCTCAGTGTTGGTCGAAAACCAGCTGGTTCTTATGAGGCACGACAGTTGAACTGGTTAAGCACTGGCATAGGCACCAGAACCAAACTAGCACCGGCTGTTTTGGTGGAAAAGGGGTATTTGAGAGCAAGTGGAAGTGCCTTTTATACTGGGAACTAGGTCCAGGTGTTGCCAATACTTAATTGGCCAACCACACCCACTGAACACCTGCAACTCAACACAAGCAGGAGATGAAAAAAAAAATGACCTGCCCAACAACCAAAAGAGGCAGGGACGTCACAGTTCCTATGTTGAGACAAAGTGTGAATGAAAAATAAAACAATTTAAGAGGCACTGGATTACTTAAAAATATTATTGTATGTGTAGTATCAAAGCCCCTTCTGTCTAATGTATTGAAATTCTCCTCAGATCATGACACCTATTAATAATTAGTGGTGTGGAAAAAAGAAATAAAGTCCATCCTGTGGAGCAGTCACAGGACCATGAAAACATCAGCCAGTCATTGCATTCAGCTGGAGGAGCTACCTTTTAACCCACCCACTTACAGTGGGGCGAAAAAGTATTTAGTCAGCCACCAATTGTGCAAGTTCTCCCACTTAAAAGATGAGAGAGGTCTCCAATTTTCATCATAGGTATACCTCAACTATGAGAGACAAAATGAGAAAAAAAAATCCAGAAAATCACATTGAAGGATTTTTAATGAATTAATTGGTAAATTCCTCAGTAAAATACCGTATTTTCTGGACTATAAGGCGCACTTAAAATCCTTTAATTTTCTCAAAAATCGACAGTGCGCTTTATAATCCGGTGCGCCTTATGTATTAATTCTGGTTGTGCTTACTGACCTCGAACCGATTTTATGTGGTACACAGCGCTCAAAAATCAGTCAAAAATGTTTTAGTACGACTTTGGTAAGCTACGAAGCCGAACCGCTTGATGGATTGTTGGAGCATTACGGTAGTCAGGAGCCTCGCGGAGTAATATGTGCTTCAACATAATGGCCGGATGGCTTTTTCCACAAATCTCCATCCCTATTGATCTGCCACTCCATGCGTGCCCATCTCACCGATACTATCAAAACCCAAGTGAAGCAAACTAATTCGGAGCTTGCCATCATTCCGGGTGGATTAACCAAAGAACTCCAACCGCTATATTGGTGTCAACAGGTCTTTCAAAGTTAAATTGCTAGCGAGTTACGCCACTATCTGCCAATGGATCGTGGATCGAATCTGCTCCTGTTTAGCTGTAATTAATATTCAAAAATGATATTTTCGGGACGAAAGAATTCAAGTGTCCCGGCATTTGTTTGCATTGTTTACTTCTCGGGGCTGCCGCCGGAGAGCGAGCCGTATCGAGTACCAAGCGAGTATTCTGGCCAATATGGCGATGTAAACAGCCAGGGACCAAAAAACGTACATTTGCTCGTGGAACAGGTCATTCACACTCGCAGACAATCGCGCTATATGTGTCTATAATGACTATAGATAGGATTTTCTTTCCATGCACGCAAAAAAAAAAAAAAATCCCAGATCCGACTACCTCGCGAGGTAGACGATACCCAAAAGCCGATGGTGTATAGAACACGTATATTAGGATTTGTATGTGAAATTTCGGCATCAAAACTGCTCCCGTTTAGCTGTAATTAAATATTCAAAAATGATATTTTTGGGACGAAAGAATTCAAGCATCCTGGCATATGTTTACTTATCAGGGCCGCCGCCGGAGAGCGAGCCATATCGAGTACCGAGCGAGTACCCAGCGAGTATCCTGGCCAATATGGCGATGAACAGCCACGGACTAAAAACGTTCCGCCTGCTCATGGAACAGGTCATTCACACTCGCAGACAATCAGAATCAGAAAAAGATTTATTGCCAAGTACATTAACAGATCACTGATAACATACGAGAGAATTTGACTTGACACAGAAAATGAACCTGCATTTCCGTGCCGCGGCGCATCTGAAACGTGCCTGTCAGCAGGAGGGTACAGGTAGCATAAGAAATAATACAATAGGAAGGAGCAAAAAAAATCATTGATTCAGAATACTGGTTGCATGATCAATCAATATTATGATTACAAGGGGAAAAAAAAGCCCTCAATGCACATCAGCGGACCAAGATTTCACAGGACACAAAGAGAGCAGTGAGTGGATCTTATTTATCAGTTCGTGGATCAATATGAGTGCACTGTTGAAGCAAGTGTTGTATCAGAAGAACAACAAGGACACTTTGGCAGGAGATGTTTTGTCTGGCTACTCGCAATCGTCCTTGCGATTATCTGAGCAGCTGCTGTCCAAGGCCTTGTGCTCAATGTTTTGAAAAAACAGACTGCAGACAATCAGGAGGAATTTTTGTAGGGAAATTGAGCCAAATAGAACTGATCACAGAGAAGGAGCTTTATTTTCTTCTGTAGATTCAGTACTTAATCCTTCATTGCGGGGCGTTGAGTCCGTCGTGGATAGACCGAAGCGTAACCATGATGCAATCCACCTTCCGAGACAGTTCTCCATTTGTCGCTATCAGGGTCTTCTCCAATTTTTCAATTTGATGGATGCACCTCGCCTGGCCAGCATTTTGATAGGTTGTATCCATCTTCAGCAATTTGCGGTACACCAGGACAATCCCAGTTCCAATCAGAACGATCCCGATCACCATTATTACGAAGACATACAAATCTTCAATATCTTTGATAGAGAGATTAGTTAGGCACAAGATCCTCCAATTACTTGTGTCCCGTAAATAGCCCGCTGGAGCCGTCCCTGCGGGGCAGACAGCTTCCCCCGGAGCACTTTTCCTTGTTGAAAAAATAGTGTCAATTGTGTTCAAAGCCCAGCTTATTAATTCCATAATTTATTTCGACGGTCAGCAGTTAGACGCAGACAGACAACAGCAAGCTGGGATCCAGTAGTTGGGGGGGGGGGGGGAGGAAAAAAAGTCAGAGCAAGAGAGAAGGAAAAAGGCGTTATATGTCGCGCTATATGTGTCTATAATGACTATAGATAGGATTTTCTTTCCATGCACGCAAAAATTTTTTTTTTCCCGGCTCCGACTGCCTCGCTTTAATGCACCTTATAATCCAGTGCGCCTTATGTATGAAAATAGACCATCAAATAGACCGTTCATTGATAGTGCGCCTTATAATCCGGTGCGCCTTATAGTCCCAAAAATACGGTAAGTATTTGGTCACCTACAAACAAGCAAGATTTCTGGCTCTCACAGACCTGTAACTTCCCCTTTAAGAGGCTCCTCTGTCCTCTACTCGTTACCTGTATTAATGGCACCTGTTTGAACTCGTTATCAGTATAAAAGACACCTGTCCACAACCTCAAACAGTCAGACTCCAAACTCCACTATGGCCAAGACCAAAGAGCTGTCAAAGGACACCAGAAACAAAATTGTAGACCTGCACCAGGCTGGGAAGACTGAATCCGTAATAGGTAAGCAGCTTGGTGTGAAGAAATCAACTGTGGGAGCAATTATTAGAAAATGGAAGACATACAAGACCACTGATAATCTCCCTCGATCTGGGGATCCACGCAAGATCTCACCCCGTGGGGTCAAAATTATCACGAGAACGGTGAGCAAAAATCCCAGAACCACACGGGGGGACCTAGTGAATGACCTGCAGAGAGCTGGGACCAAAGTAACAAAGGCTACATCAGAAACACACTACGCCGCCAGGGACTCAAATCCTGCAGTGCCAGACGTGTCCCCCTGCTTAAGCCAGTACATGTCCAGGCCCGTCTGAAGTTTGCTAGAGAGCATTTGGATGATCCAGAAGAGGACTGGGAGAATGTCATATGGTCAGATGAAACCAAAATAGAACTTTTTGGTAAAAACTCAACTTGTCGTGTTTGGAGGAGAAAGAACACCATACCTACTGTGAAGCATGGGGGTGGAAACATCATACTTTGGGGCTGTTTTTCTGCAAAGGGACCAGGACGACTGATCCGTGTAAAGGAAAGAATGAATGGGGCCATGTATCGTGAAATTTTGAGTGAAAACCTCCTTCCACCAGCAAGGGCATTGAAGATGAAACGTGGCTGGGTCTTTCAGCATGACAATGATCCCAAACACACTGCCCGGGCAACGAAGGAGTGGCTTCGTAAGAAACATTTCAAGGTCCTGGAGTGGCCTAGCCAGTCTCCAGATCTCAACCCCATAGAAAATCTTTGGAGGGAGTTGAAAGTCTGTGTTGCCCAGCGACAGCCCCAAAACATCACTGCTCTAGACGAGATCTGCATGGAGGAATGGGCCAAAATACCAGCAACAGTGTGTGAAAACCTTGTGAAAACTTACAGAAAACGTTTGACCTCTGTCATTGCCAACAAAGGGTATATAACAAAGTATTGAGATGAACTTTTGTTATTGACCAAATACTTATTTTACCGAGGAATTTACCAATTAATTCATTAAAAATCCTTCAATGTGATTTTCTGGATTTTTTTTTCTTGTTTTGTCTCTCATAGTTGAGGTATACCTGTGATGAAAATTGGAAACCTCTCTCATCTTTTAAGTGGGAGAACTTGCACAATTGGTGGCTGACTAAATACTTTTTTATCCCACTGTATGTACATTCTGGCTGTGCATTCATCGTGTGACTCCTCTGCTTTGTTTCATCGTCTGTATAAAACACAGTGCAATGTATTCTGGAAGCTGCATAGTGGGATTCTTTAAATTCAGATAAATTAGCACCACGTTTGTGAGGCTATGGGAGGCTAGTTTCTTCTTTGTGAATGTATCCTCTACTGTGGCTTTAACACAATATCAATTCTCATTTATAATAATAATAATAACAATGGATTAGATTTAAATGGCGCTTTACATGTCAAGTGACATCTCAAGGCACTTGCAGTGAGTCCATTATTCATTCACTCCAGACAGACAATGGTAGTGGTAAGCTACTACTGTAGCCACAGCTGCCCTGGGGCAGACTGACAGAATCATGGCTGCCAATCCACACCAACGGTCTCTCCGACCACTACCGAACATTTATGCACATTCATACCCAGTGTCATGGACACTGGAAACAAGGTGGTTAGTGTCTTGCCCAGGGACACAACGGCAGGATGGCTGGGGACAGCGGGATTCGAACCACCAGCTCTCTGGTTATTGGACAACCTGCTCTACCTCCTGAGCCACTGCCGCCCACATTTCCCCCCTCTGTTCCATTTTTGCTGAGCACCAAGCTGGATGGCAGGAAGTTCCATTTTTATATGGTCTTTGGCATGACCTGGCTGGGACTTGAACCTTGACCTCCCGGTTGTGGGGTGGATGCTCTACCTCTAGGCCACCATTCCGGTGGTTATAATATGATCCGGGATCAGGATGCGATTAGCAGATCACTTTCTTCAATATTGTGAGATAGGGCCTTGGAGGAGGTATGCACCCATGGATCACCTCCAAATTCCAATGGGTTCATCTGTAGCCCAAGAGTCACATCTGGTGAAAATTTCATCAAAATCTGTCAGGTAGTTTTTGCGTAATCCTGCATACACAAAAAAAGGGCTTTGGCAGAGGTATGTACTCTCAGATCACCTCCAAAATGTAATGGGTTCATCCGTAGCCCACGGGCCATCTATCTAGTGGTTTTTGCATAATCCTGCTAACACACACACAGGCAGACCTGATCACATTACTTCCTTGGCGGAAGTAAACATCATTCTGTGATTATATTACGATTGCACTGTAAAATTACAAGGGAACATCCATCCATTCATCACAATTACATTTTTGACTCTTGAGAGCTAACTTAAATTTTGTTCTTAAAGAAATGATAAAAAGGGTTTTCCATATTATTTAGTGCCTACCTGACCAGCACCTCACTATCACCACTTATCCAGTTACAGTAAGGGTCACAGAGGGTCAGAAGCGTATATAAAGTAATATATTCAGCATAAATATAGTAATGCTAGTGCTTGTAAGCTACTTAGGTGTCCCTAAGAAAATTCAGATCACTGCTTAAAACTGGAGTGCCAATAAACAGCTCAAGAGTTTCATTTTCCGTGTTAACTCCCTACTCTAAATCTAAAGAAAGAACCACTTAGGCTCCATGTCCACCAAATGCGTTTTTTGTCACCCGACCGCCCTGAGCATTTTTTTTTCAGTGTCTGTGCGCAGCGCTCTGGGGGGAAAAAAAAAAAGTCTGCGTCCCCGTATCCCAGCAACAGCTTGTCACTCTCAGCTCAGCACTTACGCTTTTCCTATTGTCAGACTTTCTACTGATTTTTTTTTTTTTTAAATAGCAGTCTCTAAATAACAATGGGCAGGAAATGTGTTTTAGCAGCTCTGGATGTGAAATATGATGACATGGAAAGCAGGAGTTTGAGTACAGACTAGTACCAGTGTCCTATGTCCTGCCCACGCAGCAGTTCTGATTGGCTGCTTAGGCTGAATGTCCACCAACACCTTTTTTTTTTTTTTGCTCTGGGCGACTATTTTCCATTCATTCTCTATGTAGTCCAGTGTTTACAATGCTGAGCGCCCTCGGCGGTGGCCGTTTTTTGTAGCGGTGCTCAGAGTTGAAAAAAGTTCAACTCTTCCGAGACTGCAGCTGAGCTCGTCAATGTCAGACCTTAAGCAGCCAATCAGAACTGCTGTAATTTTACACAGTTTAATACAAGAGGCTTTCATCTTTTTTCTCCTGAGAAAGTGTGTTGTTTAGTTTTTGTGTGTGTCACATAAAGCGGTCAATGTGTTTGCACAGTTTGCTTTGACAGGTCGAGCTGGTCAGTCACTTCCTGTTGTGCAATAATTCATCAAGCATAACAAACGGTTCCTCCGTCACTTTGGAGAGCTGCGGATAAGAAGGGTTCACTGCTGGGTCACAGACAGAGTCGTGGCATCCTTTGTGATCTACGGCGAGCTCTTCACCCATAACTGGCTCACATAAACTCAGAGTCACGAATGTTGCAGGGAATGTTTTTTTAGCATTTGCTTCACATCAAAATTTCCGTGCATAAGCTACTTGAAGGTGCACAGACATGAGCCCTAACGGAGCTTTAGGAGGTCTTTGAACTGAGAGCTCTTGTTTTGTATCACTTGACATGTTTTTGCACCTTCCATTTTAGATTAAAGAACTGAATATAGTCAATTTCGGAAGATAAGCGTGAGCATGAAAATAGGTGTTTGCAGAGTAAAATTACATACTGTACGCCTGTAAGTTAGGCATCTGTCACTGAATAAGTGCAGATGACTTATTTTAACTGATATATTTTTCAAAGGAACATTTATATTATGCACCAGAAATGTTAAGTAGGTGGCTTCCCTGATGAGAAAACCTCTAACATTTAGTTTCTAGGCATTTGTCATCAAGCAAAAATGGGAGAAAAGGTGAACGAGAGTATCCGAGAGAATCCATTGTGTTATACCTCTGAATGGAGCAGCTGCTCAGCAGTGTAGGAATGCCAGTGATTGATAGAGCAGATGCTGACGTAAACCGCCACAGCTCCCACCTCTCCCTCCCCTTTTCTTTCCCTCTTTGTCTCTCGATATGATCAGTATGTAATGCCGTGGCTGTGAAGGGAGTCTTGCGCACTTTACGCCGTATCACGTTGCAGAGTCGAAGCTGTTTAGGTGCTCTGAGTGCTGATATCGCAAGTGCACGTGTGCAAAGGTTGTAGCGATAGGAAGCTCACTTCATTTGGGACTTGATATCCTCATTTCACCAGTTCGCACAAAGAGACAGAGCTGAAATTTAAGATGTAATTCATATGTATTGATAACTCAGTATTCTGTGTGCTTCCTATGAACTGGAGAAGTTGCTTTATGCATAGTTTGCTCTTTTTTTTCAACACAAATTTCACATTAACAAAATTTTCTCTTTTTTTAGCTGTAGTCATGCACAGGAGAAGATGAGTTATGATTTTGTAGAATGAGCTTCTTTTGTTTTTAATCCAGATCATCAAGTCCATTAACAAAAATGAAAATCATCTTTGTCTGGATTTAGCTTATTATTATTATTAGGTAACTCTTAATTCACACAGGACAGCATTAAGCATGTTGGAATATTTCAGTGTGACTTCATATATGCTTTTTTTTTTTTAACACAACTTTGCAGAGTGAGGCCTTTGCTAAAGGGACGTACCATATTGATTTATTTTACTGAGCCAGTTCAAGGCAATATTTACAATTATAATTTATGTAAAGGCTCAGCAAGGTTAGCCTGGTGAAATAAATCAATGGAATGCTTTTCTTCAGCGTGCGTTTGAGTCGCTGCAGATATTTGAAGTCAGCAGCCAAAATACCAACAGACAAAGTTTTTGTGAAATCTGAGCCAAAATAAGGCAGGAATTAGACCTTGGTGTGACCATTGTTTAGACTGTCTCTCTTCCCTCACACTCATACACTCAATGATTTCTTTTGTATGTATTTTCAGTAAATTTATAGGATTCTCTCTCATTGTAACAAAGGGAGCTCTTTGGTTGGAATAACATTAAATGGTCTGTTTTTCACTGTGGGTCTCTTCAGTCTGTGGCACTGGGGCCACATGGGGCTCTTTTGCCTACAGCCAATGGCTCCTTATGGCTTTGATGACAAACTACAAAATCATGCAAATTCATGGGAATAAAATACGAAAAAGTTGCTAAATTATAAAGAAAAAACACAATTTTGCAAGAAAGGGAAAAGTTGTACATTTATAAGAAAGGCCTCACAAATTTACCAGAGAAAAAAACAAGTTTACATTTAAAATTTAGGAAGAAGTAGTTGCAAATTTAAGGGCAAACCCCAGACATCTTACAAAAACTGGTAATAAAAAAAGCCAGTACATGTATGCAAAGTCAGAAATACACAAAAACTCAAACATTTATTAGTAAAATGTTGCAGATTTATGAGAGGAACTCATATTACTTTGCTTGTTTTTCTTTACTTGTTATTTATTTGTGTACCCCCCCCCCCCCCACGCCAACTTGAGTCTTTCCACCACTGGAACCCCCTTCAGACTACTCTGGAAATCCAGGTAAACCCAATTAAGATCCAGGTTGCCTCTCTTGTTTGAATAGGGTCATCCAGACTACTTGACCTGGGCTAACTGACCCTACAACCGACGTGGGTCGTTGCCCACCTTACCTCAGCTTGGCTGACATTTGAATAGGACAACATGGATAAATGTACTAGGTGTCACTGTCATCATGTCACAGCACAGTGACGGAGTGTAAAAGAATCTGATTGTCACCAGCTGCTGCCAAGCCAAGACCAGCCCATCTTGGAACAAAAGCTATAGGATGCACATTGATATGGCCCAGGACAGTCTCCCTGTTCAGCTCGCACAGACATGCATGGTGGAATCCTCCGCTCCATGCTCGTATCATGCATCCTGGTTCACCCTGCATTAATGTGCACCATGTGATCCTCCGCTCCCCCCCCCCCGTTTTTTTTTTTTTTTTAAGTGAGAGCCCCCTCCAAAAAACAAAACAAAACAAAAACCCTGTATCCTGCTTTGTGTGCTGGACATGAAATCTGACACTCACACAAGGCCCCACCAAATAAGTTTAGTGTAGGGGTGTCCAACTAGTTGATTGCAATCTACTGGTCAATCTTGAGATGCTATCGCAAATCAATCCAGACCCAAACGCGTGCCATGGTATGTGGGCCTTGCTGTGCCCACTGTGGGGCACCCCCACAACAGACTGGGACAAGCAGAGCGCTCAGCTAGAGCAATTAACATAACAGTGAAATGTGTGTATTAATGTCAACAGGCAGCCTTGCTTAGTCTAGCTCTTTCCTGCTCAGTACTGTGATGTTAATGTGCCATTCATGCATTGTGTTCATGCTTCCTGCTCTTACTGTGATGCAAATGTCCCATGCCTTTCATGTATTGTCTATAGTTGGGTATAAAAGCCGCATTGCTCTGTAACTCACCCTCTCTCTGACTACTGCTGCTGACGCACGCATTCTGTGTCTCCTCACTAGAGCCTGAGGACCCGCTCCAGCCCGCCTGCACAGGGCTGGAGTGAGTTCTATGATGGCGGGATGAATGATAATAAACTCCCTTAAAAACTCTGTTCGCTGCATATTATTCTTCCGCCACACCCACCAACGTTTGTGCTGCCAAAGCTACAGAACACATCAGTGTTGTGTATGCGCCGAGCGATACCGTAGCTCATGCACACCCATTGCACACAGCCGCCTGACTGCTGTTGCGCAAAACTGCTACAAACCGATTGGCCCACCACAGAACGCGCTTTGCTCAGCTGTTTCTTCTCAGTTTGGTTTATGGTTGCTTTCTGCCATTGCAAAATGTCAAAACGAGACCAAGCATGCCCATCCTTCACAGAACCATCCACAGAATACTGAGGTGAGGACACAAAAACATCCCATAGGACAGGTCCAGTGCACTGGCTACAAGCAAATTGTGCTGTTTCTCCCACCAACCCAAACCACCATGAGCAGTCAGGCTACATATGGAGGTTATTTTCATTCATAAAGCCAAGAGCATTTTCCTTTGATTTGAGAATGCAAGCTCCATAAAAAAAAGTTACTTCATTCACTCAGTTTCTCCCATGGCATGAACAACCTAGCGACATGTAAATGGCGTTCACTTATATAGCACTTTTTTTCATCTCCAGATGACCAAAGCGCTTTACAGATGCTGCCTATCCATCCATTCACGCACACATTCACACACTGATGGTGGCAGAGCTGCCATGCACAGGCGCTAACCTGACCCACCAGAAGCAACTGGGGGTTCAGTGTCTGCTCAAGGACACTTCAGCATGCAGACTGCAGACAGAGTGAGAATTGAACCACTGATCCTCTGATCAATAGTTGGCCACACTACACCTGCACCACAGTCTCTTAGCATCCCATATGCACAGATAAAAGGGGGTATAGGGGGACTAGGGCTGTACAATATGACCCAAATTTCATATCACGATATAAGTAGTTTTATTTGACGATAACAATATGTATATATCATAATATACAATTTCTGTAAATTCTGTAGTTTATATATGATAACCAATAAAAAGGACCAATACTTTTTTCTACATTTTAAATTACATTCTGAAAAAAAAAAAATCAGTTGTACAAATTCATCTGTCATTAATTTTATGGACTTTCTTCCCCTCTTAATTTTGCAGTGTTATAAAATTGTTTTTAATATGCATTTGAGATGACTTCAACTTTATTCTATATCGCTACAGGGCTAATTATTAGAAATCAAGTTACATTAAGAACTAGTTTGTTCCTCCGACACGTTTTAATTTATTTATTTAGTGTGTATGATTACTTCTCTGTTGGCAAAGAGAGATGGTTGTACTCACCATGGCGGACGACTGGGAAGACTGGGACTCTCGACCAGACACCAAAGGCCCTCCGTCTATGGCAGTCCGAAGGTGTATGATTGGGAGAATCATAGGTAATTTACAAGCATTAAACTGTGAATTAAATTTTTCTAGGTGAACATTTGCACACGTTTGTCTTTTAGCTTTAGCCGGTCGCACTGAAACAGACATCTGTCGTTAAATACGTCCCTTATCTTCCAGGTTTAAATTGCAACTTCATGTGAAAACTCGTAACAAGCTGTCTTAAGAGTCAGTTAAGTTCATGTACGAAACGGACAAAAAATACCCACTCTTGTTTTCCATTCACCAACATTTGTTCTTTATGCTAAACCCAACACTATTCTATTGTGTAAATAAATAGCAACAATGAATGATGTTTTTGCTTTCCAACGAAGGTTTCAAGGAACAGTTTTAGTTCATGTAACCCAGCTTTGAACATCCCAGTCATTTCAAAACTTCATATGGATTCTGCTGTTTGGCTAGAGTACAGTACTGGCCTCAGCAGGCCATCTCCTACCCAGAAAGAAACCTTAGTACTTGCAATGGCTGATGTTTCATTTCACCATTGGCGGGACAATAAATAACATTTTCTCAAGAGTAAATATTGAGGACACAATAAGTCTTATTGTAGTCACTATTTTTGTAGTGACTTTAGGGGCCTTATGCACGACTGTGTTTAGGGACCTATATTTTTGTAATGTGAAGAGTTGAAAGCCTTTAAAATTTGGGGGTGATGGGAAAAGTAGTGAATTCATGAGAAAAACTGAAAATTTAAGAGAAAGTTGCAAGCTTGTAATAAAGGATGGAGATTTATGGGAAGAAAAAATGCAAAATTAAGAGAAATTTCAAATTTACAAGAAACATTTTTTCTGAATTTATGGTGAGCATTTTTGCTTCAGTTGTGTTTTATTTGGTTCTGTAACATGACATTGAAAAGTTTCTTTGTGATATTCTTAGTTTATGCCTGTGGCTGCTAGTTCATTTTATTTTTTCCCCTCGCGTCCCATTGTACTAGATGTTATATAATCTCTATAACATCTTTTGTTGTATTGTGCATGAATGCAATGGATGTTAAAGCTGGATTTATGCACCCGCGTCAACACGATGCAGCTGCGGTGGCGTCGATACAGTATCCCTCTGCGTCGCCCAACGTGCACCTCTCTTTCTCTAGAGAGGTGCATGGTGACACAGGCCATAAGAGCTGTGATTGGCTTTGTTTCCTCCTTCACATTTCCTGGTTCTTGTCACTCCTCCGCTCTGCCCGTTCAGAGGCATAACTTACAAAGCGAGTTGGTTAAATAATAGATGTTAAAGTATAAAAACTCAAATAGCAGCTCTGCTGCTCCATAAAGGCTGTTGTAACTGTGTGTTAAAAACAGACTTGAGTAATATTCAGCTCCATTAAAGTAAAAAAAAGTAAATAAGCTAGTCCATCCTGTTTAAAACCTTGCTGGGTCTAGAAGTTTAAAAATTTAATTAGGCTTCAGATGAAAATTAAAAGAACTTCTTTCAGTCTAAAAAACAAAAAAACAAAACAAAAACACTAAATATCAGTGCAGGAATGTGAGCCTTCACTACACCTCCAGTGAAATATTTAAGCCGTTTTAAATTTATTTGTGATGATCATGGTTGTTTTTTTAAATTAAATTACAAATCGTGATTTTCTAATTTACCAAGATGCACTAATGTTCAGAATGAAGGCTGATAACTGAACGGAATTCTAACCTGGAGCTACCCTATGGCATATTTGGCGTTTTTACCATGTAAATAATAGTTCAGAATAGTAAATAATAGTTTTAGTAGTGACTGTGAGATTTTTGGAGTGTTTTTATTTTATTATTATTATTATTATATTATTATATTTTATTGTGTATATTTGCTCCTGATTTTGGCATTTTTACCGTGTAAATAGTAGTTTAGCCTTGGGCTCTGACTGTAACATTTCTAACATTTTCACACTATTTCAGGCCTTCTGTGCTTAAATGGGTCTTTTTTTTTTTTCACTGGTGATTTTGTGCCATTTTCATGTAACTTTTTTGTTAGTTTGCAGTCCTTTGCATAAGCAGTACGATCTGTGTTTTTCCATTTTTCTTCTGGTGCACTCCTGGTGCACAGTTTGGGCTTCTTGTGTCTTGTCCTTTCATCCCTTCACAATATATGCATATATATTGTAACACCTCTGTGGAATCTACTGGGTATTTTGGACAGTTTTTACATTTTTCCTCCGTTCTTCAGTTTGAATATCTTCATTTGTAAAGGACATTTCAGGGTAAGACAGCTGTGTTTTATATTAAAACTATTTTCCTTCTTGCAATACTCTTAACTTTAGTGTTATGTGTGTTTTAAAGTGTTTTAAAGTTGCTTGTTTGCAATAACTCGCTACCATCTGTTTCAAAGTGAAACGCCGGTTCCACGTGGTCGAAGCCATGCAGGGTTTAAATGACGCCAACAGTTGGTTTGACCTTTGGATTATTTTAGCAACTTTGAGCCTTTTGTGGTATACTGACTTGGCCGTTTTATACAAAGGTGGACGCTTCAACACTTGAGTCTTTTAACTGGAACAGCAACCTCTTAAAGACGAAGCCAAAGAAAAATTTTAACATTTTTGCATGGAATTTGGTCCGTCCCATGAATGGTACTTGGAATGTTTGAGTGCAGGTGATCTCGCAGGCAGAACTTCATTAAGAAATCCAAAGATTTTTATTCTTAAACACTCCCAGTTAAATTCAGATTGATTGTTTTTAGTTCAAGTCTTAAGTTGGTTGCAAATACTCTGCTTGTTTGAATTAAGATCTAAATGTGATCAAACAAAATTGTATGTTAAATGGCATATTGTATGATATAGTGTAGCTAGAAATGTACTTTTAAGTCAGTTAACATTATTCTTAAAATGATGTTTTAAAAACTCAAAGCAATCAGAAAGTGGCCATAAGGACTGGAAGAGAAGCAAATAAAAAATCAGCAAAATTTAAAACAATGTGTCATGGGTTTAAGTGTCCCCTGAAGCTTATGTTTCCTGAAATTGTGACTTAGATTAACCATTATAATTCAATGACTCCATGAAACACTTATGGCTGCTTTGTTCATTCACAGACCAGAAAATTCACACTGTTATCCTGTTAAATCAAAGGGAATGTTGGGTTTTTTTGCATGTTCTTTTGTTGTTAAAATTGTGTTAACAGGTCTGAGGAGTTGTTAGTTAATTTGCAGCATTTTACTCAAATCTTATATTTGCAGCATTTTTGTTCATAAATTTGCAGCGTTTTAGGTCATAAACAGTTGGAAATTTACACCTTTTTTGTCTTTTTGCTAAAGTTGCAGCTTTAGCAAAAAAACCCCATAAAATTCCACTTTTTTGGTCAGAAATTGGCAGCTTTTAACTGAGACTTACATCCCACCCCCTTTTTTTGTCAGGTCAGGCATTGACTTGCTTGCTACCGGATAATCATGAAAACCAGTACTACCCGTCTCATGGGTCAGGCCGTCGGTGACTCAGCCAGCATCCCCTCCCTTCTGAGGGCGTGGAGGGTGAAACGGGGCATACTGGCAGAACTAAAAACAATATCTGCCACAGGTCTGTAGTGGACCACTCCCAGTTACACGGGTGAGACTGGACATCCTGGCAGATAAACACATCTGTTGCAAGGTCTGTGGTGGACTGTGCCAGTCAGTGCATCGTGACATACACTACACAAAGAGCAGAGATAAACAAACCTATCATCTGGTCAGTCACTGCAACAGATACTGGAGTCAGTTTGTCTTGGCTTGTCCTTGCCACTGATAATACCTTTATCTGCCAAGAATGTGCTGCTAATCCAGCAAATGCTAGCGGTACTCAAATACTTTGCAAGCGGTTTCATGAAATGGTCAGTCAGAAAGCAGCTCATATCGGCTCGGACATCGCCCGGGATAACAAGGTCCACGCTGATCTGTTCACACTCCGACAGGCAGCAGAAAGTAAGCTAGGAGCAGGAAGACAAAAGAAGAGGAAAACGGCAGCCTTGTGTGTAGCAGAATGGAATGTATGCACTCTGTTGGACAGAACAACATCACAGCACCCAGAAAGACAGACCGCGCTTGTGGCCCTGGAAATGAACAGGTACAATGTAGACACAGCTGCACTTAGTGAAACAAGATTGCCTGGATATGACAGCTTGGAAGACCATGGGTACATCTTCTTTTGGAGTGGGAAATCAACTCGAGAAAGGAGAGAAGCAGGAGTGGGCTTTGCAGTTAGAAAGGCGATAGTGTGGAGGAACAAATAAGATCAGGCGTGATGAGACGAGCTGAAGGTTTCAGAGTTTTATTCCTCCATCATCATGAGACACACTGTAGTGCTCTGTGTGTGTGTGTGTGTGTGTGTGTGCACGCGTGTGTGCTCTTTGTGAGGCATGTAAAGTCAGCTCTTTTATACAGACAAGAGAGAATGCATGGCACATTTGCATATTGATATACATATCAGTCAATGCATATCAATCGCGTGATTAACTGGCGCCGGACTTCCTCTCCTTAATCTGGGGATGTATAACAACAGTCATTGTTCTGGTTGTCTCCTAGGGGCTCTCTGTCCGTATGCAAATTATCCTCTGCTGAGCGTGAATATTATCAGTCTGCATTGTGCTGGGTGCCCACACAGCTCCCCCAGAACACTCGGAAGGGACTGTGACGCCCCCCCCCCCCCGTCATTTGGCTCCAGCTCCAGTAGAACTGTCGGAGGGCATGTCAGTCCTTGAGGGGACGGGGGAGGGGTGGAAACGGCAGCGTGCTCTGCTCCGAGTTCCAGCACGTAGAACGGCTGTGGATCGTGGGCGCACGGGCCAGTGTGCAGTCATGCGTAATGGAACCAGACGGCAATTGGCCGGCTTAGGGAGTGAGGTGCGGGAAAAGCTCTGTGCAGGGGGAGGGGGTGGGAGTAAGTGAGTGCCGGCCTGGAACGTCAAGGTGTCTGGGCTGAGCAAAAATTGCGTGTGGATCCGCGATGGTGAGGGACTTTCCCGGTAAACGTGGTGGAGATCCACAGCGGCTATGAAAAAACATTTTGTCTGACTCCTCCCGCAGCTCGATCCAACGAGGATGTGGGGAAAGCGAGCGGCCAAATTCCCTGAGGATGCGTAGTGGCTGTGATAAACTGAAGCTGTGTCAAGGACTCGGCAGTTTGGCTTTAGGTGCGGGAAGCAGCCCTAAAGTCATTGGGGAAAGCAATCGGCTAAATTCCCGTTGTGCACCGCGGCTGAGAAACCCATACAAAGTCCTGTGTGCGGGCCGCATGTCCGCTCCAGGTGCGCAAGCAGCCCTGAAGGTTCCATGGGTGGCGATCGGCTGTTTTTCTCAGGCATGTGCAGCAGTGGAGGACAGTGTATCAGTCTGTGGAGCTGGTTTGTCCCTGGTGCGTGGCGCGCGACTGGCACAGTGACCATATAGCTGGCAGTTGCACTGTCCTTGTAATCCTGCGGAGTGCATGCAGGGCTTCTGTGCGCGGGAGGTTCGCTGTCCGGAGTTTAGTCAGAGTTGGGGAGCTCGGTGGAAATCAGCGCAGTCGGCATCAATGATTGTCCCTGTTCGGGCTGCTTCCTTCATTCGCTCGTGTTGTTCATGGTGCATTTTGGTCCAAGCGCTGCGCTCCGGAGCATGCTCCGGTGAGGATTAAGAGGTTGCAGGCGCTCTCTGGTCCTCTGGGATCCACAGTCCGGTGAGAGGGAGGAGACGGTCATTCTCCCTCGTCAGGTCACCAGTGTGGAGGGAAGAGATCAGGCGAGGGTCGCACCATGACGCGTTCTGGGGCTTTCCCAGTCGGGGTCCTCTCCGGGGTGCTCGCCTCGTGTTCCATTCTTCGTCAAGGGTCACCAGTGTGGAGGAACAAATAAGTTTAGGTGTGATGAAACGAGCTGAAGGTTTCAGAGTTTTATTCCTCCATCATCATGAGACATACTGTAGCGCTGTGCGTGTGTGTGCTCTTTGTGAGGCATGTAAAGTCAGCTGTTTTATACAGACGAGAGAGAATGCATGGCACATTTGCATATTGATATACATATCAGTTAATACATATCAATCGCGTGATTAACTGGCGCCGGACTTCCTCTCCTTAATCCGGGGATGTATAACAATAGTCATTGTTCTGGTTGTTTCCTAGGGGCTCTCTGTCCGTATGCAAATTGTCCTCTGCTGAGCGTGAATATTATCAGTCTGCATTGTGCTGGGTGCCCACAATAGCAGCAATGCTTGATGAGGAACCGGTGCCAATCAACGACAGGAAAATGACTGAGACTCCCACTACAGCGGAAGATGTATGCCACACTCATCAGTGTATATGCCCCAACAATGACCAAGACAGAGGAGGTGAAGGAAGAGTTCTACAGTGATTTACGTGAGACTATCAGGCGTGTACCGACTGATGACAGGCTGATACTCGGAGATTTTAATGCCAGAGTTGGTATGGACACTGAGAAATGGAAAGGAGTGCTAGGCAGTCATGGAGTAGGTAAGTGCAATGCTAATGGAGAGCTTCTCTTTGCACTATGTTCAGAGTACAACCTTGTGATAACCAACACTCTATTTAAGCACAAGGACACACACAAGAAGACATGGATGCACCCAAGATCCAAGCACTGGCACTTGTTAGACTACATCATAGTAAGGCAGAGAGACATAAGGGATGTATTGGACACCAGAGCAATGAGAGGTGCAGACTGTGGTACTGACGAAAACAGCACTGCAGACGAAAACGGCACTGCAGGACGGGTGCGAAGCCACCACGGATGCTAAACACTAGTGCACTGAAAGGCCAAAAGGAGCAGGAAGAACTTACACAGCGAATGGATGAAAACTTGAAAGACTGTGACAGCAACAACTCAGAGAATGACGTAGAAGAGAAATGGGCAACACTGAAGGATACGGTGTATCTGACTGTGAGTGATGTATTAGGCCACCCTGAGAGGAAACATCAAGATTGGTTTGATGAGCATGATGGACATCTGAAGAAACTACGAGAAGTGAAGAATACTGCTAGACAGGAAAACCTACAGTGTAACACAAGGTTGAAGAAGAAGAAATACTCAAAGGCTCAGAGTGAGCTACAGAAGTACACCAGAGAGATAAAGTCCAAGTGGTGGGATGAAAAAGCAAAGGAACTTCAAACTGCAGCAGACAGGAAGGACATGAAAACATTCTTCACAGGTTTGAGAGAAATCTAAACCAAGACGATTGATCCAACTAAAGGCTATGGATGGTGAAACAGTTTTGCAGAAGAAAGACAAGATCCTGGACAGATCTGTAGACCACTTTGACCAACTACTAAACAACCCTGGAGATCTCACTGAATAGGCTAAAGAAGCTCTAGTGCAGCGACCAGCTGTATCAAGTCTGGATGAACCACCAAATCTTGATGAACTAATGGGAGCTATCAGGACAACACAGGATGGTAAAGCTCCAGGAAGGGATGGAATCCCAAGAGAAGTGTGGACATTTAGTGGTGTTCAACTGACCAACTGCCTGCACAAGCTCATCCAAGAGATATGAGATGCCCAGAAAGTACCTCAAGACTGGAAGGATGCAAGTATTGTGCCTTTGTTCAAGAAAGGTGACAGGAAATATTGTGGAAATTACCGAGGTATATCACTGCTAGCCACTGTTGGTAAGATTCTCTCACGTGTACTACTGAACAGGCTCAATGAACACATCTCGCAGAATGTACTACTGGAAACCCAGTGCGTCTTTAGAAGTGGAAGAAGCACAATGTACATGATTTTTTGCTTGAACCAGGTTCAAGAAAAGTGTGTTAAACAGAACATGCCGCTTTATGCAGTCTTCATAGACTTCAGTAAAGCCTTCGATACTGTCTCACGACAAGGACTTTGGTAGGCACTCAAGAAATACGGCTGTACAGAGAAATTTGTCAGCCTGATCGAGGCACTCCATACAGGTATGCAAGCAAACATGGTAATGAGTGGTTCAGTGTCTAAAGATTTTTCAGTAAGTAACGGGGTGAAACAAAGGTGTGTGCTGGCGCCTACACTCTTCTTGCTATATCTGGCAGCCATGCTTGAGGTGGCCTTCAAAGACACTTCAGAAGGAGTATACATTCAAACAAGGAAAGAAGCAGACTTGTTCAATGTGGCACAGTTTAAAGCCAAGAGTAAGACATCGATAAGGGTAGTAAGAGAAATGCTCTTTGCCGACAACAGTGCTCTAGTTGCACACAGTGCAGAAGATATGCAATCCTCAGTGGAGAAATTTGCAAGAGCAGCTAGCCAATTCAGCCTCCAAATCAATATCAAGAAGACAGAGTGCCTTTATCAAACACCAAAGTTCCAATTATCAACATCACTACCAGAGGAGATCAGCATTGGTACAGAGCCACTAGTCAAGTGCAAGACTTTCAAGTATCTAGGGAGTACTGTTTCAGAGAATGCTAGGCTGGAGGATGAACTATCTCTCAGAATGGGATGAGCGAGTGCTGTGTTTGGAAACTTGAGGGAGAGACTGTGAAGCAATCGACATGTGTCTATCCGTGTGAAATGCAAAGTGTACAGAGCGACAGTACTGGCTACTCTATTGTACGGTGCTGAAAATTGGACTGTCTACAGAGTGCAGGTTAAGAAACTCCACGGGTACATGATGAGACACTTTTGAGCCATAATGAACATCTCATGGAAAGACAAGATAACCAACATAGAAGTGTTGAAACGAGCTGGTCTACCATCAATGGAGGACATGCTAATACAGATGAACCTGAGATGGCTCGGACATGTTGAGAGGAGGGACCACCAGCGGCTCCCTCGGCAGTTACTCTACTCACAGTTATGCGAGGGCAAACGCAATGAGGGTAGACCAAGGCTCAGATTTAAAGACACTGTAAAAAGAAACTTGAAGAAGTTGGATATAGACATTAGTTCCTTCCAGTGGAAGGCTGAGGACAGACCTGCGTGGAAGAATCTGATCAGACCTAAATGAAACAGTCATTGTCGCCCACGACAGACTGCGATGATGATGTGATGAGTGTGTATGCGCCCATTGTCATGCACTTTTGCAGCTTTAGTAATGTTTTTTCAGACAAAATTAAGAAACTTGGCAGTGATTTAAACGATGGTGTGATACACTATAATATTTCCTGTTAGTGACAAGTTAGCATCATCATTTAGCATTTGCTGTCTTATAATTAGAGAGAGATGGTGTTGATGTGACTTACCTCCAATTAAAATGAGGTTAGAGGACTATCCTCTCCGACACAGCACGGTGGGATAAAGTCACACATTTCTGGCTGGCACAGAAGTAGCGGCTCCACAGAAGTAGTGGCAAAACATTAGCTTGCACTCAGCTGCTGTGGCGCACCTGGTGCACTGTGGGGGGAGAGGCAGGGTGGTGACAAATAGAAGCGGGTATGTCTCTTAAATCCCGATATAAATGATACAGTTTTATATGAAACAGCAGACGTTTTTTATTGCGTCACCGATATATATCATCATATCACACAGGCCTAGGGGGGACATGTCCCCAACCTAGAATCCACTCAATATCATGCAACACAACAGAACAAAATTCATTTGAATGACCAATGCTATGCATAAATGCATTTTTTTTCTTTAGAATTTGCAACTACTCTCAAATTTATAAAATTAAATTTAGAACTTTTTCCTCATTAATTTACTACATTTATTTGTAAATTTACAACTTTGTTCTTGTAAATTAACCACTTTTTGCATCTTAAATTTGAGACTTGCTTGTAAGTTTTTAACATTTTTGAGTGGTAGATCTCGTGATGTTGAAAAATCTAAAAGTAGATCACAAGTGTAAAAATGTTGGGTACCCGTGGTTTAGTGCAAGTACACACACACACACACACACACACACACACACACACACACACACACACACACACACACAGAGTATCTCTTAAATTTATACAAAATCTATGTACTTGTCCTATAGTAATTCAGTTTTTTTTTAATGAAAATGTAAATAGGAAAGCTGTTCAGTGCAAAAATGAAAAAAATTACAGTAATTGCGTAAAATGTCAGTGTGTGGAGGATGAAAGCAGTCAAGACACGAGCTGACGACAGAGGTTTATTTCTCCTCCAACAAAGAAACAGACTCACTCTGAGTGCCAAAGCAATCTGCTTTATACATTTTCTCCCCGCCTCTGGCACTCAGGATAAACACATTTACATACCTGTTACCAAGTGTGAACACATGTCAACATACACATTAACATATTCGCACCCCTGCGTCCTCAGGTGTGAGCCTGGCACAGCGGGCGCGAAAGGCACATCTTTATTTACTACATACCCCCCAGCGCTCTGGCGCCCCTGGCTAGCACCCCCAACACCCCGAAGTACTGGGTGGAGTGTCATCTCCTTTGTGTCACCACAAGTGCATTTTAGAACCCTGTCCTTTAAAATGGAGAATAAAGAGCAGCAACTATTGAACAGATCAGTGTATTCCAGTCAACCACTGATCTGTGCCAAGTCCGACAGAGCAACAAAATTAAAAGGTTTGTAAAAATGCCAGTGACACTTAACTACATTCCAAGATTCAGAGATTTTTATTTGTCAATATGTACAGGACATACAAGAGAACTGAAATTCCGTTTCTCTCTCTCTTAGTGGTGTGCGCAATATATAAGAAAAGGAGTAAGGATGAAAAATAATGGCAGTCTATGAACAGTAATGCTACCCGTAGTGCAAATGAAGATAAATTATAAAACCTAGCAATCCTATATACAGAAAAAGTGGAGCCGTAGTACCCGTAATTGAAAGTTCAATGTGGTAGTGTAGGTGCAGACAGTGACAGATTGGACTGCCTATGATCAATATTTCAATAACAGACAGCAGCAGGTATGGCATTTGTGTAAATGGTTGCAGTAAGGTGCAGAGACATACAGCAGCAGATGTATTACTGATGGTGTGCCAAGTCTTTCTGTGCAAACAGCTGAGGTGGTTATGTGGGTGAGTGTATTATGGTCAGGGGAAGGGAGGGGGCAGAGTTCAGGGTCCTGATGGCCTGATGAACAAAACTGTTTAGCAGTCTTGTGGAGTGGGGCCGGAGGCTCCGGTACCTTTTTCCTGAGGGCAGAGGGCTGAAGAGGGAGTTTGAGGAGTGGGAGATGTCGCCTGCAATGTTGATGGCTCTGTGAGTAAGGCGGGTGCGGTAGATGTCCGAGAGGGGGGGCAGAGGGGCACCAATGATCTTGCTGGCTACTTTCAATGTACGTTGTAGTGTCTTCCAGCAGGAAGCAGTGCAGTTTCTGTACCATACTGTCATGCAGCTGGTGAGGATGCTCTCACTGGTGCCCCGGTAGAATAAGCACATGATGGGGGGTGGGACTCGTGCTCTCCTCAGTTTGCGGAGGAAATAGAGGCGAGTTTGAGCCTTCTTGGTCAGTGATGTGGTGGTGTTGGATCAGGAGAGGTCCTCAGAGATGTGCACCCCCAGGAACTTGGTGCTGCTTACCCTCTCACAGCTGCTCCATCGATGATTAGAGTGGGATGCTGTGTGTGTCCTCTCCTAAAGTCGACCACAGTCTCCTTGGTTTTTCCGGCGTTCAGGAAGAGATTATTGTCTTTACATCACTGAACCAGTTGGCTCACCTCATTAATGTAGTTGACCCCTTCATTGTTTGTGATGAGGCTCACCACCATCGTGTCATCCACAAACTTGATGATGTGGTTGATGCTGTAGGCTGGTACGCAGTCATGGGTCAGCAGGGTGAAGAGCAGCGGGCTGAGCACACACCCTTGTGGGGCCCCTGTGCTCAGTGTGATGGCTTGGAGGTGTTGCAGCCAACCCACACGTTCTGTGGCCTCCCTGTGAGAACGTCCAGCACCCAGTTACAGAGAGAGGTTTTGAGTCCCAAGTGTCTGAGTTTTTGTATTAGGTGCTGGGGGATGATTATGTTGAATGCTGAACTGAAGTCCAAGAACAGCATTTGCATATAAGAGTTCTTTGAGTCCAGGTGGGTGACAGCTGGATGGACAGCAGCAGCGATGGCATCTTCTGTGGATCTGTTTGACCTGTATTCAAACTGAGATGGGTCATGGGAGGGAGGGAGGGTGGACTTGATGTTCTGCATGACCAGCCACTTGAAGCACTTCACTAAGATGGAGGTCAGTGTTACGGGCTGGTAATCGTTGTAGCTGGATGGGATGGGCTTCTTTGGGACTGGTATTATGGTAGGAGTTTTGAAACACGTGGGGACAACAGGTTGACTCAGGGAGATGTTGAACATGTTGGCCAGGACATTCTTGAGCTCCTTCGCACAGTCCCTGAGAACGCGACCTGGTATGTTGTCTGGTCCAGCTGCCTTGCGTGGGTTGATCCTGGAGAGGGTCCTCTTCACACTAGCCAGATCCAGACTTATAGCTTGCTCTTCAGTGCTGATGTGCTGTTTTGTGCTTGAAAGCGGCCAAAGAAGTCATTTAAGTTGTTAAGCAGTGTGATGTCACTCGCACAGGTCTGAGGTGGAGGTTTGTAGTTGGTGAAGGTCTGTATGCCACACCAGAGAGAACGTGCATTTCTGGTGTTGCTGAAGTGGCCGGATATTTCCTTGCTGTACTGTCATTTTGCCTCCTTGATTCCATGGGACAGGTTGGCCCTAGCTGTTGTTGGTCCTGCAGTGTCGCCGGCTCTGAAGGCTGCGTCTTGAGTCCTCAGTAGCCCGTGGACCTCTGCTGTCATCCGTGGCTTCTGGTTGGCATTAACAGTGATGGTTTTGCAGTGAGTGACATCATCACTGCATTTAGCTATGTATGCGACAACAAACTCGGTGTACTTTGTTTGTGTGTCCATTGTGAGTGGCGGCATGCTTGAAAGTTTCCCAGTCTGTAGTGCTAAAGCAGTCCTTCAGAGCATAGGAGGCCCCCTCTGGCCACACGTGCCTGCTTTTTTGTTAGTCTGATGGCTTTCACTCTGGGTCTGTATGCAGGCCTTAGCAAGATGGTGATGTAATCAGGAAGACCCAGGTGGGGGAGGGGGGATGCTCAGTATTCTCTCTTGTGAGTTGTGTACACTAGGTCCAGTAAACTGTCGCCTGTTGTTGGAAAATCCACACTTTGGTGTAGTTTTGGCAGGAGAGCCTTTAAATCTGCATGGTTGAAGTCTCCTGCTGTGATGAGGAATCCATCTGAATGCGCGGTTTGTCTCTCACTGATGGCCTGATAAAGTTCATTTAGTGCTTTACTCCTCTTGCCAATGGTGGTGGGCGGGACATACACGGCGACTACCAGGATAGATGTAATTTCTCTCAGTAAGTAGAGTCGGCACTTGATGATCATAAATTTCACCAACGGAGAACGGTGTTTGTGTACAACAGCCACATCTCGGCGCCAAGCATCATTGATGTAAACACACATGCCTCCTCCGCGGGTCTTCCCTCCTTCCATGAACACCCGATCAGTGCGGAGGCATGTTAGCCCTGCTAACTGAATAGCAGAGTCTGGGATATTGTCATTTAGCCACGTTTCCGTAAAGATAAAAACACAGCAGTTCTGCGCATCACGTTGCGTAGATCTCAGGAGCTGTATGTGGTCTATTTTGTTGTGTAGTGAGCGTACGTTGGCCAGAATGAGGGAAGGAACTGAGAGTATGTGTGGGCTAGTGGCTAACTTTGTTCGGATACTTCCACGTTTACCTCTCTTTCATCTTCACTCACACGGTCTGTGGCATCTCCATTTGGGATGGGACACAGCAGTCAAGTGGAGGTCTGGCAGAAAAGTTTTAGGCCACAGAGTTCCTCTGTAATGCTGTGATCCAGGGCATAATGTTTGGTCACATTCTTTATCTCCAGAAGGATGTGGCGACTGTAACTTGTGTGCAACATCATATGCGGGCATTAAACACATGAATACAGTATACACTTAGGCCTAATTTAAACAACACTAAATGGCACAAAACACGAAGAGAGAAGGGAAGCCGCTGCGTGTTGATGTGCCACCTAGTGGTACTGCTTTATCACCAGCTTCCAGGCTGACTGGCGTGTTTGTGTGATCATATTATAATGCAAGGTCTGTATGTGTGATTCTGTCTGTTCTGCGCAAATCTCAAACCATTTGTCAGACTGACCTCAGATTTGATATGTGCTTTGCTGAGGTTATGAGGGTGTGCATCCCCAAATTTCAGCCTCCTCAGATATGTGGAAGTTTAGTAGGGGAAATCTTTATTGAACGTCCCTAGGGGAGCTATTAAATGAACACAGAGGTGGAAAAGGTATAACTGCTGGGATTTGGGGGCTGAAAATTTGGATTTTTGTCTATAATATTAAGTACAATAACCCCTGTAAATTTCAGCCTCCCCGGATATGTGGAAGTTTAGGAGGGGAAATCTTTATTGAATGTCCATAGTGGAGCTATTAAATAAACACAGAGGTGGAAAAGATATAACCGCTTGGAGCTGGGGGCTGAAATTCATGCTGTGCAATGGCAGCGGCGCAATATCACCACATTGATATTTTGGTGCATTTTATGACAAAAGCACTGGTGCAAGGTGTGAAGCGTGGCGTGAAAGTCCATTGTAGCCTGTCAAAATAGGGCCCAATGACCAACTGAAAAATATGTTGATCTTATTGTCATGTTGAAAAACTAGCAAAGATTTCGACATGATTTTAAAAATGGCACCTTCAGAATGGGACTTCCTGAAGTAATGCTATCAAAAACATTACCTTCATTTTTTTTTTTTTGTATAAAGCCTGTACTTTGCACTGATACAACAGAACAGTGTCTGAAGTTAGTCAAATAAAATTTACAATAGGTTTCTCTTTTTAGCTTTGAGTAGTATCATTGATGTGAGGACATGAAATTGGACACACTGGAGAACTGCACTGTTATCTGCAGGGGAGCAGACCCTGGTCTGCCAGTAGTTTGAAAAAGCCATCCAAGATTGCTTAGGTGTTAATTTATGCTAATGGAACCAGTGATTTCATCTCGCCAATTTTAGTTTGAAAGTGGCATAGGATTGTTGATCCCTGTTCTTGGCCAAGTCTCTTTAAGCTCTCTGAGACCAGCAAGGTTCCAGTTTCAGTTCTGGTTCTGTTTTGAAGTCTCAGAGCCCTGATGTGTTCTGGTGAACCAGCCCGTGTTCATACATGTTTAAGCAGAGCCAAAGTTCCACCACCCTATGTTAAAGGAGGACATTGCTCAACCCACAAGGCAAATATCGCAGATCTTGAGGAAAAAAAAGAAAGTGATGATTAAATGCAAGGGCGTAACTTTGTTTCAAACACTGGGGGGTTGAGGTCTCTGTTCGTATAAGGATTTTTAAAAATCCTTTTATTACAGGACTGTCAGCACAGTACAGGCAGTTGTCTCCAATGTCCTCTTTTTCCATTTTTTTTTAAAGGAAAAGGATTTTTTAAGCAAAAAATGACAGTATATGTATCCAAGTGTTGCAGAAGAGCACAACATTAACTTTGCTAAAAGCACAAGGCTGATTTACCTCTTGATTTTGGCATTCCCATGTTAGTAACAGTTGTAAAAATTATTTCCCTGATTTACCAAATATATATTCAGCCTTGTAATAGTCTATGCCACTATGAAGCAGCAGGCCTACTTAATACCTATTATGTGTTAAGTATTTTAGCACTGACTTCCGGTTATGGCTGCCACGTAGGACGGACGTGTCTCGCTCTGCTCTACTCCTGGAGAAAAAAAATCGGCAAATAACTCTCTCATTTGGGACAGAACGTATCCCAGCATTTGGGCGAGGATATGTCGGCGAAGCCTAAGGCTGGAAAACCAGGAAAAGGAAAAAGCGAGCCGCCGAAACAGTCCAAATTAACGGACTTTCAGGTCTGTGACGCAGCAAACAAGGCTCCATATATGGCGGAGGAGGCTGGCGGCGGCGCGATTTCTGCGGGGAATGGCGCAGATGCGCTGATGGCTGCCATGAGTTCAATGAGAGCGGACTTTTCCTCTAGATTTGATGGGATTATGACAGCGCTGGAAGGAATAAGAAAGGAATTGGGTGACTGTGTAGAACGAACGGCGCAGATGGAGCTCCGTCTCGCTAGTGCTGAAGATGACGTCACCCGTCTTCAATTAAAGGTGCGCACTTTGGAAAAAAAAAATAAATCTCTGGAAGATAATATTTTGGATTTGGAATCTCGGTCGAGACAGAATAATTTGAGGCTGGTGGGTCTTCCAGAGGAATCAGAAGGTCGGGACGTATGTTCCTTTCTGGAAAAGTGGATTCCGGAGGTGCTGGGCAGCGAGGAGTTGCAATCAGCAGTGGTTCTGGAAAAAGCACATCGTATTGGCCCACGGAGAGATAAGGGACCGCCGAGGACCTTAATTATGAAGTTTCTTAGCAACAGAGACAGGATGAAGATCTTCAACGCTGCACGTGCTAAAGGAGAGATTAAACACCAGGACCAGCAGGTGCGGTTCTACCCAGATTTGGCCACAGGAATCCAGCAATTGAGGAAGCAGTTTGATCCCGTACGTAAGGAGCTGCGCAACCTTGGGATTCGTCATGGTGTAATCTATCCTGCGAGACTGCTGACCACGTATGAGGGCAGAACCCACATCTTCAAGACCCCAGAGGAGGCGCAGGAGTTCATCAAGAAGATCAAAGAAGAAGAAGAGACTGGTGGGAGCTAAGCATGAACAAAATATAAGGTAGAATAATTAAGCATTTGCACAGGCATCTGACTGACTTGAAGTAAATAGTAAGTTTACAAAATATAGATTGTATTATATATTAAAAAAACAAAACAAAAACAAAACAAACAAAAAAAAAAAAAAAACTATGATGTACAAAGTTGTTAAAAATTTTGGAGTTAAGTTGGAAAACTACAGAGGAGAGTTAATGTTACGTCATTAAAAGCAGTAGAGTTAGGGTGATTGGGAGGATGAAGAAGGAGTGGCTTAGGCTGTTCCCCGTGGGTGTGGAACGGTCGATGGCTATATCGGGAGACAGAATTTTTCTTTTGATTTTGGGGGGTTTGCCACAAGTGTGGGAAGGGGAAATTTGTTTGTGTGTAGTTTGTAGGATGAATGTTCAACCACTCATGTTTTTGCTTCTCTGTATGAGCATGTTTACACTGCAAGGTAATCCCAAACTCTCTATTGATCATGGACCAAAGTGTTAACCTTAATTTAACTTCATGGAATTGCAGAGGTCTACAAAATTTAAAAAAACTTAAACAAGTTATGAATAAAATAAAGGACATGGGTTCAAGAATTGTGTTTTTACAAGAAACTCATCTGATAGAGGAGGATGTTAAAAGAATTAGGAGTAGATGGCAGGGAAGTGTATTCACCTCTTCATTTTCATCCCGAGCCAGGGGAGTTATGACTCTCATACATAAATCAGTTCCTTTTCAAGTGAAAAATGTAATTGGAGACAAATTTGGAAGATATGTAATCATTCAAGGTTCTTTGCTATTAGAAAATATAAATCTTGTGAACTTATATGGTCCCAATATAGATGATCAGAAGTTCTTTGCTAATTTATTTCTCATCTTATCATCACTTACAGGGCAACATATAATAGCAGGGGATTTTAATTGTACATTGAATCCAGGTGTGGATAGATCAACAGGACTGGATTGTACGCACATTGGATGTAGGATGACTATTAATCATTTTATGAAAGAATTGAGATTGTTAGATATATGGAGAGAAATGAAACCACAAGTTAAAGCCTATTCTTGTTATTCCAGTACCTACAAGACATTCTCACGTATTGATTATTTTTTGATTTCCACAGAATTAAGGTCCAAGATTCAAAACTGCTTTTATGATAACATCGTGATCTCTGATCATGCACCCTGTTGTCTAATATATGTAGATAAAAAATTGACAAAGGAATCAGGTAGATGGCAATTTCAGCATAAATGGCTTCAGGATGAGGAATTTGTCAAGTATATAGAAAAACAGATAGACGAGTTCTTTGACATCAATACTACACAAACATCAGCATGTGTAAAGTGGGAGGCTTTCAAAGCTTTTATTAGGGGACATATTATTAGTTATACAGGATCAAAATCTAAGAAGACTCGAGAGGAGAGAGCTAAATTGGAACATAAAATAAAAAATCTTCAGGAAAAGGTGTATGCAGGAAGTGACCCAAGGTTGGAGAATGAATTACTGATTTTGAGAGCTGAATACGACAAAAAATCAGCGAATAGAGCTGCCTCGAGTCTTCTAAGATTGAAACAATCTTTTTATGAACAAGGTGAAAAATCGGGAAAATTATTAGCATGGCAGATTAAACAATTGGAAATTAAAACACCAATTACCAGTATTATAAGTAACGGACAGGTAGTTATAGATCCTTTAGAAATTAATAGAGCCTTTAGAGATTACTATGAAAAATTATATGATACCAAAAATGAACCTGATTTAACAAAACTAAATGGGTTTTTGAACGAACTATCTATACCGTGTATTCCAAATGAAAACAGGGAGATATTGGATTCTAAAATTAGTCAAGAAGAAGTTGGGCTAGCCATTGATAATATGAAATCAGGAAAAAGTGCAGGACCAGATGGTCTTCCAGTTGACCTTTATAAAAAATTTAAGAATAAATTAATAAAACCTTTTTTGGAAATGGTTTTAGAAGCATTTCAAAATAATAATTTACCATCATACATAAATAATGCCTTAATTATACTGCTGCCAAAACCAGGTAAGCCCTCTAATAAATGTGAAAATATGAGACCAATAAGCCTATTAAACGCCGACCTTAAGATAATCTGTAAAATTTTAGCAAGACGAATACAAGAAATTTTACCAAATATTATTAATCGAGATCAGAATGGCTTTATAAAGGGTAGACAAGGCTTCCATAATGTAAGAAGACTATTTAATATTATTTATTTTAATAAAGAAGCACCGGATACAGCTCTCCTATCATTGGACGCCGAAAAGGCCTTTGATAGAGTTGAATGGCCCTTTCTTTTTGAAGTCCTACAAAGGTTTGGACTTGGAAATAATTTCATAAAATGGGTTCAAATAATATACAATAATGCTACAGCAGAAATCCTAACAAATAACAATATTTCAAAACCAATAAAAATCAATAGAGGATGTCGACAAGGCTGTCCACTTTCACCTTTACTGTTTACTATGGCAATTGAACCTTTAGCGATAGCGATACGTTTACATTCACAAATATATGGAATTAAAGTTGGACCAACAGAACATAAAATCTCCCTGTACGCCGATGACATAATTTTGTTTATGTCGAATCTAAAAAAATCAATTCCAACCTTGTTGAATTTAATAAAGAATTTTGGGGAAATATCAGGATATAAAATAAATAAAACTAAATCTTCAATATTAATGCTAAATGAGACCCAGAGAAATTACCCAGCCCCTGAGGTAAATCAATTCAATGTTGTAAATCAGTTTAAATATTTAGGAATCCAAATTATGCCTAAGCTAGAATCAGTCGCCAGTGTAAACTATGAAGCCTTAATGTCAGATATCAATGAGTTAACTCAGAGATGGATGTCACTACCAATGTCGATGATCGGGAGAATCAATATACTTAAAAGTAATATTTTACCTAAAATACTTTATTTATTTCAATACATTCCCTTATCACCACCTTTAGATCTATTCTCAAGAATAAAAAAAAAAGTTAGTGGAATTTATATGGAACAACAGGAGGGCTAGATTACGTTTGTCTTTATTATATTTACCATTTGATCGTGGAGGTCTGAAATGTCCAAATTTTATGTTGTATTATTGGTCGGCACAACTGAGGTCTATGACATATTATTTTTCATCAAATGATCTCCCTCACTGGACTGAAATGGAATCATACAATTTACCTTTACCTCTTCCCATATTCATATACTCAGATTCGGCAAAAAAATTACAAAAACAAGTTAAAAATCCATTTGTAAAGCATATGATCAAAATATGGTGTGAAGCTAAAAACTATTTAAAAGAACCACAGTTATTGTCACAATTTAGTCCAATATGGGGTAATCAATATTTTAAACCAGGGAGAGCGGACGCTGTATTTAAAGTATGGAATTTAAAAGGGATACAAAAGATTCAGGATTTATATTTGCCATGTGCAGACAACATAATGTCTTTTGAAGAGCTGAGGATCAAATTTAATCTCAATAGAACACATTTTTTTAAATATCTTCAACTTAGAAACTTTATTCGATCAAATCAAAATAAAGCTCTCACTCGACCTATTTATTCATCCTTGGAAAAAATGATGATGAAAGATAGTAAAAGAAAGGGTATTATTTCAGAGTTTTATAACTCACTGACACTATCTTCAAGTGAAAATTCACTGAAAAGATTAAACTACCGGAAAGAAGATCTGCAAATTGAAATTTCAGAGGAACAATGGGAATTGGCTTGTACAGAAGCTCAAACCAAATCAATAAATGCACGCCTTAAATTGATACATTTCAAATGGTTAATGCGGATGTATGTTACACCGGAGGAGTTAAATAGATATAACAAAAATATACCAGATACATGCACAAAATGCATGGAAAGTAAAGGAACCCTATTTCATTGTTTATGGGAATGTAGATTAATAAGAATGTTTTGGGAGGAGGTGAGGGTAACAATTGAAAAAATAATCTCAAAACAAATCATATTGAATCCTAAACTGTTTTTGTTGGGTCTGTACCCAGAAAAGCATAATTTTAATAAAAGTGAAAGAACATTCATAGACCTCAGTTTGCTTAATGCCAAAAAATGTATTGCACTATTATGGAAAAAGACTCATAGACCAGATGTGACTCAGTGGTTAAGACAGATGTTAACAAACCTTCCATTAGAAAGAATAACATATATACTAAAATCAAAGGAAATTGTGTTTGAGAATATATGGAGACCTTTTATTGATTATGTAAAAAATTTAAACATAACTCTTGAAGAAGAAGGTGAATGATGTGTGTGGACCTTGTAAATTCCAAACTGGTGAACATAATATGTATACTTATGTATTGGATTGTCTAGACTAAACAGAGGAGCATTGTTGAAGACTTGATTTTGTTGGTGGTTGTTGGTGTTTTTAGTGCATTTTTTTTTTTTTGTAGTACTTTAGTGTTAGTGTTTGATTGTTTGTATCATGTTTGTTAAAAAAAAAAAAAAAAGGTTCAATAAAGATATTGTGGAAAAAAAAAGTATTTTAGCACTGGCAGGAATCAAGTTTTGACTGTTGTTACCTGGTCATGTGTGCGTCCTGTGCCTCCTCTCTCTCCCTAGTCATCAGTGCTGTCTCTCTCTCTCTCTCCCTCTGGTCACCTGTGCTGGTTCTCTGGTCACCTTTACCTCCTCTCCTCTTCTTGGTTCACCCTGCTGCTGCCACATTCTTGCTCCTGATCTTAAAAAAAAAAAAAAGCTCAATTAATGTTCAAATTGTTTAAAAGAGGTACTTCATGGACAGTTTTGGAGGATGTAATTCATGCTAGATGTTCCAATGCCAAAAACTTAAAAAGATGTAAAATATTCTTTACCCCTTCTTCCCTCTTAATAATAGCATTTTAACAGTGCAATCAGTATTATTCTTCTTTGAGAATCAAGTCTTTTTGCAGACATCGATGATCAAGGCTCTCCAGTCTTCTGTCGTCTGCCCTGTGGATGAGGTCTATGTTGCTGATGTTTTTGCCTATGAAATCTCTTAGGCTGGCGAGGTATGTTATACATTGTCTACCACAATCTATCTTTCTTTCTATTTTCCCAGTTGGCATTACTTTTTCCAAGCTGTCTTTTTTGATCACATGACCAAGAAATTTGAGCTGTCTCTTTCTAATTGTTGTAATGAGTGACCTTTTTGTTTTTGCCAACTTCAACAGTTCTTCACTTTTCTTTTCTGTCCATGATATACGTAACATTCTTCTTATGAACCACATTTTAATAGCCTCTAATTTTCTTAACAACTGTTTAAAGTCCAGCATTCACAGCCAGAGTTTGGTGTCAAGTGAAATATTTCTATTTTTGAGAATAGGACTCATTTGACTGAAACTGTCTTTTGACATGGCGGTTCTCTTACTTATTTTTTTCATACATCTTCCGTCTGATGTTATTGCGAAACTAAGGTACTTGAACTGGTTCACTTGTTTGATTTTATTGTTGCATGTGATGTTACACACTGGGGGGCTGTGGTTTCTTGAAAACTGCCATCCATTCCGTTTTGTTGATGTTTAGAGAAAGTCCATATGCTTCACTGTGGGCAACTACAATGTTTAGGATGTTCTGCAGCTTTCTTTCAGAGTCAGCAATTAGTACAGTGTCATCTGCATATCTGAGATTATTTATGTTTGTTCCTCCTACTTTTATTCATTCTTAATCATCGATGTTGCGCAAGATCATCTCACTGTAAATGTTGAACAGATCTGGAGCTAGTACACAACCCTGTCAAACTCCTCTTTGAATTGGCTTGAATTCACTGCATTCTCCATCTATTCTGATCGCTGCCTCTTGTTCCCAATATAAATTTCTGATGGTCCTCAAGTCTTTACCATCAATATCTATTTCACTTAAGATTTTAAACAGATTTTCATGTTTTACTATATCAAATGCTTTGGAATAGTCTATAAAACATAGGTACAGATCATGTTGTACTTCTATTGATCTTTCCAGCAACACAGAGAGTGTAAATATGGTGTTTCTGGTGCCCTTGTCGGGAAGAAATCCAAATTGGGTTGCTGAGCATTCTGTCTCTTGCTCATGCCATCAACACTCTGAGAAGAATTTTGGTGGTATGACTCATAAGGCTTATTATTCTATATTGGCCACATTCTGTAGCTCCAGGCTTTTTGGTAAGGTTATAAATATTGATTTTTTTTTCATATCTGATGGAATTTTTCCATCATCATAGATGATATTCAGTAATTTTGTTAGTTCTTTTATTCCAATTTCCTCCAGCGCTGCTAAGACTTCTATTGGTATCAGATCTGACCCGACTGCCTTTCCATGTTTCATTTTGACTCGGCTTCTGTGTGGAGAGGACTGAGGCAAATCACCAACTATCGGTCTCAGGCTTTTAAAGGTCAGGATGACAAAGCCCTTTGTCAAAAACTGTCCCAACATTACGCCCGTTTTGACACCTCGTCAGCTGTGTCCAACTCCCCCACTCCACCCAGCTCCACTGCCTCCTCGGCCCCTAATTCATCAAAAGCGGTCCCCCCCTCCTCCTCCTCCCCCCCTGCCCTTGTCATCAGTGAGCAGGACGTGCACAGACAATTCTCCAGACTGAACCCGCGCAAGGCCCCCGGGCCGGACGATGTGTCTCCCTCCACCCTGAGACACTGTGCGAAAGAGCTGGCTCCTGTCTTCAGACATTTTTAACACCTCCCTTAAGCAATGCCACGTGCCGTCCTGCCTCAAATCCTCCACCATCATCCCTGTCCCCAAGAAGCCACGGATTACTGGACTTAACGACTACAGACCTGTAGCGCTCACCTCTGTAGTCATGAAGTCCTTTGAGCGCCTGGTCCTGTCTCACCTCAAGTCCATCACCACTCCCCTCCTGGACCCGCTGCAGTTTGCCTACCGTGCCAACAGGTCTGTGGACGACGCAGTCAACCTGGCCCTCCACTCCATCCTGCAGCACCTGGACTCCCCGGGAACCTACGCCAGGATCCTGTTTGTGGACTTCAGCTCTGCATTCAACACCATCCGCCCCGCTCTGCTCCAGGACAAGCTGTCCGGCTGTCAAGCTGTCGGCGTGCCTGACTCCCTCTGCAGGTGGATCACCGACTTCCTGACGGACCGGAGGCAGCATGTGCGGCTGGGGAAGTCTGTCTCGGACTCTGTTAGCATCAGCATCGGATCACCCCAGGGCTGTGTACTTTCCCCCCTACTCTTCTCCCTTTATACCAACTCCTGCACCTCCTCCCACCAGTCTGTTAAGCTGATCAAGTTTGCGGACGACACCACCCTCATCGGGCTCATCTCCAACGGCGACGAGTCCGTCTACAGGAAAGAGGTGGCCCAGCTGGTGTCCTGGTGCAGCCACAACAACCTGCAGCTGAACGCTCTGAAGACAGCGGAGATGATTGTGGACTTCAGGAAAGTCACAACCCCCCTGCCTCCCCTCACCATCACAGGCTCTCCCATCACCATTGCAGATTCCTTCCGCTTCTTTTGCACCACCATCACCCGGGACCTCAAATGGGAGCCAACCATCAGCTCCCTCATCAAAAAGGCCCAGCAGAGGATGTTCTTTCTGCGGCAGCTGAGGAAGCTCAAGTTACCCACCAAGATGTTAGTGCAGTTCTACACGGCCATCATCGAGTCCATCCTCACCTCCTCCATAACCGTGTGGTACGCAGGAGCCACTGCCAGGGACAGACTAAGGCTGCAGCGCGTCGTGCGCACTGCTGAGAAGGTGATCGGCTGCAAGCTCCCATCTCTCCAGGACCTGTACATCTCCAGGACCCGGAGGCGTGCAGGCCGGATCATAGCCGATCCTTCACACCCTGGTCACGTACTGTTTGCTTGCCCCCCTCCCCTCAGGTAAAAGACTTCGGTCCATTCAGACTAAAACCTCCCGGCACATGAACAGCTTTTTCCCCTCTGCCATCAGACTGCTGAACATTAAGTGACTTATTGACTCTCGTGCACTACGTACAGCAGCTCAACCAGACTCATGTCATTCATCACTGTTTTTCTGTTGCATTATCGACTGCACTGTGGTACCCCATATTATCTGCTACTTGCTAATTTATTTAAAACTGCCTTGACTAGTATTACTCATTATTATTATTATTATTATTATTATTACTTATTATTCTACACTTATTGCATGTTTTTAGTCTTTTAGTTTTTTTAGTTTATCTCTTTATCTCATCATGTTTTTAATGTTGCAGCATGGCACCGAGACAAATTCCTAGTTTGTGTACTACATGAACAATGGCAATAAATCTGATTCTGATTTTGGAGATGGCATTTTTTACTTCGTCCTCCATTATGGGTGGGACTTTCATGTTCTTTATAATAGGTGGTGGTAGGGGTATGCGATATGACGATATATATCGGATGACGATCTAAAAACGTCTACCGTTTCATAGAATACTCTGTCGTTTATATCGTATTTAAAATGCACATACCCCCGTTTATTCAGTAAACCTACCTCACCACTACTTGCCAGCGCCCCGTCTCTCCTCTGCAGTGCGCACAGTGGAACAGGTATGTTGTGGGTGGCTAGGTTTCAGTCCGGTGGATGCTAATGCTAACACCAAACTACTGGTTCAGATAGCTGCTACTCCTGTTTGTCAGGGTTGTGGGACTGTTTTCCATTGTGCTGCGTCAGAGAGGATAGTTCACTAACCTCATTTTAATAGGAGGTATGAAGCACTGACACCATGTCTAATTATGAAATGCTACAGTAAATGACAATGCTAAGTTGTGCTAACTGGAAACCATAGCAGACCATCGGGGGTTTTTTGTTTAAATTACTGCTGAGTTTCTTAGTTATGTCTGAATTTTTTTTTATTAAAGCTGCAAAAGTGCATGATGGTGGCATAGAGACGCAAAATAAATAATAAATACATTAAAACGGGTTGGAGGAGAAAGTTGTCTCAATGTAATTTATTTGATTTCTAATCATCTTAATTAGTTAAGTAGTGACAATGAATAAAGTTAAAGTTATCACATGTATTTATTACATTACCTTTTGTGTCTTTGATTTTCAGATCACGGCCAATCTGAAATATTTTTACTAAGAAGAAAACGGGTTAAATCAGGCCAGAATTGTCATGAACCGAGCCTGTGTAGTCCTGCGGGTTCGGTTCTGATCTTTCTTGGTCCTGTGTTGTTTTGATTTCTCTCCTGTGTGTTTATTTCTGTGCTTGGCCGCTGCTCTGGCCGGCGATCATTAGGCAGCTGTTTGACCCACTTTCGGGTGGGCGCTGTCTAACGTTCGCTGGTCCGACCATGCCCCCCTCTCTCTGACAGTCAGCTGTTTGCCCTGGTAATTATCTTTCCCGCGCCTCGCCCGGGTGTTCCCAATTTGTTTGGCCAGCAGTGTTTGTACTTAAGCAGCTCTTTGCTAGTCAAACACCGCTGGACCATTACACGAGTCACACGGTCATTTCCCGTCGTGTGACCGTCACTTCTGAAGGATTGGTTGTTCGTGCTCCATGGGAGAATTGGACTTTTTGGACTGCTCCTGCCCGTGAGTAAATTGTTTAGCGTTTCTCTGTGCGGTTAGCTGCTACGTGTATCTGGTTGCGTTTCTTCCCGCAGCTCAACTGCTATGCTTAGGCTATTGCCCAGTTTGCTTCCCTGAGTCAGTCGAGCTTCCTATAGTCTTCCTCGCTCTCCCGAGCACATGTGTGTTATTTGTATTATTTTCCTGTGGCCACGGTACACAATGGTCTGCCCGCTGTTCGCTCCTGAGTCAGCCATTTTGTGTACATCCTTTTCTAACTGTAAGTTTTTAGTTTGGAACTGTGTTATGTCAATAAATGTGTGTTTGGTGAAACCCTGTGCATAAATCCATCCTTCCTTCTCCTCCTCCGTGCGCTGTGGAAAAGCGCACGGGGAAGTTTATGACAAGAATGGCGGTCTTTAGGTTGCAGATCTACACTTAAATTTTCACTGATTTAAACTAACAGCTAATTTATATCTGTAGGTGACAGCCATGGGTAATTTTCTCATTTTCAGACATTTTTTATTTTTTTTTGTTTTTGTTTTTTTTTGCTATTCTCCTCTGGCTCAGGAAATATTTAACTTATTGATATTTACTTTTATTCATATATGATTTAGAAGAAAAACCTGAAATTTATGAGAATCAAGTCTCAAATGCACATTACAAAACTATTTTATAACTCTGCAAAATTGAGGGGAAAAAGGTACATGTAAAAAAAAAAAAAAAAAAAAAAGGTCCTTTTTATATGATTATCTAAACTGTAGAATTTACAGAAAATGTATAGCGTGATATATGTTATCGTGATATAACATGACTTATATCGTGATGATTTTTTTTCCCATATCGCAAAGCCCTAGGTGGTGGACCTCGGTCATCATGAAACAGATCTTCGATGTATTCAGACCATCTTAACAATATCTCCTTCTTGTCCATTAAGATGTTACCTTTGCATCTGATGCATCCTGATTTTGTAGCCACTTGCTTTCAACTGACTTCTTTGAATTTTTGGTGCATGTGCTTGCTGTCAGTGTCTTTGTGCTGTTCTATTTCATCACATTGTGTGTTAATCCATACTTCTTTGGCGTCATTGCATTTCTTTTTTATTAACTTATCCATCTTATTGTATAAGATGGATAAGGGCTGTATCCTGTATATGTACATGTATCATGTATTAAACTACATGTTGTTTTGATAAGCTCAGAGTTTCCATTAAATCAAGAATTTCTTGGGTCATCCATTTTTTGTGTCCTTTGTGTTCAGAGGTGAGTACCAATTTTTCTGTGGTCTGTAAAATGCATTCCTGCATCTTTTTCCACCATTCTTCTGCATTTGTGAGACTGTCAAGGGCTTCAAATCTGTTTGACACTGTGACAGAAAAATTCTGCTGGAGTTCCTGGTCTTGCTTAAAAATCTCGTACAGCAGTTTTGGAGTTCTTTTATCTTTGTGGATTGTTTTTAGTCTCACTTTCATGATTGCTTTAAATTAGATGTGATCACTGCCACAGTCTGCCCCAGGCATGGACTTTGCATCCAGAATTGAGTTTATGAAGCGTTCTTCAATAAGTATATAAAATATGTCTGGTTTCTAGCTCTATACCCAGCGCTTTTCCATGGCCAACATTTCCTTGGATAGTTTTGAAACCAAGTATTGGTAATGATGAACTTGTTCTCATGACACCAGTCTATCAGTCTTTTACCGTGGTTGTTGATCTCTCCTATTCCCTGTGGGCCAACAATATTTTGGATGTTTTCTTTACCAACTTTTGCATTAAAAACACCCTTTATAATCTTGATATCTTGGGATTTGTTATTTTTTCGCCCTCTCAAGGTCCTTATAGAATTTCTCAATCTCTGTTTTTTCTTGATCTGCTGTCGGAGCATAAACTTGAATAAAACCAATGTCAAAAGGCTTTCCACTAAGTTTTACAACTATTATTCTGTCTGTAACTGCCCAGAAGCCTTTCTTCGCTTTCAGACATTCAGAATCCAAAATGACTCCAACACTTCTTTGGTGTCCGTCTCCTCCTGAATATAGTATTGTATATTTACCTACTGTTATTTCACTGGCACCTTTCCATCTTACCTCTGATAGTCCAAGAATATTAATCTTCATTCTATTCATTTCTTGCTAATGTTGTCTAATTTCCCTTTCTGGTACATAGTCCTAACATTCCATGTAGCGATCTTGACAGTTTGTTTGCGGATGTGTACAGTTGTAGGATTATGGTCTGGTGTCACCTGACACACATGACATTCCCTACCAAGCGAGGGATCTCTTGCATGACCAGAGACCCCCTTAATGCTGTTGCTTGAGTGTTGAAGACTTTTGAGCTATGATTTTCTTTGCAAAGTTACTTATAGTAGGTTGCAATTGCTTTCTATAAGAGCAGTGCCCATACTGAGCGGGTTGTCCCAACCATTGTACCATACCACAGTATCCTCTGCCTGGTACATTAAAATGTTGACCAGTTCCAAATATTACCTGGCTGCTAGGCATTTTCATCCATCACCTGCCCGCCATGACTTCACATGACCCTAATTGGGAGGCTAAGTGGGTAGTCCACCTTGCCCAAGGGTGTCCCATAGGCTAACGGAGGGAAGGAGATGCCTTACTGCTCCTGTTGATAGAGGATACCTCTATCCTGCTACCCTGGCAATCAGTATTAACTGAGATTAATCTAGCCACTGAATGAGGCTTAATCACATTATTCTTAGCTCATTTTATTTTGTTATTAATCACTTGTGGTGATTAATGTGTTTATTCTGACAGGTCTAATGTTTTTTCAATAATTTATGATGCTTGCTTATAGACACTTGCCACCATGTGACTGTTTCGTACAAAACAAATGAACTAAGGACACTACTGTGATTTAGTTAGCTTGACTATGACAAAAGTAACAGTTATCCTGCCTGCAGAGGCATTATGAACGCAGCACACCACACCTTAGGTGTGCTGTTTCATTCATGAAAAAATAGTAAATCTGTGAGTAGATTTGTGACTAAATCATCCTGGTACTAAAAACTTTGGATTCATTGTCTAGACATTTAAGTTTTTATAATGACATTCAGTTTTCAAATTTAGGATTCAGGTATTTGCCCCCCCCCCCCCCCCCGCAAAAAAAGGGTAAATAACAAATTTACCTTTACCAAATTTACCAGAAAAAAAAACATGCAAATTTAGGAGAAAATAGTATATATTCAGAAGAAGAAAGCAGCAACTTGGTGATAGTCAAAAAATGTTTAAATCAGAAATTTAAATGATTTTGCAAATATGTAAGGAAAATGGCTTATTTTCCATGAAAAAAAATTGCAAATTTGAGAAAAATGCTACATTTTTATGAAAAACTGTAAATATAGGGGGAAAACAACATGGGAGAAATACTGCATATTTATACAAAAAGTTAGGGAAATTTACAAGAAAAAAATGTCTCTGATTTACAAGAAAAGCTGTAAAACTATGACCAAAAAATTGCATACGAAAAAGTGACATTAGAAACATCACAGTGCTACTTAAACACTGAAGTTTAGTAAGGGAGAAAAAAGACTGGACAGAATATTTGGAGCCCCAAAAGTTGGTAGTGAGGACAGCTCAAACTTTAAATGGGTTTATAATATGCTTTCAGTTATATACATACACACACGTATATTCAGTACTGAAATGACCATATGGGAAAAGCAACAGGCTGGAGGTGGTGACAAATGCTGCAAGAAAAAAAATGCTGGAAGAAGCGTTGCAACTTTTTTTTTTTAATCAATTTATTTTTTTAGTGCTCCCTTTATTGTAAATGGACCCTTAAACACCAACAAACTCAAAAAGTACAGTGTTAATGTGATGAATCTTGTTATAATAATAGCTAAATCACTATACAGTGATAATAAGCCACCAATATCTCAGTGTTTGGTCACTGCCTAATTTGTGTAATGCTATCTTGTGATTAAATAAAACGGGAACAGAAAACTAGAAATGTGATTTTAAGCTCAATAATTAAATTCCAAATAAATCAGTGATGCTGTATTGTTGTGCTTTTGAACTCATTTTAACACGTTATGCATATGGTTAAATTTAGTGTGCTGTATTTTCCTTAATGAGATTTTTAAAAAGTTTAGGAATATGAAATGCATCTAATGCATCTGCAGCTGCTAACATTTTGATGAGTGCTGAAGCATACATAAATTTCAATCTAACAGTTGATGAAAAAATCTATTCTGATCACATTTCATGAATGATTAATATAATGTACGTATAAAAACCAAAGCTGCATGAGAAAAGCTAATCATTTCTCAGATCAGCTAAATCCTACCAGGCAGCACATTTATTCTGTGTTGTACTCCCATAGCTTTAACTCATATTAGCAAACTAGCAACCAGCTAACTTCAGACAACAATTCACGAGCTAACTCAATAATATACTTACCTCCTTTTGGACAGAGGGGTTTGTCCTTTTATTTGACAACCAGCAATTTAAAATGGTTTGTTGCCCTTGTGGAACTCTTTTCATTCTGTCTCACTTGTGAGCTGAATGCATTCTAGACGTAGACAAGCATCCTCACCTGCTGCCCCTACAAATGACTCAGAGTATTCACCAGAGAAGGCGCATGGACCAGTTGGGCAATACCAAGTCTGCAGGGGAGGGGGGGATACTTTGTCTGATTGTTAGAAATGTTACTTTGTTGTTTGCAAATGTAAAAACAACAACTTCTTCATACTCACTTGTAGATGTTTTTATTAATTATAACTATATGATTATTGGGGGGTGTGACGGACCACTAGGAGGCTCCACTTACACCCAGTGCACTCAAACTGCCGTGGCAGTCAAGCTCCCGGACTTCTGGCTCCATGATCCCGCTGCCTGGTTCATCCACATTGAGCCTCAGTTTGCCCTCCATGGGATTTCTGTGGACGATATGAGATACCATTATGTGGTGGCTTCGCTCAACCCGCTCTCCACTCAGCACACCGTGAGCCTGCTCCGGGACCCCCCACCCTAAGGGAAATACGTCGCTCTCAAGCAGCTACTATTACGGCGCTTCACCCTCTCTGACAGGGAGAGAGCAGAGAAGCTCCTTTCTCACTCTTGAGTTAGGCGACAGTTCAGCTGTGGAGTTAATGGAAAGTATGCTAGTTTTGCTGGGCACAGATGATGGATCTTTTCTCTTCGCCCATCTCTTCCTCGGGAAACTGCCGGTTTCGGTGCGGACAATTTTGGCCAACTCACCGCTGCTGGTTGCCAGAGACTACCGCGCACTGGCGGAAGAAGCGGACTGCATTATCCTGGCGAATAGGAGTTTCAATGTCCAGACGGTAACACCGGGACCTTTGGCAGCATCCACGGAGGCTGTTGAGACGACAGTTGTGGCTGGGATAGCCACTCGGAGATGCTGGACCAGGACTGTGTGCTTCTACCATCAGCATTTTGGTGCTAATGTGGAGTGTTGCTTCCCACCATGCCGTTTCAAGACGCCGGGAAATGGACCAGCCAGCAGTCAGTAGCAGCTATGACCGCTGGCGACAAGGAGAAGCTGCTTTTCCTTGAGGACACATGTTCCGGAAGACAGTTTTTGGTCGACTCTGGTTCCCAGAAGAGTCTTACTTTGCCGACTGGTTCTGATGGACTGGCGGAAGGCTGTGGCCCGTTGTTAATCGCCGCTAATGGCTCCCCTATCAAAACGTTTGGAGAAAGGTCAGTGACTGTATGTTTTCACGGACACAACTACAAGTGGGACTTTGTGGTAGCTGCCTGCTCAGTTCCTATCATAGGTGCTGACTTTCTGTGTGCTTATGGTCTCCTTGTAGACGTTGCTAATAGATGTTTGATGCTGCTTCTTTGTCTTCACTGCCTTGTATAACTCGGGGAGTTGGGCCACTAACACATGCTAATTTTTTAGCCTCATGGGATGTGTACCAGCGCTTGCTTTCTGATTTTTCCCTCGCTCACTGTGCCTAATTTTTCCACTGCTGTGACCAAGCATGGGGTGGAGTATCCCCACAAAGGGCCCTCCGGTTTTTGCACGCCTGTGCCGCCTCAACGCAGCTAAGCTAGCCATCATGCAGGAAGAGTTTGCTAACTTGGAACGTTTAGGAATCGTTAGGTGCTCTAATAGCCCTTGGGCTTCCCCACTGCACATGGTGCCCAAGTTTGATGATTCATGGCGGCCGTGCAGTGATTTCCAGTGCCTGAACAACATCACGGAGCACGACCGTTATCCCATCCCTCACATACAGGATTTTTTGGTGCACCTGGCTGGAATGTCAATTTTTTCTTAGGTGGATCTGGTTCGCGGCTACCACCAGGTCCCGGTGCGCACTGAAGACATCTCAAAAACAGCGGTAATAACACCCTTCGGACTTTGTGAGTTTCTCCACATGCCGTTCGGGTTTAAGGGCGCAGCTCAGACTTTTCAGAGGATGATGGACGCGGTGCTCCGTGATTTGCCATTCGTGTTCATCTACCTGGATGATGTTCTGGCAGCTAGTGCGTCTAAGGAGGAACACCTCTCATTTGAAGCAAGTTTTCCGATGGCTGGAGGCACATGGATTGATGGTTAATCCAGCAAAATGTCAATTTGGGTTTCCGGAAATTGATTTATTGGGCCATCGCATCTCATCTAAAGGTGCGGTTTCGCTGCCGAATAAAGTACGGGTGGTGTTGGATTTCCCACATCTGCAGACCGTGAGGGTGCTGCAGGAGTTTTTGGGGATGGTTAATTTTTACAGTTGTTTCCTTCCCTTGGCAGCCCAGCTGCTACAACCACTTTACAATGCACTCAAGAAAAAGAAACCTACGGATGGCATTGACTGGACCCCCGCTTGGGTCTAGGCTTTTTTGGGCGCCAAAGCTGTGCTCGCCAATGCAGCTTTGCTGGCCCATCCATCCCCGTCTACGGATGCATCTGACGTCGTGGTGGGAGCGATGGTGGAACAGTACGTCTCCAGTTCAAGGCAACCTCTTGCCTTTTTCAGCCGCACACTGTGCGGCAATAAGCGTAAGTACAGCAGTTTTGACGGAGACTTATTGGCTCTCTACCTGGCCACGCGGCACTTGCAGCTTTGGCTTGAGGGTTGCGTATTTACCACATTTATTGACCACAAACGTCTAACCTACGTGATATCAAAAATCTTAGAACCATGGTCGTCACATCAGCAACGTTATTCATCATGTGGCCGGCAAGCTCAACGTTGTGGCCGACTGTTTGTCGCATGAGCTGGTCTCTCCAGTCTACCTGGGCATTGATTTTTCCACCATGGCCGCCGACTAACGGGAGACGCGGACATTCTCACGCTCCATTCTGTGGATACAGGCCTTAGACTAGAGAGCAAGGTGGTACAAGAGGGTTGTCTCCCCCCCCCCCCCCGCCATGTCTCCACTGGCCATCCCTGCCCGGTTGTTCCAATCGCTTGGTGCTGCCGCGTTTTTGAGTCCATTCACTCTCTCTCGCATCCTGGCATCCACGCTTCGATTAAGCTAGTGGGGTCCAAATTCATTTGGCCCCGCTTATGTAAGGATGTGAAGGAGTGGGCTGCAGCTTGCATTGCGTGCCAATGGGCTAAGGTTCAGAGGCACACCAGAGTCCCCCTTGAACCTTTCCGGATCCCGAGCAGGAAATTCGACCACGTCCATATGGACTTAATAGGCCCCCTTCCGCCGTCGCAAGGTTTCACGCACCTTTTGATGATGGTGGACTGCACCACGCATTGGCCAGAGGCAATCCTGTTGGCTTCCACCAATTCTGCTGATGTAGCCTACGCATTTTTGTCGTCTTGGGTTGTGCACTTCAGTTCCCTGTTGGACATCACCTCCGATAGGGGTCCCCAGTTCGTTTCAGAACTCTGGTCCACCATGGCTGAGAACCTGGGGGTCAAAGTTCACTGTACCACCGCGCACAATCCATAGGCTAATGGTTTGTGCGAAAGGTTCCACAGGTTGCTTAAAGCTGCATTTAGAGCCTCATTGACCGACGCGAATTGGGTTGACCATCTCCCTTGGGTCCTACTTGGGTTACACTCCGTGCCCAAGGAGGATCTTGCCGCTTCCCCGGCTGAACTTGTTTTTGGTCAGCTGTTGCAGGTCCCGGGTGAATTTTTGCCAGAAGGTCTTGCGCCCTGCACCGACTCGTCTGCACAGTTTTCTCCTAGGGTTGAGTCAGTTAGCATTCCAGGGCCAGTTCCCCATTGTTTCCCCCGCGCTTTTGTTTCGAAGCGTTTGAAGCATGTCAGCTTTGTTTTCGTCAGACACGATGCCCACAAGACTCTGCTGCGCCTGCTTTGACGGCCCTTTCAGGGTTCTGGAAACGGGTGCAAAACATTTTGTGTTGGATTTTTTTTTTGGGGGGGGGCGCACAGGGACACCATCTGCATAGATAGGCTCAAGCCTGCACATGTGTTAGCAGACGAGCAGGTGGTGCTGGTTCAGACTCCCTGGTGTGGATGCCTGCCTGCTGTGGGTTCGCAGGTTGGTCTTTCCCATACAGAGGACTTTTTGCCAAGACCAGAGACTGAGTTGTTTTCCTCCCCGCCTCGACCTGGTGACCCCATCGGCTGGACCAGCTGCTCCACGATTACAGCCGTTATGGGTGATTGCTCAAGCCCAGGGTGCTGGACTGATAAGGCCCCTTCTGGGTGTTCGGGGGGGGGGCTGTGTGGTGGACCACTAGGAGGCTCCACTCACACCCAGTGACTTGGGGAGAAGGGAGGAGAGATGGGGGAATATACAGTATATGTATGCGCCTTGGCACCAAATGTCATTCCTATTATTGCTGGAGTTGAGTAAAGTTCTAAACTGGCAGCTCTCGTGTGTTGTCCCTTCATTCCTCCACAGGGGGTTATATTGGCTTGATTTGATTTGGGGGGGGGGGTTTCCCCCCCCCCATTAATTACAGTAAGTCTATGATTAAATGATTGACAGCTCTCCTAGTCCACCTACAGCCTTGAGGTAGATTCTTCTGATTGGAAGAATCTGCAGTTGTGGACAGGCTCTTCCTGGATTTCCAAACTGGGGAACATGGCTTAGCAGTAAACTTTCTAGGATATCTTTAAAAGAAACTAATAAAAAATGCTTCTGAAAGCATTTGAGAAGGGCAATGAAGTATATAATTGCCGAATCACTCATTAATTTGACATAGCGACTGCTGGGTTAAATATGTATTTAACAGAAGTTGCACAGCTGGACTGAGCTTTTTTTTTGTTCCAGCTGAGAACTAAGGTTTCAGGTTTTAAACTGATTTACTGCAGAATGACAACCTTGCCATTATGAAAAGGCTGTTTGTTCCCCCAGTATTCACAAAGCAAGAGTTAGTCTCCTACAGCCACGAACACAGAGCTGCTCCTGATCGGATGATGCCTGTAGTTATGGGAGGAAGGCTGTTTGCAGATTTCTGGATTGTCAAACATTGTGGCTCTGTGGTCAATTTTCTGTATCTTGAAAACCAATGGGATTTTATTTCTTTTTTTATGCAACTTTCATTATTGATAGGTGTCAACACATTTACAAAAATACATTTAGAGTGGATTAACTGTTAGCACTTAAGTAATTTCAGAGCACTGGTGGCCTAAACGTTGGTCTGGTAACACCCATCTTACCCACATCCTTGTTTTGCTTCCTTCTTTGGTCGTAATTTATAACCCCTGATGAGGTCAGAGTCCTCAAACACTTGGAGAGCAAGAAGGAAAGTGATTTGCTGAGGAGCGAAAACCATGGGCACGAATGTTTAAAGTTTTTTGAAGATTATTATGAACGTTTTTTTTTTCTCCTGTATAAGCTGTAAAATGAATATTTAGTTGCTGTGTTGTGTCCTGCTGTAAGGTTGGAGATTGTCACAGTCTCCTTGACCAGCGAGTAACGGATCGGGAAACGGCAGCAGTGCGTCCCTGATTAGTGCTGGGTATGTGGTTCAGCCCCTTTTAGGCAGCCAAACGCAGGGAAAAAGCAACAGAGCTTCTCAGACACGTCAAATTCACACAAAACACCGGAAACTCAGACAAAAGGCCCCTTCAAAATAATGCTACTAGAAAAACTACTGTGTTCATTACATTTTATGTTACGCTTTATCAGTAATTTTTAAAGTAAAAGTTTTAGGCAACAATATTCAGTATACTGTAGGGGGGGGGCGTTGACAACTTCTTCAAAGAGCCATTCTGAGCATTTTATATTTTCTTGGACAAAAAGAATCAGTGTTAGAAAGTATAAACCTGCAAATGAGGATGCAGTATAAACAGGCCTCTCAACATTAGAAACGGGCGACTTTTTCCCTCTTAAGTTTGCACCATTTTGCTCATATTTTTTTTTTTTTTTACAAGCTGCAGCCTTTTTTTCCCTAAAAATTTGTTTTTCTCCTGCAACTTCTTTCTCATTTAAATTTGCTATTTTTTCTTTCTTGCCACAAATTGACAACTTTATTGTCTTGTAAACATTTCATACATTTGCACTTTTTTTCTTTTAAATATTCTTTATTTTGCAAAGTTAAGACTTATTCTTGCTGATTAGCATACATTTAAGTTTTTCTATGCAGTTCTTGTTTTGACTTTTTTATGCCAAAAACAAACACAGCTACTTTGTGTGTGTGTGGGGGGGGGGAGGCTGCATGGGGCTCTGGGGGTTTCCACAATAATTGTAAGATGTTGTTGTTACTTGACGATGTTCGTCGTTAAAAGTCAATTCTCGATCTGCTGTGGATTATTCCTGCAGCTTGCGCAGCAGTCGGCATCGGGGCTTTTATTTTGAAAATGAGAACGGCTGGCGTGTGCGCGGAATGACACGCTCCTGCATGTGCGCGCGTGTATGTGTGTGTGCGTCCACTCTCTTTTCTCCGTGTCCGTGCGTCCTCGTCTCCCAGTCTGCCGCTGCCGCACATCCACAGCGGTGCTACCACGCCGAGGAGGCGGACCGACCGTAGCTACAGCTCGGCCAGCGGTGCTGGGTCATAGCGCTGGTTGGAGGTGGCAGCGCTTTGCTCCCTTGCATTGCCATCCCGTGCGCAGCCTCTCCTGCTCGGAGGACACTATATCGCCGCCGCCTCAGCGGGTCCCGGAACAGTTTCGGATTTTTTTTTTAATTTATTTATTTATTTTCGCCCGGACGCACCAAGTTGCGGCTGCAGAGGCGCACTTTTCTCCGTGTCTCCTCTCTCACTTTGTGCTCGCAATCCGACATGGAAGATGGTCCGTCTTCAACAAGCTGCTTCAGAAGGTTAACGGACTGTTTCCTGGGTGCAAGTAGGTGTTTCTGACGCACATTTTCAGAGCGTGAACTTGCATTTGCGCAGGACTGTGCGGGGGGATCGCCAAACATGGACTTGTTTGGGATGGCGCCTCTGGGCGAGCACTGCGTAATTTGCCCGTTTGTCTGTGCAACTTTATGAATGACAGGTGGCTGGAGTGTTTGGGTGGGGAGCTGCTGGAGGCTCAGGTTGGAGGGACTTTGGCCAAGTCTCACACTGCACAGTTTTGGGGTTTTAAATGTGTCACAGGGAGGACAGGCAACAAGAGACCTGATGCCAAAGGATAAATAAAATGTAGACAGTATTCTTGCTGAAATGGGTTTTTTTTACATTTTTTTTGGGGGGGGGGGGGCGGGGTGTTGACGAAAAAGATATAACTAAAATTATACATTTTTCTTCACAACGTTATTGTCGGTGTCAAACTGGTAACAATAAAACTTCTTAATTAATGTATTTTGTCACTGTACACTCTGTACTCCACTTACAATTATTATAGGTGAATTATAGTCATAATATAGTTACTAATTCATGTCTTACAAGTTTTTATTATAATGCTGTTCTTAATTTGGTGAATTTGACTTCTTCACATAGCACATGAACAACTGAAGCAGTTGTTTCAGAGACGCATGCTGCTTTTCAAAAAAAAAAAAAAATCAAAGTGTAATAAGTTAACAGTCTGCCATATTGAGTAATGACAGCAAATATGACAGTAAACTTGGCTGCAAGTTTTCTCAGCTTGCAGCCATTTTTTTGTATTTACAAAACAACAGTGAATGGTGGTGGATATGGGAGTCTGAGTCAAGTACTTTAAAGTTACATAAACGGAGCTGAATCACTTTACACTGAAAACCTGTACAGTGTATTTTATTTTTTAAATTAGCAAGTCATTTATGCGAGTAGTAATAATAATGATAATAGTCAACTAATTTCCTGAGAGCCCAAGTAGTTTTTTCCCTCTAAGCAAAACTGTCAGTCTGAGTTAATTTAACAACTCTTTACTCTGCATTCTCACAGCATGTTTGTCTTTCCACTGAATTGAAATCAGAGCTAATTTGATTAGACTCAATTCAAAGCTTTGGACTGTGGCCGAAGCATATGGGCTCATGCAATTTGCAAAGTAGTGGCCATATGTTTTATAACATCATTGACATGATCTGCTCTTTAGGGGGGAAAAAAAAGTGTAACACAGCGCGGTGGAGGGCTTTCTATGTGGCGTTGCTTTATTTAGTAGGAACGGTGTGTTTGTCCTTTCCAAACCGGGTGCTGGACTGTCCAGCAAAACCAGTTCACCCTGGAGAAACAGACTCCAGTTTGTCAATGAAACATGTTGACTCATTCACATCGTTTCCAAACGAGGGAGCTCACGTTGTCTGTGTGCTTTGGTTGTGAGTGGATCTGGTCAGAGTAGGTCAATGTGGGTCATCACTAATGTGATCTCTCAGGCATTTTCAAACCCAGTTTGGTTGATGATGAATTGCTTAACTCAGTGTAGAAGGCTGTGTTGTCGGGCAGGAAGTTTTGTAATTTTAAGCAAGGCTTTTTCTTTCACATTGGGGACCTCTCCCAGCAAAATCACCATATATATATATATATATATATATATATATATGACAGTGCGTGATGCAATTGGAATATGAAAATTAAAGCTTGATTGAACTTTGAAAAACTTCCAGACTTGACTAACCACATGCCAGATAGTTTTCCTTTGTGATTTGTCTTCAGTGTTGATTTAAACTCTATGGGAATTCAAGCCAAAGAAAACAAGTCTGCTACAGAGCTTGAACCCCTTTTTTTTCCCACCCCCTCTTTAAATATTGCAATTTGTGCAGGACCGGCTCAGCGCCAGCCAGGGCACGGTGCTCAGTCTGAGTGGCAAAACGGATGACCTTCTCCTCAAGGCGTCCATTGACCCCTCGTCAGCTTGTCACGGGTTGGTATCTGAGTGGATTGGAAAAGGCCACGTGCGTGTAGATTTCTTTACAGTTTGTCCTCGCGTCAAGGCTCATAAAAGAACGCAGCACTGGAGGAGAGGCGAGGATCTGCAGTTCTCATTATCTGGGTCCCCACTGGCCCCTCCACAGAACGACTGCAGTGTTTAACATCGGACCAGATGTGAAGCGGAGGAACCTGACCCCCGATTACTGATGTGACTATTGGGGGAGGTGGGGGGCATTAAACCACCAGTTTGTTTGCATCCAAATGAGCAACTTAAGCTTTTCCATTAAAGCTCATAATAAGTGTTTGTTTCACCACCTCTCACTAAATAGTTGCAGTGGGTGGTAAGTCAATAAATTCACAAGAGAAAGTACTTCTTTCTATAGTTTTTATTCAAACTGTAATATAAATAACTATGCAGTTACATAGATGTCACAGTGCTTGCTTAATAGGGCTTGAATCAAAAATATTTGCAGAAAATGGAGCCAAAGGTGCACAAAGTCATGGTGGAATTTTTGAAGCCATGCCTTATTGAGATAGGCTATAGCTAACAAATTCAATTCTTAAGCACGTATTGTGATGATTATTTGTGTAAATAAATGATTTGATAATACCTAAAACCTTCATAATCTTTTTTTTAACATAATTACACAATGTTATATATCAGCTTGACAGTAACTCCCAATGCCGTATAGTAATTACAACTTATCCCATCATCGCCATTTAGTTTTGACACCACCAGGAAGTAGGGGTGGGAGGAAAAAAATCAATACATTGTAGTATCACAATAATCTGTGGTGGTGATACTGTATTGATTCTGAGACACCAGTGTCGTGATACTTTATTAAAAATGATTAATAAATGTTGCAAATATAAGCTTACCTATTTAGGCGCCAGAGTAATGAAAACCAACTGACTTTTCAGTCCATCAGATGATGCTAAATTCTCACTGTCTGGTTAGGTCAGCACAGCAGAGAAGCAACTGCTGACATCTGACTGGTAGTTAATTCTTGACAGTCTGAGGGGTTTTGCCTCAAAAATTTGAGTTTTCTTTGTAAATTAAGAACTTTTCTGTTGTAAATTAGAAAGATTTTTGTCACTTAAATTGTGAACTTTTTTCTTTTTTGGGTTTTTGCCGCCCTAAATGTAGGACAATTGCACATTTGAGATTTGTTCTCATAAATTTGCAAGGGGTTTTCTCATAGATTTCAGACACTTTTCTTGTAAATGTATTACTTTTTCCCACATCAATCTGGATTTTTCACAAAATTTATGTGTATTTTACTATCACTATCCACTATGTTTTTCCTAATTAATTTGAAAAGCTTGTGACAGCTTTATTCATCAGGCCATCAGGACCCTGATCACTTTATACCCCCCCCCCCCTCCCCGGACCGTAACACACTCACCCACACAATAACTACCTCAGCTGTTGGCACAGAAAGACTGACACACCAACAGCAATACATTTGCTGCTGTATGTCTCTGCACTTTACTGCAACCATTTGCACAAATGCCATATCTGCTGCTGTCTGTCATTGCAATACTGATGATGTGCAGTCCTATCTGTCACTGTCTGCACCTACACTGCAATATTGAACTTGCAACTACGGGTATTACATCTCTACTTTTCTGTATATAGGATTGCTGGGTTTCATCATCGTTAATTGTTTCTTTATTTGCGCTATGGGAGGTATGGGTCTATCTTTTGTCGCCATTTGCACTACGGGTTGCATTGCTGTACGTAGACTGCCGTTGTTGTTTTTCCAGCCTTATTCCTTTTTCTTTTTTTATATTGTGCACACCACTGAAGAGAGAAACGCCATTTCAATTCTCCTGTATGTCCTGTACACATAGTAGTATTGACACATAAAATCATTGAATCTTGAATCATTGAAAACTGTGACTTTTCCACATATAGCCTATCTTAAACTTAATTTGCAGAACCAGATTCTCGAAAAAATAAATAAAATAAAACATTAATATAATTAATTGAAAAGAATAAAGATACAGTTCTTTCTGTTATGATATTATGTAAGTTTTTATATCTAAACTCCCCCAAAAAATTTCAGTTATTTTAAAACCTAAATATTGGCAGGAATGCATTCTCTACTACACTGAATAATTTCAGAAAGACTCAGAAATATTCTGCATTTTGCACAATCATAATGAAAGCCAAGGCTGGCATCATAATGTGAATTAAAAGTAAGTTACCTGTAGAAGATCTGCAGGCTGCCTGTCAGTTCCTCCTAGCACTCTCCCACTGTCCTGGACGGAAGGGGCGAGTAACCTGATGCTGCATTCACTTACACTGAGAAATTTGACTGTCTATCAAAACTTTTCATAAATATAAATTAATTAATGAAACAAAGCTTGAACAAAACTATTCCTAAATTCAGTAATATTTCGGGTGCCAGATGAAAGCTCTGGCGGGCCGGATGTGGCCCGCAAGCTGCCAGTTGACGTTCATTGTTATGGAGTGTTTTGCGCATGCACAGAGTTTGAAATTAGGCCACACACATGCGATGTGTAGCAGGAGGGGGATGTAACAACCTGCCCCGTGTAACTTTTTGTCCTGGCTTACCTTGCATGTACTCGTGTAGGTTTTTCACAAAATGTACTTTAATGAAAGGTTTTATTGCAGGAAAGTTTTTACTCTTGAGTACATTTATAAAGAAAAAAACAGAAGTTTTACTGAAGTACATCTGTTGAACTCTGAGTTACTTTTAACTTCACTGATTTGAATTAAGTGCAAGTCAAGTTTCTCTCAGATTTGAAATCGTCTTTCCTCTGTTCTGTCTCAGCAAATATTTGATTTATTATCATTACATTAGAGAGTACATATGGATGTTTTTTTTAATTTTCCTTGTCTAATATACAGAGTAAAGTAACAAGTGTTACAAGAAAAAAGTTTAGAGTTGCAAAAGAACAAGACAAAAATTGCAAATATGAGTAGAAAGATGCAAATTTATATTGAAAAGCTTGCAAATTAGAAATAATTCCAAAAAAGTTGCAATTGTATAAAAAGTAGTAAATTTATTATTTGAAAGTCAGAAATTTATGGGGCTAAAAAGTCCCAAATATAACTTAAAAAACGCTAATTTATAAGGAGAGTAACGGGAGAAAGACTAACTTTCAAGTCAGTTGATTGCTAAAGTAACTTTTTCAGGAATTTCTTACTCAAGAAGTTTTTATCCCACTCTCGTAAGACAGTGCTGCTTGAGTCTACTGTACCCACTTCTGCTTCTCTGCATTTCTGTGGGTTTGAATTTCACTTTGCCGTTTACAGCCCTCACCCTTTACTTCTAATGACTTGGGCCATGTTAGTGGAAATAATGCAAATTACATTTCCATGGAAATCTCCTTCTTTGAGTCTAAAGTGTGAATTGTCAGCTCAAGCAGTTTGTTTTCATCTTGCCGGGGGCGTGTCTCTGGAAGTGATGGAGCAGCTGTTAAAAAGTCCACAGTGAAACAGCAGCATTGGTTAAAAATAATTGTCAACATTTCTCAGTTTTTTTTTTTTTGTTTTTTTTTTTTTTTCAGCCATTCCTTCATGGTTAGCTGCCACATTCATGCACCGTCTGGATGAATAAATGAGGTGAGCGCTGGGAGCAGCAACAGAGCTTTTTGATTTTCTGTGTTCGCTCCTTTCCCTTCTCACCGAATGTCGGTGTCGGATGCTGTGCTTTCAGCCCTCCCATAGATAAGATAAGAGCCACATGCTCTTCCCACCTCCTGGCAAAGGGAGTCCCAGGCGGACCTGCTGACGCACGCACCCAGCAGCCTCCGCCTCCTCCTTCCTCAACTGCCTCAGCCTCATGTCAGGAAAGTGAAAAGTAGTACCTTGGCTGCATGCCCTTGACTCTCTGCCAGAAGGAGCACGTTTTAAGAGAAGTGGTCTTTTCCCCTTTTCTTTCATGTCCGTTTTTGTGCCGCATGTTTCAGATGGAGAGCATGTTGCTCACTAAACATCTGCTCTGCCCAGGTCGGCGTCTGCCTTTGGCGTTGTTGCTCAACATCGACCGACAAGAACGCTGAAGAAGCAGAGTTCAGACACTGTCGCACAGCAGCTAGCTGCTACACGTTCAGGGAAAAAAAGACGCATGATGGAGCGGTAGTGAAGCAGATAAAGTAACGGCTCTGAAAATGGTTCTTTTTGTGCATACAGAAATACATTTTATCACAATGTAACATTTGTCAGGTTTTTACTGTTTTTTTGCACAAATATTGATCATAAACAACAACCAATACTTTCAGTAAAATTCATCTTAACTATCCCTCTCCCATTTCATTATCATTCTATCAGATGAGAAGGGATGCTGTGTCTATAGCACCCAGCACACGTTACAAATCACGTGTAACCCTAAACCAACCCATCTTTAGCCTCACATTTTATCCAGCCAGTCTATTTATAGAGCGTTTTATTTGACCTTTGTTTATTTGTGTGTGACTTCCTTTGGACAAACTGCATTCTTGGTTCAAGGCGGACCTTCCTGGATCTTCATATTTATGAAATTAAAACATATTTTTCTTGGTTGTATTTTAAATAGTGGCTTTCATTTAGTGGCTGTAAAGAGACATGCAGAGGATCCATGCATTCTCAGGGATAGTTTAACCCCTTAATGCTCATGAAGTGACTGTGGTCTGAATTTAGTTTTGGCTCTTCTCATGTACATCCCACACTGCTTTTGCAATGTGTATTGTTATTATCTCTAACAGATTAAAATGATCTAAAAATGTTCTGCTGAGAAACAAGTTTAAATAATTTAAATCTAAGTTTAAGTACAGGACAAAAGTCTAATGGTGATTTTTCAACTTTGATAAATTCCTGAGCTGACACATAAGTTCATGAAATAATCTTATTTTTTTTTATCACCATGGATTTATCATACTAGAACAGTTTTACTAAAACTTCCCTTTGATTTTTCTTTCAAAATTAAATGCAGAAAAATATTGCGTTTTGCAATTTAAGTTATCAAAACTGCTACAAAGGCTCTAATTTTACTCTTGTTATATACAGTATATTTTTACATTGCATTTTCACAAAAAAAATCTTACTTAAAGGGGTCAGTGACTGCACTCCTTCCACATTTTAACAGTTCACACAAGTTTTATTGAAATGTTTGTGACATATTTACATCCTAGACGGGACTGCATCTAGGCTGTATTTAAGTTCAAGGTCATTGGTCAGGAGATCTACGCACTCCTGGGGTGATTTTGACAGGCGAAATGAGCTACTCCATTACTGATGGCCTGGTTCAGTCAATGGCCCTTTTAAAACCTACACACAAGGTTTACAACATGAAATATTAATTGTTGTTTAGGAGCATGCTCTGATGTGTCTGATCTTATGTCTTTGAACTGTGGCAGCGTCACTATTTTCCATCATCATCATCTGACATCTGTGGATGGAGCAAAAGAAGCCGCAGCAACATGTTGGGCACAACGTTTCTTGTCCTTCATCAGCCTTGACACCTCCTGTTCCTCAAGCTCCATGTCCTTTTTGATTGTGTGAGTCCTTTGTCTGCCACAGCTAGTGCGACCACTGACTGGAATCCAGAAGACCAGGTGGGAAACAGGCTGGTCCACTGCTCGTAGGCAGTGTCCAGCAAACCGTAGTCTTCTCACTTTTATTGTCGTTGTTATGAAGGGTAGTTTTCCATACACAACTCTGTTGGGAATATGGTCCTTCCAACTTATGTTCAATGCTCTTCGCAATAGTTGTGTATGACATCCATCTATATGTACCTCTAGATCTTTTGTGATGGTCCATGTTTCTGATCCATACAAGAGGATGGATTCTGTGCAGGCTCCGGATATGTTGATCTTAAGTTGCCAATCAAGATTGGATTTCCAAATTTTCTCCAGCTTGTTACATGCCTTCCAGGCTTGAGCTTTCCTTGATTTGAAATCAAGAAAAGAGTCGGGCACATGTGATCCAAGATATTTGAAATTTGGAACATTCTTCAGTGTGACCCCTTTCTTGGTTCTAATGTTATTTGTTGGGTTGATGTTGAGTAGAAGAGCCTGGGTTTTTCCTCATTTAGATGAAGGCCAACTGCGTTTGAAACAGACTCAACACTATGAAGGAGAGATTCTGCTTTCTCTACTGATGTGGCAAGTAGGGCAATGTCATCAGCAAAATCCAGGTCATGAAGACGAACCTCTGGGTCTCTGCTTCTCCTTCTAGGCTCAAGGACTATACCTGTGTCTTCATACGTAGAAGAAAGTGCTTGGTGCATGATATAGTCCAGAACAATGGTGAAAATGTATGGGGCCAAGGTGTCACCTTGCAAGACACCTGCTGCGATCTTGAATGGCTCTGTTTCACCATTGTTGGACATGTCAATAGCTGTAGAATTATTGTACATGATCCTCATTGCTTTGATTATGTTGTCCGGGATGCCATATGCTTCGAGGATCTTGAACATACGTTCTTGGTGAATAGATAAGATAAGACAAGCTTTTATTAGTCCCACAATGGGGAAATTCCAGGATTGCAACACTCAGAGCAATAATTTAGAAGATAAGAAAATAAGAGCAGTGAATATACATATGTACACAAATATATACACACAGTGCGGAGCATTGTAGCTAGATGGAATAAACAGCATAACAGTCTATTTAGTTACCCCACATAGTATGAATATGTACCCATACATATTGTCACCCTCCGTAGCGATTGATATTGTCCTAGTTGTATACTGGAGGGGACCATTTTGTGTAAGTCTGTTGCATCTTTTGCATTCAATACTATTAGTTTGTAACATTTTTTTTTACTATCTCTGCGAGCAACCCTGCTTAGGTTATAAAATCTGACAGCTGTAGGTTGGAAGGACCTGCAAAACCTCTCAGTCGCGCACCTAGGATGATGTAGCCTACTGCTAAATGAGCTCCTCAATGCGTTCAGTATGTCCTGCATAGGGTAGGACTCGGACTCCAGCAGAGATGACAGCTTAGCCACCATCGTTCTCTCTTCTATCTCCTCCACTGGGTCAAGGCGCTGCCCCAGGACAGAGCTAGCTTTCTTGATCAGTTTGTTCAGTCTCTTCTTATCGGCTGCTGTGATGCCACTGCCCCAGCAGACCACTCCAAAAGTGATGGCTGATGCCACCACCGAATCGAAGAAGGTCTTCAGGAGCACCCCTTGTCTATGAAGAGTGTGACCAAAGGGAGATTCTTTGATTTCATTCCTTCCAATATTTTGCGTAAGGCAAGAATCTGCGATAATGTCAATCTGTTTTCCCTGAATCCATTTTGGTTCCATCTCAGAATTGGGTCTATGTGGAGGCGCGGACGGTTAAGCAGCATGTGGTTGTAAACCTTTGCACCAATACAGGTAAGGCTGATGTCTGTGTAGTTTGCAGGGTTGGATAGATCTCCTTTCTTTGGGATTGGTATTATTGCACTCTTGGTCCTCTGATCTGGTATTTCATGTTGAATTAGTGCCCTGTTGCAAACCTTTAAAAGGATAGGTTTAAACTTATCCATCTTCTAGATTTCCAAAGGAATGTTGTCTAATCCAACCACTTTTCCTGGACTCAATTCAATTCATCTTTATTTATATAGCACCATTTCAAAACAACAGTCATCTCATAGCATGTTGAGTGGTTGACTCATTTGGTTAAGAGCAATGTTCAATCCATTTATGGTGAAATCATCTGTCTTGATAGGTAGCATGCCATCTACTACTGGGCTAACATCGAAAACGGCACCGTCCATTTGTGGCGGTTCGCCCATAGTTTTCCATAGTAAATGTGAAAATTTTTTGTCATCTATCCATCCATCCTCTACCGCTTTTCTGGCGGTCTGGGTTGCAGAGGCAGCAGTTCAAGCAGAGAAGCTCAGACTTCCATCTCCCTAGCCACCTGCTCCAGCTCTTCAGAAAGGATAGCAAGGCATTCCCAGACCAACTGGGAGATGTAGTCTCTCCAGCGAGTCCTGGGTCTGCTCCGGGGTCTCCTCCCAGTGGGACGTGCCTGAAACACCTCAAGTGGGAGACGTCCAGGAGACATCCTGATCAGATGCCCAAACCACCTCAATTGGCTCCTTTCAGTGTAGAGGAACAGCAGTTCTACTCTGAGCCCCTCCCGGATGACTGAGTTCCTCACCCTTTTTCTAAGGGTGAGTCCAGCAATCCTATGAAGAAAGCTCATTTCAGCCGCTTGTATCCGCAATCTCATTGTTTCGGTCATTACCCAAAGCTCGTGACCATAGGTGAGAGTAGGAACGTAGATTGACTGGTAAATCGACAACTTTGCCTTAGAGCTAGGCTCTCTCTTCACCACAATGGACTGGTACAATGTCCGCATCACTGTAGATGCTGCCCCAATCCGTCTGTCAATCTCTCTCCATTCTCCCCTCACTCGTGAATAAGACCCCGAGATACTTAAATTCCTCCACTTGGGGCAGGAGCCTGTCCCCCAAGTTGTCATCCAATATAGACTAAATAACTATCCAAAGAATTTAACCAGACCGTCAGTGACGGAGTAGCTCATTCTGGCCTGACGAAATCTCCCAGGGGTGCTCAGCTCTCCTGACTGTTGATCTTGACCTTAAGCACAGCCTAGATACAGACCCATCTAGAATGTGCATAAAGTCAAGGTCAGTGGCGTTGAAGGAGTAAAGTTTTTCGGGAAACCCTAAATGCCCAGATCTTCTGACCTTTGACAGTGGCCTTGACCTCAACTTGGATGTAGACCTACCTGAGGGTCATTGTGAGTGAGTTTTGTCATAATTGCGGTAATTGCCTAATGGGAGTAGTTATTTTTCTAAAATCTTGTAAGTGCCCAGATCTCCTGACCTTTGACCTTGAGCACAACTTGGATGCAGACCCACCTGAGGATCATTGTGAGTGAGTTTGGTGAACATTGGAGCAAATGCCTAGGAGGAATAGTGATTCCTGTTAAATGTGGACAGATGGACGGACGACACACCGTCATCGCATTAGCTCCTTTCGGCTTTTGCTGGAATGAGCTAAAAATATATAATTTTGACTGATACAGTATTTGTAAAATCATTATTATGTTTATACACTGTTTTTTTTTCCATACACCATCTTAGTTTTGAGGATGTTTTGCTTGATATACAATTTCTATACAGTGGTGCTTATTTATATACATTACTGTTGTGCTATTGCTGTTGTAATACAAAACATTAACCAAAATCATTGAAAGCACTCTTTCCTATAAGATGTACTGAGGGATTGTTTAAAACATCTCTAAAAGCCATTAACTTTTCCATATAAAATCAGTGAAAACCAAATTGAGTTCCTTCATAAAATTCTCATAAACCCAGATTAACTCCCGGTTTTGAAGGGTGTTTTAGGGTGTTTTGATGCCTGAAAATCTGTATTTATATTATAGCTGATACTATGTGACACAGTCAACATACAGTCTACTCTATGTAAATGTATTTTCTATAAAAACAGGAGCATATTCATGGAAAATTGGATACCAGAACAGTGTTTCCTTTGGCTTAGAGACCTTGGCGCGGTGGCAACATATTTTTCCCGGGGAGGGGGGTTAAGCATACCAGAATATGTTAATTTTTATACTATTTATTTCTTTTTAAAATTGTACACCGTGACGTTGCATATGGAACTTACCATTTGAAGTACTGTACAACCGAGGCTTGAAAATTGGGCCAGTTGGGGTCCCACCCAGACATCCTGTGTTTAGACTTCTTAGTGGTGTTATCCTTCTCTCCTTCCTCTGCCTGAACACTTTCTTCTCCTTGGCTCCTCTCTTCTGTCTCATCTTGCCCTCTCTGAGCTCTGTCTAATTCAGGTTCTCTCTCTGTCTATGGTGGTGTACAAACAGGTTAGAAAATATCAAGTGTCATGTTTTGTCCTGCAGGATTTTTTTTGTCATGGTTTACATAAATGACAAAAAAATGTGTATTTTTTGTATTTTTATTCTAGTGTTTCTTTTTTTCCATTGAGAGAGTAGGGAAGGGAAAGAAACATTCATAATAGTAATGTAGTCATGCATACTTAAATTATATGATCAGGTGGGTATAGTAACCAGAAATTCTACTCATGTAAAAGCAGTGCTTGGAAATTAATAATTAAAAGTTGGCAACCAAAAATTTCTAATTGAGTTAAGGGTACAAAGAGCAGCCACTTAAAAACTTGAGTAATGACTTCAGTCTTGAAGGTTTGAGGTTTTTCTCAAAAATTTATAACAATTTTCTTATATTTTTTTACTTTTCTCTGTAAATCTAAAGTTGAAACCATGTTCCTCAAATTTGTAATTTCCTTTTGTAAAATTTACTTTTCTTGTACATTTGAAACTTTATTATAAATTTGTGGATTATTTTATGACTAATTTTTGTCTGTTTTTTTTAAAATAAAATTACTGGGGTTTTTTTTAGATAAATTTAAAACAGACTGTGGTCATTTTTTTTTTTTTTTTACTTTTTCCTTATAACAATTTACATTTTTGACCATAATTTTGCAGTCAGAACAGAACAATAATTTAACTCTGATTACAAAGAAAAAATATTAATAAAATTGTATTTAATGAAGTAAATTAACTTAAATGACCAAGGATGCCGTTATTTCTGTTATAATATTTCTTCATATTTATAGTTGTTTTTTTTTTGTTTTTTTTAGAAATCTCCTCACCACCCAGACAGCAGGAAAAACCTCCCTTATTCTGAAATCAAATGTTGGCACGCTTAGTTTGTCTGAAGGCTGCTGACAGATTAAAGTCATTGACTTCGTGAATTTCGGTCATCTTAACCTGCCAGGTACATAATAGAGACCTGTAGCGGACTCTAAAGACATAATTCACCACAATATGTGTTCATGTACAGAATGATCTGTTTAGGCAGTTATAGTTGCGAAGTGACTACACGGCCGGGAGCCGGTCTCCTAGTATCACAACATCTGTCCAGAAAGCAATTTGATTCTTTTTTTTTTTTTATTCAATAGTAGAAAATACACACAAATTACAAATATGCTAGTAATACAAGTAAATTCCTCCTAATTTTTCTATTTGGTTAAAAAAATTAAAAAAAATGCACATATTTATTTATTTTCCATCAGGCGCGTCAGGGAGCCCTTTGGGTCCTTCGCTCCCTGACAGCTGGGGTGTTTCACACACATACATATCCACACTTCATTCATTCCCATTAACACGTTTTGGGGTTTTGTTCAATACAACACATGAAACCACTCCTGCTTGTGGGTTTTTCATTCACTAAGTGGCTCCTGGCCACTTAGTGCAGACATAAATGGCCAGCTCCTGGTCGTTTAGCAACGGTCGTTGTAGTTGTGCGCTCAGGCTTTCTCATGAGTCACCTCTCTAGGCAGCTGCTGAAGGACCTCAGTTTAGAGCTAGCGTTTTTAGCTGTTGCTTTGTCACTGCCGCTGGAGAATAAGCGACTTTCGCATTACGAGTGCGCATGTGCGGACTATGCGACCCGACATCCGGTTCAAAGGTCAGGACTACCAAACATTCCGCTAGCCGCCTTGCTTTTGTATAGAGACAGTACTGTCACACCTGAACAATGGCTGCTTAAAGTCTGCTTCAAGCTTTAAATCGTCGTTATGCCAGGTGCACATTGTGCCGTAGTGAAGTGTGGAACGGCATGTATCATCTACAGCGGTGGAAAAAGCAAACTTGCAGCATACATGCATGTAACTTCGGGACCAGACTGTGCACATGTCCGCTGCCATTCAGGTTATATACATTCCCCACGGAGCTGAAGGATCCAGACGGACGTAATTGTTGGATTAAAGCAGTAAGTCTATATTATAACATAATTAAATAGTGTTGTGTATTGTTCAAGTGTGTAAACCCTGAAGTAGTAGGTACGAACAGGCAGGCCTGGATCTAGGATATAGTTCTTTGTATATTGGTAATAAAGCTTGATCTACACACTAATGTAATTAAGGCCATTGATAAGTAGACTGGTATAAATAAAATTGCAAATCACTGAAAACGTGTGGTACTTAAACTATAGTAGTATCGACCTATAGATCTAAGTAAGCAGGCTATGCCGTGTAATGAAATTTACTCAAAATGACAAAACCAAAGTTGAACTGTCAAACCACTCGCTTACCTTCTTTGTAGTTGTTTCGGAGTCTCGCAAGTAAGGGTGCTTGGTCCTTAGACAACAAAAAATCTGCTGTCAGCATACGTACAGGGGGGCCATTTTGGCCAATTTCTGCAACGTGGCCACAAATATGCACAACTAGTTCATCCTTGCGTTTGCGGGTACAACCAGGAAGACCACTACACATACAATATGCTCGTAGATCAGGAACTTTCCGTAAATTAAATGTATTGATAGAGCATGTTTGGTAGCCATGTTCCCATGATGCTTTGCATGAGCCGAGATGCGAAAGTTGCTTATAAAAACGGCACGCCTGCTCGTGCGAGAAAAGAGAGAAATTGCCAGTCTCATAACTTAATGTTGTAGTGGCTGGTGAAATACATCCTCAGCAATTCATCAGTCCCTTGCCTTTCCCTTCATATGAAGCCGGCTGCATTTAAATTCTAACCACATCTCTTAGCTAAGCAACTCTTCCATTATGGCTCCCGTTTCCAGCGGACTAAAACCATGATAAACGCCAGTGGTTACATACCTCTTATGATTTTTTTTCCGCGTTTAAAGTACTTTAATAAACTCATGTTTCTGTCGGACAGTCACGCTTAGCGAGACACTGTTTGCTGACTGACTGGAAAACTCGTGTGAGCGGGGCGCTTCTAAATTCCAAGTGGATGACGGCCACGCGCGTTGTTCGTGTGCGCACTTGTGGAAAGTCATTGCTTCAGGTATTTTTATTAATAAAATCATATCGGCTTGGCGTGGCAGTACGATTTCTGGTGAAGCAGCCCGCCACGGAGAAATGTTACCAGAGGAAACCCTGCAGAATGAAAAGACCCATTCAAACTGACTGGTTTGGATTTCCCTTCCCAGTCCCAGGGTGTGGTGTCAAGATAAGTGTTATGCAGCTATACCTCACTGCATAAACTCAGTTTTTATACAGGAAGCCTGAGTCTGAGTAAGCCACCAAAACCTTTGCCAGCTTTGCTTCAGCCATTATCAATCATGCTACCCAACAAACTGATTCCTGCCTGAACTGTATATTTGTTTGAATGACTGACTTAAGTTGACTGAGTTATCTGAGAGGTGAGATGTTGGAAATTTGTAAAGTTTTAATGTGTTTCCAGTATAAATGTTATTCTTTTGTTTTGATCAGTTTAGTCAATTTTGAGCATGAACTGACATGAGCATGGCATGCAGATTATGCATAGCTATTCACTAACTGAACTGATGAACTGTGTGTCCATTCATTTCTTTTTTTAAGTGGTAGTGGAGAGGCACACTCTCCTACCAGCAACTTTCCAACTGTTTGGCCATTTAAAGGAAGTTTTCACATTCACCTGATTTAATATTTTAACAATTGCAAATCAGAGACTGTGTACGGCTGCACACAGATGGAAAAAAGTGAACTGTCACAGCGACTTTATATAGTTCACTTCAGACTTCACTTCTAGGTGGAATTTGAGGACCACCCTGGTGGCAGTACAGGGTCTCATAGGTATCTGGGCTCCAGTGTCTTATGTGGCAGGGGCCTTTGTTTTCCTTAGGTCTGTATTGATGCAGTTCTTTGCACGTGGAGTCTGTGGTGGACTGTTTTGCCTTCTCAGCTCACTCAGAGTTTGGAGGTGGCTTTGTCAGGCTGGGTGTTTATGGACTTGATTGATTTTTTTTTTACTTGCCGCTGTTTTGGTTTGGCTGTCACCCGCTAAGGCTGTTGCTGGATGGTGCTGAGAGGGGTGGGCAAGGCCCTTGTGTTTGTACTGTTTCCATCCATCCATCTTCTTCCGCTTAATCCTTTTCGGGTCGCGGAGGGGCTGGAGCCTATCCCAGCGTCTTTGGGCGAGAGGCAGGGTACACCCTGGACAGATCGCCAGTCCATCGCAGGGCCAACACAGAGACAGACAACCATTCACTCTCACAGTCATACCTAAGGACAATTTAGAATCCCCAGTTTGAGGCCAATTAACCTAACCTGCACTGTTTCCTGGGTGTTCTTATTGTGTGGCACTCCTTGCAGGGGGAGTGAGCCATGTCAGGCTCTTTCTTTCCATATTTGTTATAAAATCCAAAAAAGTTAACTCTTTAACTTTTTTCAATTAATGTAAGCCAATTAACACATTAAAAAAAATGATGCAGTCAAGCCACTCCCGGAGATGGTGGCGGCAGTGGTGACTGGTTTGTTTCAGTACCTGGCTCAGCTTAAAACAAGGGTAGTTTTTTTTTTTTTTTTCATCGTTTAATTTTACATCATGCTAAACTAAACTGATCTTCCAGTACTTAGGATGACCTCATTCTGTGTACAAACCCCACTTAATCCACACACACAAACACGCACATGCACCTGAAGTAGCATCATTGGGACTGCTCGTTCAAAGTATGAAAAGAGGGAAAGTTTCTGTCAGTGAGCGGAGAAAAACACACACTGCAATATAAAGTGAATAAAAGGTTCTAACTCACTGTTAAGGTCAGGATCTCTGGATATCAATTAAGACTTGCTCCATTTTTTTTTTTTTTTTGTTTTTGTACTTTTAAGGGTTGAGATAATTCGGAACGTTACATTAAGTAGAAGCAGTAACTTCCTCATTGACCATTTCGAAATAAAATGGGAAATGATAGCAATATTAAAAATGGTAGCTTTGCAGAGAATTTGATTCCCTCTATCATGAACCATAAAAAAATAATACAAATCGCTGTTGTAATTTTTAAAAATTGAATATACATTTATTTGTTTCTTAATTGTAATTTTAGCAATTAATCACAATAATTATAGAAAATGTGCACTGGAGTGGTGGGCTAGTGGTACAGCATCTGCCCCACACCTCAGTTATCATCTCTCTCTCTGTTAGTGCATGCCCGTAGAAAGAAAATATTCAATAAATATATTTAATAAAAATATAAATATATATAAAAATATATATTCAATAAATATTCTTGTCTGAAAACAGGTTGTCCAGTTAGGCTTTACAGGCCCAAATGTAGGCTGTGTTTGAAAGTGGAATACAAAGAGGTGTAGCCTATATGTAGGCAATCACACGTTAGACTTTGACAAATATAAAAGGGACTGAACACTAGATTGATTGTGTGAATATTAATCACAGAACTATTGAAAATGAGACATCCAATATTAGCGACTGTTTGAGAACCCTTGTTTGTTTGTCAGACTTATTTGTGTGAGCTTTTATGGGTTATATTCATAAGTGTTGTAACTTGCATTTTGGGGAATGGGAGTTGTTCACTTATCATTGTAACTGTTTTAGTTTATATATGTAGTTTATAGTCTATTGTAACTCATGCAGTACTATAACAGGACACATTTACAAATATTTGAGACCCATTGTAGTGCATCCTTTTATATTTTAGCAATATTATAAGTACAAAACACCAAACATTGTTATACTCAGAAGAATGACATGTTTGGCTGCAATTGGCAATTGTTGCATCGGTGTTGGCCATTTTTCTGTAAATAAAAAATGATTTATTTCATTATTTGGGCAGTTTTTGTCATGGTCGTCGTTTAGTCAAAGCGTGCATATGTGTCCGCATATGCTATGCAATTGATCTGGCTATAGCCGTGCACCGGGAGGAGCGCTATGTTGAACCCGCGGTGCCGCAAAGGACAGCGGTGGCATGGGTGAAGCAGCAGCCGAGACTCCAGGCTGGGTTTGGCTCCCTGCAAGGACTGTAATAAGCCAGTCCGGCTGCTGCTTTTTTTTTGTCTGAAAAATTTTCTGTCACAATAAAGGGCAGGACTGTCTTGCAGACAGATATGAGCAGCCTTCCTTGTTCTCATCATCCAAAGTGAAATCCACAAATCAGAAAATCCTGCAGGTAGGAGGTTTTGCTTTTCAGCCATCAATATGCCGAATTATGCTTTAGAGCTACGCAATCACGGCAACATTATAGTATATTTTTTTTAATCATTAAATCATCAGTATTCTCTTTTTCTGGTCAAATTTGTCACTTTTCACTTCCTTGTTTTGTTTGCGGAGCACTCTGGTGACTGGTCATGATGCTGCATATTATCCAATCAGTACGGAGCCAATCTAAAACCCCGCCTACACTTCTAGATGCCAGAGCATGAAGAAACTGATCGGTGGCTAAACTTTTATTGAGAAAAATTACATATTTTCACTGAGCAGCTCCATACTCAAGGATGCACACCTTTGTAACGTCAGCAGAGCACTTACAAAATCTGAGGTCAGTCTGACGAACGGTTTGGGAGATATCTGAGGAACACACACACACACACACACACAAAGAGAGATCTGTTGCATATATATATATATATATATATATACAGTATATGTGTGTGTGTGTGTATGTATGTATATATACAGTATATACTGTATATATATATATATATATATATATATATATACACTGTATGTATGTTATGTATGTGTGTATCTAACTAAATTTCTTACTTGTGCTTAGATGCTTCACTGTTAACAATATAAGCATAAACAGTCTTAATCACAGGTAATGTACAATTTTTAGCACATAGCTATGCCATGGAGCTGCATTCATCATCCTCCTATAGGGAATTGCCAAATGTTCACTAGACTCACATGGTGATCCCTAGGTGGGTCTGCAAGTTGTGACATTGACCCTGGTTGCATGGTCACAATAAACTTGGAATAAACTGATAATGGCAATCATCAGTTTTGTTGTGTTTGGATGTACTGAATAAACAGATTATTGGAGGGGAAAACACTTGAGCTAATGACCCCTGTTACATGGCCTTTATCAGATTATTCTGTTTGCATGGCCACTTGAATCATTAGACAGCTCCAGAAATCCAATCATAACTGGTTTATTCATGTGCATATAAACATTGTCAGATGTTAGGCTGGATTGTATTGACAGTCTGGTTCCTTCAAGGAGATACTGTTTTTTGCCAAGGTTGGATTGACAGTTTTTGTGATAGTAGAATTACTCAAAAAGTACTGATTGGGCTTTGATTTTTGTTTTTTTTTTTGATTGGTGGGGTACAGTACAAAGAACAATTCATAAGTTTTTTGTGGTTCTATGGATTTTGATCCCCCTATGGAAAGCTTTTAAAGGATTTGAAATGTGATGCCTTGTCTTGATGACTCAAAAAGTGCATTGTCATCGTTGTGTGTTAATCAATTGTGATTTGAGGAAAAAAAAAATATCTCAAACTTTGAAAATATATTGTTACCTTAAATTAACCCAGCCACAGGGGGTGCACAAGCCAGTATACTCCTAGTGCCAGTCTCAAGCCCAGGTAAATGGGGAGGGTTGTGTCAGGAAGGGCATCCGACATAAAACCTTTGCCAAATCAAACATGCAGATCATGACAAATGAGACTTCCATATTGGATCAGTCGAGGCCCGGGTTAACAACGACCGCCACCGGTACTGTTAACTGACAGGGTGCCGGTGGAAATTGGGCTACTGTTGGTCGAAGATCAAGGAGGAAGAAAGGGGGAAGGCATGTTGGGAGGGATGGAGAGAAAAGGAAAGGTAGAAGTGTGGAGGGGAGAGTAGGGACTTTAAATGTAGAGACTATGACTAGTAAAGGCCAAGAGTTGGCTGATATGATGGAAAGAAGAAAAGTAGATATACTGTGTGTTCAAGAAACCATGGAAGGGAAGCAAGGCCAGGAGCATTGGAGGTGGATTTAAACTGCTCTACCATGGTGTAGATAGGAAGAGAAATGGAGGAGTAATCTTGAAGGAAGAATATGTGAAGCGCGTTCAGGAAGTGAAGAGGGAGTCACGCAGAATCATGAGTTTGAAGCTAGAAGTCAAAGGTGTGATGTTGAATGTTGTCAGTGCGTATGCCCCACAAGTTGAATGCCAGGTAGAAGAGAGAGAGGAATTCTGGAGTACGTTGGTGTCATGGAAGCGTTTGCGCCTCCGGGGCAAAGAAGGGAAGGAGGACTCAATCACCAGGCAAATCTGGTAAACCATGATTTATTAGTAACAGAAAACGGAAAATAAACACTGCACATGGGCAGAAATAAAATGCGATAATAAACCAGATAATGTGGAGTGACGGCAACAATAATTCCCAAACAGCGTGGTGAAAATAATGATGAGGTTAACATCAGGACAAAGGACACAGACTGAAAACACAAATATATACTGTAGAGAGGGGAGCAATCAAGGCAAAACAGAACAGGTGAGCACCATCAAGGCCATCAGGCAGCACAGGAGGGGGGGGCTGAACAAACACAGAGGGGATATACACCAAACATGATAAATGAGTGAAAAGAGAACATAAAGCGTGGACAGGGGCTACAGCCCTGTCCAGACTACTACAGTTGGATGAAGTGGTAGAGAGTGTCCCCAAGGGGGGAGGAGAGTGGTGATTGGAGTGGACTTTAATGGACATGTAGGTGAAGGCAACAGAGTTGATGAGGTGGTTCTGGGTAGGTATGGTCTTAAGGAGAGAAAGGTGGAAGAACAGATGGTTGTGGATTCTGCTAAGATGATGGAAATAGCTGTGGTGAGCACATACTTGAAGAAGAGAGAGGAACATCGGGTGACTTACAGGAGTGGAGGAAGGTGTATACAAGTGGACTACATCTTATGCAGAAGGAGAAATCTGAAAGAGATGGGAGAATGTACAACATATTCCAAATTATTATGCAAATAGGATTTTTGTGTCGTACATATTCAATTTTTTGTTTTTCGTTTAAATTCATGGAGGGTATTGTGTCTCAGAGCTCTTTGAATCACTGATATCAATCTCAGACGCCTGTCATAATTAGTTTGCCAGGTGAGCCCAGTTCCACATTATTAAGCATGCCACAGGTTTCAAGCAATATGGGAAAGAAAAAGGATCTCTCTGCTGCCGAAAGCATCAAATAGTGCAATGCCTTGGACAAGGTATGAAAACATTAAGTGTGATCATTGTACTGTGAAGAAATTTGTGGCCAATTCAGAGCATAGACAGGCTCATGCAGATAAAGGCATATAATGAGGAAGGTTTCTGCCCGACAAATTCATCGGATTAAGAGCGCAGCTGTTAATATGCCATTACAAAGCAGCAAACAGGTATTTGAAGCTGCTGGTGCCTCTGGAGTCCCACAAACCTCAAGGTGTAGGAATCCAGAGGCTTGCAGTTGTGCATAAACCTACTATTCGCCTACCCCTAACCAATGCGCACAAGCAGAAATGGTTGCAATGGGACCAGAAATACATGAAGACTAATTTTCAAACAGTCTTGTTTACTGATGAGTGCCGTGCAACCCTGCATGGTCCAGATGGATGGAGTAGTGGATGGTTGGTGGATAGGCACCATGTCCCAACAAGGCTGCAACATGAGCAAGGAGGTGGCGGAGTCATATTTTGGGCCAGAATCATGGAGAGAGGGGTGGTAGAAACTCTATATACTTTGCTGAGGTCATTTTCACACCTTCAGGGACTCTAAAGGGGTCTGACTGACCATTTTCTTCCTTGATATAAAAAGAACTGTGCCTTCCATAGCAAAATTATCTCCATGCATGACAATGCACCATCTCATGCTGCAAAGAATACCTCCATGTCATTGGCTGCTATGGGCATAAAAGGAGAGAAACTCATGGTGTGGCCCCATCCTCCCCTGACCTCTACTGAGAACCTTTGGCGCAACCTCAAGCAAAGATCTATGAGGGTTGGAGGCAGTTCACATCAAAACAGCAGCTGTGGGAGGCTATGCTGACATCTTGCAAAGAAATTCAAGTAGAAACTCTTTAAAAACTCTCTAGTTCAATGAATGCAAGAATTGTGAAGGTTATATCAGAGAAGGGGTCCTATGTTAACATGTAACTTGGCCTGTTAAGGTGTTTTTGATTGAAATAGCTTTTGATTTCAGTAAATATGACCTAATGCTGCAAATTCAACAAATGACCATTTTCAGTTCTTTACAACCAATAAAATGTTTTGAAACTCTGTTGTGCATAATAATTTGGAACAGTGCATTTTGAGTTTATTTTTTTTTTTTTTTTACAAAAAATAGTTATCATTGGGAGCTTTGTTTAATAAAATTTGAATTATGCTCCAACGGTTGATGACTTCAAAATTATACTATCATTTGCATTGACTATTTAGGAAAATCAGAGACAAATATCATTTGCATAATAATTTGGAACTCGGTGTAGTTAGACAGCATTGGATCGTAGTCTGTACTATGACTTTGGAAAGCAAGAAGAGGAAGAGAGTGAAGGCAGAGCCAAAGCTTAAGTGGGGGAAGTCCAGGAAGGGGTTGATACAGGCTCTGGGTGGTAGGGAAGAATTACCAGATGACTGGGAAAGTACAGCAAAAGTATTGAGGGAAATGGGTAGAAGAGTATGTGGTGTGTCCAGTGGACAGAGAGAGGAAGGAAGACAAGGAGACTTGGTGGTGGCCGCGTGGGCTCCCTTGGACTGGGGGGGCTGCCCCCCCGTGGGGCTCCCCATGCCTTTCTGCCACCTTCCCTGGGCATGGGGTCTGGAGGCTCCCAGGGAGTGGGTCCGCTCTGGGTGGGGGAGTGTCTGGCAGGAGTGAGGGCCGGTCTCCGGCCCAGGGGGTAGGGCGTTAGCCTTCCAGCGCCTGGGGTCCAGGGGCTGGTGTTGCCCCCGCGGGGGGTCGGGGGCAGGCTGATCTGGGTTTGGGGGCACGCTGCGTCGGCCACCTGGTGCCCCGGCCTCCTTCAGCCGTCCCTTCTGGGGCCATTGCCTGGCTGTCCTGGGGCTTGCTGGCTTCAGGACATTTGTGCTCTGTGGAGGTTGGTGGCATTGTCTTGCTTGCTTGGGGTTTCCCGGGGGGGGGGGTGCTCTGCCCTGCCACCCTCATTGTATGTTTCCTGGCAAACCACTCTCTCTCACACACACACACACACACACACACACACACACACACACACACACTCACTTTGCGCACGCTCTCATACACACGCATGTCAACCTTCCAAAGAAATGAAAAATGCACAACAGCGGTGAATAAGGGTGCAGGCAGGGTGGAGTGGGTGGCGATGAGTATTAGGGGTGATTAGTGACAGAAGAATAGCAGCAAGAGTGAAAGGGAAGATTTACAAGACGGTAGTGAGACCTGCTATGGTGTATGGTTTGGAGACAGTGGCGCTGACAAAACGATAGGAGATGGAGCTGAAGGTAGCAGAGTTGAAGATGCTAAGGTTTTCATTGAGAGTGACTAGGGACAAGATTAGAAATGAGTATATTAGAGCGACAGCTCAGGTTGAGCGGTTTGGAGACAAAGTAAGAGAGGCAAGGCTGAGATGGTTTGGACATGTGCAGAGGAGGGATAGTGTATATATTGGACAAATGATGTTGAAGATGGAGTTGCCAGGCAGGAGGAAGAGGAAGACCACAGAGACAATTCATGGATGTAGTGAAGGAGGACATGGAGAGGGTTGGTGTTACAGACGAAGATGTAAGGGATAGGATGAGATGGAGGCAGATGATCTGCTGTGGCGAGTCTGGCGGCCCTTAAAGGGAACAGCCAAAAGAAGAATTGTTACCTTAAATTACTCATTGTTCTGTTTAACCACAGCATGCAAATGCTTATACTAAGACAATATTTTTCTTTCTCAGAAGCTTGGAGTTATATTTATGACTACAGTGACATGCAATAAGTTAGATTTTGCAATTTTTTATTTTTTTTTTTCCACAATATCTTTATTGTACCTTTTTTTTTTTTTAACAAACATGATACAAACAATCAAACACTAACACTAAAGTACTACAAAAAAAAAAAAAAAAAATACCCTAAAAACACCAACAACCACCAACAAAATCAAGTCTTCAACAATGCTCCTCTGTTTAGTCTAGACAATCCAATACATTAGTATACATATTATGTTCACCAGTTTGGAATTTACAAGGTCCACACACATCATACACCTTCTTCTTCAAGAGTTATGTTTAAATTTTTTACATAATCAATAAAAGGTCTCCATATATTCTCAAACACAATTTCCTTTGATTTCAGTATATATGTTATTCTTTCTAATGGAAGGTTTGTTAACATCTGTCTTAACCACTGAGTCACATCTGGTCTATGAGTCTTTTTCCATAATAGTGCAATACATTTTTTGGCATTAAGCAAACTGAGGTCTATGAATGTTCTTTCACTTTTATTGAAATTATGCTTTTCTGGGTACAGACCCAACAAAAACAGTTTAGGATTCAATATGATTTGTTTTGAGATTATTTTTTCAATTGTTACCCTCACCTCCTCCCAAAACATTCTTATTAATCTACATTCCCATAAACAATGAAATAGGGTTCCTTTACTTTCCATGCATTTTGTGCATGTATCTGGTATATTTTTGTTATATCTATTTAACTCCTCCGGTGTAACATACATCCGCATTAACCATTTGAAATGTATCAATTTAAGGCGTGCATTTATTGATTTGGTTTGAGCTTCTGTACAAGCCAATTCCCATTGTTCCTCTGAAATTTCAATTTGCAGATCTTCTTTCCAGTAGTTTAATCTTTTCAGTGAATTTTCACTTGAAGATAGTGTCAATGAGTTATAAAACTCTGAAATAATACCCTTTCTTTTACTATCTTTCATCATCATTTTTTCCAAGGATGAATAAATAGGTCGAGTGAGAGCTTTATTTTGATTTGATCGAATAAAGTTTCTAAGTTGAAGATATTTAAAAAAATGTGTTCTATTGAGATTAAATTTGATCCTCAGCTCTTCAAAAGACATTATGTTGTCTGCACCTGGCAAATATAAATCCTGAATCTTTTGTATCCCTTTTAAATTCCATACTTTAAATACAGCGTCCGCTCTCCCTGGTTTAAAATATTGATTACCCCATATTGGACTAAATTGTGACAATAACTGTGGTTCTTTTGCAATTTTTTATTAACATAAATTAACACCTGAATTATTCAGCAGTGGCTGAATGCTCTGAACGGACTCCCTCAGGCTATCTTTTTGTTATTTTCAGACTCGTGTTTACACTGCAGGCCCAGCCGCCCACTTTTCCAAGCCCACTTCTGTTGCTTGACATGTCACACACCACCATGCCCCAAAGACTTATGGGAGCAAGTTGCTATATTGCTCAGCTAGTGAGTTGTTTACTCGTTATTTAACGTTTATCGTTGCATGAGGGGACGCTGGCATATTTGTTGTCGCTTCTTGAATTTTTTTAACTTTAACTTCTTGAACCTTTAAAACTTAAAAATTTTAAACATTTTAAACTTGTTGATAACAGCTTAGTAAATTTATGCCTTAGCAAGTATCAAGTTGAACAAAACAATATCTGGATTCTTGGATGCTATCTTGGCTGTGAGCTGTATCCGTTGTGGCTGAGCTCTGTCTTCCTGATGCATCACCGTCATTGTAGCTGTCACGTCAGCTCTGGCTTACACCTGACCGATCATGTTGGGATATTTGGTCTCACAACTGCTGAAACTGAACAATTTCACTACTCCGGCATGCATCTCTACCATTAAAAAAACTTGGAATCTTGAATTGACCACATTACATCCATGGAGGTCCCAGAGAAAGTTTATTTACTGTCAGGACGGTAAGGCTATCCTGTCTATCTAGTTTACAAGACATAGTATGGCATGTCATCAGAACACTGACGTTATGCAAATACGTGACATTGGTAACCTCACGAGATCGTCTTGCGTTACTACTGGAAGCATTGCGAGACCAGCGTACAAGCAGGAACAAAATATGGAGTGCCTGCAGGAAAGAAAACGTGGGGTGGATTTAACTTTACTTTGTCCACTTCAGAGGGAAACCACTGCACCACTCATTAAACTGGAACTATTAAATGCACAGTCCCTCAGTAATAAAGCCTGTCTGATACATGATCATATCCTGGATAAAGGGATTGATTTAATGTGCATAACTGCAAGCTGGCACAAACTAGAGTCTTTCTCCATTTTAAGTGAAGCTTGTCCTGGCTACTGCTATTTGGAGAGAACCCGTAAAACTGGTCGTTGTGGTGGTTTGGTAATACATCATAGCACTGTGGAATTGACTGAGGTGTCTGTACCTGAACTGTCGTCATTTGAATGCCTTGCATTTAAATGTAAACCACCTCTCTCCTTGACAATAATCCTTGTTTTCTAGCCATCCAAATTATATTCAGTTTTTATCACTGAGATCCATAATCTTTTTGAAACATTTTTTTTACAACATCTGGACATACTTTAATACTTGGTGATATGAACATTCATGTTGATTCTCCCTCCTTCTACTCTGCTGCTGAGTTTCTTCATCTCTTGGACTGTCTCAACCTCAGACAGCTGATTGATGTTCCAATACATTCTAAAGGTCACACACTTGACCTGGTTATCACTGATTCTGCCCCATTAATAACCTGCTGGTGTATGTCTTTCAGAATTCAATATAAAATATGCCTGCTTGCCTATCAGTGTGTCCATGGTCATGCCCCACAATACCTCAAGGACCTGCTTTCCATCCGTACCTCGACAAGAAACCTCCGCTCTGTTGACACAAACCTCCTTGTTTCTAGGGCTGAAACGATTAGTCAATGTTGTTAACATCGACAATAAAAATTTGTTGACAAATTGTTGACAAATTGTTTAATTATAAAGTTTATATGCATGCCATGGAAATGTTCAGTTGTAACTGCAATGCATGACCGGAACTGCTGCAGGAAGTAGTGCCTCATTTGTCTGGCATGTGTGAACAATTTCCAGTGAAGAAGAAGAGGAGCACAGCATGGCGAAGTGGAAGGATAAACACGTAGAAAGCGGAACTAAAAAGAAAAAAAAAGCAGATCCAAACTTCTGTAGTATTTCTGTAGTAACATTTTACAGAAAACAAACAAAAAAAACGAAACAAGTAAAATGCAGACTTTCCAAAGCACACCTTTCCTATCATGGCAGCACTACAGTGATGCATGAGCATCTGAAATGACGGCAGCTGGGAGCCGCGACATAACATCTGCTTGGTAAGTTTTAGCGAATAAAGAAAGTTAGCGCCACTTATTTTCAATGACCAACTGTTTCAAGCTTTAGAAAAATGACAATACTGTTAGTATGTGCCGTTTATGTGAGCTTACCTGTTTGACATTAAGCTCTCTGGTTGCTGAGAGCTGAGCTGTTTAAGTCATGGCTAACATGTTGTTGAATGCAGTAAATGACTGAATTACAGGAGTCGCTATCCCTTTTTCATCTTCGTTAATATTAGCTCTCATTCTGAATATTAGTGCATCTGGGTTAGTTAGAATATCCAAACTTGTAATTTGATAAATAAAAACCTACAACCATAATCATCAAATTCAATTCAACTTTATTTATATAGCACCATATCACAACAAAAGTCATTTCATAGCACTTTCAAATGTAGGGGAAACCCCACAAAATCAAAATTAAATCAAACAGCTTGAAATATCACTCTTAAGTACAGTGAATACTGAATATGAAGATTTACCTTTCTGAATTATAATGTTAAAAAAAGCACTTATAGAAAACTTACACCTAATGTTAGTTTGTGGGTTGGAGCAGATCAGTAATTCAGATGTAAGATATTGAATCAATTGTTTAATTGACATTAGTCATTATGGTGTCTGTGATAAAATGATATATAACTTTAAACTTGTGATAATACAGCTTTCTTGTTTGTTTGTTTTTTTGCATTTAGCTCTGGAAACTGCTTGTAAAATGTTATATTAAAGCAGGGACTGATAACAAGGTGATGTTCACAGGTGTGCAGGCTTAAACAGCAGGTGAGGTAAAATATGCAGTACAGCCCCAACACGAAGCAGAGATGGACATGAGAAAAATCATTGCGATTAGTCGACTAATCGAAAAAATAGTCATTAGATTAGTCGACTACCAAAATAATCATTAGTTGCAGCCCTACTTGTTTCCACCAAGACCAAACTCCACGCCATGGGATATCGAATTTTCTGTTCAGCATTCCCCTGTTTGTGGAATGGTCTCCCTGATGACGTGAGAGCTCCACAAATAACTGACACTTTTTAAAAAAGTCCTAAAAACTCCTCTGTTTAAAAGGGCTTTTTCCTACTCTTAGCTTACCTTTAGCTGCTATTAGTGTAGCTTTCTGTTATGTAAATGAGAGAGAGAGAGGAGGATGGATGAAGAAAAGATGGTGAACAAGGAAGTCCCGAGGATTGGCAAGGCAGAAGGGAGGGTAGCTTTGAAGAGCGTGAAGAATGGAAAGGCGATTGCTGTTACATAAAGTAACAGCAAAACAAAAAAGATGTTGCTTTTAGATGTGCTTTTAGATCAAATAATGCAAAAAGAATAAGTTCATGCTCATTCTTAAACACTACAATACTTAACGTTTTAACTTGGGAAGAACTCAGAAATCTGTACTTGTATAATAACTCTGATTTTTATTCACAGCTTTCATGTGTCTTATCATGCTTAGGGCCCTGTCACACCTTGACGATTTAGGCAGCGTTTGCCGACATCAAAATTTCTCTAAAACACTGGCATATGGCCAAAATTTTAAATTTTTGGCATATGCATCGCATATCCATAACGAGTTGGACGTATACATAACATATTAGTAACTTATATACAAAGTTTTGGTAACATATAAATAACTTATACCAACAAATACTTAGTGTGTTGCTAGCATTCACAACTTATGCGCAACGATAGTCAAACTTATGCATAGCTTATCCTAATTTATGCATTGTGCGGTCATGCCAAACTGCAGTCGCCTCCCAATCCATGAATCCTAGGTATGCGAGAGATCATCTCTGTTCAACTGAGATGATTTTCCCATCCAAAGACCATTGCACAGCGTGGGGCGTGACCGACCTGGCAGAGCCATCAAATCTGTCAGATCAGTCATGTCTAAAACAGCTCATGTGACACGTCATGAATGTCAGATGACAGTTATTGCAACCTGACTCAACAGTTATGACAAAGGCACGTGGACTGATGGCGATAAAAAGTTTATTTTCAATAAAGTGAAACATACCCAAGATAATGCATGGAGTGTCCTTTCGCCGATGTGGACCCAAAAAGAGCAGAGAGCCACAGCCAGGGGAGAGCAACAAGGCCAGCCACCGCCACACAGGAAGTGGGATTTATCATCCAACAACAGCTGATGGAAGATGATGGAAAACAGCTGAGTTGTGTGCTTCCTGCGATCTCATCAGCTGATTGGCTCTACCTCCTCCAGTGTTCTGACATTTTGGCGTATGGGTTACTACTCCGTCATTTTCTGTCTTGCTTGTGTGGGCAGCTGATGGTACAGACTTCAAGTAGTAGAAATATTTTTCCTCTTGAACAACAATTAAATAAATAGAATGGGAGAAAAAAATAAAATTCTGTTAACCATTTTGGTCACATTTTACTCAGACATATGTCAAACTGCATAAAACTCAATGTGCACTGTTAGTAGCATTAACATTTGTTTCCCGTTTGAAATAAAATGTACTACGTCCTGGTCATAACTGACTTTGGCACATCACAAAGTGCATTTAGCTGAATAAAAAATGAACTGTCAAACACTTCAGTGCACAAACCCCCTAAGAAAAGATTGATAACATTAACAAACATTGCACATCCACCATTGTGGTTTGTTTTCACCACATGTGTGAATAGGAACATCTTTTTATAACTACACATTCCATTACACACACACATCAGTCCAGGAAGGGTTAAACCAACAATTTTTATAATCAGTTTTACACTTCAGAGTTGACAATGACATGTTTTAAGGTGCCTTCATACCAAATGCGAACGGGCAAATTTTTTGCGCGGCACGATTACATTAAAACTCGATGTAAACACACGAATAGACATGAATTCAATCTGAGTGAGTTGTAGACAGGCAAAGTTGCCTTTATAACTTCTGCAGCTGTGTTCATCCTGCTGTTGAAATCCATAAAATAACATCATGCTTAGGTTTACATTATCCGACGGGGCACTCGCCTGAAAAAAGTTGTCCCTACCTCCAAAACTTCACAAGATGATAGGCATTTACGTTGCTAGCATGCTAGTCTTGTTAGCACATCCGTGGCAAGAGTCCCAGGGTAAATAACATCATCCTGATTCAACTGAAGAGCTCCCAGTCCTGCTTTCTCCAGGTGAGTGACAGTCTCATTTTCAAACTAGTTTATTCTCCAATGTTGGTGCTTTTACTCTGATGATGCAGAATCTCAAAGCTAGCGCCATCCCTCAGACGAGAATGCACGATTTTGCGTGTGCTCGCCTCTTTCCATTGACTTTGTATGCATTCGCGCCACCCGTTAGCGTTTGTAGGCTTGGTATCTTGCCACTAGCACCGTTAGCCATAGTCATAGAGCCCACACTTATAAAACAAATGCGCTGCATTGTGGGTTGATGGTTGCTAGGCTACGTGGAGTGTTGCATTTATGGTCTGCAGTAATTAATGGATTTCTGCAATTTTGTGAAAGGTGTTGGCCTTTGCTTCTCTGGCTGGACCACAGACTGGGCCTGGGCCACTCGGAGGTTGGTTCTGGGCCGCATGTGGCCCGCGGGCCACTAATTGAATAGGCCTGATCTATGAGAAGAATTACAAATTTATGAGGGGAAAAAAAAGTCAAAATCCTGACTTGCTACTTAAGTTTTTAAATATAGTATTTAATATTCAAGTGGGGTTTTTTTTGGTGACTTGTTACAAAATGTGTCACTGAATATTATAAATGTGAAAAAACTACAAAAATATATATGTATTCTTTGTTAGATATGTGGCAATTAGAACAAATCAGAATATAATGTGTATAGGGCTGCAGCTAACAATTATTGTGGTAGTAGACTAATCTACCAACTATTTTTTCCATTAGTCGACTAATTGCGATTATTTCTGTCATGTCAACCAGCTCAGCTTCCTGCTGGCACAGCTCCTGTTCAGGGCTCTAGGTCATATGTTTTACCTCACCTGTTTAAGCCTGCACACCAGTGAAACTCACTTTGTTGTCAGTCTCTGCCTTAATATAATATAGCCCATTATAAAAAGTTCCCACAACTAGGGGTGTGCCATATCGTATCATTGACAATAATAACGGTATAAATTTTGATATCTGTGTAAAAATGAAAATCGCAATATTTGGGGTCCACTCCGCAGCCAATGGAACTTACGTGTTACCAGAGAAACTTTAAAAAAGCATGGCGCAGGAAGCACGCGCTCCGTGCTTGGAACATCTTCATTTGGTTGTGAGAAAGTAGTTTAGTTTTAAAGCCATTTCAGACTGCTGCCATCTTTAAAAAAAAAAAAAAAAAAAAAAAAAAAAACAGTGCAGCGATGCGGATAATCTGCCTGTATTTTTTTTCTGCATGTCAACATCGCGCTTCGGGGATAAGTTTTACTTCGCCCTGAAGCGGTGTTGCTGACGTCCGAAGTGTCCAGAGGTTTATTTTTGTTCCGCTGTGGCTGCTCCAGCGTGATTTATTCAACCAACCGAAAAGGGAAAAAAAAAAATGTTAACAGCCCCAGGACTTGTCTGTGCAACAGAAGTTTCTAATGCGGGTAAACGGAGAAAGAGAGAGAGACAGGAGGTCTTACCAGCAGAAGTGTCTTGGGAAATGACAGTTAGGCCAGTATATGGAGCTGGTGGTGGACTGCCGCAGGCATGGGCAGCCCCTCACAGTACCAGTAAATATACAGGGAACAGACATCGAGATGGTGACATCCTATAAGTACCTGGGTATTCATCTGAACAATAAACTAGACTGGTCACACAATACTGATGCACTCTACAAGAAGGGACAGCGCAGGCTGTTCCTGCTGAGGAGACTCAGGTCTTTTGGTGTACAAGGGGCGCTGCTGAAGTCATTCTATGACACGGTGGTGGCATCAGCCATCACTTTTGGAGTGGTCTGCTGGGGCAGTGGCATTACTGCAGCCGATAGGAAGAGACTGAACAAACTGATTAAGAAAGCTAGCTCTGTCCTGGGGCAGCGCCTTGATCCGATGGAGGAGATAGGAGAGAGGAGGACGGTGGCTAAACTGTCATCTCTGCTGGAGTCCGAGTTCCACCCTATGCAGGACATACTGAATGCACTGAGGAGCTCATTTAGCAGCAGACTACATCATCCCAGGTGCACAACCGAGAGGTTTCGTAGGTCCTTCCTACCAACGGCTGTCAGACTGTACAACCTAAGCAGGGCTGCTCGCAGAGATAGCAAAAAGACATAACAAACTAATAGTTTTTTGAATGCAAAAGATGCAATAGACTTACACAATGGTCCCCTCCGGCATACAACTAGGAACTTACCGGTCGCTATGGAGGGTGAGAATATGTATGGGCACATAATCATACCATGTAGGATAACTAAGTAGACGGTTATGCTGTTTCATTCCATCTAGCAACAATGCTCTGCACTGTGTGTGTTTATATATTTACATATTTATTCCATCTAGCTACAATGCTCAGCACTGGGTGTGTTTATATATTTATATATCTACATATTATTCCATCTAGCTACATTGCTCCGCACTGTGTGTGTTTATATACTTGCATATTTATTCCACCTAGCTGCAATGCTCCGTACTGTGGGTGTTTATATATTTACATATTTATTCCATCTAGCTACAATGCTCTGCACTGTGTGTTCATATATTCATATATTTATTCCATCCAGCTACAATGCTCTGCACTGTGTGTCTGTGTGTGTGTGTATATATATATATTTTATAGTAATACGTACATATGTATATTAGCTGCTCTTGCTTGCTTGTTTTTTTTTTTCTTGCCTTCTGATTGTTGCTCTGAGTGTTGCTATCCCTGTGCTGTTGCAATCCTGGAATTTCCCCGTTGTGGGACTAATAAAGGCTTATCTTATCTTATATATTCAATATGATAAAAATGATGGAACGATAAGTTTTAAATAAGCCCACTCCCTCCCTATTTTTAGACCCTCTTCCTGACTCAGTGAAGTAACATACTAGACTAAATTAATTTGTTAAAAGCAGCAAAATCCATGTCCCAGAGCATAGAAATGAGATAAAGACAAAAGTAATGTGTTTAGGGTTTACGTTTTTAATGTAATAAATGGGTTGTATTAGCCGTAGCTAAATTGCTCTTACATTCCTAAGGCAGTGTTTTCAGGACTATTCAGATGTTTTAAGAAAAATCTGCAAAACTTCCTAAACTACAGGCTGTATGTAGTCTTCAGGACCAACTTTACTTTCATCTGCTTGTTATTGTTCTCTCCTAAATTTGTGTTTTCTCATTAAGCATCGTTTCATAAAAGTACATTTTTTTTAAATTTTGAACGTTTTTGGTGACAAATTTGTGACCTTTTTCATGCAGAACTTTTTACCTAAAGCCTCTTACCTTGTGTTTTTACTCTGAAAAGGTGAAGAAATCAGAAGCAGCACCAGATTTAGAGTCTGTGACATAATTCAACCAAGACAGCATTAGAAAAAAGAACTATTGTTTTTATTCTACAGTGGGGTAAACAAGTATTTAGTCAGCCACCAATTGTGCAAGTTCTCCCACTTAAAAGATGAGAGAGGTCTCCAATTTTCATCATAGGTATACCTCAACTATGAGAGACAAAATAAGAAAAAAAAATCCAGAAAATCACATTGAAGGATTTTTAATGAATTAATTGGTAAATTCCTCGGTAAAATAAGTATTTGGTCAATAACAAAAGTTCATCTCAATACTTTGTTATATACCCTTTGTTGGCAATGACAGAGGTCAAACGTTTTCTGTAAGTTTTCACACACTGTTGCTGGTATTTTGGCCAATTCCTCCATGCAGATCTCCTCTAGAGCAGTGATGTTTTGGGGCTGTCGCTGGGCAACAGAGACTTTCAACTCCCTCCAAAGATTTTCTATGGGGTTGAGATCTGGAGACTGGCTAGGCCACTCCAGGACCTTGAAATGCTTCTTACGAAGCCACTCCTTCGTTGCCCAGGCGGTGTGTTTGGGATAATTGTCATGCTGAAAGACCCAGCCACGTTTCATCTTCAATGCCCTTACTGGTGGAAGGAGGTTTTCACTCAAAATATCACGATACATGGCCCCATTCATTCTTTCCTTTACACGGATCAGTCGTCCTGGTCCCTTTGCAGAAAAACAGCCCCAAAGCATGATGTTTCCACCCCCATGCTTCACAGTAGGTATGGTGTTCTTTCTCCTCCAAACACGACAAGTTGAGTTTTTACCAAAAAGTTCTATTTTGGTTTCATCTGACCATATGACATTCTCGCAATCCTCTTCTGGATCATCCAAATGCTCTCTAGCAAACTTCAGACGGGCCTGGACATGTACTGGCTTAAGCAGGGGGACACGTCTGGCACTGCAGGATTTGAGTCCCTGGCAGCGTAGTGTGTTTCTGATGTAGCCTTTGTTACTTTGGTCCCAGCTCTCTGCAGGTCATTCACTAGGTCCCCCCCATGTGGTTCTGGGATTTTTGCTCACTGTTCTCGTGATCATTTTGACCCCATTTGGTGAGATCTTGCGTGGAGCCCCAGATTGAGGGAGATTATCAGTGGTCTTGTATGTCTTCCATTTTCTAATAATTGCTCCCACAGTTGATTTCTTCACACCAAGCTGCTTACCTATTGCAGATTCAGTCTTCCCAGCCTGGTGCAGATCTACAATTTAGTTTCTGGTGTCCTTTGACAGCTCTTTGGTCTTGGCCATAGTGGAGTTTGGAGTCTGACTGTTTGAGGTTGTGGACAGGTGTCTTTTATACTGATAACGAGTTCAAACAGGTGCCATTAATACAGGTAACGAGTGGAGGACAGAGGAGCCTCTTAAAGAAGAAGTTACAGGTCTGTGAGAGCCAGAAATCTTGCTTGTTTGTAGGTGACCAAATACTTATTTTACTGAGGAATTTACCAATTAATTCATTAAAAATCCTTCAATGTGATTTTCTGGATTTTTTTTTTCTCATTTTGTCTCTCATAGTTGAGGTATACCTATGATGAAAATTGGAGACCTCTCTCATCTTTTAAGTGGGAGAACTTGCACAATTGGTGGCTGACTAAATACTTTTTTGCCCCACTGTATGTAGACAAAAAAAAATCAATAAAATTTTGTTTCCATATACTACCATAAATTACATCGTGATGCAGACTATTGTGATGTTCATTTGTCAAAACTGGGTCAAACGCTGCTGCCATTTTGTGACGTAATGAGGTGAACCAAAGATATAAACAAGCATGGCTGAGTACACTGAAGCGGAGGAAGTTGTGAGCGATTTCCATATCTGCGCAACGATCGTCCGTATCTCTGCGCTGTTTTGATATGGGCGATCGTCCGTATCTCTGCGCAACAATCGTCTGTATCTCTGCGCTGTTTTGATATGGGTGATGGTCTGTATCTCTGTGCAACAATCATCTGTATCTCTGCGCTGTTTTGATATGGGCGATCGTCCGTATCTCTGCGCAATAATCGTCCGTATCTCTGCGCTGTTTTGATATGGGTGATTGTCCGTATCTCTGCACAACAATCGTCCGTATCTCTGCGCTGTTTTGATATGAGTGGTCGTCCATATCTCTGCGCTGTTTTGATATGGGTGATCGTCCATATCTCTGTGCAATAATCGTCCGTATCGCTGCGCTGTTTTGATATGGACTATCGTCCGTATCTCTGTAACAATCATCCATATCTCTGCGCTGTTTTGATATGGGCGATGGTCCGTATCTCTGCCCAACAATCGTCTGTATCTCTGTGCTGTTTTGATATGGGCGATGGTCCGTATCTCTGCCCAACAATCGTCCGTATCTCTGCGCTGTTTTGATATGGGCGATCGTCCATATCTCTGCGCTGTTTTGATATGGGCGATCGTCCATATCTCTGCGCAATAATCGTCCGTAACTCTACGCAATAATCGTCCGTATCTCTGCGCTGTTTTGATATGGGTGATTGTCCCTATCTCTGCGCAACAATCGTCCGTATCTCTGCGCTGTTTTGATATGAGTGATCGTCCATATCTCTGCGCTGTTTTGATATGGGCGATCGTCCATATCTCTGTGCAATAATCGTCCGTATCTCTGCGCTGTTTTGATATGGACTATTGTCCGTATCTCTGTGTAACAATCATCCATATCTCTGCACTGTTTTGATATGGGCGATGGTCCGTATCTCTGCCCAACAATTGTCTGTATCTCTGCGCTGTTTTGATATGTGCGATGGTCCGTATCTCTGCCCAACAATCGTCTGTATCTCTGCGCTGTTTTGATATGGGCGATCGTCCATATCTCTGCGCTGTTTTGATATGGGCGATCGTCCGTGTCTCTGTGCAATAATCGTCCGTATCTCTGCGCTGTTTTGATATGGGTGATTGTCCGTATCTCTGCGCAACAATCGTCCATATCTCTGTGCTGTTTTGATATGAGCGATCGTCCATATCTCTGCGCTGTTTTGATATGGGCGATCGTCCGTATCTCTGTGCAATAATCGTCCATATCTCTGCGCTGTTTTGATATGGGCAATGGTCCGTATCTCTGCGCAACAATCGTCTGTATCTCTGCGCTGTTTTGATATTGGTGATGGTCTGTATCTCTGTGCAACAATCATCTGTATCTCTGTGCTGTTTTGATATGGGCGATCGTCCGTATCTCTGCGCAATAATCGTCCGTATCTCTGCGCAATAATCGTCCGTATCTCTGCGCTGTTTTGATATGGGTGACTGTCCATACTGTATCTCTGCGCAACAATCGTCCATATCTCTGCGCTGTTTTGATATGGGCGATCGTCCATATCTGCGCAATAATCGTCCGTATCTCTGCGCTGTTTTGATATGGGTGATCGTCCGTATCTCTGCTCAACAATCGTCTGTATCTCTGCGCTGTTTTGATATGGGTGATGGTCTTTATCTCTGTGCAACAATCATCTGTATCTCTGCGCTGTTTTGATATGGGCGATCGTCCGTATCGCTGCGCTGTTTTGATATGGGTGATTGTCCGTACTGTATCTCTGCGCAACAATCGTCCATATCTCTGCGCTGTTTTGATATGGGCAAACGTCCATATCTGCGCAACAATCGTCCGTATCTCTGCGCTGTTTTGATATGGGCGATGGTCCGTATCTCTACCCAACAATCATCCGTATCTCTGTGCTGTTTTGATATGAGCGATCGTCCGTATCTCTGCGCTGTTTTGATATGGGCGATCGTCCGTGTCTCTGTGCAATAATCGTCCGTATCTCTGCGCTGTTTTGATATGGACTATCGTCCGTATCTCTGTGTAACAATCGTCCGTATCTCTGCGCTGTTTTGTTATGGGCGATGGTCCGTATCTCTGTGCAATAATCGTCCATATCTCTGCGCTGTTTTGATATGGACTATCGTCCGTATCTCTGTGCTGTTTTGATATGGACAATCGCCCATATCAAAACAGCGCAGAGAAGCAACAGTATCAAAACTCTCCCAGAAAAGAGTTTGTGTAATTGGTTTTCTTTTCCACATAAGGCGATCATTATTCAATTGTTTGGTTTACAGAAATTTTGGCTTCAATTTTTTTTTTTATTTCCCCGATTGGGTGTTCAGGGAAATAATTAAAAAAAAAAAAAAGTCAGATATTCAGTTTCGGTAGGCAATGAGATTTATAAAAATGAAAACTGAAAAAAGTAATATAACGTTTTTTTTAACACAAAGTCGTTCCATTTGGAGTAAAGTCAACACTCTGCTTCAAAATTCATAGGGGAGGATTTTACTTTTGGCGGAAAAAATATAATAAAATCACGATCGCCTTATGTGGGGGAAAAAAATCAATTACACAAACTCTTTTCCGGGCGAGTATTGACACTGTTGCTTCTCTGCGCTGTTTTGATATGTTGATATCGTCTTGAGCTGTGGGTTTTCGTTTGAAAACCGTAGGTATGGCAGTCGGTTTTAGAACCCGTTTCTAATGAACTTTCAAGCTTAAAGATTCCTGTATAGCAGGAGCCTCCTCAGAACTGTCTGCAGTGAAATGATTGCTACAGAGTACAGAAGATGGTGTTGGTTGCCATTTGTTCCTTGTTCTCTTTACTTGCGTTGCCCATTTTTTAAAGAAGATCGGGATCTTTTAGGAATGAGAACAAGCTTATACGTTCACTGGAGCAATTAGAACATCCAGCAGACATGCAACGTTTTGGCATTTCTTCACTGATATAGAAGCTAAACAGCTCGTTTACATTGATAGCACATGGATCAGCCGAGAGGAACTTCACCTCATGACATCATATCCAGAAACGAGGCGAGTCTCAAGAGATCGCGTGAGTGCAACACGGCGCTAAATTTGAATTCACTTGGAAATATTTTTCCACTTATTTAGCATTCTAAGTCAAAAGAACCAGCTATATGGACGACTGAAGATAAATTCATACTGAATATGATCCATAGTTCCTAAATTGTGTCACAGAGATCCATCCATCTTCTTGTAATCAATAGATCAGTTGACTGTTACAATCCAAATTTATAATTTTCGTCCCACCCAAAGGTTATACTTGTATTCATAACTGATACCGGTTATTTTAAAAATATTAACCTACTAAAACTGTGGTGGTTTCTGGTTTCCAACAACATGGTGGCCTAGGATGAAGTCAAATTCCCTTCCTGAATTTTTGTCCCGGTCCACCCCTCAGTGTACTTAAGATGTGGTGATTTATAATATTTTCTGGTAATATTTGATACAGAATTTAAAAAAAGTTTTAAACGCATTCTAAACTGCTCTTTATAAATTGGAGAAATAAGAGTTGTTTTGTTTTTACTGAATATGTTGAACAAAATTAACGCTGGCCTGTGAAACTGTCTTTTATAAATTTAAAAGAAAAAACTGTATTCTGTGATACCATGAAGCATATCGTTATCGTGAAAATTCACAGAAATATCGTGATATCATTTTTAGGCTATATCGTCCACCCCTACCCATAGCTAAGTAAAGTAATGACCCATCAGACATGAGCTGGAAACTTGAACTTTACAGTTTCATCAGAAGTGTTTGTACCAACACAATTAAATAACAGATGCTAAACTGGAAAAACTCAAATAACAGCTCTGTTTCTGCATAAGGACTGTTGTAACTGTCTGTTAAAAACAAGCTAGAGTAATATTCAACTTCATGAAAGTAAAAAAAGAAAATAACAAGCTAGTCCATCCTGTTTGAAACCTTGCAGCGTCTAGAAGTTTAAAAGTTTAACCCCTAAACGCCTGAATTTATTTCCAGTTATGAAAAAAAAAATTCACTTGTGTATTTGCTTTCAAGTAGATGCTAAATTAAGTTGAGAAAGTTAATTTGACTATAGCACATAAAATAGATATAATTTTAGGTATGATGCAAATTAGCAACAACAGGCATCTATGGTTAAAAAAAATGGTAAAAAAGCACCTGTTCCCATCTCAAGTATGAAGAGTCTTTTATTTATGCAACAAAGTTATTTTCAGTATTTTCAACTCTCATGACTGCCAAACTATAACCCTAACCCTAGCAATCAGGAAATGGATGGTGCTCCGTCTCTGACCGTTCTTACGAGAAACTAATGCTTGCAAAAGGTTCCTAGGGATGTGTTGGAAGTGCTCCAACCGGAAGTGGAGGAATACAGACGGTATTTTGATTGCATTTGGAGCGGAAGCGGTTTGATGTGAATTCGCGACAACAGGTGTCAAGGGGTTAATTCGGATTCAGATGAAAATTAAAAGAACTTCTTCCAGTCTGAAATAAATATAAACACTTTAAATATCAGTGCAGGAATGTGAGCCTTCACTATACATACAGTGAAATAGTTAAGCCGTTTTAAATTTATTTGTGATGATTATGGTTATCTTTTTTAATTAAATTACAAATCATGCTATTCTAATTTACCAAGATGCACTAATATTCAAAATGAAGACTAATATTACTGTGGCAATAATAGAGAATACGAAAAAGAGTAAGTTGTCATGTAATTTACCCAATTACTGCAGTTAACATATAGCTAGCATAACAGAAGCAGCTCAGCTGTCAGCAACTATCGTAAGAGAGATTATTGTCGGACAGCAGGTAAACTATTTAAACGATACACACTAACAGTGTGGTCAGTTTTCTAAAACTGAGAGAGTCGCTCATTGAAAATAAGAAGCGCTAACCTTACCGGTGCAGTCCACTGACAGGTGGCCAGAGACGAAGGAACGGAGAGGAGGAGGGACTGGATGCATAGCTGTAGTGCAGCTGTGATATGACATACTGCTTTACAGTCTACATTTAGCTTGTTTCATTTATTAATTTTCAGTAAAATTCTCCCATACTTTGGAAACTTTTGGCCTTCTCCATGTCGCCATGATGCGTTCCTCTTCTTCTTCGCTGGAACAGTTAAACTTAACATTCCCGCGCCATCCATCCATCCATCCATCCATCTTCTACCACTTTTCCGGAGGTCCAGGTCGTGGAGGCAGCAGTTCAAGCAGAGAAGCCCAGACCTCCCTCTCCCCAGCCACCTGCTCCAGCTCTTCAGAGAGGATACCAAGGCGTTCCCAGACCAGCTGGGAGACATAGTCTCTCCAGCGAGTCCTGGGTCTGCCCCGGGGTCTCCTCCCAGTGGGACATGCCTGAAACACCTCAAGTGGGAGGCATTCAGGAGGCATCCTGATCAGATGCCCATACCACCTCAACTGACTCCTTTCAATGTGGAGGAGCAGCGGTTGTACTCTGAGCCTCTCCCGGATGACTGAGCTCCTCACCCTGTCTCTGAGGGTGAGTCCAGCGATCCTACAACGAAAGCTTGTTTCAGTCGCTTGTATCCGCGATCTCGTTCTTTCGGTCATTACCCAAAGCTCGTGACCATAGGTGAGGGTAGGAACGTAGATTGACTGGTAAATCGACAGCTTTGCCTTAGAGCTCGGCTCCCTCTTCACCACAACAGACCAGTACAACGTCTGCATCATTGCAGATGCTGCCCCGATTTGTCTGTCAATCTCTCGCTCCATTCTCCCCTCACTCGTTAATAAGACCCCAAGATACTTAAACTCCTCCACTTGGGGCAGGAGCCTGTCCCCAACCCGGAGAGGACAATCCTCCTTTTTCCGGCTGAGGACCATGGACTCAGACTTGGAGGTACTGATTCTCATCTCAGCCGCTTCACCCTCAGCGGCAAACAGTCCCAGTAAGAACTGTAGGTCATTGCTGGATGAAGCCAACAGAACAACATCATCTGCAAACAACAGAGATGAGATCCTGTGGTCACCAAGCATGACACCCTCCGTTCCCTGGCTGCGCCTAGAAATCCTGTCCATAAAAATTATGAACAGGATCGGTGACAAAGGGCAGCCCTGGCGGAGTCCAACTCTCACTAGGAACAAGTCCGATCAAGTGTTGGCAATACAAACCAAACTCTCACGACGGTCGTACAGAGACCGAATAGCTCATAAGAACAAGCCTGATACCCCATACTCCCGCAGCACCCACCACAAAAAACCACGAGGGACACAGTCGAATGCCTTCTCCAAGTCCACAAAACACATGTAAACTGGTTGGGCAAACTCCCACGGACACTCGAGGATTCTCGAGACGGTAAAAAGCTGGTCCGATAGGACTCCTTCTTCAGCTTAATGGCCCCCCTCATCACTGGTGTCCACCACTTGGTTCGGGGGTTGCCACCACGAGATGCCCCATCGACCTTGCGGCTGCAGCTCTGGGCCGCTGCTTCAACAATGGAGGTGGAGAACATGGCCCATTCAGACTCCATGTCTCCAGACTCCCTCGGAATGTGGTTGAAGTTCTTCCTGAGTTGGGAGTTGAAGACCTGTCTGAATGGCATCCTCCCCTGCCATCGGATCCAACTTACCGCGGCATGCATATAAACTTTAAAATTAGACGATTTGTCGACAATAAAAATCTGTATCAACAAATTTTTATGATTCACGTTATCGCCGTCGACTAATTGCTTCAGCCTTAAATGTGTAGGTTGATTCATCATTATCTAAGAATTGAAAACAAGACAAATGTGCTTGTTTTTTTTTTTCCACAATATCTTTATTGAACCTTTTTTTTTTTTTAACAAACATGATACAAACAATCAAACACTAACACTAAAGTACTACAAAAAAAAAAATGCACTAAAAACACCAACAACCACCAACAAAATCAAGTCTTCAACAATGCTCCTCTGTTTAGTCTAGACAATCCAATACATAAGTATACATATTATGTTCACCAGTTTGGAATTTACAAGGTCCACACACATCATTCACCTTCTTCTTCAAGAGTTATGTTTAAATTTTTTACATAATCAATAAAAGGTCTCCATATATTCTCAAACACAATTTCCTTTGATTTCAGTATATATGTTATTCTTTCTAATGGAAGGTTTGTTAACATCTGTCTTAACCACTGAGTCACATCTGGTCTATGAGTCTTTTTCCATAATAGTGCAATACATTTTTTGGCATTAAGCAAACTGAGGTCTATGAATGTTCTTTCACTTTTATTAAAATTATGCTTTTCTGGGTACAGACCCAACAAAAACAGTTTAGGATTCAATATGATTTGTTTTGAGATTATTTTTTCAATTGTTACCCTCACCTCTTCCCAAAACATTCTTATTAATCTACATTCCCATAAACAATGAAATAGGGTTCCTTTACTTTCCATGCATTTTGTGCATGTATCTGGTATATTTTTGTTATATCTATTTAACTCCTCCGGTGTAACATACATCCGCATTAACCATTTGAAATGTATCAATTTAAGGCGTGCATTTATTGATTTGGTTTGAGCTTCTGTACAAGCCAATTCCCATTGTTCCTCTGAAATTTCAATTTGCAGATCTTCTTTCCAGTAGTTTAATCTTTTCATTGAATTAATGTGCTTGTTTTTAGTTTGGTGATTCATAATAAGATAAAATCATTATCATTTATGGTGAAAATTCAAGGTATCCCACACATCATGCATGGCTGTGCAATATGACCAAAATTTCATATCATGATAAGTCATCTTGTATCACAATAATGATATATATATATTATCATCATCATCATCATCGCAGTCTGTCGGGGGTGACAATGACTGTTTAATTTAGGTCTGATCAGATTCCTCTACGCAGCTCCGTCCGTCGCCCTCCACTGCCAGGACCTCCCGACCCTGCGAACCTGGGCGACGTCCGAGCTGGTCTGTGTATATATATACAGTATATATATAATATATACATACACACACATACACACTACTCACAACAAGTTAGGGATATTCGGCTTTTGAACTTAATTTGATCTTCTCTAACCTTTTGAATGCACATGTCCAACTGTTCAATGTTTAAGTACTTTTTGCATAACTTGCTGTTCTCTAACAAGGTGCTTAATGGTAGAATTCACAACAGGTGTTTGATCCATGAATTGACCACTAAATTTCCTGGTTCAATTAGAATTGGTATTTAAACAGTCCTTCATCATGCTGTTCACATTTTGACATCATGAGACCAAGATGACACCTAACAATTGATCAACAGTACCTCACCATTGCAAGGCTTCAAACAGGATGTTCTCAGAGGGAAGTGGCCACTGAGCTTAAAGTGTCACAGAGTGTCATCAGCAGATTGCAACAGAGATACAGAGAGACTGGAAGAGTCACAGAAAGGCATAGAAGTGGACGTCCTTTGGCCACATCCCACGCTGATGACAGCTTCATTGCGAACAGTGCCCTGCTGAACTGGATGATAAATGCCACTCAACTCCAGGCACATTTAAGGGAGGTGAGAGACACCAAAGTGTCACGTCAGACCATTCAAAACTGTTTACATCAGTGTGGTCTGCGTGCTAGATGACCTGCAAGGGTACCTGACCAGACCACCAGGCACAGGCGTCATCGTCTTGCATGGGCCAGGGAGCATTTACACTGGACAACAGACCAGTGGGCCTCAGTGCTGTTCTCTGATGAAAGTCGATTCACGATGAGCAGAAATGATGGCCGCCAACGATGTTGGAGATGTCAGAGAGTGCTACGCTTCAGCCACTGTTGTCACCAGCCGAGCCTTTCGTGGTGGTGATGTTACAGTCTGGGTAGGTGTGTATAGTCAATACAGAACTGCCCTACACCTTGTGAATGGTACAGTGACAAGCCAATACTACCTGAATAATATTATTAATCCAGTCTTTGTGCCCCTGCATGAACAACACAGGTCCAAAAAACCTTAGAAATACCTTTCCAAATCAAACTCTTAATTTGGCTGCCGCTACTCTTACTCTGAATAGTTCTGTGAGGAACCTTGGAGTTATTTTTGATGAAGATCTGTTTTTTAATTCACATATTAAATTTATTTCTAAGACTGCCTTCTATCATCTGCGCAATATTTCCAAGATTAGGAGCATCTTGTCTCTGAATGATGCTGAGAAACTGATCCATGCTTTTGTTAGCTCGAGATTAGATTATTGTAACTCGTTTTTATCAGGTTGTCTTAAAATATCTTTAAAAAGTCTTCAGTTGATCCAAAATGCTGCTGCAAGAGTTTTAGCAGGTACTTGAAAGAGAGATCATATCTCTCCGGTTCTGGCCTCCCTTCATTGGCTTCCCATAGAGTTTAGAATTAAGTTTAAAATCCTTCTTCTCGCTTACAAAGCTCTTAATAATCAGGCCCCCTTTTATATAAAAGATCTGATATTACCCTATCATCCTAACAGAGCACTACACTCCCAAAATGCTGGATTACTTGTAATACCTAGAATCTCCAAAAGTACAATGGGAGGCAGAGCCTTCTGCTATCAAGCTCCTTTCCTGTGAAACCAGTTACCAATCTGGGTTCGGGAGTCAGACTCGATCTCTGTTTTTAAGAATAGGGTAAAAACTTTCCTCTTCAATATAGCCTACGATTAGGGAGGGCTCTTGTGTCTCTTAACCCCCCCCCCCTTTGTTTTGCTGTTAATAGATTTAGACTGCCAGGTGACCTCCAGTAATGTACTTGGCTTCTCTCTGTTAATGTTTGCTCTCTTTATGTGTCCTTTTCATCTTCTCTATCCCCTCACCCCCCAGCCAGTCGCTGCAGATGACCGCCCCTCCCTGAGTCTGGTTCTGCTAGAGGTTTCTTCCTTTTCAATGGGAGTTTTTCCACTCCACTGTCGCCAAGTGCTTACTCACAGGGGATCATCTGATTGCTGGGTTCTTTCTGCAATTGTGGGGTTTTCCCTACATTTGAAAGTGCTATGAAATGACTGTTGTTGTGATATGGTGCTATATAAATAAAGTTGAATTGAATTGAATTAATTTCATCTTCATGGATGACAGTGCTCCAGCTCATCGAGGTTGTCAACATTAGGGAACGGTTGCTGGAGGCTGGGGTACCTCAAATGGAGTGCCCTGCACTTTCTCCAGACCTGAATCCCATAGAAAACCTTTGGGATCAGCTGAGTCATCATGTAGCGGCTCGTAACCCTGCACCCCAAAACCTCAGTGTCCTGTGGGTCGCCCTTTAAGAAGAATGGAATGACATGCCTCAGCAGATAATAAGTCGACTTGTGAACAGCATGAGACGTCGTTGTCGAGCTGTAATTGATGCTCAAGGGCACCTGACAAGTTATTAAGACATTGACATTTTTTTGTTGTGGTATCCCCACCACTGTTGTTGGCTTTTGTTTCAATAAATTGTTTGAGATGAGGAAATCCCCATTGCATGCTTCTACTTAAATGCCCTACTTTCATGATATTCTGTCACTGTAGTATGAACTTTTTACATTTTCCATAAATTTCACCCAAAGCCAAATATCCCTAACTTTTTGTAATATGTCTGTGTGTGTGTATATATATATATGTGTGTGTGTGTGTGTGTGTGTGTATGTATATGTATGTGTGTGTATATATATATATATATATATATATATATATATATATATATATATATATATATATATAATATTTTTTTTTTTTTTTTTTTTTTTAAGTATTCCTTTGCTTAAGTTAACCTAAGTTGGCAACTGGTACACATACACTAGCCTAAGTTGGCAAAAGTTTGACAACACTGAATGCAACGCTGGTAAATGCTAGCAAACGTTTGTAAAAGTTGGTGTGCACTGGATTAAAAAAACTGCTCACGAACGTAATTTCCCCAACGTTTGGACTGATTTTTCTGATTTTTCAAAACCTCAGTAAAAGTCGGTCCAAACGTTATAGTATGAACCCAGCTTTAGATGAAATGGTAGATGTTTTTATTTTGTCATCTGATATACATAGTGATATCGCACAGCCCTAGCTGAAGCCATTCAGTTAAGTTCTGTTACATCATAAGCCTGTTTTCCACTAGCCCAGCACACCTCGGTACGGCTCGATTCACTTCAGTACGGCTCTGAATGCTTCTGTCTCCATTGGTGTTGTGCTTGTGCTGTGATGGTTTGTTAGGAGGTTTTAGAAGCGGGGCAGCAGCAGATTCTGAGCGAGGCGGGGCCACACTCCCGTGAGGTTACGCACCCGACTGAGTCCTTATTTACACGAGACAAAAAAGGATTCAAGGATTATTGCCTTGCTCGCTCTGTGGATTTATCTCACAATTAATTTTATCTCATAATTAAGCTGCAACAACACAAGTCACTTTTGTTTTGAATTAACTGCCAAATGACCTAGAAATAAAGAGCTGAAACTTGTTTTTATTCGTATTAAATAATGAGACGGTGGCACACTGGCCTACACCAAATTATTATTTTTTACATCCTAGGGCATTTTGGATGTACTGAATTAAAAAAAATTCATGTTTTTCACCTTCAGGTCAACGTTTGGAACAACAGTATTATTTTCCATTTAGATGATGCTACACTCCTTCTAAAGTATTGTAATTCTCTGAATTTGGAATGCCGGTAGAACATTCAATATACATATACTTACTTTTTTTACATACTTTGACTTGTAAGCTTGATCAGTCTCTCCTGCTGCATTTTAAAGTCCAACTGTGCAACTTCTTATAAGTTAACATAAAAAAATGTACCCAAAGTTTAGAACTGGATCATGTGGGGCTAATTTTTTATATTTCAATAAAAAGAACAGAAAGCTTACAAAAACATTTGTTTTTTGGTCTAGTTAAAAATTACATTACCTTTACAATGGTTGACCCTGACAGGAAGATCAGTATCATTTTGATCAGATTAGGCAATGGAATTTCTATGAAATTATACTGTTTTATAATTCAGTGTTATAACAGACAAACCACACTTTCCAAAACAATTCCATTTTATTATATACAAAATATTAAAAGAAAAAAAAAACTTTGCAACACAACATGAAGGTTAATCGACATTTTATACACGCCGACCACTGAGTGTCTACACCAGCTTCCCAAACTGGGTCACGACTCGGATGAATGAAGCGTCTCTGCCAGCTGTGGGTCAGGATGGCTCCGTTGAATAATCCGGACGGGCTGTCGCGGCGGACGCGTGGGATGATTCTACAAGGAAAATGCACACAATAAAATACAGCACAATAGTTTTTAACAAGAATACATAAGCTTATTTCAGCGTATTGTTCACATGAATAATAAAAATAAAAGCTTTAGTCCGCAGTGTGCTGCAATTAAGCAGTGATCCATCCACAAATGAACAGCTTTTTTATTGCATAAATAAACTGAGCGTCTTACCGAATATATTTGCGAAAAAACGCACAATAAAAAAAAATTAAAACTCACCGTTAAAGGACTCCGATGTCGAGACCTCCCGGTATATTTTTTCATTCCGGGCAGCTCCGTCTAACTCGCGCTGCATACGTTCGTCTGACAATGCAGTGAACAGACACTGCAGCTCCTTATTGGTCCATGGAACACCCTTATTACGCGAAGCCATTTTTGATAGACAATAAATGAAAATAGCACAGCAATACACTGAAAGGAACCGCCAACAGTGGTTGCGTGCTGAGTAAAGGCGGTCGTGAAGATTCTTTTTTTTTTTCAAAAACTTTATTGAGAAGGTCGTGAAGATTTGGTAGATGATGAGGAGGAGAGGGGCGGTTACAACCTGACCAATCAGCGCCGGTTACGACCTGACCAATCAGCGGCGACCAGTCTGTTAACGTCACAACACGGCACAGCTCAGCACTGCTGTACCCTGCCCTTCAGCGGGGCTGAGAATTGCGGCTGTTAAACCGTGTTGGGGCTTGTGGAAAAGCGTACAAAGCGTGCTGAGCCGTCCCGTGTCGCGCTAAAGCGTGCTAGTGGAAAAGGCCCTTTAGTTGCATCTTACCTCTAAATCCAACTGCTGCTGTTATTCTTCTCCCAATGCCCACCATTTTCTTTGTGGGTGGCTGCTGTACAGATCCACTGTACTCTTCATCCTCAATCAGATAAGGAATGGGAGTCTGTGATCCAAAACATAAGTTACACAAGTCACTGTCTATTCTGAAACTAAACTGTCAGAAACAAGCATGTAAAATTAGTCCAGTAATGTGTACTGTCACTAAGTTGGCGAATTTGATGAACTCATTAAAACTGTATTCATTATTCTTGAAATGGTGTCACAATGACAAGTGGGTTATCCATTAGATGTTCATCTGTGTTCAGTCATCAGTCAGTAAATCTCAAAAATTTTAAATATGGTAAAAAGGTTATTTTTAGAATATTTTTTCAATTAATTACTTTAGCATATTTTTTTAGATACAATAGTACATTTGTTTCATTGTTTAATCTGCATAAGCATTTTGTCATCTAATATGAAAACCATGACCTACCTGATACTTGAATGTTGTTTGTGAACTTCTGAAGGAGTCCTCCAATGTAGACAAAGTCCATGCTTCTTTTCTGTAGCTGTGGTTTCATGTGTTTTTCCCACTGCAGTCCCATCTGTAATCAAGCTGTGTAGCTATGCTAACTCTTCTTCTTTGGGTTTTAACGGCAGCTTGCATCCAAATTGTTGCACTACTGCCAACTTCAGGCTACCTACATGTAGGTCCTATACTTTTCCAGCTCCCAGCTTCCCATGTCAGTCCGGCTACTCATTCTCCTTTAAATCCCTTTGCATTCCTTCTTAGTATTTGTTTAAATCTGTTTAATCAATCCTGCCACCCTCAAAAACCTAAACAGCCCTCTTCTTCCTTGTGCAGTTTCTCCATCCTCCAGTATCCCTTTGATATTCTTTGCTCTACCTGCTTCATGAAATATGGCCATCATTTCCCTTCTATCCATCCATCCATTTTCTACCGCTTTTCCGGGGGTCTGGGTCTTGGAGGCAGCAGCTCAAGAAGAGAAGCCCAGACTTCCCCCTCACCGGCCACCTGCTTCAGCTCTTCAGAGAGGATACCCTGGAAACTCCTCCCAGTGGGACGTGCCTGTAACACCTCAAGTGGGAGGCATCCTGATCAGATGCTCAAACCACCTGTAGCAATATTTAATTATAAGGTACAAAGATTATTTAATTTAGACTCAGAGATGTATGTGGAAAGTCCACGCACACACCGGAAAAAACTCGTTTTTGGGGCACCAGTCCAACTTGGACAATGTATTAATAATTAATCTTTATACCTTCAATCAATCAGTCTCAAATATTCGTGAATTCTACTGGGTGTCTTTAGAAACAAAACACAGGAAAAGAAATTCACTGAAACTTCCATATATCGTTTACAGTTTTAATGAAAAGGCTCAGATTAAATGACATTACATTCAACGGATTTGTTGGTAAAGTGAAATAACCAAGTATTAAGCATCACATTCAACTTGTAACTGATTATTGAACAACAGAGTGTAATCGCAGTTGTGGAACCAAGAAAACCTTAGTATGAACTTGTGACTGTGATTAAAAAAAAAAATGGGAGACTGAATTTACTGTAACAAAAATATGAAGAAAATTGGACGCAATTTTATGAAGAAAATGACAATAAGGGCGGCAGTGGCTCAGAAGGTAGAGCAGGTCGTCCAATAACCGGATGGTTGGTGGTTTGAATCCCACTCTCCCCAGATATCCTGCCATTGTGTCGCATTGTTCAGCAGATGAAACAAAGTAATCTGGCTCACGTGAACTTTGTGTTGGGGTTTTCTTCGGCTTCTAGCTGGATCCAGGAGGTGAAGCTTTATTTTGATGATACTGGAGAATATCTGCCTGCAGATATTTCTTCCAAAGTCCGGTAGTCACAAGCTGAGATCTGACTGCGATAATGAGGCTTCTTCTCTTTCGTCGCTGCTGGCCGCTGTTGCAGTATATCATGTGAGACGACACAAGAGGTTTTTTTTTAAAGTGGCTTCTCCCCCGGGTCCAATTAAATTGGAGATAATTCAAAAGTCTGATCCGACTAACAGAATTGGAGAGACAGGATTTAAAGAAAATTATTTAAGCCACGAAATCCGAGTCCTTCAGATGTCGTGGGGGTTGGCGAAACAGCTTCCAGTGTAAAAAAAAAAAAAAAAAAAAAAAAAAAAAAAAAAAAATCTGTCCCCTTTTTAAAACACATAAGTTGCAGAAAATCAATAAGGAAAAGTTTAAACAGAATAAAATAGAAAACATCTGTGGACACGGAAGTTTCACTCCGTATAACGAGAAGTTTTGAGCTCAGAGGAAGAAGAAAAGTATTTTCCAGATGTTTAAGGGAAAAATCATTAAGCCGGACACACACACAAAACTTGACTGACATGATAGGGAACCAATGATCTTCCATCGTGGGAGGTTTGAATGAACTCTGGTCGAGTAAGAAAACAGTTCTTTGTCTGTAACCGACCAATAAAATGAAAGGGGCTGTTGCCCAACAGAGACTGGCTGGTGATTGGTTGAGCCAGTCAAATGGCTTGAGTACTTTTTCAACAGGATGAAACGCATCTTAACACTGAAAATTCATTTTATACTTAATATGAAATCTAAGCTAACTTCAGTGAGCATGCACTTTATAAACTTGTACTTCTATAATAAACATGCATTAGAATAAGGTCTATTTAAGCATTTTTCAAACATGCACATCACATTTACAATCAATGATTAATGAAATATTTCAAACCCATCATTGACCAACACAGAGGCAGTGATTTTCAACAAATGGTGTCCTTAGAATTATCCTGAGGAATGAACTTAAAAAAAGTTAATGTTCAGTCAAAAACAGGGGCTAATGTTGAGCTGTGGATAATTCCTAGCGAGTTGGAATGCACTTGAGGAGTCTGGGATATGTCCGATGGTTGTTAAGGCATAAAACTGTCTGATTGGGAGGAAGCTCCAGTTTATTTATGATGGCAAACTACTCCGTTCCTGGCACAAAATAGGGTCCTTGTCGTCCTTTTTTTTACCATGGAATGTTTTCAACAGTGGTCCTTAGATGAAGAAAAGCAATTCTTGACCAGACTTTTTAGGTGAAACAGTTTCTTCAAGGTGAAAAGTAATTTTATAGATTAGAACCAAGGGAATGATGCTACACACCTCAACTGGCTCCTTTCGATGTGGAGGAGTAGCGGTTCTACTCTCCCGGATGACTGAGCTTGTCACCCTATCTCTAAGGGTGAGTCCAGCAATCCTACGGTGAAAGCTCATTTCAGCTGCTTGTATCTGTGATCTCATTCTTTCGGTCATTACCCAAAGCTCATGACCATAGGTGAGGGTAGGAACGTAGATTGACCGGTAAATCGACAGTTTTGATTTGGAGCTCAGCTCCCTCTTCACCACAAAAGATTGCAACACGTCCAACGCAACACATACAATGTCTGCATCACTGTAGATGCTGCTCCGATCCGTCTGTCAATCTTTGGCTTCATTCTCCCCTCACTCATGAATGAGACTCCAGTGTTTCCTCTGGCTTAAAGACCTTGGCGCGGTGGCAACATTTTTTTCCGGGGGGGGGGGACATATGTATGAATATCTTAATTTTATACTATTTATTTCTTTGAATTTTTCACAGTAACTTTGCATATGATAATAATGCATCAGATTTATATAGCGCTTTGTCATAGACACTCAAAGACACTTTTTACAGATACATTATTCATTCACTCCAGACAGACAATGGTGGTGACAAGCTACTACTGTAGCCACAGTTGAACTGGGGCAGGCTGACAGAAACGTGGCTGCCAATCCAGGCCAACGGCCTCTCCAGCCACCATCGAATATTTATACACATTCATACCCAGTGTTATGGACACTGGAGGCAAGGTGGGTAAAGTGTCTTGCCCAGGGACACAATGGCAGGATATCTGGGGAGAGCGGGATTCGAACCACCAGCCATCCGGTTATTGGACGACCCGCTGTACCTCCTGAGCCACTGCCGTGTGTATGGAATTTATAATTTGAAGTATTGTACAACCAAGGTTTGAATGTTGGAATATTGGACCATTTGTGGTCCCACTCAGACGTCCTGTATTTGGACTTCTTACTGGTGTCATCCTTCTCTCTTTCCTCTGCTCTCACCTCTCCTGGACCCTCTGCCTGAACACTTTCTTCTCCTTGGCTCCTCTCTTCTGTCTAATCTTGCCCTCTCTGAGCTCTGTCTAATTCAGGTTCCCTCTCTGTCTATGGTGGTATACAAACAGGTTCGAAAATATCAAGTGCCATGTAAATTAAAGGAGACAACCAAAAGTTTATAGTTAAGGGTACAAAGAGCACCCACTTAAAACTTGAGTAATGACTTCAGTCTTGAAGGTTTGAGGTTTTTCTCCAAAATTTATAATAATTTTCTTATAGTTTTCTACTTTTCTCTGTAAATTTATCAAAATTTGAAACAATTTTCCTCAAATTTGTAATTTCCTCTTGTAAAATTGACTTTTCTTGTACATTTGAAACCTTATTATAAATTTGTGGATTGTTTTATGGCTTATTTTTGTCTGTTTTTTAAAATAAAATTACTGTACTGTTTTTTTTAAATAAATTTGAAACAGATGGTGGTATTTTTTTTTTTTTACTTTTTCCTTAAAACAATTTATATTTTTGACCATAACTTTGCAGTCAGAACAGAACAGTAATTTAACTCTCATTACAAAGAAAAAAATTAATAAAATTATATTTAATGATTTAAATTAACTTAAATGACCAAGGATGCCGTTATTTCTGTTATAATATTTCTATATATTTATAGTTTTGTTTTGGGTTTTTTTTAGAAATCCCCTCACTGCCAAGAAAAACCTCCCTTATTTTGAAATCCAAATTCTGGCACATTTAGTTTGTGTGAAGGCTGCTGATAGATTAAAGTCACTGACTTCGTGAATTTCGGTCATCTTAACTTGCCAGGTACGTAATTGGGAACATAACTTAATATTGTAGTGGCTGGTGAAATATATCCTCAGCAATTCAGTAGTCCTCCTTGCCTTTGCCTTCATATGAAGCTGGCTACATTTGAATTCTAACCACATCTCTTAGCTAAGCGACTTTTCCGTTATTGCTCCCATTTCCAGCGGGTTAAAAGCATGATAAATGCCTCCAGTGCTTACATACCTCTTCTGATTTTTTTTTTCCCACATTTAAAGTACAGTAATAAACTCATGTTTGTCGGACAGTCAAGCCTTATTCATGCTGCATTTCCCCTCTAGTCCGCCTTGGTCCGTGTACACTTTGGACGAGCCCGGCATGCACACGGCGCTGTATATGCTCACTTTTTTCCAACTACCCAGGCCAAGCGGTTGACGCATGCACACAACCATCATTTGTAGTTTCACTCCCGCCCAATAGGTAGTGCCAAGGCGCTGACGCGCCAGGATTTTCACCAACGAAGAAACGGCGGACTTCTTCACAAAGTTTCTCTTCAAATAGAGTCCATTTCTGCCTTTTGACTTCCCGGTTTTCACTCCTTTTCCACGAAGATGCTGCTGCTGCTAGCGAGATGCTGCCTGCTGACTGACTGGGAAGCTCGTGTGGGTGGGGCGCTTCTAAACTCCGCGCAGATGACAGCCACGCCCATTGTTTGTGTGTGCTCTTGCGAAAAGTCATTGCTTCATATATTTTTCTTAAATTCATATCTCCTTCTTGGCATAGCGGTAAATTTTCTGGCGAGGAGGGCCGCCACCGAGAAATGTTACCAGAGGAAACCCTGTGACTCCGAGATACTTGGAACTCCTCCACTTGGGGCAGGAGCTTGTCCACAACCCGAAGAGGGCAATCCACCCTTTTCTGGCTGAGGGCCATGAGCTCGGACTTGGAGGTGCTGATTCTGATCCAGCCACTTCACACTCAGTAACAACCCATCCCAGCAAGACCTTTAGGTCATTGCTCGATGAAGCCAACAGGACAATGTCGTCTGCAAACAGCAGAGATGAGATCCTGTGCTCACCGAACATGACACCCGCCATTCCTTGGCTGCGCCTAGAAATCCTGTCCACAAAAATTATAAACAGGATCGGTGACAAAGGGCAGCCCTGGTGGAGTCCAATTCTCACTGGAAGTGATTCCAACAGGGTGTTGGCAATGGTCTTGCAAACTCTTGCAACGGTCATATAGGGACCGGATAGCTCATAACAACAAGCCCACTACCCCATACTCCTGCAGCACCCCCCACAAGAGACCATGAGGGACGCAGTTGAAGGCTTTCTCCAAGTCCACAAAACACATGTGGACTGGTTGTGCAAACTCCCACCAACCCTCGAGGATTCTCGAGAGGGTAAAGAGTTGGTCTGATGTGCCACGGTCAGGGTGAAAACCACATTGCTCCTCCTGGATCCAAGGTTCAACCAGTGGTCGGACTGTTCTCTCCAGTACTCTGGCATAGACCTTCCAAGGGATGCTAAAAAGTGTGATCCCCCATCTATATATTTCCTACATGTTGTAAGAACATGTTTGACGGTTTCTAGCACCTGATACTCATCACCTGTCGGATGTTTCAGCATTAAGTGCAGTGTGCTGTTTAAATTACTATGACCAATCCTCAGCCTGCTCATGATTACCTGTTCTCTTCTCGGCCCACTCCTACTTGATGTTCCTATTGTACTTTTGAGTATAAATGTCTCCCCTTTAATGAATTATCACACTGCTGTTGACATTGTTGGTTTGCCTTCCTCCACACTATGCTTTTTCCCTCTTATTTTGACAACTTAATTTTGATGTCTATACCTTCTTTTTTAATTACTTGTTTTGTCATTTCATCTGTTCATTCATTCCTACGGATACCTATGTGTGCTGGGACCCACACTAATAATTGTAATAGTTGCGCCTTGTCTGACTTATCTTAAGTATGTGTTTAAGACTTTGTTTAGAAGATCTTCATGGTTTTTTGCACCTGATTGCACACTGAAAAGAACTGAGGCCAAATCACTACATATAACTGCATTCCTACAATTTACATCCTCAATCCATTGTAAGGCCATACACACAGCATAGACTGTAATTCCACACAATACACACTTGGACAATCTGATGTTTTTTTAAGAGAAACCATCCCCCTGCCTAGACACAACAACTGCAACCCTTGTTGCCTCTGTCTGCAGATCCTATGAGCCATCAGTAAAAATGTGAGTGCTATTATTAGTATATTATTAGTATTATTAGTAATTATTAGTATTATTAGTAATATTATTAGTATTTTCCAGCATCCAAAAGAGGGACATCAGGCCACACCACAGTTTCCCCAAACTCCCTGCCATACACTTCCATTTCCTGTGCCAATTGATTTTCTACCCACCCAAGACTATGCTTCTGTGACCTTCCCCTCTCCCAACATATCTGCAGTACCTTTTTTTGTAGGATGACTATCTTTATGTCCCCTCAAATTGATCCAGTAGTTAACTAAAAGCTGTTTCCTACGTAGCCACAGTGGCATTTCATCTGCTTCTGCTTGCAGTGCACACACTGGAGAGGTTCTGACGGCTCCTAAACATATTCTTAACAGGCGGTCTTGAATAAAATCAAGCTCTGCCAGTCAAGATTTTGCTGAGGACCCATATACAACGCTACCATAATCCATCCTTGACTTTATCAATGCAACATATATAAATTTCAATGACTCTGTACCTATGGTAACTCTGCTTAGCATTGCGAGCTTTACAAAGGTGTCCAGACGTATCCTTTAACATTCATTTTTTTTTTTCTTTAGGATAAGTGCTTCAGGTCTTGCACTCCTGTTACAGTTCACCACATGCTGCTGTTTTAAAGGGGTTATTGACTGCATTTTTTCCACATTTTAATAGCTCAGACATGTCTTAATGAAATGTTTGTGACATATTTTGTTCAGATTTTCTGAACAAAGAAGCAAATTTGTTTCTTGTTTTTCCTGGCTTTCTTTAAATGCTCTGATTTAAGGCCTGTCACTTTAAGAACCATCATTCACCATTTCAACTCCGCCCTCCCTCTTACATCAGGTTAGCCATTATAGCTGGCTAGCTTCTAGCCTCCCAGCTCGGATGAGCAGCGCTCTGGTTCACTGATCCACAGTCGATGGTGTACCTCATGTCAGTCCGGCCTATCGCCCAATAATTTTGCCGTGATTCCACAACAGATCACTAGCACCACGCACTTAATGGCTCCCCCGTAACCTGGGCTGTGACCTGAGGCGAAGTACCGAGCCAAGGATCTTAAAGGGCAGTGTGGCTCTGTGGGACTCCACTCTGCTCTCATGGCCAGCTGAAAGCTGGAGTGATTAGGCTGCCCGCGAGAGCAGCGTGGATCCACGGAGGATGGTGGGGGAGACGGTAGCCTTCAGCCAGCAGCATCTGGTCCCGGGATATTTTGATTGCAGCGAGCCGGAGGATTCTTCGTGATTCTGCGGCGGATTGCCTGCCCTGTACCAGCTTGTGGCTCGCACGGCCAACTAAAAGCTAAAGCCTATTAGCCCACGAGCTAACACTGTTACCAGGACACTCGCTGTAAGCACGGTTTATATTGTTATTTTCTTCAGATCATAGCTAACCCTGTTATCACCTGGTTTGGCGGTGTGCCTCGCGTCACTGTGGCCCATCTCACAGTGGTTTTGTTGTGATTCCATGGTGGCTCGCTCATAACACCAACCATATGCCCTGGTCCCAGGCCATTGCAGTGACCAGTGTACCCGTATGGGCGATCCACCGTGGAATCATGATGAAACCACTTAGAGATGGGCCGGAGTGAACCAGGTGGTAACAGGGATGGCTATTAGGGTGACTAAGATCTGAAGAAAATAACATTATAAGCCATGCTTGGTTCAAGCTTCTTGGTATTAGCTTGGGGGTAATGAAAAAATAAGCAGCGATGCTGTGGTTTTAAGCAGGTTTTATTAAATCATACCGCCGTCACGAGCCCCGCTCCCGGCGCCGTGCATGCGCGCCGGGAGCGAGCTCAGCGGCTCTCAGAGAAGGAGGACACAAAGTCTGTGTCCAGCAGCAGCAGTTGAGGAAGTGGAATTGAGAGAATGAGTTACAGAACCTGTGCAGTATTTATACCCAACTCAGACAATACATCAAAGCGGATTCACAGCAGATGGTACGATCAAAGGGACTGCAGAACAGGCATGAGACATTTGCATTTGAAAGACCTACATAACAACACGCAGATTGCTGTCCTCTGCTCCAGCTTGCAGGACAAAGAGGTTACAAGGCACATCTACATATTGATCTGTCTCTAGGTCACAGTAAGGACAGGACGCATGAACACTATACATGAATGGCACATTACATCACAATACATGAATGGCACATTACATCTCAGTAGTGCAGCGGGAAAAACCAAGAGAAGAGAGCTGACTGTCCTGTGTGTTGTGAGGGGGGTTGAATCAACCCGCCACACGCCCCCCCCCAGAGGGCACGGCAGGGGGCCGAGACCTCGATAATCCATCTATGGGAGCGAGCTGTGGGAGAAGCTCGCTGCAGGCGGAGGGGGAGGGAGGAGGGGGGTAGTAAGTGCCGGCAGGGGGACAGTGAAATCATCCGAGCCGCGCAAAAATTGCTTGTTGCTCCGCGCGTCAAGGGGGTGTCCCGTTGCATGTGCAGAGATCACAAGAAGAAAAATTAGTCTCTGACTCCTCTCATGGCCATGAAGAAAACAGGAGCGGTGAGGCTGCGTAGCGGCTGTAAGAAAAAAAGAAGCAGGGGGACTCGGCTTGTTGGCTTTAGGTGCGGGCGCAGCCCTAAAGCTCCCGGGAACAGCTGACGGCTGAAATCCCTTATGTGCCGTGGCTGAGACCATTAGAAAATCCAGTGGCGAGCTGCGTGCTTGCTTCAGGTGAGCGGGCAGCCCTGAAGGTTCCGAGGGTGGCGATCAGCCGTTTTTCTCGGGCATGTGCAGTGGCGGAGGACGATGGCGGTCTCTGTAGCCATTATTGCCCCGTGCATGGTGCGCCGTCCTCGTAACTCCCCGGTGCGTGTGCCGGGGTTCCATGCGTGGGTGGGCCAGCTGGAGAGGAGAACCAGGGTGCAGAATCTTGGTGGAGATCGGCGCAGACGGCGCCGATAAAATCCAGGTTTGAGCTGTGGCTGCAGCTTGGCCATGGTGCGTTGGAGCGGTGGGAGGAAATAGACGATCTTTTGTCCCTCAGGCTCATGCAGATGCGTTGGAGCGGTGGGAGGGAATAGACTATCTTTGGCACCGCTCAGCCGTGGTGCATTCAGGTCCACGTGTTGCGTTCTCTGCCGGCCATGGAGGACGCCGTCGTGGAGAGGGGACGAGGTGCCTGCGCTCTCGTGTGGAGGAGCTGCGAGCGCGGCCGGTCCAGCGTGGATGAGCAGATCTCAGACGTGCAGATCTCATCATGAAGAACGGGTCACCAGTGCAGCTGTCCAGATCAGAAGGTTGCTTTGCACAAAACGTGTGCATGTTCGGGGTCGCCAGTGAAGCGTTCACTGGCAGCGTGTTCTTTTCTGCCTTCAGGTCATGGTGCGTTGGAGCGGCGAGAGGGAGGAGACGTCTTGTGTCCCTCGGCCGCTTCAGCGTGGATGTCCAGACCAGAAGGTTGCGTCGCACAAAGTGTGTGTGTCTTCGGGGTCACCAGTGCAGCGGCATGAAAAAATAAGCAGCGATGGAGTTTTAAGTTGGTTTTATTGAATCATACCGCCGTCACGAGCCACACTCCCGGCGCCGTGCATGCGCGGCGGGAGCGAGCTCAGCGGCTCTCAGAGAAGGAGGACACAAAGTCTGTGTCCAGCAGCAGCAGTTGAGAAAGTGGAATTGAGAGAATGAGTTACAGAACCTGTGCAGTATTTATACCCAACTCAGACAATACATCAAAGCGGATTCACAGCAGTTGGTACGATCAAAGGGACTGCAGAACAGGCATGAGACATTTGCATTTGAAAGACCTACATAACAATAGGCAGATTGCTGTCCTCTGCTCCAGCTTGCAGGACAAAGAGGTTACAAGGCACATCTACATATTGATCTGTCTCTAGGTCACAGTAAGGACAGGACGCATGAACACTATACATGAATGGCACATTGCATCACAATACATGAATGGCACATTACATCACAACACATGCATGGCACATTACATCTCAGTCGTGCAGCGGGAAAAACCAAGAGAAGAGAGCTGACTGTCCTGTGTGTTGTGGGGGGGTTGAATCAACCCGCCACACAGGGGCTAATAGGCTATCTTTAGTATCCCACCATCAACATGACAGACATACAGTACATGACAGACAGCTAGGCGGACCAATAATAGAGCAGTGAGCTGGTCTCAAGGACGGCGGTGGGTTTGCTTTTTCTGAACATGACATATACGATTACCACAGAAAAGTCAAACATTTGTGGCGTTTCTGGGAGGAAAAAAAACCAGAAAGTCTGTGTGTTTTTTTTTTTTTTTTAAGAGAAGTGACTTGAAAATTTTTGGCTAATTACGTGACCAGCTGACACGTTTGAGACAGTTAAAACCTACAAACACACCATTTTTCAGTCAGTGACCCCGAAACCACAGTCATCATTAAGCAAAGCTACAGACGGTTGGCTTAGCCCGCTGCTCCATCTGCTTTGGTACTCATCATCGCCAACTTTATGGCAGCTGGTTGCTATAGTAACTGTTTTAGGTGATATTTTCACAGCCCCAAAACAACATTTGATTGTGCTCACTGGTGAAGTGTCAATCATTTCCCCATTGCCTTAAATGATTGGCTAGGCTGCTGCACTGCAAGTGCGACAGAACTATAGGTGAGAGGAGAAGAGGATGAACGCTTAATGTCATGTTCATGTTAAGACCATGAACATGAATGCAAATGATTTTTTTTTAAAATTTTATATGGCTTATTCCTAAGAATTCCAAATGCATTATTATTTCAAATTAACAGTCATTGTATAATTAAAAACTAAAAAAAAAACAAGAAAAAAAAAAAAGGGAAAACTTTAAGTCAGGGAGGGCGGCACCCTGGCGCCCTCTATGGATCAGTTGCCACTGACTCGCGCTCATTCTTGCCTCATGGAAATAAGACATTTGACTATTTTTGTTCATGTGCACACATGATTGCAAAATAATTTTAAAACCCTTTGACGCAAAACTTGTATTCACAAGTTCAAACAGCGTCTTTGTTTTTCATCATTTGTAATGTCACTTAGCACAGTGCCTCCTTTGTGCTGGAAATAGGATAAAGTTGTAAGGGTCTTTTACCAAGCTCCCAGTTTATTCCTCTGTGTCTTTCTGTCCCCTGCAGCTGCCTCCGTCCTACCCAACAACCCCCCTCTAAGTTTCCCTGATTTATTAAGCTATATTCTGTCGATGTGCGTCAGAGCTGCCCAAGAGTCTCGTGAGGCGTTCCGCTCTTGAAGAGCTGTGTCTTGTGTCTGGACAGTGTCAGACTGCAGCGTCCTCTGGCCTTGTACACACGCTCTATATAGACACTCACATATACAGTAGTGCTGAGCAGATGTTTCATTGTGAGAATTGCTTTTTTTCTTTTTGGAAATGTGAAACTTTCCACTTTGTTCTTAAAAAACTGGTCAGCTATTGTTTTCCGAAATCTACATTTCACAGAAATCTGAGAGTTTATTTAACCATGTTTCTCTTTAAAATAAATTCTTTGTAAATTTGCAGCCTTCTTTCTTTCAAATGTGCAGCTTTTTTTCCTCAAAATTTGGTGACTTTTTAAGTCAAGTTTATTTTGATCTGAAAAATCTGACAGATTTTCATCTTAAATTAGCAACTTTTCTTATGAATTTGAAGTTTTCTCTTCCAAATTTGTGACACTTTCCTTGTGAATTTGTTTGAATTTGCATATATTATCCTGTACATTAAGAAATGGGAAACGTCACTAAAAGGTGAACATCATTAGCCTTGATATCTGCCCGATGCTCTATTATTGGCCAGTCTAGCTGTCTATCATGTCTGCCATGCAGATAAGTGGAAAGTCAAACGCGTTAGCTTAAGAGCTAACGCTGGTATTGGGGAAACTCACTTGAGTGCAGCTTATATTATTTTCTTTAGATATCAGTTAGATATTCCACTTGGTTAACTAATTCACAGCCAATAATATATCTTGCATCATTCTGTCTTGTTTTGTTGTATTTCCACCTTGATGCTACACAAAACTGTTAGCATTAGCTTGGTTAGGCGGTCGAAGTTGGTCGTTCTCTCAGCATTACTGCACGCCTTGGCAAGGAGACGCTGTCTGACACCCCAACTGCTTCTACAGTGCATCTGGAAAGTTTTCACAGCTCTTCACTTTTTCCACATTTTGTTATGTTACAGTCTTATTCCAAAATGGATTAAATTGATTTTTTTTCCCTCAAAATTCTACACACAATACCTCATAATGACAATGTGAGAAGTTTTTTTGAGATTTTTGCAAATTTATTAAAAATAAAAATATAAAATCACATGTACTTAAAGGCCAAATGTCACGTAATTTTTTTTTCTAAATGACGACGAATTTAGATAAAATACACATAGCTTAAACCAAATATTCATACCGGAGACCATATCACCCACCTGTATTTACATAATTGCACAAAATACACCAGGTGAAGGCCCCACCTTGCTTGCTGGCTTGTGACAGCCAGTCCAGACCACGCCCATGTTTTTGACATCACCAGTTGTACCCTGGCTGCCCTGCCTATCCACATTCACACTTATCAACATTGGACAATAATGACGGAAAGTGACAGCGATTGTGAACAAATTAGTTTAGTTTTGTCTTTTTTTTTTTGTCTTTTTTTTTGTCAGTGGTTCAGACAGTGACAGAGGCATAGAACCTTACCGGTTCGAGCCGTCCAAGACAGAATCAGATGCTTTGTCTGATGACAACAGTTCCAACGATGACCAGAGAGCAGAACCAGTGGAAAATGTCATTGAACTGGACATTAATCGCCTCCAGAATTGCGAAGCCGAAGGGGGTCTGTCCAGGGCACCCCATAAATATTGATTTTTCGGAAGCCATTATTATTACAGTGGAGGAGAGCCGCTGCTGTCAAGAAATTGACCAGATCAATATGAAAATGGAGGCGCATACCTGTCAAGTGAGACGTTTTCGCCGTATTTTGGTGCCAAGCGCGGCTGTGGGGGACACTTTTCTGGGAAATGTTTTAAATGTAGTTCGTGTTGTTATTGTCAAATATTTTAAGGAAAATACGGGGAAAATGCAATTTTAGCAAAAACGGGCGTATTGCCATTTCTGTACGCCCAAAAGAAAAATATACTGGAAAAAAAATTGAGTGTGTTGAGGAGCACGTCCTGTGTGTGATCCCCCACAGCTCGTGCTGGCAGATCGCTCAGCGTGAGCTATTATCACTACTGTTCGAAGTGTGGAGTCAATCATTAGTTTAATTGTCTGGGCGGGCTGATCGCTCAGCTTGAGCTATTCTCACTACTGTTCGAAGTGTGGAGTCAATCATTAGTTTAATTGTCTGGGCGGGCTGATCGCTCAGCTTGAGCTATTCTCACTACAATGAGAAGTCATTAGGACAATGGTTTAACACGTTCAGCTGTGCAGCGGTTGCAGAACAGACAGAGATCGCCTGACAAATACAGAATTCTGTTTTTTTTTTTTTTTTATTTTGCGCCGGACGCTGAGTTGTGTTGTTATTGTCAAATATCCATGAATCCTTAAAATATTTGACAATAACAACACGAGTTGCCTTTGGGGCATTTCACAGAGAGGTGTCCCTTGTTGCTCCGCCGTTCCTTATAGCCGCTTTTTACGGTGTTGAAGTACGGCGAAAACGTCTCACTTGACAGGTATGAAAACATTTCCCAGAGAAGTGTCCCTTATTACCCAGCTGTCCCTGATAGTCCCGTTTTAAGGTATGGGTGAAATATCCAATTTTTTCTTTCTTGTTGCTCACTTCAACCTTCCAGTCTCCATATAAACAATCAATTGAAATACCCCAAACATCAAACTAGAGTACAATCGATTTCGTCACTTCCGCCTTCTTCCCCAGGCGATTCCAGGGGCCGTGTCAGGCCAAGCGCGGCAGTTTTAAATTAACGAATATTCCGTTGTTACTGAAGCATATGCACCAAGACCCGAACGGATCGGTTCCCTTTTATATCTAGTTTCAAGATATTTAAAGTACCCTGTTACGTGACATTTGGCCTTTAAGTATTCACAGCCTTTGCCATAAAGGTCAAAATTGAGCTCAGGTGTATGTATCCTGTTTCCAGTGATCATCCTTGAGATGTTTCTGCAGCTTAATTGGAGTCCACCTGTGGTAAATTCAGATGATTGGACATGATTTGGAAAGGCACACACCTGTCTATATAAGGTCCCACAGTTGACAGTGCATGTCAGAGCACAAACCAAGCATGAAGCCAAAGGAATTGTCTGTAGACCTCCGAGACAGGATTGTCTTGAGGCACAAATCAGGGGAAGGGTACAGAAAAATGTCTGCTGCTTTGAAGGTCCCAATGAGCAGAGTGGCCTCCATCATCCATCCATCTAATACCGCTTTTTCGGAGGTCCAGGTCGCGGAGGCAGCAGTTCAAGCAGAGAAGCCCAGACTTCCCTCTCCCCAGCCACCTGCTCCAGCTCTTCAGAGAGGATACCAAGGCGTTCCCAGACCAGCTGGGAGACATAGTCTCTCCACTGAGTCCTGGGTCTGCCCCGGGGTCTCCTCCCAGAGGGACGTGCCTGAAACACCTCAAGTGAGAGGCGTCCGGGAGGCATCCTGATCAGATGCCCATACCACCTTAACTGGCTCCTTTCAATGTGGAGGAACAGCGGTTCTACTCTGAGCCTCTCCCGGATGACTGGGCTCCTCACCCTATTTCTAAGGGTGAGTTCAGCAATCCTACGAAGAAAGCTTATTTCAGCCACTTGTATCCGCGATCTCATTCTTTCGGTCATTACCCAAAGCTCATGACCATAGGTGAGGGTAGGAACGTAGATTGATAAATCGACAGCTTTGCCTTAGAGCTCAGCTCCCTCTTCACCACAACAGACCGGTACAACATCCACATCACTGCAGATGCTGCTCTAATCCGTCTGTCAACCTCCAACTCCATTCTCCCCTCACTCATGAATAAGACCCCAAGATACTTCAGCTCCTCCACTTGGGGCAGGAGCTTGTCCACAACCCGGATCAATCCACCTTTTTCAGGGTGAGGACCATGGACTCAGACTTGAAAGTACTGATTCTCATCCCAGCCGCTTCACACTCAGCAGCAAACCGTCCCAGTAAGACCTGTAGGTCATTGCTGGATGAAGCCAGCAGGACAACATCATCTGCAAACAACAGAGATGAGATCCTGTGCTCACTGAACATGACACCCGCCATTCCTTGGCTGCGCGTAGAAATCCTGTCCACAAAAGTTATGAACAGGATCGGTGATAAAGGGCAGCCCTGGCAGAGTCCAATTCTCACTGGAAGTGATTCCAACTGGGTGTTGGCAATATGAACCAAACTCTTGCAATGGTCATATAGGGACCGGATAGCTCATAACAACAAGCCCAATACCCCATACTCCTGCAGCACCCCCCACAAGAGACCACGAGGGACGCGGTTGAAGGCTTTCTCCAAGTCCACAAAACACATGTGGACTGGTTGTGCAAACTCCCACCAACCCTCGAGGATTCTTGAGAGGGTAAAGAGTTGGTCTGATGTGCCACGATCAGGGCGAAAACCACATTGCTCCTCCTGGATCCAAGGTTCAACCAGCGGTCGGACTGTTCTCTCCAGTACTCTAGCATAGACCTTCCCAGGGAGGCTGAGGCGTGTGATCCCTCAAAAGTTGGAGCACACCCTCCGGTCCCCTTTTTTGAAGAGAGGAACCACCACCCCGGTTTGCCATGCCAAAGTCACTGCCCCCCACACAATGTTGCAGAGGCGTGCCAACCATGACAGTCCTACAACATCCAGGGCCTTGAAGTACTCGGTGCGAATCTCGTCCACCCCCGGGGCCCGGCCACCAAAGAGATTTTTAACCACCTTGGCAACCTCAGCCCCTGTGATAGGCGAGTAGTCCCCCTCATCTTCAAGCCCTGCTTCCTCTGTGGAAAGCGTGTCAGTGGGATTGAGGAGATCCTCGAAGTATTCCTTCCACTGCCCGACGATATCCCCAGTCAAAGTCAGCAGTGCCCCATCACACCATACACAGGGTGGATAGGGAGCTGCTTCCCCCTCCTGAGCCACTGGACAGTTTACCAGAATCTCTTCGAGGCCATCCGAAAGTCTTGTTCCATGGCCTCACCAAACTCCTCCCATACCCGAGTTTTTGCTTCAGCAACCACCCAAGCTGCACTCCACTTGGCCTGCCGGTACACCTCAGCTGCTTCGGGAGTCCCACAAACCAGCCAAGTTTGATAGGACTCCTTCTTCAGCTTAATGGCCCCCCTCACCACTGGTGTCCACCACTTGGTTCGGAGGTTGCCACCACGAGATGCCACGACAACCTTGCTGCCGCAGCTCTGGGCAGCCGCTTCAACAATGGAGGTGGAGAACATGGCCCATTCACACTCCATGTCTCCAGACTTCCTCAGAATGTGGTTGAAGTTCTTCTGGAGGTGGGAGTTGAAGACCTCCCGGAGAGGGGCCTCAGCCAGACATTCCCAGCACACCCTCAATATGCGTTTGGGTTTATCAAGTCTGAATGGCATCCTCCCCTGCCATCGGATCCAACTCATCACCAGGTGGTGATCAGTTGACAGCTCTGCACCTCTCTTTACCAAAGTGTCCCAAGACATACGGTCGCAGGTCTGATAACACGATAACAGAATCGATCATCGGCCTGCGACTGAGGGTGTCCTGGTGCCAGGTGCACATATGGACACCCTTATGCTTGAACATGGTGTTTGTTATGGACAAACTGTGGTTAGCACAGAAGTCCAATAACTGATACACCACCCGGGTTCAGATCGGGCAGGCCGTTCGTCCCAGTCACCCCCCCTCCAAGTTTTGCTGTCATTGCCCACAAGTGCATTGAAGTCCCCCAGTAGGACAATGGAGTCTCCAAGAGGAGCACTCTCCAGCACCCCAGTCAGAGACTTCAAAAATGGTGGGTACTCTGAACCATCATTTGGTGCATAGGCACAAATGATGGTCAGGACTCGTTTCCCAACCTGAAGGCGCAGGGAAACAACCCTTTTGTCCATCGGGGAGAACTCCAATATAGAGGCAGCAAGGTGGGGGGATACAAGAATACCCACCCCTGCTTGTCGCCTCTCGCCCGGGGCAGCTCCAGAGTAGGCCAAGCTCCAGCCCCTCTCCAAGAGACTGGTTCCGGAACCGGAGCTGTGTGTTGGGGTGAGGCCGACTACAATATATCTAGCCAGTATCTCTCAACCTCATGCACCAGCTCAGGCTCCTTCCCCACCAGAGAGGTGACATTCCACATCCCAAAAGCCAGTTTAGGAAGTTTGGGATCAGACCACCAAGGTCTCCGCCTTTGACCGCCACCTGATCCACATAGCACCGGACCCCCATGGTCCCTCCTGCAGGTGGTGGCCTCCATCATCTGTAAAAGGAAGAAATTCAGAACCACCAGGACTCTTCCTAGAGCTGGCTGGCCGTCTAAACTGAGCAATCGGAGGAGAAGGGACTTAAGTTAGGGAGGTGACCAAGAACCCGATGGTCACTCTGTCAGAGCTCCAGTGTTTCTCTATGGAGAGAGGAGAACCTTCCAGAAGGACAACCTTCTCTGAAGCAATCCACCAATCAGGCCTGTATGGTAAAGTGGACAGACAGAAGCCACTCTTTAGTAAAAGGCACATGGCAGCCCCTCTGGAGTTTGCCAAAAGGCACCTGAAGGACTCTCAGAACATGAGAAACAAAATTCTCTGGTATGATGAGACAAAGATTGAACTCTTTGGCGTGAATGCCAGACATCATGTTTGAAGGAAACCAGGCACCGCTCATCACCAGGTCAATATCATCCCTATAATCAAGCATGGTGGTGGCAGCATCATGCTGTGGGGATGTTTTTCAGTGGCAGGAACTGGGAGACTATTCAGGATAGCGGGAAAGATGACTGCTGCAATATACAGAGACATCCTGGATGAAAACCTTCTCCAGAGCGCTCTTGATCTCAGACTGGGGTGATCTTTCAGCAGGACAACAACCCTAAGCACACAGCCAAGATATCAAAGGAGTGGCTTCAGGACAACTCTGTGAATGTCCTTGAGTGGCCCAGCCAGAGCACAGACTTGAATCCAGTTGAACATCTCTGGAGAGATCTGAAAACGGCTGTGCACCGACGCTTCCCATCCAACCTGATGGAGCTTGAAAGGTGCTGCAACGAGTAATGGGCCAAACTGCCCAAAGATAGGTGTGCCAAGCTTCTGGCATCATATTCAAAAAGACTTGAGGCTGTAATTGCTGCCAGAGGTGCACCAGCAAGGTATTGAGCAAAGGCTGTGAGTACATGTGATTTCTTAGTTTTTATTTTTAATAAATTTGCAAAAATCTCAAAAAACGTTTTTCAAGTTGTCATTATGGGGTATTGTGTGTAAAATCTTGAGGAAAAAAATTAATTTAATCCATTCTGGAATAAGGCCGTAACATAAAATATGGAAAAAGTGAAGTGCTGTGAATACTTTCCAGATGCACTGTAGCTTAACTGTCAATCCGGCCTGTTTTGATCACCATTTTCTATAAATTCTGTTCACTCCCCACTGAAATCTGTGTTCATCTACCAACACTTGACCATATTCATCGTTCTTCCATGTTAATTAGTTTAATTTGTTGTAGTATTTTCTCTGGGACCAAAGGCAGCTAGACAAAGCTAGCAGTTAAGCCACCCATTTACGTGTGTTTTTATACTTATTGTACTCCAGGGACCGGTCATATCCCATCAACAACTGAAACCATACACCCTTGTCTGCCAGTGATATATTGTCATTCATTGTTTGAGACAAATTTGCATTAGTTAGCTCATACTAGATCCGAGCTTGGATCTAGCCAGCTAAGATTAGCAGTAACGTTTATAATGCAGCCTTAGAGATTTAAAAAGACGTGCTAAAACCAGCTGTTCTCAGAAAGGCTGCAAAAGATGATTCACAATCATTCTGCGATAATTAAATAAAGAAAATTTGGCCAAAAATATGTCACAAACATTTCCTTAAGACATGTGTGAGCTGTTAAAATGTGGGAACAGTGCAGTCAGTAACCTCTGTGAATTAGCAGTTTTCCACGTAAATTTGAGAAATTTCAGAGTTTTTCAGTGTGGAAAAAAAGGGTCATTATAAATTTGCAGATTTTCTTGATAATGTACATTGAAGTTTGGTAATTTTCCTGGTAAATTTATAATTCTCTTCATTATTGTGCCACATTTTTCCTCATTAATTTGTGACTTTTCACTTGTAAGTTTACCATTTTCCTCTTACATTTACTCTGTTTTTGTCTCAAATTTGTTTTGTGTAAATTTGTATTTTCTTGCAAATTGTTCCTTTCAAGCTTGTTCCTTGTTGATTTTCAATTTTTTGTTAATGTGCAACTTTTCACTTGTAAATTTTTAATGTTTTACTCATGCATTTATAAATTTTCTTGCAGTGGTTAGCACTGTTGCCTAACAGCTAGAAGGTTCCAGGTTTGAATCCCCAGGCTGGCAGAGATAGGAGCCTTTCATTGTGGAGTTTGCATGTTCTCCCTGTGCTGCGTGGGTTTACTCCGGCGCTCCGGTTTCCTCCCACAATCCAAAGACATGCATCTTAGGTTAATTGGTTGTTCTAAATTGTCCCTAGATATCTATCTCCTATAGGCCCTTAGAATAGAGGGTTAGTACTAGTGATGCGCTCTGAGTGGTCTTTGAGACTAGAAAAAGCGTTATATAAGTACAGGTCCTTATCCCTTATCCTTAAATAGGTTCTCATAAATTTACCACTTTGTTCCTATAAAGTAGTTTTTCTCTTACATTTGTTATAATTTACATTTGCTTGTTTTTTTTCTTGTTTTTTTAATTATTAATTTAATTTTCATTTCTTGGTCAAAGTGGAAGCCACTAGTTTTGGGCTAAAAAAACCCCCACAGGTGGCTCAAGAACCACAGGTAGCAGATGCTTCAAAAATCACAAGTTGCTGGTTCTTAAATTTCAAGTCAAAGTTTTACCTCATCAAGCTTCATATGGTCATGTAACAGGTTACTGGATTTACTCTTTCTCGTTCCAGCATCTGGTTTCATTTTTGCCATTTGGTGTACGAGACCCACGAGGATATGTATCCATTCACAACAAGAATTTCTGATTGACTCCCACTTAGAAGTGTTATTGTGTGTGGGGTTATGAAAGTGCACGTGTGTATTTCTGGTGGCGGAGCTCATAGCTTCCCGTTTCACATCCTCCAGTGACTCATACTTGAGGCTAGTATACGCAGATGCTGCTGATAAACTGGACATTCAATGAGAAATGATATAAGAACAATCAGAGCTGTCCTGTGTCAACACATATAATTAATCTGTACTAAACTATAAAATGTAAATTCAACATAAACACTGTTTGTCTCTTTGTGGAATTGTTACTTTTTCTCTCTTTGTTGTCAGTGTTAAGTTTATTCATGGTTGTGGACAGAGAGTCATGGGTCGTCATTTTAGACACACAAACTCCACTTGTGTGACTGACCAAAAGACGATGACTTCCTGGTGCATCACGACTGCCTCTCAGATGCCAGTGGGTGTATTAAAAACAACTTTCCCTTCAACGATGGTCTGGCAAATGGCTTTTTTTTTTTCTGACAACAAAGACGGTAAACAGCAGCACTTAGCGAGCTCTCAAGAACCTAATTGCCTGTTAAGCACAATGGAGTACTCCTTTATCCTACTGCCTCTGTTGGGGGCTCATATCCCTGGAGATGCTGCTTTACTGTAAACATAAGCGAGCTAGCCCGGCTATCTGAGATTTTGAGCTGGAGCCCAGGCGCTGCTGCCTCAGTCACCTCACTGTAAAGAGGAAGGACTGGCCTTCAGCTGCTTGTGGCCTTTTCATTTGTTTGAGTGACCTTTGGTTGACAGTATTTCCGTCCCATCATATCTTCTCACTTTCTTTTCTAAGTTTTTGAGCATTTCCGTGATTCCTTTGTTTTATTTTTTTTTAACAAGGTTAATGCTTTGTTTCTGTGCTCCTCAGGTTTGACAGATGAGAAAGTGAAGGCTTACCTCTCGCTGCACCCGCAGATGCTGGACGACTTTGTGCTGGAGAGTGTGAGTGCAGAGACGCTTTACAGATGGCTGAAGAAGAAGACCAGCAGCAGGTCTGCAGGTAAGCCTTCCCATGCAGAAAAGCAACACACACTCGCAACATGGAGCTCTTTAGATCACTGTGACATGTCAGTTGGATCAGTAGATATTTTGTAAACTCTTACTTTGATACATTTGAACTCTATATGCATTCCTGATTAGGCAAAGTCAAATGCATGCTACCCTGTACGTCTGCCACCATGCCAGTCTTTAGCTTTTATTGTCCTAAAATGGAAAATTTTCAAGGCCCACGGAATAAGAGAGGCCAGCACGAGTTTTGTTTGTCTTCATCAAGGAAATCTGCAGAACAAATCACTCATCTTCTCCTTTAATGGTCTGTGTTTGTGACACTCCAAAGAGAAGCAGAGGGAATGGTCCTGTTGGGTCTTCACGGGTCATTCGATGTGTTTGAGTGGGCCGAGTTGAGTTGGTGTTGTGCACCACACACACACACACACACACACACACACACACACACACACACACACACACACACACACACACACGTACATGGCCGACTGTTTCTCAGACCAACTGCATCCATCAAGGGCCCACAGGGCTGGCACTGTGCCCAGCCAAGCTGCTGACATCAGCGGCGACCTCCAGAGACATGCAGTCGGCTGAAGGGGGCCCAGGGGAGGGGAGGGGATGCTGGTGATGGTGGTGGTAGTGGGGCGGGGACTGAGCTGGCTGAGGGTGTGGGTGTGTTGAAGGAGGAAGCTGGCAGAGGGTGAATTTGTCACATTTTGGCGCTGCGTTCTTCGTGAGGTATGCAAACAATGGCATTTGTTGCTGCTGTGTTAGAGAGACGCTAATTTCCCAAACCTGAGCCTGTGTTTGAAACCGTTTCCTGTAACTGTATACGTGTGTGTGTTTAAGCTGACAAATATCAAATAGAGGTTGTCATGCTAATAACTCTTGCTGGCGCCAGCAAGGAATAACTAATTTCACCCATGTAGTTCAGGTCAGAGCTGAAGAAGCCTATTGTAAGCCAGAGCACAGATTCACATAATTCTGCTGCAGAGCAGTTACCTCTTTTCTGGGAATTTTCTATGTTTCTGTTAATCAGTTTTAAGGTATCACACTGGAGACAAAACCCAACACTTTAAAGATCATGTGTTTTACTTTTTAAAAAAAAAGTTTTTGAGAATTTGACATCAAATTTATATTTTCTTCCTTTCTACTCGCTAAGATTTATTTCTGCACTCTAGGAAAATCAGTCTGCAAGGACTTGAAACTGGTTTGAGTCGGGTAATATCTGAGAGCAAAAATCTCATTGTGCAGAAACTCGATGCTGATTGATTTAAAAAGACAATACTGCATTAACATACAGTCAAAACATCAATTTCACGAAAAGTGTAGATTTGATTTGTGTTATGATAAATTACATCCAATAAGTTTCAAAAGTGCTTTGTAATGTAGTTACCAGTGAAGCAAACTATATTGACCTAATTACTGTGAAACTCCTGATAAAAACTGAGGGTTTTTTTTTTGTTTGTTTTTTTTTTTTTTTTTTGGGAAGGTGAGGACCAGGAGCTACATCGAGTTATTGGGTATAATCAGAAGATGATTTAGAGGGGGATGAGTGGAGATGGTGTCCCCCTTGTTAGCAAAATGACCCCAAACCATCCCCCTTGTTAGCTGACCATCCTCATCCCCATAACGGGTGTAAGGATAGGTAATATGTGTGATATATGAAAAAAAATTCACATTTATGAGTATATAGTTGTACATTTGTGTGGTAGGAAAATTTAAGAAATTTTTCCACAAAAGTGACCAATTTATAGTAAAACTAGAAAAAGCACACTGGCCATCTGTTCGTGCCTCGTCCCTCCGTACATTGCGAGATAGGGCCTTGGTGGAGGTATGCGCTTATGGATCACCTCCAAAATTTAATGGGTTTGTCTGTAGCCCAAGGACATCTCTGGTGAAAATTTCATCTCAATCCATCCAGTAGTTTTCATGTAATCCTGCTGACTGACAGACAATAAATACCTCCTTATCGGAGGTATAAAAAAGTACGAAATTTATTATGACTTCCGGTTATGGCTGCCACGTAGGACGGATGTGTCTCACTCTGCTCTGCTCCTGGAGAAAAAAAATCGGCAAATAACTCTCTCATTTGGGACAGAACGTATCCCAGCGTCTGGGCGAGGATATGTCGGCGAAGCCTAAGGCTGGAAAACCAGGTAAAGGAAAAAGCGAGCCGCCGAAACAGTCCAAATTAACGGACTTTCAGGTCTGTGACGCAGCAAATAAAACTCCATATATGGCGGAGGAGGCTGGCAACGGTGCGATGTCTGCGGGGAGAGGCGCAGATGCGCTGATGGCTGCCATGAGTTCAATGAGAGCGGACTTTTCCTCTAGATTTGATGGGATTATGACAGCGTTGGAAGGAATAAGAAAGGAATTGGGTGACTGTGTAGAACGAACGGCGCAGATGGAGCTCCGTCTCGCTAGTGCTGAAGATGACGTCACCCGTCTTCAATTAAAGGTGCGCACTTTGGAAAAAAAAAAATAAATCTCTGGAAAATAATATTTTGGATTTGGAATCTCGGTCGAGACAGAATAACTTGAGGCTGGTGGGTCTTCCAGAGGAATCAGAAGGTCGGGACGTATGTTCCTTTCTGGAAAAGTGGATTCCGGAGGTGCTGGGCAGCGAGGAGTTGCAATCAGCAGTGGTTCTGGAAAAAGCACATCGTATTGGCCCACGGAGAGATAAGGGACCGCCGAGGACCTTAATTATGAAGTTTCTTAGCAACAGAGACAGGATGAAGATCTTCAACGCTGCACAAGCTAAAGGAGAGATTAAACACCAGGACCAGCAGGTGCGGTTCTACCCAGATTTGGCCACAGGAATCCAACAATTGAGGAAGCAGTTTGATCCCATACGTAAGGAGCTGCGCAACCTTGGGATTCGTCATGGTGTAATCTATCCTGCGAGACTGCTGACCACGTATGAGGGCAGAACCCACATCTTCAAGACCCCAGAGGAGGCGCAGGAGTTCATCAAGAAGATCAAAGAAGAAGAAGAGACTGGTGGGAGCTAAGCATGAACAAAATATAAGGTAGAATAATTAAGCATTTGCACAGGCATCTGACTGACTTGAAGTAAATAGTAAGTTTACAAAATTGTATTATATATTAAAAAACAAAACAAAAACAAAACAAACAAAAAAAAAACTATGATGTACAAAGTTGTTAAAAATTTTGGAGTTAAGTTGGAAAACTACAGAGGAGAGTTAATGTTACGTCATTAAAAGCAGTAGAGTTAGGGTGATTGGGAGGATGAAGGAGGAGTGGCTTAGGCTGTTCCCCGTGGGTGTGGAGCGGTCGATGGCTATATCGGGAGACGGAATTTTTCTTTTGATTTTGGGGGGTTTCCCACAAGTGTGGGAAGGGGAAATTTGTTTGTGTGTAGTTTGTAGGATGAATGTTCAACCACTCATGTTTTTGCTTCTCTGTATGAGCATGTTTACACTGCAAGGTAATCCCAAACTCTCTATTGATCATAAACCAAAGTGTTAATCTTAATTTAACTTCATGGAATTGCAGAGGTCTACAAAATTTAAAAAAACTTAAACAAGTTATGAATAAAATAAAAGACATGGGTTCAAAAATTGTGTTTTTACAAGAAACTCATTTAATAGAGGAGGATATAAAAAGAATTAGGAGTAGATGGCAAGGAAGTGTCTTCACCTCATCATTCTCATCCCGGGCCAGGGGAGTTATGACTCTCATACATAAATCAGTTCCTTTTCAAGTGAAAAATGTAATTGGAGACAAATTTGGAAGATATGTAATCATTCAAGGTTCTTTGCTATTAGAAAATATAAATCTTGTGAACTTATATGGTCCCAATATAGATGATCAGAAGTTCTTTGCTAATTTATTTCTTATCTTATCATCACTTACAGGGCAACATATAATAGCAGGGGATTTTAATTGTACATTGAATCCAGGTATAGATAGATCAACAGGACTGGATTGCACGCACATTGGATGTAGGATGACTATTAATCATTTTATGAAAGAATTGAGATTGTTAGATATATGGAGAGAAATGAAACCACAAGTTAAAGCCTATTCTTGTTATTCCAGTACCTACAAGACATTCTCACGTATTGATTATTTTTTGATTTCCACAGAATTAAGGTCCAAGATTCAAAACTGCTTTTATGATAACATCGTGATCTCTGATCATGCACCCTGTTGTCTAATATATGTAGATAAAAAATTGACAAAGGAATCAGGTAGATGGCAATTTCAGCATAAATGGCTTCAGGATGAGGAATTTGTCAAGTATATAGAAAAACAGATAGACGAGTTCTTTGACATCAATACTACACAAACATCAGCATGTGTAAAGTGGGAGGCTTTCAAAGCTTTTATTAGGGGACATATTATTAGTTATACAGGATCAAAATCTAAGAAGACTCGAGAGGAGAGAGCTAAATTGGAACATAAAATAAAAAGTCTTCAGGAAAAAGTGTATGCAGGAAGTGACCCAAGGTTGGAGAATGAATTACTGATTTTGAGAGCTGAATACGACAAAAAATCAGCGAATAGAGCTGCCTCGAGTCTTTTAAGATTGAAACAATCTTTTTATGAACAAGGTGAAAAATCAGGAAAATTATTAGCATGGCAGATTAAACAATTAGAAATTAAAACACCAATTACCAGTATTATAAGTAACGGACAGGTAGTTATAGATCCTTTAGAAATTAACAGAGCCTTTAGAGATTACTATGAAAAATTATATGATACCAAAAATGAATCTGATTTAATAAAACTAAATGGGTTTTTGAACGAACTATCTATACCGTGTATTCCAATTGAAAACAGGGAGATATTGGAGTCTAAAATTAGTCAAGAAGAAGTTGGGCTAGCCATTGATAATATGAAATCAGGAAAAAGTGCAGGACCAGATGGTCTTCCAGTTGACCTTTATAAAAAATTTAAGAATAAATTAATAAAACCTTTTTTGGAAATGGTTTTAGAAGCATTTCAAAATAATAATTTACCATCATACATAAATAATGCCTTAATTATACTGCTGCCAAAACCAGGTAAGCCCTCTAATAAATGTGAAAATATGAGACCAATAAGCCTATTAAACGCCGACCTTAAGATAATCTGTAAAATTTTAGCAAGACGAATACAAGAAATTTTACCAAATATTATTAATCGAGATCAGAATGGCTTTATAAAGGGTAGACAAGGCTTCCATAATGTAAGAAGACTATTTAATATTATTTATTTTAATAAAGAAGCACCGGATACAGCTCTCCTATCACTGGACGCCGAAAAGGCCTTTGATAGAGTTGAATGGCCCTTTCTTTTTGAAGTCCTACAAAGGTTTGGACTTGGAAATAATTTCATAAAATGGGTTCAAATAATATACAATAATGCTACAGCAGAAATCCTAACAAATAACAATATTTCAAAACCAATAAAAATCAATAGAGGATGTCGACAAGGCTGTCCACTTTCACCTTTACTGTTTGCTATGGCAATTGAACCTTTAGCGATAGCGATACGTTTACATTCACAAATATATGGAATTAAAGTTGGACCAACAGAACATAAAATCTCCCTGTACGCCGATGACATAATTTTGTTTATGTCGAATCTAAAAAAATCAATTCCAACCTTGTTGAATTTAATAAAGTTGTTAAGTTTAATAAAGAGTTAGTTGGAACTCTCCAACTACAGACCAATTTCACTATTACCGCAATTTTCCAAGATACTTGAAAAAATATTCTATGAGAGAATTGACAACTTCATACTGAAGAATGATTTATTGTGTGAGCAGCAATATGGGTTCAGACACAAAAGGACAACAGCATATGCCTTAATGGAATTTACAGAAAAAATATCAACAGCCATTGAAAATAAAGAGTATTCAGTTGGAGTATTCCTGGATCTTAAAAAAGCATTTGATACAGTAGATCACAATCTATTATTAAAGAAACTACAAAATTGTGGTATCAGAGGGGTAGCACTGTCCTGGTTAAGAAGTTACTTAAAGAATAGATATCAGTTTGTATGTGTTAACAACAAAAACTCAGAGCTACTGAAGGTCACCTGTGGAGTCCCACAGGGTTCAGTTTTGGGACCATTATTATTCAATATGTATATAAATGATATATGTAAAGTTTCAGAAAAAATGGACTTAATATTGTTTGCTGATGACACTAACCTGCTATGCAGTGGAAACAACTTGGAACAACTTCTGGATACACTCGGAAAGGAATTAGGAAAGCTGAAACTGTGGTTTGATTCAAACAAATTAACGCTCAATTTAAGCAAGACAAAATTTATAGTCTTTAACAACCATCACAACTACCCAGTACCCAAACTCAGTGTAAATGGTGTAGAGATTGAAAGGGTATCCGAAACTAAATTCCTTGGAGTAATAATTGATAACAAACTGTGTTGGAAGCCACATATTAATTATATAAAAGGTAAAGTATCCAAATCAATTGCAATATTACACAGAGTGAAAAATTTGCTGAATCAACCCACACTATACACCTTGTATCATTCATTAATACTCCCATACATGACATATTGTAATGAAGTATGGGGAAATACATATAAAACAAACATATATCCACTCTTTATGCTTCAAAAGAGAGCTATTAGAATAATCAACAAAGCAGCTTACAGGGAACCAACAAACCCACTTTTTCTTAAACAAAAAACTCTCAAGTTGAAAGATCTGATCGACTTTAAAACCGCAATAATAATGTTCAAAGTGAAGAATCTATCACTGCCCGCAAATATCCAAAAGTTGTTCCAAACAAGGGAGAAACGATATCACTTCAGAGGAACATGTATATTTCAAAAGCCTACAGTGAGAACAACTACCAAGCAACACTGTATTTCAGTGCAAGGTGTCAGATTATGGAACGATTTTGGACCTGAATTAAAATCATGTACAAAGCTTAGACAATTTAAACAAAAACTAAAGGAAGAAATACTCCAAACATATTTACAAGACGACATGTAAACTCACATAAGGATTGACATTTCCAGCCTGTGTTGTGTTATAGCTTAGTTTTTCTTTTTTCTCTGTGACACTATGTCTTAGATTTGTTTTTGAATAGTAACCGCTTAACTTAGACTAGCTCAGTTTTCTTTTTCTCTCAGTCATATTTTGTCTTAGCCTTGTTTTAAATTGTAATCGCTCTTGTCTTGTTTTCTCTTTTTTCTCCTTTGAATTCTTGGATGGAATATGGGTGGGCAATATAAGCTGCGGCTTCAGCCATCACCCATTTCGGATAACTCACGTGGAATTGTATAGTAGAAAGAGTCTTTGTCTAATTTGACCTTGTTGTTATATTATACAGTTTCTTTTAACCTGTAATGTACTATCCGAAATAAATAAAATAAATTCATTCATTCATTCATAAAGAATTTTGGGGAAATATCAGGATATAAAATAAATAAAACTAAATCTTCAATATTAATGCTAAATGAGACCCAGAGAAATTACCCAGCCCCTGAGGTAAATCAATTCAATGTTGTAAATCAGTTTAAATATTTAGGAATCCAAATTGTGCCTAAGCTAGAATCAGTCGCCAGTGTCAACTATGAAGCCTTAATGTCAGATATCAATGAGTTAACTCAGAGATGGATGTCACTACCAATGTCGATGATCGGGAGAATCAATATACTTAAAAGTAATATTTTACCTAAAATACTTTATTTATTTCAATACATTCCCTTATCACCACCTTTAGATCTATTCTCAAGAATAAAAAAAAAGTTAGTGGAATTTATATGGAACAACAGGAGGGCTAGATTACGTCTGTCTTTATTATATTTACCATTTGATCGTGGAGGTCTGAAATGTCCAAATTTTATGTTGTATTATTGGTCGGCACAACTGAGGTCTATGACATATTATTTTTCATCAAATGATCTCCCTCACTGGACTAAAATGGAATCATACAATTTACCTTTACCTCTTCCCATATTCATATACTCAGATTCGGCAAAAAAATTACAAAAACAAGTTAAAAATCCATTTGTAAAGCATATGATCAAAATATGGTGTGAAGCTAAAAACTATTTAAAAGAACCACAGTTATTGTCACAATTTAGTCCAATATGGGGTAATCAATATTTTAAACCAGGGAGAGCGGACGCTGTATTTAAAGTATGGAATTTAAAAGGGATACAAAAGATTCAGGATTTATATTTGCCATGTGCAGGTAACATAATGTCTTTTGAAGAGCTGAGGATCAAATTTAATCTCAATAGAACAAATTTTTTTAAATATCTTCAACTTAGAAACTTTATTCGATCAAATCAAAATAAAGCTCTCACTCGACCTATTTACTCATCCTTGGAAAAAATGATGATGAAAGATAGTAAAAGAAAGGGTATTATTTCAGAGTTTTATAACTCATTGACACTATCTTCAAGTGAAAATTCACTGAAAAGATTAAACTACTGGAAAGAAGATCTGCAAACTGAAATTCCAGAGGAACAATGGGAATTGGCTTGTACAGAAGCTCAAACCAAATCAATAAATGTACGCCTTAAATTGATACATTTCAAATGGTTAATGCGGATGTATGTTACACCGGAGGAGTTAAATAGATATAACAAAAATATACCAGATACATGCACAAAATGCATGGAAAGTAAAGGAACCCTATTTCATTGTTTATGGGAATGTAGATTAATAAGAATGTTTTGGGAAGAGGTGAGGGTAACAATTGAAAAAATAATCTCAAAACAAATCATATTGAATCCTAAACTGTTTTTGTTGGGTCTGTACCCAGAAAAGCATAATTTTAATAAAAGTGAAAGAACATTCATAGACCTCAGTTTGCTTAATGCCAAAAAATGTATTGCACTATTATGGAAAAAGACTCATAGACCAGATGTGACTCAGTGGTTAAGACAGATGTTAACAAACCTTCCATTAGAAAGAATAACATATATACTGAAATCAAAGGAAATTGTGTTTGAGAATATATGGAGACCTTTTATTGATTATGTAAAAAATTTAAACATAACTCTTGAAGAAGAAGGTGAATGATGTGTGTGGACCTTGTAAATTCCAAACTGGTGAACATAATATGTATACTTATGTATTGGATTGTCTAGACTAAACAGAGGAGCATTGTTGAAGACTTGATTTTGTTGGTGGTTGTTGGTGTTTTTAGTGCATTTTTTTTTTGTAGTACTTTAGTGTTAGTGTTTGATTGTTTGTATCATGTTTGTTAAAAAAAAAGGTTCAATAAAGATATTGTGGAAAAAAAAAGAAAAGTCACAGATTTATCAGAAAAAAGTTTTCAAGAAAAATGTTACAAGTTTGCAACAACAACCTCACAAACTGGCACAAAATGTGAAATTTATCAGAGAAAAAAGTCAAAAATTTATACAAATCTGTTGCTTTTGGTCTTATAAATCTGCTTTTTTTTCATAAATTTGTGATTTTCTTTCTGGGTAAATTTGCAACTTCATTGCCATAAATTTTTGACTGTTTTCTTGTGAATCTGAAGCTTTTTTCATAAATTTGTGACATTTGTGTAAATTTGCAGGTTTTTCCTCATAAATTTGCGCATTTTTGTCAAATTTGGGACTCTTTTATAGTAGACGATGAGAAGGCATACAGGATGTAGGTAGAGGATCTGCTGCTGTGGTGCCAAGTAAACAACTTGAAATTGAATGATTCAAAATTCAAAGGCTTTATTATCATGTGCACAGTTAAGAAATGCAACATTTCCTGAGCAATGAAATTCTTTCTCTGTTCTCCGAACAAATGCCAAGGTAATAGGTGCACAGCATACTAATAAGGTAATAACACACTAATACTAACGGATACTAATAACACACATTATACACACAGTTAGGCAATTAGGACACCTTAGCACACCTTGATACTAAGTACTAATACTAATAAATACTAATAACACACATTAGGCAATTTGGACAGCTAAAGCAGTTAAGCAGTCAAACTAGAGGAAACAAGAAGAATGAAATTTAAAAATTCAATAGTTGTCGATAGTGGACAGTGGTATATTGATATCGGAGATGATGTGAACCTGAGATGGCATAAGCCTATGTAGAGTGTGCAAATGAGCAGTATACAAATTACAAATTAGCACCCAGTGTGAGAATTTCTCACACTGGGTACCATGTACAGTCAGTAGACTGTACATGATAATTAGCAGCAGAGATGATACGGACATCAGACGGGGTGAGACTGTGTACACTGTACAAGTGAGCAATGTGCAAATTTAGCAACCGGTGTGTGAGTTCCTATTTGCAAAGCCGTGTTGCGGAGTTTTGGGAGTTTATTTGTTCAGGAATCTGATAGCAGTGGGAAAGAAGGAGTTTTTCAGTCTGGTTGGCCTGCATTTCAGACTTCCGTACCTCCGGCCTGAGGGTAGAACTGTGAACATTCTGTGCTGGGGGTGGGTGGGGTCCCGGAGGATGGCTTCGGCTCTCCTTTGGACTCTGCGGTGGTAGATGCTCTGCAGAGAGGGGAGTGGAGTCCTGATGATCTTCTCAGCTGTCTTCACCACTCTCTGCAGGCATTTGCGCTCCAGGGCAGTAGTGCTGCCGTACCACGCAGTTATGCAGTTGGTCAAGATGCTCTTGATGATGCAGCTGTAGAAATTGCTGAGGGTCTTGGGGGACATGCCAGACTTCTTCAGCCTCCCCAGAAAGTACAGCCGCTGTTGAGCTTTCTTAACCAGCTCTGTGGTGTTGTGTGTCCACGTAAGGTCCTCGCTGATGTGGATGCCCAGGTATTTAAAGCTGCTCACCCTCTACACCTCAAGCTCCCAGATGAACAGCGGCCGATGGGGTCTCCTCCTCCCCTTTCTCATGTCCACTATCAACTCCTTTGTCTTGTCCATGTTGAGGGTAAGGTTGTTGTCCTCACACCATGACACCAGGCTGGCCACCTCCCTCCTGTAGGATGCTTCGTCATCACCAGTGATGCGTCCTATCACTGCTGTGTTCCACGAACTTTAAGATGATGTTGTCGTTGTGGGAGGCAACACAGTCATGGGTGAAGAGGTTGTAGAGGATGGGGCTGAGAACACAACCCTGTGGGACACCTGTGTTCATGATGATGCTGGCTGAGGTCCTGTTACCGTCCTGACAGACTGGGGCCTGCCAGTTAGAAAGTCCAGTAGCCAGTCGCAGAGGGTGGGGTGCAGGCCAAGTGAAGACAGTTTGTCGGTGGGTTTGTGGGGGATGACCGTGTTGAAGGTGGAGCTGTAGTCAACAAAGAGCATCCTAATGTAAGAGTCTTTATCTTCCAGGTGGGAGAGAGAATAATGGAGTGTCCAGAATAATAATGTCCAGAAAACCAAAGAACTTATTCTGGACTTCAGGAAGAACACACAGGACCACCCCACCCCCTCCTCATAAATGGCGACCGTGTGGAAATCGTCCCCACCTTCAGGTTCCTGGGCACTCACATCAGCTCTGACCTCTCCTGGACTGTCAGCACGAAGGCCTTGGTTAAGAAAGCCCAGCAGCGGCTGCACTTCATCCGTGTCCTGAGGAAGAACAACCTGGACCAGAAACTGCTGCTGGCCTTCTACCACTGCTCAGTGGAGAGCGTGCTCACCTACTGTCTGGGTGTGTGGTATGCCAGCTCCATGGCTGAGAACAGGAAGGCTGTGCAGAGGGTCATCAACACCATCCAAAAAATTATCAGCGGCTCTCTGCCCTCCATGGAAGACATCTCCAGATCCTCCTGTCTCAGAAAGATCAAGACCATCAAAGGAGACCCCTCACATCCCACACACCACCTGTTTGACCTGCGTCCCTCTGGACGACGGTTCAGATCAATCAGGTCCCACACCTCCAGACTGATAGTTTCTTCCCTTGGGCCATCCAGCCTGCAAACAGTCAGAGGTCCCACCCTCCTCCCTCTGATTGCTCACATGCACAGAACTAAGGACCTTTTAATTGTCACTATAACTCACCTGTCTTTGCACTCCTCACTTTTGTGTACATTGACCCATCTATGAAACCGCTACCATACCTGTGTATACACCTATGGGCTATTTTTATTTTTATTTCAGTTGTGTATTTAATCGTGTGTTCTGTAACTGTGTTTTATCTAATCCTTCTCGTTTACTTTATTGCGCAATAGCATGGTGGAGCATCCACAATTTCGTTGTACTGTACAACTGTACAATGACAATAAAGCCTATTCTATTCTAACACACACACACACCCTACCCAAACAAACATATATCTCCCTTATAATTCACTGACAAGGCTCATAATTACATAAGCAATATTACAAGAGTGTGGTATCAATGAATATATCACTGTGGTGATTTGATTGTAAATGAGCATAATACAGTAAAGAACAGGCTATTGTCATTTCACACATACAGTGGGGTAAAAAAGTATTTAGTCAGCCACCAATTGTGTAAGTTCTCCCACTTAAAAGATGAGAGAGGTCTCCAATTTTCATCATAGGTATACCTCAACTATGAGAGACAAAATGAGAAAAAAAAAAATCCAGAAAATCACATTGTCTGATTTTCAAAGAATTTATTTGCAAATTATGGTGGAAAATAAGTATTTGGTCAATAACAAAAGTTCATCTCAATACTTTGTTATATACCCTTTGTTGGCAATGACAGAGGTCAAACGTTTTCTGTAAGTCTTCACAAGGTTTTCACACACTGTTGCTGGTATTTTGGCCCATTCCTCCATGCAGATCTCCTCTAGAGCAGTGACGTTTTGGGGCTGTCGCTGGGCAACACAGACTTTCAACTCCCTCCAAAGATTTTCTATGGGGTTGAGATCTGGAGACTGGGTAGGCCACTCCAGGACCTTGAAATGCTTCTTACGAAGCCACTCCTTCGTTGCCCGGGCGGTGTGTTTGGGATCATTGTCATGCTGAAAGACCCAGCCATGTTTCAACTTCAATGCGCTTGCTGATGGAAAGAGGTTTTCACTCAAAATCTCACGATACATGGCCCCATTCATTCTTTCCTTGACATGGATCAGTCGTCCTGGTCCCTTTGCAGAAAAACAGCCCCAAAGCATGATGTTTCCACCGCCATGCTTCACAGTAGGTGTAGTGTTCTTTCTCCTCCAAACACGACAAGTTGAGTTTTTACCAAAAAAGTTCTATTTTGGTTTCATCTGACCATATGACATTCTCCCAATCCTCTTCTGGATCATCCAAATGCTCTCTAGCAAACTTTAGACGGGCCTGGACATGTACTGGCTTAAGCAGGGGGACACGTCTGGCACTACAGGATTTGAGTCCCTGGCGGCGTAGTGTGTTACTGATGGTAGCCTTTGTTACTTTGGTCCCAGCTCTCTGCAGGTCATTCACTAGGTCCCCCCATGTGGTTCTGGGATTTTTGCTCACCGTTCTCATGATCATTTTGACCCCACGGGGTTGCGTGGAAGCCCCAGATCGAGGGAGATTATCAGTGGTCTTGTATGTCTTCCATTTTCTAATAATTGCTCCCACAGTTGATTTCTTCACACCAAGCTGCTTACCTATTGCAGATTCAGTCTTCCCAGCCTGGTGCAGGTCTACAATTTTGTTTCTGGTGTCCTTTGACAGCTCTTTGGTCTTGGCCATAGTGGAGTTTGGAGTCTGACTGTTTGAGGTTGTGGACAGGTGTCTTTTATACTGATAACGAGTTCAAACAGGTGCCATTAATACAGGTAACGAGTGGAGGACAGAGGAGCCTCTTAAAGAAGAAGTTACAGGTCTGTGAGAGCCAGAAATCTTGCTTGTTTGTAGGTGACCAAATACTTATTTTCCACCATAATTTGCAAATAAATCCTTTAAAAATCAGACAATGTGATTTTGTGGATTTTTTTTTTCTCATTTTGTCTCTCATAGTTGAGGTATACCTATGATGAAAATTGGAGACCTCTCTCATCTTTTAAGTGGGAGAACTTGCACAATTGGTGGCCGACTAAATACTTTTTTGCCCCACTGTATTTGAGAGGTCACGAGGGCTCTTCTACCCCCTACAGGGGTGGGCATCGCTAAGAGATGAAAAAATGACCAGATCTCTCAACAATCTTTCAGTGAGTGCCCAGCGATTGCCAAGATCTCTGAATGATTTTCCGGTAATCTCCATGGTTGCTACAATCTCCTAATACTACATTATACATCCTGAACTGGGAGAGACAACGAGGGAGAAGAGGGAGAGGAACCACTATTTTATTCACCTGATAGAAACTAACAAATATGGATAGAGAAAAAACTCCAAACAGACTCTGAGCCTGAACTTCTGTGGAAAAAAAAAAAAAGTTCACTGTCCACTGACACATCTGTAAGTAGGCCTGTGCCCACTCCAGGTAGGAAGCGCTACTACACAGACATTACTTTGCGAATACAAATTGATTTAATCTATGTAAACAAATTAAATTGTTGTCCTTCAGCACCACACTGCTGGTCTCTGTGAGACTGTTTAGGCCTGCATCATCTACAGTTAGAATAATTGTAAAGGATCTATGACTAGTAATATAAACCCAAACACGAACATAAAGTAAACAAAGTCGAAAATAATATCATCAATCCAGTAAATCTCAACAGAACTGACAGAAACGGTAGCTCTCCAGATGAAGGTAAGGTTCACTATATTTACATATGATTTAAAAAATATAGTGTAAATCTTTAGTGTGTTGTCTTTGCGTTTTGCAGTCTGGAGCTCATGTCAGCAGGGAAGAGGTGCAAAGCTTTTGCCCTAGATGTGCACCATAGATTTTGGCCTGTGCACTATAGTGGTACCCAGTCAAACCAGGGGGAGTTATATCATATTTTGTGTTCATATCACCTATTTTGTTGTTCAGTATGTATTCTATGTAGCTTCTAAGGGTGTCTGTCTCCCACAGTGATAATAATAATAATAATGGATTGCATTTATACAGCACCTTTCAAGATACCCAAAGCACTTTACAATGTGTCCATTATTCATTCACTCCACAGACGAGACAATGGTAGTGGCAAGCTACTTTTGTAGCCACAGCTGCCTTGGGGCAGACTGACAGAAACGTGGCTGCCAATCTACATCAGTGGCCTCTCCGACCACTACTGAACATTTATACACATTTGTACCCAGTGTCATGGACACTGGAGGTAAGGTGGGTAAAGTGTCTTGCCCAGGGATACAACAGCAGGATGTCTGGGGAGAGCGGGATTCAAACCGTGGTCAGGAAAACTGAATTTACCTCGAACTGACAAAAAGTCTCAAACAGTGGCAAAAGAGTTGTAAATAATTGCTAATCATTGCAAACATTTGGTAATAGTTGTTAATGGTCGCCAGCTGTCTTTCACAAACACTCTCGCAAACATTTGCGTGAATGTTGCCAATGGTTGTTAAATGTTGCTAAACATTAATTATTGCTAATGATAGAGGCGAACCCTGATGCTCATGAACATTCCTCGGAAAAGTTGGCGAATCCAAAAATCGCCATGTTTGTCAACATTCGCGGCTTCGTGAGATACTACCCTCAGTGATCTCCACCGTGGTTTTTCAGTGAAATCTATTGGTCTTTTATTGGATGCTCAGCAATTCCACAGTGATCTCTCACCAATCTCTTCCTTCACGGTGGAAAAGTTTGGCATTTATTGAAAGATTGCTGAGAGATCACTGGGAGATTGATGAAATCCTTGAGAGCTCGTTGAAAGATTGCTTCCCTTTGGTGATTGTTGAGAGATTGTTTTAGACAGAGTCAAAAATTTAAGGAGACCATGGTAACCGTAGATATCACTGGAAGATCATTGAGAGATCTTGCCGATCACTGGTTGCCCATTGAAAGATAGTTGAGAGATCTGGCCATTTCTTAATCTTTCAACAATCTCCACCCCTGTGTAAAGGGGGCTAAGGGAAATTAAAATGCATTTCAAATCACAACTGCAATATTGGTATATAAAAAACTGCAATAAGATTATCTTCCCAAATTGTTCAGCCTAGTCAAAAGGAATTTTTCTGTATAAATAAATAAATATAATTCACGGCCCCTTTTTGACTGAAGTATAGTCTTGTAAATTTTCTTGGTCAATGATAAGTTCACTCAGTGGCTAAAATATTGTTGATATTCTTTATTTGAGCTCCTTTTGATACTAAGCAGTATTCAGTCACTGAGTGTAGCTGAGCGAGCCATGAAAATGTCTGTAATCAGCCTGATAGCCCCCAATCATGCCGTGTTTCTTTCTGACATGATCTTTACATCAGTCACGTTACTAAGTACACTTCCTCCGCTGGACCAGTGTGAACAGACACTTTGGCACCACTCTGAAGCTTCATTGCATCTTATTTTCAGTTGCTGAGTCCACTAAACTGTCTAAGTTATGGTTGATCACACAGGCTAAATGGTCACTGTGTTGGGATGAGGACTAGAACTGGTGTGACATGTGGATGTATTTTACACATTGATCCCTCTGTGTGAATGAAGATGGTTCATTACCGCCGCAGGAGGTTGTGTTTTTGCCAGCGTTTGTCTGTTTGTCTGTCTGTTTGTCTCTCTGTTGGTTAGCAAGATAACTCAAAAAGTTTTGGACTGATTTCGATGAAACTTTCAGGCGTTGTTGGAAATGGTACAAGGAAGAACTGATTAAATTTTGGGGATGATCCGGATCACCGTCTGGATACAGGAATTTTTTAAAGGATTCTTTAACATTATGAGATAGGGCCATTTTCAACATGTGTGCAGGCGCAATGGAGGGCGCTGGTCGTCGTGTCTGACGAACACGAACTCCGCGTTCTTCAAAGTTTTAGGCACAAAAGCACGCGGAAAACAGTGGTGGGCCGGGCCCGGCAGCGTGCCTGTGTTTGCGCTACGCTGCAAAAGCTGAGACGGGCAGCTGTCCGGCGCCGGATTATTTGGCAGAAATTCCCCGGGCAGCCATAGGGGCTGCGCAAAAACAAGCTCTCTGCCGGGGAAGCTTCCAAATCCTCTTTTGCCGCAGAGCGCAACCCCAATATAAAACCCACGGCAACCTGTCTACCCAATTTGCATCAGTCAGTGAAGCCCTAAGTGCTGCTTTCAGTGATCTATGAAAACGCTCGCATAACCCATTGGCCTGTGGGTTGTACGCGGTTGTGCGATGAGTTGCAATGCCCGCAGCCTGGGAGTTTGCAGATGTAGGAGATGGACACAACACCAACACTTCAGTTTATTACCTCCGCCAAGGAGGTAATGTTTTTACTACTGAACCACTAATCCTATCATTGTGAATCCAATTGCTAGTCATATGTTTTCATGGTCGAAGAATCTGAAAACATACACACAAACACTGTATGGGGGTGAACTGTGGCACTTGGCGGAGGTCTGCGCTCTCCGAGTGCTTTTCTAGTTCCTATCTGCAGTATATGGTTCCAGATCGCAGCAAAGTAATTGAGTATAAAAATATAAATCTATTTTCAACTTTATAGTAACATTTTTTACGATCACATTAACCGTATGTGGTTTTATGAGTGTGGCAAGCAACAGCAGGAATTGGCATCATGTGACTGTCATTGCGATACAGTCGTGAAAAAATTAGGACACCCTGTATTACCGTGTGTGTTGTTTTTTTTTTTTTTACATTTTTGGACATATGGATATTTAATATCAATTTTAAAAATACTAAGAGATTCATGTAATACAACTAAACAATTAAAAATGAATGAGACTTTTTTTTTCAAATTTTCTGTAAAATGTAATTCTGACATAATGCACGGCTCAGGAGACACGCACGCAGGCTCAGGGTAGATTCAATAGCTTTATTAACAAACAAGTGTGTATGTGTGCGTGTATGTGAGATGGCAATGTATTGGTGGTGGCGTCTGCGTCAGGCACGGGGACAGGAAACCGTACAGCCGGACAACCCTATGGGAGAAGCGGAGGGAGAAGGGTAACGGGCACCACACCAACACAGGAGATGAGATGATGACTACTAGCTTACTTGGTTCGGCCGGGTGACTGGCGTTGCAAGGACGTAGCCCGGTAGACAGCAACCCGGAGCGCCTGAAGCAGCAGCGAGAAGGAGATGGCTGGGGAGCGTAGTCCGCCGCCGGGAAATCCACCTGTGCACAGGGGAGGATAACTGGAAGAAGAAGGTAAGGATGCTTACTTGCAATCTTGCTTGGTGAAGGGGATTCCTTGCAGCAAGAGTAGCCGAAGAGAACAGACGGCTTCAGGCCGAAGCCCAGGGCGAGGCGGCTTAAATCCCTCGCCGCTGACGAGGCGCAGGTGTGCGTGCAGCTGGCGCCGCTGATGAGCGGTGAGATGTGACAGTACTCCCCCCTCTAGCAGCGCCTCCTGGCGATGGTCTCTCCGGGTGCGCTCGGTGGAACTCAGTGATGAGAGATGGATCCAACACAAACGACGAGGGTACCCATTGCCTATGTTCAGGTCCATAGCCCTCCCAGTCCACTAAGTACTGTAACCCGCAACCCCGGCACCGGGAGTCCAGGATGGAAGAGACTGACCAGGCCGGGTGACCATCAATCATCCGGGGCGCGGGCTGCGCAGCAGGAGGAGGGCAAAGGGGGTCGGAGACTGCCAGTTTCACCTTGGAAACGTGGAAGGTGGGATGGATGCGGAGGGAGGGGGGAATAGCCACACGCACAGCCACCGGGTTGATAATCCTGGTGATGGGGTATGGGCCCATGAAACGCTGTGCCAACTTCCTCCTCTCACCCTTTAAAACGACGTCCTGGGTAGACACGTAGACACGTTGGCCCACCTGGTAGGCTGGGGCAGGTCTTCTGTGCCGGTCCGCCGTAGCCTTGTTGCGCTCCGCTGTGCGTAAAAGCGCATTGCGCGCCGACGCCCAGATGGAGCGGCACCGCCTGAGGTGCGCCCGAACTGAGGGGACAGTTACCTCACTCTCCTGCGTAGGAAACAGAGGGGGGTTGTAGCCTAGGGACGCCTTGAAAGGAGACATCCCAGTGGCAGAAGAGCGGGCGGTGTTATAGGCGTACTCAACCCAGGCGAGATGGGTGCTCCAGGACGCAGGCTTGGATGTTGTGAAGCAGCGGAGCGCAGCCTCCAGCTCCAGGTTGGTCCGCTCACACTGCCCGTTGGTTTGGGGGTGATAGCCGGAGGAGAGGCTTACCTTGGCTCCCAGGGCGTTACAGAAGGACCTCCAAACCTCTGAGGAAAACTGGGGGCCCCGGTTCGAGACCACGTCCACCGGGATCCCGTGCAGCCTGACCACGTGCTGGATAAGGAGGTCCGCCGTCTCCAAGGCAGATGGAAGCCCTCGTAATGGGATGAAGTGAGCAGCCTTGGAGAATCGATCAATAATGGTCAGGACAGTGTCGAAGGTGTTAGAGACCGGGAGACCGGTGACGAAATCCAGGGCGATATGCGACCAGGGCCTGCCAGGGATGGGCAGAGGCTGGAGCAAACCCGCTGGAGGGGCATTACCTGATTTGCTGGTGGCGCAGACGGGACAGGCCCGGGCGTAGCGGGCAGTGTCCTTCCGCAGGCCCGGCCACCAGAAGGATCGTTGGAGTAAGTCAATCATCCGGGAGGAACCAGGGTGGCAGGTGAGCTTCGATGTGTGCAGCCAGTGGATCACCTCCCCCCGGACCCTGGACGGCACAAAAAGCCTCCCCTCCGGTTCGCCGCCAAGGTCTGGTTCCGATTCCTGCGCCTTCCGGATCTTACTTTCAATGTCCCAAGTGACGGCTCCCACGATGCACGACCTGGGCAGGATGGTATGGGCTGCGTCCTCAGACGCCTCAGGGGCAAATTGCCTAGAGAGGGCGTCAGGCAAGCCGTTCTTGGAGCCAGCCTGAAGGTGATGTTGAAGCAGAACCTGGCGAAGAACAAGGACCAACGTGCCTGGCGGGCGTTCAGACGCTTGGCAGATCTTAAGTATTCCAGGTTCTTGTGGTCTGTTAGAACCACGAACGGCAGGGCCGCCCCCTCTAGCCAGTGATGCCACTCCTGCAGCGCGAGCTTGATGGCGAGGAGCTCTCTGTCCCCCACGTCGTAATTACGTTCCGCTGGAGACAAGCGCCGAGAGAAGAAGGCGCAGGGCCGTTTGATTCCGTCGTCAGGTGACCGCTGAGATAAAACCGCCCCCACCCCCGTGTCCGAAGCATCCACCTCCACGATGCATTGCAGCGAGGGATCGACTTGGCTGAGGACCCGGGAGGAGGAGAACTCCGCCTTCAGCGCCTGGAAAGCAGCCGCGGCCTCTTCAGTCCACCGGAACGGAACCTTAGGAGACGTGAGGCGGGTCAGGGGACCGACGATGGTACCAAAGTTCGGGACAAAGCGGCGGTAGAAATTGGCGAACCCAATAAACTGTTGTACTTGTTTTCTAGACGTGGGAGTGGGCCATTCCACCACCGCCTTCACCTTCGCTGGGTCCGGGAGCACCTGGTCGTGGGAGATGACGAACCCGAGGAAGGACGATGTCTTAGCGTAAAACTCACACTTCTGAGCCTTGACATACAACCGGTTCTCCAGCAGCCTCTGGAGGACCCGCCTCACATGGACCCGGTGCTCGTCCCTGGATCTGGAGAAGATGAGGATGTCATCCAGGTAGACGAACACAAACAGGCCGATGAAGTCCCGGAGGACGTCATTTATAAGGCGCTGAAAGACGGCTGGAGCGTTGGTCAACCCGAACGGCATAACCAGGTACTCGAAATGGCCGTTCGGGGTACGGAAGGCTGTCTTCCACTCATCTCCCTCCCGGATCCGGACGAGGTGGTATGCGCTGCGAAGATCCAGCTTGGTGAACCAAGTCGCCCCCTGGAGGGAGTGGAAGGCGGTGTCCATTAGGGGCAAGGTGTATCGGTCCTTCTCCGTGATGTCATTCAGGGCGCAATAGTCAATACAAGGACGGAGGGAGCCGTCCTTCTTGCCCACGAAGAAGAACCCTGCGCCTAATGGTGATGACGAGGGGCGGATGATTCCAGCACTCAGCGATTCCTTCAGGTACGAATTCATGGCCTCCTTCTCTGGCGCAGACAGACTGTAGAGTCGCCCCGAGGGTAAGGGTGCCCCCTGGCGGATGTTTATAGCACAGTCATAGGGCCTGTGCGGGGGAAGAGACATCGCCTTGGATTTGCTAAATACCATACCCAGGTCGTGAAACTCCGATGGCACCAGGGTGAGATCCGGAGGCGCGGCGTCCTTGGGAGTTGAAGGCGAGGACGGGGCGCAGGCAGCGGATTGGAGGCAGGTGCCCATGCAGAAGGAGCTCCAGGCGGACACTCTGCCAGACCTCCAGTCCAGGACAGGGTTGTGGAGGCGGAGCCAGGGGTATCCGAGAATGACGGGGGATACAGCGTTAGGTAGGACGAAGAAGATGATCTCCTCCCGATGGTTTCCAGATATAATAACAGGGACGGGGATGGTCTGGTGTGTTACTTTTCCTTGGGAAACACGGGAGAGATTTACCAGGGCAAGAGGAGTCTTGAGGGTATGGCAACTGATGCCCAATCGGGTTGCCAGGCTCTGTGAAATAAAGCTTCCCTCCGCGCCTGAATCCACCAGTGCATGGCTGAGGTGCCCCGTGGAGTTGTGACAGAAATGAATGGGCAGCGTCAATTGAGTGAGGGGAGTTAACCGATTAGTGTCCGCGAGGCCCCCTACAGTAACTCGCGGACCTCCCCGTTTGGCTTCTGTGGACAAAGCTCCACCGTGTGTTGACTGTCTCCGCAATACATACAGAGACCCAACTCACGGCGGCGTTGTTTCTCCGCTAGGGGGAGCTTTGTCCAACCTGTCACCATCGGCTCCAACTCCTCGGAGAACGACGGTGACGGCAACGCCAGGGGGCGAGCTTGGTGCGGGCGCGACGAGGCACCTCGAGGGCGAGAAGACAACTTCCGCTCCGAGGCCCGCTCGCACAGCCTGTTATCCAAGCTGATGGCTAGGGAAATTAGCTCCGCTAAGGTCTCCGGGGTATCCCGTCCAGCCAGTTCATCCTTCAGACCAGCGCTGAGACTGCGAAGGAAGATGCCACAGAGCGATCGTTCGCCCCAGCCAACCTCCTCCGCTGCGACCTGGAAGTCGATCGCATAGTCAGCTGCCAACCGGCTTCCCTGCTGAAGGCTGAGAAGACGGTCGACCTGAACGCTTTCGGTACGCGAATGATCAAACACTTCCAGGAACAGTCTCACGAATTGGCCATAGGTGAGGGTGGCGTAACTGGGCTTCGCCATTACGGCGTAAGCCCAGGTAAGCGCTCTTCCCTCCAGGAGATTCCCTATGTAGCCAATTCGGCTGTGGTCTGATGGAAAATCTCTGAAACACAGACTCACATTGCATGACAAACCCCCGCGCTCCACCGAGCTTACCGCTAAAGAGGGCGGGGGTTGGAATGGGTGTGAGCCATGTTGGTGCCGCCGGAGCTGGCTGAGCGGCCGCTGGAGCGGCAGGAGCTACGCCACCCTGGTGAGCCGGGGGGAATGGCTGTTGGGGGTCCAAGCGGTCCAATCGGCTAGTTATTATATCCAATTGGGTTAAAATCACCTGTTGTTGATGGGCTATTAGATCCACCCGAGCCTCGAGGGTGGAAAGACGGCGTGCGAGCCCGCTGTCCGCCGAGCCGCTCTGCTGAAGCCGTACTGACATAATGCACGGCTCAGGAGACACGCACGCAGGCTCAGGGTAGATTCAATAGCTTTATTAACAAACAAGTGTGTATGTGTGCGTGTATGTGAGATGGCAATGTATTGGTGGTGGCGTCTGCGTCAGGCACGGGGACAGGAAACTGTACAGCCGGACAACCCTATGGGAGAAGCGGAGGGAGAAGGGTAACGGGCACCACACCAACACAGGAGATGAGATAATGGCTACTAGCTTACTTGGTTCGGCCGGGTGACTGGTGTTGCAAGGACGTAGCCCGGTAGACAGCAACCCGGAGCGCCTGAAGCAGCAGCGAGAAGGAGATGGCTGGGGAGCGTAGTCCGCCGCCGGGAAATCCACCTGTGCACAGGGGAGGATAACTGGAAGAAGAAGGTAAGGATGCTTACTTGCAATCTTGCTTGGTGAAGGGGATTCCTCGCAGCAAGAGTAGCCGAAGAGAACAGACGGCTTCAGGCCGAAGCCCAGGGCGAGGCGGCTTAAATCCCTCGCCGCTGACGAGGCGCAGGTGTGCGTGCAGCTGGCGCCGCTGATGAGCGGCGAGATGTGACAAATTCTAAACAAATAGTGAGGAATAAATTAGGACACCCCATCTTTTTTATGACACCCCCACATTCATTCCCACTTACAATGGCTAAAATAAATGTTAAAAAAATGCAAATAAGAACAAAAACAAGGTTAGACATAGATATGTGAACATTTTTTAATAAAGAACTGAATATTTAATGGGGTGTCCTAATTTTTTCACATGACTGTAACTACCATTTCCTGGAAGTAGTCCCTGCAGCCAGTCTCATTTTCACTTATCATGGGATGGACAACATTGGATTACGTAAATTAGTTTGTCTGTGCATGCAGTTGCTTGCATGTGCTGACGTGCTGAACTGGCTTTTGCAGTTACACTTTACATCTGCACTCTTATTTAGTGTTTAAATATGAATTATGGCTGTATTACAAATAATAATAATGCATCAGATTTATATAACGCTTTTTCATAGACACTCAGTTTACAATGGATACAGTGCATCCAGAAAGTATTCACAGCGCTTCACTTTTCCCACATTTTATGTTACAGCCTTGTTCCAAAATAGATTAAATTAATTTTTTCCTCAAAATTCTACACACAATACCCCACAATGCCAACATGAAAAACATTTTTTTTTTTTTTTAGATTTTTGCAAATTTATTAAAAAGAAAAAACTAAGAAATCACATGTACGTAAGTATTCACAGCCTTTGCTCAATGTTTTGTTGATGCACCTTTGGCAGCAATTACAGCCTCAAGTCTTTTTGAATATGATGCCAGAAGCTTGGCACACCTATCTTTGGGCGGTTTGGCCCATTCCACTTTATAGCACCTCTCAAGCTCCATCAGGTTGGATGGGAAGTGTCGATGCACAGCCGTTTTCAGATCTCTCCAGAGATGTTCAATTGGATTCAAGTCTGGGCTCTGGCTGGGCCACTCAAGGACTTTCACAGGATTGTCCTGAAGCCACTCCTTTGATATCTTGGCTTTGTGCTTAGAGTTGTTGTCCTGCTGAAAAATAAACCGTCGCCCCAGTCTGAGATCAAGAGTGCTCTGGAGCAGGTTTTCATCCAGGATGTCTCTGTACATTGCTGCATTCATCTTTTCCGCTCTCCTTACTAGTCTCCCAGTTCCTGCCGCTGAAAAACATCCCCACAGCATGATGTTGCCACCATCATGCTTGACTGTAGGGACGGTATTGGCCTGGTGATGAGCGGTGCCTGGTTTCCTCCAAGCATGACGCCTAGCATTCACACCAAAGAGTTCAATCCTTGTCTCATCAGACCAGAGAATTTTGTTTCTTATGGTCTGAGACTCCTTCAGGTGCCTTTTGGCAAACTCCAGAGGGGCTGCACATGGCAGCCCACCTACTAAGGAGTGGCTTCCGTCGGGCCACTCTACCATACAGCCCTGATTGGTGGATTGCTTCAGAGATGGTTGTCCTTCTGGAAGGTTCTCCTCTCTCCACAGAGGAATGCTGGAGCTCTGACAGAGTGACCATCGGGTCCTTGGTCACCTCCCTGATTAAGTCTCTTCTCCCCCGATCACTCCGTTTAGACAGCCGGCCAGTTCTAGGAAGAGTCCTGCTGGTTCTGAACTCCTTCCATTTACGGATGATGGAGCCCTCTGTGCTCATTGGGACCTTCAAAGCAGCAGAACTTTTTCTGTACCCTTCCCCAGATTTGTGCCTCGAGACAATCCTGTCTCGGAGGTCTACAGACAGTTCCTTTGATTTCATGCTTGGTTTGTGCTCTGACATGCACTGTCAACTGTGGAACCTTATATAGACAGGTGTGTGCCTTTCCAAATCATGTCCAATCGACTGAATTTACCACAGGTGGACTCCAACTAAGCTGTAGAAACATCTCAAGGATGATCAGTGGAAACGGGACGCACCTGAGCTCAATTCTGAGGTTCATGGCAAAGGCTGTGAATACTTATGTACATTTGATTTCTGAGTTTTTTATTTTTAATAAATTTGCAAAAATCTCAAAAAATCTTTTTTCATGTTGTCATTATGGGGTATTGTGTGTAGAATTTTGAGGAAAAAATGAATTTATTCCATTTTTGAATAAGACTGCAACATACCAAAATGTGGGAAAAGTGAAGTGCTGTGAATACTTTCCGGATGCACTGTACATTATTCATTCACTCCACAGATGATGGTAGTGGTAAGCTACTACTGTAGCTCATCAGTACTGTAGCTTATTCTATCAGTCTACCCCGTGGCTGCCAATCCGTGCCAGCGGCCTCTCTGACCACTACAGAACATTTATACACATTCATGCCCAGTGTCATGGACACTGGAGGCAAAGTGGGTAAAGTGTCTTACCCAGGGACACAACAGCAGGATGTCAGGGGAGAGCGGGATTCAAACCGCCAATCCTCCAATTTTTTGATGACCTGCTCTACCTCTTGAGCCACTGCCGCTCACATTTCCCTCCTCCATTTTTGCTGAGCACCAAGCTGGATGGCAGGAAGTTCCATTATTATATGGTCTTTGGCATGACCCAGCTGGGACTTGAACCCCCAACCTCCCGGTTGTGGGGCGCATGCTGTACCTCTAAGCCACCACAGTGCTGGTTATAATTATTTGGCTGATTATAATAATTTAGAGCTTTATTGTCATTATGTATTAATTTATATTGTTGTTTTTATGAATTAAAATGAGGCTCAAACTTTCAGGGACAGTTGATCAATGGGGACAGAGTAGATGAGGCTCTCGGCAGTCTGGAGTCAGTGAACCAAACACAGTTTCCCAGAATCCCGCTGATCTCATTTGACCATCACAACTCTCTTAACCAGTGTCCCACTGGTAGTGTTTACTTCACACGACATGCTGTTGAAACCGCCTTAGTTCTGGCATGATGTGAGAGCATCCTCACCAGCTGCATCACTGTGTGGTGTGGAAGCTGCACCGCCTCCTGCCGGAAGATACTACAATGCACAGTAAAAGCAGCCAGCAAGATCATTGGTGCCCCTCTGCCCCCCCCCCCCCAGATATCTACCTCACCCGCATAGCCATCAACATTGCAGGAGACACCTCCCACCCCTCCCACTCCCTCTTCAGCCCCCTGCCCTCAGGGAAAAGGTACTGGAGCCTCTGGGCCCACTCCACAAGACTGTTAAACAGATCTGTTCATCAGGCCATCAGGACCCTCAACTCTGTCCACCCCCCCCACCCCCCCAGACCTTAACACACTCACCAGCACAATGACTACCTCAGCTGTTTGCACAGAAAGACTGGCACACCAAAAGTAATACATTTGCTGCTGTATGTCTCTGCACTTTACTGCAACCATTTGCACAAATGTTATATCTGCTGCTGTCTGTCATTGCAATACTGATTATGTGCAGTCCTATCTGTCACTGTCTGCACCTACACTACCACACTGAACTTGCAACTATGAGTATTGGGCGGTGCAGTGGCGCAGTGGTTAGCACTGTGGCAGCACAACAACTCACCCTTGGCCATGGGATCCTAGGTTCGATCCCAGCCCCTGACCAACAGTGATCTGCGTGGAGTTTGCATGTTCTCCCTGTGTCTGTGTGGGTTTATTCTGGGATTTCTCCGATTTCCTCCCACGGGCCAAAAATATGCAGGTTAGGTTAACTGGAGACTCTAAAGTGGCCCTAGGTGTGAATGGTTAAGGGATAGCACCGTATCGTGGCTGCTTCATCCATCTAGGTGGATGCCCTGAATCTCCCCTCTGGGGATCAATAAAGTACGCAAAATAAACAAAATAGTATTGCTGCTCAGCTTTTCTGTAAAGATTGATGGGTCTCATCTTTTATCGTTTATCTTTATTTGCACTATGGGAGGTCTGGGTCTATCTTTTGTCGCCATTTGCACTACAGGTAGCATTACTGTACATAGACTGCTGTTGTTGTTTTTCCAGCCTTATTCCTTTTTCTTTTTTATATTGTGCACACCACTGAAGAGAGAGAGAAGCACCATTTCAATTCTCCTGCATGTCCTGTACGTATAGTAGTATTGACAAATAAAATCTTTGAATCTTGAATCTTTATGGGTCATGGGGTTGAGGGCTGGAGCCTTTCCCTACTTCTTTAGGAGATTCTGGACAGAAATTAAATGAATGAATGAAGGATTCGATAAGGGATTATGACAGATTTTTACAAAATTAGTCCATCAAAATAACCGACACTATGAAATTCCAGCCCTCATGTTGGAACAGGTGCATACACGCACCTTCATGCCATCTAAACACCCTGCTAATGCAGCATGCTGGTGTAGTGGTTTAGCATTATTGTCTCACAGTAAGAAGGTCATGGGTTCAAATCCACCAGCAAGCAAGGCCTATCTGTGTACAGTTTGCATGTTCTGCCCATGCTTGCACGGGTTTACTCCGGGTGCTCCAGCTTCTTCCCACAATCCAAAATACGGGAGTTAGGCCAAACAGAGACTCTAAAGGGCCCCTAGGCGTGAATGGTGAAGGGATTTTCACCACAGCATGACTGCCTCATCCAAGTGGATGCCCTTGAATTTCCCTCTGGGATAAATAAAGTAGAACAAACAAACAAATAGCGTTTGATAATGTGCTGCTAACATCAAACCTGCTTTTTGCAGATCAAAAGTGCATTGGAAGAAAATGCACCTTAATACCAATGCACTGAACTTGTCGCCAAGCCTCACCCAGTTTATATCAGTCCTCTCCTATGAGCACAAGTTGCACGCATAGTCATTTCCTATTTAAAGGTCCTGTATCATGCTATTTTAAGCCTTTCAGAGTAAACTATATGCATGTATGTGATAGTATATTACCTTTGGTACACTGGAGAATGAATTTCTTATGAAATATGAGTTATTTTCACGCGCTACTTTTCCAACCCAGAAGTAAGATGCCTCGATCTCTGAGGCTCCGCCTCTCCTTCTTGTGGCTGCCGCCCATTTCATGACGATAATAAACTCCAACCATTTCTGACGAGTAGGCTCTTCTTTAGGAAGGCTGAACAAACTCCTAAATCTCTCACAGCCAAAGACACATTTACACCACTTAGAAGACATTGTCTTACGTAAAAAAGCAAACAGTTGTTCTCACTGAGCAGATTAGGTGTGAGAGGAACTACTTCTTCACAGCGTCAATGCTAAAGTGAAAGAGTTTTGCCGATCACCACTCCATTAGCTGCGCGGAGAAAGTGGGTGTGTGCGTTAGCCTGGGGGCGGTGCTGGCAGCACAGGCACTTCCTGGAGTGGGCGGCTCACCCACGTTCATACGTATGAACGTGGGGACCCAGTCATTATCAGGGACAGGGCGGAGCAGCAGCTCAGAGAGCAGGTTTGAGGAGGAATACTCAGAGATGCGTGAATGGAGCAAAATACCACTTTGGGGGTGTTTTTGGTGAGGAATTAACATTATAACATGCTTAAAAGCTCAAAAAAGTCGGTTTTGCATGATATAGGCCCTTTAAAGTGATGAGGTCAACCAGTGGAAGACCAGACAATGCACTGACAGAAACTAATGAAAGCACCAGCACAAGGCACAAAGTGTGGTGCAAATGGCCACTTTAGACCATCGTAATAGGGCCATGAAACTTAGAGAAACCCCAATAATCATGTAATCCCCTATAAGCATAAACTTCGCAACTCATAAAGTAGAATTATCATTAACAGTCATTTTATAGTGATTAATTTAATTGATTTTTTTTTCTTTTTATTAATTAATAAAGTGGAGTTAAACGGTAGTATTTTTGATCTGTGACAGGATCCTAGAAATTTGATGAGTACTGTGCTGTTTCTAATAATGAATGTGTCATGTTAGTAGAACTGCTGTAGAATATTTGTTATTGATTTGTTGTCTTTTTTCTGTTACGAAATCAGCTAATCACTTTATCAAATCATAATACCCCATACAAATGGGCTTCTTCCTGAAAGGGAGGGTTACACAGAAGAGTGAGTCTCTTGACTTTTTAGGGCCAGCCTCCAGTATTAAGCAGCTGATCCTCATCTTCAGATGTGGTTAGAGGCCAGGAACAGTCAGACAACGATGTGCTTGTGTGGCAAAACCTCACACCCTGCCTCTGTGATAAGGGAGATGCCCCACCTGCAGGCCTTTCCATTGGGAGAGAGGAGAAGAACCTCCTGAGTGGTGTCATGGGGGCAAAGTGACAACTTGGCTGTGTAGTCTGTAGGTTGTAGAATGTTGAAGATCAAAGAGAAGAGTTAGAAGACTGCTTACTCTGGCGGCTGTTCATCCTGCAGGTCAAAGCAGGACAGCCACTAGGTTGACATATATTGACCGCTGAGTCACTGCTTGCTGACCGTCCTATAATAGATTGTGTATCTGTGTCAGTAGATCAATAAAGGCCCATCAAGGATCATACACTTTAGGCTCAGCTGACTAAGATTTTTTCTTTGCCCACAGCACAAAACATCTTGTAGATACTTCTTCTAATCATATACTGTATATCGCAGTACTGAATATTTGCTACAGTATTTCTTCACTTCAGTACTTTGCATTTTGTAAAATTAAAATTTCGTAGCGTGTCATATTTTCACAAGTTTTGTTGCTTTACATACATTAATACAGTGTAATAGCAAATATCAGAATTTCCTTCACGGCACACCAACAACCACCAAAATAATCAGTCCCTTCAGAATTCTGTGGGATGTTTTTATGATCGTTGCAGCCCAAAAAGCCTGAATTTGCAGGGGGAGAATTACAAATTTTAAAGCAGATGCTTTTTTACATAGTTTACTGCAATGATATTCTGTATAACACCACAAGAAAAGCACAGAATTGTCAAAAATTTCCTGTTAAACAGTGATTTGTAAATTAAGCAGGAACTTCTGCTATATAGAAACTCTTGTGCAACAGCAAATACAGACTTTAATACAATTAAGTGAGAATGAAGTAGCTACTCATAAATTTGTCATAAAAATGACCAACACTGTAGGCTGCTCTTGCTGAGAACTTGAATTAAAAAGGGTGAATAAAATAATTATCCATTACAACAGCTAAATTGCATTGAATGCATGTTAAAGAGTAGAGATTTGGAAATTATGGCAGCACCTTCATTTGAAAACTCCCTAACCGCAGCAGGCCACAACCACTTAGTACTGAGTGCAGAGAAAAAAAGAAATAATTTATTCTGTTGCTCTGTATTGTCTATCGAAGTCTGTGTTTTTCTGAAAAAATTACTGGCTATTCTCGCTCTTTCTGTGCCTGACTCCTACCTGTCTGCTGCGCGTCTTGACACACATCTGTCTCATCAGATACTCATCTTTCCTTTACCGGGAGTCGTACCAGGAAGAGGGGCTGTCCTTGGGGGTTTGCTGGGGGCACACATTGGCCCATGTCCAGACCAGAGATTCACAGCTTTAAAACTCATTGACAAGATGTATTAACAATTTTATCTCTGAAGATGTATAACATGTTCAAGCACTGGCTGTAGAGTTAAATGTGCTCTTTTTTTTTTGTGGTTTTATGGAGTCTTCCGCGACGGGTTGCTTTTCAGGCAGGCGGACTTTTATTCAACACAAACCCGGAACTTCATACACATGGTCAGCATGGAGACGGAGGAAGGGTCAGTGTGTGGGGGAAAAAAAAAGATGCAGTGATTGGTTGATATTGTGTGAATTAGTGCGATTGCAGCATTGCAAGATCCTGGAGGGACTGATTGATGAATTAAGTGAATGAAGTGTAACGGATGATTTTTAAAATAATGACCATTTACATTATAATAATGTATTGCTCTGTAACTTGACAGTCTGCAGTACGTTATAGATGATGATAATGGTGTGGTGTGATTAAAAAAAAATGTTGAATACTATCCATTCATTCAAACTTTTTTCTTGGCTTTAAATTTTGCATAGAGTGCTTTTAGTGATGTTTTGAGAACTATTTTAGCTCAATCTGATGAAGACACAATGAGCTTATTCCTTTTCACTGCACCTGTTTATTTGTCCACAATTTGTGAGAATTAGTACTACTCCTGGGCAACTGCCCAGATGCTCACCAAACTCGCACACAGTGATCCTCAGGGTCTGCATCCACGTTGTACTCAAGGTCAAAGGTCACAAGATATGCATGCATGTCATTTCAACTCTCAGTAATTTTATCCTATAGGCACATGTAGTTACAGAAAGTGAGGCGACAGTAACCTCGGGGTGTTCAGCAATTGAGCAATATTACACAAGAGGGAGTACGGTATCAATGAATATAGTAACTGTGGGTGTGATACGTGCAGAGGGCATATGACCACTATATTTGTCCATGTTCAGAAAGTTTGAAGGCTGTGATGACCTTTCTAGAAGAAGTCATTTCATCATTTGCAGAGTCAAAGAGTTTCTAGACAGTTGTGTTGAGGGTTCGAGGTCAGGTGAGCTGGCAGTATGCAGTATTTTCTAAGAACAAATCAGCTCTGTGTTTACAGAAATCACAGCAGGTCTCCAAAAATATGGGCTGGTATTAGCAGAGTGCTGGTTTCTGTTTCTGCACCTGTTACTTCCCATGTCATTTGGTGTCGAAATGCTCAGAGTTGCACAGACACCTGTGACTTGTTTTTTTCCTCTCACCCCCCAGGGATCATTCATGTTAATCACTTTACACATGTGATGAATCTAAGATATCATTGCAGCAAAATAGCCCTGCTTAGATCAGTTTTTTATTCCTCAGTGCAACAGATGAAACAAACCAAACATTTTTACCAATTTTTCAACAAAAACTAATACATAGCCAAAGATATGGTACATATGGAGTAAATCCTAACTACAGTATATTGTTGCTTCTGGTAAAGATGTGAGAGCCATCTTGAGCTTGCATCTGCTGAATGATGTATGCTTCTGTATGTGTAAAGAAACTACTGGAACTGTTCCAACCAGGCATATAGTTCAACACTACAGATACGATTTAAAGGACACTTGCTTTGTGTCAAGTTCAAGTACAGTCTTGGGCTGTACATTATACAGTATATCTAAAACTTATTCCTGCCTATTTAAACTCCTTGGACAATTTAAAGTCTCACATGTAATTCTGCTGGGACTTCAGAAGTGTTAAAACTCATAAGCACTGACTGTGGGGATACATTCTGCGCTTATGTATGTAGATGATTTTACACAATCAAATTAAGTTATTTTTATACACTTTATGGACTCTGATGGTCATAACTGTCACAGCCCCATTAAGTAAGCTGAACTAATGTCCTTTATTCAACTCAAATTGTTATGACACATTTTGGATGTCAACTCAGGTTTGTGTGATTTCAGACTTTAAATGTCCCATTCACTACACTTTTCCCACATTTTGACAGCTCCCACAGGTCTTAATGAAATGCTTATGACATATTTTGGTTAAATTACCTTTAAATATTTAATTATTACAGCATCATTGTGAACCATCTTTTGCAGCCTTACTCAGCCGGCTCATTACAGCGCATGTCAGAATCAGAATCAGAATCAGAATCAGGTTTATTGCCATTGTTCATGTAGTACACAAACTAGGAATTTGTCTCGGTACAATGCTGCAACATTAAACATGATAAGATAAGAGAAATAAACTATACATGTAATAAAGTGTAGGATAAGATTAAGTGATACTGGTCAACAGTTAAAATATATATTAGCCAGCAGCAGATACTGTGGAGAACTATATAGTGCAGTCGGTAATGCAGGAAGAAAACAGTGATGATTGACATGAGTCTGGTTGAGCTGCTGTACATGGTGCACGAGAGTCACTTAGTGTTCAGCAGTCTAATGGCAGAGGGGAAGAAGCTGTTCATGTGACGGGAGGTTTTAGTCTGGATGGACCGAAGTCTTCTACCAGAGGGGAGGGGGGCAAACAGTACATGACCAGGGTGTGAGGGATCGGCTATGATCCGGCCAGCACGCCTCCGGGTCCTGGAGATGTACAGATCCTGGAGAGATGGGAGCTTGCAGCCGATCACCTTCTCAGCAGTGCGCACGACGCGCTGCAGCCTTAGTCTGTCCCTGGCAGTGGCTCCTGCGTACCACACGGTTATGGAGGTGGTGAGGATGGACTCGATGATGGCTGTGTAGAACTGCACTAACATCTTGGTGGGTAGCTTGAGCTTCCTCAGCTGCCGCAGGAAGAACATCCTCTGCTGGGCTTTTTTGATGAGTGAGCTGATGGTCAGCTCCCATTTGAGGTCCCTGGTGATGGTAGTGCCTAGGAAGCGGAAGGAATCAGCAGTGGTGATGGGAGAGCCTGAGAGGGTGAGGGGGGGCAGAGGAGTAGTGACTTTCCTGAAGTCTACAATCATCTCCACTGTCTTCAGAGCGTTCAGCTGCAGGTTGTTATTGCTGCACCAGGACGCCAGCTGGGCCACCTCTCTCCTGTAGGCGGACTCGTCGCCGTTGGAGATGAGCCCGATGAGGGTGGTGTCGTCCGCAAACTTGATCAACTTCACAGACTGGTGGCTGGAGGTGCAGGAGTTGGTGTAAAGGGAGAAGAGTAGGGGGGAAAGTACACAGCCCTGGGGTGATCCGGTGCTGATGCTAGTATATGTCTCTTTAAATTCCCTAAGAGGTGTGTTTAATTCCACCCTCCTCATATGTCACTTTGCTAATCTTAGCTGGCTAGTCCCTAGCTCAAAAGTAATCCTGAGCCAGCTAATAAAATAATGCATTACTGGTTGATAGGGGTGTGTGGTTTCACTGGTCAATAGGATATGACTGGTCCCTGGAGTACAATAAACACATTCATGAATGAGTGCTAAACTGCTAGCTTCAGCTAGCTGTCTTTGGTTCCTTTTAGAGATCTTCTTATCTGTGTATATATATATATATATATATATATATATATATATATGTGTGTGTGTGTGTATATATATATATACTGTATATACGTATGTGTACTGTATATGTGTGTGTATACAGTATGTGTGTGTACATATGTGTATGTGTGTACATATGTGTATGTGTGTATATACTGTATGTACTCATATGTATATATGTGTGTGTGTGTGTATATATGTACGCATATGTATATGTGTGTGTGTATGTATATTGTACAAAGATGAGAAAATCTCCCAGTATCTCACTGTAAATGCTAAGAGATAAACTTGTAATAACTTAAAGGTTTTTGTTTGGGGTTTTTTGTCTACTTGTTCTATTTGATTTTCTTTGTTGATTTTGGGTATGACTTAAATTTTTATGTTACTGATTTTAAAATTGTAAACGGGGTAGGCACTATATAAGCACTAGCTTCAGCCTACGCCCTTTCGGTTGTTCTTTTGTGTGTTCTACATATTTTTGTTGTTCTTATTGTATGTATGTTTATTACCGAATAAATTCATTCATTCATTCATGTATATACATGTGTATATATGAGATGCTGCGTTGTGGGTATGTATGTATGTGTCCCCCAACTATCTCAAAAGCCACTTAACTGCAGGCTTTCATCTCTTGCATGGTGATGCTACAATACCTGAAGAGTGCACCTGACAAGGTTTCACTGACCGCTTCACTGAAAATTGATCTCTTTCCACTCAAAAACACAATAATCTGGAGATTTTGCGATCAACATCCACTGTACCATGTCTCCCCCTGGAGGCTCTTCTCTGCAACTGCACCCAAAGACTTCCAATTAATTATTTAGAATGGTAAATCAACAATCCCATTCTACAAACTGCAAGATACACTCTTATTAATCTTTTACATGGTGGTGCCACAGTTCCTGACATGGTTTCACTGTCCGCTTGACCATAAAACAGGTCAAAGGTGACCTTTTTTAACCGACCTTTACTGGTGGAGGTGTACACCGGGGGAGAATAAAGCGTACCTAACACAGTCGGCAGAGTATACGATCCACGGGTCTCTCTCCATAATACAGGCAGTGTGGACTGACAGGGAGCTGGTTGTGTTTGTGCGTTACTAAAACGGTTTTCTGTTGTGTCCAGTTACTTCTGTCCAAATAGTTTCAAGAGTGGAGAACAACTTCTAATGCAGTCAGTATGTACACCCGCTGTCATCATGTAATTTAACAGTGTATATAATTACACAACATCCATCCATCTTCTACCGCTTAATCCTTTTCAGGTCGCGGGGGGGGGGGGGGTTGCTGGAGCCTATCCCAGCATCTTTGGGCGAGAGGCAGGGTACACCCTGGACAGATCACCAGTCCATCGCAGGGCTAACACAAAGAGACAGACAACCATTCACTCTCACATCCATACCTAAGGACAATTTAGAATCCCCAGTTGATGCCAATTAACCTCACCTGCATGTCTTTGGCCTGTGGGAGGAAACCGGAGTACCCGGAGTAAACCCACGCAGACACGGGGAGAACATGCAAACACCGCACAGAAGGGTCACCGATGGTCTGGGGGTGGGATCGAACCCACGCTGGTCAAGGGTGGAATCGATCCCATGACCTTCTTGCTGTGCTGTCACTGTGCTAACCACTGCGCCATCGTGCTGCCCACTAATTACACAACATAACAAAAATAATTTTTTTGTAAGTTGTCTGTGTTTTTTCAACTGATTTAAGACAGTTTTGCACCGCTGAATCCAAAAATGACATCCGTTTCTCTCGATCAGGTCAGGTTTTTATGTTAAGTTATAAGCAGTTGTACAGCAGTTGTACAGTTGTACTGTACAGTAAATTGAATAGTAGACATTGATAAAAGTAAGTATATGTAAATTGAATGTTACATCATCATTGTTCAAAATTCAGAGAATTTCAAGAAATAAAAATGAATTTACATGTAAACAAAAACGTAAGAAAACATGTGGCCATAGTTCAAAAAGTTGACCTGATTGAGCAAAACCAATGTGATTTTTGGATTCAGCATATCAAAATTGTCCTAAATCAGCTAAAAAAAACTTAGACAATAAATTTGGTGTTAACCAGTGTTATTAGCATTAGGACGAGTCATACAAATGTAGAGTGATGAAAGGGAGTTAGTTCCTGACCAGACTGGATGAGTCCAAGGACGGATGACTTTTTTGCACGTGGGGAGTTGTTTGGGGCACCTTGTGGGAACTCCTTGTGCAGGGGTGTAGAGTGATGATAACACAGGGTTACAAAAATAATTTTTTTGTATGTTGTCTGTGTTTTTTCGACTGATTTAAGACAATTTTGCACCACTGAATCAGAAAATAACATCTGTTTCTCTCGATCAGGTGCTAAGTAAAAACCTGTAATTACTTAGTACTTACTTAGTACTGTGCATGTACTTACCTTTATATAAAGGTACGTACATATAAATTTGATGTTACATTGTCATTGTTCAAAATTCAGAGAATTTCAAGACATGTAAAGAATTTTGCTTCATATAAAGTGAAAATACCCGTACATGTAAACAAAAACATATAAAAGAACATGTGGCCATAATTCAAAAAGTGGACCTGATTGAGCAAAACCAATGGGATTTTTGGATTCAGCACATCAAAATTGTCCTAAATCAGCTAAAAAAATCTTAGACAATAAATTTGGTGTTGACCAGTGTAATCAAGTCAGTGACGGTAATGCACCTGTAAGGTGGTTGCCAACTGCCAATCAAATCTAAAAGAAGAAGAAGACGAATGTTCTGTGTTTGCTAACTTCCTCAATATTCTTTTGAAGTCGGACAGTTGTTTATCCACTTGCTTTGTAAGTGCGGGAAATATTAACAGCAAACTGATAGAAAGTGTGAATTATAGTGGATTAAAAATGTTTGTAAAAGCACCCAGGAAGATTTCTTTTTTGAATATCTATCTATCACCAAAACCTTATAAAGGATCAAAAAAGAAAAAAAAAAAACTCTTCTAACAAAAACATTAAAAAATAAAATTGGATAATTCTCCACATCTGCAGAAAAAAATAAACCATGCATAGAACAAAAATTTAACCCCTTGCACTCTGGTCAATTTCCCTAAAAACGCCTAAAAATAACATACCCAAAGTAAATCAAAAACTGTTCTTCAACCCTTTGCAGCATCTTCATGGGGTTGGTCTCATTTAAAAGAAAACACTTTGAATTTTTTGGCAAAACAGTCATAATCTCTCTAAGTGCTCCTGCCACTGAGTAACAGTCATCTAAACATACTGAACTTGAAGAAAATAAAGTTCGCCTGAGTGTTTTTTAGATACAAATGCTTGCAAATAACACACAGCTGTCAGATACTAGCTGGAAAATGCAACAGAAATGTACAACCAAGTGTTATCCAGCTGAGGTCAAAATTTTGTAACAATACCACAAAAAATGAATATATTACACAGCTTTTTTTCTCAGGTTGTTCCCAGGCGTTTTAGAACTGGGCCAAATTGTGCCAAATGGCACAGTTTGGATAAACGTCTATAACTTTTGAATGATTCAATATAGAAGCTTGATGTTGGGCTCTAATGAAAGGTGACACTCAAGGCTGTGTGTGTGTGTGTGGGGGGGGGGTTGTTTGTTCATTCATTCATTCATTCATGAATGAATAAACAAGCCCCCCACACACAAAGAAGCATGCCATGTAAAAAGTGTGTGGCTTTTTTTTTTTTACAAGAAAAAATAACCTACAGTGCAATAAAAACTATACTAAAATATCTGCAATGTAGAGGATAACAACTTCCCCCCCCCCCCCCGCTACAGAGGAGCACAGACCGGACCGTGCGCCGCGGTCCGTCATGTGGCGATGACGCACAGTTGTACTTTACCAATCGGTCAAATGTCATTTTTATTACTATTTTCAGTGATAAAGAATAATTTAGCTTATAACACTTACCTGTCCACAACAGCAGTGTCGCTGGCGAACATCTGTTCCTCATTGTCAGACGAACATGACGCTGGTCCGCTTGTTACGACTCGTGGTTCTGGTCACGCGACCCGGTCAAACCATGATTCCATTATTGCGTTTTTGCGCTTCCATGATTGCGGTTTTGGCGAACGATTTTTCAAAAGAAATAAGAACAGTAGTAATAAAAAAAGACTGGCGAATGCTACCGTTACACACAGCAGCTTAGACAAAACAGATTTTACTCACGGGACGCACGCTTTCAATCATCGAACTTCTCTGCTTCAATTGGCTCGTTGTATTCGCAGTCGTTGGTAGGTGGGTCATTCTTGCTAGGTTTTCAGTCATTGGTTCTTCAAGGTTTCAGAAACCCAATTCAAGGCTCTTATTAGTCGAATGATAGGTCAATCAAATCTAAACCAATCAAAGCACTCCTTTGGCTTTCTGTTCGCGGCTGTGTCTGTAGTGGAAGAACAGAAATGCAGCTTTTTTTTTTTTTTCAGTGCGCTCTGAGATGCACAGTGCGCACTAGGACGCACGAGAACGCACTAGGACGCAGAGACGTGACCGCCCGCGGTATCCCGGAGTGCAAGAGGTTAACCAGCATCCCTATGAAGATTGCAAATTTACATGAAAAAGGAGCAGATTTGAGGAAAAAATTGGTAAGTTTGACAAAGTTTTTAATTTACAAAGGAAAAAAAGCTAATTCGAGAAAAAACTGCAAGTTTATGAGAAAAGTTTCAACTCTATAAGAGAAGTTGCAAATTTACAAGAAAAAGTCATATTTGAAGAAAATATGTTGCACATTTATGACCGGCACAAATGTAAATGGGAAAGACAAATTTTTGAGACAAAAGCAGCAGATTTACAAGAAAGTAGGACATTTCAGAAAAGAAATTAATTTCACGAAAGTGAAACAGTAGTAACTAGAAAAGCACTCAGAGCGCAGACCTCCGCCAAGCGCTGCAGTTCCGCCCATACAGTCTTGAGATTCCTTGATCATGAAAACATATGAGAAGCAGTGGTTCAGTAGTTATTCACGAAAATGGCATTTTCCGTAATGGCGGCCACAGTTCCTCCCATACAGTGTTTGTGTGTACGTTTTCAGATCCGTTGACCATGAAAACATATGACTAGCAATTGGATTGACAATGATAGGATTAGTGGTTCAGTAGTTATTGTTGAAAATGGCATTTTCCATAATGGCGGCCACAGTTCCTCCCATACAGTGTTTGTGTGTACGTTTTCAGATTCCTTGACCATGAAAACATATGAGTAGCAATTGGATTGACAATGATAGGAGTAGTGGTTCAGTAGTTATTCACGAAAATGGCATTTTCCGTAACGGCGGCCACAGTTCCCCCCCATACAGTGTTTGTGTGTACGTTTTCAGATTCCTTGACCATGAAAACATATGACAAGCAATTGGATTCACAATGATAGGATTAGTGGTTGAGTAGTTATTGAGGAAAATGGCATTTTCCGTAATGCTGGTTTAGCGCTACATTTCCCCCCATACAGTGTTTGTGTGTACGTTTTCAGATTCCTTGACCATGAAAACATATGACAAGCAATTAGATAGACAATGATAAGATTAGTGGTTCAGTAGTTATTCACGAAAATGGCATTTTGCGTAATGGCGGTTTAGCGCTACAGTTCCCCCCATACAGTGTTTGTGTGTACGTTTTCAGATTCCTTGACCATGAAAACATATGACTAGCAATTGGATTGACAATGATAGGATTAGTGGTTCAGTAGTGATTGTTGAAAATGGCCTTTTCGGTAATGGCGGCCACAGTTCCCCCCATACAGTGTTTGTGTGTATGTTTTCAGATTCCTTGACCATGAAAGCATATGACTAGCAATTGGATTGACAATGATAGGATTAGTGGTTCAGTAGTGATTGTTGAAAATGGCCTTTTCGGTAATGGCGGCCACAGTTCCCCCCCATACAGTGTTTGTGTGTATGTTTTCAGATTCCTTGACCATGAAAGCATATGACTAGCAATTGGATTGACAATGATAGGATTAGTGGTTCAGTAGTTATTCACGAAAATGGCATTTTGCGTAATGGCGGTTTTCTTGTGGACGGTGATGCGGATCACCACCAAAATCTAATCATCTGTAGGATACCCCATTTCTGACAATCTGTGAAAATTTCATGAAAATCCGTCCATAACTTCTTGAGTTATCTTGGTAACAGACAAACAGACAAACAAACAAACCAACGCCGATGATCACATAACCTCCCCCTTTGGCGGAGGTAAAAATGAAAGGACATACAAGAGTAAAACACTATCGTGACTGAAGAATAAAGTGATGCATTAAGTAGATGAGGTAAATAAATGTAAATTATGCCTACATGCTGTTATCATCCTGTGGTGTATTTTACTTTGTGCAATTAAAAAACTAATGAAAAAATTTATACTTTTTTAATGCTTTATACAGTATACCCTTGGCAATGCATGAATGCTGGAGCAATAAATCTCCCTGAATGCTACAAAAAAAACCAAAACACTTTACCGTGTGGAAACATCCACTTTTTAAGTCACGCTGACACACGACATTATGTAATGCCAAAATTGTCACATGTAGGATGCTGTCAGGGAAAGGGACCAATTGTATGGAAGGCCATCCTGTTCAAAACACTGCCACTATGTGTAGTTACATTTCTGAAGAAACACGTCAGGTCAGCATAAGCTATGTATTCATTACAGCCCAGCTGAACTCTGGGAGGAGCAGAGGCTGGGCAGCAGGTCCTTCATATCACTGTTGTTGTATCATCGGGACTAAAGACTGCATGTCTTATTCACTGGGTATTGCTGCTAGTAATACTATCAGATAATAAGCTAAAATAACATCTGAGAATGATGTATAGGTTCAAGTGTTGTAGATGAACAAGGATTCCAGTGGAGGTGAATAGAATTTATAGAAAATAGTTATCAAAACTAGCTGTATCATCAGTAAAGCTAACGCCAGGTGGCCTGTCTGTCACCTCCTCCCCACCAAAGAGCTCCTAATGCAGTTACTGACCAACACTGACCATCTAGGCAAGCTAATGCTAACATATTGATGTAGAATTGCTATAAAAAATACTATATAACAAAATAAGCCAGAATGGCCAGAGCTATATTATCGACTGTGGATTAGTCAATTACGTGGAAACAGAGATGTTTATTAGGGTGACTGAAATGTAATGAAAATAGCAAGATAAACCACACCTGGAAAGCTAACTTCCTAGTAGCAATGTTAGCTCTGAAGCTAATGCCTGGGCTGGTCTTCCCGCTCATCTATGTAGCCAGACAGCTATGCTGACCAATCATAGAGCAGTGGCACATATCAAGGCTGGACTTGCCTTTCTTGATGTAGAGAAAAAACCTGGAACAGTTAAAACAGATAATGGGGCACAAAAACAATATAAAGGCTGTGTGTTTTTATAGAGAAGTGAGCATTTTGATTTTTTTTTAATGTTTTTTATAATCCTGTGACCAACACATTTCACACACATCTCAGAAGGTTAAAACTTACATAAACACAATTTTTCAGTGGATGAAACCTTTCAAAATAAGTTGACTGACATTTTTAAAGCAGGAGCACTTGGTAAAACCAAAGTTAATCTGCTACCTTAAAGGTGATGGAAACAACATACTGTAAGTGTCCAGTAGGTGTCCCACTTACTCTTACCCCACTATAATGTTGTACTAGTTGGTCGAGACAGTTATCAACATGCAGCACAGACTATTGTACAATCTGTTTTTTGGTGATTACATGCCAAATACAGCATGTCAGGCAAGGACTGTTTTGTGGTATGAATGACGAAACATGACATCACATAGTTATGGTGCTGGCTGTGACATCCTTGCTGACTGCCATAGTTCTTGTCATCTAGCTGCCCAGATGTAAATATTATGATTGTTTTGGACCCGTTAAAAATGTTTTTAAAAGTATATTTTCCATCAATATATTATTTTTATGATGAAAGATTTTAATTCTGCATCTTTCGAAACATTTTGTTGAATTATTTAAAAAAAAACACTAAAATATGGGATAAAGTAATAAAAGGGGATAGGTGAATCTCAACTATGTCAGCAAACTGTGTCCTGCCACATAACTGAGCCATAGTATCAGTTTACTATTGTATTTCTTTTATAATTTGTCACCTATATCTCTATTGCTGAATGTGTGCTGAAGCTGGCAGTGCTGCACTGCAACTAACAAATGAAGACCACCTTTTAACCTGTAGCTGTTTTTCCCTGCATCTTTTTCTTTTTTTAAAGGGGTTTGAAGTCTTTTTTTTTTTTTTTTTCAAGCAAAGCTCTTGGCACCCCACAATTGACGTCATTCCCGACCACTGGTTCACACTAAAATAGGTCTCACGGCTAAGTTAGGAAACTCATAGCATGCTGGAGGAATGTTTAAAACAACAAACAATTAAGCAGCCTGCCATTCCATTCTTCACATGTTCAAAGAGGTTTGCTTCAGAAGAGCAGCACTTTGACTCAGCAGCACAGTAGATGTTTCTAAAATTTGCTCATCTTTTTTTTCCTTTTTCATGGTTTGATCACATGAAAATTTATCAGAGATCTGAGCATTTTCTGTTCCCGTGTCCTGTTGACCCACATCTAATGAAGTGAGCTGTGTGAATGTGAATACTGTAGTTTTATTTTAAGCTCTCAGAGCTCTACCAGGCCCACCCTCAGACTATCACTCCAAAGCTGTTATGGGTGGCTGTTTACATTATTAGTAAATAATTTTGTGTCTCTCTGACAGCATAAAATCCCTCAATGTTGCTCAAGTTAGATGAATGTCTCATCATATTTATTCACAAATTTGTGATCATGCTTTTAGTCGAGTCTTTTTTTTCTTTTGCTGTTGCTCATTTAGACTTGTCTAGTTTTGTGAAGACGTGCTATTGATTGTTTCCTAATCGTGATGCTGTCTAGTTGTAATCAGACAGCAATCAAACAGTCATGGCAGATTTCTGTGTGCTGCTCAGCTTGTTGATTTAGTTCAGTTCAGACAACAATGTTCATCTTGACATGTGCACAGTTACTTGTACAAATCCCAGTCCCAATGAAGTTGGGACGTTGTGTAAAACGTACATAAAAACAGAATACAATGATTTGCAATTTGCAAAGACAGTATATTAAATGTTCAAACTGATAAACTTTATTTATCCATCCATCCATCCATCCATCTTCTACTGCTTTTCCGGAGGTCCGGGTCACGGAGGCAGCAGTTCAAACAGAGAAGCCCAGACTTCCCTCTCCCCAGCCACCTGCTCCAGCTCTTCAGAGTGGATACCAAGGCGTTCCCAGACCAGCTGGGAGACATAGTCTCTCCGAGTCCTGGGTCTGCCCAAGGGTCTCCTCCCAGAGGGACGTGCCCGTAACACCTCAAGTGGGAGGCGTCCAGGATGCATCCTGATCAGATGCCCATACCACCTCAACTGGCTCCTTTCAATGTGGAGGAGCAGCGGTTCTACTCTGAGCCTCTCCCGGATGACTGAGCTCCTCACCCTGTCTCTGAGGGTGAGTCCAGTGATCCTACGAAGAAAGCTCATTTCAGTCGCTTGTATCCACGATCTCGTTCTTTTGGTCATTACCCAAAGCTCATGACCATAGGTGAGGGTAGGAATGTAGATTGACCGGTAAATTGACAGCTTTGCCTTGGAGCTCAGCTCCCTCTTCACCACAACAGACCGGTACAATGTCCGCATCACTTCAGATGCTGCTCCAATCAGTCTGTCAGTCTCTCGCTCCATTCTCCCCTCACTCGTGAATAACACCCCAAGATACTTAAACTCCTCCACTTGGGGCAGGAGCCTGTCCCCAACCTGGAGAGGACAATCCACCTTATTCCGGCTGAGGACCATGAACTCTGGCTTGGAGCCACTGATTCTCATCCCAGCCGCTTCACACTCAGCGGCAAACCGTCCCAGTAAGAACTGTAGGTCATTGCTGGATGAAACCAACAGGACAACATCATCTGCAAACAACAGAGATGAGATCCTGTGGTCACCAAGCATGACACCCTCCGTTCCCTGGCTGTGCCTAGAAATCTTGTCCATAAAAATTATGAACAGGATCGGTGACAAAGGGCAGCCCTGGCGGAGTCCAACTCTCACTGGGAATGAGTCCGATTGAGTGTTGGCAATACAAACCAAACTCTCACAGCAGTCATACAGAGACTGAATAGCTCGTAACAACAAGCCCGATACCCCATACTCCTGAAGCACCCCCCACAAAAAAAAGAGGGACGCGGTCGAATGCCTTCTCCAAGTCCACAAAACACATGTGAACTGGTTGGGCAAACTGCCACAAACCCTCAAGGATTCTCAAGAGGGTAAAGAGCTGGTCCAGTGTGCCACGGCCGGGACGAAAACCACATTGCTCCTCCTGAATCCGAAGTTCGACCAATGGCCGGACTCTCCTCTCCAGTACCTTGGCATAGACCTTCCCAGAGAGGCTGAGGAGTGTGAACCCTCTATAGTTGGAGCACACCCTTCGCGCCCCTTTTTTGAAGAGAGGAACCACCACTCCGGTTTGCCATGACAAAGGCACTGCCCCTGACCTCCATGCAATGTTGCAGGGGCGTGTCAACCATGACAGCCCTACAACATCCAGGATCTTGAGGTACTCAGGGCGAAACTCGTCCACCCCCAGGGTCCGGCCACCAAAGAGATTTTTAACCACCTTGGCGACCTCAGCCCCTGTGATAGGCGAGTCGTCCACAAGCCCTGCTTCCTCTGTGGAAGTCATATCAGTGGGATTGAGGAGATCCTCGAAGTATTCCTTCCACCGCCCAATGATATGTCTATTCGAAGTCAACAGCGCCCCATCCGCACCATATACAGTGTGGACAGGGAGCTGCTTCCCCCTCCTGATCCGCCGGACAGTTTGCCAGAATCTATTCGAGGCCAACTGAAAGTCTTGTTCCATGGCCTCACCGAACTCCTCCCATACCCGAGTTTTTGTTTCAGCAACCACCCGAGCTGCACTCCACTTGGCCTGCCGGTACACCTCAGCTGCTTCGGGAGTCCCACAAGCCAACCAAGCCTGATAGGACTCCTTCTTCAGCTTAATGGCCCCCCTCACCACTGGTGTCCACCACTTGGTTCGAGGGTTGCCACCACGAGATGCCCCGACGACCCTGCGGCCGCAGCTGTGGGCCGCTGCTTCAACAATGGAGGTGGAGAACATGGCCCATTGACACTCCATGTCTCCAGACTCCCTCGGAATGTGGTTGAAGTTCTTCCGGAGGTGGGAGTTGAAGACCTCCCGGACAGGGGCCTCAGCCAGACGTTCCCAGCACACCTTCACTATATGTTTGGGTCTGCCAAGTCTGAATGGCATCCTCCCCTACCATCAGATCCAACTCACCACAAGGTAGGGATCAGTTGACAGCTCTGCACCTCTCTTTACCCAAGTGTCCAAGACATACAGTCGCAGGTCTGATAACACGATAACAAAATCGATCATCGGCCTGCGACCTAGGGTGTTCTGGTGCCAGGTGCACATATGGACACTCTTATGCTTGAACATGGTGTTCATTATGGACAAACTGTGGTTAGCACAGAACTCCAATAACTGATACACCACTCGGGTTCAGATCGGGCAGGCCGTTCCTCCCAATCACCCCCTTCCGGGTTTCACTGTCGTTGCCCACGTGCGCATTGAAGTCCCCCAGTAGGACAATGGAGTCTCCAAGAGGAGCACCTTCCAGCACCCCAGTCAGAGACTGCAAAAAGGGTGGGTACTCTGAACCATTACTTGGTGCATAGGCACAATTGATGGTCAGGACCTGTTTCCCAACCCAAAGGCGCAGGGAAACAACCCTTTTGTCTCCAATATAGAGGCAGCAAGGTGGGGGAGTACAAGAATACCCACCCCTGCTCGTCACCTCTCGCCCAGGGCAACTCCAGAGTAGTCCAAGCTCCAGCCCCTCTCCAGGAGACTGGTTCCAGAACCAGAGCTGTGTGTTGAGGTGAGGCCGACTATATCTAGCCGGTATCTCTCAACCTCATGCACCAGCTCAGGCTTCTTCCCCAAACTTTATTTATTTATTGCAAATATTAACTCATTTTGGATTTGTTGCCTGCACCACATTCCAAAAAAGCTGGGACAGGGTCAAGAAAAGACTGGCAAAGTTGAGGAATGCTCAAAAAACACCTTCTTGGAACATTCCACAGGTGAACAGGTAAATTAGAAGCAGATGAGTCTTAGGATTGGGTTGAAAATCAGCGTCATTGAAAGGTTTAGTCATTCACAAGTAAGGATGGGGCAAGGCTCACCACTTTGTGAACAACTGGGTGAGCAAATAGTCCGTCAGTTTAAGAAGAACATTTCTCAATGTACAATTGCAAAGAATTTAGGGATTTCATCATCTGCAGTCCATAATATAATCAAAAGATTCAGACAATCTGGAAGAAATTTGTGCACATAAGCGACAAGGTGGAAAACCAACATTGAATGCTTGTGACCTTTGATACCTCAGGCAGCAGTGCATTAAAAACAAACATCATTCTAATACAAAAACTCAGACACTTGAGACTCAAAACCTCTCTCTGTAACTCGGTGCTGGACTTTCTCACAGGGAGGCCACAGAACATGCGGGTTGGCAGCAACACCTCCAAGACCATCACACTGAGCACAGGGGCCCCACAAGGGAGTGTGCTCAGCCTGCTGCTCATCACCCTGCTGACCCATGACTGTGTAACAGACTACAGCGCCAACCACATCATCAAGTTTGCAGACGACGCAATGTTAGTGGGCCTCATCACCAATAATGAGGAGGCCAACTACAGGAATGAGGTTAGCCAACTGGTCCAGTGTTGTAAAAACAATAATCTCTTCCTGAACGTGGGAAAAACCAAGGAGATATGTGGTCAGCTTCAGGAGGGGACACACACAGCATCCCCCTCTGATCATCGATGGAGCAGCTGTGGAGAGAGTGAGGAGCACCAAGTTCCTGGGGGTGCACATCTCTGAGGACCTTTCCTGGTCCAAGAACACCACATCACTGGCCAAGAAGGCTCAAACTTGCCTCTGTTTCCTCCACAAACTGGGGAGAGCACGAGTCCCGCCCCCATCTTGTGTTCTTTCTACCAGGACACCATTGAGAGCATCCTCACCAGCTGCATCACAGTGTGGTATGGAAGCTGCACCGCCTCCTGCCGGAAGATGGTACAACACACATTGAAAGCAGCCAACAAGATCATCAGTACCCCTCTGCCCCCCCCCCCCCCGGACATCTACCTCACCGCAGAGCCATAAACATTGCAGGTGACACCTCCCACCCCTCACACTCCCTCTTCAGCCCCCTGCCCTCGGGGAAAAGGTACCGGAGCCTCCGGGCCCGCTCCACAAGACTGCTGAACAGCTTTGTTCACTAGGCCATCAGGACCCTGAACTCTGTCCACTCTCCCCCCTTCCCCTGGAAACATAACGCACTCACCGGCACAATAACTACCTCAGCTGTTTGCACAGAAAGACTGGCACACCAACAGTAATACGTCTGCTGCTGTGTGTCTCTGCACTTTGCTGCAACCATTTGCACAAATTCCATACCTGCTGCTATCTGTTACTGCAATAGTGGTCATGTGCAGTCCAACATGAAGCATTTTTATTCTGATCAGGCTTTTAATCCGGTTACTTGTGTCCATGTAAACATAGGAGAGAGAAACGGCATTTCAATTGTCCTGTTCATTCGTTGGCCTCCGTCGGTCTATGATGACCATGGAAGAGAATCCTAAACGTCTACTCTGCTGGAACAGCACCGCCTGTGGCTGAACAGGCCGATGCGCACCGGTGTTCTACCTTCCAGCGTTGGGCGTTGGTAGGATTCAAGCCTAGGCAGGAAGATATGGAGGACAAGATGTTGCCCATGCAGCATGTCCCCCCTCTCCACGTCACTGATGAATCCAAAGGAACAGCAGGGCTGCTATAGTTTGGCACCAGCGCCGTCGCAGGAGCTGCCAGGACAATGTTGAGCACAACAGAGAACTGCCTTAGGGGCTCCGACTCCGGATTTTTCCTCAGGGTTGACTCCCAAAGCCTTTCCCGTGACCGGGTGTGCCGCAAGGCAGCGGAGGTTTGAAATCAGGGTTTACCTTCCCCTAGATGGGCTACCTTCCCAGGTTGATGAGCCACCATCTACCCAAAGCATCTGGTTTTAAGGCGCCAGAGATCTGCCCTCGCCCCTTCTCCTATTAGTAAAAGCAGTTCCGCCGGGCTTAGAGACTAAACCACACGGGCAGGCTAGGAGCTGGACTTAGTTGTCAGAGGCTTTTCGAGACGCACGCCGTAAGGAGCATTTTATGAGCACTGGGAGCTTAACCCCAGTGCCGCTCCTGGCTATGACAACCTTGGAACCAATTCTCCTGTATGTCCTGTACATATAGTAGTATTGACAAATAAAATCTTTGATCTGGATCTTTGAATCTTAAAGCATATTGGTACATGGGCTCAGGAACACTTTGGAACACCATTGTCAGTTAAAACAGTCACTCCATTTACAAGTGCAAGTTAAAACTCTACCATGCAAAGTGAAAGCCATATATCAACAATACCCAGAAATGTCGCTGTGTGCTCTGGGCCCATCTGATACAAAGTGGAAAAGTGTTCCGTGGCCTGACAAGTCCACATTTCAAATTGTTTTTGGAAATCATGGACGTCATGCCCTCTGAGAAAGGACCATCAAGATTGTTGTCAGCGTTAAGTTCAAAAACCAGCATCTGTGATGGTATGGGGGTGAGTTAATGTCCATGGCATGAGTAACTTGCACATCTGTGAAGGTAACATTAATGCTGCATGGTACATACAGGTTTTGGAGTAATATATGCGGTCATCCAAGCAGCATCTTTTTCAGGGACATCCCTGCTTATTTCAGCAAGACAATGCCAAACCACATTCTGCATGTGTTACAACAGCATGGCTTCGTAGTAAAAGAGTGTGGGTACTAGACTGGCGTGCCTGCAGTTCAAACCTGTCTCCCACTGAAAATGTGTGGCGTATTATGAAGGACAAATTATGACAACGGAGACCCTGAACTATTGAGCAACTGAAGTCATACATCAAGCAAGAATGGGAAAGAATTCCACCTACAAAGCTTCAACAATTAAGGCCTTTAGTTACTCCGCAAGAACAGAGAAATTTGTTCTCTCTCCCAGGGCTGCAAGAACAAAATGTCATTTTATTCTTGCAGCCTTGGCTTGGGAGTTCTTGCAGCTTGTTCTTGACACCTCATCATGGCAGAACTTTTTTTTCTTGTGTATTGTCCGACAACTATTGTGTGATTGGTCAGAAATTTGATTTTCCCAGGAGTTCTGCACTTGAGTTTCTTCTGAAGTATGAAATGTCCTTGCCAGAAAGAACTTTGTTCTTGTTCTTGCAACCTCAAGAAAAAGAAAAAAAAAAAATCTTTGTTCTTGCGGATTATGTACAGGCCTTTAGTGTCCTCAGTTCCTAACTGCTTATTGAGGGTTATTAAAAGGAAAGGTTACATGGTGGTTAGCATTTTGTATTTCAAAGAGGCTAAGTGGCAGAGGAATAGAAGAAGAATGAATATTGATTACAAATGAAGTTTTAATTTCTGACCAGCCTGTCCAGTAACACTCAAAACTTTAAATCCTATTAAAAGGGTAACACTTTACAATAAGGGTCTCCTTATCTCCTTATAAAGGACTTATAAATAGATTATAAATAGTTATTAGTTAGGTTATAAATGCTTTATAAATCATGAATAAAAAGCTATAACCTATTTCACACATCGATGTAGGCTCACTGTTGGGGAACTGTCCAAAGGGAGCCTTGCTGTAAAGTGTGTTATAAATTGTAGGATATGCTTAATAAATCAGTGTTGCATGTCTACTGACAGATGAGATAATGTAAGCTGAGCAACCTGTAAAATGTGAGATTCGACAGGATAGATACAAAAGTGTGCCACTTGGTCTTGCCGAATAATGAGCCTACATTGATTTAAGTTTACACACATACAGGCGGTACAACCGAATGTGTTTAGAGTTTCTCTTTTCTGTTCATCCTGGGTTTTGCTCTGGGATGTATTTTGTATTTTATGACTTAGTCTCTGGGGGTTTGTTTCACTTAGTTCTGCACTTATTTTGGTGATATTTTCTACATAGAGAATCTGTTGTTTTTTTGTATTTATTATGAGTTATCATTGAATATTCCTGTGTTCAGTGTTAGTTTCTGGTTTGTGTGATTTTATGACTCGTTCCTGTTGAGTTGGATTATGCACTGTCTGTTTTCCTGCATTGAGTTTACTGTTTAGATTGTCTCACTGAACAAACAACTTGAAGTTCACCATTCACCATGACTGCAGTTGGGTCTGCAATTCTCCTTTGCCCTGAAATCCCACTTAATTATATTTTCATATTATTCCATTCCAGTTCCATAGAAATATTCTATTCACCTGACTGGTGCCACGTATTCTACGATGCTGATTAAACAGTTTGAGTCTTTGTTGTACATGTGTGGGTTGGGCTGACCTTGTAGGATAGAGCCTGCATGAAGTAGATCTCTAAAACACTGAACATATGATTTTTCAGCAGTGGTAAAAAATACAATCTTCTAGTTTTCGTTGCAAGTTTCTGTTGCAATCCTGGAATTTCCCCATTGTGGGACTAATAAAGGCTTATCTTATCTTATCTTATCTTAATGAAACCAGAATTTAAAATTCTGTAAGAATGCTAACTATGATATCTCTCTATATAATAACCTTTTACACACATACAGAAACCATTATGTTATTACTATATAGGCTGATAGGATATTATGTCTGCTAAATCTGAAGAGGAAAAAATGTTGTCAATAATGAGTTCTGCTATTATTAAAAGTATTTTTGTAAACTTAAGCCTTTGGTGGCTATTCTTTTATATTCTGGGATATAGCAGGTTTATCCATAATGGCTTTGTCATTGAGCAGAACCAAAGGTCAAGCATGTTTGCTAGATCCTGGTTTATTGCTCTATAGCAGTCTAGATTAAAGTAAAGAAGGGTAGTTGTCAACTATAAAATTCAAGCAAAGCTAAAAAATAATTCCTTATGTAGTCCAGACATTGTAATTTTATTAATGTAACAAGCAATAGATATAAAGTAAACTAGAAAGCACAAATCTTCACCAAGGCAGATCATTTTTCTCCCTCTTATTTTAATTTTTCCCAAAAACCTGTTAATGATCTGCAGACAGCTCCCTCTGCTGGTCACCTGCTAAACATCCGATAAAGCACAGCAATCATTCCCCTCTTTGAAATCTTAAAAAAAAAACTTCCTGGAGGCTGAGAGTGATTCAGGTAATCGGTCGTTGATCATTTCCAGCCCCTGCTGAAAATTTATTCAAAATCTGTAAGTTTTAATTGTTAAATGCCATAAACAAATAAACAAGCAAAAGCATAACCTTGGCAGAGGTAACTAGCTGAGTCACTATCAGTGAACTGTATTTCAAACTGCCTGAAATCTATGATTAAATGTTGTCTGACATCTGGTGTTGTTACATAAACTTTACTCTTCCCCAGTGCCATTAATGGAGAAATTGTAGTGTGAGGATAATGTGTATTGTAGAACTTTACAATTCAATTTTTTTAATGTTGTGGTTTTTTTCTCTTTACAGATGATGCATCAGCAAAAGAAGTCAGCAGGGTGAGTTTCTGTTTATCTTCAAGTATGATTGTGTTTGATACATCATTACTGGTCTTTATATTATTATTTTAAACGTTGTGATTTGCACAGTAAGCTTTATGCAAAGTTTCACATTTCAGGCATATCATATACAGTGTTTCCTCTGGCTTAAAGACCTTGTTGGCGTGGTGGCAACATATTTTCCCTGGGGGCGGGGGCGCAGTAAACATACCAGAATATGTTAATTTTATTCTATTTATTTCTTTTCAAAATTTTATACAGTAATATGGAACTTACCATTTGAAGTATTGTACGGTCGAGGCTTGAATATTGGGCCAGTTGGGGTCCCACCTAGACATCCTGTGTTTAGACTTCTTAGTGGTGTTATCCTTCTCTCCTTCCTCTGCCTGAACTCTTTCTTCTCCTTGGCTCCTCTCTTCTGTCTCATCTTGCCCTCTCTGAGCTCTGTCTAATTCAGGTTCTCTCTCTGTCTATGGTGGTATACAAACAGGTTAGAAAATATCAAGTGTCATGTTTTGTCCTGCAGGATTTTTTTTGGCATGGTTTACATAAATGACAAAAATATGTGTATTTTTTTGTATTTTTATTCTAGTGTTTCTTTTTTTCCATTGAGAGAGTAGAGAAGGGAAAGAAACATTCATAATAGTAATGTACTCATGCATACTTAAAGGCCAAATGTCACGTAATTTTTTTTTCTAAATGACAACGAATTTAGATAAAATACACATAGCTTAAACCAAATATTCATACCGGAGACCATATCACCCACCTGTATTTACATAATTGCACAAAATACACCAGGTGAAGGCCCCACCTTGCTTGCTGGCTTGTGACAGCCAGTCCAGACCACGCCCATGTTTTTGACATCACCAGTTGTACCCTGGCTGCCCTGCCTATCCACATTCACACTTATCAACATTGGACAATCATGACGGAAAGTGACAGCGATTGTGAACAAATTAGTTTAGTTTTGTCTCTTTTTTTTTTGTCTTTTTTTTTTTTTGTCAGTGGTTCAGACAGTGACAGAGGCATAGAACCTTACCGGTTCGAGCCGTCCGAGACGGAATCAGATGCTTTGTCTGATGACAACAGTTCCAACGATGACAAGAGAGCAGAACCAGTGGAAAATGTCATTGAACTGGACATTAATCGCCTCCAGAATTGCGAAGCCGAAGGGGGTCTGTCGAGGGCGCCCCATAAATATTGATTTTTCGGAAGCCATTATTATTACAGTGGAGGAGAGCCGCTGCTGTCAAGAAATTGACCAGATCAATATGAAAATGGAGGCGCATACCTGTCAAGTGAGACGTTTTCGCCGTATTTTAATACCGTAAAATGCGGCTATAAGGGACAGCGGAGTAATAATGGACATTTCTCTGGGAAATGTTTTCATACCCGTCAAGTGAGACGTTTTCGCCGTATTTTAGTGCCAAGCGCGGCTGTGGGGGACGGCGCAGTGGTGGACACTTTTCTGGGAAATGTTTTAAATGTAGTTCGTGTTGTTATTGTCAAATATTTTAAGGAAAATACGGGGAAAATGCAATTTTAGCAAAAACGGGCGTATTGCCATTTCTGTACGCCCAAAACAAAAACATACGGGAAAAAAAACTGAGTGTCTTGAGGAGCACTCCTGTGTGTGATCCCCCACAGCTGGTGCTGGCTCAGCCTGAGCTATTATCACTACAACGAGAAGTGTGGAGTCAATCATTAGTTTGATTGTCTGGGCGGGCTGATCGCTCAGCTTGAGCTATTCTCACTACAATGAGAAGTCATTAGGACAATGGTTTAACACGTTCAGCTGTGCAGCGGTTGCGGAACAGACAGAGATCGCCTGACAAATACAGAATTCTGCTTTTTTTTTTTTATTTTGCGCTGGACGCTGAGTTGTGTTGTTATTGTCAAATATCCATGAATCCTTAAAATATTTGACAATAACAACACGAGTTGCATTTGGGGCATTTCCCAGAGAGGTGTGCCTTGTTGCTCCGCCGTTCCTTATAGCCGCTTTTTACGGTGTTGAAGTACGGCGAAAACGTCTCACTTGACGGGTATGAAAACATTTCCCAGAGAAGTGTCCCTTATTACCCAGCTGTCCCTGATAGTCCCGTTTTAAGGTATGGGTGAAATATCCAATTTTTTCTTTCTTGTTGCTCACTTCAACCTTCCAGTCTCCATATAAACAATCAATTGAAATACCCCAAGCATCAAACTAGGGTACAATCGATTTCGTCACTTCCGCCTTCTTCCCCAGGCGATTCCAGGGGCCGTGTCAGGCCAAGCGCGGCAGTTTTAAATTAACGAATATTCCGTTGTTACTGAAGCATATGCACCAAGACCCGAACGGATCGGTTCCCTTTTATATCTAGTTTCAAGATATTTAAAGTACCCTGTTACGTGACATTTGGCCTTTAACTTATATGATCACTTGGGTATAGTAACCAGAAATTCTACTCATGTAAAAGCAGTGCTTTGAAATTAATAATTGAAATTAGACAACCAAAAATCTTTACTTGACTTAAGGGTACCAAGAGCACCCACTTAAAAACTTGAGTAATGACTTCAGTCTTGAAGGTTTGAATCAATTTTCTTATAGTTTTTGTACATTTCTCTGTAAATCTATCCAAAGTTGAAACCATGTTCCTCAAATTTGTAATTTCCTCTTGTAAAATTGACTTTTCTTGTACATTTGAAACTTTATTATAAATTTGTGGATTATTTTATGACTACTTTTTGTCTATTTTTTAAAATAAAATTACTGTTTTTTAGATAAATTTGAAACAGACTGTGGTAATTTTTTTTTTACTTTTTCCTTATAACAATTTACATTTTTGTCCCTAATTTTGCAGTCAGAACAGAACAATAATTTAAGTCTCATTACAAAGAAAAAATATTAATAAAATTGTATTTAATGAAATAAATTAACTTAAATGACCAAGGATGCAGTTATTTCTGTTATAATATTTCTTTATATTTATAGTTTGGGGTTTTTTTTGTTTTTTTCTTTAGAAATCTCACCACCCAGACAGCAGGAAAAACCTCTCTTGTTTTGAAATCAGATGTTGGCACGTTTAGTTTGTCTGAAGGCTGCTGACAGGTTAAAGTCATTGACTTCGTGATTTTCGGTAATCTTAACCTGCCAGGTACATAATAGGGAACTGTAGTGGACTCTAAAGACATAATTCACCACAATATGTGTTCATGTACAGAATGATCTGTTTAGGCAGTTATAGTTGTGCTCTCAGGCTTTCTCATCAGGCACCTCTCTAGGCAGCCACTTAAGGACCTCAGTTTAGAGTGAAAAGAGCGCTAGCATTTTTAGCTGTTGCTTTTTGTCACTGCCACTGGAGAATAAAAACAGCACACCTGCTCATGTGAGAAAAGAGAGAAATTGCCAGTCTCTTCATTCCTGCAATTCCTGCTGAACATAACTTAATATTGTAGTAACTGGTGAAATATATCCTCAGCAATTCATCAGTCCCCCTGGCCTTACCCTTCATATGAAGCCGGCTGCATATGAATTCTAACCACATCTCTTAGCTAAGCAACTCTTCCATTATTGCTGCCGTTTCCAGCGGGTTAAAACCATGATAAATGCCTCCAGTGCTTACATACCTCTTCTGATTTTTTTCCGCGTTTAAAGTACTTTCACAAACTCGTGTTTCTGTCAGACAGTCACGCTTATCGAGACACTGCCTGCTGACTGACTGGAAAATTTGCGTGGGCGGGGCGCTTCTAAACTCCGCGCGGATGATGGCCATGCCCGTTGTTCGTGTGCGCGCTTGTGGAAAGTCATTGCTTCATATATTTTTCTTAAAAAATTCATATCTCCTTGGTGTGGTGGTAAAATTTCTGGCGAGGCAGGCCGCCACCGAGAAATGTTACCAGAGGAAACCCTGCATATAACTTTGGTCCCTCTAAAGCTGACTTCATGTTATGTTTGCCAATTATGGTCATAGTCAGGACTGCTCACTGTGCTTCAGTGTTTGCAGTAATATTATGGTGTACTGTAAGATGCTAATTAACTATGGACTTTATTTATAAAATTCAGTTTATGTGACATTGTCATATTCATTGTGAAAGAGTTTATAAATTCATACCTGTAAGTTCTTGACCAAGATACAGCAGAACTGTGATGTTTATCAGTAAAAGGACCAGACACTGTAGATGTTCAGGTTACTATAGATATAGTAAGTAATAAGAATACTGCATTAAGGAACCACATACATATATACTGTATGTACTGTACATCCTGCTGCACAGTAGTCTCTCATGAGGGGACACAGTTGTCAGAGGGCCAGTAGTAAAGAGTATGTGGCTCATGCTACATGTACGTATGTTTACACCTTCAGGAGACCAGGTGTTAACAGCCCACAGAAGGGACATACACGCATATGCAGAGGGAAAGAAGAAGTCCACTTGGCCCCTCTATGCGTCACTCATACGTATGTGCAAACAGGATGTGGGAGGATAGAAGGCATCCCTAGGGAAGGCTTTATTGTACGCCGCTCTCCCACCGTCCTGTCCTCTCCACGGTCGCAGAAATAGATGGCTCTTTAGCTTTGTACACGCAAGAGGTTGGCCTCTTACATAACCACACATTTAAGCTGAGGCTGACCAGCAGAGCTGCCAGGGTTCTACTCCCAACTGTGGGGCTTCAGCAGTCTCCTCGCAGGACTGCAGGGGATCTCAGAGTCAGAATGCAGTGAAGTGGGGGTGGGGGTATTTTGATGAAACTGTGTTTGAGTGGAGAGAGGACAGTCCCCTTTCATTCACAAATGTTAAAAAAAAAATCATTTGGTCATATTCTCTAATGTGTAGTAATCTGCAGTAAAAATAAAGGTGATGCATTACAGAGTGTAAGCTGTTTGTCATAACTCTTGCTGTGTTTGAAAATTCAATCCCAGTGCTTATTTCCCCCAGTGGGGGGAAAAAGTATTGAACACATCAACGTTTTTTCAAAATACATACAGTATTTTCAATGAGGCTGCTCAGATAGACGTTTCACCAAACCTCGTATTAACTTAAGAAATTCACGCATATAAAGAAATCAAAACATTCTATTGAACATGCTAACTGAATTTTTTCAGTCATTAGTGGAGAAGCCTTTATTTGTGATGACAGTTTGAAAACCCTTCCAGTATGAAGACACTAATCTCCTGCAGTGCTCACATGGGAGTTTGGTCCAGTCTTCTGAACAGGCTGCGTTTAAATCCTGAAGATTCTGGGGACCCTTTTCTGAATCCTGATTTAAATCACATAACTCGCTGGGCCATTCTAAGAACTTAATTTTCTTTGTTGCAAACCAGTTCAGTTTCCTTTACTGTGTTTTTGGGATAATTGTCCTGCTGGAAGGTCCTTCCCATCTCATTCTCATCATTCTAGTGCATGGCACATTCATACATGGCTCCATTCATTGTTCCTTCAATTACAGTATATGAAATCTGCCAGTGCCGTGAATTGAGAAACAGCCCCACAACATGATGCTTTCATCTCTAAACTTCACTGTTGAAATTGTTTTGGATGATGAGCAGTGCCATTTTTCATCCAAATATGCTTTGTAGTATGACAGCCAAAATGTTCTATTTTTGTGTCAGACTACATTCTCCCACTATGTTCTCATGTTGTTTTATAGGCTTATCTAAAAAGTGTTCGGCAAACATTAAAAGAGCTTCAACATGCTTTTTCTTTAATAATGGAATCTTGTGAGGTAAGCATGCATGGAGCCCATGGCTGTGGAGTGGTGGCTTAGTTGGTAGAGCATCCGCCCCACACCCGGGAGGCAGGGGTTCAAATCCCGGCCGGGTCATGCCAAAGACCATATAAAAGTGGAACTTCCTGCCGTCCAGCTTGGTGCTCAGCAATAAATGGAATGGAGGAGGGAACTCTGTGGCGGCGCCTTGCATGGCAGCGGCCCTCTGATTCTGCTCTTGGGGTGTGTGTGATTTACACTGTAGATAGGTAAAGCACAATCTCGTTCTGCTGTACATGATTGGTTGTACGGTTGAATGACAATAAGGGTGATTTAATTTAATTTAATGCATGGAGCCCATGGCTGTGGAGTGCAAGTCTTTCTGGATCTCTTGTCCTTGGCTGTCAGATATCTTGTGAGGAGCTTCTGTATGTGGCCAGTTGATGGAAGAGTGATGTTCCTTCCACTTGCAGACTGTGCTTACTGGAAGATTCAGAAGCTTTGATATATGTCCATCCATCCATTCATCCACCCATCCATTTTCTACCACTTTTCCAGAGGTCCGGGTAGTGGAGGCAGCAGCTCAAGCAGAGAAGCCCAGACTTTCCTCTTCCCGGCCACCTACTCCAGCTCTTTAGAGAGGATACCAAAACATTCCCAGGCCAGCTGGGAGATGTAGCCTCTCTAGCCTGTCCTGGGTCTGACCCGGGGTCTCCTCCCAGTGGGACATGCCCGAAACACCTTGAGTGGGAGGTGTCCAGGAGGCATCCTGATCACATGCCCATACCATCTCAGCTGGCTCCTTTTGATGTGGAGGAGCAGCGATTCTACTCTGTGCCTCTCCAGGATGACTGAGCTCCTCACCCTATCTCTGAGGGTGAGTCCAGCAATCCTATGGCTAAACTCATTTCAGCCACTTGTATCCATGATCTCATTCTTTTAGTATTACCCAAAGCTCATGACTATAGGTGAGGGTAGGCAGATAGATTGACCGGTAAATCGACGGCTTTGTTTTTGAGCTCAGCTCTCTCTTCACCACAACAGGCCAGTACAAGGTCTGCATCACTGCAGACGTTGTTCCGATCCATCTGTCAATCTCTTGCTCCATTCTCCCCTCACTCGTGAATGAGACCCCGAGATACTTAAACTCCTCCACTTGGGGCAGGAGCTTGTCCCCAACCTGGAGAGGACAATCCACCCTTTTCTGGCTGAGGACCATGGACTCTGACTTGGAGGTGTTGATTCTCATCCCAGCCAATTCACACTCAACAGCAAACCATCCCAGCAAGACCTGTAGGTCCTTGGTCGATGAAGCCAACAGGACAACATCATCTGCAAACAACAGAAATGAGATCCTGTGGTCACCTAATATGACACCCTCCGTTTCTTGGCTGCACCTAGATACCCTGTCCATAAAAATTATGAACAGGATCGTGACAAAGGGCAGCCCTGGCGGAGTCCAACTCTTACTGGAAATAAGTTTGAGTGTTGGCAATACGAACCAAACTCTTACAACTGTTGTATAGGGACCAGATAGCTCGTAACAACAAGGCCAATACCCCATACTCCCACAGCACGCCCCACAAGAGACCACGAGGGATGTGGTCGAATGCTTTCTCCAAGTCCACAAAACACATGTGAACTGATTGGGCAAACTCCCACGAACCCTCGAGAATTCTCGAGAGGGTAAAGAGCTGGTCCGATGTGCCACGGCCAGGATGAAAACCACATTGCTCCTCCTGAATCTGAGGTTCAGCTAATGATTGGACTCTCCTCTCCAGTACTAGACCTTCCCAGGGAGGCTAAGAAGTGTGATCCCCCTAAAGTTGGAACACACCCTCCATTCCCCCTTCTTAAAAAGAGGAACCACCACCCCAGTTTGCCATGCCAAAGGCACTGTCCCCGACCTCCACGCAGTATTGCAGAGGCGTGTCAACCATGACAGCCCTACAACATCCAGAGCCTTGAGGTATGAGGGGGGACTGAAACGTTCAAAGGCTGACTATGATGCAGTGGTCAAATTTGACCAGATGTGGTTTATTTTTTTCCAATATAGTCTCCAATAGTCTATCTGAAAAGACACAATGCAGTTGGTATCAGAAAAGATTGAATTTAATGCATGGATAGTTTCGTTGCTGTAGCATAAGTTTTTCTTAGTCAGTCTATGAACTTTTCAGCCCCTCCTCGTACTGAGGGTGAATCTCATCCACCCCCGGGGCCCGGCCACCAGTTTTTTAACCGGCGACCTCAGCCCCTGTGATGGGCGAGTCGTACCCGTCTACCACAAGTCCTGCTTCCTCTGTGGAAGGCGTGTCAGTGGGATTGAGATGCTCCTCGAAGTATTTCTTCCACTGCTCGACAATGTCCCCAGTTGAAATCAGCAGCACCCCATCCACACCATGCACAATGTGGACAGGGAGGTGCTTCCCCCTCCTGAGCCACCGGACAGTTTGCCTGAGTTTTTGCTTCAGCAACAACCTGAGCTGCACTCCGTTTGGCCTGCTGGTAGACCTCAGCTGCTTCAGAAGACCCACAAGCCAACCAAGCTCAATATGACTCCTCCTTCAGCTTGATGGCCCCCCCTCACCACTGGTGTCCACCCCTTGGTTCAGTGGTTGCCACCATGAGATGCACCAACGACCTTGAGGCCACAGCTCTGGACAGCTGCAACAATGGAGGTGGAGAGCATGGACGATTCAGACTCCATGTCTCCAGACATGGGAGTTGAAAAGCTCTTGGACAGGGCCCTCAGCCAAACTTTCCCAGCACACCCTCACTATACGTTTAGGTCTACAGGGTCTGAATGGTGTCCACTCCTGCCATCGGATCCAACTCACCACCAGGTGGTGATCAGTTGACAGCTCTGCTCCTCTCTTTACCGGTGTGTCCAAGACATATGGTCGCAGGTCTGATGACACAATAACAAATTTGATCACCCATCTGCAACCTAGGGTACCCTGGTGCCAGGTGCACATATGGATACCTTTATGCTTGAACATTTCAATCAATCGATCAATCAAACTTTATTTGTATAGCACTTTTAAGACATTAGATGCTGTGCAAAATGCTTTACATAGATAAAAACAATAGATACATTTAATTACATATTTTACATGATACAGCCCCACCCCTTCCAACCCACCCGTAAACATACCCACAAACACAACACACACAGGCACATACATCACCCCCTACTTCTCTTACACACATATAAAATAAAGGAGACATTGCTCAGCACCGACGCACCACGTGAAGGAGCAGCCATCCTGAGGAAACACTGGAGCTAAAACACATAAATACAAAATAAAACTAAGAGCACAAAGAGCAAAGGGATCTAAAGACCCATACTTAGAAACTGAGCTAAGAACACATCAAGATAAGAAAATCTAAAAGCAAATGGAGCGAAGAAGAAAGTAAAAACAATGGAACATACCGTATTTTTCGGACTATAAGGCGCACCAGATTATAAGGCGCATTAAGCGAAACAAAACAGTCAGATAAGTCAAACTTTATTCAACTCATTCACAATAACTCTCAACATTGTTCAGTTGTAACACATAAAATACGAAACAATACACTCACTTTTTCAGTTCATTCCTCTTCCACAAATCCATCATTCTTCATCTTCAGTGTCTGAGTTTAACAGTTGGGCGATTTCGGCATCAAACATGCCCGGATCCCTCTCGTCATTATCCGAGTCAGTCTCGTTGCTGTTACTTAGCCGTAATGCTCCGACAATCCATCAAGCGGTGCGGCTTTGTAGCTTACCAAAACATTTTGACAGATTTTTGAGCGCCATGTACCACATAAAATTGGTTCGAGGTCAGTAAGCACAATCAGAATTAATACATAAGGCGCACCGGATTATAAGGTGCACTGTCGATTTTTGAGAAAATTAAAGAATTTTATGTGCGCCTTATAGTCCAAAAAATGCGGTAAATGACTACTTCAGTAATAGTTAAAGTTTGTTAAAAGCCAAAATTTAAAAAGGTACAAAAAGAACTGAGAGCACATAAAAACTAAAAAACCCATACTTAAAAAAAAAAAACCTGAACTAAACTCATCAATAAGAAGATGAGAAAATCTAAGAACAAATGGTGCCAAAAAGAACATAAAACAATGGAACATAAATGACTTCAGTAACAGTTATACAAGTTTATTAAAAGCCAAATTAAAAAGGTGGGTCTTGAGCCTGTTCTTAAAAACATCTATTGACTGTGCGGCCCTGGCAGGCTGTTCCAGAGATGAGGACCATAACAGTGAAAAGAAGCTTCACCAAAGGTCTTGGTCTTGACTTTGGGAACCATTAAAAGGCCAGTACCAGAGGACCTCAGGGTTCGCAAGTGCTCATAAGATAAGAGCAGCTCACATAGATAAGAAGGCCCAAGACCACTGAGGCATTTAAAAACTACTAAGATAACCTTAAAATCGATCCTAAAACGCACGGGGAGCCAATGCAGTAATTCTAAAACTGATGTAATATTCACCCGCCCCTTGGTCCTCGTTAACACTCGTGCTGCTGAATTTTGGAGCAGTTGGCGATATGATATTCTTTTTTTAAGGAAGACCAGAGAGCAGGGCATTACAATAGTCTATACGACTAGTAATAAAAGCATGCATCAAGACCTCCATGCTGGCAAGAGAGAGAAAAGGGCAGACTCTGGCTATTCCTAAGATGGTAAAATCCGATTTGTTACATTTTTACTATGTGAAATAAAATTAAAGTCAGAGTCTTAAAGAACGCCCAGGTTCTTGACACAATGTGTAGGTTTTAGACCTAGCAATTTTTGTAGAAGTTTCTCTCTCTTGTCTTCAGGACCAATGATTAAAACTTCTGTTTTGCCCTGGTTGAGCTGTAGGAAGTTCTCTGCCATCCATGACTTTATATCTAAAATACAGTTCAAAAGGGCATTAATTGGTTTTGTGTCATCAGGAGACGTGGCAATGTACAGTTGAGTATCATCAGCATAGCTATGAAAATTGATGCTATGTCTCCTGATAACATCCCCAAGTGGTAGCATATAAAGATTAAAAAGTATTGGCCCTAAAATTGAACCTTGGGGTACCCCACACTTGATTTCATGGATTGCCGAAGAACATGTATCCATACTTACAAAATAGCGGCGATCTGTGAGATAGGAATGAAACCATTCGAGAACAGTACCTGCGAGGCCCACCAGGTGTTTCAGTCTGCATAATAAAATGTGGTGATCTACTGTATCAAAGGCAGCGCTGAGCTCCAGCAGCACCAGGACTGACAGTTTGTGGGAGTCCATGTTACACCTGATATCATTAAGGATTTTTAAAAGGGCTGTCTCTGTACTGTGGTTTGTCCTAAAACCAGACTGAAATTTCTCAAGAATGCTGTGGTCCATAAGAAAATTGTTTAACTGGATAAAAACAATTTTTTCTAAAACTTTACTTAAAAGCGGTAAGTTGGATACAGGTCGATAGTTACTGAGGATGTCAGGATCGAAGTTACTCTTCTTCAAAAGGGGCTTCACCACAGCCGTTTTAAAGGCAGCGGGGAAATCACCAGTCTGAAGAGAGCAATTTACAATGTTTAAAATCTCATGTTTGAAGAATCCATAAAATGTTTTAAAAAGTGATGTGGGAATCGGATCTAAAAGGCAGGAGGTCAAGTTTACCTGGGAAAAAACTCTACCAAGCATCTTAGCATCAACCAGGGCAAAACAGTCCAGCATTTCCTCAGCTAAAGGTGAGTCCAAGATTCCATTAAAAGCAGTGTTCCAGCCAGATAAAATGTTGGATCTAATAGACTCAACCTTGCACCTGAAGTAGTCTGCAAAACTTTCACACAGAGTCTGATGGCAGGTTTGTGTTTTTAATAAAATCTGGGTTGATTAACTGATCAATGGTTGCAAAAACGACTTTAGGGTTATTGTTATGGGTTGAGATTATGTTGGAAAAATACTCAGTTCTCGATATCTTGACTGCATAATTGTATATTTTTAATTTATTCTATAGTACTTGGTAATTGATAGTTAATTTGTTTTTCCTCCATTTCCTCTCAGCCATCCTGCACTCTTTTCAGTTTTTGGATTTGGTTATTTCTCCATGGAGGCTTTGGCTTATGCCTAACTGTCCTTGTGATTATTGGGACAACTCTGTCAATAGTTGAGCTTAATTTACTGTTAAAATTATCAACAATAAAATCACACGATGCAGGTGAAATAACTGGGGGAGTATTGCGTAAGAGTTTGATAAAACCAGCAGCTACTTCAGGTGTCAGATGGCGCTTCCTCACAGTTCGCACTGAGGTCTCCCGTTGCATAAAACCAGTGATGTTAAAAAGCACACAGTAATGGTCAGATACAGCCAAATCAACAACAGAGGACACACTTGTGGGCAGGCCATGGCTAATGACAAGATCTAGAGTGCGTCCCCTGCTGTGAGTCGGCTGCATGACATGTTGAGTGAAATTCATGGACGTGAGCAGGTCATTAAAATCTTCTGACATATGGTCACCCTGCTTATCAACGTGTAGATTAAAATCACCAGAAATGAGAATAAAATTATATGAGGAGTGGATTATTGATAAAAACTCAGAGAACTCATTAATAAAAACAGGGCAGTCTTTGGGTGGTCTGTAAACTATGACGCATTTTACATACGCAGTTTACAGTTTATCATTTGATATATCTGTAACCAAATTATTCATGTGTTTTGTAACAATCAGGTTGTTAATGTCATGTTTGCCCCTTCGGGGCAGAGAGACAAACCACGCGCTTAATGGTGTTTGCAACATTTAATAACAAAAAATAACACAGAGTTCAAAAAAGGTGCCAACAATACAAAAATGCCAAACAAGAATAACTTACAGAGTGTGCCTCAAAGCAGGAAGCACTTTGGAGAAGTGGGAAACACTTCAGAGGCAGGTAACCAGTGGAATGAACAGTTGATGATCCAATATAGCCGCAATGACTGAGTGAACAGACAGAGCTTAAATAGTGGAGTGAGATAGCACAATGAGTAGCAGGTGTGGGGAACCAGAGCAGACTGGTGACCTAATTACAGAACTCTCGCAGCTGAGATGACTAGGAGAGCAGGCAGAGAGTAATTAACCAGGTGGGGATGTCTGGGAAAGGAGGAATAATGGCCCTGACACAGGAGAAGGCAAAACAGTCTAAACCTACACATATAGACAACATAAAACAATACTGAAACAAAAATAATAAATAGAACGATAAATCATCAGAAATCAAAACACAGAAAGACACCACAAGGCTTGGAGAAAATATTCATAAATAAATTGAGAGACTGAGCCCGGTACAACCTGTGCTCAGTCCTGTGACAGAGCCCCCCCCCCCTTTAAGGGGTGGAATCCAGACACCCCAAGGTAACACCAAAAGGACCCCCCCCCCCCAAAAAAAAAAGGTACAGCAAAAAACAAATCGGGGTGGGAGGTAGGGGAAACAGGTAAGGAGGAAGCAAAACTACAGGGCCCGCTCAGGACCCGCACCAAGCTACATCGAGGCCCTGGGACCCCCAGACAGTTCGTGTGGCCAGCCGAAGTCCCAGGCCAGCCGGACAGCCAGGTGTAAGGAGTCGGGTGGCCTGCCGGAAAATAAGGACCACCCAACCCGGTGGCTCAGTCTTTAGGGCGGCCGGCCTGAGTTCTTTAGCCACCTGGACAAAAGGGATGACCCAGGAGGCAGCCTCCCCATGGGAGGACCCACAGCGATGTTAGATGGAGGGGGATGGGAGACCCCGACGGCATCTAACTGAGGATCTGCAGCACCCGCGGTGGCTCCAGGCAGGAGCTTTGCAGCACCCATTGTGGCTCCGGGCTGAACCACTGCAGCACCCTTGGTGGCTCCGGGCTGGAGCACTGCAGCACCCACAGCGAACAGGCCGACCCACGAGAGCACCAGGTCAAGGAGGCGGTCCACCAATGAGATACCAGATGAGGATGACGGGAATAAGTCCACGACGGCCTCGGTGGGGGGAGCTACACCCAGAACGACCTCCAGCAGTGAGCCTGGACCCACAGAGACCTCAAGCAGTGTTGGCACATCTCCAGTGACAGTGGGAGAAAGCTTAGACACACATAGAGAAGAGGGTTCAGAGTCACCAGCATCGGCAGAGGCCAGCAAGGCGAGCTCAGGTGCAGCGGGCAGGTGCACTCGGCTCTCCTCACCAAGAGTCAGGCAAGATTGCTCTAAAACAGACAAGAAGAAAACAAAGGAGAGCACTTGCCTGAGCTCGAGCTCCACCACCATCCAGGACTCTGATGATCGAGGTGATGATGTAATCTCGGGCTCGGCCCTCTGGAGGTCCAGCTCAGGTTCCCACTCTGCTGCGGTGGCCTCCACAGCAGGCATGATGGTGATAGCAGTCTAAGTCTCCCCCAGCAACGTGACCCAGCTTACCGTTGGCACTGGAACAGGGCCGTCCAGGGCCAAAGGCTCCTCCTGCATCTGGTGTTCGGGTTCCAGGGCCGGGGAGAGAGGGCACGGAGAGGGAAGGTGAGCGATTAACTACTGCAGCAGGTGATGAGGGCTCCGGGGGCCCGGAGCCTCGTTACCAGGAATCAGGCAAGGTATATCATCATTAATTGACACAGAATGAAAAGATACTCGCCTGTTTCCCAGGCGTTTGATGTTGTCTGCTGCAGCAGGTGTACAGTCATCCCTCTCCGTGGCCACAGTGAAAATGGGCCCCTCTGAGGATTGTAGAGGAACCGTCCCTGACGTCATGGAGATGGATGAAACCGGGAAGGACACAGTGGGCCTCCCAGCAGTGGGAGGAGTCGTTGGGAGGAAGCGGGAGGCAGCAGCTGTGCTGGGGGAAGAGGCTGAGGAATCGGCTGGAGAAAAAAGGTGCTTGGTGTGCACTGCTGCAGGAGTCTTCTGCTCCGATGAGGAAGGGGCTGCTGGCAAGGAGGAAGAGGCATTCCTCCGGCAGTCCAGAACGGGAGGACGCTGTCGTTGAGGAACTGGCTTGTTTGGAGCAGGAACCGGCGTCACTGACTAGCAAGGAGCGGAAGCAGCGAGGAGCTGAAGCAGCGGGGATCCGGGAGCGTCTCTTCTTCAGCGCAGACCCAGGCTTTCCCGGAGAGTCTCTCACCATCCCGCTTTTCTCACGGCGCAGCGCCACCACCAGGGAAACCCTCTCGACCCCCTCAGCGTGCTCCGAGAGCTGAGGGCACTGGCGAGCCGCTGCCTCCGCGAGTCCAGGATACCATAATGCATCCTCCGGGGTGGAATATATGCACGCCGTAGAGATTAGCCTGTCTAGCTCCATGAACGCACGACAACATTCCCACCCCAGACGCATAGGATAGCCCCATCCGCTTGTTGTGTCCATGACTGCTTCAACGACAGGTGAGTGGAAAAAACAGAAAAGGTGAAAGAAAAATACACAAACACCACAGCTGGGTTTTTTCAGTGGCGGCTATATTCTGTCATGTTTGCCCCTTCGGGGCAGAGAGACAAACCCATGCGCTGAATGGTGTTTGTGACATTTAATAACAAAAAATAACACATTTCAAAAAAGGTGCCAACAATACAAAAATTCCAAACAAGAATAACTTGCAGAGTGTGCCTCAAAGCAGGAAGCACTTTGGAGAAGTGGGAAACACTTCAGAGGCAGAGAACCAGTGGAATGAGCAGTTGATGATCCAATATAGCCGCAATGACTGAGTGAACAGACAGAGCTTAAATAGTGGAGTGAGATGGCACAATGAGTAGCAGGTGTGGGGAAATCTGTTGATTTCTGATAAATCATCAGAAATCAAAACACAGAGACACCAAAAGGCTTGGAGAAAATACAGAAAATATACATAAATAAATTGAGAGACTGAGCCCAGTACAACCCGTGCTCAGTCCTGTGACAGTTAGTCTTGGGAGAGCTCTTGGCTTTTACCCATCATGAGCCGTTTCTTGTATGAGACATTTGTAGCAAAAACCTAGTACCTACCCAGCTGATACTGATTTTCACAGAAAGGGGGTAGAACTATTTTCTAATGACATATGGATTTCAGCTGATTCCTTGCCTTACTATGCCTTGATGTACTGCTTTTTTATAATGTTTGCAATACTTTTTTCCTGTTTCATTCCCCTTTATTACACATAATTTTAATTGTGAACTTAAATATTTTGATTTCTTTCTATGTGAGGATTTCTTGACTTAACACCTGAGTCTGATGAAAATGTCATGTGAGCAGCCTTATTGGAAATCAGAGATTGCATTAACTGAATATTGTCTGTCACTGACAGATTTTATTTAGTGGTGACAATAAAGTCTGAAGCTGTCTGTCATTTTGACAGATTACACTGAGGATGAGCTTTCAGAAACTGGGTAGTATGTTTCACTCCAGGATGCCTTGGTAGTCTTTTGACTTCATTGTACCCTGCACAGATTCAAGGTTCCACATGCCAGATTTAGCAAATCAGCCCCAAAACAAAGCCGAACCCCCTCCATGTTTCACAGTAGGTCTTCTTCTTTGTCTTTCAGCTGCTCCCTTTAGGGGTCGCCACAGTGGGTCGTCTGCCTCCATCTTACGTTATCCCTTGCATCGTCCTCTGTAACACCAACCCTCTCCGTGTTCTTCTTTATTACATGCATGAATCGTCTCTGTGGTCTTCCTCTTCTCCTCCTGCCTGGCAGCTCCATCTTTAGCATCCTTTGTCCAATATATCCATTATCCCTCTGCACATATCCAAACCATCTCAGCCTTGCCTCTCTTACTTTGTCTCCAAACTGCTTAACCTGTGCTGTGCCTCTGATATACTCATTTCTAATCCTGTCCCTCTTAGTCACTCCCAATGAATATCTTAGCATCTTCAACTCTGCCACCTCCAGCTCCGCCTGCTTTCTTTATGTCAGTGCCAATGTTTTTTTTTTTAAAGCTTCATTTTCCTTCTGTAAACAGAGAGGTGATGTGACTGGCCAAAAAGTTCCAGTTTTGTCACATCAGTCCAAAGGATTATTTTCCAGAAGCTTTGGAGCTTGTCACCATCCATTTTGTGTGGCTTTTTTGGCCTACCTGGTCTTCTTCCATGGAGCCCATTATTGTTCAAAATGTGATGGATGGTACAATCAGAAAGTGATGAAACTTGACCTCAGAGTTCAGCTTGAATAATTTTGCAGGGTTTCCTAGGCTCTTTTTCTACAATACACACTATTTTTCTGCTCAACCTGGAGTTGCATTTCCTCTTGCATCCATGTCCTGGAAGGTTGGCTACAGTTCCATGAACCTTATACTTTTTAATAATATTGGCAACTGTGGTCATAGGAACACGAAGATGCTTGGAGATGGTCTAATAGCCTTTACCTTTAACATGATTATCTATAATCCTCCTTCTAAGCTCCTCAGACAGCTCTCTCCTTTGCATTCTCTGGTCCATGTTCAGTGTGGTGCACACAATGATACCAAACTACACAGTAGCATATTTGTTTCCCTTTAAATAGGCTGAATGGCTGTTGGCAAATTCAGATGTCTCATTGTGAAGTACAGAGATCGCTTGTTGGCAGTGATTGCTACAAACGGTGGTGGCACAACATATTAAATTTAAGACTGCCATCTTTTTTGTCCATACCGTTTTACTTTAATTATGTAAAATATTCAGCTGAATCAATAATCAGAAGCAAAGTCTGATTTGAGTTTAATATGTTGATATAAACAGCAGGGGATGCCATTAAGCTTTGATCAGTTTCAAGTTAATTGAGAGATGGTTGTTTTTGTTTTGTTTTTGTGGAAGGGTACCAACAAATTTGTCCACGTCTGCATGCACTGAAAAAATGCTGATGCGTTCAATACTTATTTCCATCAGTCTGTACGAGTCTGCAGAGTTTTAATTCCTGTGTGTCTCATGTCAACCAGTACCAGGACACAAACATGCAGGGTGTGGTGTATGAACTCAACAGCTACATGGAGCAGCGCCTGGACACTGGAGGAGACAACAAACTCCTGCTCTATGAGCTGTGCAACATCATCAAAACAGGTGAGGTGGAACTTTGGTCACTGATTCTGCCCATGGTGTTTCAAAACGGGTGGGGTCTTTTACCCATAACCACTGGGGCCCTGTGGTTATGGCAAAAAAAAAAAGAAAAGATTTTTTTTTTTTTCAATTTTAATACTTTGTTGAGAATCCTTTGCAGGCAATGACTGCCTGAAGTCTGGAAACCATGGACATCACCAAGCAACGGGTTTCCTTGACTACAAAAGTCTCAAAGTTTAAAAAAAAGTAAAAATTCTTTGAGGGAAAAAATGCTTCAATTGATGTGAAAATATATGAGAAAATGTCTCAAATTTAGGTGAAATGTATTTAAAATTTAAAAGAAAAAAAATATGAAAAAAAAATCTCAAACTGGAGAGAAATCAGTCTCATCTGCGAGAAAACAAGTTGAAAATTAGGAGAGGGAGGAAAAGTACTAAAAAATTACAGGAAAATTTGTATATTTGCCAGGAGAAAAAAATCTCCTTAAAGACTTAAATATATTTTGTGTTTCCATGCAGATTTCTTTTACCTAAAATTAAACAAAATGGCTCTTGCCATAATAGTTTTCCAACCCCTGCGTCAGTTTTTTTTTTTTTTTTTAGAAAAGAACTTCTGTTTTATTATGACATCTTCCAAATCATTTTCTGCAAAATACACAACTTAAAATAACCTAGACAACTGTAGCACTAAATCATCCTCTACCACATTCTCATCAAATTACTGAAAAAGCAAGAAATAATACTAATACCAATACTAAAAGGAGTACTAAACCTAATCAAATCGAATCTGAATCTGATCACAATAATCACATTATCCGAGCCTGATTTTTAATCACTGTCATCATTTCCATTCTGTCTGGATGGCTGTGTGTTGTTGTCTCACTGTATGACATCATGGCCTGTGAGTGGCAAAGGGAGTTCTGGGAATGAATGAACTGGATGGGAGTCAAAGCGTCTGGTCAAAGTGCCCCTGTTTTCATGTCGGACGTTGTTGATAAGATTGTTATTAGGTTGTAAATGGATGTGTTATCTCCTCATGTAACTGCCATGAATTACTGGATATCTCTTTATGAACGCGATAGGTTGATGAAAGTGCAACAGATATGACTTGTTTGATCTTTTAAGCACTTCTACTGCAGACATGTAACTCATGTGTCTCCTATGTCCACAGCAACAAAAGCTGATGGATTTGCACTTTACTTTTTGGGAGAATGCAACAATGTGAGTGCAGACAACTTGGCTTGAATACAAATGAAATTCTAACATGCAAGTTTACAAACAACCTTTTTTCTCCATTTCTGCTCCATTATGTGTGTGCCTCTCAACAGAGTTTATGCTTATTCACGCCGACGGGGGCAAAGGATGGCCCTCCAACCCTCATCCCCTCCGGCCCCATTGCATTTGGGACAACCATTGCTGCTCACGTTGCCAAGACACGCAGAACACTGCTAGTGGAGGATATCATGGGGGTATGACTGTTTCATAGTGAACCTGTAATTTAGTTTTTCGCCACCTGCATTCAGCTTTTCAACACTTTTTTTCTCAGCTCTTATCAGTGTGGCGTTCCTCCATGGGGGTTTCTTTTTAGTAGTGACCACCGTCACCTTGGTGGGATGGCATCAATAATATTTGTAATTTTACTGTTGAAATTTTCCACAAGTTCAGTAACTAAAAGGGAAGAGAAAGCTTGGAGGAATAAAAAAAATTGAATGAATACAAATTTTAACCATGTCTTTCCATAGCTGTGCATAATTTTTCATCTCATCAAATCCAGTTGTAATCCAAGGGTTGTTACTAGAGATTGCCTCATCAAACAAAATGCAAGGTCATCAAAATAGTTTAGCATGCATTGTTTAGCCGGTTAGCCATTCTACTAGATATCCTGGTTGAAAGAGCGCTCTCTGGCTGCATCTGACTTCTCTATGATGTTCAGTTTAGGAGAAGGCCTTGGGCTGTTTTTTATCTGAAGCTGGAGTTCAGATTGTAGTTTCCAAAACTTGCTAGCGAGTAAATACTGCAGGATACTCCCTCCATTGTTACTGATGCTCACAGGTTGAAATGCCAGATACAGTGATGTTGGCAAAAGACCGATTGTGATTGGTCGAAAAGTAAGAAGCTCGCCTTCTTTTCCTTTCTTTCTTCAACAACTTAGAGAATTTTCCACAGCAACAAATATAGTCATGTGAAAAAATTAGGACACCCCATTAAATATTCAGTTCTTTATTAAAAAATGTTCACATATCAATGTCTGACCTTGTTTTTGTTTTTATTTGCATTTTTTGACATTTATTTTAGCCATTTTAAGTGGGAATGAATGTGGGGGTGTCCTAATTTATTCCTCACTATTTGTTTAGAATTACATTTTATAGAAAATTTGAAAAAAGTCTTTAATTCATTTTTAATTGTTTAGTTGTATTACATGAATCTCCCAGTATTTTTAACATTGATATTAAATATCCATATGTCCAAATATGCTAAAAAAAAAACAAAAAAAAAAAAACATAGGCTTATACAGGGTGTCCTAATTTTTTTCACAACTGTAAACTAATTTCTGATTGGCTAAATAATTTCCCAACAGAGGCTTGCTTCCTTTCATTTTACATAGCAACAAATACTAATTTCTGATTGGCTGATTGATTTTCTCACAGTGCCAAACCTTTTTCCTCCACTAGACTTCTCACAGGTTTCTGACTAAACGTTACACAATTCTGTCACATTAAACACCACCAGAGGTGCTTTGAATGGAGAAAAAAAATGTGAAATAATATGTTTATTATCACAATGTTTTTAGCATTTCTTCTTTTACTTGACAAATTTTTGAGGAGGCTTTGCCTCCCTCACCTCCTTTGATGAGCCACCACTAGAGACATGCTCCTGATTTTGCAGTTGTCACAGAATTTCCCTCTGGGATTAATAAAGTATACAAAATACAAATAATAAATAAATAACTGTTGTGCTAGTGTTGCACAGGATTTGCGCGGCCGTCGCACAATTTAGTCATGTGAATGTTATGTGAATATCATGCAACATGCACGGCATGCATATGAATTCCCAGAGAATTTTGGCCCAAAATTGTAGTTTGTGTGACATTCGTGCAATATTCGTGCAACATATGCAAATGTGCCAATTCAGTGTGAGTCCAAGGGAAAGTTGTGACTAATTTTATTCGTGGGAAGTTATTTTTATCTCCAACAAGCCGCCAGCTGTCACAGCCCAGTGAGGTTCTACCTTTAGCAAGACCAACTTGAAGTCAAGATGGCTGCACGTCATCAGTGTAAACTTTGAGCACTTCTATCTTACATATCTCTTCTAATCAGTAGTAGACACAGTACTTGCCTATAAATACGTATCTCCCCCAACTCATACAGTGAAGCAAAAGAAAAAACTAGCAAATTTAAAAGGTGAAGAGTCAAAATCCTTTTTATCCTGGGTTAAATTGGTCAAATGCAGATACATATTGGTAAAATCTCACCATTAAACAAGCTTGGTTTTCCAAGTTGTTGTTATGGGACACCACAGACTCAAGCATGACATAATTTCACCAAATAATTTTTAACCTTATAGAGAAATTGAACTCTGCATTAGTAAGCAAATTATACTTTGCAAATTATATTAGATAACTGCATCTCAGCATTGTTACAAGTCATGAAAATGTTGCTTATTCTGTTTGGCGTTAGTCATTTATGAAACGTAAGATAGCAGTAAAAAAAAAAAATTGTTGTTGTCAATTTAAAATCAGTTTTTCTAATCAGTTTTTATGTTTGTAAATCCCACTTAAGGAGGGTTGTTTAATTTTCCATTCTTAATATGTCGGGCTGGTTGGAGATGATGCCAACAGCTTTCAGTGCTCTCTTTGTTGCAGGACGAGCGATTCCCCGAAGGCACAGGGCAGGACTCAGGGATCCACGCTCACTCTGTCCTGTGCCTCCCCATCCTCACTGCCATTGGGGACCTCATCGCCATCTTGGAGCTGCATCGGCACTGGGGCAAGGAGCCCTTCAATCTCAGCCACCAGGAGGTCAGTCTGACCCAGACAAAACACACCAAGAGTGGGAGGCTGAAGCAAGGCTCACAGAACTACAGTTAGCCTGGTATTACCCTTAATCTGGACCTGTTTAAGATCTCTGCTAGCTGTGTGGGATTCAGTTTATTGCTGAGAAAATACACTTACTAATGAAAAACAATAATGTAACTCACTTCAAGTAGTCTTTCAGATAATATGTGCTACATAAATACAGGTTTGTATTGTAATCTGTAAAATTACAGTGAAATAAAAAGTTACTTAACACATATGGTTGCAAATAGAGCCCCAGTGCACTCACTCAAGAGAATGAGAATTACCTTTAGAATGCAAACTATATAAAATATTTAATTGAAACGTTTAGTGATTACATGATTTTATATATTTCAGACCTACCATTTATAGCTCCTTTACGCAGGGGTGGAGATCATTGAGATCGTTGAGTGATGAAAAAATGGCCAGATCTCGTAACAATCTTTCAGTGATCTCTCACCAATCTTCAGTGATCTCCACGGTCACCAAGATTTGACTTGGTCTAAAACAATCTCTCAACCATCACCAAAGGGAAGCAATCTCTCAACAATCTCATTGATCTGCCAATGATCTCTGTGATCTTTCAATGAACTCTGTTGCTCTTTCATTGAACGTGCAGCGATCCCTAAGGTTGGTGTCTCATGGCGAATGTAGACGAACGTGACGACTTTTGAATTTGACAACTTTTCTGAGGAATGTTCACAAACGTCAGGACCCATCTGTCAGTAGCAACAATTAACGTTTAGCGACCTTTAACCACCATTTGCAACATTCACGCAAGTGTTTCCAAGAGAGTTTGGGAAAGCAGCTGGCGAACATTAACAACTATTAACAAATGTTCGCGAGAGTGTTTTCAACAATTAGCAACTATTTACAACTCTTTTGCCACTGTTGGAGAACATTTGAGACCTTTTGCCAGCTCCAAGTAAAATATCAGACAAATATCAGGCGGATCTTGGATCCAACCTGGGCATTTACTGTAGCAACACAGGCCAAAACTGATGGCACACATCTGAGCCAAAAGCCTCCCACCTCATCCTCACATGAGCTCCACACTGCAAAATGCAAAGCTAAACCACACACACTTAGTCTACAAACAGTATATACACTGTATGTTTTTTTTAAATCAGCATCTGCCTTCATCTGGAGACGGTGTGCGAATGCTCATCAGGAGAGCTGCTGTTTCTTTTGATTCTGTTGAGATTTATTGGATTGATATTATTTTCAGCTTTGCTAGCTTTATGGTCATGTTTGGACTTATAATAAAAGTCGAGATCCTTACATTTATTCTACCTGTAGATGATATAGTCCAGAGGTGTGGTGCTGAAAGACAGCGGCCGTTGTCAGGTGGTTGCTCTTTTTTCACGAGGGTAGTTTAATTTGTTTACATATATACTGTATACTAAATCAATTTGTATTCACAAAATAATGTCTGTAGTAGCGCTTCCTACCTGGAGTGGACATAGGCCTACTAACAGATTGGAGCGAAAGGGCTATATACACAATATCATGTATATAAAGATCTTTTATATACAACATTGTGTGTGTTGCACTGCATTTGAACGACGGGTCTTTTTGTCGTGTACATTCACATGGTGAATAAAATGGTGATTCCTCTCCCTCTTCTCTCTCTGATCTCATATCCAGATCAGGATATATAATGTAATATTAGGAAGAAACCAACAACAAAAACAACAACAAAAAAAGCACAGACTGTGAAAACATCCCTGGAAACTGAAACACTCCTAACATGGATCTAATACCTTATACAGTGGGGCAAAAAAGTATTTAGTCAGCCACCAATTGTGCAAGTTCTCCCACTTAAAAGATGAGCGAGGTCTCCAATTTTCATCATAGGTATGCCTCAACTATGAGAGACAAAATGAGAGAAAAAAAAAATCCAGAAAATCACATTGTCTGATTTTTAAAGAATTTATTTGCAAATTATGGTGGAAAATAAGTATTTGGTCACCTACAAACAAGCCAGATTTCTGGCTCTCACAGACCTGTATCTTCTTTAAGAGGCTCCTCTGTCCTCCACTTGTTACCTGTATTAATGGCACCTGTTTGAACTCGTTATCAGTATAAAAGACACCTGTCCACAACCTCAAACAGTCAGACTCCAAACTCCACTATGGCCAAGACCAAAGAGCTGTCAAAGGACACCAGAAACAAAATTGTAGACCTGCACCAGGCTGGGAAGACTGAATCTGCAATAGGTAAGCAGCTTGGTGTGAAGAAATCAACTGTGGGAGCAATTATTAGAAAATCGAAGACATACAAGACCACTGATAATCTCCCTCGATCTGGGGCTTCCACGCAAGATCTCACCCCGTGGGGTCAAAATGATCATGAGAACAGTGAGCAAAAATCCCAGAACCACACGGGGGGACCTAGTGAATGACCTGCAGAGAGCTGGGACCAAAGTAACAAAGGCTACCATCAGTAACACACTACGCCGCCAGGGACTCAAATCCTGCAGTGCCAGACGTGTCCCCCTGCTTAAGCCAGTACATGTCCAGGCCCGTCTGAAGTTTGCTAGAGAGCATTTGGATGATCCAGAAGAGAATTGGGAGAATGTCATATGGTCAGATGAAACCAAAATAGAACTTTTTGGTAAAAACTCAACTTGTCGTGTTTGGAGGAGAAAGAACACTATACCTACTGTGAAGCATGGGGGTGGAAACATCATACTTTGGGGCTTTTTTCTGCAAAGAGACCAGGACGACTGATCCGTGTAAAGGAAAGAATGAATGGGGCCATGTATCGTGAGATTTTGAGTGAAAACCTCTTTCCATCAGCAAGGATATTGAAGATGAAACGTGGCTGGGTCTTTCAGCATGACAATGATCCCAAACACACCGCCCGGGCAACGAAGGAGTGGCTTCGTAAGAAGCATTTCAAGGTCCTGGAGTGTCCTAGCCAGTCTCCAGATCTCAACCCCATAGAAAATCTTTGGAGGGAGTTGAAAGTCCATGTTGCCCAGCGACAGCCCCAAAACATCACTGCTCTAGAGGAGATCTGCATGGAGGAATTGGCCAAAATACCAGCAACAGTGTGTGAAAACCTTGTGAAAACTTACAGAAAACGTTTGACCTCTGTCATTGCCAACAAAGGGTATATAACAAAGTATTGAGATGAACTTTTGTTATTGACCAAATACTTATTTTCCACCATAATTTGCAAATAAATTCTTTAAAAATCAGTGTGATTTTCTGGATTTTTTTCCCTCATTTTGTCTCTCATAGTTGAGGTATACCTATGATGAAAATTGGAGACCTCTCTCATCTTTTAAGTGGGAGAACTTGCACAATTGGTGGCTGACTAAATACTTTTTTACCCCACTGTATGGTCACAGCCATGATCCACTGAGATCTAAACGACAGGGGTTGCCAGTCCAAGGAACAAATGCTCTGAAATCATCTGTGTTTTATTTTAATACATTCTAGACTTCAGAAAACATAAAACACAACAAAAGCAACTGTTTGCGGAAAAATATATTCGGCAAAAAAGTTCAAATTTTTTTGGCGACAAGAAAAACTGTTTCTGACCTTAAAAACTTTACAGCTTGTTTGGCAACCTTTTACAAACCCTGACGAAACTCCAAAATTGCTACATTCACCAGCATTCGCAGCTCCGTGTGGTAAATGGATCAGAGATCAGTGAAGGATTGCAGAATGTTTGATGAAAAACCAATGGAGTTCATAGAAAAACCGTAGTGGCTCGCTGAGAGATCATTGGGAGATGGATGAGATTGTTGAGTGCTCCTTGAGAGATTGCCTCCCTTTGGTGATCGTTGAGAGATTGCTTTGGACTGAGTCAAAACTTTGAGGAGACCGTGGCAACCGTGGAGATAACTGGAAGATCATTGAGAGATCTTGGCAATCGCTGTGAGATCATTGAAAGATTGTTGCGAGTTCTGGCCATTTTTTTTTTAATCTTTCAATGATCTCTCAGTAATCTCCACCCCTGTGTAAAGGGGGAAGAGGAGCACTAGAAACCTCTCAAATACACACAGTGGGGAAAATAAGTATGACCCTGTGCTGAGTTTGTAAGTTTACCCCCTTACAAATAAATGAACAATCTACTGTATAATTTTTATGGTAGGTTTATTTTAACAGAGAGAGACAGAATATCGACAAAAAAAATCCAGATTAAAGTATTAAATAAGGGTTATAAATTAATTTGCATTTGATCGAGAGAAATAAATATACTGCTCAAAAAAATTAAAGGAACACTTTTTAATCTGAGTAGGCTGGACTAGCCTGCCACAATTTCTTCACTTTAAGTTTTGGAGTGTTTTCATTTCCATCAAGACGTGGCATCTTTTCATTCTTAACACATTATCCAGTCCATATCACTGTAGATATCCAGCTTATTTTTTCCCATTAAAATCTGATGTGTTTTCAAAGTGTTCCTTTAATTTTTTTGAGCAGTATATTTGATCCCCAAGCAAAATGTGACTTGGTACTTGGTGGAGAAACCTTTGTTGGCATCAGAGTTCAGACATTTCTTGTAGTTGGTCACCAGGTTTGTGCACATCTCAGGAGGGATTTTGGTCCACACCTCTTTACAGATACTCTCCAAATCCTCAAGGTTTCAAAACTGTCGCTTGGCAACTCAAAGTTTCAGCTTCCTCCACAGATTTTTTTATGGGATTAAGGTCCAGAGACTAGCTAGGCCACTCCAGGACCTTAATGTGTTTCTTCTTGAACCACTTGTTTGTTGCCTTAGCCGTCTGCTTTGGGTCATTGTCATACTGGAAGACCCATCCGCGACCCATCATCAGTGTTCTGGCTGAGGCCAGGAGGCTCTCATCCAAGATTCTACGGTACATGGCCCCGTTCGTCGGCCCCTCAATGTGGTGAAGTCTTCCTGTACCCTTAGCAAAGAAACAGCCCCAAAGCAGGATGTTTCCACCTCCATGTTTGACAGTGGGGATAGTGTTCTTAGGGTCACATTCAGCATTTCTCTGCTTTCAAACACGGTGAGTGGAGTTAATGCCAAAGAGCTCAATTTTAGTGTCATCTGACCACACCACATTCTCCCAAGCCTTCTCTAAATCATTCAGGTGTTTATTTGCAAACTTCAGATGTGCCTTCTTGATCAGGGGGACCTTGTGGACACGGCAGGATCTTAATCCATTATGGCAAAGTGTGTCATCAAAGGTTTTCTTGGTGATTGTGGTCACAGCTCCCTTGAGATCATTAACAAGCTCCTCCTGCGTAATTCGGGGCTGATCCCTCACCTTTCTCAGAATCATCCTTACCCCATGAGGTGAAATCTTGCATGGAGCCCAAAGTGAGGGCGATTGACTGTTGTCTTGTATTTATTCCACTTTCAAATCATCATACCAACAGTGGTCTCTTTCTCACCAAGCTTCTTGCTGATGGTCTTGTAGCCCATTCCAGCCATGTGCTGGACTACAGTCTTGTCTCTGACGTCCTTTGACAGCTGTTTGGTCTTGCCCATGGTGGTGGAGAAGTTTGAATTGAAGAGACTGATTCTGTGACAGGCGTCTTTTATACACCTAACAAGTTGAGATTAGGAGTACTTTCCTAAAGGGTCAGGACTAATTTATGTGCCTCATGGATACATAACCAGTCTGTGTGGGTCAGAATTCTTGCTGGCTGGTTGAGGATCAAATATTTATTTCTCTTAATCAAATGCAAATTAATTTATAACCCTTATTTTATGTTTTTTTTCTGGATTTTTTTTGTTGATATTCTGTCTGTCTCTGTTAAAATAAGCCTACCATAAAAATTATGGACTGTTCATTTCTTTGTAAAGGGGTAAACCTACTAATTCAGCAGGGGATCAAATACTTATTTTCCCTACTGTATACTATACATCTTTGGTCGCCTAAGAAACTCTCACTGATCCCTCAGTGATATCTCCTGGTCTCTGTGTTCTCTCAAGAATCTTTCAAAGATCTCTAGATAGCCATTAAGGTTGCCAAAACATCTTCCAGACATTTACACAGAAACAGCTTTTTTGGGGCTTTAGGACAGGGGTGTCAAACTCATTCCATTCTGGGCCAAAACCCTGCAGATTTTACCTCTACCCAATGTCTTCCACAGGTGATTTAACTGAATTTCTTCCCACTGATTGCTGATTAGCAAAAACACCTGCTGAAGAGACTGGGTCAAAGTAAAATGTACAGGGTCTTGACGCAGAATGGATCAAGTTTGACATCCCTGCTTTCGGAGATCATTGAGAGATCAGGCCAATTTTTGATCTCTCAGTGGTCACCCAACAATCTCCATCTGTGTACAGGGGCCCTGGGGCTCTTTTTTGGTTATATCAAGTATCTGTTATGCCAAATATCGTGACAATGAACCTTTTGTCCTTTTCTGTTGCACAAACATGTTAATTTTCAGCACAGTATCTGTCCTATTTCCCTTAGAACGGCAAACATTGTAGCTCTAGGCCAAAGAACAAGAGGGAGCTGAAAGCAGCATTTTGTCTTTAAATGAAAGGAGAGTGGACTTGTGTAATAATTTCCTCTGGATTTGTTCCAAAGAGGGGAATGTCTTTTGACCTCTGTTTAAAAATATCTGTGCAATGTTTTAAATGTTCACACACCATATAACAAAGATGCTGTAGTTTTAGTAGTAGAAGGCTGTTTCCTTATACTGAATAAGTTGTTGAAATCCTGGAATCTGGAAAATGTCTCTGCTGATGTTCTTAGGAGCTGAGTCTCACTTTCCTTTCCAGGTTGCCACGGCTAATTTAGCATGGGCATCAGTTGCCATTCATCAAGTGCAGGTAAGCACCTTCCTCATCCTAACAAACAGCTGCACAATATGAATTTAAGTGGCGCATTGCTGCACTGTAGTTTCTGAGCTCAGCCCAAGGTGACGCCAACCCGTCCTACTTATTATGCTCTTGGATGACTTTGTTTGTTCTGGTTCTCCGCTGGTGTTTTTAATGGGGAAATCCACTGTGTACAGGAACTGGGCTGTCACTGGGCCCAGTCCAATCAACCGAGCCGCAGATTCAACTAATAGCTCCCCGTGGATGTCATTATGCCACAGTCATGTTTGTATATGAAGCAATAGCATAACACCTTAGAGAAGCCGTGTCCCATTGCAGCGCTGGCCACAGTGGACCTCTGAGCCTCAGTGACTGCCACTGTGTAGATACTGATTCTAGGTATTTGCACTACTCGTAGGACACCAAATGTGCTCTGTTGTATATTTGCACTCATTCGTGTCACTTTTTTTGTTTCTTTTTGTTGCTAGGTGTGCAGAGGCCTCGCCAAGCAGACTGAGCTCAATGACTTCCTGCTAGATGTGTCAAAGTAAGAGCTGCTCTTCTAACACTACATGAATGTTAATCAGGACTGTTTTAATCTAGTCAGAGTACAGCACAAACATTTAAGCCCTGAGGTGAGGTAATATCTCTTCTCTTGGACTCCATCAGGGCACAGTAGTTGAGCTCTGTTAGTTTTCATGTCTTGAACGTGAACGTCGTCAGAGCTTCCCATTTGTCAAGCATTTCAATGCACCATTTTTTTTCCTTTTTGCACAGAACATACTTTGATAACATTGTGGCAATAGATTCTCTACTTGAACATATTATGGTGAGTGTGATTTCTGCAAGTACCACATTGTCACATCACATTGTCCTCAAGGCTCAGCATCCTAGTTTGTGTTGAATTATGTCTCTTAAAAAGTAGCAGTGCTGCCAGAATACAGATACACTACTAGGGCTGTGTGAAATGACCAAAATTTCATATCACGCTATAAGTAATCTTAGTTCGAGTAGGTTCATTCTGTCTTCTTTTTCATTCATTCATTCAATTATTAGTTTTTTGTTTTTCTTATTTCAGACGAGGATGAAAAGGAGACAGGTTAACCTTACCTTGACATGTTTCGACTATCATCTGCAGTCTTCCTCAGAAGTGTCAGCTGATCGCTGTGATGTGTCATATGTCAGCTGTTTTTCCTAGGCGTGGCCAGCCTGGTGGAACCGTCAGTTCCAGCAGGTTGACCACGCCCCCTGCCATCCAATGGTCTCTGGAGAATGTAGTCCCAGGTGTGAGAAAGCATAAATGCCCCCTCATCCTGAGTCATGCTGTCTTTGCCCCAGACCAGATCCGGTGGATCTGATGGTTCAGCTGGGCTGGCCACACCTAGGAAAAACAGCTGACATATGACACATCACAGCGATCAGCTGACACTTCCGAGGAAGACTGCAGACGCCAGTCAAAACATTTCAAGGTAAAGATAAACCGTCTTCTTTTTCATCTTTGTCTGAAATAAGAAAAACAAAAAACTAATAAGTAATCTTATTTGACGATAATGATATATATCACGATATACATTTTCTGTAAATTCTATAGTTTATATATAATAACCAATAAAAAGGACCATCTCTTTTTCTAAATTTTATATAACATGGTGAAAAAAATCAATTGTACAAATTCATCTGTCATTAATTTTATGCACTTTTTTCCTCTTAATTTTGCAGTGTTATAAAATTGTTTTTTAATGTGCATTTGAGATGTCAACTTTATTCATTATTGCTGCTTGATTAATTAAAAATGATTAGAAATCAAGTTACATTAAGAGTCAGTTTGTTCCTCCGACACATTTTAATTAATTTATTATTTATTTAGTGTGTATGCGGCCACTGTCACACACTTTTGCAGCTTTAGTAATATTTTTTCAGACAAAATTAAGAAACTCAGAAGTAATTTAAACCAAAGGAACGATGAACTGATACACTAATATTTCCTATTAGCGACAAGTTAACATCATCATTTAGCATTTGCTGTTTTATAATTAGAGAGAGATGGTGTTAACCTGACTTACATACAATTAAAACGAGGTTAGAGGACTATCCTCTCTGACGCAGCATGATGGGAAAAAGTCCCACATCCCTATGGTAAGCCGTTGTAATATTTAATAGCTAGCCTGGATATGTATTATAGATATCAATAATTCAATTTTTCCTAGTAAAAACAAACATATCAGATATCCACAATTGAAATTCTTCCTCTCCGTAATGAGCTTTTCAGATATCTCTGACTTCATTCTTCCTAGGAGAAATTACATCACTTTTCCCCATTCATGTGTATTGGGTTTTCACTTCCAGATATCTACAATTACATTCTTACTACCTAGAATGAACATTGTGGATATTTGAAATGGAATTCTTACTAGGAGAAACTCTTATTTCAGATATCTACAATCCAGTTGTTACTAGTCATAATTCATTTGAGATGGTCAGTATCTCTGAGTAGATATCCAAAATATGTTTACAGATACTGTATCTGTAAGTATATTGTTACTAGTCACAATTTCAATTACAGATATCTGAAACTGAATTTTAGATTTTGATTTTAGTCATAATATGAATAGTGGATATCTATAATATTGTTTCTAGTAGTAAAAATGTATTTTGGGTATCCAAAATTACATTATAGATATCTGGAATGTTTTTTCATTGTGGATATCCAAAATGAAAACTATGACTAGTAACAATTGGATTGTAGATATCTGAAATAAGAGTTTCTCCAAGTAAGAATTCTATTTCAAATGTCCAGAATGTTCATTCTAGGTAGGAAGAATGTAATTGTAGATATCTGGAAGTGAAAACCCAATACACATGAATGGGGAATAGTGATGTCATTTCTCCTAGGAAGAATGATGTCATAGATCTCTGAAAAGATCATTATGGAGAGGAAGATTTCATTGTGGATATATGATATGTTCATTTTTACTAGGAAAAATTGAATTATTGATATCTACAATAGCCAGTTTAGAAAGCTTGGGATCAGTCCGCCAAGGTCTCCGCCTTTGACCGCCTTTGACCGCCACCTAATCCACATAGCACCGGACCCCCATGATCCCTCCTGCAGGTGGTGAACCCACTGGAGGGCGGACCCATGTAACTCCTTCGGGCTGAGCCCGGCCGGGTCCCATGGCTGAGTATCACTCCTCAGCCTCCCTGGGAAGGTCTATGCCAAGGTACTGGAGAGGAGAGTCCGGCCGTTGGTCGAACCTCGGATTCAGGAGGAGCAATGTGGTTTTCGTCCTGGCCGTGGCACATTGGACCAGCTCTTTACCCTCTCGAGAATTCTTGAGGGTTTGTGGGAGTTTGCCCAACCAGTTTACATGTGCTTTGTGGACTTGGAGAAGGCATTTGACCGCGTCCCTCGTGGATTTTTGTGGGGGGTGCTTCGGGAGTATGGGGTATCGGGCTTGTTGTTACGAGCTATTCGGTCTCTGTACGACCGTTGTGAGAGTTTAGTTCGTATTGCCAACACTCGGTCGGAGTCATTCCCAGTGAGAGTTGGACTCCGCCAGGGCTGCCCTTTGTCACCGATCCTGTTCATAATTTTTATGGACAGGATTTCTAGGCGCAGCCAGGGAATGGAGGGTGTCATGCTTGGTGACCACAGGATCTCATCTCTGTTGTTTGCAGATGATGTTGTCCTGTTGGCTTCATCCAGCAATGACCTACAGCTCTTGCTGGGACGGTTTGCCGCTGAGTGTGAAGCGGCTGGGATGAGAATCAGCACCTCCAAGTCCGAGTCCATGGTCCTCAGCCGGAAAAAGGTGGATTGTCCTCTCCAGGTTGGGGACAGGCTCCTGCCCCAAGTGGAGGAGTTCAAGTATCTTGGGGTCTTGTTCACGAGTGAGGGGAAAATGCAGCGAGAGATCGACAGACTGATTGGAGCAGCATCTGCTGTGATGCGGACGTTGTACCGGTCTGTTGTGGTGAAGAAGGAGCTTAGTTCTAAGGCAAAGCTGTCGATTTACCAGTCAATCTACGTTCCTACTCTCACCTATGGTCACGAGCTTTGGGTAATGACCGAAAGAACGAGATCGCGGATACAAGCGGCTGAAATGAGCTTTCTCCGTAGGATTGCTGGACTCACCCTCAGAGATGGGGTGAGGAGCTCAGTCATCCGGGAGAGGCTCAGAGTAGAACCGCTGCTCCTCCACATTGAAAGGAGTCAGTTGAGGTGGTATGGGCATCTGATTAGGATGCCTCCTGGACGCCTCCCACTTGAGGTGTTTCAGGCACGTTCCACTGGGAGGAGACCCCGGGGCAGACCCAGGACTCGGTGGAGAGACTATGTCTCCCAGCTGGTCTGGGAACGCCTTGGTATCCCCTCTGAAGAGCTGGAGCAGGTGGCTGGGGAGAGGGAAGTCTGGGCTTCTCTGCTTGAACTGCTGCCTCCGCGACCCGGACCTCCGGAAAAGCGGTAGAAGATGGATGGATGGATGGATGGATATCTACAATACATATCCAGGCTAGCTATTAAATGTTAAAACGGCCACTTAAACTTTTTAAAGCTTTTCAGACATCGTGAAATTAGTTTTGACTAGTACAATCTACATTTTAGATATCTTGAAATATAATTTTTACTTGCATGAGTGTTATTATGGATATCTGTATTTACAGTTGTAACCAGTAAAAATTTAATTTTGACTAGGAGGAAGGCAATTATAGATATCTAAAAGTTCATTGTAGACAGGAACGTGGTTTGTTTTAATGTTAAAACGGCTTGCCATACATCCCTGACAAACACAAGCAGTGGCTATATAACCAAAACAATAGAATAGAATAGGCTTTTATTGTTGTTGTGCTGTACAACTGTACAAGGTTTTGGTTATTTAGCTGCTACTTCTGTTTGCCAGGGATGTGGGACTTTGTCCCACTGTGCTGTGTCAGAGTGGATAGTTTGCAGTTAGCTGCTATGCTAACCACAGGAACCCACACATCTGGCGTACTGTGGGGGAGAGGCGGGGGATAACAAGTAGAAACGGAGTATGTGTCTTTTAAATCCCGATAGAAACAATACAGTTTTATATGAAACGGTAGACATTTTTTATCGTGTCACTGATATACGTATATCGTCCTATCACACAGCCCTATACTCCACTTTTCTTGATAACATTCAACATTAATTACTATAGAGCAATAATAAATTGATAAGTGAATCATAATTGTTTATCAAGAAAAGATATAATAATAACATTCTTACAGATGTTTGATTAAACCTAAAATTTCCAAGTTCATCACTTCAATTCTATAAAAATCTAAAAAAAAAAAAAATCAGTTTGAGGCACTAAAATGAACTCCCATGTAGTTTTGCTGTGTGGGATGATGATCCACTCCTTTTAATTGTTCTAATAAAAATCAAAAGTAATCAAAACAGGAGTGCCATATCTGATTTAGTGGAATAGCAGGTGTTTAACATAGTCTCCCTGCTTAAAGCCCTCGTGTCATTAATAGGATTCTGTCTCTCGTGTTTTACAGATATATGCAAAAAACCTGGTGAATGCCGACAGGTGCGCGCTCTTCCAGGTAGACCACAACAACAAAGAACTGTACTCTGACCTGTTCGACATTGGAGAAGAGAAAGAGGGCAAACCTGTCTTTAGAAAAACTAAAGAAATTAGGTGGGTATCAGTGTGCCCTCAGGATGTTACTGTTTCTATTTTTAAAAAATTAAAACATTGATATACAGGATAAATGAATGAAATAAATGATATGCCATCGAATGCTTCAAAAGAAAATTTTAACTAGTTATTACCTTTGTGAAGGAGGTTATGTTTCCCATGTGATTTTTTGTTCATTGTTGTGTGGTTTTTGTAATGGCATAACTCAGAAAGTTCAATTCAATTCAGCTTTATTTGTATAGCGCCTAATCACAACAAAAGTCATCTCAAGGCACTAGATACATAAGCAAAAATCATAAATAATTCAGAGAAAAGCCCCAATGATCAGATGATCCCCTATGAGCAGCACTAGGCAGCAGTGGGAAGACAAAAACTCATCAGAAGAAACCTCCAGTAGCGCCAGACTCAGGTAGGGGCAGTCTTTTGCTACGACTGGTCGGGGGGTGGGTGAGGGGAGAAAGGAAGAAAGAAGAGACATACTATTCATAACATAACAACAACATGCAAGTAGACAGATATGACATGCAAATTCTATCACAGCTAATTTGACCAAAGATTACAGCATTTTTATGGGCTTTTTCAGGCTTACTAAGCTAACTAAAGAATCTCCTAGGAAACACTGCGAGCAGACACATCCGTAGTTGGACCTGTAAGTGGACATAGTAGATACTAATAATAAAATTCAAAACTATGATTTACAAAATCCAATCTACACTTGTAAATGATGCTCAGTTAAAACACGATATCACATCTGCCTAGCCAGCTGTCACATAGCTCATGCAAGCAATCAAACCTGAAGTTAACACAGACCAGAGTGGTGGCCTAGTTGGTAGAGCATCCGCCCCACAACCAGGAGGTCATGGGTTCAAATCCCAGCCAGGTCATACCATAGACCATATAAAAATGGTACTTCCCGTCTTCTAGCTTGGTGCTCAGCATAATAGAATGGGGGAAGGAGAAGTTGTTTGTGGTGGCGCCTTGCATGGCAGCGACCCCTCTGATTCTACATGTGATTAACATTGTAGATAGGAGAAACGTAATTTCGTTCTACTGTACATGATGGACTGAATGACAGCTGAGATGGCGGCTTCGTCTTCTATTTAGTTATGCACAGATTATGAATAAATATTGATTAGAAGTTGGAAATGGACCAAGAGCCAATTGATTATATTTTTGGGGTTGATTGAAGTCACTGGGAACGTGCACAGATTAACGTCAAATGAAATTCTAAGATTGCCCCTTTAGTGCCCTTTTGAAGAGCATTTTTTTCTTAAAGGTTTTATTCGGTTCAGTTCGGCTTTATTTATATAGTGTGGTGACACTAAACACAGCAGGGAGACATTCCTCTGGGACATTCTTCTGGAACTGGCCTCACACCCAGCAGGGGCTCAGAGGAAACAGAGGACAATTGACACACGACCAAAAGAACCACAGGAGACAGACGGGACTGAATGCATACATCTTGGTGCCAACCAATGTCATGCTAATCATGTGTATTGACCAGTGGTATTAGATGACAATTGATATGCTAATGTGCCATGCATTCTCTCTGTCTGTATGACGGTATAAAGGAGCGGCTCTTCCTCATCTCTCTCTCTTCACTCTTACACTTCTACTCTCATCATGATTAACCGGGCCCCAGCGGCTGCGCTGGGGACAACAGGCTGTATTCATGTTAGAGGGTAAATAAAGAATCTGTGCTGACCTATGCTCATGCCTCGCCTCCACATCCTTTCCTTCACACCCTCTACAATAGTGCCATTTTACATCAACAGACATCTCATAGCACTTTCAATTGTAGGCGAAACCTCACAATTGCAGAAAGACCCCAGCAGTCAGGCAATCCACTGTGAGCAAGCATCTGGCAACGGTGGAGAGGAAACACTCCCTTTTAACAGGAAGAGACCTTCAGCAAAACCAGGCTCAGGGAGGGGCAGTCATCTGCTGCAACTGGCTGAGGGGTGAGGGGATAGAGAAGAAGAAAAGAACAGACATGTAGAGAGCAAATAGCACGACAGGGACTCAATCTATGGGAGAGAACAAACAAAAGTTAATGACCAGGAAAAATAGCACATCAAGAGTGAAGAAAGGAGTGAAGCCCAGTGCATTGTTGGAGGTCCCCCGGCTGTCTAAACCTATTAGCAGCATAACTAAAGGTGCCTTCACACCAAACGCAAACGGGTGAATTTTTCGCGCAGCACAATTACATTATAACTCAATGTAAATGCACGAATAGACATGAATTCACCGTCTGAGTGAGTTGCAGACAGGCGAAGTTGCCTTTATTACTTCTGCAGCTGTGTTCAACCTACTGTGGAAATCCCCAAACTAACGTCATGCTTAGGTTTACATTATCTGATGGGGGGCTCCCCTGAAAAAGTTATCCCTGTCTCCAAAACTTTACAAGATGATGAGCGTTTCCGTTGCTAGTTTGCTAGCCTTGTTAGCATGTCCGTGGCAGTAATCCGTGGGTAAATAACTCTGACATCCCGATTCATCTGAAGAGCTTCCGGTCCTTCTGTCTCCAGGTGAGTGGCAGTCTCATTTTCAAACTAGTTTACTCTCCAATATTGATACTTTTACTCCGGTGACAGCAGAATCTCAAAGCTAGCGCTATCCCTCGGACATGAACGCACAAATGCGAGATTTCACGTGTGCTCACTTCTTTCCATTGACTTTGTATACATTTGTGCCGACCGTTCTCGTTTGGTGTGAAGGCACCTTAAGAGAGGGTTCAGGGTCGCCTGATCCCACCCTAACTATAGACTTTGGTAATGGCTTAAATTTGGTAACAGCATCATCTGAGAGACATCTACTGTAGTAATATGTTTCTTTAGGAGCCAGATAGTCCGTTTCCGTCAGTCTGCCCCAGGGCAACTGTGGCTACAGTAGTAGCTTACCACTATCAATGTCTGTCTGGAGTGAGTGAATAATGCACTGTAAGCATTTTGAGATGTCACTTGACATGTAAAGTACCATATAAATCTAATCCATTATTATAAATAGTAAAATCAGAAGTTATCAGATAATGGTCTGACAGTACAGGGTTATGAGGAAATACTACCAGATTTTCTATTTCTATACCATATGACAGTATGTGGTGGAGATAATGGGTAGAATTTCCTACTTTCTGAGAAAACCCTATCACGCTAATACTGAAATAAATGCCATATTAAGGCAGTCACTATCTACATGTACAGTATATTGAAGTCCCCTCCTATAATTATTCTATCTGATTTCAGCACTAAATCAGCTAAGAACTCTGCAAATTCAAATAAAAATTCTGAGTAAGCTGTGGGAGATGATAAACTATAGCAAATAAAATTGGTTTTAACCTAAAATTGCTAACATGGCCAATACTGAGGACCAGGCCGTCAATGGAATTATAACGTTTTTTGCTTCACATTAACTAGTAATTTGGAATGGTAAATTGTTGCTACTCCTCTTCCATGACCAGAACTTCTGGGATTTTGACAGTTTAAATAACCAGAGGGAGTTGATTCATTTAAACCAACATAATCCTCTTGCCCTAACCAAGTCTCTGTAAGGGATATTAAATCAATCTGATGATCAGTTAACAGTTCATGGACTAGCAGAGACTTGGGAGTTAGAGATTTAATTTTTAAATTATGAGGAGGAACAGAGGCCAAGTCATTAGATTTAGAGGCTACATGTTTAATTTGAGTTTCATCAACTTTTTGTTCAATCACTTTAGGATGGTTATATTTTTATTTACTTTAGAGGAAGCAGACAGTGATTCTCTGATGGGGGGACAAGGACTAAGCTGAGGGGTGACGGATGGAGAGAAGCTGCAGAGAGGCATGTAAGACTGTGACTCTGCTTCCTGGTTCCAACTCTGAGTAGTCAAGGCTTTGGAACTTTTGATAAAAATTATGCCAGTTTGCTAGATAAATGAGACGCACCATCCAAAATGGGATGGACACCGGCTCGCCTAATAAGACCAGGTTTTCCCCAAAATGAGTTCCAATTGTCTATGTAGCCCACATCGTTTGCAGGACACCACACAGACAGCCAGCGGTTGAAGGATGACATGCGGCTGAACATGTCATCACTGGGCAGGTTGGGGAGGGGCCCAGAGAATACTACAGAGGCCAACATCGTTTTGGCAAAGTTACACACCGATTTCCACACTAGGTTTTGTGACTTCTGACTGCCGGAGTCGGATGTCATTAATCACGGCTTGGATAACAATTGTGGAGTATTAACAGTTACTTTTAGCCAGCATTCTCAAATTTGACTAGGTTCACATTTCTGACTACAGAGCCACCAATAATCAGAGTTTTTTCCTCAGTGGGTGTGTTGTTGAGTGAGGAATATCAATTAGAAACGTGAACAGGTTGGTAGTGAACTAGGGGCTTGCGACTATGCCTCCTTCAACACCATCACCCATCCATTCTCTCCTGGCTGCTCAGGAGAGGTGGTTGCCGGGGGATGGCTAGCAGGCCCTGTGTTACAGTGCTCCGCTGAAGCTAATGGGAATCCAACATTATTAACTGTCGCTGATGGTATTTCAATGCAGCGGAGCCAGAATTCCAGATCACACAGCCTCACCTTGAGCACCTCAAAAAGACAACATTTATTACATTTACCATTATCACTAAAAGAGGCAGAGGTGTAGCTAAACATCTGACTCAAAGAGCACGCCAGAATTACAGATTTTAATGTCCCCCCCACACACACAGACACCAATTGCAGATCAAATGTGTTTTAATGTCCAATAACTGTATTTTGACGTCCAAATAATTCCATGACCTGCGTTTGAGCCCCGAATCCCCCCCCCACTTCACTGATCACCTCACGACAGCAGCTGCTGTAGCTAAGCGTGTGTTTTCACGCATCCAATTCATCGTCTATGTAGCACGCTCTGCATGCATTCTGGTGGGTCTCCTCTCTTTCAAGCAGAGCCAGGTTAGTGTTGCCCTAAGCTCTCGCAATTTCTGTTGCTGTTGTGAAACTACACACAGTTGGTGATTTATTTTTTAACAAGGGGGACAGTGGCTGTTTTGGGATATTCATAAATTTAGCATACGGTGTAAATGCAATTTCATTACAAATTTGCAAGAATAAAAGTGCAAAAATATGATAAAATGTGCTAATTTTTGTCACAAATTTATTTATTATACACTAATTTATTCTCCCAGCTACCGTGATCATGCATCAAGTAAATTTTTTGGCCAGAGCTGAATAAAAATTAAACTCGCGCGGGTGCAAATTCACGTGTATTCGCCTTTGCTGGAGCAAATGCATCTTTTCATTGACTTTGTATGTAATTGAGCTACATTTCACATGGAGTATAAACAAATTACAAAATTAAAATGTCATTACATGCCATAATAAGTTACAATGTGTTGTTTTATACCATTTTTTGTTAGTGGTGTGCCACAGGATTTTTTTCCAATGCAAAGGGTGTTGTGGCTATAAAAAGACTGAAAAACATTGATCTAAGTCACTATCAACCCTCCAGGAATTTTCAGAATATTCTAAAGGGCGCAATGAAGGCAATTCCTTGTCAGATGTTTTGATGGTCACCAGCAGTGGGCGCTGTTTGCTGACAGATAACAGGTTGTTATGGGAATTTAAAATATGAGGAAGAAAATTAGCTTCCTGAGCAGAGGTTTGCACTCTGAGGGCTTTCTAACTTAGTGTTTCTATGCTTGTTTCTCTTTGCATTTATTTTTGTTACATTTAAGTTATGCATTTTAACATTTATAATTTTTTTTTTGTTTTTAAATCAAACTCTTATTTTTAATATTTCATTTATGCTGTCATTTATTTTCTAATTTATGCTTCATTAATTCACATTTTCAGTTTATGAATGGTGTTGTAACTCCTGTTTCTTCTCCTCTTTAAGGTTTTCTATAGACAAGGGAATAGCTGGTCAAGTAGCTCGGACAGGAGAAGTCTTAAATATCCCCGATGCCTATGCAGACCCACGGTTCAACCGGTAAACTCACTGACTACATGAGAATCCGCTTTTCTTTCTTGTATTACTCTAAGTCTTTTATTATTACCATCAACTAATTAACTTTATCAATGTTTTCTTTAAGTGTCTGTTGTAGGTTAGATGAGTGTTGCTTATTTGTGTATGTCCTCCTCAACAGAGAGGTGGACCTCAAAACTGGCTACACCACGCGGAACATCCTGTGCATGCCCATCGTGAGCAGGGGGACCGTTATAGGTGTGGTGCAGATGGTGAACAAGTTAAGCGGAAGTGCCTTTACTAAAACAGATGAGAACAACTTTAAGATGTTTGCCGTCTTTTGTGCTCTGGCCTTACACTGTGCAAATGTGAGTATATTGAATTAGTGTTAAAATGTAACTGATGTTGTCCAACAGCCCAAGTAAATTCTGTTCTGTTTATATTTTGTAATGTAGATACATTTTCCAGGGATTCTGTGGGGCATGAAAAAGCATTAAATGTCATCAGTTGGAAGGAGTAAATTTAAGACATTAAAAAAAATCAAAAAGAAAGTGTGGAGACTTCCGGTTATGGCTGCCACGTAGGACGGACGTGTCTCGCTCTGCTCTGCTCCTGGAAAAAAAAAAAATCGGTAAATAACTCTCTCATTTGGGACAGAACGTATCCCAGCATTTGGGCGAGGATATGTCGGCGAAGCCTAAGGCTGGAAAACCAGGAAAAGGAAAAAGCGAGCCGCCGAAACAGTCCAAATTAACGGACTTTCAGGTCTGTGACGCAGCAAACAAAACTCCATATATGGCGGAGGAGGCTGGCAACGCTGCGATTTCTGCGGGGAATGGCGCAGATGCGCTGATGGCTGCCATGAGCTCAATGAGAGCGGACTTTTCCTCTAGATTTGATGGGATTATGACAGCGTTGGAAGGAATAAGAAAGGAATTGGGTGACTGTGTAGAACGAACGGCACAGATGGAGCTCCGTCTCGCTAGTGCTGAAGATGACGTCACCCGTCTTCAATTAAAGGTGCGCACTTTGGAAAAAAAAAAATAAATCTCTGGAAGATAATATTTTGGATTTGGAATCTCGGTCGAGACAGAATAATTTGAGGCTGGTGGGTCTTCCAGAGGAATCAGAAGGTCGGGACGTATGTTCCTTTCTGGAAAAGTGGATTCCGGAGGTGCTGGGCAGCGAGGAGTTGCAATCAGCAGTGGTTCTGGAAAAAGCACATCGTATTGGCCCACGGAGAGATAAGGGACCGCCGAGGACCTTAATTATGAAGTTTCTTAGCAACAGAGACAGGATGAAGATCTTCAACGCTGCACGTGCTAAAGGAGAGATTAAACACCAGGACCAGCAGGTGCGGTTCTACCCAGATTTGGCCACAGGAATCCAGCAATTGAGGAAGCAGTTTGATCCCGTACGTAAGGAGCTGCGCAACCTTGGGATTCGTCATGGTGTAATCTATCCTGCGAGACTGCTGACCACGTATGAGGGCAGAACCCACATCTTCAAGACCCCAGAGGAGGCGCAGGAGTTCATCAAGAAGATCAAAGAAGAAGAAGAGACTGGTGGGAGCTAAGCATGAACAAAATATAAGGTAGAATAATTAAGCATTTGCACAGGCATCTGACTGACTTGAAGTAAATAGTAAGTTTACAAAATATAGACTGTATTATATATTAAAAAAACAAAACAAAAACAAAACAAACAAACAAAAAAAAAACTATGATGTACAAAGTTGTTAAAAATTTTGGAGTTAAGTTGGAAAACTACAGAGGAGAGTTAATGTTACGTCATTAAAAGCAGTAGAGTTAGGGTGATTGGGAGGATGAAGGAGTGGCTTAGGCTGTTCCCCGTGGGTGTGGAACGGTCGATGGCTATATCGGGAGACAGAATTTTTCTTTTGATTTTGGGGGGTTTGCCACAAGGGGAAATTTGTTTGTGTGTAGTTTGTAGGATGAATGTTCAACCACTCATGTTTTTGCTTCTCTGTATGAGCATGTTTACACTGCAAGGTAATCCCAAACTCTCTATTGATCATGGACCAAAGTGTTAATCTTAATTTAACTTCATGGAATTGCAGAGGTCTACAAAATTTAAAAAAACTTAAACAAGTTATGAATAAAATAAAGGACATGGGTTCAAGAATTGTGTTTTTACAAGAAACTCATCTGATAGAGGAGGATGTTAAAAGAATTAGGAGTAGATGGCAGGGAAGTGTATTCACCTCTTCATTTTCATCCCGAGCCAGGGGAGTTATGACTCTCATACATAAATCAGTTCCTTTTCAAGTGAAAAATGTAATTGGAGACAAATTTGGAAGATATGTAATCATTCAAGGTTCTTTGCTATTAGAAAATATAAATCTTGTGAACTTATATGGTCCCAATATAGATGATCAGAAGTTCTTTGCTAATTTATTTCTCATCTTATCATCACTTACAGGGCAACATATAATAGCAGGGGATTTTAATTGTACATTGAATCCAGGTGTGGATAGATCAACAGGACTGGATTGTACGCACATTGGATGTAGGATGACTATTAATCATTTTATGAAAGAATTGAGATTGTTAGATATATGGAGAGAAATGAAACCACAAGTTAAAGCCTATTCTTGTTATTCCAGTACCTACAAGACATTCTCACGTATTGATTATTTTTTGATTTCCACAGAATTAAGGTCCAAGATTCAAAACTGCTTTTATGATAACATCGTGATCTCTGATCATGCACCCTGTTGTCTAATATATGTAGATAAAAAATTGACAAAGGAATCAGGTAGATGGCAATTTCAGCATAAATGGCTTCAGGATGAGGAATTTGTCAAGTATATAGAAAAACAGATAGACGAGTTCTTTGACATCAATACTACACAAACATCAGCATGTGTAAAGTGGGAGGCTTTCAAAGCTTTTATTAGGGGACATATTATTAGTTATACAGGATCAAAATCTAAGAAGACTCGAGAGGAGAGAGCTAAATTGGAACATAAAATAAAAAGTCTTCAGGAAAAAGTGTATGCAGGAAGTGACCCAAGATTGGAGAATGAATTACTGATTTTGAGAGCTGAATACGACAAAAAATCAGCGAATAGAGCTGCCTCGAGTCTTCTAAGATTGAAACAATCTTTTTATGAACAAGGTGAAAAATCAGGAAAATTATTAGCATGGCAGATTAAACAATTGGAAATTAAAACACCAATTACCAGTATTATAAGTAAGGGACAGGTAGTTATAGATCCTTTAGAAATTAATAGAGCCTTTAGAGATTACTATGAAAAATTATATGATACCAAAAATGAACCTGATTTAACAAAACTAAATGGGTTTTTGAACGAACTATCTATACCGTGTATTCCAAATGAAAACAGGGAGATATTGGAGTCTAAAATTAGTCAAGAAGAAGTTGGGCTAGCCATTGATAATATGAAATCAGGAAAAAGTGCAGGACCAGATGGTCTTCCAGTTGACCTTTATAAAAAATTTAAGAATAAATTAATAAAACCTTTTTTGGAAATGGTTTTAGAAGCATTTCAAAATAATAATTTACCATCATACATAAATAATGCCTTAATTATACTGCTGCCAAAACCAGGTAAGCCCTCTAATAAATGTGAAAATATGAGACCAATAAGCCTATTAAACGCCGACCTTAAGATAATCTGTAAAATTTTAGCAAGACGAATACAAGAAATTTTACCAAATATTATTAATCGAGATCAGAATGGCTTTATAAAGGGTAGACAAGGCTTCCATAATGTAAGAAGACTATTTAATATTATCTATTTTAATAAAGAAGCACCGGATACAGCTCTCCTATCATTGGACGCCGAAAAGGCCTTTGATAGAGTTGAATGGCCCTTTCTTTTTGAAGTCCTACAAAGGTTTGGACTTGGAAATAATTTCATAAAATGGGTTCAAATAATATACAATAATGCTACAGCAGAAATCCTAACAAATAACAATATTTCAAAACCAATAAAAATCAATAGAGGATGTCGACAAGGCTGTCCACTTTCACCTTTACTGTTTACTATGGCAATTGAACCTTTAGCGATAGCGATACGTTTACATTCACAAATATATGGAATTAAAGTTGGACCAACAGAACATAAAATCTCCCTGTACGCCGATGATATAATTTTGTTTATGTCGAATCTAAAAAAATCAATTCCAACCTTGTTGAATTTAATAAAGAATTTTGGGGAAATATCAGGATATAAAATAAATAAAACTAAATCTTCAATATTAATGCTAAATGAGACCCAGAGAAATTACCCAGCCCCTGAGGTAAATCAATTCAATGTTGTAAATCAGTTTAAATATTTAGGAATCCAAATTATGCCTAAGCTAGAATCAGTCGCCAGTGTCAACTATGAAGCCTTAATGTCAGATATCAGTGAGTTAACTCAGAGATGGATGTCACTACCAATGTCGATGATCGGGAGAATCAATATACTTAAAAGTAATATTTTACCTAAAATACTTTATTTATTTCAATACATTCCCTTATCACCACCTTTAGATCTATTCTCAAGAATAAAAAAAAAGTTAGTGGAATTTATATGGAACAACAGGGGGGCTAGATTACGTTTGTCTTTATTATATTTACCATTTGATCGTGGAGGTCTGAAATGTCCAAATTTTATGTTGTATTATTGGTCGGCACAACTGAGGTCTATGACATATTATTTTTCATCAAATGATCTCCCTCACTGGACTGAAATGGAATCATACAATTTACCTTTACCTCTTCCCATATTCATATACTCAGATTCGGCAAAAAAATTACAAAAACAAGTTAAAAATCCATTTGTAAAGCATATGATCAAAATATGGTGTGAAGCTAAAAACTATTTAAAAGAACCACAGTTATTGTCACAATTTAGTCCAATATGGGGTAATCAATATTTTAAACCAGGGAGAGCGGACGCTGTATTTAAAGTATGGAATTTAAAAGGGATACAAAAGATTCAGGATTTATATTTGCCATGTGCAGACAACATAATGTCTTTTGAAGAGCTGAGGATCAAATTTAATCTCAATAGAACACATTTTTTTAAATATCTTCAACTTAGAAACTTTATTCGATCAAATCAAAATAAAGCTCTCACTCGACCTATTTATTCATCCTTGGAAAAAATGATGATGAAAGATAGTAAAAGAAAGGGTATTATTTCAGAGTTTTATAACTCATTGACACTATCTTCAAGTGAAAATTCACTGAAAAGATTAAACTACTGGAAAGAAGATCTGCAAATTGAAATTTCAGAGGAACAATGGGAATTGGCTTGTACAGAAGCTCAAACCAAATCAATAAATGCACGCCTTAAATTGATACATTTCAAATGGTTAATGCGGATGTATGTTACACCGGAGGAGTTAAATAGATATAACAAAAATATACCAGATACATGCACAAAATGCATGGAAAGTAAAGGAACCCTATTTCATTGTTTATGGGAATGTAGATTAATAAGAATGTTTTGGGAAGAGGTGAGGGTAACAATTGAAAAAATAATCTCAAAACAAATCATATTGAATCCTAAACTGTTTTTGTTGGGTCTGTACCCAGAAAAGCATAATTTTAATAAAAGTGAAAGAACATTCATAGACCTCAGTTTGCTTAATGCCAAAAAATGTATTGCACTATTATGGAAAAAGACTCATAGACCAAATGTGACTCAGTGGTTAAGACAGATGTTAACAAACCTTCCATTAGAAAGAATAACATATATACTAAAATCAAAGGAAATTGTGTTTGAGAATATATGGAGACCTTTTATTGATTATGTAAAAAATTTAAACATAACTCTTGAAGAAGAAGGTGAATGATGTGTGTGGACCTTGTAAATTCCAAACTGGTGAACATAATATGTATACTTATGTATTGGATTGTCTAGACTAAACAGAGGAGCATTGTTGAAGACTTGATTTTGTTGGTGGTTGTTGGTGTTTTTAGTGCATTTTTTTTTTTTTTTTGTAGTACTTTAGTGTTAGTGTTTGATTGTTTGTATCATGTTTGTTAAAAAAAAAAAAGGTTCAATAAAGATATTGTGGAAAAAAAAAAAGAAAGTGTGTATATATCGGTTATCTGTTTGCAAAAAATTAGTGATAATGATTTTCAGACATGAATTTATGGGTTCTGATGGATATGCAAATCAGTCAATCTCAATACTTCCTTTAATCATTCAAAATAAAAGCCTTATAGTAATTGAATTTTTTAAAAAAAACTTTTTTCTTTACAAGCTTTTTATTCAGAACATTTACCAATAGATAGGTAATTTAGGAATGACAAATATAAAATCCAATCAGAATGAATTACTCAAACACAGCTTCAGTTTGAATCCTATAAAAATATTGGAGATCCTTGTTAGAAAAAGCGTAACACAATATTAGAAAACACCATTTTAAGCCTTACTGTGTGTCACCCCTCACTCCGTCTTTACTAGCATGGGTTTTATATTGCTTAAAAGGTGCCATATTGTGTATTTTCCAGACACTAATTTTAAGTTTAAATATTCTCAAGGACACACACACACACACACACACACACACACAGAGTGGTGTGAAAAAGTGTTTGCCCCCTTCCTGATTTCTTATTTTTTTGTATGTTTGTCACACTTGAATGTTTCAGATCATCAAATAAATTTAAATATTAGACAAAGATAACACAAGTAAACACAAAATGCAGTTTTTAAATGAAGGTGTTTATTGTTAAGGGAAACAAAAAAAAAAACCTACATGGCCCTGTGGGAAAAGTGATTGCTCCCTAAACCTAATAACTGGTTGGGCCACCCTTAGCAGGAACAACTGCAATCAAGCGTTTGCGATAACTGGCAATGAGTCTTTTACAGCACTGTGGAGGAATTGTAGCCCACTCATCTTTGCAGAATTGTTGTAATTCAGCCACATTGGAGGGTTTTCAAGCATGAACCGCATTTTTAAGGTCATGCCACAGCATCCCAATCGGATTAAGGTCAGGACTTTGACTAGGCCACTCCAAAGTCTTCATTTTGTTTTTCTTAAGCCATTCAGAGGTGAGCTTGCTGGTGTGTTTTGGATCATTGTCCTGCTGCAGAACCCAAGTGTGCTTCAGCTTGACGTCACAAACAGATGGCCGGACATTCTCCTTCAGGATTTTTTGGTAGACAGCAGAATTCATGGTTCCATTTACCACAGTAAGTCTTCCAGGTCCTGAAGCAGCAAAACAGACCCAGACCATCACACTACCACCACCATATTTTACTGTTGGTATGATGTTCCTTTTTCTGAAATGCTGTTACTTTTATGCTGGATGTAATGGGACACACACCTTCCAAGAAGTCCAACTTTTGTCTCGTCAGTCCACAGAGTATTTTCCTAAAAGTCTTGGGGATCATCAAGATGTTTTCTCACAAAACTGAGATGAGCCTTTATGTTCTTTTTGTGCAGCAGGTGGTTTTCGTCTTGGAACTCTGCCGTGCAGGCCATTTTTGCCCAGTCTCTTTCTTATGGTGGAGTCGTGAACACTGACTTTAACTGAGGCAAGTGAGGCCTGCAGTTCTTTGGATGTTGTTGTGGGGTCTTTTGTGACCTCTTGGATGAGTCGTCGCTTCACTCTTGGGGTAATTTTGGTCGGCCACCCACTCCTGGGAAGGTTCACCACTGTTCCATGTTTTCACCATTTGTGGATAATGGCTCTCACTGTGGTTCGCTGGAGTCCCAAAGCTTTAGAAAGGGCTTTATAACCTTTTCCAGACTGATAGATCTCAATTACTGATGTCTAGCTTTTGAGAATGTTTTGATTCACTTTGTCAGGCAGGTCCTATTTGTGATTTCTTGATTGAGAACAGGTGTGGCAGTAATCAGGCCTTGCTGTGGCTAGAGAAATTGAACTCAGCTTTCCAAAGATGTGATAAACTGCAGTTAATTTACGTATGTTTTAATGGGGGGGCAATCACTTTTTCCACACAGGGCCATGAAGATTTGGAATTTTTTTTACCCTTAATAATAAACACCATATAAAAACTGCATTTTGTGTTTACCTGTTATCTTTGTCTAATATTTAAATTTGTTTGATGATCTGAAACATTTAAGTTTGACAAACATACAAAAAAAATGAGAAATCAGAAAGGGGCAAACACTTTTTCACACCACTCTGTGTGGGGGGTGGGGTGGGGGGGTGGATAAATGGATAGTATTTGCCCCTTCCTGATTTTCTTATATTTTTGCATATTTGTCACACTTAAATGTTTCAGTTCCTGAAACAAATAACCCAAGTAAATAGAAAATGCAGTTTTAAAAAAAAAATATTTCATTTATTAAGGGAAAAAACCTATACAAAAAAACCTGACACCCCCTCTCCCCATTACATCATGAATTAATCGTGATTGACCACATTATTTGGAAGGCTAAGTTCAGTTTCACTAGCCACACCCAGGCATGATTACTGCCAGGCCTGTTGAATCAAGAAATCACATAAATAGAACCTGTCTGACAAAGTGAAGTAGGCTAAAAAATCTCAAAAATCAACACATCATGCCACAATCTAAAGAAATTCAGGAACAGATGAGAAACAAAAACCCCGAACAACATCTACAGAACTACAGGCCTCCCTTGCCTCAGTTTGGACACTGGTCTATGATTCAACAATGAGACTGGGCAAAAATGGCATCCATTGGAGAGTTCCAAGGTGAAAACCACCGCTAACCAAAAAACATGCAAAGGTGCCTCTCACATTTCCAAAAAACATCTTGATGATCTCCAAGACTTTTATGAAAATATTCTGTGGACTGATGGGATTAAAGTTGAACTTTTTGGAAGCGTGTATCCTGTTACATCTCTCATAAAACTAATGCAGCATTTCATAAAAAGAACCTCATACCAACAGTCAAACATGGTGGTGGTAGTGTGATGGTCAGGGGCTGCTTTGCTGCTTCAGGATATGGATGACTTGCCGTAATTGATGGAACCATGAATTCTGCTTTCTACCAGAAAATCCTGACTGAGAATATCCAGCCATCAGTTCATGACTCTCAAGCTCAAGCTGAATTAAATCAATTCTACAAAGAAGAGTGGGCCAATATTCCTCTACAACGATGTAAAAGACTCATTGTCAGTTACCGTAAATGTTTGATTGCAATTGTTGCCTTCAAGAGTGGCACAACCAGTTATGAGGTTTAGGGTACAATCACGTTTTCACATAGGGCCAGGTAAGTTTGGATAGCCTTTTTCCATCAATAATGAAATCATCATTTAAAAACTGATGTGAAACATTTAAGTGTGACAAATGTGCAAAAATGTGAGGAATCAGGAGGGGGGGATAGCTTTTCAGTGCAGTGTAGATTTAAAGACCAAAAACATTTCTGAGTTGTTTTGCAGCTCATTATGAATCCTTCTCTATCCCTCACTTAAACAGTCCATTTTAGCCACCTCATTAATATTCATGAGCTCCTAATCTTATTTGGCAAAGGTTATTAGATAATGCACGGTAAGGCCAGTCACAAGTAGCAGCCTCTAAGCTACTAAAGGCTAAATTATACTGTCAGGACCACAGCCAGCAGTTGTACAAACAGCATGATGGCAACAATCCCATCTATACAAATACAAACTTCGAGATGATGAGAAACAGGAATGTCTCTTCTGTCCATTACATGGTGCTCAGTGCTAGGCTAACAAAGGCTTCAGGATCCACAACCTCCAGTCATTCAGCTTCATAGATTAAAATACTCAAAATAATGTAATTATGATTTGTGGATCTGAAGCATGACTCAGCAGTGTGGAGACTCGAGCATCGCTAAGAATGCTTTCCAGACTGTTTTGGTCAGCCCTTACTGCTAATGTTAGCTCTGATGCTAACAGCTGCACTGATTTTTGGCTGTGAGTGGATGCTTTGTGGGCTGTTATCAATCTGTTCTCCAGTAGGAAAGGTGGTGATGTCCACACAACATGCCAGAGCTTGTACATTATTGATAATACAGCCAACAGAATTTTAATGGGACATTTCTTAGCATTTTTAACTGTATGCATCTGACCCATGCATGGAACCCCTTACACAGTTAAAATGCATGAAAACACTATTTGCACAACTTGGGCTCTATAAAAATTTAATGCATTTAATCCAATATGCTCCACCATAACTGCTGAATCTCTCTTTTGTGAATCATAAGAGGCCTACATCATTGGCCTGATTCTGACTTATTTTCAAATGACAACTTGAATGGCTTCCTAATCTAAAATTTATACTCATCGACAGAAGGCCTACTTTAGCTCTTCTTGTGGGCTTCCCCGATGGCCTGAGTTGTGATATAAATTTATGTGAGACAGTGATAGTGCAGTTTCTATTTAAAGTGAAAATCGCCACAAAACATGAATAATGCTGATCATTATCCCTCATGTGAAACACCAGGATTGCATGAATCATGCCCACTCTCAGAGCTTACATTGTGTGGTCTGTCTGTCAGAGCATGTCCTCACAGCGGGGCCTGAATCACCGTCAGCTCGTGCGACAAAATTACGCAGGAGCAGCGTCACAAAGTTGGTTTTCAAAGGGAGCTGTGATGTTAATATTTCAATACAGGCAGTCTGTCCAGCAACGGGATTTATGTTCAGCTGTAATTTATGCATCATGCCTCGGAGGAACTCACATCGGGGATTTATGGTTTGAAGCATGAAGCCTTGGTGTCTGTACCTGTCCTGTCTGACGGGAGGGGCAGCGAAACAAATCAGACACAGAGACTCATTTTGGAGACGTACAGATAGTAACTTAAGTTTGTCTGAGCCTTCTGGAAATTTCAGCAGTGATGCTGAAAGGATTTAACAATGATATCATTTATAAATGTCTCTGTGGTATTTATAGCGGTGGAGTGTTCCGCTCTACTCTTGACATTTTAAAGGCTAAATCCTGATGTGTGATTTCCCCGCAGATGTACCACAGAATTCGACACTCTGAATGCATTTACAGAGTAACCATGGAGAAACTGTCTTATCACAGCATTTGCACATCAGAAGAATGGAAGACCCTTACTGAGCTCAACCTCCCTGCACCCATTTATAAAGAGATTGAAATGTGAGTGGCCCCCTCTCCAGTCCGGGCTTCCTTTACTTTCTCTGTTGATATACAAAACCTGTTACGATGGGGTTGATTCCTTGTACTAGAAGATAGAGACAAAGCCCGGCCATGGATTGAGAAGATGAGTGCATATGCAGTGCAAGAAGGGGTGGGTGCTCTGCTGTGATTGACATTAGTTCAACCCAACAGCCAAGTCCAGGTGGAATTCAACAGTGGCCTGTAGCTGAGTCACCCTTACTATCCACTTTAGCTGGTGGCGTATACTCAGTTTTGTGGAAGTGGACCCATTGCACCTGTGACACTAGAGCAGTTCAACTCCCCTGAGCAGCTGCGCACAGCGTTTCCTCAGCTCATTTTTACACACCACTGATGAGAAAACACCAAAGTCAGCTTTAATGAAACAGCACATAACTTCCAAATTTCATAATTGTGGCTAGTAAAAATGCTTGGTGGCACTTAAATTAAAAAAAAACTCATCTGTGTTTGCTTTCTTTCAAAGCCTAATTTATAACTTTTTCCACTCCTTCAGGTTCCACTTTGACATCACTCCCTTTGAGGAGATCTGGCCTGCTGTCTTCATCTACATGATTCATAACTCCTGTGGAAAGACCAGGTAGACTCAAAAGAGCAATCCAAACCATTCATTTTTTTCAACCAAAGCAACTGTTAAGCTTCTGTGTGTGAATGGGTGTGTTTACGTAGCTTTGAGCTGGAGAAGCTGTGCCGGTTCACCATGTCTGTACGGAAGAACTACCGCCGTGTGCCCTACCATAACTGGAAGCACGCAGTCACGGTGGCACACTGTATGTACGCCATCCTACAGAAAACCTCTGGGATCTTCACAGAGCTCGAGGTTTGCTTCTTATTGGGCCTGCTGGGAAACGAGCTGCAAACAGTGCATGTATCTATGGTCACTGTGTGGTTTAACAAAAATTTTTACTCACTCTATTCTACAGAAGAAAGGTTTGATGATAGCCTGTCTTTGCCATGATCTGGACCATAGGGGATACAGTAACGCCTACCTGCAGAAGTTTGACCATCCACTGGCTGCTCTGTACTCTACCTCCACCATGGAGCAGCACCACTTCTCTCAGACAGTCTCCATCCTGCAGGTAGAGCTCCGTTATGCAGAAATCACTGTCATCATCAATTCCCGAGCATGTTTTGAGCTCATATTTAGCAGCAGCTAAGTACTTCATTGCGTCAAAAATGCACTCAATAATATTTTGACCAGTTTTCAGCTTTTTTTCCATTTTAAATATACTGCATGACAAGTTGCAATCTGTTTGGATTTGAGTTTTCTGCAGTGGCCCAGAGGGATCAACACACCACAACTTAAGGAAACAACTGCAAATAGACAGAACAAAAGTGAAACTATAGGGCACTCAGAGAGCGCATACCTTCACCAAGGTTGTTGTTCACCCAAACTCCACTCTCCCACTGCATATCGGCAACAAGTAAAAATCTTGGAGGTAAAAATCCATCCAGTAGTTCTGCATAAACCTGCTAAACCATTACTAGGATATTGAGCCTTGGTGGAGGTATACACGCATGGATCACCTCCGAAATGTAATGGGTTCATGTGTAGCCCAAGAGCCACCTGTGGTGAAAATTTCATCAAACTCTGTCCAGTAGTTTTGGAGTAATCCTGCTAGCACATTGTAAGAAAATAGAGCCTTGGTGGAGGTATGTGCTCTCGGATCATCAGCAAAATGTAATGGATTCCTCTCTACCCAAGGACCACCTTTGGTAAAAATTTCATCCAAATCCATCCAGTAGTATTTGTGTAATCCCACTGCACAAATACAAACAAGGTGCTTGGTGGAGCTATGTAGTCTTCACCAAAGTCTAATGGGTTCACCCTTAGGCCAAGGGCCCCCTATGGTGAAATTTTCATCCAAATCCATCCAGTAGTTTTTGTATAATTCTGCTGACAGACAAACCAACCAACCAGCCGTCCAACATGGATGAAAACTACCTCCTTGGCGGCGGTAATAAGAAAACATCTTTGCTGAAATGGGAACACATGGGTTCCACAAAAAGTTGCAACATTTCCAAATAGAATGAAAGCACCAAGGTGCTGACGCCACGGTGCCTGTGGCATGGAGGGTTGTAAAAAACTCACACTGCCACTTCTAGTGGGCGGGCATAGTTATTACAATACCTTTTTTCACAGCTGCATTGATGGTAAAGGTGAATTAAATTTGTTTATTTTGAAAACAAACCCTTATCTGGAAACTGTGGCAAATTAAGAGTCAAGAAAATATGGTAACACAATGATACAACCCTTTAGTTCCAGTTGATTTTTAGCGGGTGAGCTGAAAAGCTGGTAGCAGACAAACATACGTACACAAATACATCGAGTGATTACCGTATGCCTACGTTGCCTTTGTACCAAGGCATAAAATTACAGAAGCACAAGAATAAAACTAGGAGCACAAAGAAAAATGTTGGAGTAAAAGACTTCATTAATTGAATGCATGTATAGTTACATGATGCCATGCAATAGCAGGTAAACATATCAAAATTTCCAAAAGTAAAAGCATAATTATGGATATTAAATCAGAATGGTTTGGAATGTTTCACACTTATGTGTAATGAATATTGAGAGTTTCTTAAATAATCTAGTAAAAAAACTAAGTTTGTCCAAACATTAATTTATTGAACTACAGTAGCAGTTTCAGGTATAAACAGTAAACATGTAATATTCTTATTTAGCTTCCAGCCTGTTATCTTCACAGCTGCTCTGACTGATGACCCTCAGGTTCACCACCCTGGACCTCAGAGAGACAAACAGGAAAGAAAAACAGTATAAAAATGTGATCATTGTTACAGATGTGATATATATATATATATATACAGTATATATATATAAAAAATACAGATGTCAATGTCATGTTTCGCCTCAGCTTAATAAATTGCTTGTTTAAGTAAGTGAATCATTTTAACTCAGCAACAGGAGGTGCAGAAGCCAGTGTACTCCTAGTGCTGGTCCCAAGCCTGGGTAAATGGGGAGGGTTGTGTCAGGAAGGGCATCCGACGTAAAACTTTTGCCATAGCAAACATGTGGATCGTGACGAATGAGACTTTCATATCAAATCGGTCGAAGCCTGGGTTAACAATGACAGTCACTGGTGCTGTTAACCGACAGGGTGCCAGTGGAAATTAGGCTACTGTTGGTCAAAGATCAAGGAGGAGGAGAGGGGGAAGGTGTGTTGGGGGGGAGAGAGAGAAAAGGAAAGGTAGAAGTGTGGAGGTGAGAGTAGGGATATTAAATGTAGGGACCATGACTGGTAAAGGCAGAGAGTTGGCTGATATGATGGAGAGAAAAAAGGTAGCTATAATGTGTGTTCAAAAAAACAGATGGAAAGGAAGCAAAGCTAGGAACATTGGAGGTGGATTTAAACTGTTCTGCAGTGGTGTAGATAGGAAGAGAAATGGAGTAGGAGTAATAAGAGTATGTGAAGAGTGTTCAGGAGGTAAAGACTCAACAGTGAGCAATTGCAAGGACAATAATATATTTAAATTAAATGAGGACAATGGCAACTAATAATAAGCTCAGTCTGCTTGACCCAAAGATTTTTTTTTAACCTCAGAATTCATGAGTTTGGAGCTAGAAGTTGGAGGTAGAAGTTGAAGTTGTGATGTTGAATATTGTCAGTGTGTATGCCCCACAAGTTGGATGTCAGGTAGAAGAGAGGGGAATTCTGGAGTAAGTTGGATGAAGTGGTAGAGTGTGTTCCCAGGGGGGAGAGAGTGGTGATTGGAGCGGACTTTAATGGACATCCTGGAAAGAATGTACAGCAGGTTATGTTGATTAAGGACAGAAATTGTAACGTACTAACAAATGACAAGAGTGTGCTGAGAAGGTGGAAGGAGTACTTTGAAGGGCTGATGTATAAAGAAAAATGAGAGAGAGAGGAGGATGGATAAAGGAAAGATGGTGAACAAGGAAGCCCCGAGGATTAGCAAAGCAGAAGTGAGGGCAGCTTTGAAGAGGATGAAGAATGGAAAGGCAGTTGGTCCAGATGACATACCTGTGGACGTATGGGGATGTTTAGGAGAGATGGCAGTGGACTTTTTAACCAGATTGTTTAACACAATCTTGGAGAGTGAGAGGATACCCGAGGAGAGGAGAAGAGGTGTTTTGGTACCAATTTTCAAGAACAAAAGTGATGCTCAGAGCTGTAGTAACTACAGGTGGAGGTACAGTATGTTCTGGAGAGAAGAGAATTGAAAGTCAGTAGAAGCAAGACAGAATACATGAGGTGTGAATGAGAGAGAGGCAGGTGCAACGGTGAAGATGCAAGGAGTGGTGGTAGTCAAAGTTAAGTAAGTTAAGTTAATCCCTTCCACAGCATGTGGGACACCATGTGGCGTATGGGGCGGTGCCTATCTCCATTTCACTGACCTTAGGCCACACAGCTACTGTAAGTAGTGAAAGCTACAGTGAGGGGTCAGTCCTCTGGTAGCTCTGCATTAACTTTCCTTTTCCCATTCTGTTATGCTGAGCACCAAACTAGAAGGCAGAATGTACCATTTTTATATGGTCTTTGGTATGGCCCAGCCAGGATTTGAACCCACAACCTCCCGGTTGTGGGGCGGATGCTCAACCAACTAGGCCACCAATCCTGTCAACCATTCACAGCAATGGAAAATGCACAAGAGAAGTGAAGAAGAAAGTGCAGACAAGGTGGAGTGGGTGGAGACAAGTGTCAGGGGTGATTTGTGAAAGTAGGATAGCAGCAAGAGTGGAAGGGAAGATTTACAAGATGGTAGTGAGACCTGCTATGATGTGTGGTTTGGAGATGTGGCGCTGACAAAAAGACAGGTGGTGGAGCTGGAGGTGACAAAGTTGAAGATGCCCAGATTTTCACTGGGAGTGACTAGGAGGGACAAGATTAGAAATGAGCATATCAGAGGCACAGCTCAGGTTGAGCAGTTTGGAGACAAAGTAAGAGAGGCAAGGCTGAGATGGTTTGGATATGTGCAGAGGAGAGATAGAGGATATATTGGACAAAGGATGTTGAAGATGGAACTGCTAGACAGGAGGAAAAGAGGAAGACCACAGAGAAGATCCATGGATGTAGTGAATGAAGGCATGGAGAAGGTTGGTTTTACAGAGGAAGATGCAAGTGATAGGGTGAGATGGCGGCAGATGATCTGCTGTGGCGACCCCTAAAGGGAGCAGCCGAAAGAAGAAGATGATGATTGTTGGGACTTGTAGTTTTTTTAGCGATGAACTGAAAACTCCAGGAAGAAAATACCTCGTCCTTCCTCTGTAAAACTAAATGGCAAAACCAGTGTGAAAACGATCAGTTTGGTGAATAAAGGTGTAGTTACTGAATACGTAGAGTTTTTTTGGTGGCCTAGTTGGTAGAACATCTGCCCCACAACATGGAAGTCATGGGTTCAAATCCCGGCCGGATCATACCAAAGACCATATAAAAATGGTACTTCCTGCCTTCTAGCTTGGTGCTCAGCATAATAGAACAGGAAGAGGAACGTTAACTCACAGAGCTACCAGAGGACTGACCCCCCCACTGTAGCTTTCAGTACTCACAGTAACTGTGTGGCCTAGGGTCAGTGAAATGGAGATAGGTGCCGCCTCATGCACCACATGGTGTCCCACATGCTGTAGAAGGGAATTAACTCAGCTAGAACTCGACTGTGACAGGAAATCGCTGAGTGCTGTAAAAAAGGCACACTGCTGCCTCTACTGGCCCCGCATAGTTATTACAATACCTTTTTCCCCGGCTCCATTACAGGGCAATGGTGAATTAAATTTGTTGTCATTTTGAAAACAAAACCTTATCTCGAAATTCTGGCAAGTTAAAAGATATTGGATATTAAGATATGGCGAATCAGTGATAGAAGCCTTTAGTTGCACTTAATTTTGACCGGGCGAGCTGAAACAGACAGGTGGACAGATAAAACCAACCAACCAACCACACACACACACAGACATATTGACCAATTACCATGAGGCGTAAAACCACGCTATGAATGCCTACAACACAACTGAAGTTACTCAAAAGACACAATAAAGTGATGAACCACGTACTGTAGATACATTTTAACCTAGCCTTATTTTTTTGCTGTTAGCCTTCAATTCCCTCATCTGTTGAAACCCAAAAAAGGTTTAGTTCAATTACCACGTTTGTAGATAAAATAAATTACTAAAATCAGACAGCTTATCAGTATGGAAATGATGGACCTTTGCGATATGGAAATATACACATGGGTGGTAATTTTCAGAGAAAAAAACTAAAGACAAGAAATTTCAAATAAATTATATTTGACAGTGTGGGTCAAAACATATTTCTCTACACTTAATCACATATTTTTACATAAAAGTATAATGCAGACAAAGTAGCAGCGAGTTTGCAGCACAGAACAAAGCGGCCACCTTGAGGTAGTTTGAGTTAGAAATGCAGTTTTAAGAAAATTTGGACTGAATATGGGTTGCAAAGTGGCTTTCACCACAACAATAAAACAGCTCACCTTAGACTGTATGAGGTTTTCTTTAAGAATGTGCAGAAGTGTATCAGCTGAGTCATTAGCTGATGGGCTGGCAGCTGAATTCTGTGACCTAACTGATTTAACCTTTATAAAAGTTTATTGATTTTCTACATACATTTTCTGCATACATTGATGTCTAACAGTAGACTAAATTGTACTTTTTCCAGAAAAGTAGTTTTTACAGACACATAAGACTACTGTATATGATTTTTGCTCTTTTTTTTCCCAAGTGCCTTTTAAAACATTTAGGATCTGTTTCCTGAGATGAACTTACAAATACTACGTGATGTAGTCTAGCAAAGCTGAACGCCTCATAAGTGGAGCTTTTGCTTTTTTATTGATCTCTTTGTTTCTCATAGCTGGAAGGGCACAATATTTTCTCCAACCTGAATTCCAGCGAATACGAGCAGGTGCTGGAGATCATCCGAAAGGCCATCATCGCCACAGACCTCGCCCTGTACTTCAACAACCACCAGCAGCTGTCAGAGCTGCTGACCTCAGGGGCACTGGACTTGAACAACCACTCACACAGGTCAGGCCGCGACTCCCACTGGTGCACAAGTCAGGTCAGGTCAGGATCACACAGGTCCTGTCGTGTCACCCAGAGACACCCAGTTTGATCTGGCATGCATTTTGGTACATTGAGATTTTTTTTTTTTTCTCTATATATAACAAGGCTTTGCTCCCCTCCAGGGACCGTGTGATTGGTCTGATGATGACAGCATGTGACCTGTGTTCAGTTACCAAACGGTGGCAAATCACACGACTTACAGCCAACGATATCTATGCGGAGTTTTGGGCCGAGGTACAGTGGGATACTGTTTTAGTGTAAACAGTTTTGTCATGATAATGCCTCCAGCGTAATAGGCTGTTATTGCTTGTAAACACTGCAGTAACTTTGTATGCCCAACAGTTTCTGAAGCACAAGATAACATTGTCTAATGATTAAGATTTTGACCACGGTTTGTAAACATGTGAAAGAAACATTACCTTGTTATTTTGTCCTTCACAGGGAGATGAGATGAAAAAGATTGGGATACAGCCGATTCCTATGATGGACAGAGACAAGAAGGACGAGGTTCCCCAGGGACAAGTAAGGCCTGGACATTGACTTTGTAGGCCTGCCTCACACAGCCACTATTTTAAATTACTGGGAGTAAGTTGGTTGCACTTTAGTGGAGAAGAAGAGCAAATTGAGAAGACATCAAAAATATTAAATGGTAACAGATTACAAAGCGCTAGTAATGCCTGTCTTTAATATACATACCGTTTAAACAGATCCTCTAGTGTAGGGTATTTGTGATTTAAAGGGGTCATTGCACGTTTTTCACATTTTAACAGCTCACACGTTTTAATAAAATGTTTGACATTTTGGTCAAATTTTCTTTATTTAATTATTGCAGCAAAACTGATTTTTTTTTTTAGTTTTCCAGCCTTTCTGAGAATGCTGTTTCAGTGCATGTCTCTTAAAATCTCTGACCACATTTAACTCTGCCTTTCCTCTTATGCCCCCCTCGCATCCTGCCCACCACCTGCTTGACCTGCTTCCCTCTGGACAATGGTTCAGATCAGTCAGGTCCCACATCTCCAGACTGACAAACAGTTTCTTCCCCTGGGCCATCTGGACTGCAAACAGCCGGAGGGCCATCCCCCTCCCTCCACAACTCACACATATATAGAACTGAGGACCTTTTAACAAAAAAAAAAGAGCACTCTGAGGCAAGTGCAGTATCCCCCGCCTCCGTTTTCTTTGAAGATCCCAATGCTTACTGACAGAGAGAAGTTTTCAACTTTTATATACACTACTCACAAAAAGTTAAGGATATTTGGCTTTCGGGTGAAATTTCAGGATGCATCTAAAATGCGCTATAACCTTTACAGGTGAACTTAATTTGACCTTCTCTAACCTTTTGAATGCACATGTCCAACTGTTCAGTGTTTCAGTACTTTTTGCATAACTTGCTGTTCTCTAACAAGGTGCTTAACGGCAAAATTCACAACAGGTGTTTGATCCATGAATCGACCAGTAAATTTTCTGGCTCAATTAGAATTGGTATTTAAACAGTCCTCTTAACCTATTGACTGTGGATGGCACTCTGTTGTGCCTTCAGCCCCTAGTAGTGAAGGTTTTTTCAAGAAAATATTCAGTTCAGATGTCAGAGATTTCCAAAGCTATAACTTGAAAGTGGTAAGAGATAATGGCTTATTGTCAAATAGAAAGATGTATAATATGATCCAAAGTTTGAGATAGGAGTAAATTTACTCATCTAATTTGCATAATGCCGTGGCAGCCATATTGAATTACATAACTTTAAGTCAAAAGTGGACTTTGGACATAGTTACACAAAGAATGGTTTTGCTTTTTGTCACCATTTCTTGTTTTGGGCATTTTGTTATCTTATCTTCAAAGTATATGAACCAGAAAATTAGTACAATGCAGTGCGATGTAGACAAAATAATAAACAGACATTCGTCACTTACAGCTGGTGTTACTAGCTTTCTTCGTTGTTGAGATATACTTTATAAGCCATTTTGATGTTGACCCTTGACCTTGCAATCCCAAAGTCACAGTCACACTTCAGGGTTACAGGGTGAGCCTGTGTACCAAGTTTAGTAACCCTAACTTTACTCGTTGTACAATAATAATGCATAGGGAATGCTGACCTTAACCTTTGACTTTCTGACCCCAAACCCATAGTCTGAGGTCAGGTTCCCAAGGTGAACCTGTATACCAGGTTTGGGCGCCCTAGCTTTACTTGTTGTACAGTAATAAGGCATAAGAAATGTTAACCTTGACCTTTTGACCCCAAATCCATAATCACAGGTAGGATCCCAAGCTGAACCTGTGTAGCAAGTTTGGTGACCCTAGCTTTTTTTGTTTTGAGATATACAGTCATGTGGAAAAAAATTAGGACACCCTGTGTAAGCCTGTGTTGTTTGTTTGGGTTTTTTTTTTAACATATTTGGACATATGGATATTTAATATCAATGTTAAAAATACTGGGAGAATCATGTAATACAACTAAACAATTAAAAATGAATTAAAGACTTTTTTTTTCAAATTTTCTGTAAAATGTAATTCTAAACAAATAGTGAGAAATAAATTAGGACAGCCCCCATCTTTTTTAGGACACCCCCACATTCATTCCCACCCAAAATGGCTAAAATAAATATTAAAAAATGCAAATAAAACATCTTCACATCTTCAACCTGAGCCTGAAGCTGGGGAGGGTACCACAGTTGTGGAAAACATCTTGTGTGGTACCTGTACCAAAGACTTCCCACCCCAAACATCTGAACAGCTACAGACCAGTGGCTCTGACGTCTCACATGATGAAGACCCTGGAGAGGCTGCTCCTTGCCCACCTCCGCCCCCTGGTGGGACCAGCGATGGATCCACTCCAGTTCGCCTACCAGCATGGCATTGGGGGTGGAGGATGCGGTGATCTTCCTCCTTCACCGTTCTCTGTCCCACCCGGAGAAGCCCGGGAATGCGGTGAGGATCATGTTCTTTGACTTCTCCAGTGCTTTCAACACCATCCAACCGATGATCCTGAAGGACAAGCTGCTGTGGGCAGGGGTGGACCAGTACCTGTCATCATGGATCCTGGACTACCTCACTAATCGGCCACAGTTTGTGAGAACCTGGGACTGTGTGTGTCCGACACTATCATCAGTAGCACTATCATCAGTAGCACGTGTGTAATCCTCCAAGGAGGATTACACACCCTCCATACAGCAAACCAGGAGGCAACTGCTTGGCTTAAGGACTTTGCATTCGCTAAATAAATAAAATCAGTAGCACGGAGGCCCCCCAGGGAAAGGTTTTGGCTCCCTTCCTGTTCACCCTTTATACTGCGGACTTCTCACACAACACAACACAACACACTGCCATCTACAGAAGTTGTCTGATGACTCTGCGATCGTTGGCCTCATCTCCAACGGAGATGAAGCTGAGTACAGAGGACTTATCCAGGACTTCGTGGACTGGTGCCATCGGAACTACCTCCAGATCAACACGAGGAAAACTAAGGAGCTGGTGGTGGACTGCCACAGGCAAGGACAACCCCTCACAGCACCAGTAAGCATACAGGGAACAGACATCGAGATGGTGACATCCTACAAGTACCCGGGTGTTCATCTGAACAATAAACTAGACTGGTCACACAATACTGACGCACTCTACAAGAAGGGACAGCGCAGGCTGTTCCTACTGAGGAGACTCAGGTCTTTTGGTGTACAAGGGGCGCTGCTGAAGACATTCTACGACACGGTGGTGGCATCAGCCATCACTTTTGGAGTGGTCTGCTGGGGCAGTGGCGTTACAGCAACCGATAGGAAGAGACTGAACAAACTGATCAAGAAAGCTAGCTCTGTCCTGGGGCAATGCCTTGACCCAGTGGAGGAGATGGGAGAGAGAAGGATGGTGGCTAAACTGTCATCTCTGCTGGAGTCCGAGTTCCACCCTATGCAGGACATACTGAACGCACTGAGGAGCTCATTTAGCAGCAGACTACATCATCCTAGGTGCACAACCGAGAGGTTTTGCAGGTCCTTCCTACCTACGGCTGTCAGACTGTACAACCTAAGCAGGGCTGCTCTCAGAGATAGCAAAAAAACGTGACAACCTAATAGTATTGAATGCAAAAGATGCAATAGACTTACACAGATGGTCCTCTCCGGTATACAACTAGGAAAATACCGGTCGCTACGGAGGGTGACAATATGTATGGGTACATAATCATACCATGTAGGATAACTAAGTAGACGGTTATGCTGTTCATTCCATCTAGCTACAATGCTCCGCACTGTGTGTGTTTATATATTTATTCCATCTAGCTACAATGCTCCGCACTGTTTATATATTTATATGTACATATGTATACTCGCTGCTCTTGTTTTTTCTTGTCTTCTGATTGTTGCTCTGAGTGTTGCTACCCCTGTGCTGTTGCAATCCTGGAATTTCCCCATTGTGGGACTGATAAAGGCTTATCTTATCTTAAAAACAAAAACAAGGTTAGACATAGATATGTGAACATTTCTTAATAAAGAACTGAATATTTAATGGGGTGTCCTAATTTTTTCACATGACTGTATTTTATAAGTCATTATGATGTTGACCTTTGACCTTGTGTTCCCAAAACCATAGTCACACTTCAGCGTCACAGGGTGAACCTGTGTACCAAGTTTGGTGGCCCTAACTTTACTCATTGTACAGTAATAAGGCATAGGGAATTTTAACGTTAACCTTTGATCTTTTGACCCCAAACCCATAGTCTGAGGTCAGGATCCCAAATTGAGCCTGTATACCAGGCTTGGTGGCCCTAGCTTTATTCATTTTATAGTAGTAGTAAATGTAGCATTTACCATAGTGCAACTGCAGTGTGAATTTGACCTTTGACCCCTTGACCCTAAACCCATACATACGAGGGGAGGCTGAAAAGTTCATCGGCTGAAAAGTTCATAGTGGTCAAATTTGACCAAATGTGGTTTATTTTTCAACATAGTCTCCCCTTCAGTTCACACACTTCTCCCATTGGTGTTGCAACACTTGGATCCTGAGATGTAGATGAAAAATAAACCACATTTGGCCAAATTTGACCATTATGAACTTTTCAGCCTATGAACTTTTCAGCCCCCCCAAAAAAAATATTTAAATGTATGCATATATAATCTGTGTTTTTATATTTTATACTTTTCTATGTCATTGTGCACAGTAGCTGGATGGAAGACCCACAATTTTGTTGTATTTGCAACTGTACAATGACAATAAAGCTTATTCTATTCTATGTCACTATTGCTAACATTAGCTGGCTAGCATGGATTTATCTTGATGAACTAATGTAAATTTGTCTTAAACAGTGAATGAAATAATGCATCACTGGTGGGCAGGGATGTGTGGTTTCAGTGGTCAATGGGATATGGCTAGTCTCTGGAGTACAATAAGCACAGAAACATTCACAAATAAGTGAATGGTGACCCAAAGCGGCTAGCTGATGCTTGATAGCGGCTAGTCAGGTAGCCACTAAAAGTAATGTAATAGGCACAGAAACATTTGTGAAAAAACCAAGACCTGTGGCTAAATTGCTAGCTTCAGCTAGTCAGTTTGGTGGTGCTAACGGTGCTAACATTGACCCCGGTTCCCATGGTCACAATAAACCAATTACAGTGATCCCTCACTTATCGCGGTTAATGGGTTCCAGAACCGACCACGAAAAGTGAAAAACCACGAAGTAGCGTCACCCCTAATGACGTCACTCATAAATAATACATACGTTCATTCTCTCACTCTCGCTCTCATATGATACGTGTGTGTGTGTGTATGTAAGTGTACATACATACGTAGATGTAAATAAAGTGTACATAAATATGTTTTTAGAACTCTTTTATTCTTATAACAAGATACGTAACTCAAGATGAAGATGATTTACTGCACAGGTTAATGAGAGCTTTACTGCTCCTCAGGTGACACCTCATCGTCAGGTGCTAGAGGCGCCTGAAGCTGCAGGAGGCGGCGTAGTGGCTCGATGGGAAGACTATTTCACACAAAAAGGCACAAGATAACAGCGAAAAGTTCCACGCGGCGAGACTAAGCAACACGAGCGATAAAGAACAATGAATGCGGTCTTCCTTCGCTGCATGGGCGCTCGGCAGGGAGAGAAGCTGGGTGAAATGTCTCGGCCAATCAGCTTGCGGGGTGAAACGTCTCGGCCAATCAGCTTGCGAGATTCCCGAGCCGAGCCAACACGAGAACAGCAAACAGAGAGGTGGATTTTGAGTTGTGCGGGCTCTCCGTGTTGATACCTGATGTTCTAATGTAGTCTCCCTGCCTTCTGCTAGCGCCTGCCCATTATTTCTCAATTTTGAATTTTTGATGAATATTTTTGAAAAATCCGCGATGCACTGAGGGCGCGAAAGGTGAGGTGCGAAGTAGCGAGGGATCACTGTACTGGCAATAACCTAATGATGCCAATAATCAGTTTTCTCATGTTTACATGCACTGAATAAATGGATTACTGGAAGGTAAACCACTTGAGTTAATGACCCCAGTTACCAGATTATTCTTTTTACATGGCCACTTGAATAATGAGATAACTGCAGAAATCCAATCATAACCAGTTTATTAGTGTGCATGTAAACATGATCATTGTAGCATCTATGAAAAAAAACAACAAAATAAGACAGAATGACGTAAAATATATTATTGACAGTGGATTAGTGAACCAGGTGGAAACAATGATATCTATTGAAATCTAAAGAAAATAAGGTGTGTTGCAATCACCCAATAGTATACTCCGAAGTGGACTGCACAGGGAAATCTGCCATATTAAGTGAGATTCCAAACCGAAGGGAGCGAACGGTCTTCAGTTCAATGGGAACTGAGAACTGAGCAAGGAAGAAGTGAACAATGGTACATCACTTCACCAGAAATTGACAAGAAGATTACCCATAAGCCATTGCGCCTCTAATATAAGTAAAACAAACTTGTTGCTTACGTTAACAAGCTAAACTGATGTTGGTTATTGTTTATATCAACTGATAGTAATAAAAATATATTTGTACTAAGATTTTATTTAAGAAATATAAATTATCCACCATAGTATCAGTATGTGTCCATGGTTACCGTGGTAACATACGGAGGAGGGAGCTGATAGTTACAGGATGTTTCAAATAGAGAAATTTTGTGAAGGGCAGTTAACTTAATTGATATTCCCTGAGAACAGAGTAGGGAGTAGGGAGTACAGTTGAAGTACATTGTGGATCGGAACGTAGCTAATAGAGAGCCTAAGTCACGCCCCCTCTACTTCTGCATATGGGACCTTAAATCGAAAAAATTCTCCATTGAAATGAAAGACAAAAGCAAAATTATCTTTTGATCCCGATTGACTTTTGTCACAAGTTACACATATGTTTGTCAATATAAAAGATAATTTGCCACGTAAATAACAGTGTAGGAGGTTGTCTAACTGTTAAGGTATAAGGTTATGAAAACACGTAAATTAAAAAACTACAGACACAGATGGACTGAGCTTATGTCATCTTTTCAAAGCGCACCCATGGTGAAGTAACTAAGTCCTCTGGATCAGCTGCAGCTCTCACAATACAAAACAATATCTTTGTGTTGTTTTTCTCCTCTTGGGATCTTTTTTCCGTCGGTCAGGAAACAGGAGGTGAGGTTTTAGTGATCTCCCCCCATGATCGCCTTTGGTGATGTGGGATGATGGGAGTTGTCTGCTAACCGTTGAAACAAAAACTAAATATTACCCTGTATTATATGACAGCCGGCAACTTTAATTACATGGAATTATCTTTCAAATTGACAAACATATGTGTAACTCGTGGCAAAATTTGATCGGGATCAGAAGATTATTTCGCTCTTGCCATTCATTTCAATGGAGAATTTTTTCGATTTAAGGTCCCATAATGTGGAAGTAGAAGGGGTGCGACTTAGGCTCTCTATATAAATGCAAACTTCCTAGAACTACTATTGGTGCTTAAGCTAACACATTTGGCTCCCCATCATCTACATGACAGACAGCTAGGCTAGCCAATAATAAAGCAGCAGGCACGTATCAAGGCTAGTGACATTTTCCATTTCTCGGCGTACTGGAAAATACCCGTAAGAGTCACAATGGCCTCTTGGAGAGAAAAGCAAGATAAAAGCTGTGGTTGGGGGGGGTTGTTTTTTGAGGAGAAGCGAGTGTGTTTTTTTTTTTTTATTTAAGTTTTTGTAAAGGGTATACAGGTCGTTACAGCAATGCAGTGTTTACATTTTCATCACATGTTCCCTTATTTTCTGATATCTGACAACATTGGAAGATTAATTCTTACAACACCCCCTTTTTTTTTTTTTTTTAAAGTGAAAGAAAAAGTGAAATTAAAGAGAAAAAAAAAACAAGAAACAAATTAAAAAAAAAAAAAAACAGTAAAAAACAAACAAAAAGAAAAAGTAAGTAAATAAAGATAAAAGAGCATCTGAGTAGCGTTGGAACAAAGAGTGGAACCATTATTGAAATGGTATTTGTCAAAGATTAGATCTAATGGAAGACACATATGCGGTCCAGGGTTGCCAAAAGTTCATGAACACATCCATGTCCTGTCTCAGTGCGAATGTCAACTTTTCCATCGAGTAAATGTCTTGGATCACGTTAGTCCAATCTTCAGGTGTAGGACAGTCCTTCAACATCCATTTTTTAGTTAGAGCTTTTTTGCTTGCCAATATTAAAACATTGAATAAGTATTTTTCTCCTTGTCTTTCCAGTGAGTCCGGTAGTAAACCCAAATACAAAGTTACAAAAGAAAAGGGAACTGTAATTTTGAATATTTTCCCCAATATTGTCTGTACCTTGGTCCAATATTGGTGGATAACTGGGCATGACCAAAACACATGAAAATGATTTGCAGTCTTTTCACCACACAAGCGCCAACAGTTCAATCCCTTATGGGTAAATTTGTTTTGTGCAGGTGTTCTGAAAAATCTTGCCAAGTTTTTCCATCCAAATTCTCTCCACTGCAGGGATGAGGTACTTTTCCATTGCTGTTTATTTAGCTTTTCCCATATTTCCAGTTGTAAAGTGAAATTCCCCTCTTTTTCCCATCTCTCTTTTATATAAGATGTGTTGTCTCCTTTTAAGTCTTGAAGACCTTGGTATATTTTAGAAATGTATCTGATCCCTGGGATCCCTTTATATGCCATTAAGAAGACCTTCAGAACACCTGACTGGGCCCTTTCCAAAACCTCCTTTTTAAGTATATTGTTTATGTGGTGTCTAAGCTGGAAGAACCTGTAAAGGTCTTGATTTATTAGGCCTTGTTTTTTCAAATCTTCAAAACTTCTTAAGATTTGCCCTTTAAAAAAATCGTAATATTTTATCAGCCCTTTTTCCTTCCACTTTTTAAATCTGGTGTCTGTTTTATTAGGAGTAAAGTCCTGATCATAGGCGATCCATTGCAGAAGTCGATAGGGCTCTTTAGTTTGATTCCCTCTGACTATCTTAAACCAAATTTTTAGCGGGGTCTCTATCCACGGGTTAGTGTTATTCAAAAGCTTAGGTAAGACATTGTTCCCTATTATCGCCTGTAGGGGGATGTCACTTGTTATTTGGCATTCGATCTCCTTCCATTGTGCAGTGTAGACTGGGTTACATATCTCTACTAAAGTTTTAATTTGTGCGGCTTTAAAGTAGTCCCTGATATTTGGCAGCGCGAGCCCACCTTTGTCTTTGTTTAGCTGTAGGGTTCTATATCTGATTCTAGGTCTCTTGCCCTGCCATATGAATCTTGAGATCCTTCTGTCCAGCTCCTGCCATGTTTTTTTGGGAGGTTCTACCGGTATTGTTTGGAAAAGGTATAGAAGACGTGGAAGTATATTCATTTTGACTGCTTCAATTCTTTGTGCAGTACCCAAGAATGGTATCATATTCCATCTTGCTAGGTCAGATTTTATTTTTGTCACCAGTGGATCATAGTTTAGTGATATAATTTTGTTGAGTTGTTTCGGGATATTGACCCCCAGATATTTCATAGATTCCGACTCCCAGTTAGTTTTGAGTTTGCTTAGTGAATAATGATTTGGGTCATAGTTGAATGTTAAAACTTGGGTTTTATGCATATTTAATTTGTACCCCGATAAATCTCCATACTCTGAAAAAACTGAGGTTAGTTCTGGTAAAGAAGTGTCCGGCTGCCCTAGGTATATTAAAATGTCATCAGCAAAGAGTGCTATTTTATGTTCCTTCTGACCAAGTGTAATACCTTGAATTTTTTGGTTTTGTCTTATCCATTGGCTCAGAGGTTCTATGAAGATTGCAAAGAGCAGTGGAGACAGGGGGCAGCCCTGACGACATCCTCTTTCCAGTTCAAAAGATGATGATAAATTACCGTTAATCCTTATTTTAGCTGTTGGTTTTTTATATAATGCCTGTATAGTTCTAATGAAGTTGTTATGAAAATTGAAACTGGATAAGATTCTATATAGAAAAGACCAGTCAACCGAATCGAATGCTTTTTCAGCATCTAATCCCAATATGACTGCATTTAAGTTATATTTTTTTATATGATGAATTATGTGTAAAGTGCGTCGAATGTTGTCTTGTGTCTGTCTTTGTCTTATAAAACCTGTTTGGTCTAAATGAATTAGGTCTGTCAGTATATTTTCTAACCTTTTGGCAAGGATAATGGTAAAAAGCTTATAGTCCTGATTTAGTACACTGATTGGTCTGTAGTTGGAGCACTCTAGTTTATCCTTTTCAGGTTTAGGTATAACTGCAATGACCCCTTCTCTCCAGGAGGGGGGGATTTCCCCTGTGTGGAGGACATAATTAAATGTTTTCAGGAGGAGAGGAGATAGTTGCTGTTTAAAGGTTTTGTACCACTCTGCTGTATAGCCATCAGCTCCTGGGGATTTGTTAGCTTTAAGTTTCATAATTGCTTTTTCCAATTCTTTAGGATGTATTTCTGACAGTAGTGTTTTATTTTGTGACTCCGTAAGTTGGGGAAGGTTTAATGTGTTTAGGAATGCCTCGGATGCGTTTTTATGTTTTTTGTGGGAGTATAAGTTCTTATAGTAATTCTCGAAGTTTTTAAGAATATCCTGAATTCTGAATTTTATTTCCTTTGATACTGGGTCTCTGATTTTGTAGATTGCTCTTTCTGTTTGATGTTTCCTCAATTTATAGGCTAGCAATTTTGCCGATTTACTGCCTGCTTCATAGTATTTTTGTTTCAGAAATGTAAGTTTCTTCTGGATTTCTATTGTGTAGATCTCATTTATTTGGTTTTTAATTTCCTTAATCTTGAGCGAGTCAGTAGAATGAGTGTTGCCTTTGTGTTCTTTTTCTAGGTTCCTAAGTTCTGACTCTAATGTGGATAGTTTTTCTTGTCTTAGTTTCTTTTGGGTTGCCAGTTTTGCAATAATCTTTCCTCTTATTACAGCTTTACATGCATCCCACAGTATTAAAGGGGATACTTCTCCATTATCGTTATCTTCCAAATATCTGAGAATATCTGATTCCAATTCATCTTTCAGTGGTCCTTTCAGGACACTTGAATTTAACCTCCAAGAAAATGTATTATTTGTGTATTTTTGGATATATAAGTCCATGTAGATCGGACTACTGTGGTCGGAGAGATCCATCAGTCCTATTTTACATGTTTTTACTCTTCCAATGTCTCTATTAAACATAAAAAAATAGTCAATCCTTGAGTAAGATGAATGTGGAGTTGAGTAAAATGTATAGTCTTTTACACTGGGGTTGAGTTCCCTCCACACGTCACAGATTCCCAATTCTTTTAGTAGCATCCGAGTCTTCCTGTTTTGGGTGTTATTTTGATGTGGGGAATTACCAGAAGCATCCCAGTATGGATTCAGTCTAAGATTGAAGTCCCCACCACATATCACTAAACCTTGAGCTTTAGTTATCATTAGGTCGAATACATTTTTATAAAATTTCCAGTTAGCCCCTGGGGGAGCATACACATTCAGCAGGGTGATATCTTCTCCCTCTAGCCGCCCAGTTACCAAACTGTATCTCCCTTCTTTATCTTTGTGTTCTGATTTTTTTTCAAATGTAATTTTGGTTGATATCAATGTCGCTACTCCCCTCCTCCTCCCTGATTTATATGAAGATGAAGAGATCATTTTAAACCCTTGTCTACTGAGTTTATTGTGTTCCACGTCTGTTAGGTGGGTTTCTTGTAAAAGTATTATTCCTGCTTTGTCTTTTTTCATTTTGCCTAGAATCTTGGATCTTTTAACTGGATTCAGGATTCCTTTTACATTATATGAAATTATTTTGGTTACACCCTGTTTCTCCATTGTGTTGTTTTGTTTAGTATAACTGTGTGGTGGCCCTCTTTTGTGCTACTCAGAAACTGAAAGAACATTAAAAACAAGAAAAACATTAAGAACATAGTGTAAAAAACTTTAAAACAAAAAGCTGTCATAAGAACTTCCTGAGCTGAGGTCTTTTTAAAGACCCTGTAAGAGCCTTGATGGAGTGAAGGCTCTGAGGGAAATTCCTCAAACTCTGTTACGTGTTGAGGGCCCTCTCTTACCACTGAAAGTAGTCCCATGCTTTTAACGTGAGTTTCAGAACCCAATCCAAACTTGTAATGATTTTTTTTTTTTTCCTTTTATGCCTAAACCCTGTGAAATTGTGTGCACCCTCCCACCCCCATCACATCAAACATTCACGCAAAAACAGTATTTGTTAGTATGAGGAGAACATGTGGATTATTGTCACATTTCTATTTTAACAAGTTTTGTTTTTTTTTATTACAAAGACTTATTTGTTTCAAATAATATGATTGTTCCATGAAATGTTTTACCACATGCTGAATATGCATCTCCTTTAATGTTTGTTACCTTGTATGAGGGGGGTTGGATGTGCGGATTGATTCAAGAGAAAAAAAAAAAAAAAAAGGTCGCTATTCCAACCTGAAAACGGATAGTTTATCCGCGACGCTCTGGTGCTGGGTTTCCCGCTGCTGGTCCGTGGATTTTGAAGGTCTTTGTGTTGTCCATGTTTGCGTTTTGATCTTCTCACTCGGGTCTGCTGGGGGTTTAAATACCGTTACCGGGAGGCCTCTTTTCGCCATGTCAGCTGTTGCTTCTTCCGCCGAATTATAGAGACACGTTTCATCGCCGTAGAAGACCCTTAACTTCGCAGGAAATGGTGTCTGAAAGCGCAATTTCTTCTCTCTTAACACCTTTTTCGCGTCATTGTATTCCCTGCGCTTTTTAAGGACCTCCGGGGCGTAATCGTGTTCCACGTAGACTTTTCTCTCCTGGTGCATAAATCCTTTTTTCTGCCAGGCCAGTCTTACAACCTCTTGTTTTATTTTGAAATTGGAAAATCTTACCAACACCGAACGTGGGGGCGCTTCCGCCGCCGGCCTAGCGGCTAATGAACGATGTGCCTTTTCTATCTTCAAGTCGGTGGTTTGTGGAATATCCAATTTCTCTTTTAGTAAGGATTCCACGCATTCTGCCATTGAGTTAAAACCATTTTCGGTTCCTTCTATCAGACCATGAATTCTTATGTTGTCTCTTCTTTGTTTTCCTTCTTGGTCGGTTAGCTTAGCCTCTATAGCTGCTTGTCTTTTGCGTAGGTCTAGCACAGAATCTTCGAGCACTTTTATTCGATCCTCTGTTTCCAAGATTCGGTTCTCGGCCTGGTCCACTCTGCTGTTTGTCCTTTTCAATTCTTCTCTGAATTCCCGAAATTCGGCCGTAACATCTCGGCGAAATCGTCGTAGCTCCTCAAATAGTGATTTCAGGCTAACCCTTTTGTTAGCTATCACCAGTTCCTCGTCTTCTGAACGGAGATCTTCCAGTTCGGATTCTCCGGCCGATACGTGTCCTGGCCTGGAGAATTTCAGTTTCTTCTGTTTTCCTTTAGACATGATGATTTTGTCTTTTGATTTTCACTCCTCCAAAAATCCGTTAAGTTTGATTTTCAAGGTGTTATCCTGGATTGGGTCTGAGAACTTCAGTGTTAAGCTGCAGTCGCCATGGCGTCCAGACCGGAAGTCAGAAGCGAGTGTTTTGATATTATTTTGAAGTTCACGTGACCAATAGATGAATTTCAAAAGGTTAAAACCTACAAAAACACAATTTTTCTGTCAATGACCCCTTTAAAAATACCGTGTGGAAGTTTTGGAAATTAAGGTTTCAGTGACACCTTGTGGTCCCAGAGTGAACTGCAGCTTCATTCACTCCATTTCTGACAAGGTTTCCCTGTCAGATTTCCAGCTTGTGTGGATGGAAAGATTAGGATTCAGTTCACTTTTAGACCACAATGTGTCATTAACATGATTTTTAAAAAGTTTTATACGGTGCGTTTAATTAACTATGCACTAGACGTGTAATCACTGTGAACAAAACAATGAGTACTCAATTGACAGGCTTGGCAATTCCTGTACACAGTAATGTCGATTTACTGTTAATTGCTACACTTCACACATGCACATTGGCTGGAATAATTAGATTTTTGGCCTGACTCCAAAATGAAAATTAAATGGAAGAATCAAAATAAAAAAAAATCATGCCAGTGGAGGGCTTTTTTTCTTTTTTTTCATTTTTATTTCTAGAGATTTCTGCTTGTTATAGATTAACTATATTATTGATTATTACTACATCTCATTTAAACATTTGTTCATTCTTTATACATACAGAAGGTTGTCCTTACATTTTTGGTTTCTCCTTTTTTAAGGTGGGATTTTACAATGCTGTTGCAATTCCTTGTTACACGACACTAGCGGAGCTTTTCCCCCCATCCAGCCCTTTGTTAAAGGCCTGCAAGTAAGTTATACCAAGTCAGTTTTTGTCCAAGTGGTAAACCCTGTTCAGTTACCTCCAACAAGGAGAATGTGTTTTCATTTCCATTTGCTTTGAGCAGGATTATGCAAAAACTACAGACGGGCTTTAAAAAAATTTGGGGAAGGTTGGGGCTTGGAGCTGATCTGAATTAGGAATCTAGGATTTTATTTTATTTCATTTATTTATTCTGGGTGTGCAGAATACAGTTTGGATCCAAAAAGTTGTGTATTTACTGTCCTCGTATGACTAGTAGCAATTGGGAATACAGTAAGATTACATTTAAAGTTTACATACAGGTGCATCATTCTGAGACTACACCAAAAGAAATGTTTTAAAAGGGTTTTATAATCAGCATGTTTAATAACCTTTTTCAACTAAAATGTCTCCCTTGACATATTGGTGCGTGTTAGTATGTAATGACATTGTGAACGTACTATCTGCCGTTGTTATTTCTGGTTTTTGAGCGGGATCATGTTGCTTGCTCTCCTGCCCTTCTGCTGCTTTGTAAAATGTGTCCTTGATCGGTGAGGAATGCAAACAAAGTGAGCAGTGTAACATTTAAGTCTCGGCTGTACGTCGGCGCCTGGCTCTGGGTGGGCAACGGGCCTAGACCCTGTGGAGCCCCGCTGCTTGTTGTGGGATCTGCCAGAGGCATGTAAAATGCATCAGGCAGGCTAATTGAAAAGAGTGGGAACATTCTGCAGCCGTATGTTAGTCCAGGTCGTTGGGAGGGGAAGGGTCACTGTCATGATAAGACCTAATGGGACCCCTACAGGTGCTGCTAGGCTGTGGTAATATTTCCAATTTGATGACGGTAATTGAAGTACTCGTCAGTGTTCAGTAAATGTTTTCGAATGACTTTTAGGCCTGGACGCAGTTGAAGTCAAAGCACATTTTAGTGATATTTATGTCAGTTGTGATCAAACACTTGATGCACATCCTCATGGTTGAAAAGTGTGAAATTTTATTGTCTGTTGACTGTAATAGAACAGAGATCAGCAACCTCGTCTAAGGAAAGAACTATTTGAGCAATTTCAGGTCAAAAAATGTGACTGGAGATGCAAAACAGATTTGAGGCATGAAATGAAGGTTTAAATAGGCAGATATACTGTCGATTTCTCTTAAAGTTTAGACTTTTTTTGGTACATTTTGCATTCTTTCTTTTGCAATTTATGACCATGTTCTCTTAAATTTGATAATTTTTTGTATACATTTGTGAGGTTTTTCTCACAAATTTGTGATTATATCACCATAAAATAACTTTTTCACTGTAAATTTGTCATTTTTCTTAGAAGTCTGTGATTTTTTTTTTTGTCTTCAAATTTAAACTCTATTCACTGTGATTTTTAACTCATAAACTGTAGATGTGTTTTCTTGTAAATTTGTAGTTTTTCCATCCATCCATCCATCTTCTTCCGCTTAATCCTTTTCAGGTTGCCCTCATATTTTATTTTTTTTCCCTGTAATCTTGAGACTTCCCCACCTTCCAAATTTGTAACTTTCTTCAATATTTGTGTCTCTTTTCTCTTATGAAATGTTCTATTGTGAACTCATGCATTTTTATTTACTTTCTTCCTGTACAGTGGTGACTTTTCTCTGAAAATTAGGGCATTTTTCTAAAAAAAGTTCAACTTTATTAGTAACTTTATTACTCAAAATTTATGGTTATGACTTTAGCTTGTAAATTTGTGGCTAGAAATTTGTAACTTTTTTTCTTGCAAATTTTTCACAAACATTTTTACTCTTAAATAAATAATAAATTTCATACCATTTTCTTGTATATCTGAGAGTTTTTTCTCTCACTTTTGCTGGTAGTCTTGCATATTTCAGATATGTTTAAGTGACAGGGAGTCCCTGGTTACAGACAAAAGAGCCACAGGTACACTACATTGCCAAACGTAATGGGACACCCCTCCAAATGACAGGGCACCAATGCACAACGTAAGGTCCGTAAAGACATGGAAGAGGGAGTTTGGTATACACAGAGTAGATGTTGCCAGTTAATTAAAAATTTTTAAAAAATCAAATATATAGAATGGAATAACTTGACATTTTTAGTCTCCATCTGATCCAGTGTCTGGTGTTTGCAGGGAGAACCTGGGCCAGTGGGAGAAGATAGCGAGGGGGGAGGTGCAGGACGTTGTTCCCAGCAGACCTTATGATTCAGGTCCTGTCAAGGTGGACAACTAACAACCAAAGTTGCTGGGTCACCAAAGGAACGCAGCCTAAATCTTGCCACGGACCTGGGCCTTTGAAGGCGAAGGAGCCCACATCCTGTGTTCACAGGAGGCGGATTAGTTCAAGGCGACTTGACTTTTAAAACACACAGTTACCTCATCGGGTGACGGAGGTGTCAACACTGACGGTTTCACCGATCCCAGAGACTGACTGACAGTTGTTGGGGAGGGACTGCAACCCATCAAACTCAGCTCGGGAATTCACTTGTTTTAGTTTGGCTGTATTTTGTTATTTGATGGTTATTCTGTTTTGATTCCATTCTGGTCTTGTATTAGCAGAGGCCTTATTCTGATCCTTTCACAGGCTAGGATGTGTGAAATCTTGTCAGTTCAGGCTTAAAAAAACGGTACTGTTTGCCTTCTGTGTTGCATATGCGCACTACTTCGACAAGGTATTCCCATGCAGAGACAGAAGGAATGTGTGGAGCAGATGTATGGAGCCGTGCCACCTTATTGAGAAGGTGGGCACAAGAATGTTTTGGGGTTTTTTTTTAAGTAAAAATCCTTTGCAGTACTTGAATATAAATACATACAGCCTATTCTAAGTGGAGGTTTTTAGAAATCCCCAGCAGCATATCTAACAAACGTGGAGGAACTGTGATGAGAACAGTTAGATATCTTTGACGGGTTTTTTTTTCAGATGCAGTCACAAAAGAGTCACATTATCTGTCTGATGTGGACCCCCGCACCCTTTTACCCCAGGCATGTACACCTCTGTGATTAACCACATCTGAACCTGCATTCATAGTCTTTGTGAGATCAGAAAAATATGTTTTAGCTCCAGTTATTAAGAGTAAGCCAATATTATTTAATTTCCACCCTTAGTTTTCACACCGCTGTCACCTCATAAAATATTCTGAAACAGTAGAAGGACGTGGTCTTCGTGGTCAGGGATGTTTTCTCTTTTTGAAATGGGCAGTTGGCGTTGCTGAAGACACTCCCGTCAGATTTGCTCTTCATTGTCCCCTAATGTCAGAACTGTTAAGTAAACTACGTCTATCTCTGGGATTGCAAATCAAGAATGTTGTCATGATTTTTCTTTTTTTTTTTGCCGGCATGTGACTGAAGTTTCCCTCAGCTGACTGCGACTGGTTGAAGGCGATGAATTGTTCTCCTATACGCTCCTTTTACAGCTTCACGCTTCTATGGACGCTTTCAGGTGAGATTCCAAGAGCTTCCAAAAGGCAAATTATTTTGTCTAAAAACTGTCATTCCAGTGGACAGTGTCCCTTCTAGACTGACATAACGGCTCACATCATTCATTGTACGTCTGGCCCCAGTGTTGTGAATGTATTTTTTTTCCTTTGATGAATGTTTTGTCAGTTACGGATTTCCACAGGCGGCATGTGGGGAGGGTGTGCCATCATTTTTCCACGGTGTGCTCTGTCTTACATTTTGTTGAAAATTCCTTCCAGTAAGCTTCAACCAAGAGCAACAGTTAGCATGCACCTAAACTGAATTTTATATAATTTCTACATATGTGGTAGTTTAAGTGTAAACTGTGTACAATCTAGGAGTTAGGTTGCACAGACTGAGATGTATGCTGTACTGGTGCTAAACTGAACGGCAGTTGTGCACTTTTCTGACTGAGTGTGTACTCTGTGCGTGTGTGAGTGTGTGTGTGTGTGTGTGTGTGTGTGTGTGTGTGTGTACGCATGCTGTCTTTTCCCACTCTGATTCCAATCCCACCCAACAACATGGTAAAGTCACTGCACTGTCCCTTCCACTTTTCAGCACCAGTTATTATATCCCATTGTCTGCACTATATTTAGCTTATCTTCCTTATCATTTTATTATTATTACTATTATTATTATTATTATTGCTATTACTATTGTTATTTTCTTAATTAGATTTAAATTTAAATTAATTTATATTTTTATACAAAGAAAAATAATGTTGGCCTTTTTTTTGTTTTGTACAAAGGAAGCATTAAGATAAATGAAATGGTCTAGACATGTTGCTGTTACCCAGAATAACTGAGGAATGTCTTAACTGTAAATGTAAGCGCAGTAGTCCAAATGACTTTTATTAAATATATGAAAAGCTAACATTTTTGTCATGTTTTTTCTCTCTCTCTCTATAAATGTATTTAAAGGTGATTGACAACATTCTGACCTCCTGGCTAGTAGGTGTCACACTTACTCCAACTGGTTGGTAGAGAGACATGACATCAGTCCAGTCACGCTGTTGGCTGAGACATCTTTACCAGTCATAGATGTATATAATGTACTTTATTTGTACTTTATTTATATAGCCCTTTAAAACAACCCATAGGTGACCAAAGTGCTTTACAGAAAATAAACAGCATTAAAAACACAGAGCATTAAAAACAAATAACATAAACAAAAAAAAAATACCTAAAAATTAAAATAAAATAAAAACAAATGCCAAGACAAATACCACCACTACTGGGTATTAAAAGCCATCCTAAACAAATATGTCTTAAGTTCTGATTTAAAAAGGGCCAGGTCAGAGATAGCACGTAGGTCAGGGGGGAGATTATTCCAGAGCCTGGGGACGACAACAGAAAAGGCTCGGTGTCAGGAATCTAGAAACTCATAAAAGTGATCGTATATTAGTTCGTTACCTCAATAAAGATTCAAGACACAAAATTCTATTTCTCATGAGCTTTTGTTTACTTGCAATGCAAGGAGCACAAACCTGGTTACAGGAGATCAGTACTAAAGACAATCATCAGAGTTCAGACAATTTATACACAGCAGTTTGCATGATCAAACAGAAACATCTATCATATACTCCCTTATACAATCATGATGAAATATGCTGACATCAAAGAAAAAGGAACAGTTTCACTTTATCAGAGTCCACCTTGTGCTCTAAGGAGTAACAGTTTCTTAGGGCAGGTCATACTGTGCAGCCCAGGTCATCATGTGCCTTAAGCTAAATCTACCATGAAAGGAGAACTGGAATTTCAACATAATTAAAATAAGAAAAAACAACTTCAATCTTCATGCATCATGTACAAAACTTCTAATACACAGACAGTTTTAGTATTTTTCAGCAGACAGTTACATACAGTTATATATACTTGATTGGATTATATAAAAATGATAATATGCATACACATAATTTTTCTGACATTCCCTCCTGTTTATCATTTTTATCAATTTAAATCACATGCAATCATCAGTACTATGTATCTTCTCACGATTTTCTACATTGACGTTCATTGAGCATCACTTCCAAATCTAAACAGTGGTTCTGTCATCACAATCACCATTACCTTGTTGTCTCAAGTCAGTATATTGTACAGGAACTTCCCGTTGGAGCATAACAGATTGTAACATGTAAGTGTGTTGAGCAAGAGCTCTATTTATTATGGACCTTATACAGGGAATGACACACATGAAAAGCACACAGAATAAGATTAATATCACAATCAATGGGGTTAACTATTTCAAAAGAATCTGCCACCAAGTTCTACTTTGAAACCAATCCCAGAAGCCCCAACCTTTATCTTCATCTAACCCATGCTGTAAGTGTAAAATATCATTCAAATGGCTAATTTTTGTTCTTCATTTAAAGTTGTGAATCCTTGCTCCATTAATACAGTCAGATTTTCCATTGTCCATGCTAATGCATTTATGTGGTGTATAGCTAGAGCACTGCCATACATTGGAAAAAGAGTACTCATAATACCTTTAAAATCACTAATTCTCTGTTTTCCAGATAGTTTACCCACCAACCAATGTCCAACATTATTGCTTGTATTAAACAGAGAGTTCATCGCTATTGTCGCTCCGGGTGTTTCCTCTTCACTCAGTGGAGCAGGGATCATGGGTATTGCAGTCTTGTGTGAATGGGGTAGCAATGAACACACATAGCAAGAAGTATTGATTCCCAGTCCTCTCACTGAAACCACCATGGTACCACAAGTTATGCATATAATCCACGTATTGTTCATTGTCCGTGCTTCGTGGGTTCCTTGTCCTTGAATCAGAAAGAGATTACCACCCCACTCTCAGGAGAAGTGCTGAACACAGAGTCATCAATAATTTTGGTGCCATGCTTCCACCTGAGAGAGTACCCCTCCGGGCCTCTTTCTTCACCAGGGTTGAGACGGCCTTGTCCTTAAAAGGACACGCCCCCTTTGTAACTGGACTTACTCAGGGAAACAAGTTAGTTAGTTCCCTTATAGGCACCCGTAGTCTTTTAACGTGAATCCAAGATGGTCATTCAGCAATACATACTGCAGTGGGAGTGGGAGTGTCCAGTGTTGTCGGTGGTGGTTCTTTACATAGCCTCCAAGTTGCAACGGGTTATCCGCTTTTTTCTGTGGAGGAGAGAGAGCTTCTGACAGGATCAAAACATTCCCTGAGATGTTCACCAAGATCTGTGTATTTGTTAGGCGTGGTTAGTGGTGAGAGGTCAGGTAATACATAAGGACAGTGAAAAACACATTCAAAATGTGATAATCCTGTCTTTAGGTCTAGTATAGAGTTAATGGTTAGTCTGACTAATTTCAGGGCTTCTGGCCAAGTAATACCCTTTCCATGTATAGTTTTTTTCCAGCATTTGTTTGATTGTACCATTTTTCTTTTTACAAAACCTGTACTTTGTGGGTGGTAGATACTATGAAATTTGATCTTACAGCTTAGATTAAGTCTTGAACTGTTTGTGCTGTAAAATGAGTTTTATTATCTGCATAAATCAGTTCTGGAACCCCAAAAACAGAAAAACATAATTTACTAGAGTTTTACACACAAATGCGGCATGTGGGACAAATTTCTGTCCACTTTGTGAAGGTGTTAATCAACACCAAGCAATATTGTAGCTTTCCATTGCTCCTTGAGCATTATTTTATAAACAAATGATGCACTTTTGGCATGTTTTTGTTACTTCTTTCAAAATATTAGGACAGTTTTTCCAACATCCTCATCATTCATTGATTTCCCTCCTGTTGGCACATGATTGGCCATGTGCCACCAGGACAGCTCATTTATATAATGTGGGTGGCAGAGCAAATTTTCGTCAGGCAAGCCAAATGTATATCTAATTATTTACATATGAAACAGGAGGAAGGTCCATATTATTTTAACAATCTTTTAAAACATCAACATCATTAATAAAACAGATGGTTCCTAAAAGATTAATAGCAGTACAGTGAGCAGCGTTATCAGCCAAGCGATTACTGCAGTTAAACAAGTCAGTGCCATTAGTGTGGGCAGGGCAGTGAATAACTGCCACATAACGTGGTAGCATCAAAACATTACGTAGCTGCAATAATTGCTATGGATATTTACTGGTTTTCCTGTGGAGGTGACAAACCCCCGCAGATTCAAGGTAACAGTATGCAGGTGGCATGCGTTATAAGCATATTTACTGTCTGTACAGATAAGTTACATTCAGGTTAGTAGTCAATAGTTCAGCTGTTGGAGGTGATGCAGGTTGTGGAATTTTTACACAATCAGGACCCCAGACAACATTGTTACAGCATAAGCACACTTCTATTTTTTTTACTAAGCAAGCCTGTTGCTCGCTTTTTCCCTTGCTAAGTAGAGAGAGAGAGCTGCCGTTCACCCCCCCCTTGCTGATGGGAGAGAGAACCACCGCTCGCTCCTCTGTTGCCCCCTTTTTTCTTTTTTTTTTTTTTTAAATGAGCCATCAGTAAATAACCACAAGGAATTTGGTACAAGCTTAAGGTGTGGCTGTGACAACAAGGTTATAGTGTACGACAATAGTCTAGCTGGTAACAATATGGAATGGTTGTCCTGCTGCAAAACCCCCTTCACAACATAATAGAGGGCATGATCTTCTTATTTGTATTATCCCATGAATAATAAAAAGTGGTCTGTATTGCCCAGCATGTATTTTAGTTATAACTGTAGCCATATGTTTATCCTGGGTACTACAGAAAATGAAATGAGAAGCGCTTATGTACATAAAGTTGAATTGAATTCATCATCAATCATTTATTGATAATTTTTTTAATGCATTATCTATTTTTCTGAGGATTGCTAATTATTTGTTAATTAATTTCTTTGATACCCCCTGTTTTGATACATGGAGACTCACATGCAGCAAAGTTACAGGGTATTTGTTTGATTTTACTGAAAGGAAGTGTGCTAACAATTTTAATTTTAAATAAAATTTGCAGGTAGCCCAGTTCCTTCAAAAATAAGATTTCAATAATTATAGCTTCTTTTTGTGACATCTCTTGAAATAGTTTACAAATTCTATTTAAGAAAAAGAAAAAGAAAATAACTATCTGTGCATTTTTGATATGCTTCAGCATTGATAAATAAGATCAGTTTGTCCAGTTGAACACAGATAGGTTGAATTTGAAATATTGTGTCACACCCTTTCAGTCAAAGGAAAGGCGGACGTTTTGCCCAATTAGAATTTGATTTAATATTTTACAAGGAATGCCCCTATTTCATAGATTCCTTGGTAAATTATGGAGTGCAATGTAGTTCACCCTGACCCAGCTTGGCCACCGCTGAATCAGGAGAAGCACATTCCTCATTGCTAACACATTTCTGAAATATGATGTTGTTACACCATTATAAATGTATCCCGCAGTGCAAAATCATATAAACATCACATCTGTAAAATCAGAGTCCTTTAAATCAGTGTAGTCATCCTTCTTTTATTTTTTAAATTTGGGCCTAATGTAATGTCAAGTTTGAATAATACATCTCTCCCGAGTAAATTTACTGGGCAGGAGAGTGCCACAACCACTTCTGAAATACATACTTTGCCTGTGGAGGAGTCTGTTAATGTAATTGGGCCATAAAGGCTCTCAGTTGTTGTTCCACCTCCTGCATTTTGAACCTTAATAGTTCTTCCAGTAAATTTAGCACCTTTGGGGATTTTGCGAACAGTAGTGCGTGTGGCTCCTGTGTCACAAAGAAATTCAACCTCCTTTCCATTCACTAGTAACCATATTGTAGAGGCAAACAACGCACTGCTGTACATAATCAAGTCCAAAGTCTCATTAGGCCTTGTCAACACTTCAGATAGTCTTTTCTGTTGGTCCAGTACTGTCTGTTTGTCCTCAGAAGAGAGTTCATCACAGTCGGTTAGTCATGCTCTTCTGTCTGAGGGTCCTTGTCTATTCTCACCTCCATAATCATTTTGATTTCTACCTCCTCTTCCTTGCTGAAACCTGCCTCTCTGATCATTCTGAAATCTTCATCTACCTCTACTTGGTCCCCTGCCTCCAAATCCACCTCTTTGGCCAAACCTGCAGTCACGGGCCCAGTGACCAGGTTTGCCACAATTAAAACAAACATCCTGATTTCCATCATTCACTTGCATTGACCTGCCTGTCTTGGGTCTAGCCCCACCTTGCACCATCCGTGCAACAAACACTTCCTCCTCACCCTCTACACTGCTCAGGAGCAGTGGAACTGTCCTACTTTTAACTTTTTCTTCTGCATCAACGTGTCCTTTAAAAATGTTACCCCAGCAATTTTGTCTTCATAATCAGGATCAAAATGTTCATTTATATATTCATTCACTTTTTCACCACACACAGTTCTCAGTATTTTAAACATTTCTGAGGGACCTAAATAGTGTATTAACAACAAATCTTTAAGCTCCCGAATGCACCTGGTCAAATCCTCTTCAGGATTTGGTATGCTCTTGGCCGCCTGAATTATTTCTTGGGGGGTCCAAGGTTTAAAATACAGCCTGTCTTGTTTTGGCTGTCCCTCTTCCACCTTTACAGATTTGACAATTACTGGAAAAGCTGATGTGTGTTCACTGTTTTGAGGGAGATACTTTTGTTCAACTTCTCTGGCCTCTTTCATTAATGCATTATAAGGACCCTCCTTAGGATCAGAAGTTGAGTGAGACAGGGGAGGATGTGCTTCCTCCTCCCCGTGACTTAAGGGCTCCTCGCTGTTTTGACTCTTACACCTTGGTTTTTTCTTTTTTTTCTTTTTCATCATTTTTTCTCCCTTGATCTGATTTGGCTTTGGCGTCTATAGCCGCCATTGCCCAGAGATTGGCACATTTAAGTTCAGAACTTAGCTTACTTTTCCCTTTCTTATTGCCTTTAGTTATAAGTTTTACAGTTGATACTAGGACTGCACATTCATCCACATTCAGTGTGGGTTTGAAAGAATAATCTTTTTCCCATTGTTAAATATTTTTCAGGATCCTTTATTTGCTCTTTTTCCTTTAAATGGTAATTATAATTTTTAACTGTTCGACATGCCGTTTCTTCTTTTTTCTTTTGTTTAGATTTTTTCTTGTTTTCTGTTTTTCTTGCGCAATTACCCATTTTTAGCCTTTGTTAATTCCACAGGAATTAAAGTATTTTACCAGGAAAAGTGTGTTATTTCGGTTCAACACACTACCATTACGTCCCAGACGACCCGATATTCTTTTTTGGTCCCAGACCAGGTATCACAACCTTTTATCCTTGTTGTCAGGAAAAATATAGTCACCGCTATATTACCATTACATGTATTCAAAACCTGGCAACTTACTTATGGTCCCCGACCATTTTTTTCTACCATTACACTCTTTTCAGACTTATGAGCGACACTCACTTATTGATTTTTAAAAAAAAAGGTTCTTGTGGCTCTTTGTTACATTACTCACTCAGGATGGATTAGGAGATTCTTGTAACGTATTGAGTGTATACTGACTTTTATGGTCCCTGACCGTAATATAGGAAACTCACTGTATCCTTACACTTAATAACAAAAGACGTCACTTACTTTATGATTGCTTTCTCTTTATTATCGAGGATGGACGTCAACTAGGGAGAGCCAGGGCGCCGGTCCTCCTCCGGAGTTCCCAGAAGGCGGGTTTCCAAAGCTGACCAGTGGTCAGACCGTGCGCACGGATTTCAACCCAGAGAAGGCGTCGCTTCTGGCACCCTCTAGCCTGTTGTCCATCCGGGTCACCGGCACCACGTATGTCAGGAATCTAGAAACTCATAAAAGTGATCGTATATTAGTTCGTTACCTCAATAAAGATTCAAGACACAAAATTCTATTTCTCATGAGCTTTTGTTTACTTGCAATGCAAGGAGCACAAACCTGGTTACAGGAGATCAGTACTAAAGACAATCATCAGAGTTCAGACAATTTATACACAGCAGTTTGCATGATCAAACAGAAACATCTATCATATACTCCCTTATACAATCATGATGAAATATGCTGACATCAAAGAAAAAGGAACAGTTTCACTTTATCAGAGTCCACCTTGTGTTCTAAGGAGTAACAGTTTCTTAGGGCAGGTCATACTGTGCAGCCCAGGTCATCATGTGCCTTAAGCTAAATCTACCATGAAAGGAGAACTGGAATTTCAACATAATTAAAATAAGAAAAAACAACTTCAATCTTCATGCATCATGTACAAAACTTCTAATACACAGACAGTTTTAGTATTTTTCAGCAGACAGTTACATACAGTTATATATACTTGATTGGATTATATAAAAATGATAATATGCATACACATAATTTTTCTGACACTCGGTCACCCCAGTGTTTATATCTTGACCTAGGCACATCCAGCCTAGGTCAAGGTTGGATGACCTCAAAGCCCTGCCTTGGTCACGGACAGTCAAAGTCTCAGACATATAAACCAGAGCAAGGCCATTAAGAGCTTTAAAAACAAAAAGCAAAAGTTTAAAATTAATTCTAAAATGGACTGGAAGCCAATCAAGTGAAAAAAGGATCGGAGTAATGTGCTCTCGCCTAGGTGTGTTGGTCAAAAGACGGGCCGCTGCATTTTGCACAAGTTGAAGGCGGCCGAGAGAAGACTGAGAGATGCCAACATAAAGTGCATTGCAGTAATCAAGTCGAGACGTGACTAAAGCATGGATGGCTATCTCAAGATCATGACGGCTCAGGAAAGGTTTGGCTTTGGATAACAAACGTAACTGATAAAAGCTCATCTTGACTACATTGTCAATATGTTTATCAAATTTTAAATGGCTGTCAAAAATCACCCCCAAATTTCTGACAGCTGAACTGAGCCTTAAAGAGAGGGTACCAAAGCCAGCCGTTACAGTATCCCCAAACACAATACATTCTGTTTTTTCTTCATTTAAGTGGAAAAAATTTTGGCTTAACCACAACTTAATATCAATGATGCAATCCAGTAGAACACTTTGTGAGTTAGTTTGTTCTGGGCTCAAAGGTAAATAAAGCTGCAAATCGTCTGCATAACAGTGGAAAGACATGTTATGCCTGGCTATTACTGACTCGAGTGGCAGCATATATAATGAAAACAGAATAGCGCCAAGGATAGAGCCCTGTGGGACCCCACAGGAGAGAGAGGCACTAGAAGAGAACATGTCACCAGTCATTACAGAAAAAGTTCTATTAGAAAGGTAGGATTCAAACCACTTAAGTGCAGTGCCATGGATGCCAACATAGTGATTCAGGCGTGACAAAAGGATAGTGTGGTCCACAATGTCAAAGGCTGCTGTAAGATCTAGCAGCACTAAGACCACAGGACATTTGGCATCAACAGACATCATAATATCATTGTGCACCTTAAGCAGGGCAGTAAGCACTAGACAGGACATGGCTAGCCACCAGAATAGTCATGTTCCATATAGAGCTTGGCAATGTGACATCACATCGCTAACCATCGCTAACCACTGAGCCACCACTCCTCACCGGAGTGGTGGCTCAGTTGGTAGAGCATCCGCCCCACACCCGGGAGGCAGGGGTTCAAATCCCGGCCGGGTCATGCCGAAGACCATATAAAAGTGGAACTTCCTGCCGTCCAGCTTGGTGCTCAGCAATAATGGAATGGAGGAGGGAAATTTGTGGCGGCGCCTTGCATGGCAGCAGCCCTCTGATTCTGCACTTGGGGTGTGTGTGATTAACACAGTAGATGGGTAAAACACAATCTTGTTCTACTGTACATGATTGGTTGTACAGTTGAATGACAATAAGGGTGATTTAATTTAATTAATCGACTTATGGGGCACATTGCCATGTTGTGTGTGTACCTTCATTTGTTTTGGTAACTTACTCCCATCATCAGGAAGCTTGAAGCACTGTTTTTAATCATCGATCTATCTCTACAGTGCAGACATCTGTTTACCCATATCCCAAGATCCCTGAAAGTCTGCTCCAGACATGTTCACTTTTTTATCAGCGTAAAACTGTGCTACGTAAAGTTGCCATGCTAATGTTAACATAATTGCTTTTTTTTTTTGTCCTGTCCAGCATTTTGACAAGCAGAACAAATATCTGCTTGCTTTATTGTGCCAAGAACATTTACTTTGACAAAAGGAGCTGTGCCCATATTTGATTTTTTTTTTTTTTTATTTGACCTTTATTTTACCAGGTAAAATGTTTGAGAACCAATTCTCATTTACAGACATGATCTGTTTATGCTGTATATACAGTAAAAGGCATTTAAAGACTCCTCTTGTTGTACAACAGCTTTTAATACTTTATTTATATTGTCTTTCTTATGTTGGACCTGACAGGGAGGAAACATACAAAAAAATGAGGGTAGTAGGCCGCAGTAACACCCACCCTGGCACCGTGAGCAAGCAAGACAGCGCTCCCTGTTGCCTGGGCAACCCACAACCCCCACAGAGCACAAATGTCCCAAGGCTACCCAGTCCCAGGACAATCAGACAACCACTCCAGGCGGACGTGGGCGGTGCAGCCCCAGGCCAGCTGGCCCCGGCCTCCCCATCAGTGCTAAGGGATGTTTGGATCTCATCTCCACTGCTCCTTTTGTAGTTTGTATGGATCTAGAAATCCAATCATGCTGATTTTTTTTTTCAATATTGCACTTCTTGACATCAGCAGATGTTTCTTTCTGTAGGATTCTTTGTCTTTTAAGTTGATTTTAAGCATATTTATCTTGCGCACCACTCAAACTGCTGCTCTGTTTTGGCTTTGCCTGAGGGCACAGCACACAAGATGGCAATGCTGTCCCATAAGCCTTAGCGGCGTGATGTCAATTGCCATGCTCTATACAAAGTTTACCTATATGATTACAATAAATGTAGGCCATGGGCCAGATTGGGTCACTCTGGATTGTACCATGATCAATTTGGAGCCAAATGGAAGGCAGCATCTATCTGAAATAATCTGCTGAAGAAACCTCTATATACAGTATCTGTCAAAAGTGAGTACACCCCTCACATTTTTATAAATATTTATTATTACCTCCGCCAAGGAGGTAATGTTTTTTCCAGGGTTTGTCCGTCTGTTACCAACATAACTCAAAACGTTATGAATGGATTTTGACAAAATTTTCAGGAAAGGTGTGTAAGTGTGTAATGGCATGGGGAACAGATGATTAGATTTTGGTGATGATCTCAGAGTGCATACCTCCACCAAGGCCTTTGTTTGTATTTGTGCGGCAGGATTACACAGAAACTACTGGATGGATTTGGATGAAATTTTCAGCAGAGGTGGTTCTTGGGCTACAGAGGAACCCATTATATTTTGGTGATGATCTGGGAATGCATACCTCAGCCAAGGCTCTTCTCACAGTGTGTCAGCCACAATACTCCAAAACTAATGGACAGACTTTGATGCAATTTTCACCACAAGTGGCTCTAGGCCTACACACAAACCCATTACATTTTGGAGGTGATCCATGAGAGACTGAAGGAGACTTGGCGGAGGTATGTGCTCTCAGTGCTTTTCTAGTATCTTTTCATGGGACAACATTGAAGACATGACACTTTGATACAATGTAGTCAGTGTACAGCTTGTATAACAGTGTAAATTTGCTGTCCCCTCAAAATAACACACAGCCATTAATGTCTAAACCGCTGGCAACAAAAGTGAGTACACCCCGAAGTGAAAATGTCCAAATTGTGCCCAAAGTGTCAATATTTTGTGTAGCCACTATTATTTTCCAGCACTGCCTTAATTCTTTTGGGCATGGAGTTCACTAGAGCTTCACAGGTTGCTACTGGAATCCTCTTCCACTCCTCCATGACGACATCATGGTGTTAGAGACCTTACACTCCTCCACCTTCCATTTGAGGATGCCCCACAGATGCCCAATAGGATTTAGGTGTGGAGATATGCTTGACCAGTTCATCACGTTTAACCTCAGTTTCCTTAGCAAGGCAGTGGTTGTCTTGGAGGTGTCTTTGGGGTCGTTATCATGTTGGAATACTGCTCTGCGGCCCAGTTTCCAATCATACTCTGCTTCAGTATGTCACAGTACATGTTGGCATTCATAGTTCCCTCAATGAACTGTAGCTCCCCAGTGCTGGCAGCACTGATGCAGCCCCAAACCATGACACTCCCTCCACCATACTTGACTGGAGGTAAGACACACTTGTCTTATGTGATCCAAGATGGCGCCGCGGATGGCAGCCACTGGCTTCTGCTCTCTGATGTTTTTGATAATTTTGTGTGTTTTTTGGGACTTCTGCTCTTTTGTCCGAGTCACCTATTCAAGGGGGGAACTACTTTCACTCAGACTATCTCCCAATGCAACTTCTCCGCCAGTTTCTGCTGCTGATCTGAAGTTTTTTCAGTCGATCTTAGCTGTGGGAGCAGCGGCTATTGGCACTGGCCGGAAACGAAGGCGGCGTGGTAAACGTGCCGGTGCGCTAGTCAGGCTGAAGAAACGAGGATATCGCACGCCGCTCCCATCGATCCATCTGACCAATGTCCGCTCTTTGGCGAACAAAATGGACGAACTGCTGCTCCTGACTCACAAAAACCTGGATTTTAGCAGATCTGGTGCCCTGTGTTTCACAGAGTCCTGGCTGAGTGAACACATCTCGGACAGCGCGGTCCGCCTGGACGGATTCCAACTGTTTCGCGCTGATCGCAGCCGAGAATTCTCTGGAAAGACTAAAGGTGGTGGAATCTGCTTCTACATAAACGAAGGTTGGTGTACTGATGTCACAGTGTTGAAGAAGTTTTGTAGCCCTAACCTAGAGTCACTGTTCATAAACTGTAAACCCTTTTATTCACCGCGAGAGTTCTCCTCATTTATTCTGGTCGGAATTTATATCCCACCTGCTGCTTGTACAACGGAGGCACTGCAGCACCTCGCTGACCAGATAGCAGACGTGGAGGAAAAACATCCAGACTCTCTGCTTATCATTCTTGGTGATTTCAATAGAGCTAATCTCACAAATGAGCTTCCTAAATACAGACAACATATTAAATGTCCCACCAGGGACACAAATACACTCGACCACTGTTACACGGTTTTAAGAAATGCCTATCATGCCGTCCCCCGTGCAGCTCTGGGTTTTTCTGACCACTGTCTGCTCCATCTTATTCCAACATACAGACAGAAACTAAAAACTTCCAAGTCTGTTGTAAGGACTGTGAAGAAATGGACTGAGGAATAAAAGCTGGAGTTACAAGCCTGCTTTGACTGCACAGACTGGAGTGTTTTTGAAGATGCAGCCATTAACCTAAATGAACTCACTGACACTGTGACATCATACATCAGTTTTTATGAGGACATGTGTGTGCAGACCAAGACCTTCTGCACATACAACAACAATAAACCCTGGTTCACTCCTAAACTGAAGCAGCTACGTCAGACCAAGGAGGAGGCCTACAGGACTGGTGACTGGACTCTGTACAAGCGGGCCAGAAACATGCTGACGAAGGAGATCAGGCTTGCTAAGAGGAGCTACAGTGAGAAGTTACAACAAAACTTCTCAGCCAACAACTCTGCTTCTGTTTGGAGAGGCCTGCAGAATATCACCAACTACAGGAGACCATCCCCCCACCCTGTGGAAAACCTCCAGCTGGCTAACGACCTAAACAGCTTTTACTGTAGGTTTGAAAAGAACCTACAGTTCTCACCTCCCACCCACACAAAAGGATTATCTGCAGCCCCAGGAACTCCATCCCTCCTCCACTCTGACCTCCCATCAGCACTAACGATCTGTGAAGAGGCGGTGCGCCGGGTCTTTCAGAGACAAAAGCTCAAGAAGGCTGCAGGACCTGATGGTGTGTCTCCGTCCTGCCTGAGAGTCTGCTCCAACGAGTTGGCCCCCATCTTCACCCGGATCTTTAATAGATCACTGGAGCTGTGTGAAGTGCCTTCCTGCTTCAAATGCTCCATCATCATTCCAGTTCCCAAGAAACCCTCTGTTACAGGATTGAACAACTACAGACCTGTTGCCTTGACCTCTGTGGTCATGAAATCCTTGGAGAGATTGGTGCTGAACCACCTGAAGGTCGTCACACGCCCCCTGATGGACGCACTGCAGTTTGCCTACCGGTCAAACAGGTCAGTGGATGATGCAGTGAATATGGGACTACACTACATCCTGCAACACCTTGACTCCCCAGGGACGTACGCCAGGATCCTGTTTGTCGACTTTAGCTCAGCGTTCAACACCATCATCCCAGGCATTCTTCATCAGAAACTCCTCCAGCTCAAGGTGTCCCCCTCCACCTGCCAGTGGATCTCCAGCTTTCTGACTGACAGGTGGCAACAGGTGAAGCTAGGGAGATTTACATCCAGCTCCCGAAAAATTGGTACTGGCGCCCCCCAAGGATGTGTCCTTTCCCCACTGCTCTTCTCCCTCTACTCCAATGACTGCACCTCAGAGGACCCTTCGGTGAAGCTCCTGAAGTTTGCGGACGACACCACAGTCATCGGTTTGATCCGGGATGGTGATGAGTCTGCATACAGGCGGGAGGTGGAGCAGCTGATCCTCTGGTGCGGCCAGAACCATCTTGAACTTAACCCAGCCAAAACGGTGGAGATGACTGTGGATTTCAGGCGACACCCTCCTTCATTCCCCCCACTCACCATCCTCAACTGCACAGTGTCCACTGTGGACTCATTCAAGTTTCTGGGTACCACAATCTCCTGGAACCTGAAGTGGTCCTCCCATATAGACACTGTCCGGAAAAAGGCCCAGCAGAGGTTGTTTTTTCTGCGTCAGCTCAAGAAGTTTGATTTGCCTCAGGAGCTGCTGGTTGTCTTCTACACCGCCATCATCCAATCTGTCCTCTGCTTTTCCATCACTGTCTGGTTTGGATCTGCCACTAAACAGGACAAGACCAGACTGCAGCGGATCATTAAGTCTGCGGAGAGGATCATTGGTACCGACCTACCCTCCATTGAGAACTTATATCGGTCCATAACCAGGAAACGGGCGGAAAACATCTGTGCTGACCCGTCACACCCCGGCCACAAACTGTTTGAACTTCTATCTTCTGGTCGTTGTTACAGATCACTGAAGGTCAAAACCACCCGTCACAGGAACAGTTTCTTTCCTCAAGCCATCACTTTGATGAACTCCTAACATTCACCTAGTCCTACCTGTTGCTGTACTCATGACTTTTCATCCATTCTTACATTGCACATAACTCTCACACTGCTTTTTACTTCATTCACATTATATCACTGAATCTGAGTTCACACTGAAATACTGTGTGACTGTATATTTTTTCGTATATTTCTGCAAAGTGTGGATAGTCTGAGTAAATAACTGCATATACCGTGGGGCAAAAAAGTATTTAGTCAGCCACCAATTGTGCAAGTTCTCCCGCTTAAAAGATGAGAGAGGTCTCCAATTTTCATCATAGGTATACCTCAACTATGAGAGACAAAATGAGGAAAAAAAAATCCAGAAAATCACATTGAAGGATTTTTAAAGAATTTATTTGCAAATTATGGTGGAAAATAAGTATTTGGTCAATAACAAAAGTTCATCTCAATACTTTGTTATATACCCTTTGTTGGCAATGACAGAGGTCAAGCGTTTTCTGTAAGTCTTCACAAGGTTTTCACACACTGTTGCTGGTATTTTGGCCCATTCCTCCATGCAGATCTCCTCTAGAGCAGTGATGTTTTGGGGCTGTCGCTGGGCAACACGGACTTTCAACTCCCTCCAAAGATTTTCTATGGGGTTGAGATCTGGAGACTGGCTAGGCCACTCCAGGACCTTGAAATGCTTCTTACGAAGCCACTCCTTCGTTGCCCAGCCGGTGTGTTTGGGATCATTGTCATGCTGAAAGACCCAGCCACGTTTCATCTTCAATGCCCTTACTGATGGTAGGAGGTTTTCACTCAAAATCTCACGATACATGGCCCCATTCATTCTTTCCTTTACACGGATCAGTCGTCCTGGTCTCTTTGCAGAAAAACAGCCCCAAAGCATGATGTTTCCACCCCCATGCTTCACAGTAGGTATGGTGTTCTTTGGATGCAACTCAGCATTCTTTCTCCTCCAAACACGACAAGTTGAGTTTTTACCAAAAAGTTCTATTTTGGTTTCATCTGACCATATGACATTCTCAAAGTCCTCTTCTGGATCATCCAAATGCTCTCTAGCAAACTTCAGACGGGCCTGGACATGTACTGGCTTAAGCAGGGGGACACGTCTGGCACTGCAGGATTTGAGTCCCTGGCGGCGTAGTGTGTTACTGATGGTAGCCTTTGTTACTTTGGTCCCAGCTTTCTGCAGGTCATTCACTAGGTCCCCCCGTGTGGTTCTGGGATTTTTGCTCACCATTCTCGTGATAATTTTGACCCCATGGGGTGAGATCTTGCGTGGAGCCCCAGATCGAGGGAGATTATCAGTGGTCTTGTATGTCTTCCATTTTCTAATAATTGCTCCCACAGTTGATTTCTTCACACCAAGCTGCTTACCTATTGCAGATTCAGTCTTCCCAGCCTGGTGCAGGTCTACAATTTTGTTTCTGGTGTCCTTTGACAGCTCTTTGGTCTTGGCCATAGTGGAGTTTGGAGTCTGACTGTTTGAGGTTGTGGATAGGTGTCTTTTATACTGATAACGAGTTCAAACAGGTGCCATTAATACAGGTAACGAGTGGAGAACAGAGGAGCCTCTTAAAGAAGAAGTTACAGGTCTGTGAGAGCCAGAAATCTTGCTTGTTTGTAGGTGACCAAATACTTATTTTCCACCATAATTTGCAAATAAATTCTTTAAAAATCAGACAATGTGATTTTCTGGAATTTTTTTTTCTCATTTTGTCTCTAATAGTTGAGGTATAGCTATGATGAAAATTGGAGACCTCTCTCATCTTTTAAGTGGGAGAACGTGCACAATTGGTAGTTGACTAAATACTTTTTTGCCCCACTGTATTCCTGTATATATTTGCATCCTTTTATAGAAACGTGGACAGACTGTAATTTACTGTACATACTCTGCTGTCATTGAATCCTTATTTAAATCTTATTTAAATCCTCCACCTGAACAACGAGAGCAAGTTTTTAACCAAAGTCAAATTCCTTGTATGTGTTGTGCATACTTGGCCAATAAAGCTGATTCTGATTCTGATTCTTTGTACTCCCCACCTGGTTGCTGCCACACACGCTTGACACCATCTGAACCAAATAAGTTTATCTTGGTCTCATCAGACCACAAGACATGGTTCCAGTCATCCATGTCTTTAGTTTGCTTGTCTTCAGCAAACTGTTTGCGGGCTTTCTTGTGCATAATCTTTAAAAGGGGCTTCCTTCTGGGACAACAGCCATGCAGACCAATTTGATGCAGTGTGCGGCGTATGGTCTGAGCACTGACAGACTGACCCCCCACCCCTTCAACCTCTGCAGTAATGATGGCAGCACTCATACGTCTATTTTCAAAAGACAACCTCAAGATATGACGCTTAGCACGTGCACTCAACTTCTCTGGTCGACCATGACGAGGCCTGTTCTGAGTGGAACCTGTCCTGTTAAACCGCTATATGGTCTTGGCCACTGTGCTGCAGCTCAGTTTCAGGGTGCTGGCAGTCTTCTTATAGCCTAGGCCATCTTTATGTAGAGCAACAGTTCTTTTTTACAGATCCTCAGAGTTTTTTGCCATGTTGAACTTCCAGTGACCAGTATGAGAGAGTGTGAGAGTGATCACACCAAATTTAACAGACCTGCTCCCCATTCACACCTGAGACCCTGTGACACTAATGAGTCACATGACACCGGGGAGGGAAAATGGCTAATTGGGCACAATTTGGACATTTTCACTAGGGGTGTACTCACTTTTGTTGCCAGTGGTTTAGACATTAATGGCTGTGTGTTGAGTTATTTTGAGGGGACAGCAAATTTACACTGTTATACAAGCTGTACACTGACTTTTTTACATTGTGTCAAAGTTTCATATCTTCAGTGTCACCCCATGAAAAGATATAATAAAATATTTACAAAAATGTGAGGGGTGTACTCACTTTTGTGAGATACTGTACATCGATAGCATATACAATGTTTGATTTTCATGGAAGTGAAAAGATAACAAAACAACATAAAACAAAGCACACAAGTATTTACGAGTACTTGTGATCTCAGTTACTAGTCAAGTGTTGGATTTAATGCATATATACAAATTTTGATCATTGTAGCTTACAGCTACTGAAAACCCAAAATTCAATTTCTCAAAAAATTGCAATGTTACATAAGATCAATTTTCAAAAGTGGACTTTTAATAGAAATGTTGGCCAACTGACAAGTAATAAGATAAGTAAGATAAGATAAGATAAGATAAGATAAGCCTTTATTAGTCCCACAACGGGGAAATTCCAGGATTGCAACAGCACAGGGATAGCAACACTCAGAGCAACAATCAGAAGGCAAGAAAAAAAACAAGCAAGCAAGAGCAGCTAATAAACATATGTACGTATTACTATAAAATATATATATATACACACACACACAGACACACAGTGCAGAGCATTGTAGCTGGATGGAATAAATATATGAATATATGAACACACAGTGCAGAGCATTGTAGCTAGATGGAATAAATATGTAAATATATAAACACCCACAGTACGGAGCATTGCAGCTAGGTGGAATAAATATGCAAGTATATAAACACACACAGTGCGGAGCAATGTAGCTAGATGGAATAATATGTAGATATATAAATATATAAACACACCCAGTGCTGAGCATTGTAGCTAGATGGAATAAATATGCAAATATATAAACACACACAGTGCAGAGCATTGTTGCTAGATGGAATGAAACAGCATAACCGTCTACTTAGTTATCCTACATGGTATGATTATGTGCCCATACATATTCTCACCCTCCATAGCGACCGGTATGTTCCTAGTTGTATGCCGGAGGGGACCATTGTGTAAGTCTATTGCATCTTTTGCATTCAAAAAACTATTAGTTTGTTACGTCTTTTTGCTATCTCTGCGAGCAGCCCTGCTTAGGTTGTACAGTCTGACAGCCGTTGGTAGGAAGGACCTACGAAACCTCTCGGTTGTGCACCTGGGATGATGTAGTCTGCTGCTAAATGAGCTCCTCAGTGCATTCAGTATGTCCTGCATAGGGTGGAACTCGGACTCCAGCAGAGATGACAGTTTAGCCACCGTCCTTCTCTCTCCTATCTCCTCCATCGGATCAAGGCGCTGCCCCAGGACGAAGAAGTCCATGTACACACTCAATACTTGGTCAGGACTCATTTTGCATGAATTACTACATCAGTGAGGCGTGGCATGGAGGGGATCAGCCTGTGGTACTGCGGAGGTGTTATTGAAGCCCAGGTTGCTTTGATAGCAGCCTTCAGCTCATCTACATCGCTGGTGTCTTTCATCTTACTCTTGACAACATCCTGTAGTTTCATTATGGGGAGTGTTTTGTCAGGAGAGTTTTGTCAGGAGAGTTTGTTGGCCAATCAAGCACAGTGATACCATTGCCATTAAACCAAGTATTGCTAGTTTTGGCAGTGCGGGCAGGTGCCAAGTCCTGCTGGAAATTGAAATCATCATCTGTGTGTTGAGTGGGCAGGTGGGGCTGTGTGTGGGTGTAGGTGGGCATGTGTGATGGTGGGTGGGGGTACGTGTGTGTATGGAAGTGGTTACTTGTGGGTGGATGTCTGGGGGGTGGAGGATGTGTGTATGGGTAGGAGAACTTTGCTGGGTGGCAGAGGTTGGGCAGTCCATCTAGTGGCATGGGGGCTGGTGTTTCGGGACCTGTTTGTCCCGGCCGCCCTGCTGTTGTGTTGCGGGGTGAGGCGCCTTGTCGCATCACCCCTGGTGTCATTGGCGGCGGGTGTGTGTTGGTGCTTGGGGGTGGTTGGGGGGCAACTGGCGAGGGTTGATGGCCGTGTTTCCATCGGGTTGCTCCGGGGTGGCTGTGGTTGCAGAGCGGCCTGCAGCTGTCGGTGTGCGTCTGGGGTGGGTGGTCGTGGGCCTGCGTGGGCGCTCGGGGGTGTCGCCTGGCATGTTGGGTGCCATGTGGGTTCGGCCCATTGTTCACTATTGTGACCGTTGTCCATGTTTGTGTGTGCAAGATGAGTGGAAATATGTATGTGTAACCCAGCTGAGAAAATGACCCCTTTTTTTCTCAGATGTCAATTGTATTAATACAATTGTGTGATTTTATTTTGAAAACCGATTATTTTGGGAAGAGGAAGTGTGATCCTCGTTATCCAACTTTTAAATTCCCGTTTCATGGTCACGTTGGGTGATCTGGGTCTTTTCATTCGTTAAGAGCGATATTGGCCCCACCTTCCAAGCAGAGTGCCGAGGCGCTCTGCTGGTTTGTCGGTCTTTACGATCTGAGAGCAGACGAGAGAGGCTGTGGGCGGTCTGGTTCACACTGATACCTTTTCTTGGTGAGTTTAATTTAGAAAGATGCTATAAATGGATCTAAACACTCTCCAAACGCTAATTTGCAACCTTTATTATCCTAAGTTGACGGGAGCACGAGCTTGAGAGGCATTGTGGCTGTGTCCCTTTGCTGTGTTCTCATTGATACCTCATCTTGGTGAGTGAAAACCAAACAATACATGCTAATGTTAGTGTTATGCTAATGCTAATCGCGAGTGGATTTTTTTCTGTTTAAAAGCAATGGAAAAGGCTGTTTTTGTGTCTGTATGGTTTTCCTAAATGTGATTTCAGTTCCCAACAGTATGCTGAAGTACTTTTAGTTCTTATGCACTATTTCTGTTGAATGTAATGTGTAGTTTGATGCTAAAAGCACATGGTGTTGGTCTCCTAAGTAAATGCATAGGCTATGCTAAACCCAGTAGCTCAGACCAGGTTTTACTGATTTTAAAAGGGAATATTGGAAGTAATGGGACAGTATATTCCCTGGTTATGTGATAAATTAATTGTATTTCATTTCATGATTTACAAAGACAAGGTTGAAAAGGATTAATCATAATTTCATGGTTGAATGATGTAGAGATAAAAAAAAGAGGAATTCATTCAATTGGTTACATGAAATTAAGGGTATTTCATGTGCTACCAGAGAGATTGTGAGAAAAGAACACATGGCATGTAAAATGTAAGATGTGAAATGTAAGATATTACTATATTGCTGGAATGTAATAATAGTAATATGAGAGAAGAATTTAAACACTAAGCTATGGTGTTATATAAGAAGAGATTGGAAAACAAATTACTCTAGCTGTAAACAATAATACCATTATTGTTGTGCAGGCTAGGTTTTTTTTTGGTTGCCGATCAAGAACCTTCTGGATCCTGGATTCTCTCCGAATGGAGATGGCGAGCCTGACCCGAGACTGAACTGAGACCTAACCAAGATCTCGATTGAAGAGCATTCTTCCTCTCTCCAGTGCCCAAGATTCAAAGTGGTAACAACCCAAGTTGCCACTTTAAAAGAGGAAAAGAAACCTGAGTCTGGAGATACAAGATATCTTGACTGGTCAAACGACTAAACCGAAAGGACAAACAAACACTGAGCTCAGTAGGACATTTTTGGGGTTTTATTTCATGGCGGCCGTTGTTATATTTGTATAGTAGTAAATTGTTTGTATATATTGTTTGCTTTATCTCTACAAATAACAACCATTATTGCTCATTCCTTGCCTCCAGCTATTTCATTCCACACTCATTTTAATCCCCTATTGTAACCCTTACGAACCTAGCAACTGGTCTACACTTAATAATTTCCCTTACCTAATTAACATAAGGCAAGGGTTACAATAAGAAGTGGCGAGCCCAGCCAGGAGCCTTTTTCTTTTTTCCCTTACGTTATTTCAAGCCTATAACGTACCCAAAATGGATATTGTTGAACGTGAATCTGTGAAAATTCCAAATGCAGTGACAGTGAGTGAAATCGCTGGAGATCAGAATCAGAATTAGAATCAGCTTTATTGGCCAAGTATGCACAACACATACAAGGAATTTGACTTTGGCTAAAAACTTGCTCTCGTTGTTCAGGTGGAGGATTTAAATAAGATTTAAATAAGAATTCAATGACAACAGAGTATGTACAGTAAATTACAGTCTGTCCACGTTTCCATAAAAGGATGCAAATATATATATACAGATGTGCAACTTGATGAAGTGACTGAGTTTTTGAAACAGTATGGATCGATTTCAAGAGTCATAAAAGTAGCAGATAGTAAGTCTGAGTTTTCCCAGAGTGCTATTTTTGAGTATCATTCGGGTATTGCTTTTGAAGCTCTTGACCCATTGCCATGTACTCATGTATCTGATAGTGGAGCCAGCTATATGATACAATCTCTTGCCAGTGTTTATACGCACCATGTAGGGAGCGAATTGACCAAGTTATAGCTCACTGACATTAAAAACCTAGCGAAGATGTGTGGCAGAGATTTTGCAGATGACCTGAAAGACGTGATGTTACAGATTTCTGAGACAAATCTGAAAATGATCAATCAGAGCAAGTTAAGTTACCTGATAACTTACCTGAAGCTTTCTTGGATGAACCTCAACCTCAGCCTTCTGCAGCTGAGTCCAGTATTCAAGGTGCAAAACCAACTAACCAGTCAAATCACACTGCGAGCACCCCAGCTCGAAGTATGCCCACCATTTCTGCACATGATTTAAATCCCCCAGAAGTGCAACGTGTGGTAGTTGAGCACATTGTAAAAAGGGAAGATTTTTCCGTGCAGCCGTTTTCACAAAAGCTCGGAGCTTTTTCTGGCAAAGACCTCCGACCAACTTATGAGCTAGATTATGATACTTGGCGCTCCAGTGTAGAATTAATCTTGACTGATCCTGCTATGTCCAAATTGCAACAATCCTGAAAGATCATTGAGTCTCTTTTACCCCCAGCTGCTGATGTAGTCAAGTACTTGAACCCCAACAGCTCACCATCAGAATACCTTCAGCTGTTAAGATTCTGCTTATGGTACAGTTCAAGATGGCGGAGAGCTTTACGCCAGGTTTATTGACACCTTCCAAAACACAGGTGAGAAACCCTCATCATATCTTCAACGTCTTCACGTAGCTTTGTCTCACACTGTGAAGCGTGGTGGCGCTTCAAGCCAGGATTTTGACAGGCTGCTTGTCACACAGTTTTGTCGAGGTTGTTGGGATGATTCCCTTTTAACTGCACTCCAGTTAAAACAAAAACGAACAAGGCCCCCAACTTTTCCTGATTTGCTTCTCTTGCTACACACTGAAGACCAAATTGCTGCCAAAAACTTAAGGATGAGACAACATTTGAGCAGTTCAAAACAAAAAGTGACCTCCCACGTGCAAACTGTGAAATGCAGTTCAGATGAAGATGAGGACAATATCACGCTAAACTCACTCCAAGAACTCTCAAAACAAGTTGCAGAAATTCAAACGCAACTAATAAAACTAACTGCAGAACCAAAAGCTCAAAACTCAAAAAGTACACTCAGTACAAAGCCAAAAGAGAAACGAAAGTCGGAGGTCCGAAGACGACCAGATACCGTCATAGTTCCGACCATAAATGATACCGGATGGAGACAATACTGAAAATGATCACATTACAACTCAACCAATACTGACGATGGACAGTCTTGGTTGCACATGCAATGGGACGTGCATGATATTTAGCGCGGGAGAGTGTAACCCAGCTGAGAAAATGACCCCTTTTTTTCTCAGATGTCAATTGTATTAATACAATTGTGTGATTTTATTTTGAAAACCGATTATTTTGGGAAGAGGAAGTGTGATCCTCGTTATCCAACTTTTAAATTCCCGTTTCATGGTCACGTTGGGTGATCTGGGTCTTTTCATTCGTTAAGAGCGATATTGGCCTCGCCTTCCGAGCAGAGTGCCGAGGCGCTCTGCTGGTTTGTCGGTCTTTACGATCTGAGAGCGGACGAGAGAGGCTGTGGGCGGTCTGGTTCACACTGATGCATCTTCCTGGTGAGTTTAATTTAGAAAGATGCTATAAATGGATCTAAACACTCTCCAAACGCTAATTTGCAACCTTTATTATCCTAAGTTGACGGGAGCACGAGCTTGAGAGGCATTGTGGCTGTGTCCTTTTGCTGTGTACTCATTGATACCTCATCTTGGTGAGTGAAAACCAAACAATACATGCTAATGTTAGTGTTATGCTAATGCTAATCGCGAGTGGATTTTTTTCTGTTTAAAAGCAATGGAAAAGGCTGTTTTTGTGTCTGTATGGTTTTCCTAAATGTGATTTCAGTTCCCAACAGTATGCTGAAGTACTTTTAGTTCTTATGCACTATTTCTGTCGAATGTAATGTGTAGTTTGATGCTAAAAGCACATGGTGTTGGTCTCCTATGTAAATGCATAGGCTATGCTAAACCCAGTAGCTCAGACCAGGTTTTACTGATTTTAAAAGGGAATATTGGAAGTAATGGGACAGTATATTCCCTGGTTATGTGATAAATTAATTGTATTTCATTTCATGATTTACAAAGACAAGGTTAAAAGGATTAATCATAATTTCATGGTTAAATGATGTAGAGATAAAAAGAGGAATTCATTCAATTGGTTACATGAAATTAAGGGTATTTCATGTGCTACCAGAGAGATTGTGAGAAAAGAACACATGGCATGTAAGATGTGAAATGTAAGATATTACTATATTGCTGGATTGTAATAATAGTAATATGAGAGAAGAATTTAAACACTAAGCTATGGTGTTATATAAGAAGAGATTGGAAAATGAATTACTCTAGCTGTAAACAATAATACCATTATTGTTGTGCAGGCTAGGTTTTTTTTTGGTTGCCAATCAAGAACCTTCTGGATCCTGGATTCTCTCCGAATGGAGATGGCGAGCCTGACCCGAGACTAAACCGAGATCTAACCAAGATCGCGATTGAAGAGCATCCTTCCTCTCTCCAGTGCCCAAGATTCAAAGTGGTAACAACCCAAGTCGCCACTTTAAAAGAGGAAAAGAAACCTGAGTCTGGAGATACAAGATATCGTGACTGGTCAAACGACTAAACCGAAAGGACAAACAAACACTGAGCTCAGTAGGACATTTTTGGGGTTTTATTTCATGCCGGCCGTTGTTATATTTGTATAGTAGTAAATTGTTCGTATATATTGTTCGCTTTATCTCTACAAATAACAACCATTATTGCTCATTCCTTGACAAGGAATTCCTTGTCATTCCTTGTCATTCCTTGTCATAGCCAGGAGCGGCACTGGGGTTAAGCTCCCAGTGCTCATAAAATGCTCCTTATGGCGTGCGTCTCGAAAAGCCTCTGACAACTAAGTCCAACTCCTAGCCTGCCTGTGTGGTTTAGTCTCTAAGCCCAGCGGAACTGCTTTTACTAATAAGAGAAGGGGCGAGGGCAGATTTCTGGTGCCTTAAAACCAGATGCTTCGGGTAGATGGTGGCTTGTCAACCTTGGAAAGTAGCCTAGCTAGGGGAAGGTAAACCCTGATTTCAAACCTCCGCTGCCTTGCGGCACACCCGGTCACGGGAAAGGCTTCGGGAGTCAACCCTGAGGAAAAATCTGGAGTCGGAGCCCCTAAGGCAGTTCTCTGTTCTCAACATTGTTCTGGCAGTTCCTGCGACGGCGCTGGTGCCAAACTGTAGCAGCCCTGCTGTTCCTTTGGATTCATCAGTGACGTGGAGAGGGGGGACATGCTGCATGGGCAACATCTTGTCCTCCATATCTTCCTGCCCAGGCTTGAATCCTACCAACGCTGGAAGGTAGAACACCAGATCACTGGAGAGGACACTCCAGCTTCGCCTTTGGCGTAGACAAAACACGGGGAATGACAGTTACCAGTTATAAGCCACCGCTCAATTGGCGTAGAGCGCGGCGTCAGGGGTTGTTCCCGACGGTGGGAAGGATCATCGGATCTCACTGGACAGCTACCGCCCGCCTCAAGCTGGGCAGCCCCCAGCCAATAAGGTGTTGTTCCGCCACAGTTTGCTTTCCTCATTGGGTGCATGGGGATGAGGAGAAGTCCGAACAGCAGGCTGAGAACCTTCGCACCAGGCAAGACAAAAAAACAAAAGAGACCAACTCTAAAACTGGGAACTTGGAACGTCCGCACTATGATGACAGGACTCGCTGCTAACCTCAAGGACATCAATGACACCAGGAAGACTGCCATCATCAATAATGAGCTGAAGAGACTGGGAGTGGATATCGCCACTCTCCAGGAAACACGATTGGCTGACGCAGGCACACTGAGAGAGAAGGACTACACGTTCTACTGGCAGGGAAAGGGCAGTGACGAACACAGGGAACACGGAGTGGGCTTCGCAGTGAAGAACACCTTGCTGAAGATGGTGGAACCGGGCAGCAGTGGCTCTGCACGACTCCTCACCCTCCGCCTCAACACCACTCGAGGCCCAGTCACCCTCGTCAGTGTGTATGCCCCAACACTGACAGCCACACCAGAGGCAAAAGACGAGTTCTACGAGAATCTCGCAACAACTGTCAGGATCATCCCCAAGTCTGAACAACTCATTCTCCTTGGAGACTTCAATGCCAGAGTGGGTGCTGACCACGACTCCTGGCCCTCCTGTCTTGGACCATTTGGCGTGGGCAGAATGAACGACAATGGACAGCGGCTGCTCGAGTTCTGCACATATCACGATCTGTGCATCACAAACTCGTTCTTCAAGACCAAGCCCCAACACAAGGTTTCCTGGCGACATCCGCGCTCAAAGCACTGGCACCAGCTGGACTTGATCCTGACCAGGTGCATCTCACTGAAGAACGTGCTAATCACCCGTTCGTTCCAGAGTGCAGATTGCGACACAGACCATTCATTGGTGTGTTGCAAGGTCAAGCTGCAGCTGAAGAAATTCCATTGTGCTAGACAGCCTGGAAAGGCACGGATTGACACCAGCAAGATGGCCCAACCAGAACTTGTTGAGCAGTTTGCCTCCACCTTTGAGAAGGAACTTGGTGTACCACAAGAAGGAGAATCTGCAAAGCAGAAGTGGGAAGAGCTGCGAAACACCATCCACCGCACTGCCTTGGCTACCTTTGGGAGGAAGACCTCGAAGTCACAGGACTGGTTTGATGCCAAGTTGACCGAGATGACCCCCGTCATTGAAGCCAAGCGCTCAGCACTTGCTGAGTACAAGAAGTACCCAAACGAGAAGAATCTCCAGATTCTCAGGGCTGCAAGAAGCAAAGTTCAGCAGACTGCTCGGCGCTGTGCCAACGAGTACTGGACTCAGCTCAGCCAAGACATTCAAACCGCTGCCATAACAGGGAACATCCGTGGTATGTACGATGGCATCAAGAAAGCACTTGGTCCGGCTCAGAGCAAGACGGCCCCCCTCAAATCCTCCACTGGGGAGATGATCACAGAAAAGAACAAGCAGATGGAGAGCTGGGTGGAACACTACTCCGACCTCTACTCCAGACAGAACATCGTGACACCGTCAGCCCTTGATGCCATCGACTGCCTGCCATCCATGGGCGAACTTGACTCTGAGCCAACCATCGACGAACTCAGCAAGGCCATTGATAGCTTGGCCGCTGGCAAGGCACCCGGCAACAACGGCATACCCCTCGACCTGATCAAGCACTGCAAGACTGCCCTACTGCTGCCATTGCATGACGTCCTCTGCCAGTGCTGGAAGGAAGGTGCCGTACCACAGGACATGAGGGACGCCAAGATCATCACCCTCTACAAAAACAAAGGGGAGAGAAGCGACTGCAACAACTACAGGGGCATCTCCCTCCTCAGCATTGTTGGCAAAGTCTATGCACGAGTTGTTCTCGTTCGTCTACAGAAGCTTGCCGAACGTGTCTACCCCGAGTCTCAGTGTGGCTTCCGCACTGAGCGATCGACGGTAGACATGATATTCTCCATCCGCCAACTCCAGGAGAAATGCAGAGAATAGAACATGCCCCTGTACGTCGCCTTCATCGACCTCACCAAAGCGTTCGATCTGGTCAGCAGAGAGGGCCTTTTCAAGATCCTGCCAAAGATAGGATGCCCACCAAAGTTGCAAAGCCTCATCAAATCATTTCACACCAACATGCAGGGGATAGTGCAGCATGATGGCAACGTCTCAGAGCCATTCATCATACGCAGCGGAGTGAAACAGGGCTGTGTACTTGCGCCAACCCTCTTTGGGATTTTCTTTGCTATGCTCCTGAGGCATGCCTTCAGCACAGCAACAGAGGGAATCTACCTGCACACAAGATCTGACGGCAGGCTTTTCAACCTCGCCCCCCTGAAAGCCAGAACCAAAGTACGCAAGGCTCTAATCAGAGACATGCTGTTCGCAGACGATGCTGCAGTCGCAACCCACACACAGCAGGAGCTTCAGAACCTGATGGACCGCTTCTCCCAGGCATGCAAGGACTTCGGGCTTACCATCAGCCTGAAGAAGACTAACGTCTTGGCGCAAGGCACGGAAGCACCACCAACCATCACCATCGACAACTACAAGCTGGAGGTCGTGAACCAGTTCACGTACCTGGGGTCCACGATCAGCAACAACCTCTCCCTTGATACAGAGATCAACAAGAGGATCAGAAAATCAGCCTTCACACTCGCTCGCCTCACCACACGAGTGTGGAAGAATCCCAAACTCTCTGTCAAGACGAAGATGGCAGTGTACAACGCCTGCGTCATCAGCACACTGCTCTATAGGAGTGAGACGTGGACAATATACGCCCGGCAGGAAAAGAGACTGAACTCCTTCCACTTGTGCTGTATTTGCCACATCCTGGACATATCCTGGCAGGACAAAGTGCCCAACACAGAAGTTCTGTCCCGCGCCAGCCTTCCCTCCATGTTCACTCTACTCAGGCAGCGCAGGCTCCGCTGGCTAGGCCACGTTCACCGTATGGAGGATGACAGAATCCCCAAAGACGTCCTCTACGGAGAACTGGCGACTGGCAGGAGAGACGTTGGCCGCCCACAGCTGCGCTTTAGAGACATCTGCAAGGGAGACATGAAGACCCTGGAGATCAACACAGAGCGCTGGGAGGACCTTGCAACGGACCGCTCCAAATGGAGAGGCACCCTGACCAGACAGCTCAAGGCGGGTGAAGAGAGACTGACTGCTGCAGCAGATGAAAAAAGGACCCGCAGGAAGAACCGCCACAGACCCAGCAGCACGGAGATCACCCACAAGTCCGACGTGTGTGACAGGGACTGCTATTCACGCATCGGCCTGTTCAGCCACAGGCGGTGCTGTTCCAGCAGCGTAGACATTTAGGATTCTCTTCCATGGTCATCATAGACCGACGGAGGCCGACGAATGCTCATTCCTTGCCTCCAGCTATTTCATTCCACACTCATTTTAATCCCCTATTGTAACCCTTACGAACCTAGCAACTGGTCTACACTTAATAATTTCCATCCATCCATCCATCCATCCATCCATCTTCTACCGCTTTTCCGGAGGTCTGGGTCGCGGAGGCAGCAGTTCAAGCAGAGAAGCCCAGACTTCCCTCTTCCCAGCCACCTGCTCCAGCTCTTCAGAGGGGATACCAAGGCGTTCCCAGACCAGCTGGGAGACGTAGTCTCTCCACCGAGTCCTGGGTCTGCCCCGGGGTCTCCTCCCAGTGGGACATGCCTGAAACACCTCAAGTGGGAGGCGTCCAGGAGGCATCCTAATCGGATGCCCATACCACCTCAACTGACTCCTTTCAATGTGGAGGAGCAGCGGTTCTACTCTGAGCCTCTCCCGGATGACTGAGCTCCTCACCCTATCTCTGAGGGTGAGTCCAGCAATCCTACAGAGAAAGCTCATTTCAGCCGCTTGTGTCCGCGATCTCGTTCTTTCGGTCATTACCCAAAGCTCGTAGCCATAGGTGAGAGTAGGAACGTAGATTGACTGGTAAATCGACAGCTTTGCCTTAGAACTAAGCTCCCTCTTCACCACAACAGATCGGTACAACGTCCACATCACTGCAGATGCTGCTCCAATCCGTCTGTCGATCTCTCGCTCCATTTTCCCCTCACTCGTGAACAAGACCCCAAGATACTTAAACTCCTCCACTTGGGGCAGGAGCCTGTCCCCAACCCGGAGAGGACAATCCACCTTTTTCCGGCTGAGGACCATGGACTCGGACTTGGAGGTGCTGATTCTCATCCCATCCGCTTCACACTCAGCGGCAAACCGTCCCAGCAAGAGCTGTAGGTCATTGCTGGATGAAGTCAACAGGACAACATCATCTGCAAACAACAGAGATGAGATCTCTTAAGATTAATAATTTCCCTTACCTAATTAACATAAGGCAAGGGTTACATATGGCTGCCCCATCATGTTAGTGGTGCTGGGAGCGCCGGGGCATGATGCTGGTGGGTCCTGGGCTGCTTCCACTGGCGGCCCTCGCCCTGGGTTGGGATTTGAGGGCAGTGGGTGGCCTCATGAACCAGTCTGCAAGCTGCCTTCTGGGGGACGGGGGGGGCGGCCTCGTTTTTAGACCTCCTACCTCAGTCTTATTTCCCACCCTCACCCTGACTCTGGGTGGAATATACATCGTTTTTGTTACATTTAGGGCTTTGGGGTAGGGGGGTGCCGCACTGTGTCGGTGAAGGGGATATCTTTGCTGCATGGTGGGGCTGCACTCACCTCAATTTTAATTGCATTTTAGACACTGAGGGCTTGGGGGGATGGGGCCCTGCTGCCCATCGTAGTGGCTAGTGGTGCTCCAATCACTATCCCCCCAATTTTAATTGCACTTTGGTAGTCCACACATTTACACACAATTATATCACATAACCGACACCCACCCACCATGTTCTGTGGGGGGGTCTTCCCCCACACCTGTTGCCCTGCTCTTGCTGGGGGCGTGGGGGCCTGGTGGGGAGCCTGGGACCTATCCATCCATCCATCCATCCATCTTCTACCGCTTTTCCAGAGGTCTGAGTCGCGGAGGCAGCAGTTCAAGCAGAGAAGCCCAGACTTCCCTCTCCCCAGCCACCTGCTCCAGCTCTTCAGAGAGGATACCATGGGGTTCCCAGACCAGCTGGAAGAGAGAGTCTCTCCACCGAGTCCTGGGTCTGCCCCGGGGTCTCCTCCCAGTGGGACGTTCCTGAAACACCTCAAGTGAGAGGCGTCCAGGAGGTATCCTGATCAGATGCCCATACCACCTCAACTGACTCCTTTCAATGTGGAGGAGCAGCGGTTCTACTCTGAGCCACTCCCGGATGACTGAGCTCCTCACCCTATCTCTGAGGGTGAGTCCAGCAATCCTACAGAGAAAGCTCATTTCAGCCGCTTGTGTCCGTGATCTTGTTCTCTCAGTCATTACCCAAAGCTCATGACCATAGGTGAGAGTAGGAACGTAGATTGACTGGTAAATCGACAGCTTTGCCTGAGAACTTTGTCACCCTCGGTGACAAAGGGCAGCCCTGGCGGAGTCCAACTCTCACTGGGAATGACTCCGAACGAGTGTTGGCAATACGAACCAAACTATCACAACAGTCGAACAGAGACCGAATAGCTCGTTACAACAAGCCCGATACCCCATACTCCCTAAGCACCCCTCACAAAAAACCACGAGGGACGTGGTCAAATGCCTTCTCCAAGTCCACAAAACACATGTAAACTGGTTGGGCAAACTCCCACGAACCCTCGAGAATTCTCGAGAGGATAAAGAGCTGGTCCTGGGACCTATCATGTTGTCAAAATCCCTGGGTGCTACTGAATATATAGATACAACCAAGGAAGTGAGAGGGGGCTGAATATGAGTGTAAGTGAGAGCGAGGGGGTGATGAATGGAGGTAGTGATGGTGGATTGGTTTTGTGTGGCGCTTTGCATGTCGGGTGGCATCTCGGGGCGCCTGCGGTGGTCTGCTGATTGTTTGCTCAGACGGACGCCGGGGGTGGGGGTCTGCTTCTGTGGCCTGCGCCGGTGGTCTCCCTGGTCACTGCCGGGCACTGGTGCGTGTTCAGGCTCGCTGCATCTGCTTCGCAGCCGCCTTATGAAACAAAGGTGAATGAGGTGTGAGTTTGAATGGGTACAGGAGTGAGAGAGAATGGGTTAGTCTAGGTGAGTGAGAGGGGTGCGCTTGGGAGCATGTGGGTGTGAAGGTGTGGGGAGGGGTGTGTCTGCGAGTCGGGAGGTGCTGGATTAAGGGGGGTAGTGCCTCTCGGCGATGTGGGCTCCCCTGGGCGGGGGGACTTCTTTGGACATGGGGGTCCCCAGGGTGTGTGACAGAGGCGCTGGGGCGGGCCCACTGTGGGGGTGCCTGGGGGGGGCTCACGCCAGGGGGTGGGGTCACTGCCCCCCTGGGGCCCGGGGGTGGACGTTGGCCCCGCTGGGGTGGGTGGGGGTTGGGCGGGTCCGGGGGTGTGGGCTCACTGCGCCGGCCACCGAGCGGCCTGGCCTCCCTTGATCGTCCCTCCGGGGGAGGATGCCTGGCTTTCCTGGGGCTTGCTGACCTCGGACGTTTGTTGCCTTGCCTTCTCAGGGTTCCCGGGGGGAGAGCTGCTGCGACCAGCCCTCCGCTTCATATGTTTCCTGACAAACCACTTACATGCACACACTTATTTTGCGCGCGTTCTCATATATATATGCACGCAGACATACACGCACAAGTGTCTCTCCTTTAACAGGTGCGGAAACCAGACTCATGTTGAGACATCTTCGGTGGAAGAAGCAGTTTGTCTTTTGTTTTAGTTGTTGGTTTATTTGGGGGGGTTTTTTGTCTGTTCCCCTACCTTTTCTTTTCCCCTCCACACACTTCCTTTCCCTCTTCCCCATCCTGTTGGGTCTTCCATGGGTAAAATAATTAAAATAAAGTATTAAAAGTTATTGCAGGAGGAGTTTACAACAATATACAAGACACAGTTAGGTACTGTATAAGCTCCTCTTGGCAAAGTAAATCTGTTTTGGCACAATAAGGGTGACAGATCCCTGTTCTGTTTACCTAGCTGCCTGACGGGACAAGGGGAAAAAAAAAGAAATCAGCATCTCCATAAAGCTTGTCAGCAAAGGGAAGCATGAAGTGCTATAAAGATTTTCTGGTAGACAGCTGCACTGACTCTAGCCTTGATGAAACACCGTGGGCCAACACCAGTAGATGACATGACTCTCCAGATCATCACTGACTGTGGAAACTTCACACTGGACCTCAAGGACCATGGGAATGTTCAACCATCACCCCACTCAAGAAGGAGACAGGTTCTGTGTCCCAGAGATAAGTGTGTTTTGGTGCGTAATGTGCATATCAACCCCAGAACAAAAGGAAAACAGACCTTGTGAAAATACTGGCTGAAGCTGCTAAAAGTGTCATTATCCATAGGGAAACGAGTCCTGTACAGACATGGGCTGAAAGGTCACTCAGCAAGGAAGAAGCCATTACTCCAAAAGCAACATTAAAAAAAGCCAGATTACAGTTTGCAAATGCACACAGGGACAAAGACCTTAATTTTTGGAGACATGTCCTGTGGTCTGATGAAAATAAAATTGAACCATTTGGCCACGATGACCATCATGGCATTTGGAGGAAAAAGTCGGAAGCTTGCAAGCCTGAGAACACCATTATCGGTGGGGGTGCTGCACGAGGGACTGGTGCATTTTACAAAATAGGTAGCATCGTGGGGAAAGAACATTATATGGAAATACTGAAGCAACATCTCAAGACATCAGCAAGGAAGTTAAAGCTTGGGTGTAAATGGGTCTTCCAAATGGACAATGACCCTTAACATACCGCCAAATTAGTTACAAAGTGGCTTAAAGACAATGACGTCAATGTTTTTGGCGTGGCCATCACAAAGCCCTGATCTCAGCCCCGTAGAAAATTTGTGGACAGAGCTCAAGACGTATGCAGGCAAGGCGTCCTACAAACCTGACTCAGTTAAGATAAGATAAGCCTTTATTAGTCCCACAGTGGGAAAATTCCAGGATTGCAACAGCACAGAGATAGCAACACTCAGAGCAACAATCAAAAAGACAAGAAAAACAAGAGCAGCGAATATACATATCCATCCATCCATCTTCTACCGCTTTTCCAGAGGTCCGGGTCGCAGAGGCAGCAGTTCAAGCAGAGAAGCCCAGACTTCCCTCTTCCCAGCCACCTGCTCCAGCTCTTCAGAGAGGATACCAAGGCGTTCCCAGACCAGCTGGGAGACAGTCTCTCCACCGAGTCCTGGGTCTGCCCTGGGGTCTCCTCCCAGTGGGACGTGCCCGAAACACCTCAAGTGGGAGGCGTCCAGGAGGCATCCTGATCAGATGCCCATACCACCTCAACTGACTCCTTTCAATGTGGAGGAGCAGCGGTTCTACTCTGAGCCTCTCCCGGATGACTGAGCTCCTCACCCTATCTCTGAGGGTGAGTCCAGCAATCCTACAGAGAAAGCTCATTTCAGCCGCTTGTATCCGCGATCTTGTTCTTTTGGTCATTACCCAAAGCTCGTGACCATAGGTGAGAGTAGGAACGTAGATTGACTGGTAAATCGACAGCTTTGCCTTAGAACTAAGCTCCCTCTTCACCACAACAGACCGGTACAACGTCCGCATCACTGCAGATGCTGCTCCAATCCGTCTGTCAGTCTCTCACTCCATTTTCCCCTCACTTGTGAACAAGACCCCAAGATACTTAAACTCCTCCACTTGGGGCAGGAGCCTGTCCCCAACCCAGAGAGGACAATCCACCTTTTTCCGGCTGAGGACCATGGACTCGGACTTGGAGGTGCTGATTCTCATCCCAGCCACTTCACACTCAGCGGCAAACCGTCCCAGCAAGAGCTGTAGGTCATTGCTGGATGAAGCCAACAGGACAACATCATCTGCAAACAACAGAGATGAGATCCTGTGGTCACCAAGCATGACACCCTCCATTCCCTGGCTGCGCCTAGAAATCCTGTCCATAAAAATTATGAACAGGATCGGTGACAAAGGGCAGCCCTGGCGGAGTCCAACTCTCACTGGGAATGAATCCAACCGAGTGTTGGCAATACGAGCCAAACTCTCACAACGGTCGTACAGAGACCGAATAGCTCGAATAGCTCGTAACAACAAGCCCGATACCCCGTACTCCCGAAGCACCCCCCACAAAAAACCACGAGGGACTCGGTCAGATGCCTTCTCCAAGTCCACAAAACACATGTAAACTGGTTGGGCAAAATCCCACAAACCCTCGAGAATTCTCGAGAGGGTAAAGAGCTGGTAGAGGCCTGTCAACCATGACAGCCCTACAACATCCAAGGCCTTGAGGTATTCAGGGCGTATCTCGTCCACCCCCGGGGCCCATCCACCAAGGAGATTTTTAACCACCTTGGCAACCTCAGCCCCTGTGATAGACGAGTCATCCCCCTCGTCCCCAAACCCTGCTTCCTCTGTGGAAGGCGTATCAGTGGGATTGAGGAGATCCTCGACGTATTCCTTCCACTGCCCGACGATATCCCCAGTCGAAGTCAACAGTGTCCCATCCGCACCATACACAGTGTGGACAGAGAGCTGCTTTCCCCTCCTGAGCCGCCGGACAGTTTGCCAGAATCTCTTCGAGGCTGACCGAAAGTCTTGTTCCATGGCCTCACCGAACTCCTCCCATACCCGGGTTTTTGCTTCAGCAGCCACCCGAGCTGCACTCCGCTTGGCCTGCCGGTACACCTCAGCTGCTTCAGGAGTCCCACAAGCCAATCAAGCTTGATAGGATTCCTTCTTCAGCTTAATGGCCCCCCTCACCACTGGTGTCCACCACTTGGTTCGGGGGTTGCCACCACGAGATGCACCGACCACCTTGCGGCCTCAACTCTGGGCCGCCGCTTCAACAACAGAGGTGGAGAACATGGCCCATTCAGACTCCATGTCTCTAGACTCCCTCGGAATGTGGTTGAAGTTCTACCAGAGGTGGGAGTTGAAGACCTCCCGGACAGGGGCCTCAGCCAAACTTTCCCAGCACACCCTCACTATACGTTTGGGTCTACCAGGTCTGAATGGCTTCCTCCCCTGCCATCGGATCCAACTCACGACCAGGTGGTGATCAGTTGACAGCTCTGCACCTCTCTTTACTCGGGTGTCCAAGACATACGGTCGCAGGTCTGATAACACGATAACAAAATCGATCATCGACCTGTGACCTAGGGTGTCCTGGTGCCAGATGCACATATGGACACCCTTATGCTTGAACATGGTGTTTGTTATGGACAAACTGTGGTTAGCACAGAAGTCCAATAACTGAACACCACTCGGGTTCAGCTCGGGCAAGCCGTTCCTCCCAATCACCCCCCTCCAGGTTTCACTGTTGTTGCCCACGTGCGCATTGAAGTCCCCCAGTAGGACAATGGAGTCTCCCAAGAGGAGCACCCTCCAGCACCCCAGTCATAGACTCCAAAAAGGGTGGGTACTCTGAAACATCATTTGGTGCATAGGCACAAATGATGGTCAGGACCCGTTTCCCAACCCGAAGGCGCAGGGAAGCAACCCTTTCGTCCACCAGGGAAAACTCCAACATAGAGGCAGCAAGGTGGGGGGATACAAGAATACCCACCCCTGCTCATCGTCTCTCGCCCAGGGCAACTCCAGAAAAGGCCAAGCTCCAGCCCCTCTCCAGGAGACTGGTTCCGGAACCGGAGCTGTGTGTTGAGGTGAGGCCGACTATATCTAGCCGGTATCTCTCAACCTCGTACACCAGCTCAGGCTCCTTCCCCACCAGAGAGGTGACATTCCACGTACCAAAAGCCAGTTTAGAAAGCTTGGGATCAGTCCACCAAGGTCTCCGCCTTTGACCGCCACCTAATCCATAGCACCAGACCCCCATGATCCCTCCTGCAGGTGGTGAGCCCACTGAAGAGCGGACCCATGTAACTCCTTAGGGCTTAGCCCGGCCGGGTCCCATGGGTGAAAACCCAGCCACCAGACGCTAGCCTTCGAGCCCCTCCCCCAGGCCTGGCTCCAGGGTGGGGCCCTGGTAACCCCATACCGGGCGGGGTACACTGAATCCTTGATATAGAATTTATCATGAGAGTCTGTTGGGTCGTTCTTAGTCTGGCCCTTCACCCAGGACCAGTTTGTCTTGGATAATCCTATCAGAGGCAAATTGCCCCGGACAACACAGCTCCTGGGATCATTGGGGCACACAAACCCCCCCACCACGATAAGGTGACGATTCATGAGGGAGGCAAATATACATATGTACATATAAATATATATACACACAGTGCGGAGCATTGTAGCTAGATGGAATAAATATATAAATATATAAATATATATACACACAGTGCGGAGCATTGTAGCTAGATGGAATAAACAGCATAACCGTCTACTTAGTTATCCTACATAGTATGAATATGTACCCATACATATTGTCACCCTCCGTAGCGACCGATATTGTCCTAGTTGTATACTGGACGGGACCAATGTGTAAGTCTATTGCGTCTTTTTCATTCAATACTATTAGGTCGTCACGTTTTTTTGCTATCTCTGCGAGCAGCCCTGCTTAGGTTATACAGTCTGACAGCCGTAGGTAGGAAGGACCTGCGAAACCTCTCGGTTGTGCACCTAGGATGATGTAGTCTGCTGCTAAATGAGCTCCTCAGTGCGTTCAGTATGTCCTGCATAGGGTGGGACTCGAACTTCAGCAGAGATGACAGTTTAGCCACCATCCTTCTCTCTCCTATCTCCTCCACTGGGTCAAGGCGTTGCCCCAGGATAGAGCTAGCTCTCTTGATCAGTTTGTTCAGTCTCTTCCTATTGGCTGCTGTAATGCCACTGCCCCAGCAGACCACTCCAAAAGTGATGGCTGATGCTACCACCGTGTCGTAGAATGTCTTCAGCAGCGCCCCTTGTACACCAAAAGACCTGAGTCTCCTCAGTAGGAACAGCCTGCGCTGTCCCTTCTTGTAGAGTGCATTGGTATTGTGTGACCAGTCTAGTTACACCACTTCTCTCAGGAGGAATGTGCCACAATTCCAGCAAACTATTGTGAGAAGCTTGTGGAAGAATACCCAAAATGTTTGACACAAGCCATACAGTTTAAAGGTAATGCTACCAAATACTAAAGAAATGTATGTAAACTTCTGAACTTTGAAGAAATTATTTAAAAATATCCAACAAATTATTTAGCAAATATAAATAATTTTGGTAACCCTAACTGACCTAAAACAGGAAAATTTTAGTCTGATTTAATGTCGGACAGTGAGGAGAAAAAAAAGGTTAAATGTCTTTTTATACAGTGTAAACTTCTGGTTTAAACTACACTACCGTTCAAAAGTTTGGGGTCACTTAGAAATTTCCTTATTTTTGAAAGAAAAGCACTGTTTTTTCAATGACGATAACTTTAAACTAATCAGAAATACACTCTAATATCTAATATACTGTACATTGCTAATGTGGTAAATGACTATTCTAGCTGCAAATGTCTGGTTTTTGGTGCAATATCTACATAGGTGTATAGAGGCCCATTTCCAGCAACTATCACTCCAGTGTTCTAATGGTACAATGTGTTTGCTCATTGCGTCAGAAGGCTAATGGATGATTAGAAAACCCTTGTGCAATCATGTTAGCACAGCTAAAAACAGTTTAGCTGGTTAGAGAAGCTATAAAACTGACCTTCCTTTGAGCAGGTTGAGTATCTGGAAAAAAATATTATTTCAAATACAAATCATTATTTCTAACCTTGTCAATGTCTTGACTATATTTTCTATTCATTTTACAACTCATGGTGGTAAATAAGTGTGACTTTTCATGGAAAACACAAAATAATTGTCTGGGTGACCCCAAACTTTTGAACGGTAGTGTAACTTTAACCCCTTGAACTCTGTGAATTCCGCGGGTGGGCACGTCTCTGCATCTTAGTGCGTCTCAGTGCGCACTGAAAAAAAAGCTGTATTTCCGGTCTTCCAGTACAGACACAGCCTTGTTACAACCTGAGAAAAAAGCTGTGTAATATATTCATTTTTTGTGGTATTTTTACAAAATTTTGACCTGAGCTTGAAAACACTTGGTCCTACATTTCTGTTGTGTTTTCCAGCCAGTATCTGACAGCTGTATGTTATTTGCAAGCATTTGTATCTAAAAAAAAAACACCCAGGCGAACTTTCTTGTTACTCAGTGGCAGGAGCACTTAGAGAGATTATGACTGTTTTGCCAAAAAATTCAGTGTTTTCTTTTAAATGAGACTAACCCCATCAAGATGCTGCAAAGGGCTGAAGAACAGCTTTTGATTTACTTTGGGCATGTTATTTTTAGACGTTTTTAGGGAAGTTGAACAGAGTTCAACAGGTTAAATAAATGAATTAAATCCAACACTTTTGTTGACCTGTAACTAAGATCACAAGTACTCAGATATTACATGTACAACATGTTTTCATTTCCATAATAAAACATTGTATATGCTATGTGAGTATATAAGTTTCTTCTACAGATTATTTCAGATAGATGCTGCATTCCATTTGGCACCAAATTGTATCAAGGTTGGGCACAGTCTTGACATCTTGCAGCATCATATTATGTCACCAAGTTATAATAATATAATAACATATATGTAATTCTATATATAATTATTATTGAAAGGAAGAGTATGTGAAGAGTGTTCAGGAGGTAAAGAGGGAGTTGGACAGAATCATGAGTTTGAAGCTAGAAGTCTAAGGTGTGACGGTGAATGTTGTCAGTGCGTATGCCCCACAAGTTGGATGTCAGGTAGAAGTGAAAGAGGAATTCTGGAGTAAGGTGGATGAAGCGGTAGAGAGTGTTCTCAGGGGGGAGAGAGTGGTGATTGGAGCAGACTTTAATGGACATGTAGGTGAAGGGAACAGAGGTGATGAGGAGGTTCTGGGTAGGTATGGTCGTAAGGACAGAAATGTGGAAGGACAGATGGTTGTGGATTTTGCTAAAAGGATGGAAATGGCTGTGGTGAACACATACTTCAAGAAGAGAGAGGAACATAGGGTGACTTACAAGAGTGGAGGAAGGTGCACACAGGTGGACTATATCTTATGCAGAAGGAGAAATCTGAAAGAGATAGGAGACTGCAAGATGGTGGCAGGGGAGAATGTATCTAGACAGCATCGGGTGGTAGTTTGTAGGATGACTTTGCAAAGCAAGAAGAGGAAAACAGTGAAGGCAAAGCCAAAGATTAAGTGGGGGAAGTTACAGAAGGAAGAAGGTCACATAGAGTTCAAGAAAAAGTTGATATAGGCTCTGGGTGGTAGGGAAGAATTACCAGATGACTGGGAAAGTTCATCAAAAGTATTGAGGGAAATGGATAGAAAGGTATGTGGTGTATCCAGTGGACAGAGGAAGGAAGACAAGGAGACTCGTGATGGAATGAGGAGGTACAGGAAAGTATCCAAAGGAAGAGGTTAGCAAAGAAAAAGTGGGATAGTCAGGGAGATAAAGAAAGTAGACAAGAGTATTTGGAATCTAGGTGCATGACAAAGAGATGTGGAAACGGAAAAGGCATATAGTGAGTTGTATGAGAGGCTAAATACTAAGGAAGGAGAAAAGGGCTTGTATTGATGGCTAGACAGAGAGATCAAGCTGGAAAGGATGTACAACAGGTTAGGTTGATTAAGGGCAGAAATAGTAATGTACTGGCAAATGACAAGTGTGTTGAGAAGGTGGGAGGAGTACTTTGAAGAGCTAATGAATAAAGAAAATGAGAGACAGCGGGTGATGGGTGAAGGAAAGATGGTGAACAAGGAAGTCTCGAGGATTAGCAAGGCGGAAGTGAGGGCAGCTTTGAAGAGCATGAAGAATGGAAAGGCGGTTGGTCCAGATGACATACCTGTGGAGATATGGGAATGTTTAGGAGAGATGGCAGTGGACTTTTTAGCCAGATTGTTTAACACAATCTTGGAGAATGAATGGATGCACGAGGAGTGGAGAAGTGTTTTTGTACTAATTTTCAAGAACAAAGGTGATGCTCAGAGCTGTAGTAACTGCAGAGGCATAAAGTTGATCAGTCACACTATGAAGATATGGGAAAGAGTTGCTGAAGCCAGGTTAAGAGGAGAGGAGAAAATCAGTGAGCAGCAGTACGGTTTCATGCCAAGAAAGAGTACTACAGATGCAATGTTTGCTTTAAGAGTGCTGATGGAGAAGTATAGAGAAGGTCAGAAGGAGTTGCACTTGGTCTTTGTGGATCTAGAGAAAGCATATGATAGGGTGCCAAAAGAGGAAGTGTGGTATTATAAGAGAAAGTCAGGAGTGACAGAGAAGTATGTGAGGGTGGTGCAGAACATGTATGAGGACAGCGAGACGGTGATGAAGTGTGCTGTAGGAGTGATGGATGGATTCAAGGTGGGGATGGGATTATATCAGGGATCGGCTCTGCGCCCCTTCTTGTTTGCCATGGTGATGGACAGGCTGACAGATGAGGTGAGGCAGGAGTCCCCGTGGACCATGATGTTTGCAGACAACATTGTGATCTGTAGTGAGAGTAGGGAGCAGGTGGAAATTAACCTGGAGAGGTGGAAGTATGCTCTGGAGAGAAGAAGAATGAAAGTCAGTAGAAGCAAGACAGAATACACGAGTATGAATGAGAGGGAGGCAGGTGCAATGGTGAAGATGGAAGGCGTTGAGGTAGTGAAAGTAAATAAGTTTAAATACCTGGGGTCAACCACCCAAAGCAATGGAAAATGCACAAGAGAGGTGAAGAAGAGAGTGTAGGTAGGGTGGAGTGGGTCGAGATGAGTGTCAGGGGTAGCAGCAAGAGTGAAAGGAAGATTTACAAGATGGTAGTGAGACCTGCTATGATGTATGGTTTGGAGATAGTGGTGCTGACAAAAAGACAGGAGGTGGAAATGGGGGTGGCAGAGTTGAAGATGCCAAGATTTTCATTGGTAGTGACTAGGAGGGACAAGATTAGGCATGAGTATATCAGAAGGACAACTCAGGTTGAGTGGTTTGGAGACAAAGTAAGAGAGACAAGGCTGAGATGGTTTGGACATGTGCAAAGGAGGGATAGTGGATATACTGGACAAAGGATGTTGAAGATGGAGCTGCCAGGCAGGACAAAAAGAGAAAGACCACAGAGAAGAGTCATGAATGTAGTGAAGGCAGACATGGAGAGGGTTAGTGTTACAGAGGAAGATGCAAGGGATAGGGTAAGATGGAGACAGATGATCTGCTGTGGTGACCCTTAAAGGGAGTAGCCAAAAGAAGAAGATTATTGAAAATTGCAAGAACACTGTACTCATTCAACTGTTAAATACTGTATACTGTTTATATATAGCTGAAATATTTAAGTGCTTATTAGCACTGTAAATATTATTTTACTTTTTAACCTTTTGCACTGTGCATATACTTTTTTTTGCTCGATTTTATTATTTATTATTACTCTAAGCGCTACTATCCCTTTGCTGCTGCAATAATTTCACCGTTGTGGGACTAATAAAGAATTATCTTATCTATGTATGATATATCTTAAACAGGCACTTCAAGTGCAAAAGATCACAAAATTTTCAGTGTTAACATTTACTTTCATGTTTAGTATAGCCATACACTTCAGAAAAACATAATTTTGTTGATGGGGTGTGGTGGGGGGGGGGTAAGCCCATCTGGCCCATGGTCTCATACAACAAACAACTGTTAGTGTATCCTGTTATCACAATGCTGCATGTGCTGTCAATCATTGTAATTACTTACAGAATATGGCCTCTGTTTGCCATCATATATCTCTTCATCCGGCTGCTCAGAAGTAAATATGATTAGTTCAGACCTGTAAAATGTTTCAAGTATTTTTTTTTAATCAATATATTATTTTTTGAAGAAAACAAAGACTTTAATTCTGCACCATTCCAAACATTTTGTTGATGTACTAGTTTATTTTAAATATTTGATTTCATGAACATACTGTCTAGATCGCTTTAAATGACTGAGCTGCAGTGTCACTGAGAATGTGCTGGTGACTGTGCAACACTCCCAAGTCAGCATGTTTTTGCATTTAAAGTACAGACGCTGGTCTGCACAGTAAAGGCTCCACAGTCAAATCTGTCCTCAGTTACTTTTACGAGAAGGGGGGCAAACTCAAACACTGGGGCCTCATAAGGGTGATCTCTTTTTTCCACAAATTCCTAAATAGTAGGAGTATCTTCCTTTAGTTTGTTTGTTGGACAAACTGAAGGAACTACAGTCTAATATACAGTTTACAGTTTGTGATCAAGATTTTTAAAAATTCTTGATTTCATTTTTTATATACGTATTATTATTATTATTACTATTATTATTATTATTATCTACTCGACTGTGTATCAAATAAACCATTTAACCTTTTCAGTTTTGGTACCACTTTATCCACTTTGGTTAGAAGTTTTAAGCAAACAATGGGGTCAAAGGGCAAGTTTAACCTGGACTAGTGTTAAAACGGAAACATCCACCAATTTCCTGCTGGCTATTAGATTATTTTTAAATGGTTTTTATGGTTTTGATGAAAATTAAGTATTTTCGCCATCACTTTAATAGAGACAGTATCTGGTTACATTTTGAGCTACACAAGTGCATGTTTTTTAATGTCTTTTTTTTTTTTTTAAAGGTCTGCCTCGAATGTAGCGAGGTGCAACATTCATCTTATATTTCTTAGCATACATTTATTAGAATGCAAATAAACTCAAACTCAATTTGTGCAAACTCAACTATGCTATGCTTTCTCTTCATGCTCCATTTTGCCATCTGTGTGCATCCCTATTTTGGCCACTAGAGCCCGGAGGCCAACTTACTCTCTCCTCCTCTCATTCTTGTACACTTTAGGCAACTATCAAGCATATGCTCACTTTTACACAATATCCCATCCAGTGTGACTGAAGCATTTACAACGTGCCTTTCAATTGGGCATAGAAAGCACACAGCAATTTTGTATTTGCTCTTATTAGAAATCTTTGGGGAGAAAAACAAAACTGGTGAGTTATATTGCCTCTAACACACACATTATAAGGACCAAAAGGTATTGAGAACTTCACATGATGCAAAATACGAAAGATAAACTAGTATACAGTATTGAGGTTTTGATTTTATTGATAACTTCTCTTACAGTACAGATTTTGTAAATTTGTGAAGAACATTCATGTATAATAAATGTTACTTTTCCAAAAAAATATTCTTTACTAAGTAGGGGTTTTTGTGGGTTTCTTTGTGTGTGTGTGTTTATTTACATCGGGGGATGCACAAAACCAGTGTGCTCCTTGCGCCGGTCCCAATGGGGAGGGTTGCATCAAGAAGGGCATCCAGCGTAAAAATCCTTGCCAAATCAATTATGCAGACCCATGATCCACTATGGCAACCCCGAACAGGGAGAAGCCGAAAGTGTGTATGTGTGCGTGCGTGCATGTGTCTGTTACTTTAATACATTTATCTATCCATCCATCCATCCATTTTCTACTGCTTTTCCGGAGGTCTGGGTCACAGAGGCAGCAGCTCAAGCAGAGAAGCCCTCTCCCCAACCACCTGCTCTAGCTCTTCAGAAAGGGTACCAAGGACTTCCGGTTATGGCTGCCACGTAGGACGGACGTGTCTCGCTCTGCTCTGCTCCTGGAGAAAAAAAATCGGCAAATAACTCTCTCATTTGGGACAGAACGTATCCCAGCGTTTGGGCGAGGATATGTCGGCGAAGCCTAAGGCTGGAAAACCAGGAAAAGGAAAAAGCGAGCCGCCGAAACAGTCCAAATTAACGGACTTTCAGGTCTGTGACGCAGCAAACAGGGCTCCATATATGGCGGAGGAGGCTGGCGGCGGTGCGATTTCTGCGGGGAATGGCGCAGATGCGCTGATGGCTGCCATGAGTTCAATGAGAGCGGACTTTTCCTCTAGATTTGATGGGATTATGACAGCGTTGGAAGGAATAAGAAAGGAATTGGGTGACTGTGTAGAACGAACGGCGCAGATGGAGCTCCGTCTCGCTAGTGCTGAAGATGACGTCACCCGTCTTCAATTAAAGGTGCGCACTTTGGAAAAAAAAAATAAATCTCTGGAAGATAATATTTTGGATTTGGAATCTCGGTCGAGACAGAATAATTTGAGGCTGGTGGGTCTTCCAGAGGAATCAGAAGGTCGGGACGTATGTTCCTTTCTGGAAAAGTGGATTCCGGAGGTGCTGGGCAGCGAGGAGTTGCAATCAGCAGTGGTTCTGGAAAAAGCACATCGCATTGGCCCACGGAGAGATAAGGGACCGCCGAGGACCTTAATTATGAAGTTTCTTAACAACAGAGACAGGATGAAGATCTTCAACGCTGCACGAGCTAAAAAAGGAGAGATTAAACACCAGGACCAGCAGGTGCGGTTCTACCCAGATTTGGCCACAGGAATCCAGCAATTGAGGAAGCAGTTTGATCCCGTACGTAAGGAGCTGCGCAACCTTGGGATTCGTCATGGTGTAATCTATCCTGCGAGACTGCTGACCACGTATGAGGGCAGAACCCACATCTTCAAGACCCCAGAGGAGGCGCAGGAGTTCATCAAGAGGATCAAAGAAGAAGAAGAGACTGGTGGGAGCTAAGCATGAACAAAATATAAGGTAGAATAATTAAGCATTTGCACAGGCATCTGACTGACTTGAAGTAAATAGTAAGTTTACAAAATATAGATTGTATTATATATTAAAAAAACAAAACAAAAACAAAACAAACAAAAAACAAAACAAAACTATGATGTACAAAGTTGTTAAAAATTTTGGAGTTAAGTTGGAAAACTACAGAGGAGAGTTAATGTTACGTCATTAAAAGCAGTAGAGTTAGGGTGATTGGGAGGATGAAGAAGGAGTGGCTTAGGCTGTTCCCCGTGGGTGTGGAACGGTCGATGGCTATATCGGGAGACAGAATTTTTCTTTTGATTTTGGGGGGTTTGCCACAAGTGTGGGAAGGGGAAATTTGTTTGTGTGTAGTTTGTAGGATGAATGTTCAACCACTCATGTTTTTGCTTCTCTGTATGAGCATGTTTACACTGCAAGGTAATCCCAAACTCTCTATTGATCATGGACCAAAGTGTTAATCTTAATTTAACTTCATGGAATTGCAGAGGTCTACAAAATTTAAAAAAACTTAAACAAGTTATGAATAAAATAAAGGACATGGGTTCAAGAATTGTGTTTTTACAAGAAACTCATCTGATAGAGGAGGATGTTAAAAGAATTAGGAGTAGATGGCAGGGAAGTGTATTCACCTCTTCATTTTCATCCCGAGCCAGGGGAGTTATGACTCTCATACATAAATCAGTTCCTTTTCAAGTGAAAAATGTAATTGGAGACAAATTTGGAAGATATGTAATCATTCAAGGTTCTTTGCTATTAGAAAATATAAATCTTGTGAACTTATATGGTCCCAATATAGATGATCAGAAGTTCTTTGCTAATTTATTTCTCATCTTATCATCACTTACAGGGCAACATATAATAGCAGGGGATTTTAATTGTACATTGAATCCAGGTGTGGATAGATCAACAGGACTGGATTGTACGCACATTGGATGTAGGATGACTATTAATCATTTTATGAAAGAATTGAGATTGTTAGATATATGGAGAGAAATGAAACCACAAGTTAAAGCCTATTCTTGTTATTCCAGTACCTACAAGACATTCTCACGTATTGATTATTTTTTGATTTCCACAGAATTAAGGTCCAAGATTCAAAACTGCTTTTATGATAACATCGTGATCTCTGATCATGCACCCTGTTGTCTAATATATGTAGATAAAAAATTGACAAAGGAATCAGGTAGATGGCAATTTCAGCATAAATGGCTTCAGGATGAGGAATTTGTCAAGTATATAGAAAAACAGATAGACGAGTTCTTTGACATCAATACTACACAAACATCAGCATGTGTAAAGTGGGAGGCTTTCAAAGCTTTTATTAGGGGGCATATTATTAGTTATACAGGATCAAAATCTAAGAAGACTCGAGAGGAGAGAGCTAAATTGGAACATAAAATAAAAAATCTTCAGGAAAAAGTGTATGCAGGAAGTGACCCAAGGTTGGAGAATGAATTACTGATTTTGAGAGCTGAATACGACAAAAAATCAGCGAATAGAGCTGCCTCGAGTCTTCTAAGATTGAAACAATCTTTTTATGAACAAGGTGAAAAATCAGGAAAATTATTAGCATGGCAGATTAAACAATTGGAAATTAAAACACCAATTACCAGTATTATAAGTAACGGACAGGTAGTTATAGATCCTTTAGAAATTAATAGAGCCTTTAGAGATTACTATGAAAAATTATATGATACCAAAAATGAACCTGATTTAACAAAACTAAATGGGTTTTTGAACGAACTATCTATACCGTGTATTCCAAATGAAAACAGGGAGATATTGGAGTCTAAAATTAGTCAAGAAGAAGTTGGGCTAGCCATTGATAATATGAAATCAGGAAAAAGTGCAGGACCAGATGGTCTTCCAGTTGACCTTTATAAAAAATTTAAGAATAAATTAATAAAACCTTTTTTGGAAATGGTTTTAGAAGCATTTCAAAATAATAATTTACCATCATACATAAATAATGCCTTAATTATACTGCTGCCAAAACCAGGTAAGCCCTCTAATAAATGTGAAAATATGAGACCAATAAGCCTATTAAACGCCGACCTTAAGATAATCTGTAAAATTTTAGCAAGACGAATACAAGAAATTTTACCAAATATTATTAATCGAGATCAGAATGGCTTTATAAAGGGCAGACAAGGCTTCCATAATGTAAGAAGACTATTTAATATTATCTATTTTAATAAAGAAGCACCGGATACAGCTCTCCTATCATTGGACGCCGAAAAGGCCTTTGATAGAGTTGAATGGCCCTTTCTTTTTGAAGTCCTACAAAGGTTTGGACTTGGAAATAATTTCATAAAATGGGTTCAAATAATATACAATAATGCTACAGCAGAAATCCTAACAAATAACAATATTTCAAAACCAATAAAAATCAATAGAGGATGTCGACAAGGCTGTCCACTCTCACCTTTACTGTTTACTATGGCAATTGAACCTTTAGCGATAGCGATACGTTTACATTCACAAATATATGGAATTAAAGTTGGACCAACAGAACATAAAATCTCCCTGTACGCCGATGATATAATTTTGTTTATGTCGAATCTAAAAAAATCAATTCCAACCTTGTTGAATTTAATAAAGAATTTTGGGGAAATATCAGGATATAAAATAAATAAAACTAAATCTTCAATATTAATGCTAAATGAGACCCAGAGAAATTACCCAGCCCCTGAGGTAAATCAATTCAATGTTGTAAATCAGTTTAAATATTTAGGAATCCAAATTATGCCTAAGCTAGAATCAGTCGCCAGTGTCAACTATGAAGCCTTAATGTCAGATATCAGTGAGTTAACTCAGAGATGGATGTCACTACCAATGTCGATGATCGGGAGAATCAATATACTTAAAAGTAATATTTTACCTAAAATACTTTATTTATTTCAATACATTCCCTTATCACCACCTTTAGATCTATTCTCAAGAATAAAAAAAAAGTTAGTGGAATTTATATGGAACAACAGGAGGGCTAGATTACGTCTGTCTTTATTATATTTACCATTTGATCGTGGAGGTCTGAAATGTCCAAATTTTATGTTGTATTATTGGTCGGCACAACTGAGGTCTATGACATATTATTTTTCATCAAATGATCTCCCTCACTGGACTGAAATGGAATCATACAATTTACCTTTACCTCTTCCCATATTCATATACTCGGATTCGGCAAAAAAATTACAAAAACAAGTTAAAAATCCATTTGTAAAGCATATGATCAAAATATGGTGTGAAGCTAAAAACTATTTAAAAGAACCACAGTTATTGTCACAATTTAGTCCAATATGGGGTAATCAATATTTTAAACCAGGGAGAGCGGACGCTGTATTTAAAGTATGGAATTTAAAAGGGATACAAAAGATTCAGGATTTATATTTGCCATGTGCAGACAACATAATGTCTTTTGAAGAGCTGAGGATCAAATTTAATCTCAATAGAACACATTTTTTTAAATATCTTCAACTTAGAAACTTTATTCGATCAAATCAAAATAAAGCTCTCACTCGACCTATTTATTCATCCTTGGAAAAAATGATGATGAAAGATAGTAAAAGAAAGGGTATTATTTCAGAGTTTTATAACTCATTGACACTATCTTCAAGTGAAAATTCACTGAAAAGATTAAACTACTGGAAAGAAGATCTGCAAATTGAAATTTCAGAGGAACAATGGGAATTGGCTTGTACAGAAGTTCAAACCAAATCAATAAATGCACGCCTTAAATTGATACATTTCAAATGGTTAATGCGGATGTATGTTACACCGGAGGAGTTAAATAGATATAACAAAAATATACCAGATACATGCACAAAATGCATGGAAAGTAAAGGAACCCTATTTCATTGTTTATGGGAATGTAGATTAATAAGAATGTTTTGGGAAGAGGTGAGGGTAACAATTGAAAAAATAATCTCAAAACAAATCATATTGAATCCTAAACTGGTTTTGTTGGGTCTGTACCCAGAAAAGCATAATTTCAATAAAAGTGAAAGAACATTCATAGACCTCAGTTTGGTTAATGCCAAAAAATGTATTGCACTATTATGGAAAAAGACTCATAGACCAGATGTGACTCAGTGGTTAAGACAGATGTTAACAAACCTTCCATTAGAAAGAATAACATATATACTGAAATCAAAGGAAATTGTGTTTGAGAATATATGGAGACCTTTTATTGATTATGTAAAAAATTTAAACATAACTCTTGAAGAAGAAGGTGAATGATGTGTGTGGACCTTGTAAATTCCAAACTGGTGAACATAATATGTATACTTATGTATTGGATTGTCTAGACTAAACAGAGGAGCATTGTTGAAGACTTGATTTTGTTGGTGGTTGTTGGTGTTTTTAGTGCATTTTTTTTTTTTTTGTAGTACTTTAGTGTTAGTGTTTGATTGTTTGTATCATGTTTGTTAAAAAAAAAAAAAAAAAAGGTTCAATAAAGATATTGTGGAAAAAAAAAGAAAGGGTACCAAGACATTCCCAGGCCAGCTGGGAGACGTAGTCACTCCAGCGTGTCCTGGGTCTGCCCCGGGGTCTCCTCCCAGTGGGACGTGCCCAGGATCAGATCCTGATGAGATGCCCAAACCACCTCAACTGGCTCCTTTCTATGTGGAGGAGCAGCGGTTCTACTCTGAGCCTCTCCTGGATGGCTGAGATCCTCACCCTATCTCTAAGGGTGAGTCCAGCAATTCTACAGAGAAAGTGCATTTCAGCCACTTGTATCCACAATCTCATTCTTTCGGTCATTACCCAAAGCTCATGACCATAGGTGAGGGTAGGAATGTAGATTGACTGGTAAATTGACAGCTTTGCTTTAGAGCTCAGCTCCCTCTTCACCACAACAGGCCGGTACAATGCCCGCATCACTACAGATGCTGCTCCGATCTGTCTGTCAATCTCTCGTTCCATTCTTCCCTCACTCATGAATGAGACCCCGAGATACTTAAACTCCTCCACTTGGGGCAGGAGCTTGTCCCCAACCTGGAGAGGACAATCCACCTTTTTTCCGGCTGAGGACCATGGACTCCAACTTGGAGGTGCTGATTGTCATCCCAGCCGCTTCACACTCAGTAGCAAACTGTCCCAGTAAGACCTGTGGGTCACTGGTCGAAGAAGCCAACAGGACAATATCATCTGCAAACAGCGAAGATGAGATCCTGTGGTCACCAATCATGATACCCTCCAATCCTTGGCTGCACCTAGATATCCTGTCCATAAAAATTATGAATAGGATCAGTGACGAAGGCCAGCCCTGGTGGAGTCCAACTCTCATTGGAAACCAATTTGACTGGGTGCTGGCAGTAAGAACCAAACTCTTGCAACGGTTGTATAGGGACCGGATAGCTCGTAACAACGAGCCCGATACCCCATATTCCTGCAACACCCCCCACAAGAGACCACAAGGGACGTGGTTGAATGCTTTCTCCACGTTCACAAACATATGTGGACTGGTTGGACAAACTCCCATGAACCCTCGAGGACTCTCAAGAGAGTAAAGAGTTGGTCCGATGTACCAGGGCCAGGACGAAAACCACATTGCTCCTTCTGGATCCAAGGTTTGACCAGCGATCGGACTCTCCTCTCCAGTACCCTGGCATAGACCTTCCCAGGAAGGCTGAGGAGTGTGATCCCACTAAAGTTGGAACACACCGCCTGGTCCCCCTTCTTAAAAAGAGGAACCACCACCTTGGTTTGCCATCCCAAAGGCACTGTCCCCAACCTTCAAGCAACATTGCAGAGGTGTGTCAACCATGACAGCCCTACAACATCCAGGGTCTTGAGATACTCAAGGCAAATCTCATCCACCCCCGGGGCCTGGCCACCAAAGAGTTTTTTTAACCACTTCAGCAACCTCAGTCCCAGTGATGGGATAGTTGTTCCCCTCATCCTCAAGCCCTGCTTCCTCTGTGGAAGGTGTGTCAGTGGGACTGAAGAGATCCTTTAAGTATTCCTTCCACCACCTGGCAATGTCCCCAGTCGAAGTCAGCAGTACCCCATCCACAGCATACACAGTGTGGACAGGGAGCTGCTTTCCCCTTCTGAGTTGCCGGACAGTTTGCCAGAATCTCTTCAAGGCCAACCGAAAGTCTCGTTCCATGGCCTCAGCAAACTCCTCCCACACCTGAGTTTTTGCTTCAGCAACCACCCAAGCTGCACTCTGCTTGTCCTACTGGTACATCTCAGCTGCTTCAGGACTCCCACAAGCCAACCAAGGTCAATAGGACTCCTTCTTCAGCTGATGGCCCCCCTCACCACTGGTGCCCACCACTTGGTTTGGGGGTTGCCACCATGAGATGTACCAACAACCTTGTGGCCACAGCTCTGGGCAGCTCCTTCAACAATGGAGGGGGAGAACATGGCCTATTCAGACTCCATGTCCCCAGACTCCCTTGGAATGTGGTCGAAGTTCTTCCGAAGGTGGAAAGTAAAACTGCCTAAATAGCTCATATACAGTGTTGTGAAAAAAGTGTTTGCCCCCTTCCTGATGTCTCATTTTTTGTATGTTTGTCACACTTAAATGTTTCAGATAATCAAACAAATTTAAATATTAGACAAAGATAACACAAGTAAACACAAAATGCCATTTTTAAATGAAGGTATTTATTATTAAGGGTAAAAAAATCCGAACCTACATGGCCCTGTGTGAAAAAGTGATTGCCTTCCCATTAAAACATAAATTAACTGTGGTTTATCACATCTTTGGAAAGCGGAGTTCAATTTCTCTAGCCACACCCAGGCGTAATTACTGCCACACCTGTTCTCAATCAAGAAATCACTTAAGTAGGACCTGTCTGACGAAGTGAAGTAGACCAAAAGATCCTCAAAAGCTAGACATGCTGCGATCCAAAGAAATTCAAGAACAAATGAGAAACCAAGTAATTGAGCTCTTTCAGTCTGGAAAAGGTTACAAAGCCATTTCTAAAGCTTTGGGACTCCAACAAACCACAGTGAAAGCCATTATCCACAAATGGCGAAAACATGGAACAGTGGTGAACCTTCCCAGGAGTGGCTGGCCGATCAAATGTAGCAACATTTAATTATAAGGTACAAAGATTATTTAATTTATACCTCGAGGTGTATGTGGAAGCGGAGGTTTACTTCGAGTCCACGCACACACCAGAAAAACTCATTTTTGGGGCACCAGTCCACAATCTTGGACAATTTATTAATAACTAATCTTTATACCTTCAATCAATCAGTCTCAAATATTCATGAATTCTACTGGGTGACTTTAGAAACAAACACAGGAAAAGAAATCAACAGAAACTTCCATATACCATTTACAGTTTTAATGATTAGATTCAGATTAAATATTACATTCAACGGATTTGTTGGTAGAGTGAAATGACCAAGTATTAAACATCACTTTCAACTTGTAACTGATTATTGAGCAACAGAGTGTAATCACATTTGTGGAACCAAGGAAACCTTAATATGAATTTGTAACTGTGATGAAAATGTAGACTGAACTAACAAAAATATGAAAAAAAATTGGATGCAAATTTTATGAAGAAAATTATAAAAGCTAATTATATGGAAAAGAAATTCTGAGTTACTCTAAGAAAGTAATAACAGAATTTAATGAAAAAAAGGAATATTATTTCTCTTTAATTCTATAGCTCCAATCAGTTATAAACTAGTTTTAAACCTGAGACAAATTATGGCATATTTAAGGCGATGGACATTGCATTATTCAGCAGATGAAACAAAGGAATCTTGCTCACGTGAACTTGTGTTGGGGTTTTCTTCATCTGGATTCAGGAGCTGAGATTTTCTTTGATGATACTGGAAAATATCTGCCAGCAGATATTTCTTCCCAGGACAAGCAGTCAGGAGATGAGATCCAGCGGTAATAACGAGGCTGCTGGCCACGTAATATGCCATGTGGACAACCCGAGAATTTTTCAGCGGCTTCCTCAGGTCCAAATAAATTGGATATAGAGTTCACAGTCTGATCAAGGTCACAGAATTAGAGAGACAAGATTAATAAAAAAAAATTCAAACCACGAAATCCAAGTTCTGCAGATGCCATGGTGATTGGCAAAAACAGCTTCCAGGGTAAGAAAAACGATCAGTCCACTTTAAAACACAGTGAGTTAATAGAAAAAGTTTAACCGAATAAAATAGAAAAACGTCTGTGAACACAGTTTCACTTCATATAAAAGAGAAGTTTGAGCTCAAAAAGAAGAAAAAGTACTTTCCCCAGACGTTTAAAGGAAAGAGGATTTAAGCAGGACACAGACAAAACTTTCACACAGAACTCTCTCTCTGAACTGATGCGTTCCTACTTTAAACTGGGTAAGTTTCCATGGGAACAACTTGACTGACATGAAAGGGAACCAACTGTCTCCCATCGTGGGAGGTTTAAATGAACTCTGGTCCAATAAGAAAACTGTCCTTTGTCTGTGACCGACCAATAGAATGAAAGGGGGTGTTGTCCAACAGGGACTGGCTGGTGATTGGCTGAGCCAGTCAGATGATTTGAGTAAGTTTTGGAAGGCACACATATTAACTGTGAAATTCAAATTACATACTTATATATAAAGTCTAAGCTAACTTCAGTGATTCATGACTAACTTTCAGTGAGCATGCACTCTTATAAATTTGTCCTTCTATAATTAACATGCAAAAGAATAATGTTCATTTAAGCATTTTCAAACATGAAACACATTTAAAATCAATGATTAATGGAACATTTCAAACCAGAATGGTATGTCAGAGTCCCGCTTGATTTTCCAGGGAGTCCTGATAAAGAAAATAATTGTAGAAATGAGTTTTTGTAGAAAGGAAGTCATTTCAATCTTTAACCTCAGTTCAGTTTGTAGAGGCAAAAGCGAACATATTTCAGAGTCGTCCGCGAGGGGGTAATGTTGAGCTGTGGATAATTCCTAGTGACCATGGAATGCACTCAAGGATATCTGGAATGTCTCAAATGGTTGTTAACGCATAAAATTGTCTGGTTGTGAAGAAGTTCCAGTTATTTATGATGGCAAACTAATCCATTCCTTGCACGAAATGGGATCCTTATTGTACCTTTTACCATGGAATGTGTTTTTCAACTGTGGTTCTTAGATGAAGGAAACAATTCTTGACCAGACTTTTTGGGTGAAACAGTTTCTTTAAGGTGAAGAGTAATTTTATAGATTAGAGCCAAAAGGAGTTGATACTACACAAAATTGCCCCAACAGCGCAGCAACGACTCATTCAAGAGGTCATAAAAGACCCCACAACAACATCTAAAGAATGCAGGCCTCACTTGCCTCAGTTAAGGTCAGTGTTCATAACTCCACCATAAGAAAGAGACTGGGCAAAAATGGCCTGCATGGCAGAGTTCCAAGACAAAATCCACTGCTGAGCAAAAAGAACATAAAGGCTCGGCTCAGTTTTTGTCCAAACATGTCTGTGTTTTTAACTGACATGAATTCCATTCGGTGACATCATATGCATACTCTCCATAGAGACATAAACTATCCACTCATGACTATCACAATATTTGTCTGCCTTGTTGGGGAGAAGAAAAAGTAATATGAAAATCGTCTTTCGATTGACATTTTTTTCTTAGTAGTTTGACTGCTCCGTTGGCCCATGTGAGTCTTCACACCTGGAAAATATTGAGGACAGTGAAGGCAACATAGCCTCCACTGGCAACCTAGTAACTTAAGATCTGTTGTGGCTGAAGGAAGTTTGTCCAGACTCCCAACTACAGTAAGATACCAGCTATGTTTTTATACTTTGATTGTTAAAATAGAATGAATTGTTTTTACCAATTAAATTTCAGTGAAGATGAGGTGTTGGCAAAGAAGCATGACTTTATTGATATTTAAAAAGAAAAACGGATCCTTCTAAAAAACAAAAAAAACTTGTCACTAAGCTGCCAGCTAACCAGGTAAACCCTGCAAACAGCTATTGGGCCAGTTACTTTGAATCCCTCAATTTCAAAGTCTGTCTTGGCACAAGAACACTTTGTATAAACTGGGGAACAATTATAAGATAAGATAAGATAAGCCTTTATTAGTCCCACAATGGGGAAATTCCAGGATTGCAACAGCACAGGGATAGCAACACTCAGAGCAACAATCAGAAGGCAAGAGAAAAAAAAAGAAACAAGAGCAGCAAGTATACATATGTACATATAAACATTATATATATATATATATATATATATATATATATATATACTGTATATATAGACACAGTGCGGAGCATTGTAGCTAGATGGAATAAATATGTAAATATATAAACACACGCAGTGCAGAGCATTGTAGCTAGATGGAATAAATATGTAAATATATAAACACACGCAGTGCAGAGCATTGTTGCTAGATGGGATGAAACAGCACAACCGTCTACTTAGTTATCCTACATGGTATGATTATGTACCCATACATATTCTCACCCTCCATAGCGACCAGTATTTTCCTAGTTGTATGCCGGAGGGGACCATTGTATAAGTCTATTGCGTCTTTTGCATTCAAAACTATTAGTTTGTTACGTCTTTTTGCTATCTCTGCGAACAGCCCTGCTTAGGTTGTACAGTCTGACAGCCGTTGGTAGGAAGGACCTGCGAAACTTCTCGGTTCTGCACCTAGGATGATGTAGTCTGCTGCTAAATGAGCTCCTCAGTGCGTTCAGTATGTCCTGCATAGGGTGGAACTCGGACTCCAGCAGAGATGACAGTTTAGCCGCCGTCCTTCTCTCTCCTATCTCCTCCACTGGGTCAAGGCGCTGCCCCAGGACAGAGCTAGCTTTCTTGATCAGTTTGTTCAGTCTCTTCCTATCGGCTGCCGTAATGCCACTGCCCCAGCAGACCACTCCAAAAGTGATGGCTGATGCCACCACCGTGTCATAGAATGTCTTCAGCAGCGCCCCTTGTACACCAAAAGACCTATACAGTGAATATAAAGTCGACACACCCCTGTTCAAATGCCAGATTTTTGTGATGTTAAAAAATGAGTCCAAGAAATTATTTCAGAACTTTTTCCACCATTAATGTGACCTATAATCTGTACAACCCAATTGAAAAACAAACTGAAATCTTTTAAGGGGAAAAAATAAAAATTTACAATAACCTGGTTGCATAAATATGCACACCCTTAAACTAATTGTTGCAGCACCTTTGGCTTTTATTACAGCACTCGGTCTTTTTGGGTAGGAGTCTATCAGCGTGGCACATCTTGATGTGGCAATATTTGCCCACTCTTCTTTGCAAAAACGCTCCAAATCTGTCAGATTGTGAGGGCATCTCCTCTGCACAGCCCTCTTCAGATCACCCCACAGATGTTCGATCGGATTCAGGTCTGGACTCTGGCTGGGCCATTCCAAAACCTTAATCTTCTTCTGGTAAAGCCATTCTTTTGTTGACTTGGATCTGTGCTTTGGGTCATTGTCATGCTGAAAGATGAAGTTCATCTTCAGCTTTCTAGCAGAAGCCTGAAGGTTTTGTGCCAACACTGACTGGTATTTGGAACTGTTCATAATTCCCTCCACCTTGACTAAGGCCCCAGTTCCAGCTGAAGAAAAACAGCCCCAAAGTATGATGCTGCCACCACCATGCTTCACTGTAGGTATGGTGTTTTGGTGATGAACAGTGTTGTGTTTGCGCCAAATATACCTTTTGGAATTATGGCCAAAAAGTTCAACCTTGGTTTCATCGAATCATAACACATTTTCCCACATGTGTTTGGGAGATTTCAAATGTGTTTTTGCAAAATATAACCAGGCTTGGATGTTTTTCCTCGTAAGCTAAGGCTTCAATCTTGCCACCCTACCCCATAGCCCAGACATATGAAGAAGATGGGAGATTGTTGTCACATGTACTAAACCGCTAGTGTGGTATTGGGGTTTGACACCTTTATTGTGAAGTGCGGTGTAGTGGTGGGCACTTCCTGTTCTGCCACTGTATCGCCCTATAAATAGCAGAGGGCATCCATTTCATGGTCTCTTCGACCGGTGCCCTCTGCCTGGTGTCTACTGCGTGTCCGTTGTATCAAAACATTTGGCAATCGAGGATTAAGTAATGGATGCATGTATTACACCACTTTGCCCCTTGCTCGAGCTTCCGGGGAAGCCGCCTGTTCCGTGGCCGAGATGGTTTGCTGTCCAGACCTACATCACCGTGCTCGACCTGGGTAAGCTCAACAAGTTAAGAGCAGGTGCACTGCTTGTTCACAACCTTGGGATTGAGGGCCAGCGTGTCCTGCGCTCACTCGGGGCTTTGGACTTTTTTGAGGACGTCGTTGAGCTGCTAGCAAGCCACTTTCATGCCACGGATAGCGTAACTGTCCGGATGATTCGCTTTCGGCAGCGACACCAACGTGTGGGTAAGCCTATACACCAGTTTGTTGCCGACTTGAGGCAGTTAGCTAGCGAGTGTCATTTTGGGCCTTTGGAGGATGAATTGGTATGTGACCAGCTTGCGTAGCACACAAGTAGCACCGCTATACGGGCTAGGCTACTCACGGCGCCAAGTGACCTAACGTTAGCCAGGGCTGTCGAGCTAGCTGTCCAATTGGAGGCCACAGACAAGCTAGCTACAGAGCTAAATTGGCACCAGTCACAATGGCCGCTGGAGCCTCCCGCCGCAACATTAGTAGCAGACTCAGATAGCGAGGATAGCTTGGATGACGATACTATGGAAGCCAATGCTGCCAGATGAAGGTCTGCCCACGGAAAACCCCTTGGCAAAGGTTGTGGGTCCATTAAACACCAAAACAAGGCTAAGGACTGCCCGGCTAGAGGCGTTGTAGTAGATGTGGACGCTTGAACCATTATGCTAGAGTGTGCCGTGTATCTGAACCGGAGAGCCCACAGAAGAAATCACTCCGCCCGCCCCTGACAACCATTCATATGGTGTCCCCAGTACCAACGGGTACACTTTCTGCACAGTGGAACTGGACAACGTGGAGATACCACTGCTGCTCGACACAGGGGCGGAGGGGTCGTTGCTGAATTGGGCCACGGTAATGAAGTTTTTCCCCCACTACAGAGTAAAGGTGCGTTCAGACAAAATGCAAACGGGCGGCACGAATCCATAGAAAGTGAATGGGAAGAGGCGAGTACACGCAAAATTGCGCAGTCACGTGTTCGCATCCAAGGCTAGCTAGCTAGCTAGCTGCTAGCTTTGAGATTCTGCCATCACAGGAGTAAAGGCATCACCATTGCAGAGTAAACTAGTTTGAAAATGAGACTCACTCACCTGGAGACAGGAGGACCGGGAGCTCTTCAGCTGAATCGGGATTTCTGAGATATTTACCCACTGTTTCCTGCCACGGACGTGCTGACGAGGCTAGCAAGCTAGCAACAGAAACACCTATCATCTTGTGAAGTTTTGGAGACTGAGACAACATTTTCAGGTAAGCCCCCTGTCGGATAATGTAAACCTAAGCATGAAGTTATTTTGGGAATTTCCACAACAGGTTGAACACAGCTGCAGAAGTTTTAAAGGCAACTTCGCTTGTCTGCACCTCACTCAGAAGTGGAATTCATGTCTGTTCGCGTGTTTACATTGAGTTATATTGTAATCGTACCACGGAAAAAATTTGTCCGTTTGTGTTTGGTGTGAACGCACCTTAAGAGGTAGTCCAGCACTGCTTTAGGGTCATGAAGGTGGCAGACTGTGCACAGTTGGAACATTAGAGTTAACGGTTTGGTACAAGTCTGTAATGATGGCTGACTTCACGTTCCACGTGGTGGCCCGAGGCGCCAAACATCATGGGCTGTGACTTGTTCTATGGACTGGGTTTTGCCATTAAAGATGATGCTGGGGAAGAATGGTCAGGTTGTAGCCAGTGGATCCCTCTGGTTCCGTTGGTCGATAATGACATTGTGTGGGACGAAGGACTAACGGACACCACGGTGGTCAAGCAGGACCAGCTTTACTCAGGTTCGGTGCAGGAGGGTCTCAGTAGAGGGGGTTACTGAGCGTGACGGCGAGGTGCCTGCGCTGGCGAGTGACACCGATGTGCTTGCCCCAGATTCCTCCAGAGCTTGGCTGCAGGGGGATGGAGGATCTGCAGCTATGATGGCGACCACAACAACGGCTTCAGAAGAGGACGGGGCCAGACCAACTAGCATGGGAAAACCGCGTGCTAAGCAGCAAGCACCATGTCAGACCAAGCCAAGCCCATCTTAGGGTTATGGACTTAGTCCGGGTTTGAGGAGACAAACCATGGTGAAACAATCCGTCCATGGTGAAGATGGGTCAGACGACAGCCAGTGAAACATCAAGAGTTTGTGCACATAGTGTCTAAACTGGGCACAGCATACTTACAGCTGTCTGACAACTCGGCGAGGCACTCCAATTAGCTTTGGTGTGTCCGGGAAGAGGCTTCTGGGGACGGGGCTGGACGAGAGTGGGAGTCGATGGTGAAGAGGAGAGGTGCTTTCGTCCAGAAGATCAGCCATTGTCCCGGGGGCCTGATGCTTCCAGGGGTGCATCTGCTGAGGGGCTGCCCTGGGTCCCCCATGCCGGATCTGCTCTTCCTGCCCAAGGGACAGTGCTGTAAATTGTGTGTATATTAGTTCTGATGTTCATATGGTTATGTATTTTGTAAACTGGGATTGTTTGTATACTTTATTAGTTTAGGAACATGGCAATAATTTTAGTTTACTAATGGACTTTTCTTTAATTTAGCAGGTGGCAGAATAATCCACCATGCTGTGTGGGCAGGATGGTAGTCCACACATCCGCCCTGGTTTAGGTCCTGTTGTGTGAATAAGTTAGGCCATTTGGAGACATCGGTTTTCATTTTGTTAGTGCGTGATTCGGGTCCCAAATTGGGGGGGGGGGTCAATTGAATGAGTGGTTTTGGACTGTTGTAAGAGAGGGAGGAAATGTGGTGTTGGGGTTTGACACCTTTATTGTGAAGTGCGGTGTAGTGGCGGATACTTCCTGTTCCGCCACTGCACCACCCTATAAATAGCAGAGGGCATCCATTACACGGTCTCTTTGACCGGTGCCCTCTGCCTGGTGTCTACTGCGTGTCCGTTGAATCAACATCGTTCAAGTTAGCGGAGTTTGTCCAGTCACCTGCCTCATCCTTTCAGAGGTATTTTACATACATAACAGCCAGAACTTGCCAGAAATTTCTGCAGCTCCTTCAATGTTGCTGCCGGCCTCTTGGCAACCTCCCTGACCAGTTTTCTTCTTGTCTTTTCATCAATTTTGGAGGGACGTCCAGTTCTTGGTGATGTCACTGTTGTTCCATATTTTCTCCACTTGATGATGACTGTCTTCACTGTGTTCCATGGTATGTTTAATGCCTTGGTAAATCTTTTGTACCCTTCTCCTGACTGATAAATTTGAACAATGAGATCCCTCTTATGCTTTGGAAGATGTGAAGACGTGACAACAAAAATGTCAGGAAAAAACTACTAGAACAGCTGAACTTCATTTGGGGGTAATCAGAGGCACTTTAAATGGTGGCAGGTGTGTGCTGACTTCCATTTAACATGAGTTTGAATGTGATTGGTTAATTCTGAACACTCAGAGAGATGTGAGCTGTCCCTCTGATGTAGTCATTTCTAATCTTGTCCCTCCTAGTCACTCCCAATGAAAATCTTAGCATCTTCAACTCTGCCATCTCCAGCTCCACCTCCTGTCTTTTTGTCAGTGCCACCATCTCCAAACCAGACATCATAGCAGGTCTCACTACCATCTTGCAAATCTTCCTTTTCACTCTTGCTGCGACCTTTCTGTCACAAATCACCCTTGACACTCATCTCCACCCACTCCACCCTGCCTACACTCTCTTGTGCATTTTCCATTGCTTTGGATGGTTGACCCCAGGTATTTAAATTGATCTACTTTCACTACCGCTACTCCTTCCATCTTCACCGTTGCACCTGCCTCCCTCTCATTCACACTCATGCATTCTGTCTTGCTACTGACTTCCATTTCTCTTCTCTCCGGAGCATACCTCCACCTCTCCAGGTTCTCTTCCACCTGCTCCCTACTCTCACTGCAGATCACAATGTCGTCTGCAAACATTATGGTACACGGAGACTCCTGCCTCACCTCATCTGTCAGCCTGTCCATCACCATGCCAAACAAAAAGGGGCTCAGAGCTGATCCCTGATGTAATCCTACCTCCACCTTGAATCCATCCGTCACTTCTACAGCACACTTCACCACCGTCTCGCTGTCCTCATACATGTCCTGCACCACCTTCACATACTTCTCTGCCACTCCTGACTTTTTCATACAGTACCACACTTCGTCTCTTGGCATCCTATCATATGCTTTCTCTAGATCCACAAAGACCCAGTGCAACTCCTTCTGACCTTCTCTATACTTCTCCATCAGCACTCTTAAAGCAAATATTGAATCTGTAGTACTCTTTCTTGGTATGAAACCGTACTGCTACTCACTGATTTTCACCTCTCCTCTTAACCTGACTTCAACAACTCTTTCCCATATCTTCATAGTGTGGCTGATCAACTTTATGCCTCTGTAGTTACTACAGCTCTGAGCATCACCTTTGTTCTTGAAAACTGGTACCAAAACATTTCTTCTCCACTCTTCGGGCATCCTCTCACTCTCCAAGATTGTGTTAAACAATCTGGTTAAAAAGTCCACTGCCAGCTCTCCTTCCACCTTCTCAACACACTCTCGTCATTTGTTAGTACATTACCATTTCTGTCCTTAATCAACCTAACCTGCTGTGCATCCTTTCCAGCTCGATCTCTCTGTCTAGCCAGTCGATACAACTCCTTTTCTCCTCCCTTAGTGTCTAGCCTCTCATACAACTCATTATATGCCTTATCCTTTGCCACCTCTCTCTTTGCCATGTGCTTAGATTCCAAATACTCCTGTTTACTTTCTTCATCTTCTTGACTATCCCACTTCTTCTTTGCTAACCTCTTAACTTTGGATACTTTCCTGTACCTCCTCATTCCACCACTAAGTGTCCTTGTCTTCCTTCCTCTGTCCACTGGATACACCACATACCTTTCTGCCCGTTTCCCTCAATACTTTTGCTGTACTGAACTTTGTGTGACCTTCTTCCTTCTGTAACTTCCCCCCCACTTCATTTTTGGCTCTGCCTTCACACTCTTCCTCTTCTTGCTTTGCAGAGTCACCTACAGACTACCATCCAATGCTGTCTAGCTACATTATCCCCTGCCACCACCTTGCAGTCTCCTATCTCTTTCAGATTTCTCCTTCTGCATCAAATATAGTCTACCTGTGTGCACCTTCCTCCACTCTTGTAAATCACCCTATGTTCCTCTCTCTTCTTGAAGTATGTGTTCACCACAGCCATTTCCATCCTTTTAGCAAAATCCACAACCATCTGTCCTTCTACATGTGTTGACTTAAGACCATACCTACCCAGGACCTCCTCAGCACCTCTGTTCCCTTCACCTACATGTCCAATAAAGTCTGCTCTAATCACCACTCTCTTCCCAGGAAGAGAGTGGTGATTGTGAGAGTGAAAGTCCACTGCCATCTCTCTAAACATCTCCATACCTCCACAGATATGTCATCTGGACCAACCGCTTTTCCATTCTTCATCCTCTTCAAAGCTGCCCTCACTTCTGCCTTGCAAATCCTCGGGGCTTCCTTATTCACCATCTCTCCTTCATCCATCTTCCTCTTGCTCTCATTTTCTTTATACATCAGCCCTTCAAAGTACTCCTTCCACCTTCTCAACACACTCTCGTCATTTGTTAGTAAGTTACCATTTCTGCACTTAATCAACATAACCTGCTGTACATTCTTTCCAACATGTCCATTAAAGTCCACTCCAGTCACCACTCTCTTCCCCCTGGGAACACAGTCTACCACTTCATCCAACTTACTCCAGAATTCGTCTTTCTCTTCTACCTGACATCCAACTTGTGGGACATATGCACTGACAACATTCAACATCACATACCTTTGACTTCTAGCTTCAAACTTATGATTCTGTGTGACTCCCTCTTTACCTCCTGAACACTCTTCACATACTCTTCCTTCAAGATTACTCCTACTCCATTTCTCTTCCTATCTACACCATGGTAGAACAGTTTAAATCCCCCTCCAATGTTCCTAGCCTTGCTTCCCTTTCATCTGGTTTCTTGAACACACAGTATATCTACCTTTCTTCTCTCCATCATATCAGCCAACGCTCTGCCTTTACCAGTCATAGTCCCTACATTTAACATCCCTACTCTCACCTCCACACTTTTACCTTTCCTTTTCTCTTTCTCCCTCCTAACATGCCTTCTCCCTCTCCTCCTCGATCTTTAACCAACAGTAGCCCAATTTCCACCGACACCCTGTTGATTAACAGCACCAGTGATGGTCATTGTTAACACAGGCTTCAACTGATCTGATATGAAAGTCTCATTCGCCATGATCCACATGTTTGACTTGGTAAAGGTTTTACATTGGATGCCCTTCCTGACACAACCCTCCCCATTTACCCAGGTTTGGGACTGGCACTAAGAGTACACTGGCTTGTGCACCCCCTGTGGCTGGGTTTGGCAGATTTCTGAGGGCAAGCTAATTGAAATCAATTAAAATAACAGATAATAATAATAGATTATGACAGATATTTTTTACAACCCTGTCTGTCAAAATGGCAGATAACAAAAAGTCTAGCGCAACCTCTGATATATATAATTTAGATCAAACCCATATGGAGCCACTTTGTATGTGGATAGGAGCCACACATGGATCCCAGTGGCAAGATGCAAATTCAGACCCCTGATTTAACTAAATGTAGGGGAACTACATGCTCATAAGCAAACAGCTCATCAGAGCTAGAAAAAGCCCAGGGATAACAAAGCCAAGCAAAATTGTAGAATTTAAAAAAAAAAAAAAAATACCTTAACACTAGTAACAGTCATAGTGCTTACTGTTTCCAGCAGACATTTTGCAGCCACAGGTGGTGACCTCTGCAGGTAATTTGTTGGAATGCAGGCATAATGCACTACTGCACTTGATTCACTTCGGTTTGCTAAGTCTGTCTGTTACAGTCCATATTACTACTAAGGTATTAACATCCAATCTTTTGCCTTCATAGTCATGACCAACTCCTTTAGGAGAGATATCCACGGGCTGCTGCAGACTGCTGAAGCCAGTCAGAAGGCTGATATCCAAACCTACTCCTCAGGGCATCTGGGACCCCAGAATCTGAACCAGGGTCAGCACCATCATGAGGCAAAGCCGTTTTTCTGGGAAATATCTCAGAGTCAAGAAATAACTCCGGTCTCTGTAGTGCTCCAGAAAAGATGGACAAAAGGAAAGAAAAAAGAAGTGAAGGTGGTTCCTCCTGAATTCAGCTCTGGCACTGCTGTAGTAGAGTCTGGGGTCTCAAAGTACAGTAATTCATCACCTGCAGAAAGAAGAAAAGTGAACCCAAAGAAACTACCTAGGATAGTTTATGGTGCCTCAAGTTCTTTGGCTGCCACCATGAAAGCCAGTAATCAGAAAAAGTCCAAGTCTCCATCCCATTCAGAGGGGAGTCACCGGCTTAGCCCAATTCATTATGATCAGAAAGGCCTAAATGAGCAACATCTGCCAGAAGTGAAGCAACAACTTGGCAGTCAGGTCAGACCCAAGCAGGGACTCTGGGCTGGAAAAAGTGTTGCTGAAATACATGAGAGGAAAGTGCAGAAGGTGAGAATAGTTTTGCAAACTGTGAAGTAGGTTTGTAATTTTGTCTATCTTAAATTTTTAGTTTACTTTCCATGTTGCAATTAATTGTGCAAACTGTAGATGAAAACATGGACACTCTCTTATGCATGCTTTAACTCATTAATATTCTCTCTGTGTGTGTGTGTGTGTGTGTGTGTGTGTGTGTGTGTGTGTGTGTGTGTGTGTGTGTGTGTGTGTGTGTGTGTGTGTGTGTGTGTGTGCGCGCGTGTGTGTGTTCGTGTCATGCACAGGAGCTAAAAAAGTTGCCTGCACAGAGCTGGCCCAGCAGAGCCCGCCTTGCGGTGTTCAGTGACGTCTTTGATGATGTATATGAAGGCTCGCCAGTATTTGGACGCATCCTGAGGGAAATTAAGGTTTTTCCATTTCCTCTGTACCCACTAGCTCATTTTTAGCATGTACCGGCAGACGTATTAGAGCCAAGAGAGAGAGAATCCCTGGTGTAGCAAGTACAAGTAGAGCAGCCATCAGAACCTGGAGGTGACGCGTCAGGGAGCAGGTCATCAGAGTGCAGTGCTTCCGTTCCTGTTCATTCATAAGAAATATCCCAGGGTCATGCAAGTTTCCCTATTGCTTTTTTGCATAAACTGTCAGTAAGACAGCTAAAATTTTGGTATTGTGAAATGTTCACAAGTAAAACAAATGCAATTAAAGATGACTTATTGTCCACTTTTTCCACATGTTGAAACAGTTCCAAGAGGCGTTAATAAATGTCTGTGGCAGGCTTTGGTTAAAATACCTCAGGCTTTAAATGTTGCAGCACCATTTCCCACCAAAATGAAACAACTTTCCTCAGAACGACCTGTTTTAGTGTGCGTTTCCTTATATGCTAATGAGTCCCAGTTAACTCCACACTCCCTCCTTGTTACTGCTGAGTTCAATGGATGATGCCATGCTAATGTTAGCTGTTAGCTTCAACTGTCGGAGTAAGCCTGAGATAACTGCCGTAAAATTGGCTTAATGTATCAGCCATATAAAAACAAAGCGTGAATAGCCATAAAACACCAGTCATGCTGCTCAGCTCACGCCACCTTTTCCACTAGCACCGACTCAGCCCGACTCGCCTCGACTCTACTCAGCTCGACATGGTGTGATTGGTTTTCCATTACAACTGAGTACCACCTCAAGTGGGTGGGTTCATTACAAGAAGGTGGCCCCTTATCCCATTATGTTGTTTACATGCTGATGTTTTCACTGATAAATAACGTAAAAGATGCTTAAAATCACAAAACACTCACCATCTTCCCCGTGAGCAGCCATCAGCTTGGAGACCTCCTGGTATATGTTTTCATTTCGGGTCGCTCCACTGCAGCAGGGCCGACGGGGCTGAAAAGTTCATAGGCTGAAAAATTCATAGTTCTCAAGTTTGACCAAATGTTTATTTTTAAAGCGCAGGGATCCAAGCGCTGTTACACCAATGGAAAAACTGCGTGCACCAAGGGGGAGACTATTGAAAATAACCACATTTGGTCAAATTTGACCACTATATGAACTTTTCAGCCTATGAACTTTTCAGTCCCGGCACCGGCGGAGCATTCCGAAATTAAATACTAGGAGATCTCTGAGCTGAGCTGATGGCTGCCCTGATACTAGTTCTTCCAGCTGGCTCATTAATTCACAATTGATTATATACAGTATATCTCACATTATTGTGGTCTATTTTGTTATTTGGTTGGGTTGGCATAACAGATCAGGTTGTGAGGTGATGGCCCTTTTCCACTAGTACCTACTCAGCCCTACTCGCCTCGACTCTATTCGGTTTGTAGGGTTTTCCATTAGTACCTGGTACCAGGCACTTTTTTGGGACCTACTTCAGTGAGGTTCTCACTGTGCTGAGTCGAGCTGAAAATGTGACGTGAACAGACTGCAGGCCACTGACTGGCCAGGGCGTAACGTCAGTGGATGAGAGTGACGTCTTCACAAGATTCAAAACCGCGATTTGTAAATTTGACCATGAGTTTTTATCATTTCTGTGATAATCAACAAAATAAATGGCTACACACAAATCAACACCTTCACAAAACACTCAGAGGGGCACTGATGATCTTGCCAGCTGAGTTCACTGTGTGTTGTAGTGTCTTCTGGCAAGAGGTGGTGCAACTTCCATACCACACCGTGATGCAGCTGGTGAGGATGCTGTCAACGGTGCCCCGGTAGAATGAGCACATTATGGGGGGTGGGACTCGTGCTGTCCTCAGTTTGCAGAGAAAATGGAGGTGAGTTTGACCCTTCTTGGCCAGTGATGTGGTGTTGTTGGACCTGGAGAGGTCCTTAGAGATGTGCACCCCCAGGAACTTGGTGCTGCTCACCCTCTCCACAGCTGCACCGTCAATAATCAGAGGGGGATGCTGTGTGTGTTCCCTCCTGAAGTCAACCACAATCTCCTTGGTTTTTCCCACGTTCAGGAAGAGATTATTGTCTTTACACCACTGGACCAGTTGGCTCACCTTATTTCTGTAGTTGGCCTCCTCGTTGTTGATGATGAGGCCCACCACCATTGTGTCGTCCGCAAACTTAATGATGTGGTTGGTGCTGTAGGCTGTTACACAGTCATGGGTCACCAAGGTGAAGAGCAGCAGGCTGAGCACGTACCCTTGTGGGGCCCTTGTGCACATTCTGTGGCCTCCCTGTGAGAAAGTCCAGCACCCAGTATAATAATATCATGAAAGTAGGGCATTTAAGTAGAAGCATACATTGGTGATTTCCTCATTTTAAACAATTTATTGGAACAAAAGCCAACAACAGTGGTAGTTATATCACAACAAAAAACGTCAATGTCTCAATAACTTGCCATGTGCCCTTGAGCATCAATTACAGCTTGACAACGACATCTCATGCTGTTCACAAGTCGATTTATTGTCTGCTGAGGCATGGCAATACACTCTTCTTGAAGGACGACCCTCGGGTCATTGAGGTTGTGGGGTGCCGGGTTACGAGCATTTACACGGCGACTCAGCTGATCCTATAAGTTTTCTATGAGATTCAGGTCTGGAGAAAGTGCAGGCCACTCCATTTGAGGTACCCCAGCCTCCAGCAGCCGTTCCCTAATGGTGCGACTTCAATGAGCTGGAGCATTGTCGTCCATTAAGATGAAATTGGGCCTGTGCCGTTCATGCAGGGGCACAATGACTGGATTAATGATGTTATTCAGGTAGTATCAGCTTGCCACTGTACCATTCACAAGGTGTAAGGCAGTTCTATATTGACTAGACACACCTGCCCAGACTGTAACATGGTGACAACAGTGGCTGATGCATAACGCTCTCCTTGACGTCTCCAACATCGTTGGCGACCATCATTTCTGCTCAGCGTGAATCGACTTTTACCAGAGAACAGTGCTGAGGCCCACTGGTCCCTTGTCCAGCGTAAATGCGCCCTGGCCCATGCAAACAACAATGCCTGTGCCTGGTGGTGTGGTCAGGTACCCTTGCAGGTCGTCTGGCACGCAGACCAAGCTGATGTAAACATTTTGAATAGTCTGACTTGACACTTGGGTGCCTCTTACCTCCCTTAAATGTGTCTGGAGTTGAGTGGCATTCATCATCCGGTTTCACAGGGCACGGTTCACAATAAAGCGGTCATCAGAGTGGGATGTGGCCAAAGGACGTCCACTTCTATGCCTTTCTGTGACTCTTCCCGTCTCTCTGTAGCTCTCTGCAATATGCTGATGACACTCTGTGACACTCTAAGCTCATTGGCCACTTTCCTCTGAGAACATTCTGTTTGAAGCCTCGCAATGGCGAGGTACTGTTGATCAGTTGTTAGGTGTCCTCTTGGTCTCATGATGTTAAAATGGGAACAGCATGATGAAGAGAACTGTTTAAATATCAATTCTAATTGAACCAGAAAATTTATTGGTCGTTTCATGGATCAAACATCTGTTGTGAATTTTTGTCGTTAAGCACCTTGTTAGAGAACAGCAAGTTACGCAAAAAGTACTGAACATTGAATAGTTGGACATATGCATTCAAAAGGTTAGAGAAGGTCAAATTAAGTTCACCTGGAAAGGTTATAGTGCATTTTAGGTGCATCCTGAAATTTCACCTGAAAGACAAATATCCCTAACTTTTTGTGAGTAGTGAATATTCATGATATTGCACAAACTTGAGTGTAATATTGCTTTTATGCAACTGTTCCACAAGCACAGCTTATAAAATGACAGCAATACAGGACAAAATATTATGACTTTTGTTTGTTTAACCAGTTATTTTCCTCCACCAAGAAAAATAGTTCCTTCCAAATGTACCCAGCTAATTGTTGCTAAGCATCTCAGTGAGCATAATATGAAAAAGAATAGATCTGTTGTCATTTTACACATGTAACCAAATTAAATATTGTCCAGTGCAGGAGTGAGTGTTTATTTATATACTGGTCACGCTGGCTTTGTGGGTCATGTCACTTGTGCCAGCAACGAGCTAGCGTAGAGATTTAGCTTTGGCACATTTCTGTGTTAGTTTCTGCACACTTCACTCATTTTTTTCTTGGCATTTTCAGAAGAAATAAAGACTCCATCACCACAATGGTACTATGGTTTGCTAGTCAAGACAATACATCCCAACTCTAGTTTGTCCATTTTGTTGTTTAAAAAAAAACATGACTAGCCAGATGTTTACAAGGCCAGGACTTCCAGGTCAGGACGTGTGGTGTTTTAGGATCGCCTCTTTCTAAACAGTGCCTTACTGTGGAAATTAAAGTATCCAACAAAGTATTACAATTCTGACCTATAAAAAGCCACCAATATTAACTATAATTTAAAGATTAATGAAACACAGCTGAAGCAGAGTGACTGTCGGGGAATATAGTAACCAGATTGGTCCAATCAGATTGCTCAGTCAGAACTAACTGTTTTAATCTCTTTTAAGAGCACAAAATAACTTACATGCATTTATGCATATTTTCTGTCCTTTTTTTTAAGATAGACAAATAATGAGCACATAATCATTTCATAAATATAGAAAACACAAATAATTTATAGTATGAAATAATGTTTTCATTTTCCCTCTCTTCTCAGGCAGATTATGATTTATGTCAACCACTTGATGGATTCCCAGTTGTCACGTAACAGCACGGTAAAGCACACTGCGCTGAATCTAAACTAAAACTTAGCTTATTTCAGGCATTTTTAACTGTCCCCACGCCATAATGAACAGATGGATGGATTGCCCTGCTTTGCATCCTGTAAAGTCTGTGGAAACTGATTTTTTTTATACTATGTCCAAAAGAAAAAAAGAATATTTGCTCAAATATTTGTGGATTTTTAAGAGCAAAGGTCACAAGCATTAAGCCTCAGCTATGTTTACAGTAAGAGCAACTATTTTCTCAAGAATCTCCAGCAACTATGGCAAGCATTTGAAGTTCAGACTTTTTTTTTTTAAATGTTGTTGCTACAGAGTCCAAATTTGTCACTCAGAAATCTTTACAAGGAAAGAGAAGTGGAACTGGCTGCTGCTGAAAGAGAGGTTTGCATGCTGGAGCAGGAGGTCAGAGAAGCCCTAGAGGAGAATAAACGGTACTGCAAGAATTTTGCCTTGTAAAACAAAAACAAAAAAACCAAACACATTTACAGTTTGTTTGGATATTAAATGTTCTCATTAGTATGTTCACATTTTGACCCCAGAGTCCACAATGAAATACAAAACATGACAACTCTTATGAGTCCAAAGGATGATGACATGAAAGGTAAGTCCCAAAATCTGAATCACTACCGGTGTATATATTATCTACTAAAAAGGATTTGGGTTTTTTTTTGGTTTGTTTTGTTTTTTTTGTGCTTTTGTTTTTTTTTTTTTTTTTAAATATTTTACTCTTGACAGTTTGTAAGGTTTTTGTCTTAAATTTGTGACTTTTCTCATAAATTAGTATTTTTCTTAGATACAGTTGGGCCAAAAAATATTTGGACAGTGACGCAAGTTTTGTTATTTTAGCTGTTTACGAAAACATATTCAGGATACAATTATATAATCAATATGGGCTTAAAGTGCAGACTCTCAGCTGTAATTTGAGAGTATTCACATCCAAATTGGAGCAAGGGTTTAGGAATTACAGCTCTTTAATACGTAGCCGCCTCTTTTTCAAGGGACCAAAAGTAATTGGACAATTGACTCAGAAGGCTGCAAAAAAAAATAACAAGGCTACATGGGCTCTTCCCTCGTTAACCTGTCATCAATTAAGCAGTTAAAAGGTCTGGAGTTGATTCCAGGTGTGGCGTTTGCATTTGGAAGCTGTTGCTGTGAACACACAACATGCGGTCAAAGGAGCTCTCAATGGAGGTGAAACAGACCATCCTGAGGCTGAAAAAAAAGAAGAAATCCATCAGAGAGATAGCAGAAATGTTAGGAGTGGCCAAATCAACAGTTTGGTACATTCTGAGAAAAAAAGAGTGCATTGGTGAGCTTGGGAACTCAAAAAGGCCTGGACGTCCACGGAAGACAACAGTGGTGGATGATCACAGAATCCTTTCCATGGTGAAGAACACCCCCTTCACAACATCCACTCAAGTGAAGAACATTCTCCAGGAAGTAGGTGTATCAGTATCTAAGTCTACCATAAGAGAAGACTTCATGAGAGTAAATACAAAGGATTCACCACAAGGTGCAAACCATGAATCAGCCTCAAAAATAGAAAGGCCAGAATTGACTTTGCCAAAAAAACACCTGAAGAAGCCAGTCCAGTTCTGGAACCGCATTCTTTGGACAGATGAGACTAAGATCAACCTGTACCAGAATGATGGGAAGAAGAAAGTTTGGAGAAGAATTGGAACAGCTCATGATCCAAAGCACTACATCTTCTGTAAAACATGGTGGAGGCAGTGTGATGGCATGGGCATGCATGGCTTCCAATGGCACTGGGTCACTTGTGTTTATTGATGATGTGACAAAAGACAGAAGCAGCCGGATGAATTCTGAAGTGTATAGGGATATACTTTCTGCTCAGATTCAGCCAAATGCAGCAAAGTTGATTGGACGGTGCTTCACCAATGATCCAAAACATACTGCAAAAGAAACCCAGGAGTTTTTTAAAGCAACAAAGTGGAATATTCTGCAATGGCCGAGTCAATCACCAGATCTCAACCCAATCGAGCATGCATTTCACTTGCTCAAGACAAAACTTAAGGCAGAAAGACCCACAAACAAGCAACAACTGAAGACAGCTGCAGTAAAGGCCTGGCAAAGCATCACAAAGGAGGAAACCCAGCGTTTGGTGATGTCCACGGGTTCCAGACTTCAGGCAGTCATTGCCTGCAAAGGATTCTCAACAAAATATTGAAAAGTAACATTTTACTTAGGGTTATGTTTATTTGTCCAATTACTTTTGTGCCCCTGAAATGAGGAACGTTTGTATAAAAATAGCTACAATTCCTACATGTTTAATCATATGTTTTTGTTCAACCCCTTGAATTAAACCTTAAAGTCTGCACTTCAATTCCGTTGTAGTTGTTTCATTTCAAATCCAATGTGGTGGCATGCAGAGCCCAAAACATGAAGATTGTGTCACTGTCCAAATATTTCTGGGCCTAACTGTATTTGTTACTTTTTCCCCTTAAATTTGAGGTTTTCTTGCCAGTTTGTGAGGTTTTTATCATACATGTGAAATTTTTCTTGTAAATTCATTACATTTTCTGATAAATTCAGTTTCATTCCTGATAAATTTGTGGCTTTTTTCCATCATAAATATATTACTTTTTTCTTACAAATAAATTATGCAGCTTTTGCTTCATAAATTTGTGACCCAATTTTTAATGCAACAGTTTTTTCTGGTGAATTTTCAACTTTACTCTAAAAAATGTGCAATAGTTTTCTCTTTAATTTGTTATTCTATGTGTAACTTTGCATTTTGCTTTTTCCTCAAATTTGAGAAAAAGAGCCAATTTATGAAGTTTTCCTCTTAAACTTAACATTTTTCTTGCAGATTTACTACTTTTTTGTGAAAATTGTCATTTTTTTCCCATAATAATTTGTGATATGTTTCTAATAAATAAATACCTTTTTTTAACAAAAATGATTTGTTTTATGAATTTTCATATTTTTTATTGCACGTTTGCAGTTTTTTCTTGCAGAGTTTTAACTTTAACCGACCTGTGAGGATTTTCTCTTAACTGTATTAGAATAGAAGAACAATTATTTAAACTCTGATGCAAAGAAAAATGTGTATTTTTTAAAATGAGCCAGTTCACACTGGTGAAATCTAAAGCTCAATTTTGTATAGCGCCTAATCACAACAAAAGTCGTCTCAAGGCACTAGATACATGCACAAATCAAGTAACTCAAAGAGTATGACTACATTGAGTAATAGTGTGTTTTGATTTAAATATGCTTGTTTTATGGTATAAATGTATAAATATATCAGTGAATCATGTGTAGCTATTGTGTCTACTGTGTTGATATTCAAGTATGCCTTGGTAAAGATTCTCTACATGGCATTCATGCTCAGCTTCTATCTCTATTAAGGCTGCAGCACACTAGATCACCACTGGTTGCACCAACTTGATCCAGTTAAAGAGGCTCCAGGTGTTGACTGGGAAGGAGGAAATCAAGGAGCTGGAAGAGAAACTGGTGTCCAGAGATACATCTATTGAAGAACGCATCAGAGACCACAAGGTGCTGAGAGGTTAAATGGTTCATTTATAGACAGAGGTGGGTTGAGTAGCCACAAATTGTACAGAATTAAAAGTAGCAGTACCTTATAATAATAATTACTCAAGTATGGGTTGTCATTAATTCACTAAAAAGTCATTTCTGGAATGTGTGCTGTATTACTGCAATATGAACAAGTCGGTTAAACTGTTTTCATATTAATGAAATCTGTGCTCAGAGTGCCGCCACATTTACTTCATGCTGTAAGTGTACACAAGTATGATAAAAAAAAAAAACTATGCTAGTTGGCACCCACCTCTGAACTTTGCACGTTTGTTGGTCTCGACTTTTGACACTCTTAAAGGTGGACTGTGTAGAAATTGCAGGTGATTACAGGCAACACCAGATGGCAGTCATGAGCCTTCATTCACAAGGCCACAGTGAATTTGATAAAGTTTTTTTTTTTTTTTTGGTGATGACCCCTGATGACTTCTTCAGGCTTGTCTACTCAAGGTGACCCGGTAATTAACTGTTAGCACTACATGCTCTGCCCTACTTTAGAAATTTGCATAATTAAGTTACGACACAGCTTTTTGATTCTGAACTGAAAACCTGCTTATTATAGTCACGCTGCTGGTGTAACATGGTATTTATCACTTTATCAGCCCAGCAAATATCATAAATGAATTCATATGTCTGCAGTATCATCAATGAACATACTTTGCATGACAGCAAAAGAAATGTTTCTTTACACTAATTATATTTTTAGGTATTTCTAGAATATTTGAAAGTAGAAGATACTGCATATTCTACCTTTAAAGGCATTTAAATGAGAAGGGTTAATTAAGTTTTGGTTCTTTTCCATTGTCTCGCAGAAAAAGATAATAAAACTCATAGCTTCAAATGAACGTCTAAGAACCGTTAACAAGGTAAGAATTCAATCTTTTCCCTGAGATTTTCTTTTCTTTTTTGTGTTACATGTAGTACATATTTAATACCAATGTGTCTTCATGGAAGATCTTTTTTCTATTATTTGTGTTTTCTTTTAAGGAGATGGAAGACCAAATCAGTGCTGTGTTGACCAGAGAAAAGGCGAGCAAGGCTACAAGACGGTATGTAGAGTATTCCATACAATCTGCATTATACTGTATGTTGCATGTATGGTTTTAACAGTTGTACTTAAGAGTGTGTGACTCACATGTTGTACCACAGGATGTTATGGAACAAAATAAATGGTGATCTGCAGACAGAGAGAATCACTTCATCAATGAGTAAACTACATATGGACAAGCCAGAGGTGGACAGAATGTACTAGATGCTGCAATATGGAATTAAGGTAAGAAATAATTATTTGATAAATTCACCCATTAACCAAAGCAGCCTATTACTGTGGTTATGTCAGTGGTCTGAGGTTTTGCACAGAGCCGGAGGCCCCCTGTGACTCTGACAAAAATCTACAATTTTTTTTTTTAAATCATTAGAAACAAAACATCAAATTTACAAGAAAGACGTTACAAACTTATAAGAAAAAAAAATTGATTTACATGAAAAAGAATCCTAAATTTATTTTAAAATGTTGCATATTTATGTGACAAAAATGTCAAATTTATGGAAAAAACATAAATTTTAAGAGATAAACCTCACACATTTATAAGAAAACTGTTAGATTTACAGTGGAGATCAAAATTGGAGAACAATGAATTAATACTTGATTTATTCTGAAATATTGTTATTCTTCATTGTTCAGAATTTAACAGAATATCAGCTGTGGCCCCACTGCTGTACTAGCATGTGTTTTTTAATAACCAAGGCACTTCAACACAAACATTCATTTTATTTAAAAAAAAAAAACAGCAGAATTAGAGAACAGTGACCACTGTGTCAGAAGAGGAGATTTAAACAATGTTATTTTAGGGCTATAAGATTAAAAAAATTCAAAGGAAATGTAGAGGCCCTTGCTTTGAATGACTTCAGCACATCTGCGCCCTGTGGGCCTCCACCAGAGTTTCCTCTGGCTTCACACTGCCCGGGCATAGGTCACCGTCTTTCGGGTTTGTAAGAGTTTTGGAGTGTGGTAAACAGAAATGTTTGAGAAGATGTAAAGTAGGTTCAGCTTCATTTTGTAATCTCCCAAGTTTTATTCATTTACATTTGAAATATTTATACAATCAATCAATCAATCAATCAATCAATCAAAGACTTTATTCCAGACTCAAGGTCCATCAAGAGAAAAGTAAACAAGTAAAGTAAAAAACAAGACAGTTGAAACAATCAAAAAGTTACAAGAAACACTAAGACATAACTGCTTAAAGAAGTACAAAGACAGTACAGACTTTAAAAAGACTTAAAAAGACTACTGTACCAGTGCCTTCTAAACTGTGACTGACAGCGAATAGAACTGAGCTTAATGCTAGACATGACTTGAATGATTTCATTTCTAGATACATCAAGCCGACAGATGAATTTATACATAAAATTCCTTATTACTGCATGCAGAGTATTTACACGTGATGAGACAAATAACTCGGAAGCACTGCACCATCGAGGAATTAAGTAAAATTCTTAAGGCATCATTGTAGGCAACCTGTAATTTCTGCATACTTAGTTTCCTATAATTTATCCATAAATGAGCAGTGTATAAAGGTGTACAATAGGTTTTAAAAAGAACCAGTTTCACCTCATCTGAACAAAAACCAAATCTGCGTGCAAGAATATTTGCTTGCATGTAGATTTTGCAGCGTTGTCTGAAAATATCATCATCAGTCATTCTATCATTAATAAAATGTCCCAGATATTTAATTTTATCCCTGACAATTAATTCCCTGCCTGCCAATTCAAAGACAGGGAATTTCATTAACAAATCTTCTTTAGTGCGGCAAATCAGCACACAACTCTTATTTGTATTATATTTTATGTCATTTTCCTCTCCATAGACACTACACACTCTTAATAACTCCTGAAGACCAGCACTACTTGGACTGAGAATAACTAGATCATCAGCATACATAAAATGATTCACTAACTTATTCCCTATTAAACACCCAGTTTTACAGGCATTCAGTTGCTTTGACAACTCATCCATGTAAAGATTAAATAGAATAGGGGACAATATACTGCCCTGTCTGACACCACTGCTCACACCAAATGGTGATGAATGACTCTTCCCCCATTTCACCAGCATCTTCTGATGTGCGTACCAGTAAATCAGGATACGTACTAAGTACTTGGGCACCCCCCTGTCAATCATTTTCCTAAACAATATCCTGTGATTAACACGATCAAACGCCTTGGAGGCGTCAATAAAGCACAGAAAAACTGAAGAATTTTGATTTCTGTACTTATTTATAATTTCTTTTAAGGCATATATGCACAGATCTGTTCCATGATGGGGTTTGAATCCAAATTGATGATCAGTAGATTTAATGAATACATTTAATTTTTCAAACATGATTTTTTCCAGTACTTTAGATATTATATTGGCTAAAGCTATGGGTCTGTAATTATCCAGGCTACACAGCTTGCCAGCTTTATCTTTAATGACTGGTACCAACACAACAGACAATAATGATTCTGGTAACATCCCATGAATCATGAAGCTGGTGAAACAGATTGCAAGAAGAGGAGCAATTCTTGAGCTAGCATATTTAAGATGCTCAGCAGAAATACAGTCTAAACCACTCACTGTTATCTGATAGCTCTCTAATGGCTTTGATCACTGCATGAGTGTCAATCAGGAGCAAATCGTCCCTTTCTACTTTCCCTACCTTGTAAGTTTCATCCTTAGTTGAATTAAATAATGAGTAAAAGTGTTGCCGCCAAAGATCCACAGTATTTTCTGTACCTGAAATGCCTTCCAAAGTACAGGGCAAAGGCGTTTTACTGTTACTAATCCGTCTAAGCTCCTTCCAAAATTCTGTGACATTCTTATCTAACAATTTCTTGGCCAGGGAATTACTTCTCATAAGCTGCTCATTTTTAGAGATATGACGAATAGCATACTTAAACTTAGCATTTGTACATTTCTTCATCTCAAATTCTGGCCCTTGTCTGGGTCTCCCAGCCACCACCCATGCTTTATATGCTTCCCGAGCTTCAGAATAAGGCACAGCTACGGCCTCATTCCAGCCAGGTCTAACCTTATGTGTTTTACGTATTTTCTTATAATAAGGCTTGCTGTCCTTATACAGGGAGTTAACTATAGCATTGTACAGACTACAAAGGTCTTTCTTATGTTCAACAATGCTACAGTTCACATCGCTGCACATTACAGCATCTCTAGGAAGACATATTTTACTCAAGGATTTATCTGTACGAACACAATATTCTACAATTTCTTCCTCAGAAAGAGTGTCCCAGTCTAATTTTCCCACCTCATCCTGACTGACATTTTGATAAAGTGCAGGTAGACAGTCAACATTAATTACCATCTCAAACGGTATATGATCAGACATTGCTAACCCATAATAAATACTCATGCCACCCAAAGAAGCATGTGCATCACCCGTGCTGATGCAATGATCGAGCCAGGACGTAGTGTGCCAAGCCTCACTTATATAGGTATAACTATCAGGAGGCATTAGTACCTTACTTGACAAGATTAAGTTGTTCTCATAACAAAAGTGATACATGTGTTTTGCAAATAAGGAGTCAGTGTCAGATATGTTTGCATTCAAGTCCCCCATAATAAAAATACAAGTATTATTATAGTCTTGCATATAAGAATTGATAAAGGCAAGCTTATTTAAATATTCATCCTCATTCTGTTGACATTCAAATGGCGTATATACATTAATAATAAGGAATTCCTTATCATTACAATTAAACTGCACACCAATACACCAATCTACACCAAGTCGGACCACTTTTATCAAGGAGTCCAGCTTCTTCCTCCAGAGAATAGCCACACCTCCAGGTATCCTACCCCTGATAATCCCCTTGCTGAGGTCAGTTGTAGACTCCCCAGCACCATGGAAATCAGGGTTAAGACAGTTCAGACGTTCCAAGTCTTGTTCTGAAAGAAACGTCTCCTGAAGGCACAAAATATCACAATTGTTCAATAAATTGTCAATAACTAACCGGCAAGCTTTCTCCCCAGCTTTCTCCCCAGCACATACAGAGAAACCTGATTAAAATTCAAATCCGTTTTTTTTGTTTGTTTGTTTTTTTTTTTAACTTTTTTGTCATCACACACTGTTTTAAGCATTTATAACATATAATAATAATGACAAATACTTGCCAGATTTTTGAAAGTTAAATTTCTTCTGGAAAAAAGGGCAAAAATAATTCACACAAAGGACATTTTCTGACATATTTATTGAAAAAAAGATGGAAAAAAACAGGTGAACTATCAAAATTTTAGTACTAATTAAACAATTAAAAAAAATTGACCAAAATATGTCACAAACATTTCATTAATGAACTGTTAAAATGTGGAAAAAGTGCAGTCAATGACTCCTTTAAGTACAAACTGAGTGATTGTATTGAAGGTAATGAGAATTCAACTGTGGCTTCATAAGCTTCTATCAGCTTCCAGCGTTTAAGAATAAATTAGACATATAACATATGTTGCTGTCATGGCAATGGGCGATCCATTAGTTGTTGCTAATATAGACAACATTCACCTCATGGTAGAAACCAAATATGTTGCTGTATGTACAGCCTAAAGCTTGAAATAAATGTATCCCAAGAGAACTGTTTCTAAGTACAGAAGAAGCATTTGCTTACAGGAGATAGTCGTGTTCGCACAAAGTAAATGAGGCATAACAACAGATAACTTAAAGGCACTCAGTGAAGGTGCCGACACATACAGTGGATACAAAAATTCTACACACCCCTGTTCAAATGCCAGGTTCTTGTGATGTAAAAAATGAGACCAAGATAAATCTTTTCAAAACTTTTTCCACCATTAATGTGACCTATAACCTGTACAACCAACTGAAAAACAAACTGAAATCTTTTAAGGGGAAAAACAAAAAATAAAACACTTACAGTAGCCTGGTTGCATAAATATGCACACCCTGTTATAACTGGGGATGTGGCTGTGTTCAGAATTAATCACATTTAAACTCATGTTAAATGGGTGTCAGCACACACCTGCCACCATTTAAAGTGCCTCTAATTAACCCCAAATAAAGTTCAGCTATTCTAGTAGGCTTTTCCTGACATTTTTGTAGTTTCATCTTACAGCACAAGCCATGATCCACAGAGAGCTTCCAAAGCATCAGAGGGATCTCACTGTTCAAAGATATTAGTCAGGAAAAGGGTACAAAAGAATTTCCAAGGCATTAAATATACCATGGAACACAGTGAAGACTGTCATCATCAAGTGGAGAAAATATGGCACAATAATAGCATTACCAAGAATTGGACGTCCCTCCAAAATTGATGAAAAGACAAGAAGAAAACTGGTCAGGGAGGCTGCCAAGAGGCCAACAGCAACATTGAAGGAGCTGCAGGAATTTCTGGCAAGTACTGGCTGTTTAGTACATGTGACAACAATCACCTGTCTTCTTCATATGTCTGGGCTATGGGGTAGGGTGGCAAGACGGAAGCCTCATCTTACAAAGAAAAACATCCAAGCCCAGCTACATTTTGCAAAAACACATTTGAAATTTCCCAACTGCATGTGGGAAAATGTGTTATGGTCTGATGAAACCAAGATTGAACTTTTTGGCCATAATTCCAAAAGGGACATTTGGTGCAAACACAACATTGCTCATCACCAAAGAACACCATACCTACAGTGAAGCATGATGGTGGCAGCGTCATGCGTTGAGGCTGTTTTTGTTCAGCTGGAACTGGGTCTTAGTCAAGGTGGAGGGAATTATGAACAGTTCCAAATACCAGTCAGTGTTGGCACAAAACCTTCAGGCTTCTGCTAGAAAGCCGAAGATGAAGAGGAGCTTCATCTTTCAGCACAACAATGACCCAAAGCACACATACATATCAACAAAAGAATGGCTTTTCCAGAAGAAGATTAAGGTTTTGGAATGGCCCAGCCAGAGACCAGACCTGAATCCGATCACACATCTGTGGGGTGATTTGAAGAGGGCTGTGCACAGGAGATATCCTTGCAATCTGACAGATTTGGAGCGTTTTTGCAAAGAAGAGTGGGCAAATATTGCCACATGAAGATGTGCCACACTGATAGACTCCTACCCAAAAAGACTGAGCGCTGTAATAAAAGCCAAAGGTGCTGCAACAAAGATTTAATTTAAGGGTGTGCGTATTTATGCAACCAGGTTATTGTAAGTTGTTTTTTTTGGTTTTTTTTCCCCCTTAAAAGATTTCAGTTTTTTTCCAATTGGGTTGTACAGGTTATAAGTCACATTAATGGTGGAAAAAGTTTTGAAATGATTTATCTTGGTCTCATTTTTTTACATTACAAAAATCTGGCATTTGAACAGGGGTGTGTAGACTTTTTATATCCACTGTATAATGTATACACAGTCCTCCTCACACCACATCCATTTCCACAGTGTAATACAGGGTTCCCCAAATTAGTTTTTCCCAAGGACCAAATTATGTCAAGCATCACATCAGCATGTGATAGCTGAGATTTGTTTCTATAGTTAACAGTGCCATTTGCACCAGTACTCATAACAGTATCCCACAGTTGCACAACACAAAGAGTGTTGTGGGGTGCTTGTTTAGTGTTGTGGGGTGCTTGTTTAGAGAACAGACTAGAAAATGACATTTTGTCTCTAATGGTATCAGTACTCATTATTGGTAAGTGCGCCACCTGAAGTATTCACACTCATTCTGAATAAAGGTGTTATCGGTGCAGCTCCAATAGCAATAGTAAAATCTGAGAATCTCAAAGTCAATTTAATGTCATAACTGCATAGAACAATTATAACACGCACATATCTTTGTAGATTTGTATCAGAGCATTTTTACTAACAGCCCACTTTTTATTCAGAGCAGTAGCCTAAGAAATATGAGGAAAAACAAGTGTTAGTGTTTTATTTTTAAAGCGACTTTGCAGGAATTTAAGTTATTTTTCATATTTAAATAATAATTACGGTCTTTTTATGGAGCTGAGGATACATATACCTTTTTTTTGAAAGTCTGATGGATTGCTTTTTTAAAACGAGCTCAAACTTTCCCAGTGACAGACTGACGGACTCGGGGCCTGCACTCCTCACTGCCCTGGTGTTGGGTGGCCTGCTGTTACTGGACTGGCTCAGATGCAGGAAGGGGTGTGGATGCTGCACACTGCAGAGCAGTCAGATCGTGCTGTTGCATGTTTAGATGATGTGATGTATTCAGAAGTCAAATCTATTCATTTATTTTTGCAATATGTAGAAACACACGGACACAGTGGACGGAACTCATTACAAAACGTTTCTCCTTAAGGCAGTGAGGTTATAACCTCAAAGGTCATGAGATCATTATGACTTCATAGCCATTTACTAGTCATTTGTTGGATGGATTGTCACTTAAATTGGGAACATATCCTTCAGACACAAGATGGCAGCAGAGACATATGATTTAAAAATCACCATTAGCTCAGAAGCCTGCATTAAAAAAAAAGCCCTTCTGTTTGAACTGCTTATCTTGCATATTTATTAATCATGTTTTGCCTACATTTGTTTTAATTAATCCACAATAATGTCACTGGCTTCAAAAGTCCAGTGCTATTACAGTCTAGCTCCACCATCTCACATCAACTGAAAAGATAATGTGCTGTTTGTTCCCTATTCGGCGCTGAAGTGTCCATCTGTGACCTTTATCAAAGACACTGAAGACAGTTTTAGATCTGTGATGTCTTGAGAAATGTCACGGGGACGAACGCCTTAGATATGCTGAGCTTCTGAGGGAATATGAAGGATTCCCTTTAGGCTCAACTTCCAGCCATAAAAATCCAATTATAACTTCTTGTGTGTAAAGTAGTCATTTGATTTAGAATAAAATTAACTCAATTAGAGAAGCTTTTCTTTGGCCTGATATGAGGTGATCTTTGGCCCTGACACGAGAGCGTGCCTCGCTGTCTGGTTCAGTGTAATCAGAGGTCAAAGTCTGCTCTGGCTGACAGACGCAGTACGGTCAGAGTGTTTTTCTGACCTGCAGTGTCTAAACCCTTCCTATCCTGCTAATGAGACCTCACTTTGGGATCACGTACCTCCACTTGGACTGTCTCTAATCCAGCACCATGCTGCTTCAGACTACCCTGCTGCTCCTCTTCATTCCCTGTGGCATGTGTGCCACTTTAGGCTACTACCAGGCTGAGGAAAAACAGACGGAGGCCCCCGCTGGTGTGGCCTCTGCAGATATAGTTGCAGAAACTGCAGCTACTCATGTAGAAGCACCTGCAGGTGATGTTGGTTTTGGTGCATTACTAAGAGCTAAAATCCTTTCAAAGGATAACCGAGGTGAAAAAGATGTCCAGATGGTGGCAGATGGTGAAACGGGGACCGGCAGAGATGGGTCTGCTGGGGACACTCCGACTAAGAGAAATTTTACTGAAGGAGCTGTCACCCAGGAGGTTCCTCCTTCTTCTGAGGAGGAGAATGAGATCAAACCGGCCCAGACAAAGAAGTCCCCGAAAAGACCCACGGCGCAAGAAGATAGCAGCAGCTGGAGCCTGAACGCCATAAGAGAGACGTTCCAGGCTGCTCACGGATACTTTGACTCCCTGGTGGAGCTGGTCGGGGGACACAACGGAGTGTGTGAGTACCGCTGCATGTACGGTAAGAACTGATGTTTTAACATATTTTTGTGTGGGTAGTTTTATTGCACGATACTTTTTACTCTTATTTGAGTACATTCTTGATTAAAAACTCAGTTACTTCTGGTCATACTCTTTGAGTTACTTTTGATTTCACTGATCTGAGGTGAGTTTGCGTCAGTTTTCTCTTTTCATCAAATCTGAAATTATAAAAGGGAAAAGAAGAAAGGAGAAGGGCAAAAGAGGGCAAAAAAAAGAGAGAAATGGAAAAAAAATTCACACACACACACTTTTGTTTTATTGTCCTGTTTGAGTTGTGTGGGGGTTTTGTTAGTTTGTATTCTTAGGCACCATAACTTTATTACTGTCAACTGAATAAAAAAGGACCTATGATGCTATGAGCAAAGCCTGGTTATCCTAAATGTTTTGGGCTTAATAACAGAACAATCTGAATTGTGCAACTGATGCCCCCCACCCCCCAAAAAAAACTATTTTTGAAAAAAAAAATTAATAAATTCTAGTTTTGTTCATTGAACGTTTGGGTTTTTCTCTGTTTCTTCATCCAGTTTGAATTACATTACAAGTGTCTGGTTTATGTTGGATTTTACTCAGACGGGCACACTTGAGAGAAAAACTCAAACTGGTGAGAGTAAAGTCACAGATTTACAAGAAAATCTGTGTGGGGGGAAAAAGTACAATCTATTAGCAAAAAAAAATAACAAAATCATAAATTTACTAAAAAAACAGCAAATTTTGGAGTAAAAAGTTCTATATTTAAAAGAAACATGTTACAAATTTCCACGAAAAACTCACAAATTGGCAAGAGTGAAGCCACTAATTTGTTTTTTACATCACAATTTAGAAGAAAAGCATGTAAATTTAAAAGAAAAATTTACTAATTATTGAGAAAAAAAATCTAATTTATGAGAAAACTGTAGATCTGATAAAGTTAAATAAAAGAAATTTCATAGTAGCAAATAAAATCATTACTACTGTCTCCATTAACTTTTCTAGTAGACATTTTCTTCAAGTTTCTTTTCTTTAATTGATTTAATCTTTTTTGGTGACTACTGTTACTTATACTCGAGTGATAAATATAAGGTGATGCTACTTTCACTTGAGTAAAATTTCTGTCAACCCGACGCACCTCTGGCATGGACTCATGAGCTTTGAAACTTCTGTTACGTTGTCCGTGATATACTGTAATTACTGTGTCTTTTCCCAGCATGCTCCAGTGTTCAGAGTTTATCTGTCGTCAGAGCTGGAGTACATTTCTTGAACCAAGATAACATGCATTAGTTGCTTAACTGGAATGCACATCTTTATCAGAGGGGCATAAACGTCCGTCATCTCAACCATCGACACAAATCTGCTCCCACAGAACTTTTTTTTTACACACATCTGTGTATGGAGACCAGGGCCATTTCTAGCTTTTTGAAGGCCCCATGCAAGACTGTGCTTGGAGGGCCCACATGACAAGTTTACAGTGAAAAAAGTAGCAAGTTCATGAGGAAAAAAATACAAACTTATGGGGAAAAAGTTTAAAAGTAGCAAATTTACCCCCCAAAAAATTCCTGCAAATTTGAAACAAAAAGTCACAAATTTATGAGAAAAATTTGCAAATTTAAAAGTAAAACTAGTCAAATTTATTAGAGTTTGGAGGCTACTTAGTGGCTGAAGGTGTGAACAGTTTGCACACGGCTCTGGTGGAGATTAACAGTTGATGTGTAAGTGTGTAGGCTGTGACGTTTACTTGCAATCTGTGTTTCTGAGTTAAAAAAAATTGGATGTTTTTTTTCCCTCAGGAGACCTTCCTCAGCCGCGCCCAGGCTACCAGCTCCCAGAGCCCAATGGCTGCAGCTCATCTCTGGTTGGATTCCAGGTGAATGCAGCTGTAGGTGGCCTAACAGCCCAGACAGACACAGTGTCATCCAGATAATCAAGGAAGTAGAAGGTTGTGTGCTGACGCCATCTTTCCTCTGACAGCTCGACCTGGGGATCCCTGCTATGACTCAGTGCTGCAACGAGCTTGACATGTGCTACGAGAAGTGTGGCGCCAGCAAGTACGACTGCGACTCCAGGTTTCGCTCGTGTCTGCACGGCATCTGCTCAGACCTTAAGAAGAGCCTGGGCTTTGTGTCAAAGGTGCAAGGTGGGGTAGTAGCAGATATTCACAAATTTATGAGAGGTGCAGGCTCATGTGGAAAAAAAATCTGGTATAGTTATGGAAAAATCTGAAGTACACTTGAAAAACATATTTGCAACAATAAAGCCACAAAATTGTTTTAAAAAAAAAAAAGAGAGAAAAGTTGCAAATTATAAGAAAATTTGTCAGTTTCTGATGAAAAATATAGAAAATTTTGGAGAGAGAATTAGGCTACAAGTTTATGTGAAAAATTTCTTAAAATGACAAAAGTTACAAATCTGTGAGGGAAGAGTCACACATTTAAGGGGGAAATATTAAAGTGAAAAGTAGTAAATGGATGAGGAAAAAATCCTGTCTTATGAGAAAAATTTATGAGGAAAAAAGTAGCAAATCAAAACGAAAATGTCAAATTTACAAAAAGACATAAAACATTAAAAATTAAAACATTTTTTATGGGAAAATATAACAAATTTCTTAGAGAAAAAAGTTGCAAACTACTGTGAAAGACATCTGAAACTTGCAAAAAAAATAGCAAATTTATGAGAGAAAAGCCATAAATTTAAGACAAAAGTTGTAAAGCAGAGGAAAAATGGTAAATTAATGAGGAAAAAAAAAAGTTGCAAATCTAAAAGAAAAAAAATAGTAAATTTCTGAGCAAAAATATAGCAAATTTGGGACAGAAACAAGTGAATCCCCAGTTTGATGCCAATTAAAAGTTACAAGTTAATGTAAAAATGCTTACAAAAAGACAAACATCACAAAGTTGTTTAGTAAAACATTAAAAAGGAAAGCCACAAATGTACAAAAATTCACATTAAGCATCAAATATGAGAAAAAGTGTCAGAGTTACATGAATAAATGTGAAAAATTTCAGTGAAAAGTTACACATTTATTTGAGAAAACATTTAAGAGGTTCCAGAAAATATGCAAATCTATTAGAGAAAAGCCACAAATTTAAGAAGAATATTTACAAGAAATAGTAAAGCAATGAGGGAAAATCCTGCTTTTACAAGAAAAGGCTGCAACTTTCTGAGGGGAAAAATACAAATCTACAAGAAAACATTCACAAATGTACGAGTTAAAAGTTTCAGCGTGAAAGCTGCACGTGGCCAGCACTCCACTCTGCTCACCAATCTATACTTCTGCCTCTGCTGTTTTAGCCTCATTTTCAGGCTCAAATATATATTTTTTTTGGCTCTATGCAGTTTAATTACTTATTGACTGGTCAAAAATGGCTTAAAATAGCTCTTTCATTTTATTTGCTGGAAGTGCCTCCAGTACTTATCTGTGTTTTGTGTTTAATGTTTTTCAGGCTGTGAGTCGATGGCGGACGCTCTCTTCAACACGGTGTGGACTCTGGGCTGTAGGCCTTACATGAACAGCCAGAGGGAAGCCTGCGTCTGCGAGGGCGAGGAGAGGGACGAACTGTAAAGACTGTGGACATGCGACACTTTCACAGGCAAAAAGAAAAGCAGAGTCATCGATAGTGCTGGAAACGATACAGGTTATTGACAAACGTTTTGCTGCACAGAAAAAGTTCATCATGATCTCCAGAGTCCAGGGATTAGATTCGTTCATTAATCGTTCATTCATATTCACTCTTCCCCAGATCATTTCAGGCTGTTTTTAAGCATCTATGACTCCATTACCATAAATTACTTGATGACTCCAGAGTGCCTGATGTGGAAATGGGGAAGGATATTGTCAGATTAATTTCCGCTTGACAGAATGACACCAGATAATTACCAGCGTGCACATGGCTCCTTGTGCGCCGCTATATAAAGTCTGTCAAGCGGCTCGAGCCTTAGCTAATGTCATGTACTGTAACGTCTGTCACTGCAACTATGTTATTGTTTGATCTAAGTTATTTGTCTTTTTTATGAATAAATGAATGACTAATTGCGGTTTAACTGACAGGATTAGCTCTAGATTAATTGTCAGATTGATGAAGTGTATGCATAATTTCCAGCCACAGCAGGCCAATATCTCTTCCCACCACGCTCTAAAGTGGTGACATGCTCCCCAGCCATCGATTACGCTCAGCTAATGAGTCCGAAAGCATCTCTGGATGATCCACATACATTTCTCAAGTCGGCGATGGAGTGAAATATAAACCGATTTCAGAAATCCACCAAATCTCTGAGCTGTAATCAAGCTTGGGAACCGCTTTCAAGAGTGACCCAGAAGAGAGTCCCTCATGTTGTGGTCTATTTGAAATGAAGCGTAGCCCGTCCAAATGTTTTCTAATGGAAACGTCATTCACTTTAATGTTAGCAGAACGTGCTGCGAGGCAAACACACACAATCATGGAGGGATTACTAGAATTCATGTTATGTCATAAAACAGGGACAGCAGTGGAGCTAGAAGAAGAGACGTGTTACAGCATCGTGTGTGTGGATATATAGTGCATCCGGAAAGTATTAACAGCGCATCACTTTTTCCACATTTTGTTATGTTACAGCCTTATTCCAAAACGGATTAAATTCATTTTTTTCCTCAAAATTCTACACACAATACCCTATAATGACATGAAAAAAGTTTTTTTTTTAGATTTTTGCAAATTTATTAAAAATAAAAAAATAATAAAAAAAATAATAAAATGACTCAGAGTGTGAATGCAGTCTCACCTGCAGATGAATTTAATAACTTTTTTGTTAACATTGGTCCTAATTTGGCTTGAGAAATACCCATTATGGCACCTACAGGTGATACAATAAGCAAAAACACTGCTATAAAAGACTCCATTTTCATAAAGAACACAGACGAGAGAGAGGTCATTGAAATTGTTAAATCGTTTAAAAGTAAAACATCTACGGACTGTGATGGTATTGACATGCTCTTAGTCAAAATTATTACTGAATGCTTAGTGAAGCCAATGACGTATATTTGTAACCTGTCTCTCCAAACAGGTATATTTCCCAATGCAATGAAAATAGCTAAAGTAATTCCAATATACAAGACGGGTGACAGAGGGGAACTTTCAAACTATAGACCAGTTTCACTATTGCCGCAATTTTCCAAGATACTTGAAAAAATATTCTGTGAGAGAACTGACAACTTCATAATGAAGAATAATTTATTGTGTGAGCAGCAATATGGGTTCAGACACAAGAGGACAACTGCATTTGCTCTAATGGAATTTATAGAAAAAATATCAACTGCCGTTGAAAACAGAGTGTTCAGTTGGGGTATTCCTGGATGTTAAAAAAGCATTTGATACAGTGGATCATAATTTATTATTAAAGAAACTACAAAATTGTGGTATTAGAGGGGTAGCACTGTCCTGGTTATGTAGTTACTTAAAGAATAGATATCAGTATGTATGTGTTGGTAAGAAAAACTCACAGTTACTGAAGGTTACTTGTGGAGTCCCACAGGTTTCAGTTTTGGGGCCACTGTTATTCAATATGTATATAAATGATATACTATATGTAAAGTTTTGGAAAAAATGGATTTAATATTGTTTGCCGATGATACTAATTTATTATGCAGTGGAAGCAATTTGGAACAACTTTTGGATACACTCGGAAAGGAATTAGGAAAGCTTAAACTGTGGTTTGATTCAAACAAATTAACGCTCAATTTAAGTAAGACAAAATTTATAGTTTTTAACAATCATCACAACAACTTAGTATCTAAACTCAGTGTAAATGGTGTAGAGATTGAAAGGGTATCCGAAACTACATTTCTTGGAGTAATAATTGATAATAAACTGTGTTGGAAGTCACATATTAATTATATTAAAGGTAAAATATCTAAATCAATCACAATACTACACAGAGTGAAATATTTGCTGAATCAACCCACATTATATACTTTGTATCATTCATTAATACTCCCATACATGACATATTGTACTGAAGTATGGGGAAATACATATAAAACAAACATATATCCAATCTTTATGCTTCAGAAGAGAGCTATTAAAATAAAAAACAAAGCTGCTTACAGGAACCAACAAACCCACTTTTTCTTAAATTAAAAGCTCTCAAGTTGAAAGATCTGGTTGACTTTAAAACTGCAGTAATAATGTTTAAAGTGAAGAATCTATCACTGCCCACAAATATCCAAAAGTTGTTCCAAATAAGGAAGAAACAATATCATTTCAGAGGAACATGTATATTTCAAAAACCTTCAGTGAGAACTACCACCAAGCAACACTGTCTCAGTGCAAGGAGTCAGACTGTGGAACGCTTTTGGACCTGAATTAAAATCATGTACAACACTTGGACAATTTAAACAAAAACTAAAGGAAGAAATACTCCAAACATATATACAAGATGACATGTAAAATCATAAGGATTATCATATCCAGTCGGTGTTGTGTTGTTGCTTAGTTTTTTGTCACGTTTTGTCTTAGCTTTGTTCTGAAATGTAATCGCTCTTGTTTTGTTTTTCTTTTGAATTCTTGGATGGAACATGTGTGGGCAATATAAGCTGCGGCTTCAGCCATCACCCATTTCGGATAACTTATGTTGAACTGTATGATCAGAGGAGTTATTGTTTAATTTGACCTTGTGATGTTTCCCCCCCCCCTTTGTTGTATTATTCTGTTCCTTTCTTTTAATCTTTACTTTTAATCTATCCGAAATAAAGATTCATTTAATTAAAAAAAAAAAAGAAAGAAATCACATGTACATAAGTATTCACAGCCTTTGCTCAATATTTTGTTGATGCACCTTTGGCAGCAATTACAGCATCAAGTCTTTTGGAATATGATGCCACAAGCTTGGCACACCTATCTTTGGGCAGTTTCGCCGTTCCTCTTTGCAGCATCTCTCAAGCTCCATCAGCTTGGATAGGAAGTGTTGGTGCACAGCCATTTTCAGATCTCTCCGGAGATGTTCAATTGGATTCAAGTCTGACATCTGGCTGGGCCACTCAAGGACATTCACAGAGTTGTCCTGAAGCCATTCCTTTGATATCTTGGCTGTGTGCTTAGGGTCGTTGTCCTGCTGAAAGATGAACCGTCACCCCAGTCTGAGGTCAAGAGTGCTCTGGAGCAGGTTTTCATCCAGGATGTCTCTGTACATTGCTGCATTCATCTTCCCCTCTATCCTGACTAGTCTCCCAGTTCCTGTCGCTGAAAAACATCCCCACAGCATGATGCTGCCACCGCCATTGGCATGGTTATGAGCGGTGCCTGGTTTCCTCCAAACATGACGCCTGGCATTCACGCCAAAGAGGTCAATCTTTGTCTCATCAGACCAGAAAATTTTGTTTCTCATGCTCTGAGAGTCCTTCAGGTGCCTTTTTGACAAACTTCAGCTGGGCTGCCATGTGCCTTTTACTGAGGAGTGGCTTCCATCTGGCCACTCGACCATACAGGCCTAATTGGTACATTGCTGCAGAGATGGTTGTCCTTCTGGAAGGTTCTCCTCTCTCCACAGAGGAATGCTGGAGCTCTGACAGAGTGACCATTGGGTTCTTGGTCACCTCCCTAATTAAGGCCCTTCTCCCCCGGTCGCTCAGTTTAGATGGCCAGCCAGCTCTAGGAAGAGTCCTGGTGGTTCTGAACTTCTTCCATTTATGGATGATGGAGGCCACTGTGCTCATTGGGACCTTCAAAGCAGCAGAAATTTTTCTGTACCCTTCCCCAGATTTGTGCCTTGAGACAATCCTGTCTCGGAGGTCTACAGACAATTCCTTTGACTTCATGCTTGGTTTGTGCTCTGACATGCACTGTTAACTGTGCGACCTTATATAGACAGGTGTGTGCCTTTCCAAATCATGTCCAATCAAATGAATTTACCACAGGTGGACTCAAATTAAGCTGTAGAAACATCTCAAGGATGATCAGTGGAAACAGGATGCACCTGAGCTCAGTTTTGAGCTTCATGGCAAAGGCTGTGAATACTTGCATATGTACATGTGATTTCTTAGTTTTTTTATTTTTAATAAATTTACAAAAATCTCAAAATTTCACATTGTCATTATGGGGTATTGTATGTAGAATTTTGAGGGAAAAATGAATTTAATCTATTTTGGAATAAGGCTGTAACATAAAATGTGGAAAAAGTGAAGCGCTGTGAATACTTTCCGGATGCACTGTACAGTGTTTGGCTTTTAAAGGATCGGTGCAATAGACTGTTTTATTGTCCATGTCTGAGGCTCTTCATTGTGTTAAATGTCAAATAAATAGCAATACGAATTCATCTGTAATCCAAATGTAAATGTGCTGATACCATGTTTGTGTGGTGATTTTCTGGGTGTACATTTCTCATGACCAGGGGTCTCCAACCTCACACATACTCAGTGACAAATTTCTGGAAAAAAATGTGTAGCAAATTATTAAAAAGAGACACAAATTCATTAGAAAAGTTGCAAATGTCAAAAGACTGCAAAATTACAAGTTCAACTGAAAACGTTTCAAAGAACAACAACTGAGACCGGGTTGTCACAAATGTATGAGTGAAAAGTCAGATTTGCAAAAGACACTCCTGATCAAAATTTTAAGATCAGGGATAAAATTACAAGTATTCCCATTTTGCACTGGTGGATCATAACCAGGCTGTAAGTAGAGCTTCAAAGTGCAAAAAGAAGAAACGAGAGCAAGAGACAAAAAGTAGAGAGTAGGCAATTTATTGAAAATTGCATTTAAACTCAAACAGGCTGTTCATCAGCTGATCAAAAGTTCAAAACCATAGCCCCAAAACAGAACTAAAACTGTCAAAAAAAAAAAAAAGGACTCAGTAGTGAGTAGCCCCACCGTTCTTAATGATCACTTCAAAAATTTGTTTAGACACGTTTGATGTGAGTGTTTCCAGGAGGTTGGTGGGAACGTTGCTCCATGTAGTGAAGATGGCTTCGTGAAGGGCATCCACGGTGTGGAACTGATGTCCGTTTCGGTAAACTTCCCTTGCCGTCCATCCCCAAACGTTCTCTATGGGTTTAGATCAGGGGAACATGCAGGATGGTCCAAAAGAGCAACGTTATTCTCCTGGAAGAAGTCCTTTGGCAGGTGGGCGTCGTACACTGCAGTGTTGTCCTGATGAAAGACCCAGTCATTACCACACAAACGAGGGTCCTCAGTCAAGACGGATGCCTGCTGCAACAGCTCCACATAGCCAGCTGCCTTTTGATGCTCCTGCACAATCTGCAGCGTCATTGTTCCACTAAGGGAAAAAGCAGCCCAGATCATGATGGAGCCTCCTCCACTGTGCAACAAAGAAAACATCTCCAGTGGGATCTCCTTATCATGCCAGCAATGTTGGAAACCATCAGGACCGTCCAGGTTAAATTTTTTCTCATCAAAGAATAAAACTTTCTTTTACCGTTTAATGTCCCATGTTTGGAGTTCCCTTGCAAAGTCCAAATAGACAAGTTTGTGGCGTGGGAGAAGACGTGGCCTTTGAAAACATTTTTTGTTCTTTAAGCCCTTCTTTTGTAGATGTCGTCTTATGGTTACTGGGCTGTAGTCAGCATCAATAAGAGCCTTAATTTGGGTCGACGTTCAGCCTGTTTCATAGACGGCCTGTTGGATCCTCCAGCTCAGCTCTTTTGGACCATCCTGCATGTTCCCCTCATCTAAATCCCATTGAGAACATTTGGGGATGGATGACAAGGGGAGGTTACAAGAACGGACATCAGTTCCATGGAGCAACGTTCCCACCAACTTCCTGGAAACGTTCACATCAAGCATGTCTGAATGAATTTTTGAAGTGATCAGCAAGAATGGTAGGGCTACTCACCACTGAGTCCTTTCTTGGCACTTTTAGTTCTGTTTTGGGGCTATGGTCATAAACTTTTGATCAGCTGATGAACAGTCTGTTTGAGTTTAAACGCAGTTTTCAACTAGAAAAGCACTCGGAGAGCGCAGACCTCCGCCAAGCGCTACAGTTCCCCTGTGGGCATGTTGTCCTGTATTTTTTTTTTTTCCAAGTGTTCTGACGATTTTTTTTTGGCAGAGTTACATGCACCAAAAAAAAAATATTGAAAATGGCCCTATCTCGCAATGTTAAAAAAAAAAAAGAAAAAAAAGAAAAAAAGAATCCTTTAAAAAATTCCTGGATCCAGACGGTGATCCGGATCACCACCAAAATGTAATCATCTGTAGGATACCCCATTTCTGACAATCTGTGAAAATTTCATGAAAATCCATCCATAACCTTTTGAGTTATCTTGCTAACAAATAAACAAACAAACAGACAAACCAACGCCGATGAAAACATAACCTCCTTGGCGGAGGTAATAATAAATTGCCTACTTTTCCTCCTCTTTCTTTTGGCATGTTGATGCTCTACTTACAACCTGGTTACAATCCACCAGCGCGAAATCCCAATACTTGTAATTGTTCCCAGTCTTAAGATTTTAATCAGGAGTGTATTAGAGAAAAACTTAATTAAAAAAGTCTGACAAAAAGCTGAAAATTTAAGAGGGAAAAAAATCAAAAAGAAAAACAGATGATCAGACACGGAGTAGCTCTTTCAGGCCTGATGAAACCACAGCAGGAGCACCGAAGTTACCTTGAGCTTTACCTGGATGCAGACCACTTGAGGATGTGAGACTTTTCAACCATCAGGACAGTTATCGAGGAGGAGGAATGATTTTTGTGAAATTTGGATGACCAATGCAGCACTGTTGCATCAGCAACTGTCTGCTTCACCAGAATGAACTAAAAAAAATTGACAACAATAAAACTGAAAAAAAAAGGTAAATTAACAAGAGCAAAATTGCAACTTTACAAGGCAACAAGTTTGAGGGAAAAAAAAGGTAAATTAGTGAGACAAAATTTTGTAAATTACTGTAAGCAGAAAAAAGTTAGGGCTTTATGCAAAAGAAGCTGCAAATTTATGACAAAAAAAGTTTTCAATCTACAAGAAAAACACCACAAATCTTCAACAAAAAAAAAAAAAAGAAAAAGTGGCCTTTTATCAATTTGTGCATGTCATCTGTTCAAATCGGTTTTGTGGCTCCATGCAGATTATTGTTGACACCCATGACTAAGTGAGGATGATGATGGGGCCTGCAGTCAGTGTGCGCTGCTCCTCGGGTTCTTCGGGTCGAACCTCCCGCCGGACACGTCCCTGACAAGGCTGAGCACAGCGGATGTCTCCTGCCCCGCATACTAACACCTGGCAGTGGAGGAACACTTGCTGCGAACAGAACGGGGCAACAATGTTTTGAGATTTAGATATCACCGTCACAGAATAAAGGATACGCTTGTGAATGTAGCCTTTATAGTGCGGTGAGCCCACAGATTTTTGGCCAGCTGGCTCATAGTGTGTCTCTCTTACTCACTCTGTTGTCGTTGCCGATGAACTTGAAGACGGGGACCTGGTAGTGCTTGGAGAGCTGGTCCTTTGATGAGTACTGGGTCACCGTTTCATCAGTGATGCATCTGCCCATAAATTTAAAAAAAAAGCGGGAAACTGAGTCCTAAATACAGATTCAAGATTCAAAAGCTTTATTATCATGGGCACAGTTAAGAAATGCAACATTTCCTGAGCAATGAAATTCTTACTCTGCTCTCTGAACGAATGCCAAGGTAATAGGTACACAACGATACTAATGAGGAAATAACACGGAACCAAACCACAGAATAACTAGAAAAGCACTCGGAGAGCACAGACCTCCGCCAAGTACCTCAGTTCCCCCAATATTGGGATTTTCCCCAAATACACTAGTCCTACATTTATTTTATCTATATTTTCAGATTCCTTGACCATCAAAACATACCTTTAGCAATTGGATTCACATTGATATCTTTATTAGTTCAGTAGTTCACTTTTTCGGTAATGGCAGTTTTCTTCTGGATATAGCTCCCTAGCTTTTGAAGCTACAACAAATCCACTGGCACACTACTGATTCCTCAGTGTCTTGGCTATATTTTGGTGTTGTATGTTTATATCTTAATTTGTTACCTTACAGTGATGAAAATTCCAAAGATCCCCTATTATTTCCTGTTCTGGATCACAGTATCCGGATTTTTTGCAGGATCGGGATCAGTCTTTGATATTTCATAGAACCTACTGGGGTGTTATCCTGTATTTTTTTTGCCAAGCGTCCTGACCATTTATTGTGGAGTTATATACACATATGCTAAAAATGGCCCTGTCTCACAATGATGAAGAATCATTTAAAAAATTCCTGGATCCAGACGGTGATCTGGATCACTCCCAAAATCTAATCATTTCTTCCTTGTCCCATTTGGGACTTGTCCTGAAAATTTCGTTAAAATCCGTTCATAACTTTTTGAGTTATGTTGGTAACAGACAGACAGACAAACAAACCCCAGTAAAAACATAACCTCCTTGGCGGAGGTAACTAGAGGAAACAAGAAGAATGAAATTTGAAATTCCCTGGGTGACTATAGTGGACAGTGGTATATTGATATCAGAGATGATATGAACCTGAGATGGCATAAGCCTATGTATCGTGTGCAAATGAGCAGTGTGCAAATGAGCATTATACAAATTACAAATTGGCACCCAGTGTGTGAATTTCTCTGTAATGATAATTCTATTTCATTGCAGCAATTCTGCCTAATTAAGAAGTTAATTTGATTTTCAGCATTGTAAATATAAACTATAGTGATGCACTGTTGGAGGAGAAAGAGTTAATAAAACAAAGCTGACTCTGTATTCAGTGAAATATATGCATTTTCCTTAGAAAATTATTGTTTCTATTTTTCTACCCAATTTGTTCTTCTGTCCACAGTAAAAGACAGCGTGACATTTTTCATTTGCCACCTCTATGAAGGAAGGATTTCCTGTCCTACAAATGCTGTTCAGCCTTTTATTAGGAAAAACAACTGGGTCTGATATTGCTGACATTTATAATAATTTATAATAACTTAGACCAAATGCATTTCAAGTTAAAAAAAAAAAAAAAAGAGAAGTCTTCAGTGTGTGTTTGACTGCCCCATTTAAAACAGTTATGTCTCTCTGTTTGTCAGGCTGTTTGCTTTCATTTCTCAGGTGCCAAAACTCTGTCAATAAAATGAACTCCAGTATATTAAAGGTTGATGAATTTAAACATTCAGTTGACACCTGGCAATAACAGATATTAAATCCTGATTCGCTTTCATTTAGGACCATTAAGTGGACCATTTCAGTATATATGTGAATGCTTGTTTGTTTTATATGGTACAAACCACATTTTTGGAACAACTTTTCAATAAGACTACATTGATAAAAAATTTATAAATAGTTAATAAGAAGCTTCTTAATTACATTATGAATACTAGATAAATAATGAACAAGCAATAAATAAGGCATATTATGGCAGTATCTGAGATTAATAGACTCTTTGGCAGGAAATGCTTACCGTGCTTTAATTACAGTTAACTTTGGCAATGGTGGTGAAAATCTAGCTGATGAGAAAACAGTAATAAATAATATCTGAGGTCTGTGCGGGCTCACAATTTGGCAAGAAATGGGTCTCTATTTCCTCTTTTATCTCATGCCTCATAACAGTGTGTTATTGATTTATAAACAGTTTACAACCTAATTAATAACTTATTTATACTAGGTACTTATTCATCTTCTACCTCTTAATCCTTTTTGGGTCGCGGGGGGCCTGGAGGCTATCCCAGCATCTTTGGGAGAGAGGCAGGGTACACCCTGGACAGATTGACAGTCCATCACAGGGCCAACACAGAGAGACAGACAACCATTCACTCCTCATATTCATAGCTAAGGACAATTTAGAATCCCCAGTTGATGCCAATTAACCTAACCTGCATGTCTTTGGCCTGTGGGAGGAAACCCGAGTACCTGGAGAAAATCCATGCAGACACGAGGAGAACATGCAAACCCCACACAGAAGCGTCACTGATGGTCAGGTAGTGGGATCGAACCCACGATGGTCAAGGGTGAGATTGAACCCATGACCTTTTTGCTGTGCTGCCCCAGTGCTAATCACTGAACCACTGAGCTGCCCTAGGTACTTATACAGTCATGTGAAAAATTTGGACACCCCTTTTTAAATATTCAGTTCTTTCTAAAGAAATGTTCACTTATCTACAGTATGTCTAACCTTGTTTTTGTTTTTATTTGCATTTTTAAAAAATTTATTTTAGCCACTGTAAGTGGGAATGAATATGGGGTGTCCTAAAAAGATGGGGGGGGGGGTCCTAATTTATTTCTCACTCTTTGTTTAGAATTACATTTTACAGAAAATTTGAAAAAAGTCTAATTCATTTTTAATTGTTTAGTTGTATTACGTGAATCCCGCAGTATTTTTAACATTGCTACTAAATATCCATATGTCCAAATATGCACCCTTGCACTCTGGTCAATTTCCCTAAAAATGCCAAAAAATAACGTGCCCAAAGTAAATCAAAAGCTGTTCTACAACCCTTTGCAGCATCTTCATGGGGTTGGTCTCATTTAAAAGAAAACACTTTGAATTTTTTGGCAAAACAGTCATAATCTCTCTAAGTGCTCCGGCCACTGAGTAACAGTCATCTAAACATACTGAACTTGAAGAAAATAAATTTCGCCTGGGTGGTTTTTTGGATACAAATGCTTGCAAATAACACACAGCTTCAGATCCGGGCTGGAAAATGCAACAGAAATGTAGAACCAAGTGTTATCCAGCTGAGGTTAAAATTTTGTAACAATACCACAAAAAATGAATATATTACACAGCTTTGTTCTCAGGTAGTTCCCAGGCGTTTTTGAACTGTGCCAAATTGTGCCAAATGGCACAGTTTGGAAAAACGTCTGTAACTTTTGAATGATTCAATATAGAAGCTTCATCTTGGGCTCTAATGAAAGGTGACACTCAGGGCTGTGTGTGTGTGTGTGGGAGGACGGACATCGCCCGTTGCGCCGCGGTCTGTCATATGGCGATGACACACAGCTGTAATTTACCGATCGGTCAAAAGTCATTTTTGATTACAATTTTCAAGGATAAAGAATAATTTAGCTTATAACACTTACCTGTTCTAAACAGCAGCGTAGCTGGCGAACTTCTCTTCCTCATTGTCAGACGAACGCGACGCTGGTCCGCTTGTTACGGACTTGTGGTTCTGGTCTCACGACCCGGTCAAAACATAATTCCATTATTGCGGTTTTGCGCTTCCATGATTGCGGTTTTGGCGAACGATTTTTCAAAACAAATAACAGTAGTAATTAAAAAAGACTGGCGAACGCGTGTGTGTCACCCAGCCTCCGTCGTCGGCCTCCGTCGGTCTATGATGACCATGGAAGAGAATCCTAAACGTCTATTCTGCTGGAATTTAAAAAAAAAAAAGCACCGCCTGTGGCTGAACAGGCCGATGCGTGAATGGCAGTCCCTGTCACACAGGTCGCACTTGTGGGTGGTCTCCGTGCTGCTGGGTCTGTGGCGGTTCTTCCTGCGGGTCTTTTTTTCATCTGCTGCAGCAGTCAGTCTCTCTTCACCCAGCCTTACACAAAATAGCTTTCAAACTTCTGTGCTTCAATTGGCTCGCTGCATTCGCAGCATTGGTAGGCGGGTCCTTCTTGCTAGGTTTTCAGTCATTGGTTCTTCAAGGTTTCAGAAACCCAATTCAAGGCTCTTATTAGTCGAATGAGAGGTCAATCATATCTAATCTGTTCGCGGCTGTGTCTGTAGTGGAAGAACGGAAATGCAGCTTTTTTTTTCAGTGCGCTCTAGGACTCAGCGCTCTCGTGCGCCCTCGTGCGCTCTAGGACGCAGAGACGTGCCCGCCCGCGGTACACAGAAGTGCAACAGGTTAAAAACACACACACACAGAGGCTTATACAGGGTGTCCTAATTTTTTCACGTGACTGTAAATACTTATAAGTGCTTACTTATAAATCTTATTGGGATCTTAGCGTAAAGTGGCGCCCATTTTTGTTTATTTATATGTAGGTCATGATCATTCCTTTGAATTTGACATCTTTAAATGTAAAAATATTCAGAAACCATTTGTACCTTACACTATAATTACATTCATCATCAGCAGAGCATACCAAATAGATATCAATTTATTGAGGCCTGGCGCTGGTTGTTTTGGTGCCCTAGGTGGGATTAGGGTACAGCCCCCCCCCCCCCAATTGATCATTATTCTGACCAGTGTTGGGAGTAACTGCTGTGTAACAAAATTACTGTTTAAAAATTCAGTAATGCGTTACAGTTACTGAAATTTGATCAGATGCATTACTTGCACTATTCGTTTTATTAATATGGATAGATATTTTTAGCGCAAATAAATACAAACTGAGCCTACGTAGCTAATGCAGCTGTCAGTCAACATAACCTGTTGCAAAGAGCCTGTTCACTGCTGCAGCTAGCAGCCACAAATGGAGCTTGCTCCTGCTGGGAAACGATGACGCTACTTTGTTTTTGTAGAAATAGCCAGATTATTTTTCCTTTGTCACAGTTAAGGACAAAAGCATATTGGCGGGTTGCAAACTAAAGTGTGGTTGAGACCAACTGCAATCTTCAGAAGCACCTGAGAACAGCAACAAGATCCAACAAATCTAGTGCTATGCTATGCTAACAATACCGTGTTAGTGGATCTATGTTATCTGAACACCCAGGGCTGGATGTAAAATGGAAATACTCTTATCTGAACGCCCATGGCTGGATTTCAAGCACAGATATGCATCTGGACAGTTTGTGACCCAGCAAGAATTAAACTAACTAACTAACTAACTAACCTGCACTTATATAGCGCTTTTCTAGTCACAAAGACCACTCAAAGCGCTTTCATTAATACTAACCCTCTATTCTAAGGGCCTATAGGAAACAGATATCTAGGGACAATTTAGAACAGCCAATTAACCTAACATGCATGTTTTTGGCATGTGGGAGGAAACCGGAGAAATCCCGGAGTAAACCCACGCAACACGGGGAGAACCGACTGATTGCCAGATACATCATTACAGAATGAACATCTGACAACAGTCATTTCCCATCAGACAGCTGAGACTGTGATCCACTGAAGTCAAAACACATTTACTTGCTACCTGGATAAAGATTGTTCAAAAATGGATTTGATCTCCAAAAGGAATGTAAGCGACTGGGTCATGTTTCTGTCACAGCAGACATTTGGACTGTGGATAAAGGACATTTTCCTTGGATCACTGCACATCGGATTAAATCCATAATATAAAGGTAAGATAAACATTGACAGCTTTATGCAGTTTTGCCAGCTCACTCTTTTCACTCTCTCTCACTCCACAAACCCTATTTCTCAATCCAAAATGAGGAAATTACTGGCAACTTTGTGTTGATTTTCTTCAGATTTTTCCAGCAATAAGAGCTCTCAAGGTAGGATAAAGCAGACTGAACATGTTTTAAAAGCTCTGTCTGAAACTGTTTTCAGCTTGACATTAATAAGCCCGTAATGTAATCAATTAATTAAATTATCTTGCCATGTGTGCAAGATGATTTAAGTATGTATTTAAAAGTAACATGAAAGTTACTTTTCCAAGTAACTAGTTACTTTAATCATGGAGTAATTGGTAAGTAACTCAGTTACTTTTGAAAAGAAATAACTAGTAACTGTAATTAGTTACTCTTTTTTAGTAACTTGCCCAACACTGATTCTGACAGATATTAATTTCAAAGCTGCAACAGGCAACTGTGTGTGAACACACAAACACACACAAAAAGAGCAAAAACGAACAACTACTACAATAAATTTTGTCCTTCCTTTGCTGTTTTGTCATTATAAATCATATCTGAGAGGCAACACACAGGGCAGGACCATATTTGGAGCTAATTGCAGCTGGAGATTGAATCCACAGGATCGTCCAGTCGGCGGTGGAATGACCACTGACAGAGCTCGCAGTGGTTCAGCTGTAAAAGCAGAGTTTGTCACAGCGGTCATCTGGCAGGTGGAGGATAAGCAAAGCTGGACTCTTCTGTCTTTAGTGAGCCTGCATATTTATTTAATTTACAGATCTCAACAAGGCCCTCTCTGCTGTTTGTTTACATAAGAGGCATAACAGAAGTGGTGTTGGTAGGGCCGCCACACCAAGCCGTACTGCTGAAAAAGTGATTCAAAGTTGGTCAGCCCTCAAAGGCCCCCTGCTGGCCTGGGGCTGTAAGTATTTGTCTGCCTTGTCTACTGGCACGCCTCCGACTATTAGGAATTTTATTTTATTAATTGAAAAAAAATTGAGGGCTTGCAGCTGTGCCCCCTCCAGCAGGGGGTGCCTAGGCAATGGCCCATATGGCCTATGTCTTGGGCCGGCCTTGAGTTTATTCATAAACAGCATAGACGAGCTACATTTTCCGGTTCAGTCACCCGTTTGCATTGACTTTGGTGAGTCATGTGACATAAAACCCTCAAACCCACTCACCCATCTTTGATGAGGAAATACTTGAGGGCCTGTTCAGCTTTGGGCCCTGGGGTAGCAAAGCAGCTCTCCACCAGAGCAGAGAGGCCCTCCACTCTCTCCTTTGGCTCCACACCAAAGAACAAGGAGTCGTGCAGTCGGAGCTGGGGTGGGGTGTGGTAAGGCTCTGAGAACTCTGCATTCTTGAAGAGCTCCAGGGAGAACCAAAAGACTCCCTCACTGTGACCTGCCAGCTCCAGGATAGAGCTGCGCAGGCTCGCCTGGTATCCGTCCGACACGTGGTACTCCCTGGGGAACTCACAGGTGACCGGGAGCACTAATCTGCTGGTGCGGACTATCAAATCCCCGCTGCTGCCCGGGCTGCTCCTGGGAAGACCTGTCACCATGTTGGTCGCCACAATCTTGTTGGCTGTCACCTGAGAGTGAACATTTACAACACTTTAATAGGGGTTTTGATTAGTTCAGTCAAGAAGCACGCATCCTCTTGCACACCTCTTGACCTCTTAGACATTAAACCCTGTGTGGGTACTTTCAGTCAGAAGCCCCTGACCTTCACTGCTGTGCCACAGGTCTTGAGGCTGAAGCTGAGGTTGATGTGAGTGCCATTGGAAACGCCTCGACAAGATGAGTTGGACAGAAAAAGCTCCAGTCCTCCAACCAAGTCTTTAGGGACGGATACTGTGATAAAGCTGGAGTCACACTGGACTGGAACTGCAGCAAGGAGAGCCAAAATATTACAGTTTGTTATAGATCCATTTAGTGGAATAGGGTGTATATCTAACAACAAAAGAGGAGTGGACAACTGTCTTATACATGATTACATAAAAGTGTACTATACAATATCTTTGTGGACAAAAGGCAAATAATAAAGTAAGCAACTATAAGGATTCATGAGTCGAGAATGCAAGAATATCAATACTGTTTTAGGTTATTGTTCTCTGATTAATGATGCACTGAGTCATTCTTGTGACACATTTTCATGTTTTACACATGTCACAGAGGACAGAGGCTATCAGGGGTCATGAACTGCTTTGGTTTCTGCTAAGATGAAAACAAGTGTGCACATTAAAATGAAACACACAAGCACTTAAGTGTGCAGATTTTTCTAAAATGAATTGTATCACTTAATAACACAGTCTGCAAATGAGTTAACTGCAGTGTAAACTTGTAGTTAAAGTGTAATTACAGCTGATCAAACTCAAGGAAGAATGCAGCCCATGCGTTCATAGGTATGTTGACGTTTTGCTGTAATTTTAACATACCTGTGACATATGTTTCACTTTACCTTACTTGCACTGTAACTACAACCAATCAAAGCTGAGCAAGGGCACAGCCTGTGCAGCTGTACTTATGCTCTAGTTATACTGTTACTGCATCATACATAAGTCTTATTGTAGCAGTACGTATGTAGTAATTACAGTTAATTTGAGGGCTGTATGTGCACCCAAGCAACTGACTTTTTTTAAATTGTTGTTTGCCAGTCATATGTTAACTGTCAAACTGGCATATATTTTCATGTCAGCTTCTGTTCTGTGACTTAAGTAATGTGGCAATGATTTAATATAGCTCCAAATTCATATGTAGATGAAAGTAAATTGCAGATTAAATATTATTTATTACCTCCGTCAACAAGGTAATGTTTTTGCCAGTGTGCGGTTGTCTGTTTGTTACTAGGATTATGCAAAAACTACTGGGCGGATTTGGATGAAATTTTCAGCAGAGGTGGTCCTTGGGCTATAGAGGAGCTCATTAGATTTTGCTGATGATCCAAGAATGCATACCTCCACCAAGGCTCTAGTTTCTCACAATGTGTTAGCATGATTACTTAAAAACTACTGGACAGAGTTTGATGAAATTTTCACCAGAGGTGGCCTTGGGCTACAGACGATCCTATTAGACTTTGGAGGTGATCCATGAGTATATACCTCCACCAAGGCCATATTTTGCAATGTATGGTGGGATGGAGACAGGGTGGTATGGACAGATGAATGGACAATGGGAGGATGGGAAGAAGCCTTGGTGGACGTATGTGCTCTTCTAATTTTTAATGTGACTACATAGAGCAGGGGTGTCCAACATGCATATTTTTCTCACACACACACTCACCCTGACATGTGCGTTCGTCCTCTCCCAGCTCCAGCCCTCTAGGACAGTGGCATTGATAAGAGTCCAGAGTGGTGGAGCAGTCATGGCTGCAGCCTCCGTTGTTGACATGACAGCCTGCTATCTCTTCACCACATAGGACAGGAAAGGATTTAAAACAGCAAGTGAGTCTCGGGTGTAAATGTCTTTGCAGAAATATAGATTTCTGTGCCACAAAAGGCTCAGTCACACAGACCTGCACCTGTGAACGCCTGTGTTTATCTGCAAAGAACACTTAAACAAAAGTGGAAAAAAATACACATTGGGTTCTTTTGTGGAGTCACCTGGCTCTACTTCAGTATATCTCAGTATTTGCACTCAAACATAAGTGTCTACGGGTCTGATCAGCTCTTCACCTAGGCTTAACGTGCCTTTATGTCTGCAATCACCTGCAGATACACGCAGAGATACCTGCCACCCAATTTAATGAACATGCAGACGAATTTAAAACTTAAAGGTCCCATCCACTCAAACATGATATGTTTATGGGTTTCACCCTTATAAAATACTTTCTTGAGTTATATGAATACATTAAAAATATTAAGAGTGTGAGCCCATGGCATTATCTTCAGAGATAACAGTGCTACTATAAAGTTACCTTCTCCAGTGCAGTTTATTGTTATTTTTTAAAATTCCAGTCACTATAATAGACACTGCGGCGGATGATAAAATAAAGGCAATGCTGTGGTTTTAAGCAGGTTTTATTAATCATACCGCCGTCATGAGCTCCGCTCCCAGCGCCGTGCATGCGCGCCGGGAGCGAGCCCACGGCTCTCAGAGAAGGAGGACACAATGTCTGTGTCCTGCAGCAGCAGTTGCAGAAGTGAGATTGAGAGAGCGAGTTACAGAACCTGTGCAGTATTTATACCCAACTCAGACAATACATCAAAGTGGATTCACAGCAGTTGGTACGATCAAAGGGATTGCAGAACAGGCATGAGACATTTGCATTTGTAAGACCTACATAACAATAGGCAGATTTGCTAGCCTCTGCTCCAGGTGCAGGACAAAGAGGTTACAAGGCACATCTACATATTGATCTGTCTCTAGGTCACAGTAAGGACAGGACGCATGAACACTATACATGAATGGCACATTACATCACAATACATGAATGGCACATTACATCACAATACATGAATGGCACATTGCATCACAATACATGCCTGGCACATTGCATCACAATACATGCATGGCACATTGCATCACAATACATGAATGGCACATTACATCTCAGTAGTGCAGCGGGAAAAACCGAGAGAAGAGAGCTGAGTGTCCTTAATCTGTTGTGGGGGTTAACCGAACCGCCCACAACACCCTTATTCCTACCTGATTCACTAATTCACTTTCTATAATATATCTTGTGTCATTCTGGCTTACTTTGTTTTTTGCCATAATGGTAGATGAACCATTAGTATTAGCTTGGCTAGGTGGTCAAGAGCCGGTCTGCCGTATCATGAGCTTAAATGTTTGATCACAGCCAGTTTTGAGCACTATTTGCCACATTTTCTATCCCCCCTGGAATTCTTGTTCATCTACCAACAAGACCATATACCTCATTCTTTTACATTCTTTTAGCTTATTTTACTCTGATCGAGACCAAAGGTGGCTAGCGGCCAACAGCTAGCAGCTTCCCATTCTCGCAATCAGGGTTGTTTTTGTGCTTATTGTACTCCAGGGACAGGTCATATCCTAACAACCAGTAAACCCACACTCTTCTGTCCCCCAGTAATGCGTTATTCATTCTTTAAGACAAATTTAAACTTAGTTGGCTCAGGCTCTGTTAGTTACCCAAGCTAGGAGCGAGCCAGCTAACATTAGCCAGTGACATTAGCACCCTGTTGCCCACTGTTGCCAACTCCTCAGTAAGGAAAGTAGCCAGATTGGCTCAACGAACAGGAAGGCAGACCCAGAAAAGCGTTGTGGAGTGCAACTAGATCACAGTGAGACATGTAAGACACTGCTGGCCATCCACTGCATCCTAACCTATCTCCAGCCGTCTTGACTACATCTTGCCACTGGTTTCAGATAGGCTGGGGCGAGAGAGTGAGGCTGATGACCCTGCACAACTGTCCCTCACTTAAATCAAATTCACGTGCAAGTCAAGACATCACACCCCCACACACACACAATTTCCTTCTCATCCCCCCCTCCCCCCCCAAGTCCTGTGGCGATGGGCAAGTGACGAAGTAGCAGGTGCGGATACACTGGAAGCTGTAGCCACAATCCCACACACAAGCAGCCCAGGGCAAAGGTCGCTCTCTACTGGACTGAAGCAGCAGTGGAGTTCGGCAGCCCCCTGGGTGCCTGAGCAGCCCTCTTTAGGATTCGCTCTCATCACCTCCATGGCCTGAGGAAGGGGCTAGAAAAGGTGCCCTAAACATAGTCTGCTTCGCTATACCCTGGCCAACAAGCCGCAGCTGGCGGGGATCCCACCCTAATGGTCGACATTTTCAAAAGAAATCAATTAAGGTGACATCACTCACCATTGAGTGTTTTTATCGCCTTGAGTATTTTTATCATGTTTATAGTCAGCTTCATGTGTGCCTGTGTTTGTGTTTATGTTGAATGTAATTGTGGCTTGTAAATATGGATGTCACCAGACTGCAAAACAAAAATCTACCTACGGGTACAAATAACGTAACCTGAACCTGAACCTGATTGCCACTTGGAATGTACGAACGCTCATGGACAGCTCCAAAGCAGACGGACCTGAGAGGCAGACAGCACTTGTCGCAAGAGAACTTAGCAGGTACAACATCCACACCGCAGCTCTGAGTGAGACCAGGTTTGCAGATGAAGGTCAGCTGACAGAAGTCAAAGGCGGCTACATCTTTTTCTGGAGCGGCTGAGGCAGCAAAGAACACCGTGAAGCAGGAGTGGGTTTCGGGATCAGATCCAATCTGATCAGCAAGCTTACCAGCCTCCCCAAAGGAACCAACGACCGCCTCATGACCCTGTGGCTCTCCCTCCAAGGAAAACGCCATGCCACATTCATCAGTGCATATGCCCCCACCATGGCAAACCCAGATGAGATCAAAGACAAGTTTTACGAGGACTTAGAGACTCTCACTGAAGGAGGACAAACTCATTGCTTTTGGAGACTTTAATGCCAGAGTTGGTACAGACTACCAGACATGGGAGGGAGTCCTTGGGAGAAATGAAATTGAAAAGTGCAACAGCAACGGTCTTCTCCTGTTGAAGATGTGCGCCTCTCATGACCTTCTGATCACTAATACCATCTACCGCTTGCCAAATCGCAACAAGACCTCCTGGATGCATCCACGCAGCAAGCATTGGCATCTGATCGATGACATCATTGTGAGAAGGAGAGACAGGCAGGACGTTAGAGTAATGAGGATGATGTGTTTCACAGACTGCTGGACGGATCACAGACTCATTCTCTCAAAGCTCAACATGCACATCCAGCCCAAACAGCATCCACAGGGGAAAAAGTCAAACAAGCAACTCAGTGTCAGCAAGCTGGAACAGCACTCTGTGTGACAGAACCTCAGTCAGGACCTGGCCAACAAGTTTAGTCAGCTCGACCTTGGGGCGTACGGAGCAGAAGAAGACTGGGCAGCTTTCAGAGACATGGTATACGACACCTCACTCACTCATCTAGGCCAGTACACGCACAAACACTAAGACTGGTTTGATGAAAATGATGAGGACATCCAAAAGCTGCTTGACGAGAAGCGTGAAGTCCACAGAGTCTACCAGCAAGACAGCAGATCTGCCTCTAAGAAGGCAACCTTCAACTCCATCAAAGGAAAGGTGCAAACAAAGCTCAGAGAGATGCAGGACTTCTGGCTCAGCAAAAAGGCAGATGAAATACAGAAGTACGCTGACAGCAACAAATCCAAATGCTTCTATGATGCCCTTAAGACCTTCTGCGGGCCTCTGGAACATCACCACTGCTCAGTGCTGACGGGTCCACTCTCCTCACCGACAAGAATGCAATCCTGGAAAGATGGGCAGAACATTTCAGCAGCGTCCTGAACACACCTTCATCCATCAATGCAAAAGCCATCACTCGCATGCCCCAAGTAGAGGTGAACACATCTCTGGCAGAACCTCCAACAGAATCAGAAGTCCAAAAAGCGATCAAACTTCTTTTGAACAGCAAAGCACCAGGCTCTGACTCCATTCCAGCTGAAATCTACAAGGCAGGAGGACCAGTTCTCATACAGAAACTCACTGAGCTCTTTCAGACCATGTGACAGCTGAGAAGCTTTCCCAGTCACCAACGGGGTCAAGCAGGGTTGTGTACTCATGCCCACACTTTTAAGCATGAAGTTCACAGCCATGCTGTCTGATGCCTTCTGTGACAATGAAGAAAGCGCCATCAGGATCAGGTACAGGATGGACGGTAGGCTTTTCAACCTGTGGAGGCTCCAAGCCAAAAACAAGGTGGAAGGGGACTCAGTGCACGACTTCCTGTTTGCAGACAACTGCGCACTCAACGCTGCTACAGAGGCCCAGATGCAGCAGAACATGAACTGCTTCTCCATTGCTTGCGACAACTTTAGGCTCACAATCAGTACGAAGAAAACCGAGGTTCTTCACCAACCCGCACCGCAGAAGATTTGTGTGGAACCAGCCATCACTGTCAACAGGGAGACCCTCAAGGCTGTCGACAAGTTCACGTACCTTGGCAGCACACTCTTCAGGTCTGTCAACATCGACGACGAGGTCGATTCGCGCATTGCCGAGGCAAGCTCAGCATTCGGATGGCAATGTGCAACAGGGTGGAGAAAAGAGAGGCATCAGGCTGACCACAAAACTGAAGGTGTACAAAGCAGTTGCCCTGCCTTCCCTACTATATGCCTGCGAGACCTGGACAGTCGACGAGCACCATGCCAGAAAGCTAAACCGCTTCCACCTGAACTGCCTCAGAAAACTCCTGAAGATCACCTGGCAGGACAAAATCCCTGACACAGAGGTCCTCTCCCGAGCTGAGCTTACTAGCATCCACACCCTGCTCAAGAAAGCCCAGATTAGGTGGGCTGGCCACCTTGTTCGTATGGCTGACTCACACCTACCAAACAGACTGTTCTAAGGCAAACTATCAGAGGGCAAGCACCCACAAGGTGGTCAGAAGAAGTGCTACAAAGTCACTCTTAAGGCCTCCCTGAAGCGCTTTGACATCAGTCCTGACACCTGGGAGACCCTAGCGCTAGACCGACCAGACTAGCATAGCCATACCAGCAAAGGTGCTGCCTCCTTTGAGCTGAACAGGATTGCCAAGGCCCAGAGAAAACGTGAGCTTCGCAAGTCCAGAGCCACCCCTGTATCTTCTGCCTGCGCAGACCACCTGTGCCCGACCTGCGGAAGAGCCTTCTGCGCCCGCATCGGACTGATCAGCCACAGCCGGACACACTGCACCCAGTCCGCTTCCCTGTGAGGTCCTTGGTTATCGTTGAGAATGACGGACGAACAACAACAAGGAAAGTAGCTATTGGCTGTCCTAAAAGTCGACAAAAGTCGATAAATGACATCATCACCTAATTTGCATAATTGGTCATTTGCATGTAATTGTAATGGACACTGTAGTAGAGAAGAATAATGTCATGGGAGAGACAAAAAGTGAGTAAAAAAACACCCTAAATATGTTTAGAACTACAAATTAACTTTCTTCTGTTGATTCTTGGTTTGTTTGTTTTAATTTTGCCATTTAAACAGGCCATCACTTCTTAAAATAACTTCATGACTTTAATGCTTTGTCTAGACCCACATTACATAAATCAGTTTTGTCCTGCATTGTTAAATGTTCGAATATCAAAAGGCTTATATGGGTGAAATTGCTAGCTCTACATCCAACCCTCCTCCTCCTTCCGGGCTTGGGACCGGCAAAGTGGCCCAAAAGAGACACTATGGCAGAGTTACTTAATTTTTTTTAAATTATTTTTTTATTCTTATTTATTTATTTATTTATTTATTTATTTATTTTAAGTTTGGTTTAGTTGCTAACCTCATGTTCCACTTAGGAGCCTACAACAAGTCACAGTAAAACATTAACATTTTTTGCCGCAACTATAACATTTTTAACCTTTTTTTGTATGACAGTTTTAACTGGACAACATTAACAACCGAAATTAGCAAAAAGAGTCAGAAAAAATTGTAGTGGCAATGTAAGAAAATGATGGTAACTAGTCTGGCCCTAATTCAGGGTCATTGTTTTTTCTGGACTCCAGTGGTGTGGATCTCCTCTCTGACCAGTCTTGCCAGATGGGAAATGTTGAAGTAGCATACCAGCGGCTTAAAATTATCGTATTTTGAGGAAAATTATCGTACACACCCAGTTTTCATTCTGACATGGCTCAGGACCATCTGCTTTAGTAACATTATCACAGATTGTGCATATTACAGCCTATAACACAATTTTACCTTTAAATAATCTAACAGATTGGTTGACAAAAGAACCTCTACCTGTGTGTACAGGGTGAGCCTGTACTGAACGGCCCAAAATATCAGTTATAATTAACTATCTTCTATATGCCTTCTGTTGAATCATCATATATCAAGGTCTTGCCCTCATAAATATTTTGAGAAGTAATCTGTTTATGGTTCCAAGGTTGTCATAGCCAGGAGCGGCACTGGGGTTAAGCTCCCAGTGCTCATAAAATGCTCCTTATGGCGTGCGTCTCGAAAAGCCTCTGACAACTAAGTCCAACTCCTAGCCTGCCCGTGTGGTTTAGTCTCTAAGCCCGGCGGAACTGCTTTTACTAATAGGAGAAGGGGCGAGGGCGGATCTCTGGCGCCTTAAAACCAGATGCTTCGGGTAGATGGTGGCTCGTCAACCTGGGAAGGTAGCCCATCTAGGGGAAGGTAAACCCTGATTTCAAACCTCTGCTGCCTTGCGGCATACCCGGTCACGGGAAAGGCTTCGGGAGTCAACCCTGAGGAAAAATCCGGAGTCGGAGCCCCTAAGGCAGTTCTATGTTGTGCTCAACATCGTTCTGGCAGCTCCTGCAACGGCGCTGGTGCCAAACTGTAGCAGCCCTGCTGTTCCTTTGGATTCATCAGTGACGTGGAGAGGGGGGACATGCTGCATGGGCAACATCTTATCCTCCATATCTTCCTGCCCAGGCTTGAATCCTACCAACACCCAACGCTGGAAGGTAGAACACCGGATCACTGGAGAGGACACTCCAGCTTCGCCTTTGGCGTAGACAAAACACGGGGAATGACAGTTACCGGTTATAAGCCACCGCTCAATTGGCGTAGAGCTCGGCGCCAGGGGTTATTCCCGACGGTGGGAGGGATCATCGGATCTCACTGGACAGCTACCGCCCGCCTCAAGCTGGGCAGCCCCCAGCCAATAAGGTGATGTCCCGCCACAGCTTGCTTTCCTCATTGGGTGCATGGGGATGAGGAGAAATCCGAACAGCAGGCTGAGAACTTTCGCACCAGGCAAGACAATAAAACAAAAGAGACCAACTCTAAAACTGGGAACTTGGAACGTCCGCACTATGATGACAGGACTCGCTACTAACCTCAAGGACATCAACGACACCAGGAAGACTGCCATCATCAATAATGAGCTGAAGAGACTGGGAGTGGATATCGCCACTCTCCAGGAAACACGGTTGGCTGACGCAGGCACACTGAGAGAGAAGGACTACACATTCTACTGGCAGGGAAAGGGCAGTGACGAACACAGGGAACACGGAGTGGGCTTTGCAGTGAAGAACACCTTGCTGAAGATGGTGGAACTGAGCAGCACTGGCTCTGCTCGACTCTTCACCGTCCGCCTGAACACCACTCAAGGCCCAGTCACCCTTGTCAGTGTGTATGCCCCAACACTGACAGCCACACCAGAGGCAAAAGACGAGTTCTACGAGAATCTCGCAACAACTGTCAGGATCATCCCCAACTCTGAACAACTCATTCTCCTTGGAGACTTCAATGCCAGAGTGGGTGCTGACTACGACTCCTGGCCCTCCTGTCTTGGACCTTTTAGCGTGGGCAGAATGAATGACAACGGACAGCGGCTGCTCGAGTTCTGCACATATCACGATCTGTGCATCACAAACTCGTTCTTCAAGACCAAGCCCCAACACAAGGTTTCCTGGCAACATCCACGCTCAAAGCACTGGCACCAGCTGGACTTGATCCTGACCAGGCGTACCTCACTGAAGAACGTGCTAATCACCCGTTCGTTCCAGAGTGCAGATTGCGACGCAGACCATTCATTGGTGTGTTGCAAGGTCAAGCTGCAGCTGAAGAAATTCCATCGTGCTAGACAACCTGGAAAGGCACGGATTGACACCAGCAAGATGGCTCAACCAGAACTTGTTGAGCAGTTTGCCTCCACCTTTGAGAAGGAACTTGGTGTACCACAAGAAGGAAAATCTGCAAAGCAGAAGTGGGAATTGCTGCGAAACACCATCCACCGCACAGCCTTGGCTACCTTTGGGAGGAAGACCTCGAAGTCACAGGACTGGTTTGATGCCAAGTTGACCGAGATGACCCCCATTGAAGCCAAGCGCTCAGCACTTGCTGAGTACAAGAAGTACCCAAACGAGAAGAATCTCCAGATTCTCAGGGCTGCGAGAAGCAAAGTTCAGCAGACTGCTCGGCGCTGTGCCAACGAGTACTGGACTCAGCTCAGCCAAGACATTCAAACCGCTGCCATAACAGGGAACATCCGTGGTATGTACGATGGCATCAAGAAAGCACTTGGTCCGGCTCAGAGCAAGACGGCCCCCCTCAAATCCTCCACTGGGGAGATGATCACAGAAAAGAACAAGCAGATGGAGAGATGGGTGGAACACTACTCCGACCTCTACTCCAGACAGAACACCGTGACACCGTCAGCCCTTGATGCCATCGACTGCCTGCCATCCATGGACGAACTTGACGCCGAGCCAACCATCGAAGAACTCAGCAAGGCCATTGATAGCTTGGCCGCTGGCAAGGCACCCGGCAACGATGGCATACCCCCCGACCTGATCAAGCACTGCAAGACCGCCCTACTGCTGCCATTGCATGACGTCCTCTGCCAGTGTTGGAAGGAAGGTGCCGTACCACAGGACATGAGGGACACCAAGATCATCACCCTCTACAAAAACAAAGGGGAGAGAAGCGACTGCAACAACTACAGGGGCATCTCCCTCCTCAGCGTTGTTGGCAAAGTCTACGCACGAGTTGTTCTCGTTCGTCTACAGAAGCTTGCCGAACGTGTCTACCCCGAGTCTCAGTGTGGCTTCCGCGCTGAGCGATCGACGGTAGACATGATATTCTCCATCCGCCAACTCCAGGAGAAATGCAGAGAACGTGCCCCTGTACGTCGCCTTCATCGACCTCACCAAAGCGTTCGATCTGGTCAGCAGAGAGGGCCTTTTCAAGATCCTGCCAAAGATAGGATGCCCACCAAAGTTGCAAAGCCTCATTGAATCGTTTCACACCAACATGCAGGGGATAGTGCAGCACGATGGCAACGTCTCAGAGCCTTTCAGCATATGCAGTGGAGTGAAACAGGGCTGTGTACTTGCGCCAACCCTCTTTGGGATTTTCTTTGCTATGCTCCTGAGGCATGCCTTCAGCACAGCAACAGAGGGAATCTACCTGCACACAAGATCTGACGGCAGGCTTTTCAACCTCGCCCACCTGAAAGCCAGAACCAAAGTACGCGAGGCTCTAATCAGAGACATGCTGTTCGCAGACGACGCTGCAGTCGCAACCCACACACAGCAGGAGCTTCAGACCCTTATGGACCGCTTCTCCCAGGCATGCAAGGACTTCGGGCTTACCATCAGCCTGAAGAATACTAACGTCTTGGCGCAAGGCACAGAAGCACCACCAACCATCACCATTGACGACTACGAGCTGGAGGTCGTGAATCAGTTCACGTACCTGGGGTCCACGATCAGCAACAACCTCTCCCTTGATACAGAGATCAACAAGAGGATTGGAAAATCAGCCTTCACACTCGCTCGCCTCACCGCACGAGTGTGGGAGAATCCCAAACTCTCTGTCAAGACGAAGATGGCAGTGTACAACGCCTGCGTCATCAGCACACTGCTCTATGGGAGTGAGACGTGGACAACATACGCCCGGCAGGAAAAGAGACTGAACTCCTTCCACTTGCGCTGCATTCGCCACATCCTGGACATATCCTGGCAGGACAAAGTGCCCAACACAGAAGTTCTGTCCCACGCCGGCCTTAAGATAAGATAAGATAAGCCTTTATTAGTCCCACAACGGGGAAATTCCAGGATTGCAACAGCACAGGGATAGCAACACTCAGAGCAACAATCAGAAGGCAAGAAAAAACAAGCAAGCAAGAGCAGCTAATATACATATGTACATATTACTATAAAATATACAGTGTATATATACACACACACACACACACAGACACACAGTGCAGAGCATTGTAGCTGGATGGAATAAATATATGAATATATGAACACACAGTGCAGAGCATTGTAGCTAGATGGAATAAATATGTAAATATATAAACACCCACAGTATGGAGCATTGCAGCTAGGTGGAATAAATATGCAAGTATATAAACACACACAGTGCGGAGCAATGTAGCTAGATGGAATAATATGTAGATATATAAAAACACAGTGCGGGAGAGACTTCCGGGAAGATGGCGGAGAGACATAACACTTAAACAAAGAGCTCTCCCTAGCCGGATTAAAAATCATCGGTAAATGGCCAACTCGACATAAACGAATCAATAAACTAAGGGATGAAAACACGAAGGAACCGGGCACAAGGACAAAAACAGGGTAAAATTGAAGAATTCCTCTCCAACAACGCAGGAAAAACCGCTGTACGCAAAGCCCAAAAAAACGAGATGTCCACAGCAGTGAAAATGGAGGACGCCAGACTCGACAACATGAACGCTGGCATCGCCAGTTTGGGTGAAGAGTTAAGAGAATTCAAGCGACAGCTACAACAGGATTTAGCGGCTCTTAAGGAGGAACTGAAAAAAGAAATTAAGGAGGAAATCATGGACCTCCGAAGAGAAATGGAGCGTAAATTAACGGAAAACATGGAGGAGCTGCGCTCCCAGCGGGCGTGTATGACAGAAGCGCAGACCCGAATTTCGGAACTAGAAGATTGGAAAAGCGAGGCAAACGAACAACTACAGACCCTGACGACGCAAACGCAGAGGATGCAGGAGAAAATAAACGACTTGGAGAGCAGATCCCGACGAAGCAATATGCGCATCTTTGGAATTCCGGAGGGCATTGAAGGCAACTCGATGACAAAATTCATGGATCATCCATCCATCCATCCATCTTCTACCGCTTTTCCGGAGGTCCGGGTCGCGGAGGCAGCAGTTCAAGCAGAGAAGCCCAGACTTCCCTCTCCCCAGCCACCTGCTCCAGCTCTTCAGAGGGGATACCAAGGCGTTCCCAGACTAGCTGGGAGACATAGTCTCTCCACCGAGTCCTGGGTCTGCCCCGGGGTCTCCTCCCAGTGGGACGTGCCTGAAACACCTCAAGTGGGAGGCGTCCAGGAGGCATCCTAATCAGATGCCCATACCACCTCAACTGACTCCTTTCAATGTGGAGGAGCAGCGGTTCTACTCTGAGCCTCTCCCGGATGACTGAGCTCCTCACCCTATCTCTGAGGGTGAGTCCAGCAATCCTACGGAGAAAGCTCATTTCAGCCGCTTGTATCCGCGATCTCGTTCTTTCGGTCATTACCCAAAGCTCGTGACCATAGGTGAGAGTAGGAACGTAGATTGACTGGTAAATCGACAGCTTTGCCTTAGAACTAAGCTCCCTCTTCACCACAACAGACCGGTACAACGTCCGCATCACTGCAGATGCTGCTCCAATCCGTCTGTCGATCTCTCGCTCCATTTTCCCCTCACTCGTGAACAAGACCCCAAGATACTTAAACTCCTCCACTTGGGGCAGGAGCCTGTCCCCAACCCGGAGAGGACAATCCACCTTTTTCCGGCTGAGGACCATGGACTCGGACTTGGAGGTGCTGATTCTCATCCCAGCCGCTTCACACTCAGCGGCAAACCGTCCCAGCAAGAGCTGTAGGTCATTGCTGGATGAAGCCAACAGGACAACATCATCTGCAAACAACAGAGATGAGATCCTGTGGTCACCAAGCATGACACCCTCCATTCCCTGGCTGCGCCTAGAAATCCTGTCCATAAAAATTATGAACAGGACCGGTGACAAAGGGCAGCCCTGGCGGAGTCCAACTCTCACTGGGAATGACTCCGACCGAGTGTTGGCAATGCGAACTAAACTCTCACAACGGTCGTACAGAGACCGAATAGCTCGTAACAACAAGCCCGATACCCCATACTCCCGAAGCACCCCCCACAAAAATCCACGAGGGACGCGGTCAAATGCCTTCTCCAAGTCCACAAAACACATGTAAACTGGTTGGGCAAACTCCCACGAACCCTCAAGAATTCTCGAGAGGGTAAAGAGCTGGTCCGATGTGCCACGGCCAGGACGAAAACCACATTGCTCCTCCTGAATCCGAGGTTCGACCAACGGCCGGACTCTCCTCTCCAGTACCTTGGCATAGACCTTCCCAGGGAGGCTGAGGAGTGTGATCCCTCTAAAGTTGGAGCACACCCTCCGGTCCCCTTTTTTGAAGACAGGAACCACCACCCCGGTTTGCCATGCCAAAGGCACTGCCCCCGACCTCCACGCAATGTTGCAGAGGCGTGTCAACCATGACAACCCAACAACATCCAGGGCCTTGAGGTACTCGGGGCGAATCTCGTCCACCCCCGGGGCCCGGCCACCAAGGAGATTTTTAACCACCTTGGCGACCTCAGCCCCTGTGATAGGCGAGTCATCCCCCTCGTCCCCAAACCCTGCTTCCTCTGTGGAAGGCGTATCAGTGGGATTGAGGAGATCCTCGAAGTATTCCTTCCACCGCCCGACGATATCCCCAGTTGAAGTCAACAGTGTCCCATCCGCACCATACACAGTGTGGACGGGGAGCTGCTTTCCCCTCCTGAGCCGCCGAACAGTTTGCCAGAATCTCTTTGAAGCCGACCGAAAGTCTTGTTCCATGGCCTCACCGAACTCCTCCCATACCCGGGTTTTTGCTTCAGCAACCACCCGAGCTGCACTCCGCTTGGCCTGCCGGTACACCTCAGCTGCTTCGGGAGTCCCACAAGCCAACCAAGCTTGATAGGACTCCTTCTTCAGCTTAATGGCCCCCCTCACCACTGGTGTCCACCACTTGGTTCGGGGGTTGCCACCACGAGATGCACCGACCACCTTGCGGCCGCAGCTCTGGGCTGCCGCTTCAACAACAGAGGTGGAGAACATGGCCCATTCAGACTCCATGTCTCCAGACTCCCTCGGAATGTGGTTGAAGTTCTTCCGGAGGTGGGAGTTGAAGACCTCCCGGACAGGGGCCTCAGCCAGACGCTCCCAGCACACCCTCACTATACGTTTGGGTCTACCAGGTCTGAATGGCTTCCTCCCCTGCCATCGGATCCAACTCACCACCAGGTGGTGATCAGTTGACAGCTCTGCACCTCTCTTTACTCGGGTGTCCAAGACATACGGTCGCAGGTCTGATGATACGATAACAAAATCGATCATCGACCTGCGGCCTAGGGTGTCCTGGTGCCAGGTGCACATATGGACACCCTTATGCTTGAACATGGTGTTCGTTATAGACAGACTGTGGTTAGCACAGAAGTCCAATAACTGAACACCACTCGGGTTCAGATCGGGCAGGCCGTTCCTCCCAATCACCCCCCTCCAGGTTTCACTGTCGTTGCCCACGTGCGCATTGAAGTCCCCCAGTAGGACAATGGAGTCTCCAGGAGGAGCACCCTCCAGCACCCCAGTCACAGACTCCAAAAAGGGTGGGTACTCTGAAACATCATTTGGTGCATAGGCACAAATGATGGTCAGGACCCGTTTCCCAACCCGAAGGCGCAGGGAAGCAACCCTTTCGTCCACCGGGGAAAACTCCAATATAGAGGCAGCAAGGTGGGGCGATACAAGAATACCTACCCCTGCTCGTCGCCTCTCGCCCGGGGCAACTCCAGAAAAGGCCAAGCTCCAGCCCCTCTCCAGGAGACTGGTTCCGGAACCGGAGCTGTGTGTTGAGGTGAGGCCGACTATATCTAGCCGGTATCGCTCAATCTCGTACACCAGCTCAGGCTCCTTCCCCACCAGAGAGGTGACATTCCACGTACCAAAAGCCAGTTTAGAAAGCTTGGGATCAGTCCGCCAAGGTCTCCGCCTTTGACTGCCACCTAATCCACATAGCACCGGACTTCCATGATCCCTCCTGCAGGTGGTGAACCTACTGGAGGGCGGACCCATGTAACTCCTTCGGGCTGAGCCCGGCCGGGTCCCATGGGTGGAAACCCGGCCACCAGACGCTAGCCTTCGAGCCCCTCCCCCAGGCCTGGCTCCAGGGTGGGGCCCCGGTAACCCCATACCGGGCGGGGTACACTGAATCCTTGATATACAATTTATCATGAGAGTCTGTTGGATCGTTCTTCGTCTGGCCCTTCACCCAGGACCAGTTTGTCTTGGGAGACCCTATCAGAGGCAAATTGCCCCGGACAACATAGCTCCTGGGATCACTGGGGCACGCAAACCCCCCCACCACGATAAGGTGACGATCCATGAGGGGGATCCATGAGGGAATTCATGGATCAGTTCTTAAAAAAAGAACTGGAAATACCCGGAGAAACGGATCTGCAGATTCAACGGGCGCACAGAACACCGGCACAGAACCCGAAAACAAACTCTCCACCCAGGTCAGTTGTGGTAAACTTTGTGAAATATGACATAAAGGAAAGAATCCTGACGCAAGCATGGAAAAAAAAGATACGAATCGGCGACAAACAGGTATTTTTTGACCATGACTACCCGACAGAAATCGTGCAGCAGCGGAAGAAATATGCCAATATTAAAAAAACGCTGAAAGAGAAAAAAATTAGATTCCAAACGCCGCTAACGAAAATGAGGATTCATTGGGAGGAAGGCACAAGAACCTACAACACGGCCGAAGAGGCAGCGCGGGATATGATGGAGCGGGGCCTTGAGGTGAGCGTGCCGAAGGAGACGGCTGGAGCAGCGGCGGCCCTGAACGCACCACGACAGACGGAGTGGAGACGAGTGAACGGCGGAAGAAGGGGGAGAGACGTAGAGCAGCGGGCCCAGGACAAGCTACAAGGCTTTCAACTGAAAGCCTAGATCATAACAAAGATTAAGAAAGGCACAGAAGAAATGAAGGCCAAGAAGACAAGGTAAAAGAGAAACAGACGGCTAGGAGAGGTTTAAGTGATATTTGTTGGACATTTCTAGACTTATGACTATTACTTTGATAGTAATTAGAAGTCTAGGGAGGGCCCTTCACTCTGTGAAGACAAACCCCCCACCCACCAACAGGGACCAGTGGGCAGAAGAAAGGCCCAAAGTACGGAGGTCGAGTTTTTTTAATGTGTTTTTATATAAATATGTGTTATTTTTGTTGTTAAAGGGGCTAGGAGCACAAGTTAAAAAAATGGAAAAACATGAATATGGGTAAAAATCTTAAGATAATGACACTAAACGTGAATGGTCTGAACTCACCTGTTAAAAGGGAAAGAATAATAAGAAAATTCAAGAAGGAAAAAGCTGAAATTATATTTATGCAAGAGACACATTTGAGCAAGGCAGAACATGTGAAACTAAAGAGATTTGGCTATAAGAACTCCTACTACAGTTCATTTAAGGGAGGAGCAAAAAGGGGGGTTATGATACTAATCTCAAACAAAATACAATTTGAAAGTGAACAGGAAATCCAGGATAAAGAAGGCAGGTATGTAATAATAAAGGGAAGAATAGATGGTATGCAGATCACATTAGTGAACATCTATGCCCCACCAGAAAGTGACAAGGGTTTTTTTCAACATCTGTTTGATCTCATAGCAACACACAGTGAAGGAGTCCTAATTTGTGGAGGAGACTTAAATGCTGTCATGGATCATGAAGTTGACACAACAAGTGTTAAGAAGACAAAAAAACATGTAACAAAGTTCATAAGAACCTCACTGGCAGAAATGGGTATGGTAGACATATGGAGGGACCTACACCCACTCGAAAAAGACTATACACATTATTCAGCAGCCCATAAAGTACACTCTAGAATAGATTACTTCCTTATGAATGAAGGTGACAGACACAGGGTGAGAAATTGTTGGATTGGAGGGGCAGAAATATCAGATCATAATCCTATATACATGGAAATATATTTAAACAATAGAAAACGACAAACAACATGGAAACTTAACATAGGACTGTTAAATGATGAGAAAATGAAAGAAAGAATAAAAATAAACATAAACGAATATATCCAAGAGAATGACAATGAAGAAGTGGACCCAACAATACTATGGGACGCACTAAAAGCCGTGTTAAGGGGTAAATTAATTGTTGAAACAGGAAAAGCAAATAAGACTAAGCTGGAAGCGTATGAACAAAGATGTGAGAGACTGAGGGAACTAGAACGTAAACATCAAAGCACAAATGATCCAAAAATATATCAAGAAATTAAAGAAGAAAAAACAAAGATAAAAGAAACACAAATGGATGAAATTGAAAGGAAAAATAGATATCTAAAGCAAAAATATTATGAAACGGGGCCAAAAGCCACAAAACTGCTGGCAAAACGGTTAAGAAAACAACAAACAATGAATAATGTATACAAGATTAAAGACCCCACCACAAATAAAACCACAGTTAACCCAGAAAACATCGAAGAAATTTTCCATAATTTCTACCAAGAACTATACTCGCAACCTGAAGAAACAAATACTAAAGATATCAAAAAATTTCTAGACACATTGGACTTGCCATCAATAGGAAATCAACAAAATGAAAAACTAACAGCAGAAATAACAACACAAGAGATCAGAGATGTGATTAAGTCACTTAAAAACGGTAAATCACCAGGTAGTGATGGATACCCATCTGAGTTTTATAAACTGTTTATAGAAGAACTCATGCCACAACTCCTAAAGTCATTTAATTGGACGCTGAACAACAACAAAATACCTCCAACATGGAACGAAGCAATCATTTCAGTTATTTTAAAACCAGGGAAAGATGAAGAACAATGCGGAAACTATAGACCAATCTCTTTATTAAATGTAGATTATAAAATATACACAACAATTATATGTAAACGAATAAAGACATTCTTGACGGAATTGATAGAAGATGATCAAACTGGATTCATAGAGGGACGCCAAACACATGACAATATCAGGAGAACAATACATATAATTAACCAAATACATAAAGAAAAGAAAAGCGCAGTAATAATGAGTTTAGACGCAGAAAAAGCATTTGACAGGGTTAACTGGAAATTCCTATATAGTGTACTGGAGCGCTTTGGATTTAACGAAAAATCAGTACAATGCATAAGGACGCTATATCAAGAACCTGTGGCAAGAATCAAGATAAACGGTAGCTTAACAGACAAAGTAAATATACAAAGATCAACTAGGCAGGGATGCTGCTTATCGCCCACCTTGTTTGCTCTGTTCATAGAACCATTGGCTCAAGCGATACGACAAAATAAGAAATTAAAAGGTGTAACAATAAAGGGGGCGGAACACAAGATTGGGCTATTTGCAGACGATATTATAGTTTACCTTGAACAACCAGATAAATCAATAATGGAAATGATGAACTTGATAGAAAATTTTGGAAAATTATCAGGATACAAGATAAACATAACAAAAACACAAGTACTGACATTCCACTATAACCCTCTAAACCAGATAACTGATAAGATCAAACTAAACTGGAAGCAAAAAGAAATAAAATACCTTGGAGTGAACATACCTAAAGACCTAAGCAAAATATATAAAGCAAACTATGATAGGTTGGAACAAGAAATAAAAAAAGATATTGATAGATGGTCAATCTTAAATATGGATCTGAATTCAAAAATTGAGACAGTCAAAATCAGCATACAACCTAGATTACTTTACCTCTTCCAGGCTATACCAACAGAGATTCCAGATGCCCAATTCTCAAAGTGGGACAGGATGATATCGAGATTTGTTTGGGGAGGTAAAAAACCAAGAGTGAAATATAAAACCCTCCAATTACCAAAAGAGAAAGGAGGCATGGGCCTACCGAGTCTAAAGGAATATTACTACTCAGCACAAATAAGATATATCATATGTTGGTGCGACGAGGGATATGAGGCAAAATGGAAAGAAATGGAAAAGGAAATTGAGGACTCCCAGTACAAAGCATAATAGGGGATAAAGATGCATATAAGCAAATCAAACAAATAGACCCAATCACTAAATTTACTTTAGAACTGTGGTATAAAATAGTACAAAAATATAATATAAGGGAAGACATAAAACTATTGAAATGGGTAGCATTTGACAGTCAGTTTGAACCGGCAAAACAAGATAGGGGATACAAAAATCTGGTGAACAAGGGAATCACAGCATGGGGCAATATCGGAAAAAAAGATCTCGTGAGCTTTGTAAATATCAGGAGAAAATTTAAATTAGAAAGATCGGAATTTTTCAGATATCTGCAGATGAGAGATTACTATATGAAGAAGATTAGGCATAACCTCCAAACAGATGTGAACGAGATTATACAACTTATTTTAAGCTCATATGCAGGAAATAAAATAAGAATTATTCAAAACTATATCAGAAACTTATGACAAACAATCATACAAGTAACTATATAAAGGAGAAATGGGAGAAAGAGCTCAATTTAAACATAACAGAAGAAAGCTGGCAGGAAATATGGAAAACACAACACACATCAACAAATTCAAGGGCATGGAGGGAATTTGGATGGAAAAACCTGATTCGCTTTTTCATTACACCACAGATTCAAGGAAAATATACAAATACCCAATCTTTATGCTGGAGGGGGATGTGGGGCTCAAAATGCAGAC